>JAPDVU010000006.1:112058740-113282490 GCA_026230045.1 Corynorhinus townsendii | reverse complement strand
AGGGGAGGTATTTAAACTTTCAAAAATTAAAAAAAATTACATTGCTTCAAAATCTTGAGGTTTATAATCATTTGATAATATAAGCCAATAATTTTAAGTAACAGTGCTCTACAGAAACCAGCCTATAAGAAAAGAGAGGTGATAATTTGTATATGTGTTAGGGATGTTTCACTGAAGATAGAAACTGATGGTGGAGCCCGGGTAGCATGGTTCAGTAGTTGAGCACCAACCTATGAACCAGGAGGTCATGGTTCAATTCCTGGTCAGAGCATATGCTTGGGTTGCAGGCTCAATTCCCAGTGTGGGGTGTGCAGGAGGCAGCTAATCAATGATTCCCTCTCATCATTGATATTTCTATCTCTCTCCCTTCCTTTCTGAAATAAATAAATACATTTTTTAAAAAGAAATTGCTGGTGGAAATGATGACCCTGAAGAATTCAGAATCTTCCTCTCCTGGTGTTTATGGGAAGAGATAATGTCAGTGGTGTTAGCCAAGGCTGCTCTTGTTCACTTATCAGTTACAATAAAGAAGTCATATGATCTGACAAAAGGAGTGACAAGAGGGTTTTATCATCATGGAACTGGTCCTTTGAAACATTCAAACATCTGTGATTCCCTCAGAGTTTAGGATTCTTTCCTGGCTTATGAAAAAATGCATTTTAAAAAAACACATCTGGTTTGGATTTTTTCCATTTGTTAATTTGGTAAGCAGTTTAAAATATCACATAGTCTGAATTAGCCAGCATATCCAAACATTTTGAAGGAAAGCAGCCTTCCGTGAGGAACATTATGGAACTAGAAGTCAAGTTAATTTTATAGTAGTCTTTTATTTTTACCTATAAAAATAAGTGCAAAATATTAGTTATCTAACATGATGGGAGGAAAATATTTATCATTTGAATGCATTCTGTATCTTTGGGTATAGCATTATATTATCCTGTATCAATTGATGAAGAAAGGAAATGGTTCAGATGCAAAATCAGGGCTAAGGAGAGCTGAACTGAAAGGCCAAGTGGGCTTGCCCAGTGTCTCCCAGCTTGTCCTTTAAATGGACTAATCCCCACAGCAGAAGTGACATGCATGCCTGCATGTGAGTGTGTGCAAGGTTACCACCCTGGGGAGCAAAAATGCCCATAGTAAGAGCAGAAGCTAAGCAGAGCCTACAAGGAGAAGGCTGAACAGCAGAAACTAGGGTGTTTATATCAGACTTCTGGGCAGGATAGGAGAATTTATTAAAATAGTACTAAAACCAGAAGTTATAAACATCCTTTCTGAGAGCTTATGGGGACAGCTCGACACAGAGCAAAGAATCAACTGAGAGGGAGGGTGAAGGAGATTTTTCTGGATAACAGGTGGCTACTGCAGGCCCTTGAACTTGTGCATTGATGGGGGGAACACTTGCCTTCCACTCCACACACATTGCTCGCCCACAACAGCAATACAGTTGACAAAAAGGAGCACTTCAGGCAACTGCAGATGGAGAAAGAAAATTAATGAAAAGTCTTCATGCAAAGAAATAACCATTTGGATGATGACAAGCATGGGTGAGGAATAGCATTCAGCCTAGTGAGGGATTCTTCGTCCAGGAAAGAAAAGAAGATCCTGATAGGCCAACACAGACACAGTGACTTTGGTGAACTCTGGTTAAGAATCACATTAAATACTCAGTGAGGAGGGATTAAAAGTCAATGCCAGAACTGCTCTGTATATTTTCATATGTTTAATACATTTAAACTTCAACTGGGTCAACTATTTGGTTAACACCATATTGTTAGTTGCTAGAGTATAGATTCAATCAATCTAAACTATTCTAGGGACTTTGTAAAGAACTGAACTATTTTTTTAAAAAAAAATTTGGAGGCTTTGTTAAAGAAAGAAGGCTGTCCTCCATGAATCCAGCTCTTAATTGCAATCAAGATCCCAAAGTGAGCAGACCAGGTCAGCAGCGTGCCTTAGAGAACAGTGGTATGAGGCGGTTTGTTCCCCCTAAAGTGGGCTTACCTCTACACTTTCAGGAATAGATGTTAATGTGACAGAAGTATTTCTGATCCTAAGGTGAGAGGTTGAAGAAATAAAGAAAAAGGACTAATGGGTTCTTACTTTACCTTTTTTTAAATTTTTGTCTTTCATCCTTCCAAAGCCTGTGTTTATCCACTAGACTGTCATCTCCTAAGACCACTGGTGGCCATTGCTGGGGATAGCACAGTGTACTATGACATGCATCCCGAGGACTGATGCCTGAGCTGAGAGTTAGGAAAGCTGGATTTGAGTTTGTGATCTGTACTAGCAACTAGTTGAGTGACCCTGCTCAAGTCTTCTGGTCCTTTCAGGTCCATAAATGATATAGTTCTGCTGACAACATTCTCCCCTCAGACCCAGAACTTTCTCATGCTTGACTCTACCTGCCCTCACTTTCCATGGCTCATCGATTCCTAAACTCTGCCTTGAGAAGCTCTCAGTGGTTTGGCTCCACAAACTCACCAGGTCTGGGGCCTCTTTCCAAGAAAAGTCTCGCTCAGCTTAGGGAGGATCTGAGACATTCTCTACTCCACTTATGTCCCCTCTCCCATCCTCCCTTACCTACCCAGTAAAGCCCAATGCTTTCAAGGTCATGCCAAATCCTAAGTTCACCAAGAAACATCCTCAAAGCTTCTCAAAATATTTCCTCTGTCCTCCAGAGTTATTCCTGTATATGTCTCCCTCACCTGCTCCCCCTCGACTATGGGGTCCTCAAAGGAGGACTCAACTCTTCTTTGCCACATCCCTTAGCTTTGTGCTTTGCTGCATCTGTTGAATTGCTTTGAACAAAATAATTCTTATTAAATAAAGACTTACACTGGGATAAGTGTAAAAGAATTTGTGCTTAGGTTATTTAGTACACATGCAACACATTCTGTTGCGTGTTTTTTAAAAATTTATTTGTTGAGATAGAATTTGTTTGCTACACAAGTTGCCTAGTGTACAACTCAATGGTTTTAGTATATTCACAGGGTTGTGCAACCATCACTATAATCTAATTATAGAACAGCTTTGTCTCTCCAAAAGCATACCTTGTACCCATTAGTAATCACTCCCATCCTCCCTGCCCTCCTAAGCCCCTGGCAACTTCTTTCTGTTTCTATAGATTTGCCTATCGTGGACATTCATTTCAATGAAATTGTACAATATGTGGTCTTTTGTGATCTAAATGTTATGCTATTGAAGCATTCAGAGATTTTTCTTTTTAAAAGGTTGGCTCCTTTAAATAAACCTCTTGCAAAATCCACTGTAGAATGGAGAACGCATTCAGCAGGCAGGAGGAACACCAAGTGACCTTTTTAAGGGTGTTTTCACAGCAAATAATAATTCTGTCATACAAATAAATGACTTATTTACAGGGAGGAGGCTTTGGGCGAATGTGAGACACATCAAGGAGCAGCTGTCTTCTCCCAAGGCTGGCTCTCCCCTCTAGAACCTGCTGGAGGCAGCAGCCCCCAATGGGAGGAATGATAAATTCTTAGGAAAGGCCAAAAATGTGCTGTGTACTTTATCACTAATAGGGGGAGGTGCTATTTTTCAATAATCCTTGAAAAGTGTCCTGAGAATTAAATTCATCATATTACCAATTTCATGGATTCTAAGGTGCACTTTTTTTTTTCTCCACTTGTGAATGTTCCTTCAATTTGGATGCATCTTACAGTCACCACAGACCAGGTGGCAGTCAGAGAGTTGTCCTTGATGGCAACAGCATAAACCTGTCACACCTGTTTCTAGGCCATTTCAGTTGAGATGTGCCTGGTTGTCACCAGCTGTGCTGAGTCCCCAGGCCATTTACAATGTCCTCAGAAATGTATGCTATGACTTGACATTGCCCCTCTACATACCCATTATTCCTGATGGCACAGAAGATAATATGTGTAGAAATACAGATGTTGACTGAGGGTTAAACAGTGATTCAGAAGACTCAGACTTTGCACACAAAAGCATGTTAAGAATACCCTAAGCTGATATGTTGCTCTTTATGTATGCACAAGAGTGATATTTGATTTTTAAGAATCTGTGTCAAACTCGAGGAAGGAGCATTTCAAACTGATTTTTTTTTTTTTAAAGAAAAGCTTATGTTAGAGTTTAATTAGCAGGTATGTGTTTCTTAGTGGTCATAAAATAAGGATTCATTTTATAATCTCAAATTCTGCATCTTAAATTTGGTATATTCCTGGTGTATCTCATTCTATGCTCTTTGTGAATTAGAGAAGGGGCTGAGAAATGCAGCTGAATTCTCAAAGACTCATGCCAACAGGACTAGAAAAATGAGTCCTACATAAGGAACTTACGAGGTTGCTTCTCATGCCCCAATGCTTGTACAGAGAGCAGCAAAAATCCTGATGGAGATAAGCAAGCTGGGATACACAGGACTCAAGTGGGATTCCGTGTTCATGTACTGGCCAGCAGCCTGGAGACGCCCTATAAGCTCCTGGAATCCTCCCGAGGATTGCAGAACTCCATAAACTACATGCTGACATCATCCCTGTCTGGGCGAAACCAAGACCAGCAGCCACCCAAGAATGGCCTTTCAGAATCCCTAATGAATTAATCACCATAAACCCGAGTGGAGAGGGAGGACATGCTCAGGCCTTCAGCCTGCCTTGGCCCAGGAGTCCCACCTCCCGTTCTCTAATTAACTTTACAGTTGCATCTGCCTTTCCTGCCAAGCTCTCCCATAAAGGAATTTATCACCTTCTGTTCTGCTTTTCTTCCCAAGTGTGAATCAGAAACCAACAGTACCGTTTCAAAAGGCACTTTCAATCAATCCAATTATGCTCCCCAAGCACCTTTATATGGAATGAGTGAGCTCTTCTACATTTCCTTTTGAGGCCTTATTAACCATGCTGGCCCAGAAGCTCACTGCTCGCTGGCGCCAATAATAAGAAGAAACACTTGTTCATGTGCCAGGCACTGTTCTGAGGGCTTCACTGATACTACCTCATCTAATCCTCACGGGGAGGCAAATACTGTTATTACACTCATGTTACAGGTGAGGAAATGGAGGCAGAGAGAAGTTAAGAACCCTGCTCAAGGTCACGCAGCTCTAGACAGAGGGCTGAACAACAGGCAAGCTGGCTCCACGGTCCATGCTTCTGAGCACCATTAAGAAAGGTATGAGACTCTCAGGTTGCCTGGTATATGAAGATTAGCTAGTCCTGTGATTTTCACACCTTTAAAATCAGTCTTATTTAGAAATCCTTTATATAAGGATCCACTCAGAGATGCCCTATTTGAAATGGAGGCAAGACCCTATAGGCATTGTGCCTGCTTGGCCTTCCTCTGGACCCCTGAGGTGGCCCTAGGGCAGTGGTCGGCAAACTCATTAGTCAACAGAGCCAAATATCAACACTACAACGATTGAAATTTCTTTTGAGAGCCAAATTTTTTAAACTTAAAGTTCTTCTAATGCCACTTCTTCAAAACAGACTCGCCCATGCTGTGGTATTTTGTGGCAGAGCCACACTCCAGGGGCCAAAGAGCCGCATGTGGCTCGGGAGCCGCAGTTTGCCGACCACTGCCCTAGGGCATTTCCTGGGATTCCAGGGGCTTCTGGGAAACCTCTACCTAAATGCCTCTTCTTATTGACAAGACCTCAGAGAAGCAGCTGATTTCCCCAGGCTGCAGAGTTTGTCCTGGCAGACGGTGAGCGGAGAGAGCCCAGCCCTCCTGACCAGTGCCTGACTCCCTGGCCCTGCCCCAGCGCGCTGCCTCTGCATGTCGGTTAGTGCCTGCTACGCCGCCCTTAATGAGGACAAACAAATGTGCTCATCACATTCAGTTCAAGTGTGAATGATGTGATCATTCAGCTCCTGCTTAGCAATCCTTTCTCCGGAAAGATCTGGGGCAGATGTGCAGAGCTTCAAGCACAGACTCCCAGATAACAGTGGCATGCCTACAGGGGCGTCCTCCAAACCAGGGCTGCAGGGGGGCTCTGCTCACCAATTCCTCTCAATTAGTCTCATCTCCAATGATCTTTCTTGTCCAGCTTTTACTATTATTTCATTCGAGAAAGTGCTTGGAAGTTCGTCTTTCTAACTGACCCCTCATAAGCTAGGGGACAGAGATCCTAAACCACCTGAGACATTTTGAAGGATTCATTCAAGGTGGTAATATCTCTTTTTCTGAGAGTATAAATCAATCCCCGACTCCTTCTGCATGAATCACTTTGTATTTGCAGAGAGCCCACAAAGCATCATTGTTTTTGAAAGTATTGCCACTTGGAAAAGAATCTGTGTCCTTCCCTTGAAAGTGAATCTGTGTCCTTTCCTTCGCGGCGGGCGCTATCAAGGCCTATTCTGAAGGCTCGAACCAGACCGATGGCATAATTGGCCATGAAGTAATAGTAACATACAATTACCACTCTGTATTTTTAAGCTAATAAAGAAATGATTCTTTGATTGCAACACTTTCCTTTGTGTTCACTGAATGCTGACTACCTGGCATGGCAGTTTAACAGCTTTTAAGAACTCTAGTCACACACATAAAAAAACCTAGGCCGCTTTGCCTCTCTTTCTGGCCTTGTCTGATGCTTGTTTTGATAATTTCAACAGTGTGATAAATTTATGCAGGGTAAAAATAAGAAAAAGGAGAAGGAGGAGGAGGTGGTGGAGGAAGAAGAAGAAAGAATGAAGTTTTTTTTGCCCAATACTGATGGGGAAAAAATCCATCTTCCTCTATGGAAATTTAGAGTCAATGCAACCACAGTATTACATTCTGAATCTTTGGGCATCTTCAGATATGCCTGCCTTCATCTTTTGTACACTTGGCCAAGTTACATATGCTCTCACTTAATTTCTCTCTAGAAATAATGTCTTATTAGTCATTAGGAAATATGCATTCCCTCTCAGTCTGGCTTCAGACCAGGGAGCTCTCAGGTGTAACTTGGAAACTTGTGGGGAAGTGAGCCACTCAGTTGTGAAAGACAGGAGCATAATCCTTCTGCTTTATGTTAAGGTGGCTATCTTCTTTGATCTCACTCAAATCTTAAGTCAGTCCGGGACAAGAATACACAATGGGTTATGTACTGCTCTTTGTAATACTTTAAGCAATAAAATAAAATTTAAAAATAAAGAATGAAACTGAAACCAAAAAAAAAAGAATACACAATGGGTAAATATCTCCTTGTCTGAATGCAACCAAGTATAAAAGAAAAAATATACTTACTAACAGTAAGTGCCATTAGAATTGTCTCATTTTATCCAGTAATTTTTCTGATGCAATTGCTCTTAAGTGGGACATTTTCAATATAGAGATGTGCAGTCTCCACTCAAGACCTACTAGGTCAGAATCGTTTGGGATGTGATCCTGCAATGTGTTGAAAGGCTTCACAAGTTTGTTGTTGTCGTTGTGCCTAACTTAATGGCTTCCCTCTGTGGTTCATATTTGTATCCTAATTTTAAAAAATAATTTTTTATTGATTTTTTTAAGAGAAGAAGGGAGAGGGAGATAGAAACATGGATGTGAGAGTGACATCGAACCCAGGCACTCCCCCTGACTGGGAATTGAACCGGCAAACTTTTGGTACAAGGGATAATGCCCAACCAACTGAGCCACCTGACCAGGGCTGTAGTTGACTTTTTAGGAATTTAAAGCACTCTCATCATTTTTTTGGTAACATCATATTGATTTCACTAATGGCAAAATTCATTTCCCTGGTAAAAACATTACACCTCCAGCTGATGATCTGAAGAGTAAATGATACCAAGTTTCAGTTTGAAGGAAGCACAGTCTGTGTGGGTTAAAAACTCCTACCATCTGCTGACTTTATGCAATGACATGATATCAAGCCAGCAGCAGACAGGTGCTTCTGTGTCCTCCAAGACTGGCGTGGCCCTTGTCACTAATGGACAGTCTTCAGCATAGAGGCCCAGCACTGAGCAAGCCCAGCAGGGTCTCTGGCCTGTGCAGGTGTCCCCTTCTCCTGGGGAAGACTTCTGAAGCCTTGGGGAGCATTGTGCTGACCATCCAAGGAGCGGGCCCTCCAACGCTGTCATTCCCAAGCAACGCTCAGTTCCTTCTCGAAACACACCTGTCTGCACACACCTGGAATTCCTGATGAGCGGGTCGCTAGCTGCCCAGGGTGTGAGTGGTGCAAGGTTGAGGAGTGGTTAAACAAGGTGTCACAGGTAGGCCAGATTGTACCAAGTTTAAGTTACTGTATTGTTATTTCTTATGCCTATGAACTCATTTTACACAAAGAGCATTTTCTCGTGGGTAAAACAATGGTAAAATGTGAAATTAGAAGGAATCACAGTAGGTTAAATTTACTCTGAGCTACGGCTTCCCTTGTGCAGATGCCTGTCATGAGTAGCTTGTAAAACCAACCACTGTGACTGTTCATGCATAGGCTCTGCTGATTTTACAAATGCATAGTAATGCAGCCACATCTCCAAGGGCAGGCTCCAGCTTGACGTTTGCACAGCCAGCAGAAATAATTTCTTGCAAGAGATAGAATTTCAGCATTTAGCAATATTCTTTCAAAGGAAGCTGCTCTCTCAGCCACACTCGCTATTTCAGAGGAGGTGGCTGCCCTCCCCCCGGCTGCTTCCCTTCAAATTAATGGCAGCCAGCAGGCAATCAATGCCTTTTCTATAGGACAACAGAGAAGATTCTGCAGGCCTCTATGTTGGGGGTATTTATTATGTGAGGCAGACATGAGGTTTTAAAAAATACCCTGAATTGTTTTTTCTGGATTTTCAAAGTAAATCATGTTCAATACAGACATGTTGAAAAATAACAAAGCCTGAAAAAGAAAAAGAAATCATTTGTAATTCAATCATTCAAAGATAGCCACTCTAATGTTCTAGTGCGCTCTGCAGCCTCTTACACAAGTGGCATTACACGTACAGTCGCTTGCAGCCTGCTTCTCACTCAATGTCATGTGCATGCTGCACATTTAGTTGCTTTTGTGTGTGTGATGATGATGAAGAATGTTTCAGTGAATCTCCTTGGATGCGATTTTTAGTCTATATTTCTCATTATTTCCTTAAGGTAGATTCCTAGAAGTAGGATTTCTAGATCAAAAGATATAAATGAACATCGTGGCATTTCAACAAGGTTTTCTAGGTTGACTGGAGAATACACTGCTGTGTTTAACTGTCTGTGCACGGCTGTTTCTGGCTAAGGAAAAAACACCTGCCCCCAGCTTTTCTCACGCCGCTCCTTTGTTGGTGGTGTGACTGTGGGTTTGATGCTTCCCTTAGAGAACAGATGATTAAATGACAGGACCCACGCTGTCCAGCTTCCTCTTGTCCCTTCAGATCTTCTTCTCTTCTCTGCCCTGTTCTGTGCCCTGCAAGGCTGATCCTCATGAAGTACATCAATGGGCTCCCTCACTCTGTGCATCCTTGTAGGTTCAACCCATGAGAGGCTCAGGCCACCATTAGAGGGAGGAAGGACAAAGAAGGTGGATCTTTATCCCCCAGGCTGCTCCCTGAAGAACTGCTGTGGGTGGACTGCATTCTTTTTCTTCTTCCTTTTTTTTTGTCTGCCTTTTAAAAATTGTGATTATATATATGTAATATAACATTTATTATTTCAACCAGTTTTAGGTGTGCAAATCAGTAGTGTTAAGTACATTTACAGTGTGCAGCAATCACTACTACCTATTTCAAGAAATTCATCATCCTTAACAGAAACCCCATACCTGTTAAACAATAGCTCTTTGTTACTCCACCGATAGCCCCCGGGCGAACCTCTATTCTACTTTCTGTATTTATGAATTATGCCCACTCTAGGTACCTCTTATGACAGGAATCATATAATATTTGTCTGCTTATTTCACTAAGCAAAATGTTTTCAAGTTGCCTGGATGGGTGGCTCAGTAGTTGGAGCATCATCCTATGCACCAAAAGGTTTTGGGCTTGATTCCTGGTCAGGACACACAGCTAGGTTTCAGGTTCCATTCCTAGTCCAGGCACATGCGGGAGGCAACTGATGGGTGTTTTTCTCTCGCATCGATGTTTCTCTCTCTCTCTCTCTCCCTCTCCCTTCCTCTCTCTAAAAATCAATAAAAACATATCCTCGGGTGAGGATTAAAAAGAAATGTTTTTAAGGTTCATCCATGTTGTAGCATGTATCAGAATTTCATTCCTTAAAAAGGAATAGGCATTTGGCTTGTTTCCACCTTTTAGTTATTGTGAATTATGCTGCTATGAACATTGCTGTACAATGACTACATCCTTTTTCAAGGCCATAAATCCTGTCAGGTGTCGCTTTTCATATCACTACCCTCTCTTTGTTCCCATAACCACTCCCTTTCCTTGGTCCATTAGACTTAGTGGGTGAGTAGCTCCCTACTGTTGCTCATCTTGGGGTATTGTACCATCTCTTATGGGTTTCCCTACAACTTACCCATGCCTTTGTAGTCCTTCTCTTTATTATCTTTCTTTGAACTACCTAGTTTGAGGGTGCAATCTATTCCTTGCTGGGATTCTGACTTTCACTGAACTTTTGCTGTAAATTGTCTCCACTTGAGGCTTGAAACAACGGACCACCTCTCAGTGAGTACCCAGGCACAGCACCCCATGCGTCACATCAGTAGATACTGACAAGCATCTGGAAACTTAAAATAATACCGATGCCCAGGCTCCATTCCACTTCAATTTGTTCAAAATATCTAGTGTGATGATCTGGAAAGCTTTCAATTTAAAGACGTTCCCCGGGGTTTCTAATGCTGTAGGTCCAAGGTCCAGCACGAACCCCTGGCCCTGGAACTCTTGTTTGCAGCCTTGAACCAAGGTGTAGTTCCAAGTCTGCTTTAAGAGGTTAGGCCAACCTTTTTGAACTAAAATAGCCAAAGTACATTGAAGTGAAGGTATTTGAAAATTAATTCCATTTCATTCACATGAACTTTCTGAATTAACTTTGTTTCATACGGGGTTGGCTCCCAAATCAGCAAACTTTTGGGAAGAACAGAGAATTGTTTTCCTACCCAGGAACTGTCTTCTAAGCTGCCAATATATTGTCCATTTCTCTCTAGGCACTGTCTTATTACGCACTAATCTTTTATGTTCAAGATTCTGTAAGAAATAACAAAAGGCCAAGGCTGAGAAGCTGCCAGCATGCAAGCTTCATCTTTGTGAAAGTTGCTTCATTAACAATACTTCTTATAGTTTACTTCCTGAGGTCTACAAATACAGCTGACTTCCGTGTGATGTCAAGAGTCACAGCGGACAGGCTATGATTGCATTACCAGTCCCTCCTGGCAAACAATGGCTACAAATTTAAATGGTTCTCAGAGATTAGTAGGGAGCTGAAAGGGAAGATAGGAAAACAGGCTTTATCTACCTCAGTATTTTGCCAAAGGCAACGATGCATTCCAAGTATTAAATGAGTTCTTATAATATCCCTTGCTTATTACCTCATTTTTATTGTTAATCCTGTCCGGTGGTGGTCTCTGGCAATTCATTTAACTTCTCTGATCTTCAACTTCTTCATCTGCAGAGAGAAAGAGAGAGAGAGAGAGAGAGGGAGAGGGAGGGAGATGTTTTTGCTATACTAGAAAGCATCTAAGATCTCGTCAAATTAAAAATTCTTTGGTCCATGAATTCCATATTACAAGTGAGAAAATGAGGTGCAGAGGAGTTTAAATGACACTTCTACGTTCAAACCACTATTTAATAGTGGGATTAAGCTTCAAATCCAGGCCTTCTGATTCTTAGCTTAGTAGACAGACCAAAACGAAGCCATTCAGAGGGTTAAGAGGAATTTAATTAGCAGTGAAACAAGACAAAAACAAAAAGAGAGAAAAGGCAAGCAAATAGGAATGGATGCTGTAAATACTAGACTGTCACCATCACTGGTGACTGAACAGGAGTGTGGTTGCCCTGTGGTTAGTGCAACCTGTCAGCACTAAGGTTTTTTAAAAAATATGAAATGCCTCCAACCTTAAATGAGCTGGGTGGCAGCTAAGTACAAGAGAGGTGTTAAAAATGCCAACAAAGCCCTGGTGTGGCTCACTGTGGCTCTCGGGTCAGGTCAGCCACCAGAAACACCCTGTGGCTCTGCGTTTAGCCTGGGCGGCTCACATGCCAGATGCGAATGCTTCACAGGGCTCAACAGTACCCCTTCTGGGAGCTGGTGAATTTTTCCAAACTTACCTACAACCTCTTCTACCCCCTCACCTTTAAGATCAGTTGAATCACTGTTTTCTTCCTGCTCCTTAACTGAGAAAATCAATAACCTTCATATTCTAAGCATCTTTCTAGATTCTGCTGGAGGCTGCCTGATAATAGCCCAGACTTTCATAATAGCTCAGACTTTGAACTCTTGGTAAATTTGAGCTTTTAATATTTAATATTTCAACATAATACCATTTGGGAACATCTTATTTGTCTTTGGAAGAGCTTGACCCTAAAACACTACCATAATCACTATAATAGCTTGCTGTTTTGAACCAGAAGTGGTTCAAAAAAATAGATAACTTCATTTTCAGCACATAGCATAAACTGTATTTACTTCAAAATCAGAAATAGGATTCAACCAGGGGTGGGGGTTGGGGGGAGAAACTAACCTCTTTCATCAGGCAGTGGTTTAAAAAAGTGTACTTCGGAGTGTCCCCTAAGCAAAACCCATACTTTCACTTCTTCAGTGTGCACAGCCTTTGACCACACTGAAATGGCACTGGATTTGAAATCATTTTCTAACACCCCACACCCTGGCCTTGAGTTAACGGTAAGAGTCCTTGGCACAGGCAGGAACCAGAAGCCAGTTTGGGGCAGTGGGGAAGAGATAAAATAAAGGATATGGGCAGGACAGCTTCCTGGAAGCCAGGTGTTAACTTTAACAGGAGTGTCGTCGTCAGGTTCATTTTCTAAGTGTTGTGGGCTAATTAGATACCACTATGGCCACAACATCTTCACACTGCAATGAATGTGCAAAACAGGAAACAAATGTCCCCCATACTCCTCAGTAAATTCAGTTCCTTTTGTCTCACTCCCTTCTTTAATGAAACGTCTTTTGGATTACAGCAGTGAGTACATGGCTAACAGAGATAAGAATGAGCCAGAAACTCGCCACTCTATGGTAGAAAGGATATGGGGGACACTCCCTCTTTCTGCTCCTGGACCTGCAGGTCTCAGGGTGTGATACCAGGCTTACTTACTGTGTTGTATTAGGATGAAGGGGTCTTGTTGAGATCACAGGGTAAGACCACATCCATGTGGACAGAGGGAGGAATTTTCCCAGTTTGGGGGCCAGTGGGGTAGGGGGGCGGAGAGAGAGAGAGTTTATGTGTTGTCACTCCCAAGGAAGAAGGCTGGACATTAGTAGGAAAGTGGGAAGACCAGGCAGGCAGGCAGGAAGGGCAACCCCTTCTCATGGTCTCCTCCTGTCCCTGGGCCAAAATTTAGGCATTTTCTGACCCTCTCCCTGAGAGGGAGAGAATCAGATGGCCTCCATCATGGAGACAGCCTGGGAGCAAGGCGGGTGTGGCAGCATGTGGCCACTCTCTGGTTTTCTTCTAGGATTGCTTTATAGATTTCAGCCTGGGCGCGGTTGTGCTGTGAGGAATGAGAGTCTTCGTCTGGGCCAGTGTGTTCTGCAGGGAGCTGCAGTCTTAGGTGGGAGTGTCCCAAAGGGATGGTGAACACTGGGAAGCAGAGGGCACCCGGCTGCCAGCCCCGGTGGTGCTTTTCCCTCAGCGGCCGACTTTAGAGGCAGTTTGCATAGTCGTTATGCAAAGCAATTCGTCTTGAGCCAGACTTTGTGGCTTTCTCTCTCAGTCCTGACACTTATTGGTTGTTGATCTTGGGCAAGTTAGCCTCTTGGTGCCTTAATGTTATTGCCTATGAAAGGGGGATATTAGCAAGTTGATTGTGAGGAGTAAATGAGTTCATTTGGTAATATGTCAATGCTACATGAGTATTAGCTTTTTTCTGAAAATGGAAGATGCTGTTGGATTTCCTCACAAGAGTCTTAGGACCACTGGTGAAGTGGGAGAGCAGCTGCATAAGGCAAGGCCAAGGAGAAGAAGAAGGCTGGGAAGAGGATCAGAGAAAAAGATGATGTGGCCACCACATGGTGAAGGGCAGGGGTAAGTGTTCAGCTTGAACTTGGGACCCCTTGATGGTAACAAAAGGAGTGGAATCAAATGAATCAACCCTGCATGGAATGTAACTGCTCTTTGTTTTATGATACAGTGACCAGGAGCACAGACTCAAAGGCTGTTGGGTGCAGCAACTCACCAAGGAGCTGATGAAAACTTTTAGTCATAAGGGGAGTCTGTTTGGCTCTTGTCTGGTGTTTCTTCTTGTGACGCACAAGGTCAGCTGGTCTCCCATGAATTTAGTTTCCTAGGGCTGCCGTAACAAATTAGCACCAATTCAGTGGCACAAAACAAAGGAAATTCATTCTCTCCCAGTTCTGGATGCTGGAAGTCTAAAATCAAGGTGTTTTCAGGGTTCCTTCTGGAGGCAACAGTTAGGGTTCAGGCTGAGTTCCGTGGTTCCTCAGATCCTCCAGCTGCCAATGGGAATTTCCACTGGGACTGGCTGTGGGCTAGGGTGCCTGTGGCCAGGTGAACATTTGCACAGAATAGCACCAGGGCAAACACTGGAGGGAGGGGCTGCATAAAACACTGTATTCACATGTTTGTACTGCCCCTTTCCACACCAAACTGCTAAGCCTCAATCAGGGAATTGCCCACATCTGGCCACAGAGAAGGACAGAGAGCCCTGGGCAGGTCCTATGCCCATAGAAACAGCCACACTCCTCACGGCTGGCTCAAGGGGCTGGCTCTTGTCCTAAAGGATGGCCTGTGGAACCAAAGACGGCATTCCAGGCCACTTTATTTTCAAATGGGCCAGAGCAAATTAACGCCCTTCGTTCCTCTCATCTGGCTGGGTATTCTTCACGCAGTGGCTCTTAGCAACGGCCTCGTCCCCCCTGATTAGTGCTGCCATCAGAGAAATGATTGCTCAGCACAGTGAGTCATCTCAGATCCTGACACTGTAACCATTCCAGATGGTGAGAACATTGCGACCATAATGGCCCTTCCTGTCAGTGCAGGCTGCAGATTGTTCTCGGAACCACAGGGGACAGACACAAGCTTGTAGCCTGGAGAGATTTACAAGGTGTGGCTGTGAAGTAATGACACCGATGCCACAAGCTGCGTGTAGGAGTCAGTCACTTGTCTTCAGAGCTCACGAGGGGCCAGAGCACAGCAACTGCAGAAGCAAAGAACAAAAGGATACATATGACCCAGCAGAATGCCCAGCAAGACATGAGCCGCAGGAGCTCAGGTGGTCTCCGGGGCCACGCTGTCATCAGGAAGGCTCTTTGGTCTTCTTTCAGACTGTCCCCTCGATAGGCTGCAGGCCTCAGAGGGAAAATGGTCATCCAATAGGTATGCCTTTCAGTGTGAAGGAAAAGAGGCCATCTGCAGTTGCTCATGCAGACAGCAAAAAGGCCCAGCTTTTTGGCATTTGGAATCCTCGGGGAAAGATATGCTAAGTTAAAGGAGACTGAAGTCAGTTTTTAGAATTTGTGCAAATGACTTCATGAATCTGGTTGAGTTAAACAGTTCCCCCCACCCCACCTCCTCCACCCACCCAAATGTCTGGTTTCTTTGGAGAGCAGTAGAGTGTACTAAGCACCGCTAAATTTATTTTTCCTATTTTCAAGCTTACATGATAAAAAATAGTACCACGTGAAGCCTCATCATCATTATGGCAAAGAGAAGCGCTCGTTTCACAATTGGTTGTTTAAAGTTAAGAGTAAATCAAGGGAGCAACCACTGAAAAGATGACGCATGGGCTTAATTCCGTGTTGTTACAGAGCTCGGCAGCTGAGTTAATATATACGTGGCGATGCTGGCAGGCGGCTCCCCTTGGTAATAATATTCATTTTTATGAAGGGCTCATTTATTTTTTATATGATCCTCTTTAGCCCTGCCCTCACTTCCCCCCTCTGTACTGAGTCTGGCTCCCAAGACTCTGAAGGTAGAAGAGGAAGCAGAGCGCTGCATTTTAATGGAGAGAATGAGCAGGCTGCTAACTTCAGACAGCTCCAAAGCCGTGAAAAATGAAGAGGAAACAAAATTAGGAAAACGCATCAGGGGCAGGAATTGGCGTCAGAAGTGCTAGTTAACCAGTTACTGACTGAGTCTATGCCCTGTGTATCTTCGTAGGTGTTTGTTCCAAATCCAGGCAGTGACTCATCATGACATGATAGTGGCTCTCTCCCATCCGCTCACCTCCTGCAGGAGGAAACTTTATATGCATGAGACGTTTATCTTTTTCATCTAATCACTTGAAGAATAAGAGGAACATGTGGGGGACGGGGACAGGGAAGTACAACCCCCAAAGGAAAATGCTCTAGACCTTCATCTTAAAGGTTGTGGAGCCTGGTGGGGTGGGGGTGGGGCTGGTGGTGGCTCCAGCTCCTGTTGGGATGGTGTGTGTGTTTATAGCAGGGCCTGGGCCTGGGCCTGGAACGGGCCAGTTGTCACTGCTGAGCAGTTCCTGTATTTTCTCTGCCCACCAGGCTCTCTGCTCTTCCTAGGTTTTTCTGCCTGTTTACCTTGAAGCTGTCCTCTCAGAGCCCTCCTTCTGCACAGCCCTCCTCCTCCGCAGAACAAAGATGCAAATTGGGAAAGGTATGGCTTTTTGGGGTTGCAGGTTCCAGCTGAGGGAGCGCTGAGACTCCTGCAAACATACGAGAGGCAACAGAGCCACGTGGTTGAGAGGTTGGGCTGCAGAGTCCGACTGCTCACTAGATGCATGACCCTCAGCAACGTGCCTAATCTTGTGCCTCAGTTTCTGGGAAATCCATATGACCGTAACACCTCTCTCAGAGGTTTGTTGGAGGTTGAAATGAGTTAAGGCAGATGGGGAAGCTGAGGCCCAGGGAAGCGAAGCAGCTTTTCCCAAGTCATCCAGGTGGTGAGTGGTGGAACAGAACCCCCAGGAGAGAAGTGCAGGAGTGTTCCCACTGCGGATGCCGGACCTTCCCAAACAAGTGCACAGCGAGTGCTGGGCTGGCGAACAGTTCTGGCCTTATTGACACCTTTCACAACAAACACCAACTCTGCATTTCCAAATAAAACCAGAATCCGGAATATGCCCAATGAAAATAAATTAATTTCAATGAAGATCTCACTTATAGTGCCCATGGATTTTGCATGTTTCATTTGGTAATTTAGTGAGATTTTACCTTTTTTTAAAGATAGGAAAACCATAACTACAACTATGTCCCAGCCTTTCAAATTCTATCAGAATTGCTAATTAAACACACTACTATGTAAAGTAGCAAAGAGTAGATAATGACAGTTGGGAAAGTGACAACAATAAAGGGGGAAGGTAGGAAAAATATTGTAGTACAGATATCTGTGTCTTTCCTCAAAGTAATGATGTCTTGGAAAATGTCATTAATGGCTCATGCATTTGTCATCATACTGTAAGTAATTCAAGGCCAGAATCTGACTATTGCCTTTTTAAACTATCCTACAACACTAAGCTCAGTCTTATGCAAGCAATCAAACTATGTTGCCTCGTGAACAGGAGAGGAAGTTGAGGAGAAAGTGAACTAGTGAGAGAAGGGATATGTGAGGGTGAGAAAAAGGAAATGAAATCAAGAATTGGAGGAAGACTGTGTCTGGCTAGTCTTTTATAGGACCAGTGTGTTTAGAAGGGGGTCAGGTGTCATGGAGCAGAGTGGTGGGGTTTGGCAGGTAGGCCATAATGAGTCCAAGAAGGCACATATGTTAGGATGGCAAATGCAAAAAGCTAGAGTGATAGAACTGAAAGCTAGGGCATATTAAGAAGCTACCTATACAACTTCATATCTCTTAGCAAACAAACAGCTAAACCATCTGAGATGGATAGCTGTCTGTTCTAGTTTCATTCATTCATGTTTTATTTGTTCACTGACTCATATTACAGTAGTTCAAAAATATTTGTTGTTTTCTAATAACAGCAATAATGATGACTACCATTTATGGAGTGCCTGCTCTGTGCCATTCCCCTTTTATGCACAGATGAGGAGCTGAGGCTCAGAGAAGCTGGGTAACTGCCCAAAGTCACACAGCTAGGATCCAAATCCAAGTCTGTTCCATGCCAGCCTGTCCTTTGAATCAGGCATCATGTTGCATAAAATCAGTCCTTATTCAGGCATGTTCAGATGGGGCTGCTGGAACCTCTACCCCCGTGTTCTAGCACTTCATCCAGGGAATCTGCTTCTCGTCCCTGCTCTGCCCCCCAGTTGCTGTGTGACATTGCCTATGTCTCTTATGGGTCAAGTCTCTTCAGCAAAATGCAGAAACGGGACTAGGTGATTACTGAAATTCCTTGTGGCTCTAAAATGTCACGTGTCTGCTACTGGGTGCTCATTTCTCACATTTGGGGGAACATTTATGAAACTTCACATTTCTCTAGACCTCATCTAGGCTGTTGCTTCCTGTGGTAGAATCAGCTATTGCCAACTTGATGTACGTTATCCTTAGTAGGAGACTCTTTGGCTTTCTTCAAGGTACCTATCTAAAAGGCTACATCTTTTTGGCTTTTACTTAAAGCAAGATGCACCCCTTTCTAAACTTTGGCCAATGAGATAGATGTAGGTGGAACAGGCTTCCAGGGCAATCCATTTCATCTTCCCCTTCTTTCCTGCTTCCAAAAAGACAGGTTTGATGACTACAGCTGCAACAGCCATCTGGGCCAAAGGAGACTTTGAGGATAGAATCCACATGCTAAGAATGGCAGTGCAGAAGAACGTGACTCTCCCATGACAATGGAGCCACCTTACCAGCCCTGGACTTCCTGCCTCCAACTTCTTTTAGGTGTGAGGGTGAGGGGAAAACTCAAATGTAAAAGCCTCTGCAGTTTTTTTGGGTTTTTTTAGATTTTTTTATGCTACATGCAGGCAAACCAATTTTCACCAATATACCTACTAACTCTTCACTCTTCCTTTCTTTAGCTGTAATATTTTCCTTAGATTGTAATGTTAAATTAGCTACAAACTGCAGTACAAATTGATGACCTCCTGGCACCTCTGAATCAATACAGATGATACTAGATTTATAATCATCCTAGAAAACCATTTCTCCAGTGCTACCTGTTGCAGTAAATGGCAACACCACTTTTCCTGTTGTTAGTGTTCCAGAGCCCAGTGTTAGCATTCATCCCTCTTATTCCATCAGTTACCAAATCCTATGGATTCTCCATTCATTGGTCTAACATTTGAGGGCATGTTATCTCAAGATATGATTGGTGCTGAGGCTACAAGAGTAAGCCAAACATATTTCTCTGCTCTCATGATGCTTAACAATCAAGGGCAGACATTATCTGTTCTCATGACGTTTATAATCAAGAGAGGCATTAGCTGAATAATCGCACAAACATATGTAAAATTGCAACAGCAGCAAGTGCTGCAAGAAAAGAGACTGAGAACATACGATGGAGGCTGGGGAAGGCTTCGACTGAGCTGAAACCTGAAGGATGAGTGGGACTTACTGTTGCAAAGAGAAGAGAGAGTGAGGGATGAAGGTTATTTTGCTCCCATTTTTGAAAATCTTCAAGAGATCCTCGTTTCCTGCTACATGAAATCCAGCTTCCCAAGCCAGGGTTCAAGGCGTCTGGCCTCCTGGGCAGCCGTCATCACCTGCCACTCTCCCTCACACACCTGTGCCCCAGCCAAATTGTACTGCACTGCCCTGCCCTGTCTCTGTGCCTTTCCTCGCGCTTTCCCTGGGAACTGGAATGTCAACTTCTGGGATTGACTGCTTGTCAAAAACCTCCGGCTCTTTAAGACTCTGCTCCAAGTCAACTCTCTCCCTGAGGTTTTGCTGTTCTCCCCAACCTATTCATCTTTCCTCCTCTGTGTCTCTGAGCCCTGTAACTACTTCTCACCAGGAACTTGTTATTCTCTGCATTTGTGCACACATCTTATCTCCCAAAACAGCTTGATGGGAAGATCCTGGCCTCCTTTCTGCAGCTGACAAGTCCCACTGTGCCCTTCTTAGAGCAAGGGGCTCAACTGAAGGAGCAAATAATTGATACTCAAATATGTGGGCAAATAGCACCGAGGGTCACGCTTTGTACAATTTCTTTGTGGTCAATGAAAATGGCATATGACATGGTGGCCCTGGTAACATGAAAGCTAGTTTTGGAAACAGATTACTTGGGCTCAAATCCCAGCTCCACTACATACTACCTGTATGACCATGATGAGCAAGTTGCCTCATCTCCCTATGCCTCAGTTTCTTTATCTGTAAAATGGGGTAATAATATATCTACCTAGAGAGTTAATTCTGATGGAGCACTTAGACAAGTACCTGTTGCATACTAAGTACTCAATAAAAGTCTTTGTCATCATCCTCTCATTTCCACTTAGGACTCTCACTGTGTGAGAAGGCACATGTATGCCCACTATGACCTAATGACCTAGAAAATGGCGCCAGAGTCCTGGGCAGGATAATTTCCTGCAAGCTGTTCAGCAGGGGAGCCTCCCAACAACTCCATATCTTAACAAAATGAACCTGGCAGGTCCTTCATCTTGTTCTACAGATGTCCAGTTTGTACTCTTTCAGCCTCTGAACTGGGAACTTCTTAAGGGCAGAGACCATAACACACACTTCTATACAATCGTATTACACAGTAGGCATTGCTAAGAGCATCCACATGAATCAACTCATGTGGGGGAACAAGGGCACAGAAAGGTTAGGTACCCTGCCCAGGGACACATAGCCAGCATCCAAACTCAACCAGTGTGGCTGATGGGTTATGAACTTTTCTATGCTACCCTACCTCCCCTTTGCATCTTTAACACCTGGTGCATAGTGGGCACTCAATAAATGTTTGCTGAATGAATGGATGCAACCCAGTGGCATCTTCAGGGAAGCCCTCTAGTATTTTCTCTGTTCAAGATTTCTGACTGGCTTCCTCTCTCACTAACCCTTTTAAATCCTCCAATGGAAGCTTTGCAAGTAAGTTTCAAAAGATATTTATGCTGCAAGAAAATTAGGATTTTTCTATGTTTTGGTTCTTAATATTTCTACCTTGGTTAATGAAAACTTTATTATTTCACATATAGTGCAAAAGTAATACATAATAATGATAGAACATTTAGAAAATATAAAAAGTGCACAAGAAGGAAATGAAAAGCATTAGTAAATTCATCATCCTGAGAACCTGGCTCATTCTGAAGTTCTGGCTCTCTGGATGTTGATAAGTAAGTGGAATGTATATAGTGATGGATAACTGTGGGCTTGGCTGGTTCCTGAATGCTCTGCGTCTGACCATAACACTGGTTCCCTTTATAAACTGCTCCCTGTTCCATTCCCACTCCCGCATCCTCTTCCCACAACCTACCAACCAATCAACTATTCGAACACCCCCCCCCCCCCTCCCAGCCAACCACATTCACCCACACACACCTGTGGCCACAGAAACAAATGTCAATCCCGGTCATTCCCAATGCCCATTTTCACAGGGTTAGACATAAAATCCAGACTGTCTAATCTATTTCTTTCTGGGAGACATTACTTAATTTGATTCAAAGAGAGAGATTCCCTTCTGCTCTGATGGCAAAGATAGAAAGATGAGCTCCCTGGAGCTACTAGCTGCAATAGTTACCACCTTCTGGAGAAAGTTGGTCTCAGAGTAAAGGAAAGACAAAAAACTTAAGAAGCCTTATTGTGCTCGAGTCCCTGGTCTGGCTGTCCTGAGGGCAGCAAATTCCTGCCCTTGTCCAGTTTGGTTGCATGAGCCCACAGTTCCTTTTGGTCTGGGTTAGTTTGAGTTGGACATTTTCTCACTGGAACCAAGTGTCTTACTTAAACAAACACACCAACATTGTGTTAAAAGAGAGAAAACTAGGAGAAGCATATTTATTTAGGATAATTTTTAAAATACATATATTTTATTGATTTTTTTACAGAAAGGAAGGGATAGAGGGATAAAGAGTTAGAAACATCGATGAGAGAGAAACATCGATCAGCTGCCTCCTGCACACTCCCTACTGGGGATGTGCCCGCAACCAAGGTACATGCCCTTGACCAGAATCGAACCCGGGACCCTTGAGTCCGCAGGCCGACGCTCTATCCACTGAGCCAAACCAGTCAGGGCAGATAATTTTTTTTTACTTACTTAAGGGAAAGTGTTGGACCTTGCTGCCTCCACACCTCATATTGCTTACTCTGGATTTGGCCAGAGATGTAGGTGCTTGCCCGTTCCCTCCGGTGACCCACTTAGCTCCCACCACGCCCACAGCTCTGGGAGGAGTCAGGATGTGCGCCCTGATGCTGTGGGAGCATGGGTCCCAGCCCAGGTCTGTTCATGCTGTCTCCCTGCAGCTGGGTTTCCCAACTTAACAGGAAGGATGGGCTACGCTGACAAAGAGAAGGCAGTGGTTATCTAGTGTCCTTCCCACTGGTAGGCCAGGCTGACCACCATTCTCTGTGCATCCAGTGGCCAATAAATGTAGACTTTGGATAGCTCAGCTCCGCTGTGGAAATCACCAGAATCCTCTCTAGCTTGTTCCTGTCTGACCCTTACCTCTACTTTGTATCTCAGATTTTTACTCCTCTCCTGCACCTTTGGTCTTCACAACTAACCTTGGTTTCTCCTGTTTTACCAGAGAACTCCCTAAGTTCTTTTTCTCACATTCTCCCCACTCCTTCCAGCCCACTAAGCTCTCCTGGCCCCACTCAGAAAACAAATCTCAACATTAATTCCTTTGGCAACTTCCCAGATCTATTCCTGAAGGCAGAAGGCTGTGCAGTATGAGCAAAGAGGGAGGATGGAGGCCCATCTGGGATGGCACAAGGTGGGATATGAGCAGAGAGGCACAGCCACATGAGCTAGAAAGTCAGCAGCACCACTTGTAACAAGATGGAGAAATTTCCTGCCCAGAGAAGTATTTTGTATCTTGTGCTTATATCATCACCCCGAATAGATTATTTATATTTTAATTGATAAAACATGTATTTCTTTTCTCCGTGACCCTCCAAAGAACAAAGAGAAGCCCAGAGCTGAGGAAGAAAGAGTTGCTGAGAGGGTTTTAATGATCTGCTGGGCTCCTTCCCAGGTGTTCCTTCACCCTCCAATCAGGAACACTTTATTTCCTTCACCTCCACATGCTTGTTAGTTCAATTATGATTGTTCTCAGTGTACTTCCAGATTGATTTAAGGTGGCTAAAAATAGAATGCACATACAATAGGACAATTTCAAACAAGGATAAAAAATGATATCAGAATCCATTAGATGTAAGGTGAGAAAAACATAATTAAATCAAGAAATGTGGGGAGAAAATGGTGATGGAAAATGAACAATTCTCTATTTGGGTCCTGCTCTCACTGACAATGAAGACTAATTAGATACTTGAGTAAGAGTGATGCAGTGACTCTTAACTCAGCAGGTGATTGGTTTTTCTATGATTATTGAGCATCTTCTAGTGCCAAACACTGTTCAGGATACAGAGATGCTAAGTCTTTTTCATCTCTATTCTCAAGGTGCTCACACTCTGAGTGTGAGCATAAGGTCCCATTAGAACCTTGTGTATTGAGTATCCATAAATTTATATGTGTCTGACCCACCCACACCTGTTCTGTGCCATGAATCATGCCTCATGTAGTGGGTAAAACCAATGCTACCACCTACCAAAAATTATTGGACCAGAGATGTATGTCCAGGCTCAAGATAGCCACACAGGCACTGTACTCAAAGGAAGTCAAATATTGCTAAGGACACTTGAGGTGAGATTTCCTAATATATTTCCTCCATATTGCATGGGCTCATGCTAATTTTGTCAGATTATATTTTCCAAAGATGCTTATCATATCTCCTATCCACTTGCTCTTCTCACAATGTGACCTTGACACCCCTCCCATTGAATGGTGGGGTTTATGTCTTCTCCCCCTTGAGATTTGTGACTGTTTTAAACAACAGAGTATGACTTCTGAGTCTAGCTTATAAAAATGCCATATACTTCCACTTGGTTCTCTTGGGATACTTGTTCTTGGAACTTAGCTATCATGTTGTACGGAAGCCCAAGAAGTCCTGTGTAATAGGAACCAAGGTCCCTGGCCCACAGACCTGCTGGGCTCCAAACCAATAGCCAACACCAACTTGCCAGTCATGTGAGTAAGTCATCTGAAAGTCAAAACCCCCCAGCCCCCACTAAACCCCGTCCACATTGCAGACTCATAAATGACTTGCTGCATCAAGCTACTAAGTTTTGAGGTGGTTTATTGGGTAGCAAGAGATGGCTAAAACACCAATCCAATCCAATTTTCTTTGGGGGGAAGTATGAATGCATCCAGAGGTGGGCCCTTGAACTCAGACTGAATCCTAAACCGTGCTGCTTTTCCTCTTCCACACAAGTCCTACCTACATGCTAGGCTTGGCTATTCTGAAAGGAAGCATGACTATGGCTATGAAAGAGGTGGTATTCAGGCTACTTTACATTCTTTCAAATTCTAGCACTAAACTCCTGTTCTTGAGAGTATCTGGGCATGCTTCTCGATTGCAACTTTAAAGAGTACAACTACTATCCTGTTGACTTTAGCTCCAGTAAATGGGAATTTTATTATTTTTTATTTTTTTTAATGGCTCTGACTTCTGACAATTTTTATTATATGTTTATTGATTTCAGAGAGGAAGGGAGAGGGAAAGAGAGATAGAAACATCAATGATGAGAGAGAATCATTGATTGGCTGCCTCCTGCACATCACCCACTGGGGATCAAGCCTGCAACCCAGGTATGTGCCCTTGACCGGAATCGAACCTTGGGACCCTTCAGTCCACAGGCTGACACTCTATCCACCAAGCCAAACCAGCTAGGGCAGGAATTTTATTTTATTTTTTGCTCAGTGACCAAACCTTTACCGGCACCTACATCCAGAAACTAGGTCTTTCCTTACCACCTCTATTCAAACCCTGGCTTTTTTTCAACATGATATACCATTTCCACTGGCCCTGGGGTCCTGCCATCACTGCCATCCTGCAGCTTCTGCTACTTATCTTAAGCCGTGCCCACTTTCAGGCCTCCTTGGCAATGACAGACACCTTCTTAAATATTTTCCTACTGCTTATCACTGGGGAGGCAGTGCAGCATAGTGATGTAAGAGCCTTGGGGAGACATGGGACAAGTTTACAAGTTCCCTAAATTTACCTTCAAAGTATATTCTGGAGATTAAAATGAGATGAGATATGTTAAGTGCTTAGCACCTTATGGCCAGAATTGCTACCTCATCTGGTACCCAATACTCTTTTACTGCTTTGAGAAACAGAACCTTTGTTGTTGGGTGTGATGATGTGCCAACCATGGAAACCACAGTTCTCTGCTGCCTTGTAAATAGGTTGGCCAGTGGATGGGCCGAGTTGTTTCATTGGATAGATAGCTGACCTATTCAAATCTTATCCTGCTTATGAAGCTAGAGTAAGCATCTTGGATTCCTTGGCTACCTTGAAGAAGGCAGCTCTGCACTAATGGAGGTGGGGGAGAGTTAGCAGAAGCCCAGGTCCCAGATGACCATGGATTTGTCATACCAGCTTACCTCTGTACTCTCATGTGTGAGAAAAAGCCAGCCTCGTTGAAAACAATTTTATTTTGTGTCTCTAGTATTAGAGGCTGAACTTAATTCTTAATGGGTATACATCAGAGGTCGGCAACCTCATTAGTCAACAGAGCCAAATATCAACAGTACAACGATTGACATTTCTTTTGAGAGCCAAATTTTTTAAACTTAAACTTCTTCTAATGCCACTTCTTCAAAATAGACTGGCCCAGGCCGTGGTATTTTGTGGAAGAGCCACACTCAAGGGGCCAAAAAGCCGCAGTTTGCTGACGGGTATACATAATAAATGCTGGTCAAGATTATTGGTCTCTCTTTGCATCATTCCCTAACTCTGTGGGACTGTCTGCTATGATCTCCAGGCTGATCTGACCCACCACATTGGTCACTTAGTTGCTCCAGTTAAAACAAGAAGGGAAATACACACTGCAGCAGACTCAGAGGCATATTAATGCCACAATTAGCCAGGTTTTCCCTTAGTTGGAACCATGAGGAGCAATCTTCCTTACTCATTGTTTGTCAATGTGCTGACTAGCTTTTATGACCTGCAAGAACGCATCCTTGGTCAAGGAAATCTTCATATTATCTGTATGTTGTGAACCTGCCAGTCAGCCTTGCTCTAACTATTGAAATGTCAGGATGTAGAAAATGAAATTAGAATCAAAGGCATGAAGCCCTGGCTGGGTAGTTCAGTTTGTTAGAGCATCATCCCTATATGCCAGGGTTGTAGGTTCTATCCCTGATCAGGGCACATATGAGAATCAACCAATAAGTAAGTGGAACAACAGATTGATGTTTCTCTCTCTCTCTTTCTATTCCTCACTCTCTCAAATCGGCTTTTAAAACATAAAAAAAAAAAAAAAGAATCAAAGACATGAAGAAAAGTGAGTAATCAGAAAAAAGAGGTTTTATCTCCAAGATTTTCCAAAAATATTTTTAATTACACTCCCATAGATAATTAAAATTTTATTTCTCAATTTAAAAATATTTTGTAGGAAAGGAAAAATATAAGAAAATGTAATAATACATTTTAAATATACAGAAAATCTAAATTTTTAGTCTGGACAATTTTGCATAAAAGGTATAATTCTATAAGAACTTTTTTTGTTGTTGTTAATCCTCACCTGAGCATATATATATTTATTTATTTATTTATTTATTTTGGAGAGTGGAAGGGAAGCGGGGAGAGAGCAAGAGAGCGCGAAAGAGACAGAAACATCTATTTGATTTGAGATAAATACATTGATTGGTTGCCTCCCACATCCAACCCGACCTAGGCTGGGGATTGAACTTGCAACCCAGATACATACCCTTGACTGGGAATCAAACCCAAGACCTTTTGGTGAGTGGGCCAATGCTCTGGTCACTGAGAAACACAACCAGGGCTATAAGAACTTTGTTAGTTGATGTTTCTTGCTTATGTAAAGACATATATGAATCAAAGAGTGCAATTATGAAGGTAACAATCCTACTTTTCATAGTCATAGAACTACATTAAAATAATTTTCCTTTAGAAGGATGCACAATTCATTCCTTTACTCTTAGTCATCAACATTTTATTTTTATTTATTTTTAAATGCTTTTATTGATTTTTTAGAGAGCAAGGGAGAGGGATAGAGAGAGATAGAAACATGGATGAGAGAGAAACATCATCCATCAGCTGCTGCCTGCACACCCCCTACTGGGGATGGAACCAGCAACCAGGGCATGTGCCTTGACCAGGAATCAAACAGGTGACCTCTTGGTTCCTGGGTCAATGCTCAACTGCTGTGTCACACTGGCCAGGCAGTCATCAGCATTTTAGTAAACAAATATCTTACCTTCAAACAAGCATTTGTTCTAAATATTGACATACATTAATTATATAGAAACTAATGTAAAAAATATTCTTTCCTTCTACCTCATAGTGCTTTATTTTTAAATTAAATTTAGAAATAATTTTCAGTCTATCACTACCAAATGAGTAATTTAGCATACAAACATGTATGAACTTATTTATTTTTATTAAAAACCATGCAGCTGGGAATAAAATAATATATATATATTATATATACACACACACACACACACACACACACACACACACACACATACACACTAGAGGCCTGGTGCATGAAATTCGTGCATGGGGGTGGGGGTCCCTCAGCCCAGTCTGCACCCTCTCCAATCTGGGACCCCTCAAGGGATGTCCAGCTGCCCGTTTAGGCCTGATCCCACCAGTTGGACACCCCTCTCACAGTCCAGGACTGCTGGCTCCCAACCACTCGCCTGCCTGATTGCCCCTAACTGCTTCTGCCTGCCAGCCTGATCACCCCCTAACCACTCCCTGCCAGCCTGATTGACGCCTAACTGCTCCCCTGCTGGCCTGATTGCCCCTAACTGCCCTCCCCTGTTGGCCTGGTCACCTCTAACTGCCCTCTCCTGCCGGCCTGGTCGCCCCTAACTGTCCTCCCCTGCAGGCCTGGTTGCCCCAACTGCCCTCCTCTGCTGGCCAGGTCCCCCCCAACTACCTTCCCCTGCAGGTCTGGTCCCCCCCAACTTCCCTCCCCTGCAGGCCTGGTCGTTTCTAACTGCCCTCCCCTGCAGGCCTTGTCCCTCCCAACTGCCCTCCCCTGCAGGCCTGGTCACCCCCAGCTGCCCTCCCTTTCAGGTTTGGTCCCTCCGAACTGTCCTCCCTACTGGCCTGATTGCTTACAACTGCCCTTCCCTGCTGGCCATCTTGTGGTGGCCATCTTGTGTCCACATGGGGGCAGCCATCTTTGACCACATGGGGGCAGCCATCTTGTGTGTTGGAGTGATGGTCAATTTGCACATTACCTCTTTATTATATAGGATATATATTTATATATAAATACCTGACATTAATAAAGCCCTAAGTCATAGAGGAAAAATATTGTTATATATATTGTTCTCAGCATGCAAATTAGGAGGAAAAAACCTCAAGCCTCAATCAGTCTTTAAACTTTGATAGTTTTGCAAATCAGTTCTAATCAGTAGCATTGGGACCATTTCTTAGATGAGGCTTGAAAGTAGAATTTATATGTTGCTGGGACAAAAGCCAAGTGATAAACACAACATCTGATGATCTTACTGATCTCCTGAGGAAATACTTTACATGCTTGTAAAATGAGGAAGTCTAATATAGTGGAGTTTGTTTTTTACATTATTCTCACTAAACTTTATTTATCTTTATTGATTTCAGAGAGGGAGAGATAGAAACATCCATGATCAGAGAGAATCATTGATTGGCTGCCTTCTGAGCCTGCAACCTAAGCATGTGTCCTGACCTGGATTTGAACCATGACCTCCTGGTTCATAGGTCGATGCTCAACCCCTGAGCCACACCGGCCAGGCTCACACTACACTTTAAAAGCAGGATGCACACATACTAAGTTATTACTGATCTGCCAGATTAGTTTTTAACTTGTTGAATAATCACAATCCCTGCTCTTTCTGAAAGCTGGCATTTATTAAACTTACAGAGTTTCCCATGTTCCTGATGTTAGTTATAATTTCAGGGGTTTCACCTAAGTTAGAGTAATACATGATTACTCTCATTGATTGCTTACTGTTTGTAGTATCCATATATCATTCATTTAGTCCACCTATGCTGACAAAAGAAGTGGAAAATGTGAGGAATAGGCTTTTTGTAAAATGTCCAGTTACTTACATATAAAGCACCAAAGGCCAGTGATGATAATGGGGTCTGAGCTCAGCAGTGTGATTAACGGGTCCCTCTGTACCTGAAGTTCAATTGTAAAAAGAACCCGTCCACCATGGGTTGACTTAAATAGTTCAACATTATATTTATAATCTTGTACAGAACTGAAATTAAAGTATTGATGTTATTATAAGCATGTTGGTTTAGGAATGTAACTTCTTAAAATATCATTTCAAAAAGAGCTGAAAGCATCTATAAAGTTGGTAAAAAAAAGTTTTATTTTATATAATTGTATGGATTGCTATCTCATGAACATATTATTTATAAAAGGTAACAGGGCAAAAAAAAAAGGAAGCCCACCAGGCATCTAGAAATAAGCACCTTCAAAAGGACTAAGAGGAAAATAAAAAAAATGGTGCCAGATAAGACAAAGGCAAAGTCAAAGAACTTCTCAAAATAATAATAACAATAATAGGTCATTTGGTTATGACATTATTAATAACCAGTTTGACTAATTCCATTGCCCACTAATATATAGTGGCTCTTCTGGTTATTATAAGATCCAAATAATGTAATCTATGATGAAGCTAGTCTGGACTGTCTACAATAGATACTAAATGGAAACCCCAGAATTGACCCAGAGTGTCTTCTGAGTGTGAAAAGGTGCCATGTGCACTTAAAAATATTTTAAATCCCATATTTTACCCACACTGAGAATTTTAGCAGTGTCTTCCCAGTGCAAAACCATATCTTATCACTCCACTATATTCAGAATTTGTACTAATCCTGACAGAAGTCGAAACCAGAGTCTCCATTTTATGTTTACTCAACAAAGGGCCTTCTTTCAGAGCTGGTGCAAACTGATAGTTTAAACAACCAAAATAAATGAGTAGGTAAAAGTATTGTTTAAAGCACCCATTTCCATTGCTAGAGCTGTGAGGGTGTCAGTGGAAGTATCTGTCACTCCGTGGATGTCAAGGTTGATCCAATGCTGTGTGCTCGTGTTTGGAATGACAATGACCTTCTTGGAGAAGTCACATCACTGGGTTAAGGTAGACACTTTTACATACTTATTAAAACAAGTTTCCTGCCCTGGCCAGTTTGGCTAAGTGGATGGAGCTTCGGCCTGCAGACCCAAGGGTCCCAGGTTGGATTCTGGTCAAGGGCAGTTATGGGTCCTGGTTGGGGTTCATGCAGGAGGCAATCAATCGATGTGTTTCTTTCACATCGATGTTTCTCTGTCTTTCCCTCTCTCTTCCACTCACTCTAAAAATCAATGAAAAATATCCTTGAGTGAGGATTAAAAAAAAAACTAACAAGTTTCTTAAAAAAAAAACAACAAAAAACAAGTTTCCTTAGGAGTTCAATGAGGCAATGTTATTAACCTAGTGTGCTTAAAATGTACAAAGATGCAATAAAATAGATATCTCTAAAATATTCTAGTCATATTTTGCTCTGATTGACTACCCAATTTGGGCAAATTTATTAGATTTTCACAAACAATAAGCTGAAATATAAAATTAAATTTGGGTTTAAAGTTTCTTGACAGGGCATTGGGGAGGGAATCCAAGATGGTGGCGTAGGTAAACACCTAAACTGCTGCCTCGCACAACAATTTCAAAACTACAACTAAAAGACAAAACGTCCATCACCCAGAACCACGGGAAAGCTGGCTGAGTGGAAGTTCTACAACTAGAAGGAAAGAGAAAAGAGCATTGAGATGTGCGTGCACAAGTGCTGAAAAGCTGAGGTACGGAGGCGAGTGATCTGGGCTGGTGGCAGGCGTTGCTTTTTTCAACCCAAAGGGAGACAAGCCCCCGATTACTCTGAAATACAGTTTCTGGGGAGACGCAGGTGATCCAAACTCCTACGGGGAGAAGCTGGACTGTCTGCCATCGGGTCCAAAAGTGAGGGGGGCTTGCTTGGCTGTGCGCAAGAATAATTGTTTACTGCGCTGGAGCACAGGATGCAGTCGGAGACACACAGCCGGCTAACTAGCAGCCATCGCTGTTTGCCACGCCCTAGCGTAGTGACGCCCTGAGACCCCGCCCCACACAACCTACAAACCCACCCAAGCTCCAAGCAGCAGCTTTAGCATAACAAAGGCCTGCCCTATCGCAACTTAACCTAGCAAACTTGCAGCCTGGGTCAGACAGCTCCAAAACCTCCAAACCCCAAGCAAAGAGGAGAAAACTGCAGCTCTCACTGTAGCTCCTACTGGGTGGCCTCAGACAGTAGCTGACCTGCACCCCATTGGAGATCCAGAAGCCAGTATACCTAGTGGTCAGTGAGAGAAACCAGATTTCAACTCCTCACATCCATAAGTGACACATTCAAGAGGCAGACTCAGAGAGCACCAAAGCCCCACTGAAACAAGTCTTGCACCATAAGCGTGTCTCCAGCACAGCAGTTCTTCCATTATAGACACAATGAGTCCTCACAGCCGATTGGCATGGAGGTCAATTCCTCCCAGTGTACCAACAGCAATTAAGGCTTAACTACACCAAGACTTTGCACTCAGCCCACAAAGGGGTGTACCAAGAGCATCCACATCAGGTGATTAGGGAGGCTGAGCTACTGCCCCCTTTAGGTCACCTACCACACAAAGCCACTCCATCAACACAGGGAAGCAGCCAAAATGTGGAGACAAAGAAACATGTCACGAATGAAAGAAACAGAGGAAAGCAAACTACTGGATGACATAGAGTTCAGAACCACATTTATAAGGTTACTCAAGAATCTTCTAAAAACCGCTGAGAAACTTGATGACACTTTTGAGGAGCTTAGTGAGACCTTCAAGGACCTTAATGAGAATGCCAAAAAAAAATGGAAAAGGACCAGTCAGAAATGAAGCATACACTGTCTAATATAAAGAATATACAGAAACTCAACTGTAGATCAACGTACCCCAAAAATCAAACCAAAGATCTGAAATATGAGGAAACAAAAAACACCCAACCAGAAAAACAAAAAGAAAAAAGAATCCAAAAATATGAAGATAGTGTAAGGAGCCTCTGGGACAACTTTAAGCGTACCAACATCCGAATTTTTGGGGTGCCAGGAGAAGAGAGAGAGCAAAATACTGAAAACCTATTAGAAGAAATAATGACAGAAAACTTTCCCTACCTGGTGAAAGAAATAGACTTATAAGTCCAGGAAGCACACAGAACCCCATACAAGAGGAATCCAAAGAGGACCATACCAAGACACATCATAATTAAAATGCCAAGGGCAAAAGACAGAGAGAGAATCTTGAAAGCAGCAAGAGAAAAACAGTTAGTTACCTACAAGGGAGTACCCATACGACTGTCAGCTGATTTCTCAGCAGAAACTATGCAGGCCAGAAGGGAGTGGCAAGAAATATTCAAAGTGATGAACAGCAAGTACCTACAACCAAGATTACTCTACCCAGCAAAGCTATCATTCAGAGTTGAAGGTCAGATAAAGAGCTTCACAGACAAGAAAAAGCTAAAGGAGTTCATTGCCACCAAACCAGGATTACATGAAATGCTGAAGGGTATTCTTTAAGAAGAGGAAGAAGAAAAAGGTAAAGATAAAAATTATGAACAACAAAATGACATCAAATACCTACCAACAAGTGAATGACATCAAATACCTACCAACAAGTGAATCTAAAAATCAAGTAAATAAAAAATCTGAAGAACAGAATGGACTGGTGAATATAGTAGAATCAGGGACATAGAAAGGGAGTGGACTGACAATTCTCAGGGGGAAGCGGGTGTGAGTGGTGCGGGAAGAGATTGGACAAAAATCTTACTCCTATGGATGAAGACAGTGGCGGGGGATAAGGGCATGGGGTAGGATGGGGTGGGGAATCAGGTGGAGGGGAGCTATAGGGGGAAAACAAAAAGAGGAACACCTGTAATCTGAACAATAAAGATTTATTAAAAAAAATAATAATAAAAGATGGCATTGGGATTTTGATGGGGATTGCATTAAACCTATGTATTTCTTGGGGTAATGTGGCCATTTTTAACTATGTTGATTCTTCCAATCCATGAAAATGAAATATCTTTTCATTGCAAAATAAAAAAAATAAAGTTTCTTGACATTATCATAAACCTATGATATCTATTAATTGGATGGTAATAAAAAAAGACACAGGATGCTGGAACTGACCCTTGATTGTTTTGACCCACACTAATTTGACATATCTTGCCAGAATTAACTATATTTTTTAAAAAATATAGTTACACTGTGCAATTATAGAGGTTAGTACATTTTTCAGATATAAACTCAGTAACATGTTGCTGAAGTTGGCTTCTTCTAGAATTTGAAGTTATTTTAAATAGTGAATGAGAATATTTTTAAAAGATCATAAAATATTGTTTCATTGAATCTCATCAAAGACTCCAAGACCCTTATACTTCTCAAAACTTCTAAAGCCCATTATCTGATTGGGTTGGGTGAAATTTACAGGTCAAAGTTTTCAGCAAAAATCTTAGCTACTTAGAGAAAGAACTGAGACTCTTCTGAGAGTCACACATTGATGAGAAACAAACTTAAAATAACCAAAATAGGCAAAAATGGTGATTCAGAAAGTGGCAATGTTGGCATAACTATCTGACAGTCACAAGTTGTGGACCACAAGTTGAACATGAATATGTAAAACAGCAGTGAAAACAAACAAAAATGCCATATTAGGCTGTCCCAAAGAGAATATGACAGATAAATCTGTTGAAGTTAGATACCATGAAGACCGTCTTTTGTCAAAGCTCTATGCAGTGCCAGGATAGTGTAACAGCGGTGGTTAAACACAGCCAGACAGTTCTATCGTTCACTGTGGGGCAAGACCTCCCTGATTTGGAAGCCTGCCTTTAAAGTTAAGGGCATAGTTCAGAAGGCACATACTAGGTAAGGGATTCTGACAGGGAAGGGGGGCCAGGTTTTGTTATGCATTAAAACAGCCTTTCAAACACAAGGCCCCAAATTCAGCAGCAGATGTTTGGTGAACCTTATCTCTCCTCAGTGTATATGAGAAGAAGTAAAATAAAAAAAAGCTTTTATTCTTTGTTTCTTTCCTGGAATAAAGTATCAGGTGGCCTGATGACCTGAGGACTCCCCATTTGCTAGATTGCTTTAAAGGTCAGAGTTTGAAAATTAAGGATTAACGAGATTGATGGTCCGTGCATGAGTGGGAGTGACAAACAGGCCCTTCTGCATTTTGCGCCATTACCTCTAGCTCGAGGATGTCAACAAATTCCACGTAGAAATCACGTAGAATGTCATCTTGGATGGGCTGATAGTGACTTCCTGGAAAGCTGAGATGAGGAGGACATGAAGCGTGTCCCAACACCGAGTGCGATAAGTGACATTGGCCACAGATATTTGCTATCCTGTTTTGCTTGTTTAAGTGACCTTAAAGATCTCAGAGACATACAAAGGTGGCAGATGACTCCCACTACCCACTCTCCCTACCTATATACTACATGCAAGGGAGCTGTAGTGAGAACAAAAATGAGCTTTGAGGACATGTGAACAAGTAGGGGATTTTAGCTGAGAAAGAAAACGTTTGCTCTGTCATCCAAGATTCCCATGCCTCTGAGAAGTCCCCAAAAGTGACTCGATCTGGCTGACGTGGGTCCACAGGTCACCAAACAGCATCTCCTCAGAACTGTGGACTCTCGCTGCATCCTCCTGACAGGTAGAAGCCAGTTTATCAACCTCCTGGGATGGTGTAGACAGTAAAACACCTGCTTTGCTTGCTGTCTTTTCCGTGAGACACTCGCCTTGAGAAACCTTCCTGCTGAATGCAGTTGACCTATCACTTGACTAATCAGAGGAAATTATCCAAGGCTAATGAGGTAACAGTGTAACCCAGAAGGAAACAGACAAAACAGCTGCCTGATTTAAACCCTGAGGAATGAAGCAGAAAGGTAACAAGGACGCAGAGAGCATGGCCAGAGTGGCTGTAGTCAATGAGAGGTTGGCTGAGAGGAGGGAACATCCTTTGATTAGAGGTGACTGTACCCTATGGCTCCTCCACCCTTGGCGATGGATGTCAGCCAGGCCTTCCCCTTGGGCTTCTCAATAGCACATTCTTCCAAGTACAGGTGATGCCATCCCTAGGAAGAGTGGGCGCTGGGAGAAGCAGCAGAAGGTTCTTGTGTCTATGTTGATTTGAAATTAATTAAATCTGTATCCTCTTCATCCGCCTTGTGGGCTCCCCCGGGCTGCTCCTCTTGGAGAACATTAGCACCATTCAGTTTTAGGATTCATTATCACTGAAAAAAAACAGAACAGTCAGTATGTTTCCAAGAAGCTACCCAGAGCTGGTCACTCCACCATGGAGGTGACTCATGAGAGCATAAACAGTCAGCAGGCCAACAGCCTTCAGTTTACAATTTCTAAAACAAAGGTCAATTAGGATATTTTATTTGATCCCTGAGAAGAAAATCCATGAAGGCCAAGAAATAATCCCTAACTGTTGCTTGAATATCCTTCCCTAGTGCTGACGTGGAGGGAACCAGATGGAGTCAGGGGTTCCCCTTTTAATTAAATCTAATCCCATTCTCCACGAATAAATGCCAGTTGCCCCTTTTTTTTTTTCTTTTAAAAAGAAATTTTCATGTGTTGTTTTCCCTGAAGAGTTTGTGGCTGGGGCATGATTTTCCTCCACCCCCAAGCCCATTTTGTTCATATCCATAGGATCGGGAGGTGCCCTCTAGGGGTCCTTTAGAATCCGATCATCAGGCATCTTGGGGTGTGAGTTGACATTAATTATGGACATGGTATTTGGACATGACCATGCTGGCTGGCTAACTTGTGCTTTGTTTCTAACGTGGCTATTTTTGCCACATATCTGGCTCTGTGGCTTTTCCCCAGTAGGACCAAGCCACTATTCAAGTCTCCCGGAAGGCAGTCCACTCTACCTCTCCTCTGCATCTCTCTTTACTTTGGCGTCCCTTCACTCAAATCCTAGCACAATTGAACTTGAAGCAACCTCTATCTCCAAGGGAGTGCCTGAATGAGAATAATCAACATCACCTGGTTTCTCCTTAGTTTATAGGGGTATATAGTCAGCAGGAGATTGTTCTTCTGACTCCTGCTTCGGTGCTCTCCTGCTCTGTGAAACACCCCGTGTTCCAAAAAGGACTCTGAAGCAACTTGATAGGAATAGACAGGTAGATCCACGAAAAAGGAGGAAAACGTTGTGTGTGTGTTTGTGTTATGAAGATGGGGAAGAGGTTGTGATAAGGAGGGACGATCAATGGGAAAGAGGGGGGAAGGCAGACATTGTCAAAAGGACAACTTTTGTACCAAAAACTTATTTAAAATGGAAACCTAATTGAAAATTAAGACCTTTTTTCCCCAATCCTCACCTGAGGATATTTTTTTCCATTGATTTTTAGAGAGAGTGGGAGAGAGGGAAGAGGGGGGAGGAAGGAGAGAGACAGAGAGAGAAAACATCGATGTGAGAGAGACATTTACTGGCGGTCTCCCTCACCCTGACCATGGACTGGGATCAAACCTGCAACAAGGTACATGCCCTTGACCAGGAATCAAACCTGAGACCCTTCAGTCCAAGGGCCAAAGCTCTAATCACGGAGCCAAACCGGCCAGGGCTTTTTATTTTTTTAAATCTGAAGAGTAGATGTAACAACGCACTTCACTTAAATCACCCTGAGCAACTCTTAAACTGGGCCAAGTAGTTTCATTTCTTGGAAATTGGTGGTAGCAAGATAAGATTTCTAAAATCCAGAGTTCATCTCCACAGACAGAGCATGTCTCTTAATTCCATGTTTTCCTTTTGTTTACCTTAACATTTCTGCTGCTCTAAGCTGAGTGCATGACAAAGCTGGCTAGGAATGAGCACAATGTCTTTTTTGTCCACAACACTGATCCGTGTCCAGCAGTTATAATAGAAGTGATATTAATTACATAACACCAATCCATATTCATTGTTGAAAAAATAGAAAATACAAATAAGCAAAACAAAAATATTAACAAGCTCACAACACTTAACATTTTGCTATTTACTCTTCCAAACATTTTTTCTGTGATAATGATATATGTTCTTTTTGTACAAAAACGGGATCATATTATGTATAGTGTGTGATAATCTGCTTTACTCACTCTGATTCACATATAGGCATCTTTCCTTGCTAATAAATATAAAAGATCTTTTTAGTGGCTACAGAGAATTCCATTATCACTAGACTCCCACCCCCCAAATATGTTTTTTTAACCCATAAATTTACTGTTAAACTTTCTGGCTATTTCCAATTTTCAGTTTTTATTTATTATAAGATTGCTGCACACTTTCAATTATTAAGCTTTGCATAAATATCTAGAAGAAGAATTGCTAGTTTAAAATATTTGCAATTTTAAAGCTTGACTAGCCTGCTGTCAAATTACCCTCTTCCCTAGAAATTTTGTGTAATTTATCTTCTCTCAACACTTTCCTTTAGGGAAATATGCTTTCCCCCACATCCTCTCCAATACTGCTTATTATTTTTACTGTTTTGGTAAAACTAATAGGTGAAAATAGTACAGTATTTATCTTTACTTTTTCTTCCATTATTATTTATTTCTAGAAAGACTAAACATTTTTTCAAAGCTCTATTGGTAATTGAATTTCTTTTTCTGAATTGCTTATTGATACTTTGCTCATATTTAAAATGGATCAATTCTCTTTTTTATTAGTTTGTGTATTAATAATAATATTTTTTTGTTCATCATGAACAAGCACTTTTCTCCAGTTTGTCATTTTCCTTCTAATTTTATATACAGTGGTTTTTGAAGTACAGAAAACTTGAGTTTTTAATGTAGTTAAACTAGGCTATCATTTCCTGATATGGTTTCTGACTTTGTGTCATGCTTTGAAACTAGTCTCTACCTTAAAATTATAATAATATTTGCATATAATTTTGCTATATTTTTTCTTTATCTTTAATGTTGAAATTTACCTGGGGTCTATTTAAAGTGTGAGGTAGGGTTTTAAGTCCCCCCCCCAAAAAATGTTAGTTGTCCGAAGACTATTTATTAAATTATCCACTTGCTGTGAAATATGACATTTATAATATATTAGAGGTTTACATATACTTGAGGCAATTTTATTGTTATTAAATTCTATTCCATTAATAATTCTTATTTGGTTCTGTGTGTACATAGCTGTAATTATTGGAGCATGTTCCCTGCAAATCCTGGCCCCTCCCCACTATCTCACAATTACTTTTTCCTTCTTTTAGAATTGTCCCGACTATTTATACACAGTGCTTCTTCCAGATCAAATGTTCATTGGGATTTTTAAGAGACAGGGTTGATTTTAAAATGATAAAAATTTAAAATGATTTAAAATGAAAATCCTTTCATTTAGGAACACAGTATGTCTCTCCATTTATTTAACTATTTTAAAATAGTTAAATTTTAATAGTTAAATGAAAATTTGAACAATTTCATTTTATGTTATCCCATGCATTTTTTGGTTATGTTTATGCTTGTGTATTTCACATTGTGTGTTGCTCTTATAGTAGTATGAATGCTGAATGTGCTAACAGTGGCTTTTTAGCCTAGTAGGTAGAGCACAGGGTCTGATGGCCAGATCTTGAACCATGGCTCAGCCACTTCCTTGTTGTGTGACCTTGGGCAAGTTAACCTTTCTTAGCCTCAGTTTTCTGTTCTCATCTCATCTACAAAACATACCTAATAATACCATGTACCTTATAGGGTTGTTGTAAAGAATAAAGGAGACTCTCATATGGAAGGGGCGGCAGGAAGAAATTAACCAAAGAACTTACATGTATATATTATGTGCATAATATATGAACACAGGCAATAGTGTGGTGAAGGCCTGGTGGAAGGAAGAGGAGTGTGGGGTGGAGGGGGTCAAAGGGGAAAAACAGGACATCTGCAATACTTTCAACAATAAAGATAAAATTTTAAAAAAAGAATAAATGAGAAAATATAGGTAAAGTACTATACCCCAGGCCTAACATACAGGCACTTGAATGCATGTTATTAGTATTAGTTTTTAAGCTGATAGCACTTGGTATTCCCAGGCAGTCTCCTATCCAAGTGCTAACCAGGCCTGACCCTGCTTAGCTTCTGAGACCTAACAAGATGGGGTGTGTTCGGGGTGGCATGGCCATAGACTGCATGCTATTCTTATTTTAAAGATTCTACACTAGCAAATATTTGTCTGTGAAACAGGAGCTGGAACATTGCCAAATTCCCAAAGGCTTTAAGAAACCATCTTTTGGAACAATCTTTGGATTTTTGAGCAGAATGTGCTTAAATGTGATTTCTTTAGAACACTCTACAAGCATTTTGAAGGCTTAGTGTGTGACACTGCCCGCCAACCAGAACCCACTTAAAGCTCCAAAGAGCTCAGGAGCTCACGCATGGCGCTTCCTACTACAGCTCTGCACACCCTGAGCAACATGACAGATCCCACGACATGGGACAGTGCCAATGTGGGTACACGTTGCTTCAGCTGTGGGGCATCGTGTCATTCCCAGTGTCACAACTCTCACGTGCAAACTTTCCGCAGTGGTTCCACAGCCTGTTAGTAAGTCAACAACCTGGGATCTGGCCTACCATCTGAGCCTGGAGGCATTCTCTCTCTCACGCATTCCTTTATTTAGTTAGATGTGCTTCCTGCTGTCTTTGTGGCTATTTATCATCTCTGTGAAATAATCAAATAAGCCCAGATGTTTTAAACTCTGGCAAATTCTAGAGTTCCCTGTTAAAAATATCTTGGCAAGCTGCCCCAGAATTGCAACAAATAAAATAAGTGATCTTGCTTCAGACCTCTATTGCTTGCCTTGATGTTAATTCGTTAGGTCTTAGTAACTTATTTATGACAGCAACATTAGTGAGTAATTTTTCTAGGAGTGTATATAGATATTTTAAGAATATGGGACAGCTTTCCCCAAAGCCTACAAACTAGAAAAACAAATTGAATGGATTAAAACGCATCATCTAATTATTTTTAAGAAAGCACTTAATGGGAACGCTACCAGTTAAATGAGGACAGATGCAACTCTGACACCTTGTTTCATAACTGCGCCTTTGTTGCCGTCAGGATCAGATAAGCCATCTTTGTTCTGATCAGTTTATCGTGTAACAATCCCTCTTTATGACCACAGTTAATGTTCCCCTCTTTCCGAAGATGACAATAAACCTACGTTAAACCTTTCTTGCGATATGATGCTCTCTAATTTGCTTTTTGGAGAGTGCGGAGTTCAATTTAGCACAAAGTCACGTAACAATTAGATCATGCTCCCTTTCTCTGCATCAATATAATGTCCCTTCTCCTTCCCAAAAGAGGCCTGGTCCGGGTGAAATTACAGAGGTCACGCATCTGGCTAACATCAGAGTCAGGCCTAGAATTAGTCTAGAGTATATAGATCATGCTCATAGTGTAGACTTAATCCGGGCCACTATTCAAGCAATGCTGTGGTTTATTAAAGTTAGTACATCTTCCCACCCTCCTCCCCACACACCTGCATTTTAAAAGTGTTACTTGAAGTTATCATCTTGTAGGATTATAAACTGTTCCATTGTATCCCTCATAATACTTAGCTTAGATTTAAGGGAAGCCAGTTGGCACTTAATATTCAATCCTTCTTGACTTATGACTTTTGATGGACCAGAGAGGAAAAGAGGAAAGAGATCATAAACAAAGAAAATAATCGGAAGTGTCCACAGAGATTTATGCGAGAGGCCAAAACAGTTCATGCAAAATGCCTGTTTTCTCGCAATTAATGGTTTGGGTCTGGTCAACGACTGCACTCCATGATGTCCCATCATCTGCCAAATTCTTTCCTGTATTAGCCTCATAGTAGCTGGCTTTCTTGCTGCTAAGGGTTATTGTTGTTGTTTTTTGTCTCCAATTTGTCTTGTAATTTATGGAACATCTCTTTTATTTTAACTAATTAATAAAAGAAAACGAAAAATGCAGTTTTAAAAGAAACTCTTCTCTAGATTAACCTTTATCATAAACTGATTGTATAAACTTGGACAAGTCAACTTCTCTGAGTTCCGGGTTTACGCAGATGAATTATTTCATTTTCAACTGGTTGTCTTGGCATGATGGAGACAGTGCCAGACACATATTAGGTGCTCAACAAATGTATTTTGAAAAATTACATCAACAATTCTACTTTCTCAAAAAAAAAAAAAAAAGACAAAGGGAAGGGAAGAAACAGGAAGAAATAAAAAAAATACATTATATTAAACTAACCTGGATTTTCCTGAAAAATATCAAAGTGATTCCTTTTTCTAATGTCATTGAATTCAGACATGAATCAATAAACAATAGCTATCTTGCCCTAGGGTATCTACTCTGTGGTTAGAGCATTGGCCGAAGGGTTTCAGGTCCAATTCTTGATCAAGGGCACATACCTGGATTGTAGGTTCTAGTCCAGGCCCCTGTTGGGACATGTGTGGGAGACAACCAATCCATGTGTCTCTCTCACATCTATGTCTCTCTCTCTCTCTCTCTTTCCCTATCTCTCCCTGCCTTCCACTTTCCCTAAAAATCAATGGAAAATATATCCTTGGGTGAGGATTAACAACAACAACAGAAACAAACAAACAACAAAAAAAAAACACCTAAGCATTGGACTTATAGAAAATGCTATCTGCATAAATGTCTTATTGTTGTTATTACTGTACTTAACAAAATTATAAATCCACTTGGAGGGTACCTAATCTAATTTTCCCCCTAATCTTTTCCAATGATTTACTGTTGGCCAACAAGCACACAGGGAAAGAAGATGGGCATTTGGCTAATATTTGCAATTTCTTTTCTACAATTGTTCACCTAAGCTTGCAGAGATAGAAACACCAAGCTTTCAGGAAATCATCTAAATATAAAGACCTCGGGAAGAAGGAAGAGGCTGGCTAGCCTGTAAGCACCGTAATAAAAAGGACTCTACCTGTCTTGCTTTTACCACTATCTAGTGGCACTCAGGAAGGTGTTGTGAGAGTAGGGTAGACAATGAGGGAGTGCATTCTTTAGAAAATTTAAACAAAAATGAAACCAACTCAGTGGGTTTGTTTTTTGTTATCACCATGAGCTGGCAATGCTTAACAATGTCAGAGATGAAATCTCTCCAACTCTAAGGCAGACCTCTCCCACCGCCTGGCCCCACCCCTTGGACACTATTCCACTGACACTGTTCCCAATGCCTGAGACAATGCCTGGCACATAACAAGTATGATTTGCAGGAGAAGGTGATAATTCGGGAAATAAGAATCTAGAACTCCGCCTCCCCTATAATTCCTTTGTCTGTTCATAATGAATTTTTTAGAAACGTGAAAACCATAATATAAATTCCCCATATACTTTGTACATCTCTGGCCCTTATTTAAATCCTATGCAAGCTTTTAAATTCCACAGCCCAGGGGAAAAGTTCCCTGCAATGAGGACAGGGCTGGCTAATGGGATATGTGGGGAAAGTTCAGAAAGACCTGAGAGTATGAACCCTAACAAGAGAAGGTTGAAGGGTTGAAGTTTCCGCACACAATGTGAAGCATTAAGTTTAGGATGGTGACCAGATGAACTCCCAAAAGCACAAAAGACAATATATAACAGCTTCTATGTCAGGCTGGCTTTCCAGCATCAAGAAGGGCTTAACTCTGTAAATAGACTCTGGAATTCATCATTAGCAGGAGGATGGGGAAGTGTGATTTCCACTGAGATCAAGCCTCAGTGACTACAATATACTTTCCGAAGCATTAGAGTCACCTGTAACTGCTTAAATGGTAGAGGAAAGGTGACTCGTGTTGGTAAAAGCCAGTGGGGAATTTGGGGGGTAATGATGTGTCAAAGTAGGTTAACTGATTGTCTGGTGGAGGATCTCACTAGTGGGGGAGTCTGTGCCTGTGGGGGGGCAGGGAATATATGGGAAATCTCTGTGCTTCCTGCTCCATTTTGCTGTGAACCTAAAACTGCTCTAAAATATAGTCTTTTAAAAAGCCAATTGGCAATGGAATACTACGCTGCGGTAAAAAGGAAGGCGTCCTTACCATTTGCAACAGCATGGATGGAACTGGAGAGCATTATGCTAAGTGAAATAAGCCAGTCAGAGAAAGATAAATATCAATGATCTCACTCATTTATGGAATATAATGAACAACATAAACTGATGAACAAAAACAGATCCAGAGACAGAGAAACATCCATCAGACCCTCAAACTTCAGAGGGAAGGTAGGGGAGGGTGGGGGTAAGGGAGAGAGATCGACCAAAGGACTTGTATGCATGTCTAACCAGTGGGCACAGACAACAGGGGGGTGAAGGCATAAGTTGGGGGGGATTGGGAGGGTAATGGGGGAATAAGGACACATATGTAACACCTTAATCAATAAAATTTTTTAAAAAGCCAATTGGGGGATTGGGGAGCTGTTGCCAGAGCGTAGAAGAATTCTTTTCATTTGCATGATGGTTTAACTTACAAAGCGGTGTTTTTCTCTCATGAGCCCATGAAAATGGAAAAACAGGTGTCATGATTTCAAGATGAGGAAACTGAAGCTCAGCAAGTTAAAGTGACTTGTCTTCGCGTAAGGTACAAATGACCATTCGAGTCAGGTCTTAAAACTAGTCTTCTGATTCTAAGTCCAATGACCAATGCACTCTCCACCTGTATCTCTTAGGATTCACAAGCTTCTAGAGAAAAGAACAAATTTTATTTCTGCCTTAGATTACATATTCTAAGTTCTGAAACACCTGAGATAATGGAGCCTAATAAGAGGAGGCTGAAGTCTTTGCACACAGTGTGTGCAATAGGTGTAGGGTGGTGACCAAATCCAGTAAAAGTAAGTTTCACCGATTATCAATGTAATTAAGACAGTAGTAGGAGAAAGAAATGTAAGTGAAATCACAATGGAAAGTAAAAATTATCTAAACTATAACATTATCCAAACTATATGCATATCCTTTGAAAAGCTCCAAACCGCTAAGAGGACTGTTCTGAAATTACCAACATTAATGGGCCAATGCTGGTAATGGAGAGGAATCAAACATCTCCAGGTCATTCCTAGAAGACCAAACAAATTCCTGATTTCTCAGATCAGTGAGATTCAAAGAAGTCACCTGGAAAACCAGGTGCAAAAATAACGCCCACCCGACAATCTAGAGTGCCTGGGCCTTAGGACACAGCCACTTAGCCCAAAAGACAGTGAGTCTATGTACCTCAATTTTAATTTATTAATAATAATAACCGCCTAACCGGTTTGGTTAGTGGGTAGAACGTCCACCTGCGGACTGAAGGGTCCGGGGTTCGATTCCGGTCAAGGGCATGTACCTTGGTTGCAGGCACATCCCCAGTAGAGGGTTTGCAAGAGGCAGCTAATTGATGTTTCTAACTCTCTATCCCTCTCCCTTCCTCTCTGTAAAAAAATCAATAAAATATATTTTTAAAAAATAATAATAACCAATACTTGTTGAGAGCTTATTTTATGCCAGGCTTTGCTCTAAGCACTCTATGTCTTTTCTTAGTTTTTACTGAATAAAAAATACGTTTGCTTTGCAATATTGTAACACCCTTTGAAGTAACCAGAAAGTGCCCATGGCACCAGACCTGGGACTTGCCACTCTGGTTTTATAACTTTGGTGCTGGCTTCATATAGAGGAATGAGTGACGGCCTGACAGTCATTCTGTGAATTACAGCCAGATGGTTCTGGGCCATCAGAAGAAGGTAATCGTTTCCTTTAAAGATAATAATTTAGCCCTAGCTAGTTTGCTCAGTGGATAGAATGTCGGCCTGTGGACTGAAGGGTCCAGGGTTCAACTCCAGTCAAGGGCACATGCCTGGATTGTGGGCTCAATCCCCAGTGTGGGGTATGCAGGAGGCAGCCAATCAATGATTCTCTCTCATCATTGATGTTTCTGTCTGTCTTTCTCCCTCTCCCTTCTCTCTGAAATCAATAAAAATATATATTTTAAAAAAAGACAATAATTTAGCATAAAGAAGATCTCCAAATTAGTTAGGGAGTTTTGCCTTAAAAGTAGAAATGGGCTAGAACTTATTTCTAAGAATATTTAGAAAATATGATTTCTCAACTTTCTCCATCATACAAGGCTCTAATGTTAAGCTTCTTCAATGCTGTTAATAATTTAAAAAAAAAAAAAAAACAAGAGAGACAGGCATATGAAACCACTGGCATTTTACATCATTTGACAGTACCCATCAGAGATACAGTACTTAGATATTTATAGGTTTTAGTGATGACTTGAGCCCTATACTGGACATACTTAGTGGCTCACTTTTAGGTAAGATAAAAATGCAGGGGAAATACTCCTTTGTAATGTCCTTTGTGATACTCCCCCTAGCATTTTTTTCTTTTATCTGTTTATTAATATCTGGTGTCTCATTTAGATAAGACAGAGTCTTTTCTGAAGCAGCAATACATTTTAACGTGCAAATACTTGGTGAGGTAACAACAGGTAACATCTGCAATAAGATATATAGACTTCTGTATCAGAGCAGAGGTTTGCCGCAGTAAGATTGCAGTGGTTTGATGTGGGGACAGATACTATAGAATAGTGACTTCTTCGGTAAGGTTTAGGGAAAGGCGCAGAATAAGGGTCCAAAAGACAAACATCTGATTGCTCCAATAATCAGTCTTTTCCTGCAATGCTCTGACTTAGGGCCCCAATGATAAGTGGCTGCTCTGTGAAGACGATTGGCACAGGACCTCTGGTCAGCATGGAGGGAGCGAAGGTGGATGCTATTTACCCTGCTCTGAACATTTATTCTGTTTATTCTGACAGAAGTGTAATGTCTCAGTCATGGGCTCAGTCAAGTTCTCTGCTCACTGGTCATCTCGAGTCACCTCTGTCAACAGTTCGGTGCCTTCCAAATCACAGCAGTGCTCTGCGCAGCAGTCCCTACCTGTTGAACGGTCAATCCTGTTTCCTGCGAGCACTTCCCACGTCCTGACCAGACAATTTTCTTATCAAAACACCTCAAACATGGTAATTTCTATCCTCACAAAAGATAATATAATTTAAATGAGATTGTGGAATGCTAAAAGACACCCAAGCCCCATGCACTAAAATTTTCTATCAAGCAGAGCCACCTAGTGGTAGAATGAAATGTTTTTTAAAATTCTCCTTTAATTTCTCTCATATAATAATCCCCTCCAGATGGGGTTCCCTTCCTCCCTCCCTTCCTCCCTCCCTCTCTTTCTCCCTCCCTTCTTTCCTGTTCATTTTACTCACTCCTGTTTTCAGCTACCTCCTTTGAGACTATCACCTCTATTTTCCTTACCGAACATCTACTCGATCCAAGATAAACAAACCTACAGTTTGTTATAATGAGAAAGTTTTATAACTGGAACAGAAGCAGACTTAAAAGTCAGTGTCTCTTTAGAAGGGCAAGAAAATGTCAATACTAAATTATTTCTAAAGATAAAGAGTAACTATTTACTTTGTACCTTTCTATTTTCCAAAACTCACACTTCCTTTTCTCCACACTACACACATATGCAGCCATGGAAAATGTCACATAAAATGTACAGGCAGAGAGAAGGTGAGAAAAAGTGCTCTGCTGGGGTCTCCGGTCCCCTCCCGGTATGCACATGGAATCTATGGCAGAAATTAGAAGTACCTTGGGTTATGGTTTGACTCCTTTTCTTCTTTTAAAGTAGGTAAACATTCACTGTCAGCTAGGACAGAATGAAAGCAAACACATTGTTAGTCACTGAAATTCTATTTTCTATCCATAAAACTCACACAGTTAAACATCACTTTCCCCCAGTCTGTATGTGCAGAAATGGCCTCGCCAGGGCGTTGCAGAGGTTCAGAGATTAATGGTGGCAAGGCTCTTGAAACCGACAAAGCACTAAAGCACAAATGCAAGACTTTAGTGTGCATCTAGCCCTGTTGGAAAGAGCACAGATAATGGTGGCTTGGTCATTCAGTCCCTGCAGAGCCCCACTGTGGCTCCAAAAGCCCGAATCTGCATGATTCAGGATGCTCGCTGGAATAAAACGGCTTCACCTGAGGTCCTGACGTGCCGGAAGAATGACTCCAATCAGGATGCACCATCAGAAAGAAGCAGGTAAAGTGGGGAGCAACTAGTCTTAAAGTCATCAGACTTCCGTTATACCACTGCCATTTTTAAGGGAAATAAGGAACAATTGGGTCTATCACCTGTGTTTTTCCCCATTTTATGCTTTTAGTGAGTGTACCAGGATCATGGTTTTGTATTTAAATGATCTCAGGAACAAAAGGGAATACACCAAAAGTTTAAGAGAGGTTGTCTTTGAGTGGTGGAATTCTTTTTCATTCTAGCTTTTTTTTTAATTGTCTAAATTCTACTGTGTATGTATTTTACTTTTATAAACTAAAAACAACAAAATGAATCTACTTTAAGGATTGTTCCCTTTCCTCACATGCTTTCTAGAGCCATTCAATCCTCAGTATTGGATTATGAAAAACTTCAAAATTGTGCAAGTTAAGTGGTTCTAATCTTTCAGAAAACTGGTCTTGATAAGCCTCTGGTACAATGATTCTAATAACAAATCTTTAAATTATATAAACTCCATTGTAGATTGTTGAATCTGACAGAACCCGGGGTATTTTTATGATAAGTGTTAAAAATACAAATGATATGACAGTATAAATAGTGGGTTTTATTAATTTAAGCTGAGCATTAAAAATAATTTATTGATTTTTAAAGAAATTAGAAAAACAGCTGTCATTATTTTTGAGTCCAAATATTTAGTGAAAACTAAGGAACATATACTGCAATTACTGCCAGATATTAATTGGAAATTAGGTTATATGGGAATATTTATATCACTATTTATGTTAGTGCTGTCCAGTAGCTTTCTTTACAGTGATGGGAATGTTCTAGATTTTCACTATAGTAGCCACTAGCCACAAGTGGCTACTGAGCACTCAGAATGTGGCTAGAGTGGCTGAGGAACAGTATTTTAAATCTTATTTTTAAAATTTTAATCTCAATAGCCACATATGGCTGGTGTCTATTTTATTGGATAGCATTGATCTGTCAACTATATTTGATAAATTTTATAACCAGATACAGATTAAAATCATAAATCTCTAAATATAAGGTGATGCCAAAAGCTAACTTTTTCCAGATAATTTGGACTCCGATTTCCTTGCCTGAAAAAAGACCATTTTCTTCTTGAAAAAGATCATTTGAAAAACTTGTACAAAAATAAAAACAAGCGGCAATGATGTGATTATTAAACTGAATATTTAAGGACGGTCAGACCCAAGTGTGTTATCTGTGTGTACCAGAGTGTACGTGGACTGGGCTCACACGGTTCCACTCCAGGAAGTTGTTGGAAGTTTCACTATTTGATAATGTTAAGTCCAAAACACCAGCCTTGAATTTAACCCAGCGCTGGACAAAATCCAGATTAGGATTTACGGGGGATTTATAAAGCTGTTGTAGCCTTCTGTGAGTAGAAAGGACAGAAAAAACAAGGTTACCACATACCGTTTCTATGCATGCTCATCCATTTATCAAGCTCTTCCATCTCTATTTCCATAACAGAGGGTGTGTCTTCCTCAAAAATAGGGCTAGAAAGAGAGCAAAAAGCTTGTTGAAAGAAAGGTATGGTGGGCTGAATTTCTGTGGGGGTGTCTAGCATGTTGTCTGTGAAGAAGATGAACTTGATTCAGTGTCTTACACTCCAGGGTAGACTGAGCCTATGCCCTGTTCAAATGTACCAAACTTTAACAGGGAGAAAATAAGAACAACAATCTTGACCTACCACTGGTCCAAAAATGGAGGGCGCATAATCCAGCACAACTCAGAGTGTGTGTGTGTGGCGGGGGGGGGGTGGGGGGGGGGGGCGGGATAGTAGGGAGGGGAGAGGGGTGAAAGGGAACCGGCGACTCTGCTCCCCGGAAGGCACACAGGGGAGCACACAAGGCTTCCACTGTGCGGCTCCTCCAGGGAGTTGCCACCTTTAGCATTTTCACCTTGCTTAATTTCACTTCCCTTTCTTTGGTGTTTTTGATCAGTACCCCCACGTCAAGAGGCTACAGTCAAGGAATTGCTTGCATCACCTCTCCCTTCAATTCCCATGCTTTTCTGTCTTGAAGAAAGCGAGCAGTTTCTTTGAGAAATCCACTGCCCTTATTTGCCAGGGTTTAGAGGTTCAGAGCACCCAGTTTGGAGAAAGAAGCCCCTGGTTAATGGAGGTGGGAACGGGGAGGGGGGGTCACCAACTCTGAACACCTGCAAAGGTGTTACACCTTGAATAGGAAGCAAGTGAAGTGTCAGAGTAAGGCTGCTGTGGTTGGGGTGGGGGCTGGAGGAGGATGTGGGCATCGCTCTAGAACATCCTCCCGTGGTAAATCTTCTACTTCCCCCCTCCCGCCGATTTTTCTTCCTCTCCCCTCCATTCCCCTTCTACCAGGGATCTCCTTCCTTAATACCAGCTGAAGTATCTTCCCTGGTGATAAAAATTTTAATCCAAATAAATGAAGCAATGTCTTTGAAAACCACCCAGTGTCAGAATATTTACGATGCGCTTGGAATTGGCAGCAGGAGTCAGAAAAAGATTCTTTTCTGAACAGAGGACCCTGTCCTCAGCTCAGATCCCCTTCCAGGTTGAGGTTTGAAGATAGGAACATCCTTCCAAAGGCTGTAGACCACGACAGGCTGTCTGCTGGGGCTCAGGAAGCAAGAAGTCCCCACAGGAACAAAAACTCATAAGGACCGATGGTCCTCTAATCTGCTCCCCTCCCTTATGTCCTTGTCCACGCTGAGCTGGGCCAGAGGGAGTGGGGAAGACTTACACTTTCAGGTTGTCGCCTCCCGGTTCATCTAAAAGGGAATAAGCATAAATGTCATGCTGGCTCTGTTTGTCTGAAACAGCTTTTTATTTCAACAACAGCGGAAATCTGCTTCACAGAGAGAACAGAGCGGCCTTCAGTAAATTGCGTTTTTAAAGGAGCAATAATTAACCTCTAAATCAAACATGTGCTGATTGCCATATTGAAATGAGGTCCCAATCCATTGGAAATCTCTTTTCTTTTAGATATGAGGTGCTCCGAGGGCACTCACTTCAGCTCAGATATTCATCCCTCTTTGTTTTCTCCACACAAAGAGGACCAACAGTGGTAAGGGGGGAAGAAAAGGGTCTTACAAGAGGGCTTGCTCCTTGGCCCCCTGCTCCAAAATGTCCCAGTGCAAAGCACTGCTTTTCATCTACTTGTGACACACTGAACCCAACACAGTGACTGTCCCTTTGACCAGAGTAAGATGTGGGGACTCCTTCCAGAGCTCCCCTCGGAAGTGTCCTGGCACCGGCTCTTTGCATGGCTGGAACCCTCACTTCTATCCTCAACTTACACACTTTCCTCAGGGAGGCCTCCCCCAACTCCTCTACTTGAAGTAGGGCCCATCTTCCCTACTGTTCCCCAGCTGAACACTTTGCTTGCTTCCTTCATAGCGTTGGCCCCAATTTGTCCCTGATCGATTCATCTGTTTAATTCTTTTCCATCGTTTTTTTTCAAAAGACCATTGCTCCCGAAGGGCAAAGATTGTGTCGGTCATGTTTGTCACAGTGCCCCTCTCCTCCCATCCATCCAGTACAATACCTGGGAACCACACAGTATTCATTTACTGAGTAAATGAACAGATCTTAATCTGGATTTTGTCCAGCGCTGGGTTAAATTCAAGGCTGGTGTTTTGGACTTAACATTATCAAATAGTGAAACTTCCAACAAGTCTGCTGTTCCTTGCTATTGGTTGAGGTAAGAATCAGACTACAGTTTGCAAAACAGCTGTACTGCATGCCTGCCTCCAACAAGACAGGTTTTCCCTGCCTTTCCCTGCTTTTCCTGCTATTGGTTGAGGTAAGAGTCAGACAACAGTATGTAAAATGGCTCTGGTGCATGCAGATCAGACTCCAAATGAACATGTGGCAGGAATCAGAGCCCAGTGTCCCAACGCAGGTTGTTTTTGTTTGGCAAGAGGATCAACGCACCCAGAGAAATGAGGCTACGATGTCAAGCAAGTGGATAGCATAGGCCTGCTGCACCTTTTTTGATGTGAAAACCAGTAAGAAACAAACCACTTTGTAGAGGTCCACCAAATAGTGAGATGTTCCTAATCCTTGGCAGTCAGAGGCCTCCTTTTGTCTGGTCTGCAGAAATGCAGGTCCCCGGTGAGGGGACATAACCAGCAGGCACTTGGAACTGAGCTCTGGCCGCAGCTGGCAGCGGCTGTAGTTTCCTGTGGGTTGGCAAGCTTGAATAGCATTGCTAATCCAGGAAAGCTGGGCACAGATGTAAGTTGCATGCCATCACTGCTTACCTTGCAGGAGCTATAGGTTATGTCCTCCTGATTCCCACCTGCTGCCCCCAAATAGGAATCTGAAGATTCCTGCAGAGGCCTGACTCCTTAAAACTTTGGAGGAAAGGGAGATGTGCATCGTATATTTTATATTTATGTACATCATATATGTGTGTGTGTGTGTGTGTGTGTGTGTATACTAATATCTATTTTTTTCATCTAAAATTTACATGCTGTTTCCTTAAGGGCTTTTACTATAAATAAAGCTACTATAGGTGACACATAAAAATCCCCTGTTTTGTCATTCCCTCTCCCTCTTCCCCGTTTAATACCCTCCCCCCCGATCCTGCTAATTTCTCAAGGAGCAAGTGTCCCTGGAGCCCCACTGTCTAGGGCATGGATTTAGCTCTCTAATCTGAGCGCCTGCAGGCTTTGTGGTGAGTAAAAGCTAGCCCTCGGCTGCAGATGATGGGAAAGTTTAAAACCCCATTACCAAAGTGCTCCAGAGGCACCAAATAGGAAGCTCCTATAATCAGTATTCAAACAGAGCAAAAAGCTTTCTGCAGCCTCATCTCCCCTGCTCCAGGACCATTACCCCTGCCCCAGCCGCCATGGCAACAGAGAAACATCTGGGAGAGAACACCAGAGCAGAGCATTAAACCAGGAGGAAGACCAATTACTTGCCCTCAGCAATCAGGCCCTGCCCGCTCCACTCCACCTGGCCTAAATCTCTTTATTAATAGCCACCTACTCCCCTGCATCCAGGAGGCAAAGGTTGCTCTTACACAGCCCCTCACCCTCACTTGCTCCCATTTTCCCTCCCATCGCCTCCCGTTTCACATGCTTCCACCCACTTTGTCCTCCTCTTTCAGTTCCTACGTTGCACCCGCTTGGCCTGACAATGCCCCCTCTCCTGCAGCTACCCTGTGCATGGGATGGTGGGATTGCTGGGGTGCAAGGATGGGGGCAGGAGCCCAGCAGAGGACTGGCTTGCTTATCTTGTTTCCATGCTGAACAGTGCAAGGGAGACAGCCTCTTTCTAGAGATTTACTGAGCAGAGCCAGGTGTCATGTGGCCACAGCCTGTTTAAAGTGATGGTTTACTGCCAGCTGTTTCCCCTGCAGCTCTTTCAAAGAGACACAGCACACCAAGACATTTAATAATAACAACTGCAAATGCAATGCCTGGAGGTGTAGGAAGAATGACAATAGAACATCGAGTTACTACACAGCATTTCCCTTTTCCTGGACGGGAACCTGACAGGCCCAAAGAAAAAAGGCAATTCCCAAATGGATGAAGTGTTCTTCCTAAAAATGTTGGCCAAGCCATTGCCAGTTGTCAAATTTAAAGACTTATTTTCTGGTGTAGAAGAATATGTGAAGAAAGAAACCGTGTGTTTATTGCTAAGTCTGAGGGGACATCATCCATGCCCTCCCACATAATAGTCCTTTGGGAACTTTTTAAGTCCCCTGGAACTTTTCTTTTTCATGGAAAACAAATGTATTTAAATTAGAATTTGTGAATTTAAATACTATCCTTTTATTGGCTTGCTTATGATGTTAAATATGAATAGGTAGAATTCAGTGGGCAGTCATCATTAACCCTTTAGCAGTGTTTGTTTGAGGAGATATGCAAGTGTTAAGCAGTTAACCACCTGTATCTTTATTAAAGGAGTGGATAGTAAAAGAAAATATTCAAGTCAAACTCTATATATTTATTTACTTATTTTGTAATAAGCAACTTCTTCAAAATGCTAAGCTCTCTATGTTGTGTTTTCTTAAAGTAGGGTATATTTAAACTAAATAGAATGTGCCAATTTAGTAAGGCTATGTGAAAATTTTGTTTTTTAATCTCTGAGAATAGTGTTCTTTAAAATAAGTTATAACATTGTTCCATTTACTCAACAAACATTTATTGAGCAGCTAATGTATATGTTGGGCCAGGCACTATGTTATGTAAAAGGGATAATAATAACAAGCTAATACAATATGCCAGGTATTGTTTTTTTAAGCCCTTTCCATAGATGAATCCATTTAATTCTCACAACAACTCTGTGAGGTAGGTCTTGAATTCATCCATTTTACAGATGAGGAAGCTGACAAAGAAGTCACAGAACTAGGAAATGCAAAAGCCAGCTAGGCAGTGTGGTTCCAAGTTCTTGCCTCTTTGGGACCTTAAAGAGAACGTAACCTAGTAAGAAAGACCAAAAAAAGGCAAGTCCCAAATTTATGCCAATGCAAATACTGTGCACTTTGTGACCCAGCCTATGCGAGCACAGAAGAGGTGGTGATTAATTTTGCCTGAGGAGTGATTACTCAAGGCTTCATGAAGACTTTAGAAGTGAGCATTGAAGAATGGGGCTGCAGTTTGCCAAGCAGACAAGACGGCAATCAGACAGAAGAAATGGTACCACCCAGGCATGAAGGCATCCTGAAAGTACAAGCCCTGCTCTGGGAACAGCAAACACTTCAAGTATGGCTGCAGTGTAGGATGCATGGACCATGTCTGAGGATGAGGCTGGTTCTCACTTATATGATGGCTTCTGAACTTTGAGATTCCCACAATAAAGTTCAATGAAAAACCCCTTTCTGGATTTAGAGCCTAAGAGTATGACCATTTGACTGGATACCCCCAAATTCCTCCCAACCCCATGACCCCATTAGGTAAAACCAGCCGTGGGGCTATATGGTTTAGGCAAGAAATTCTCACCTTTCCTACTAAAAACAAAACAAACAAAAAATAGGCCCATGCAGCTCTGTTTGCGTTTGCTTTTTCTTTAGCTTACAAAGGAGCTCCCAGGTGATCATGGTTAGTAGGTCACCCCGAAATTTCAAGCAGTGGAGGAACATGTGTATTTCCTACTTCCTTGAAATCTATTATATCAGCCCCTTTCATGAAAGGTAACGAACTTCAGTGCTTCTTCCCCAGCTCACATTTGCTGTACCTGAGGGCATAATGGGAAAAGACCATTTACAGTTCCTGCTGAGAGCTTGAAGGCTTTCCTGGTGCTAGGACAATGAGCAAGGCCTGCAGGCCAAGGGCATGATCTCAAAGCCAGAGATGCCCTGTTAAATGGGTGTGAGGGACATACAGTGAGGTTTGTATGCACATATGAATATGTATCTTATTAGAGAAATTCTCATCCCTTGAGTGATCTTTGGAGTGACTAAAATCTTCAACTTAAAAATCTAATTGGTGCCCTGTACAGTGTGGTTCAGTGGTTAGAGTGTCGGCTCACACACTGGAGGGACACAGGTTTGATTACTGGTCAAGGTTTTGCTCCCTGGCCCTGGTGATATATCTCTCTCACATTGATGTTTCTCTCCCTCACCCTTTCTCTCCCCTTCTCTCCCACCCTTCTACTCTCTCTAAAAATCAATGGAAAAAATCCTCAGGTGAGGATTAACAACAACAACAAAATCTAATTGGAATCATTTTTTACCAGCATAAGCCAAAAGTATCCAAGTCTCCTTTGGACCTAGATACCCTAAAATCTAGTATGTGATGCTCCTGGAATAGGAACTGAATACTTTCAGAGTGAATCTCTGACCTGGGGAATGTTCTATGAGACTGGTTTTCTAGGAGATTGATGATAGCAATCTTTAGCCAAGTAGGACTTTGCTTATGAAAGTTAGCATAGCTTTCATGGGAATAGGAACAATGCATCACCCAGGCCTTTTCAAGATCAAATTGGAATGTGGCATGGGGGAGAAAACAATATCTGTGGCAGAAATACAGGTGGAAGAATCCCCTTCTTGCAGAATGATGCCATGGTCTCTGCCTTCCCAACCCTGACCCCACTGCTTCACCATACTTACCCTTTCCTCCAACCGTAGGAACATGTTACATTGACCTATTGGCCAAGATTACACGAGGGCATTATCTGGATTAGGTACAGAGCTGGTAGCTGTGTATATTAACTTTCAATTTAGGCTAAAAACATTCTCTTTTTTAAAAAGAACAAAATATGGCATTTTTAAACTTTGGAAAATTTCATTGAAATATGTCATTCATGACTTTTTATTATCCTATATAATAAAACCCTAATATGCAAATCGACAGAATGGTGGAAAGACTTGGGAATGACTGGTTGCTATGATGTGCAATGACCACCAGGGGGCAGACACTCAACACAGGAGCTGCCCCCTGGTGGTCAGTGCCCTCCCACAGGGGGAGCGCCACTCAGCCAGAAGCTGCGTTCATGGCTGGCAAGCATAGCAGTGGTAGCAGGTGCCTCTCCTGCCTCCTCTGCAGGTGGGAGGTAAGGAGTGAGGTGTCCCAGATTGCAAGAGCCCTGGACTGCGAGAGGGATGTCTGACTGCCGGCTTAGGCCCAATCGGGCCTAAGCCAGCACTCACACATCCCTCAAGGAGTCCCAGACTGCAAGAGGGTGCAGGCCAGGCTGAGGGAACGCTGTCCCCCCCCCCCCCACCCCCCCAGTACACAAATTTCATGCACCAGGGCTCTAGTTTTATATAATCCTTGTTGCTTAACTTAAAACCTCTCAGTTCCTTCTCCTATCCTATCCCCAACTCCAGGCAGGTGTTAGGATAATACTCACATGTCTGTAAAACACTCTGAGATCCTTGGCTAGAAGGCAGCTCTGTGTAGAAGCAAAAAGTATTTTGTTTTAGTGTTTGGCCATTGACCCATGGAGCAGTTGTCTGGGATTGGGAACACACGAAATATTTACCTTGTTTAGCTTTTTCTCTTTTATAGTTGATTACAATGAGTACCACTGATATGAGTAGGAGTGCCAAGAAAACCAGCGGGACCAGCACCATCAGTATAAGCTCTAGCTGAGTATCCTCAGTGAGGGTATAATTCCCATCGTCAATGTCTATTTCTGTGGTCAGTGCAGCAATTGTACTTATAACAGTAGTATCTTCATCTGTAGGTTCCGCTTTCTGGGTGACATCTGTTGACTCATCTCCTGACTCTTTTTCTGCCTCAGAATACTCTGTGAGAACACACACACAAAACTGAGATTGCCATGGAGACAAAGCTAGTAAGTTATGTTTTCAATGATATTTTAAAATTTTTTCTACATGCATCCAGTGGTAAACTTGATGTCCTGAATTGGGCCTTCCAGTTCAGTGTGATAGAGAGTTTTGAGGTAACATAAATGGAGCTCAAGCTGGGAGTACATTGAACATGGAATCAGAGTCCAGATAAACCTCCCACAAATGCAGGCAGCTTAGCCTTGACCGATACTTTAGATACATTTAATCAAAGGCATTAAGAACCTTTGCCCTGTCATGGGTGATATTCTGAGACATCTCCTATAGAGTATCATATTTTTAATAACATTCCTGAATAAATCGAAGCGCATATGTACCGAAAGGTAGGTACTTGCCACATAACACCGAAAGGTAGGTACTTGCCACATAACACTTTTAATCAAAGGCTACCTATCAGTGGAAAATAATTTTTTAAATATATTTTATTGATTTTTTACAGAGAGGAAGGGAGAGGGATAGAGAGCTAGAAACATCGATGAGAGAGAAACATCGATCAGCTGCCTCCTGCACACTCCCTACTGGGTATGTGCCCGCAACCAAGGTACATGCCCTTGACCGGAATCGAACCTGGGACCCTTGAGTCTGCAAGCCGACGCTCTATCCACTGAGCCAAACCGGTTAGGGCTGGAAAAGAATTTTTTGAAATTGTGGTGACTGCTTCAATTTCAGCGTCAGGGCTCACATTCTGCAGAGAAACGTGTCTGCCTCTGAGATTATCTGACAGAATCCTCCTGGATTCTAAATAAAAATACAATGTGTACTTCCTTTGTAAAGTGAAATTCTCAAGGGGGATTCAGAGACTAAAGAAATGGTACCAATATTTAAAAATATTTAGTAAAATGAATCATTAGAACTTCCCCTATGTAGAAACTCTAAGCAAGTTATTTCTGTTTGAACTTCAGATTGTGTTGGAAAACCATCCTGTGGTTCATCACAGCACTGGAAAGGACTATTATTTGAAAGATCTTTCCTTGCCTGGCTATGTGGTGGTCATGGGTAGGAGGGCTAAAGGTCTTCAGCTATCATGTTACAACGTTGCCATCATTCAGATGGGGCCCATTGAGGAAAATAGAATATGAGTTTAGGCTACAGAGCACTTATCAAATGAGATAATTTTTGTGAAAGCTCTTTCTAAGGTGTTATGCAAATGGAAAAGTTGGCTGTTTTAAGCTATGCCCTGTTACTACAGGCTAGATCAGTGCTCATAGAATAACCTAGCTGGCCACAGCAGAGGCAATCCAGTACCTTGTCTAGATCAGTGGTCGGCAAACTCATTAGTCAACAGAGCCAAATATCAACAGTACAACGATTGAAATTTCTTTTGAGAGCCAAATTTTTTTAACTTAAACTTCTTCTAATGCCACTTCTTCAAAATAGACTCGCCCAGGCCGTGGTCTTTTGTGGAAGAGCCACACTCAAGGGGCCAAAGAGCCGCATGTGGCTCATGAGCCGCGGTTTGCTGACCACTGGTCTAGATGCATAACTGTATGACAATGGATTCCTCTGACTTGATTTATAAAATCTTTGTTTGATCACAGTCTAATTCTTTTGGTTATATATATATATATATATATAAACATTTCCGTTTTCCCCAAGACCAGGGAATCCACTTGATAATCACATGAGTGATCCATGCAATGACAAACTGCAGAATATAACTAACTGGTGCTCCTCACCTGAATGTACCAAAAGCAGGATTAAAGAAAATAATAAAAATCTACCATTTATTGATCTCTGCCTTCTGGATTAAGTGACTTTGTCCTATATTTATGTCTTTGAAATAAAGTAAGCCAATGCTGTATTCACTCAAGCTTTGATATATCACATATCATCCTGGGTCAGGAAAAGATATTTGTCTACCAGGGCAGCGTCCTCATTAAACTCATTCGCTTGCAGGACTCCTAGAACCAAATAGCATCCTTTACTGAAAATCCAGGCCACTGAAGACCGGATTGGCGTTGGGGGGGGGGGGGGCGGTGAAGGGGGACATAGGGGAGGGGTACATACACAAGTGGAGTTGGTGGTAATGACCCTTTCCCTTGAGGCCAGTGCTTATGGATCTTTCTCAGACACCCAGATTCCCCTTTTATTTCTTTTGCTGTCTTCTGCTGTCGCTGTAGCTGCTACTGCCATTCCAAGCGAACCTTTGTAAAGAACTTACTCAGAGCCCAGTCCGGTGCCCTGCCTTTCAGCTGGGTGAATTCATTGTGTCCTCACCACTCTTTCCGGCAGAAACTGGGGCCAAGCGGTTACACGACTTGCCCATGATCACAGAGCTATCATGGAGGAGTGAGGGTTTGAACCTAGGAGGGCTGATCATAGAACCTGGCTAGAATATAATGATTACAAATCATGAAGTGGTGAACAAGAGAGGGGACCTCATATTCTTGCCCATCAGTTTCTAAGGAGGTGGCTTCCTGGCTTAAAGGGCAAGAGAGAGGAAAGGTTCCCATAAGCGTCGGCTTTGCCAGAGCTCTCGCTAAGCTGCTCAGCCCAGACCGCTGAGAACAGAGATGCCCGGGATGCAGGGTCCTCTCAGTGCCTCTCCAAGGAAGGCCAGCAAGTTCCCAGTGGAACACTCAGCGCGCTGAGTCACCACTTGACCCGTGGCCCCAAAGAAAAGAAAATGGGAAAATAAATAAGCTAGCAGGGAAAATGAGGGCTTTCTGACGATAGGAAATGAAGGAGAAATGGAAAGAAGGGCAGCAGATGGCCCTGGGTTGTGTACATTTCTTTTTCAGAATAAGAGACAATGCTGGTCACTGGTGGCCATTCTCTAGTGGCTAAATAAATGAGAATCAAGTCTCTCTCTCTTTTCTTTACTCTGCAAGCCTTCATCTCCAGACTCTCCTATGACAACCTTCCTCACAGCTCTCCCTGCCCAAACCCTCCACAATAGCTTCAAAGTGATAAACAACAGCCACTGACATTTATCAAGTGCTTAGTATGTGCTAGGTACTAGTATAAATATGCACTACCTAATTTAATCTTCATAACTTTCTCATTCACATTTAAAAAATGTATTTTTATTAATTTCAGAGAGGAAGGGAGAGGGGGAGAGAGAGAGAGAAACATCAATAATGAGAGAGAATCATTGACAGGCTGCCTTCTGCACATCCCCTACTGGGGATTGAGACTGCAACCCGGGCATGTGCCCTTGATCAAAATTGAACCCAAGATTCCTCAGTCTGCAGGCCGGCGCTCTATCCACTGAGCCAAACCAGCTAGGGCTCTTGCTCACATTTTACAGTGTGAAGAAACTGAGTCTTGAATGTCTCGGGCTGGAGTACAACCCTGTCATTTATGCTTAGTCCCACGGATACCCAGGGTTTTTGAAGCTGCATTCCCTCGAGCATAGGTGCCCAGTGACAGTGAGGGGCTCAGTTATCACTTTTCACTTAGTAAGTGTGGGAATTTGGACACATTATTTACCCCTTAATGATAATGTTCTAATCTGAACAACAGGAGTGACCCCCAAGTTCCCATCTAGCGCCACATCTTTATGTTGATTCTAAAGCCTTGATCTTGTTTTTCGTTAGAATGTTTGAATAGGTGCTGTACACATGGTACTAAGCTCAGCAAGGAAATGTCTCTACCACCCTTTCCCCAGTTTGTTACCCTTCCCAGAGATAACCACTGTTTCTGCTGCCTTCCCAAGAAACTCTGTGCCTATGCAAGTATCGTTTCTTGTTTTATGAACACAAATGGTAGCAAAAGAAGTTAAATCTTGTTCTGCCTCTTGTTTATTTCACCTAAAATTTGAATCAAATATTCTTCCATGTATGCATGTAGAAAGCTGTCTTCTGTTATTTGGAAGTATCATAACCTATTTCTATTAACAGAGATTGAGGTCATTTCTTTGTATTTTTAAGGATGCTACAACGAACAGCCCTGCACACCCTCCAGTTTACACATTTGCAAGTATTTTCTGCAGTGTATCTCAAGAGGGGGGCTGCAGAGAAGGGGGCGTTGGGTGTAATGGGAAGGGGAACAGCATCAAACTACTCTTGGTGGCCCGCTCTCACAACTTCTCCAAGACAACTCTAGCTCAGTCGTCATACAAGAGAACTGGCAGAGATGAAGTCAGGAAAGGGCTGGGTAAGCAGGGAGTCTATGATGGGAAAGAGGGGAAGTTGTAAACAATGGGGATCAGCCCCAAGAATTTGTGCCAGAAGCATCAAATGTCTTCAAAGGGAACAGGAAAACCAGGTGGGCCATAGAATCAAATCAGTAATCAGGAGGACAAAGGTGAGAGGAAGAAAACCAGAGGTGGACAAAGTCAAAGTGGAAACAAGAGAGGAGCAGAGTCACAAGAGTAGGGATGGAAGTAGAGCTGGCAGAGGGCAGCTGGGGGACTTTTTCCGAAGCATGACAAGTTCCTCCCATGGCCTGTGGGCTAACAGCAACTCTTAACCCAGTGGACCTGGGACCCTCTGACACTGTGCGGCCTAAGACACCAGGGACCCAGCCTTTACCAAGAAGCAATTGCTAAGGGCCATTACAGTCAAGAGTGATTTCCTGTAGGAGCCATCCTACGCTTCTTGGATAGAAGTGACATGTACAACCTTAGGAGCCCAACACCACTATTGAGGAAGCCAGAACTCTCTTTTAGGTAACGAGTTGCAGGATGAACCCTGCAGAAGGTGTAGAGCAATTCCTGCATTGTGTGAAGACTTCCTGGGCATCTCCATGGCATCGTGGAGAAAAGGATTTATTTCAGAAGAGGAGGCTTGACTCTGTAGGGGGCAGGAGGTGGAAGGGAAGAGATTAACCAAAGAACTTATATGCATATATGCATAATCCAGGGACACAGACAATAGTACAGTAGGGTGTTGGGTAGATGAGGGTCAATGGAGGGATAAAAAGGGACATCTGTAATACTTTCAACAATAAAGATAAAGAAGAAGAAGGAGGAGGAGGAGGAGGAGGAGGAGAAGGAGGGGGAGGAGGAGAAAAGGGGGAGGAGGAGGAAGGGGAGGGAGAGGGGAAGGGTGGGGATGGAGGAGGGGAAGGGAGAGGAGGAGGGGGAGGAGAAAGAAGAGGAGTGGGGCTTGAGACAGTGCTGCCCTCTCCAGCTGTGGGGCCTGGGAAGAGCCCCTCACTTCTCCAGCCCTTCCTTTCCTAAAGGCCAAGAAAGGAGGCCTGCTGCTCTGCCTAACCCAGGCGTTTGAATGAAGAGCAAAGAAAAACACAAACGTGAAAATACTGTATAACCCACAAGGTACCACACATATGCCAGGTGTCCATAGATTTGCTATTTCTTCTGTCCTCCACCCATTTCTTTCCCCATCTATAGATGTATCTGTTTCTCAGGAGACTAATCTGCCTGATGTAACTTCTTCATTTTAGTGTTGTATCTTCTTATCTAAATTTGAACATATTTCAGAGTAAAAGGGGTGGGGCCGTGGGGTAAAAACAGAAAAAGCTGCAGTAGTTAAAGATGAAGAGGATCACATGTGAGAATGAAGAGAGAGGCATCAGCCAGCAAAAGTACAGAGGAGAAGAAAAAACAAGGACAGTGTATTAAGAGCAAAAGGACTGTGAGACAGTCAATTGGTGTGGCTGTGTACCCTATGTGAGACCTGCCTGTGGAATGATGAGGGTGGGGACAGGGGCAGGAGTGGGGGCTCAAGGAAGCAGGCTGGCCCTAGCTCTCTCTTCCTTTCAGGTGGCCCATCATGGCTATCTCAAATGACCCTAACGCAAACTCTCCCAGGAATTCTCCCTCCCACCATTTCTTTCTCTGCTCAGATAATGGAGCATTATGAAGAGATCATGGGAGTGGTCATGTGAATGATGAAACTAAGCTGAAGTATTTCACTTACTTTTAATCCAGATAATAAGCTGCACCGTGTATAGAGTCAGTTACAAATGATTATTGGCAATATCCATGCAAACAATCTGGAACTCCTATTTCACACATCTGGTGAGGACCCTGGGGGAATCCTTGTAAATGGAAAAATGGGGGAAATGTGAGTTGAGCCTGGCAGCTCTAGCAGCAGAGCGGGCACGTGGCCACCTTTATCACTGCTCTCGGCACCATCACTAAGTGGAAATGACTCTGCTTCCCAGTGAAGCAAACGACTCACTTCCCTTTTTTTGAAAGTGGAGGACCTTGGTGTTGAGCCATTGGAACACCTTCCTGCATGGACCCCTTCCTGCACTGTCACTGTCTCTGAAGTGCTCTGTCTTCTCTCTGGTTTACTTGGTCTCAAAACAGTATTAACTTATTGTTTAGTGTCTGAAATCATCACTCATGTACTGTACCTGCTTATTGTCTGTCTCCTCCTCTATCTCACACTACATCTATCACAACACCTGGAACCTGTCTGCTGTGTAGTGGCCAGCCTATCTAATAAAGAGGGAATATGCTAATTGACCATCACACCCTCACAAAGATGGTGGCGCCCACAGCCAATAAGGAGGGAATATGCTAATTGACTGCCACACCCTCAAAGATGGCGGCGCCCACAGCCACAAGATGGCAGCACACAGTCCTCTCAGTCCTGCCCAGGTGGCAGGTGTGTGGCACTGCTGGGCTCACCCCCAGGTGGGCCCAGCCACTCCATGGCCTGCCTCTGGAGTCCCCCAGTCCCGTCAGCCCCCCAGCCACCCAGGGCCAGCCCGAGGTGCAGGCAAGCCTCAGATGTTGGCTGCCCAGCCACCCAGGGCTGGCCTGAGGGATGACCAAATAACTGAACAAGCAGGCTGTGTGGGGCAACCAGGCAGCAGGGAGGGCTGTTAGGGGTGACCAGGCTGGTGGGGGGGGGGGGGGGTGCAGTTGGGGGCAATTAGGCTGGCAGGGGGAACAGTGAGGGATGATTAGGCCAGCGGGGGCAGGGCAGTTGGGGGCAACTAGGCCAGTGAGGGGGGGCAGTTGGGGGCAACCAGGCTGGCAGAAGGGGATAGTTGGGGGCAACCAGGCCAGTGGGGGGGCAGTTAGGGGTGATCAGGCCAGCAGGGGGGGGGCAGTTAGGAGCGACCAGGTCAGCAGGGAGGGGGCAGTTGGGGGTGACCTGGCCAGCAGTGGGGGGAAATTAGGGGTGACCAGGCCAGCAGGGGGGCAGTGAGGGGCAATCAGGCCAGCATGCAGAGGCAGTGAGGGGAGATCAGGCCGGCAGCAGGGGGCAGTTAGGGGTGACCAGGCAGGCAGGCAGGTGAGTGATTAGGAGCCAGCGGTCCAGGATTGTGAGAGGGATGTCCCCTGAGGGGTCCTGGATTGGAGAGGGTGTAGGCTGGGCTGAGGAAACCCCCCCATGCATGAATTTCATGCACCAGGCCTCCAGTTCATAAACAGTTGTTTAGGAAATGAAAAATAGACCATATTAGCCTGAGGTAGAAAGTCACACATCTCACCTTGTTATCAAGAGTCTAATATCCACTTGGCCAGTGTGGCTCAGTGGTTGAGCATCTACCTATGAACCAGGAGATCACAGTTTGATTCCTGATCAGGGCACATGCCTAGGCTGCAGGCTCAATCCTCAGTGTGGGCCGTGCAGGAGACAGCCAATCAATGATCCTCTCATCATTGATGGTTCTCTCTCTCTCCCTTTCCCTTCCTCTCTGAAATCAATATATATATACATATATATGAATATATAATATGAGAGTCTGACATCCTCCCCCATCTATCAACCCCCTTTTAGGAAAACACCCAGGGTATTCTTTATCATGAAGAGAAATAGGAATCAAAGATGGTTATCTCTCAAAAAAAAAACTACATGAGTTTTTTAAAGACACTGGGGTGTGAGAGGAATTGCTTAATGCAAAGTTATGAATCCCTAGTGATGAAACTTCATGTTTCTGTTTTTTTAGTTTTGTTTATTTGTGTTTTTGGCAGGGGATTTAGTGTTCCTCATGGTTTCCACATGTAGAGGCCAAGGGACTTTGTTCTCCTGGGATCTGGATGCTCAATGCGCAGAGAGTGTAGTTTTCATTAGAAGCTCAGTTGTATTGCGTAGTTGACAGTTTTTATTAAGTGAAAACATTCGCTTGATATGCTTTTCCTGACATACTCACTTGAAGAATATAGGGTCAGAATAAACAGCTGGTTTAACAGATGCAAGGAAAAGCATGCACAGAATGTTAATGGCAGATTTTACATATTGAAGGGTAGCTTAGGTAATGCAGTGCCGACATTTTGTACACCCTTTCATGTCACCCATTGGCAGTGAAAATGCATTGTATTGAAAGACTGTTAAAAATATATTTCTTTTGCTTATTTTGAGGAGGGTCATCTGGTAAGAAGCTTTCATGCACTCATCTGCTCTAGGAATTGACTTGTGAAGCCAAATTGTATTTTTACCTCATTGCCTTAAGAAATGCACACCTGCATTTGCAATTTATTATCAGACTAGATCGTATGCAGGTATGGTCCCTAGACCTAGCCTGCGATCAGGGCCATCTTCCCCGGCTGCCGGCAGCTGGCCCCTGTCCCCCCCTGCCACTCACCCCAGTTTCCTGTTTGCCATCCAGTGATGGGAGCCTGACGGCTGGGGGAGGGACTGAGAGGTCAGCTGTTCCCATCCACTTGTCAGCCCCACCCCCACCGCCTGTCACCCTCTGTGTGTGGGGAGACTGACGGGGCAGTGGCTTTGGCCTGGTGCCGCTGCATTCCCCACCACCCACCCTGGGTCACCATTCGCCACTGGCGATAGGAGCCTGCCAGCCAGGGAAAGGGACCGAGAAGTGGTGAGTGCACCTCATAGTGACTGGTCTAGTGGTCATTCTGGTCATTCTGCCATTATGGTTGCTGGGCTTTTATTATATAGGATTAAAACACCCCCCACAATGGGGGCCCATGAAGCTCTGATGTCTGTTTCTATTTTATTTTGATGTCTTTTTTAGAGAAAGTTTGCTCATATCTAATCAGACTTTCCAAGACTCTCAGGTTGTCTCTAGTTTGAAGTTAACCACCTGGAGAAGGTGGGTTTTTCACCGTCCGACTACATTTTTGTACACTGCAATCCTATTCTGGCCTGTAGTGACTAGAAGATTAAAGGAATGTATATATTTTTAAAATATATTTTTATTGATTTCAGAGAGAAAGAGAGGGAGAGATAGAAACATCAATGATGAGAGGGAATCACTGATCAGTTGCCTCCAGCATGCCCTCTACTGGGGATCGAGCCTGCAAGCCAGACATGTGCCCTGATAGGGAATCAGACCGTGACCTCCTTGTTCATAGGTGATGCTCAACAACTGAGCCACACCAGCTGGGCCAGGAATGTATGCATTATATATGTATATATACTGACATATATATACATATATATCTCCTATCCAATAAAAGAGTAATATGCAAATTGACCATCACTCCAACACACAAGATGGCTGCCCCCATTTTGCCCCATGAGGTCAAAGATGGCTGCCCCATGTGGACACAAGATGGCCGCCACAAGATGGCTGGTAGGGGAGGGCAGTTGGGGAGGACCAAGGCCTGCAGGGGAGGGCAGTTGGGGGGGACCAGGCCTTGGGAGAGGGCAGTTGGGGGCAAGATCAGGCCAGCAGGGGAGGGCAATTGGGGGGGACCAGGCCTGCAGGGGAGCGCAGTTGGGGGAGACCGGGCCTGCAAGGGAGGGCAGTGAGGGGTGACCAGACATGCAGGGGAGGGCAGTGAGGGGTGACCAGGCATGCAGTGGAGGGCAGTTAGGGGTGACCAGGCCAGCAGGGGAGGGCAGTTGAGGGCCACCAGGCCTGCAGGGGAGCAGTTAGCATTGATCAGGCTGACATGGGAGTGGTTAGGAGGTGATCAGGCTGGCAGACAGAAGCAGTTAGGGGCAATCAGGTAGGTAGGCGGGAGAGCAGTTGGGAGCCAACAGTCCTGGATTGTGAGAGGGATGTCTGACTGCCCATTTAGGGGTCCCAGATTGGAGAGGGTGCAGGCTGGGATAAGGGACAACCCCCGTGCACCAATTTCATGCACCAGGCCTCTAGTGTGTGTACACACACACACACACACTAGAGGCCCAGTGCACGAATTCGTGCATGGGAGGGGTCCAGCTGGCCTGGCCCCAATCAGGACAGATCAAGACTGGGCCTGTTGGGAGGAGGAGTTGGTGGGAGGTGGGCCAGTCAGCCCGCCCCGATCAGGGCCCAATCAGGGCCGGGCCAGCTGGGGGGAGGGGCTGCAGGCAATTGGCCGGTGGGCCCCACCCCTGAATGGGGTGGGGAGTGCCAACTGGGGCCAGTGGCCTGGGGGAGGGGCCATGGGTGTTTGGTCAGCTGGCCCTGACCTTGATCAAGGTAGGGGCACCAATCTGGGATGGGGCCAGGTGGGGGGAGGGGCTGTGGGTTGATCAGGGTGGTGGGGGCCCATCAGGGTGGGGCTGGCCAGGGGGAGGGGCTGCAGGAGGTTGGCTGGCCAGCCCCGCCCCCTATTGTGGTGGGAGGACGATTGGGATGGGGCCGGCCATGGGGAGAGGCTGTGGATGGTCAGACAGCCAGCTCTGCCCCCAAATGGGGTGGGGGTGCCGACCAGGGGCCAGCAACCTCGGGGAGGGGCCATAGGTGGTTGGCCAGCTAGCCCACCCTGCCCCTGATTGGGATGGGGGGTGCAATCAGGGGTGGGGCTAGCCAGGGAGAGGGGCTATGGGCCAATCAGGGTGGTGGGGGCACATAGGGTGTGGGGACAGCCAGGAAGAGGGGCTATGGGAGGTTGGCCAGCCAGCCCTGCCCCCTATTGGGATGGGGGGTTGCAGTCAGGGGTGGGGCCAGCCTGGGGGATGGGCTGCGGGCCTATCGTGGTGGGGCAGGCTGGCTGGGGGGAGGGGCCACAGGAGGTTGGTTGGCCGGCCCCACCCCCCCATCAGGCCAATTCACTGGCCACAGTGGGCATCATAGCGACTGGTCATTGTTTGTTCTGGTCATACAGACCCTGGCTTTATATATATAGTTATTTTAAATGATTTCAGAGAGGAAGGGAGAGAGACAGAAACATCAATGATGAGAGAGAATCATTGATCAGCTGCCTCCTGAATGCCCCCAGGGAGGATCGAGCCCACAACCCAGGCATGTGCCCTTGACCTGGAATTGAACCCCAGGACCCTTCAGTATGCAGGCGGACACTCCATCCACTGAGCCAAACCAGCTAGGGCAGGAATGTATGTATTTTTATGGGATAGGATACAGACACTTTTAACATTTAAAACTTCTTCCTACCATCAGTGGGATAGTAGACACAAAGTGCTTTAAAAATGAAAGGATCAAGGATTATGAAAGGAAATTATCATCGTTACTAACCTGAATAGGTTTCTGTTGTTTATTATATTTCCCTCTCTCTCTCAATTTCAAAATTACAATTCAAAAGAGTAACTTAATAACCCATGTTCCTCGCCATGCCCTACCCTCTACCTGCTGCCTACGCCAGCCTCCCTCTGAGTGGGGAAGGGAGAAACACAGCCCATGGGATGAAGTGGCTGGGCTCTTGTGTGGGTCACCTCAGCCCTCCGTCCTGGCATGGCACCAGCACAAGCTCAGCGTTGCCAGAGAGGCAACTGCAAGACAGAGACAAACCACAAAATAAGTGGTAGATGTTTATTTGTGATAAATCAGAGAATAGGAAAGCAGAGAAAAGAGATGTGGCTACTGATGTACCTTCACCATGAGCTACAGGAAGAATGAGGAGAGGCTGCAACCAAAAGTTCCCTGTCGCCCACCTATGGTGGAGCAGAGAGCAAGAGTCTGTTTATTGTGTGAAGGTTTCTTGGATGATCAGGGAGGAAGCAAGTGCCTGAGGTGTCTGAGGGGAGCAAAACAGTGGGTGAGGTTTTCTGTGATCGGCAATGCCCTTGAACAAGTCTCCAAAGCTGGCTTGCTGCTGATCCTATTTCATCTTGAAAGAGAATCAACCCTGCCTTTCCATCCCAGGTAGCTAACAGGCCTCAAGTAGTCAGAATTTTAGTGTTGCAGCTTGAGTAACTGATGTTGTGCTATTCTCACTCTCTTATTAACCTTTTCAATATTTATTAATGTAATCCTATTATTTGGTTCTCATTTAGTTTTAATAGGATGAATCACATGGATAAATTCCCTAACGGTGGTCCATTCTTGGATTCCTGGTCTTATTCTACTTAATCATTGGTAGTTTCTTTCTTTTTTTTTCTAGAGATGGTTTCTTGTTATTTCAATGACTGATCTAGGACTCAGGCTAAATTTTCTTCTAACATTTGTTAGTTGGCAACATGGTGTTGTAAGACCCATGGAAGAGGAGAGTTTTAATAATTGGTTAATTAAGCTAAATGGCACAGAGAAAAGCATAAATTAAGGATGGAAATGGGTCCTGTGGATTAAGCTATTAAGAGGCAGTGGTACCCCAGATAAAGCAAGTGCTGTAGTTGACATAGTAGCCAGATTGCAATGGGCCGAGAAATGAATGGAAATGAATGGAAAGTGCGAAAATGAAAATGTCTTTCAAGGAGATTGGGGAAAACTCTAAACGATGGAGGAGAGCGAGATGGGGACATGGGTGTGCTGGGAAAGAACACAACAGGCTCTCGCATTATTTTTCATTGTGAATGTATACCTATCAAAAAGAATGGAGAAAAATGAAATGGATAACACGGTATTATAGTAACTATTTCCACATTGACTAGAGTGGTTGGCAAACTTTTTCTTAAAGGATCACAGAATAAATATTTTAGATCTTGAGGGCAAGAGGCAAAATACAGGCTATTATGTAAGTTCTTAAGAGATAATTATTTTTTTTTAAATCATCCTTAGCTCAAAGGTCAGTTACTATTTTTTATTATTCTGAGGTTACTATGGAGTTGGCTGAGACAGCAAGAGCTGTGAAGAAGGTTGTCACAGGACTGTACAGAGATGGAAGCTTGAAGATTAAAAAACCAAGAGAGAGGGGCGGGGATGGAGGGAGGGGGAGAGAGAGAGAAAGGGAAAGAGGGAGAAAAAATAAGCAACTGCAATGATTTCAGTAAAGTTCAAAGTCCAAGTCAGGTGTGCCACCCCAGGCTGAGCCACCATCATCCATCATCCTGACACTGTGGGCCTGGCCCCTCCTCTGGTTTTGAATTTGGTTTTGTCTACTTCTTTCTCTTTGGCAATCACTTTGGTCTCCTTAATTACCTGCCTCTGGTTAGCGACTTGGCTCCACTGCTAACTCTGGTTTGCACTTTTAATAAGGTTTTAGCACTTCCTTCTGTGACTACTGAAGGCTGACCCCAGAAGCCTGTCCCTCCCCATCCCAAGCTGAGGTTTAAGTCTGAGGTCCAAGCACCGGCCCTTCTCAAGCCCAGCATATCCCTGTCTGAGTTTCTTTCAAATTCTATTTTGTGGTAACAGGGCAGGGGTTGTATTGGTTAAATATTTACAGTAGCTTGGTGATAGGGTCAGAAAATTTAGGATTCTGCTACATAGGGTGAGTCACCTTCTGTGTGCCAGGTTCTGCCCTTAGTGGCCCCAAGATTTCCATCATGAATAGGAGTTGACAGATACAACAAGCAACAAGAATAATAGTAGGTCTACAAAATCTTCAGATAAAAGTTATCAAGTAATAATATGTTTAAAATAAAGACATAAAAGAAGAAATAAATAACACAAGAAGATAATAAAACCAAGACACAATATATATAATATATTGTAGATGAAGGATTTTCTAGAAATAAAAAATATGATAGCTGAAATTAAAAGCCCAATGGATGTGTTAAGCAGCAAGATAGGCTAGGTGAGGGCACAACTCTACCCTCCCACCAGCGGTTCAGAGTTCCTGTTTCTCCACATCTTTGCCAACATTTGAGGGTGGTGCAAACTATACAAACTACACACGAGTAGGCAAATTGCAGGCTGCATTGTTTCTTTATAGAACTGAGCTCATCCCAGCCAAGATCCTGCCCTCTTCTAATTTCCTGGGTCATCCTTTTAGACGCAGAGGGACTTTAAGCCTCAGTAAATCCCTCTCTGCGTGTGTGTGTGTGTGTGTGTGTGTGTGTGTGTGTGTGTGTGTGTGTTTGGTCCATGGGGTCAGTTCTCTCCCACAGCAAGGCTGGGCTTTTCCTCCCTGGTTCCCACACCCTGAAGCCTCTTATCCAGTGACTTCAGCATCCGTCTACCTGCTTCTGGTATTAACTATGCTAATCCCCAGATTCTGTTTTGTTCACTCTATACCTTTCAGCCCCTGCCTTCCCCCTCTCCAGGACAAAGTTTAACCCAACCCTCACCACTCCTTTCCCTGTCAGCCAGTCTCTGAGCACACCACAAACAACTTCTTTATTAACATGTGGTAAGTAACCTTAGAGCCCAGCCAAGAGTTTATGTGTCTGCCTACAGTTGGGAAGGCACCAGAGACATATTTTTCCAGACCTGAACTAGACACATAGCCCGAAAACCCAGAGGCAATATAGTACTGTATAAGGTTAGAGCATAGACTCCTGAAGCTGAATCTCACTTAGATCTACTGCTTAGCTGTGTGACCTTGGGCCAATCATTTAACCTCTCTGTGCCTTAGTTTTCTCATATGTAAAACAGGGATACTAGTACCCATTGTATAAGGCTGTGATGAGAACTAAATGAATTAGTTAATGGAAAGTGTTTAGAACAGTGCCTGGCATGTAATGAGCACTGTATATGCTCCCTATCATCATTATTACTACTTCATTGGGACTGTCCCCAAAAATCGCAGGTGGCAGTCACACTCATTGAAACGAGGACAGTGTCAGAAAGTGCCACTTCGTTTATGCAACTGGAATTTTCTTCTGTTCTTTATCTTCTTCTCAAGGTTCATTAATCAGTAATTGCATGGTTCTTACTCTTCTGAAACAGCCCAGACTATCTCCCAGTCCTCTCTGTCAAATCCGGTGTTTGACTCTGGCCACCCAAATAGGGGCAGCCACCTTGTTTCTGCCTTCTGCCCTTGACTTTCTTTCTACAAACCATCCTGCCTGCAGCAGCTAATAAGTCCCATGCCTTTGGTATCTGAGAATTTGCTTTTAGCTAGCTGATAGTGCTCAGCTGACATTGACAGGGCCCAGGGTAAGGCATGAGGTAGGCATGTCTCCTTTTACTCCAGGGGCAGAATGTCACCCCTTGGAGCTGAACTTTCTTAGCATCTGACACTGGCCAAGATACCTGGGCCCAGAGCTTTCCTTTAACTATGCTCTTCTGTTTGGTCCAAATCCCAGAAAAGCTGTTTTCTCATTTGCCTCCTGGTGACTTCTAAGTGGATTATTCACTTGGGATAGTAATCAATTCTTCATCAGGCTCTCAATCTACATAAAGAGAAAGATGCCGACTCAGAGGTAATGAGGCAGGCCTCAAGGAACTGCAGGTATTAGATAATGTTGCCTGATTGTGGTTACTAAAGGCCTCATTTGAGACATATCCCTCAATATACTCACAAGGGAAAGTTGGGCTGTTCAGGAGATTGGATTCTCCCACCAGACAGTTCCAAGGAAATACAAGTGTGACACCTATAAACCAACTCACATCCTCAAGTTTTAGGCACTATCAGATCAAAAGGATATAGATTAATTAAAAAAAAATATATATATATATTCAGTCTTTAATTTAGAAAAGCCTTTTCCTCGACTAATCTCAAAGTAATACCCTTTGATTATACTTGCATTTTGCAAGCGGCATTTTTGTATTTTCAGACCTGGGAAATCCAGGAAGGGCCCAATAAATGTGTTGGATTAGCTAGATAAGCCCTGGGCTTGACTACAATGCAGATTATCATCTGTAATTTAAATGCAGCTTTCTGTCTTTGACTTCTGACATGCTAACACTACCTGTTAACACTACAGCTCAGTGTGACTAGAAGGGTGTGGCTAGGGAGTGGGAGGACACATGGAAGAAGGTGCCACTGGGAAGGAGATTGGTGTGAGTCCAAGGAGCATAAATGAGGAGCCACTGGAAGTCTTTAAGTGGAAGAGTCACATGATCAGGTAGGGTCTCAGAAAGAAAAGTTTTAAGGATTGAGTCTCTTCAGATTTTCCTTCTGCATCTCCCCAATTGCAAATACTTCTACTCATTTTTAAGAAGCTCAAGAAAATCCTCAGGCAAGGTTAATATTACTCTTGGGCGTGTTTGTGGCAGTCATAAGGGTTACAAGAGGTGGAAATGGGATGGCTGGGCTCCACTTCCTTGGGTGTGCTGAGGGGTGCCCTGAGGAAAAAGGAGTCTAGTTCAGTGGTCTTGGCAGGGGGCGTGGTTGGCCCCCTGGGCCAGAGGAGAGAACCCTGGAGTCCACGACAGAAAAGCTGACTAGCAGGGATTCAGACATCTCAACTTCCTCTGCCTCAGTTTCTTCCCCTGGACCCTCAGTGCAGCTCAAGCTGCATAATCTTTTGGCTCCCTTCCAGCTCCAAAACTTTGTGCATAAAACATTGTCCCCCAAACTTATTTTAAACACTAACCTCAATTTCAACCAAACACCTTTTCCATTGGAATGGTTTGCCTTTCATCTTTCATTTCCCACCTCAAAGGCCTGGAGGGACCATGTGGAGAGCACTCACACGGAAAGAGAAATTGGAGGGGTGGGAGTGGTTGGATGCTGACTGCTAATCTCCAGGAAGTTGTGACATCTGTTAGATCATCAGTGCCTAATGCCCCATCCTATTTAAAGAACTGCAGCTTGAGAACTTTCCTGTTGCTTGAAGTTCTGCCCTACACCAGCAGCAGGTAGCATGCACTGAAGAAACCATGGGCAGCAAGTTTATTTACCCAAGGGCGAGTCAACACAACCGTAAGAGGCATTTGAGGGTGATCATGCTTGCTGTAACAACTGTCAAGGGAATAAACCAATAGCTGCTCTTAGCTCAAAAGAATTAGATTTAACATTTTGCCCTTTTCAATAGCATTGATTTGCAATTATTATCATATCACTTTTTTAAACAAAGCATCAATAACAGTCAACTCAAAGAAATTTTCAATTTTCAATTTTGTTACTCCCCCAAAGTAACAAGATCAAATAAAAACAAATGAAAGACCTTTCTTGAAAAGTTAAGAGTGGTTGCCTGGGAACGCCTCAGATAATTTCCTGTTTGCATTTTTCTAAACTTATGTTTTTCTTTCGTATACTTTCCAGTACTAAATCTCCATACCACAATTTTTCAAGGAGTTTTTTAAACCAGCAGACTTCTCAACCCACACTATTAAAATCAAATGTATTATTATTTCTCTGTTTCAGCTGAAACGTTCTTTTCCATGAACTGCCAAAGACTTTATGGTTTTCTTAATATGCCCATTAAAGCTGGTAAATTACAGGGACCCACATATCTTAGAAGACAAAAAGATTGCAGGGAGGTCACAGTAAGCGATCCAGCTAGAGCACGATTTGATAGCTGCAGGGAAAGGCAAGTTCACCCTCCCACCCCACTACCTTAAAAAGACAGTTCGAGTTTCCTGCACTTCTTTTACAAAAAAGGATTACATTTTCTGGGTGTTAGCCTCCCCGGCAGAGCTCTATAGCTTCGGGCACCAAACAAGGCTTCATTATCCTCCTCCCTGCAGTGGAGGTAGCTTACCCTGAGCCCGGCCAGTATGGAAGAGCACGATTATCAGGGCACAGAGGAGGGCAGCACGAGGAGCCATCGTGTCAGCTGGCCTGGGCGCTCCCTCCCGCAAGCAAGATGCTGCTGCGCTGGCTTCAGCCTCCTTGAAACGTGAACGTTTCCTGTTTCCTGCTTGTTTGGCTAGGTGCTAACTTGAAGGAGAAGTGTTTGCCTGTTTTTTTAGGAAGTGATGTAATTCTGCAGGAGCCTGTCAGACCAGCAAGGATTGCAAAAGAGAAGTTGCTCTTCAATCGCTGATGCAGTTCGCACGCCTCCCAATCCCTTTCCAGTCCCAGCCCAGCCACGGGCTTCTGCCTTTGGAAATTGTCCGTTGCTCAGGTTTCATTCGGAATCTGAGAGGGGGTCGTGAACCACATGCATTCTTGATTTGTGATTTCACTCAACCGGCAGGTGAGTCTCTGTCTGAGTCTAGAGCAGCGTTAGCCAGCAGGACTTCCTGAGATGATGGAAATGTTCCAAACTGGTGCTGTCCAGGACAGTAGCCATTAGCACTTGAAATGAGGCTAGTGTGAACTGAATATTTAGTTTTCTGCTTTATTCACTTAAGTTTAAATAACTCCATGTAGCTAGTCCTGCCATGGTGGACAGTGCAGGAGCATGAGCACCATGAGATCATGGCCAGGCCACTTCTCTTCAGCCAGGCCCAGCCTCCTTCCTGGGCCCTGGAGGAGTGCCCCTCCCTCAAGGCTCATGGAGAGGGAGAGTACCATGCCACACCCAAGCCTGGAAGGTGTGCTCTGCTTCCCTGGAGAGAAATGATCTTTTTATGTTGGTTTTGGGGAGTTATTTTCTGTTCATTTTCTTTATAAAGACTTTATTTTTTTAATCTTTAGTTTTAGGTTCACAGAAAAATTAAGAAGGTGCAGAGATTTCACCCATATCCCCTGCCCCCACACATGCATAATCTTCCCTATTGTGACCATCCCCCATAGACTGGTACATTTGTTACAACTGATGAACATGTCATAATCACCCAAAGTTCACTCTTGGTGTTGTACATTCTATGGGTTTGGACAAATGTGTAGTAATAATGACATGTATTTTCATTGCAGTATCGTACAGAGTAGATTTACTGGCTTAAAGATCCTCAGTGTTCCACTCAGCACCCTCCCCCAACCCCTGACTGTTACAGAATTTACCAAGGGACCGAAAAATAGGCAGGAGTATCGGAGATACAGAAACAAAACATTGTTTTTCAGAAGTTTCCCATGTACTAGTACAGTGAGTCAGGGAAGACTGTTCCTCTCCAAATCCTGAGCAAACCAATATGGAGGAAGCTCTTCTTTTATCCCCTTTGGTTTCTTTGTCCCCCAAATATGGGTGGGACTTCCGGACCGTTCATGGGCTTTGCAAAAAGCCCCGTGTGTTGGGATGGAGGCTGTGAGACCACACCTAAAAGCCTGGCCTGGTGCCAGCACTGATTTAACCCCCTCCAGGGGTTGTGTATTGTTCATAGTTTATGCCTCTGTAAAATGGGAGTACTCAGGTAAACAGGTCTTGCAAGACCAAATTGTGGAGAAAGGGGCAGTGACTTAATTATAGACTATCAAGAATGTACTTTAGGTGACTGGCACAGATTCAGATTGCTAGCCCGTCCCCCCCCCCCAACACACACACACACAAATGTCTTATTTTCCCCATCATGACAACCACTGATCTTTTTACTGTTTCCGTGTAGTTTTGCCTTTTCCAGAATGTCATATGTTGGACTCATACAGTATGTAGCCTTTTCAGGTTGGCTTCTTTCACTTAGCAATATGTATTTAAGGTTCCTCCTTGTCTTTTTACAGCTTGATACCTCATTTCTTTTTAGCTCTGGATAATATTCTGCATGTACCACAGTGATTTATCCGTTCACCTACGGAAGAACATCTTGGTTGCTTCTAAATTTTGTCAATCCTATATAATAAAGAGGTAATATGCAAATTGACCTTCACGCCATTGCACAAGATGGCCGCCCCCATGTGGTCAAAGATGGCTGCCACAAGATGGCCAGCAGGGGAGGATAGTTGTGGGTGATCAAGCCAGCAGGGGAGGACAGTTAGGGGTGACCAGGCCTGCAGGGAAGGGCCGTTGGGGGGGACCAGGCCTGCAGGGGAGGGCAGTTAGGGGCAACCAGGCCTGCAGAGGAGGGCAATTGGGGTTGACCGTGCCAGCAGGGGAGGGCAGTTGGGGGCGATCAGGCCAGCAGGGGAGCAGTTAAGCATTGATCAGGCTGTCAAGGGAGTGGTTGGGAGCCAGCAGTCCTGGATTGTGAGAGGGATGTCCGACTGCCGGTTTAGGCCCGATCCCTGTGAACATCACCCAAGGGGTCCCAGATTGGAGAGGGTGCAGGCTGAGCTGAAGGACATCCCCTCTCCAGTGCAGGAATTTTGTTCACCAGGCCTCTAGTTAAAAATAAGCTGCTATAAACATCCCTGTGCAGATATTTGTGTGTATGTAAGTTTTCAACTCCTTTGGAAAAATACCAAGGGGCCTGATTGCTGGACCATATGGTAAGAGAGAAATGATCTTTTAAAGGGTGTATTTCCAAAGCAGAGTCTGCTGTGGGTTGGGGGGAGAGTGGGGGGTTGCATTTTACCTTTCTTCCTCTTTGCATGACAATAAATTCCTCTGAGGTTGTTAACAACAAGCAAAATAGGACTGAGTTGGATTAGAATGGGGTGGAAATTCTACCCAATTAAAACAATGCTGGAAGGAGGTGTCTGTGTAGGCCAGTATTCAGGGAGATTAGAGTGTTAGGTTTTTGTGTTCTAACTGAAGTCCTTCCATTGGTTAGGGTTAGGACCTAAGCACTAGAGAATGTAATTTCATAATCATGGTTGTTATGGTGCTAAGAGAGTCTGGGCAGACAGAGAGGGGCATCAGATACCTATCTGTAACCCTTTCCTGCAGGTTACCGTGAGTCACCACTTTCCAATAGATTTCATCTGCAGTGAACTGGTTGGTGTACACACTCAAGGTGACTGGAATGTCTCTGCCCCTGACATAGCCATTAGTTTTTGGTTCAGTGCATTGCTGCTTTTTAATGTCATTAGTCACTGTTTGTCTCAGTTCATATGCACAAGAAGTAGGTTGGTGATTCGTGTAATGAGCATTTTGCTAATGGGTTTACAGTATGGATTTTATTGTTTTAAACTGGCAATTAAGTCAACTCCTGATTTAATATGCCTTTGCCCTTTAGGTGACAACACAGAACAAATGGTGGAAGAAAATAGACACGATCAAAACGGGATGATTGATTGGAAAGCAACAGGGAAAGAACTATTCATCAAACGCTTGCTGCACAAATGAATAGGCCACTGGCTCTGAGACCCTCCAGTTCTGAGTTTGGCTGGCAGTTACTCCTGTTCTCGCATGCATTTCTCCAGCTGCCACACACGTGCAACAGAAGAGGCCCAGGGCTTGGAGCTCCCTTCATTTCGCCACAGACCCCCTGTTTAAACCATTGTTGGATCCCAGGCTCAAGGCACGCATTTGGCAAGGGCGAGGTGTCAGCCTTGGTTTCTTTGATTTTAAAACTACAGCTGGCAGGAGGCTTTGCAGAGTCTGGTATCTGTGGCTGGACCACAGGCGGTCTTATTCTGCAGCCCTCTGCAGAGGCCCACGGCCTGGCCAGACAGTTCCTCGGAGCTGCTTGCTACAAGTGCACCGTGGGTTACTTCTGAGCAAGCACAGCCCTCCATCAGTTAGAATGATGTGCAGAATAAACTGAGGCCATGGAGACATCCTGCACAACCATATAATTTTCTTTTGGCCTCTGTGCTCTCTGAGACCCTTGCGGTGATTAAACTGATCTTAGGGGGAAGAAAATTACCATCATTGATCAGAAAATGGCAGCACCTAAAGTGATCTCTTTATTGCAGTTAAAATCACAGGGAGACTGTGCGGTAGGTAATGGGCTATTTACCTCTGTTTGTTCTAATTTTACCAACCTTTAATTTTGGCAAGTGGCCACCCAGCCTCAGGTTAAATCCTGATACACTCGTGGCAGGAAGTCAGGGCCCCAGTCTCAATGGGGAGGCACCAGGAACCTCTGCAGGGAACAGCAGGCATACAGCAGGGGTAATGACGCCTGAGCAGGCCTCACACGCAAGAGGGCATGAACAGAAAGCGCTTGCTGGTTCTGGGGACTCTTTATTACTTTACCCCAACAAACCCAGCTTTATAGTCACCTCTCTGTGTTACAGAAGAGACTTTCATCCAATCCCTCCTCCTTTCCCCCCTGTCTCCTTATCTCCCCTCCCTCCCGTCAGCTCCAAAACAGAAGGGACAGACGCTAAGGCAGTGGTCGGCAAACTCATTAGTCAACAGAGCCAAATATCGACAGTACAACGATGGAAATTTCTTTTGAGAGCCAAATTTTTTAAACTTAAACTTCTTCTGACGCCACTTCCTCAAAATAAACTGGCCCAGGCCATGGTATTTTGTGGAAGAGCCACACTCAAGGGGCCAAAGAGCCGCATGTGGCTCCCGAGCCGCAGTTTGCCGACCACTGTGCTAAGGGAACAAACCCAGATATGATAAGATTTGTAGTCAGTGCAGGCTACCCCTACATTCCCTCTTACCTGCAACATTGCCATTCCCCCCCCCACAAAAAAATAGGCACAGACAGGCACACACACTCACACACACACACACACTCAGACACGCTCATGCATGTACACAGTACTCCCTCTCTCACACACACACGGTGGAAATCCATGGAGACCAACCAAATGAGAAGAAGCAAAGGCTGTTTATTCCGGGCTTGCTACAGCAAGGGAGCCCGCCACCATCCCTCGCGCTTCGGCTGAGACTGCCAGGCAGGCAGAGGAGCGGAGCTCCTCTTCACAGTGGAAAAAGGCAAGGCTTCAGGTGTACCCTGGTGGGATGCTGTTGGCATGGGGAACGAGCAGGGATATTGAGTTATTGCTTCACAGGCACATATTTCTCCTCCTGAATTGAAAGTGGGAGGGAAAAATTGGGGCCAGTTGTTACAGGGGATTGTGGTTACTAGAGATAGGGTCTGACTTCCTGCATGTTGACTTACAGCAGGCTGGCTTCCTGGGTTGTGTGTTGCAGATGGTGGGTCTGGCCATTGTCCGACTGTACTCAGTCTCTCAACACCTACCCACATGCACACTCACTCAGAAATATATACACATCTCACACCCACAAAAACACACCCCCACACTGACACCCTGGCATATGTTTTCTGGGGCTTCTTGTTCTGTCTGTATGCTGACTGGTGGCAGCTGATGGCTCTGCAGTGTTTGCGTCACAAGGTGGCCAGGACTCAGCTATGGTAAGAGTAATAGGTGTGCCTGTGGCTCACTCTGAAGCCAGTGAGGAGGGCACAGGGGGCAGGTTAAGGTTCCAGACTCTGAAGGAGTTGCCAGAAAGATACATGGGCATGGCTGGGGCAGAAGGATTAAACGGAACCCCAGCGTGAGCAGAAAAGCTGCAACTAGGAGAGAGGCTGGTAGCAATTCTCCTGTGTCCTAGTCAGCTCAGCTGACACAACAGACATTTATTTTCTCATCGATCGGCAAGGCTGGAAGTCAGAGACTGGGGAGCCAGCACAGTCAGGTTTCAGTGAGAGCCCTCTTCCTGCCTGGCCACCTTCTCAGGGCATCCTCCACTGGCAGAGAGAGGGAGCACAAGCTCTCTGGTGCCTCTTCTTCCACGGTACCAATCTCAGCATGAGGGCCTGGCCCTAATGACCCATCTAATCCAATTATTTCCCAAAGGCCCCATCTCCAAATATCATCACATTGGGGGTTAAAGCCTTCAACATCTGAATTTCTTAGGGGTGGAGAGGACACAGTTCAGCCCATAGCACAGTACCTTTGAAGCTGGGAGCCTACACACCCACATTCCCCCGAACCTGCCCCTCTGCACTTGTCAGAACCCTCAGTGGCCTCTGTCCTTGCATTCTGACTGCTGACCCTGGTCACACACTCGTCAGCTAGTCACTTGTCACAGCCGCTACAGGGTTTGGAGACTCCTGGGGGCTTCCATCCTAGGCATCAGCCTAGACCGCCTCCATGGCAGAGTCCCAGGGCCTAAGCACATAGCCTGGTGACCAAAAGTGAAACTGAGGATTGTGGGTAGGAGCTGAAATCCTGTGGAACAAGGTGCAGCGCTCTGGTTTGGAGGCCCTTTTGGGGGGCACCTGAAGGGCAGGGGCAGAGCCTCCAATTCTGTGGTTCTCCCCTAACTGACCAGGGTGTCCCTAAGTGCAAGGGGTTTCTCTGTCTTGTTCTCTAGTCTATCCCTACATTTGGGACAGTGCTGAATGAATAACTAAATTAAAATATTCCCTTTAGCGGGGCTCAGTGGTTGAGTGTTGACCTATGAACCAGGAGGTTACCGTTTTATTCCCAGTCAGGGCACATGTCCAGCTTGCAGGCTCAATCCCCAGTGTGTGGCTGGCAGGAGGCAGCCGATCCATGATTCTCTCTCATCATTGACGTTTCTATCTCTTTCTCCCTCTCTCTTCCTTTCTGAAATCAATAAAAATATATTTTTTAAAATTCCTTTTACAGTAGTATATATTCTTAAGTGGGCTGGAGAGGGCCACCTCCATCAGAATTATTTGGGGAGCTTATTAAAATTCAAAATCCTGGACCCCACCCTAGAACTATTGACTTAGAATCTCTAGAGCTGAGGTCCCATAATGTTTGGGGGATTTTTTTTTACATAAAAAATACTTGAGAATCATTATTGTAGAGTTTCATTTTTAACACTTAGAAAGGCATGACCCTTTTCTCAGTTAGTAAGACATAAATAACACAGCAGTTCCCCTTTTTGCCAGGAAGCCCAGGTTTCCTTACCACTTCTAAGATCATTTCTTTCCCTGGCAAACTCTAACTCATCCTTCAAGACTTAGATCAGGAGCCATCACCACCAGGGAGGCCTGGCCTTTCCAGAGCCTTCCCTGTCCTTGGGCTGGACTAAGTGTCCATCCTCCTCCTTACCCCCAGGTGTCCATCAGAATATACCAGGTCTCTGGTTACGTCCCCCGGGACTGACTGCCCCAGTCTTACTCATCGGTGGGCCTTCCACTCCTGTTCAAAGGAACCAAACTTCCTTCTACCGCTGTTTCATTTTTGATCAAATCCTGTCTTTATAACTTTTTTTCCCCAAAGTCTCTTCAAGTATTTTTGAAGTAGGAAATATGTCATTAATAAGTATATAGTTATCTATACCAAAGTTCACTTCAGAGTGATAAATGCAGATTAGTGGTCTCAATGCTTTTTCCTGTTTTTCTGTTTAATTTGACTTTCCAGTTTCAGAGTTGATGGTACCCTGGCCCACTAACTCCTCAGCAAACCTCAGTGAGATCACAAACCTGATTCCAGCCTAGCACAGCGTAGATTAGCCAAACCCCACGGACTTAGGCACCCATGATTGTAAGCTACTGAAAGATTTAGGATTGTTTGTTACTGACTAATCTATCTCTTAAGATGCTTCTTTCACAAGTTGTAAGCTTGAATGGAGAGAGTCGGATAAGAAAATAAGAGCTGCTGTGGGCAAAGCGTTAAGTCACTGAGAAATATGGCTATCAGCCCTTTCTGTAGACATAAAGATAGGGCCTGTGAAGACAGGGCTGTTCACCCCTGACTCACTACTGCCATCTCCGTCCCTCCTCCTGCAGGGACCACTGCTCAGTCCAGAGCCAGCAGAGGTATGTGTCTGAGTCATGCTGTGGAATGACCCCTGGCATTCCTGGCCTCTGAGTCCCTGGATGGTTGCTAAAACCCACATCCATGGCAGTGTTTATTGGGAAGGAAGTATCAAGTAGCATCTGCATCATTGTAGCTGTACTGATGATCTTACCGCATTATGCTTGGATTATATCATTTAGACCAGTGTTCGGCAAACTCATTAGTCAACAGAGCCAAATCAACAGTACAACGATTGGAATTTCTGTTGAGAGCCAAATTTTTTAAACTTAAACTTCTTCTAATGCCACTTCTTCAAAATAGACCCTCCCAGGCCGTGGTATTTTGTGGAAGAACCACACTCAAGGGGCCAAAGAGCCGCATATGGCTTGCGAGCCACGGTTTGCCGACCACTGATTTAGACAATCTCTTTCTGGCCCAATTGACCACGTGCTTCTGGAATTAGGAGCCACGTCTGAGTTAACTTTATGCTTTCCTTTTACTCAAAACTCTGCCCTACAAGATACAGAATACATTAACTCAACATGTACTAATGAAGCCAATTAATAAATGTTGAATGAACAAACAAATGAAAGAAAGAATCTAAAACTAGTCCTTATTTGCTCTAGTCAGGTGGCTCAGTTGGTTGGAGAGTCGTCCCATGTACCAGAGGGTTGCGGGTTCGATTCCTGGTCAGGGCACATACCTAGGTTGTGGGTTCCATCCCAGTTGGGGTGTATGTGGGAGGGAACTGATCCATGTTTCTCTCTTATGTCAATGTTTTTCTCTCTCTCTGTCCCTTCCTCTCTCTCTAAAAATCAATAGAAACATATCCTCGGGTGAGTATTTAAAAATTAAATAAAATAGGCCCTTATTCAAATGGGATTTTTAAAAAAATCCTTTCTCAGCACTTGGGCACCTCTTTTTATAAATAATCGAAAGTTACCAAATAAGAAACTAAACCAGGGAGAACACTCAATGGAATGAGCCCCATGCACACCCTGCCTCAAGTCTCCGCTGGTGTGGTCTTCCCCCCACCCCCATTACATAAACCTGTCTGTCTTCTCTCTCCTTAGACTCCTTTGCAAAACACGTCGCCTCTTTTTTTAAAATATCAAACACAATGGGATGAAGGTTTTAATGTTGTGGGTTTTGTGTGTTGCTACCTGAAGGGGTTTGCTTGGCTGTGTCCGGAGGCCTGTTCAGGCTGCTGGCAACTCCAGCACACAAGGCGCCTCTGTGGGGCTCTGGCAGGAGGGGGAATCTATTTTCGATATCTGCAGAGCACTAAGAAAACCTCCTCTTTGGCTCTCTGTCGGGACTGAGAATTATTATGGCCAGGGAGAGACTAAGAGGAAATCATTGTCTTCACATACAAACAACAGCATGTTGAAAAGACAGAGAGAAAAAAAAAAGTATGCTTGCATAGGGACAGAAAACAGGAAGGATTGGATCCACCGGGAAGGAACAGTGTAATCCTGGAGAGGGACATGGAAAGCTGGGAGAAGAGGGGGGCCAGGAGGAGGAAGAGGAGAAATGAAGAGGGCAGATTTCCTTCAATAACCTTGATGTTATTTGGGGGGAAGGGGTGGACTGTAATACCACATATTACCTTCCTAATAATAATAATAATAAAAAAAGATGTGTGAGGAGAAAAGGAGACTGTAATTCCGGAATGACTTTTAGTCCCATGGGTAGGTAGTTTGGTGATGCCAGTGGGGAAGAGATGACTGGAGGAAAAGGATGTTTAAGGGAACTTGCATGTCCAAAGTAGGACTGGCCAGTAAACAAAGATGGAAGGGATGCGTTAGAAAAGAGGAAGCGTTTTTAAATTCAAGGTCCAGGAAATGAAGTTTTGTGCTTGGAGATTCTGTGGACAGAATCCCAAGAAGTTACCAAGTCTGCACAGGGACAACTGCAAAAGCATCTCTGTACAGGTTGGCAGGGTCGGGGCAGGCCTTCCAACAGGGAAGTTTAAAAAGCCTTGTTTTTTGAAGACCAGAAAAGACCGTGGATGGGGTTTGGGGGGAAAATTAGAGGGAAGAGATGAAAGGGTGGCCAGCATACAACCCTAAAAGCTGTTACGAAACCAGTGGTTCTCACCAAGGACGATTTTCTCCCCAAGGACATTGGGCAGTGTCTAGAGACATGGTTGGTTGTAACAACTTGGTGCTACTGGTAACTAGTGGGTAGCCATTCTGCGACACACAGGCCAGCTCCCCCGCCCCCATCCAACACAGAGTTATCCAGCCCACAATGTCCGCAGCGCTGAAGCTGAGAAACCTGTGTTAGCGAAAGGGAATAATGAGATGTATTAAGATGTTAACACCTCACACTGTGCATGTTCTACCATTTACAAGGTGTCTTCACATCTATTTGTTCCTCATCCCAAACCCGGAGATGAGCAGGGCAGACATCCTTATTTTCCCAGGGCAGCTGAGGAAGTGCAAGTCCAGGGACTGACCCAAGGCCACAGCTTGGAGTCCAGGTCTTTGTCCCTACCCCCATGCATGGCCAGCTCTCTTGTGGAAGCACACGGCCGCGGGTCTTATCCAGCATCTAGAAGTGTTCAGGAATCTGGAGAAGGGGCTGCTGTAAATGATTAAAGAGTCCAGAGACGAAACATAATTTTGGAAGGCATTTTCGGGAGCCAGAGAAGACTTAGCTAAAGAAACCAAGTCCTGCTGTCTCTCTGGACCTCTTGCTTTTTATTAACACAAATTGTCCCAAAGCAAGGTAGATATACATATCAAAGGCCAGGGTTTAGTACACAGACTTCATTGTCAGATTGGGGGAACTGCCTATGGCTGTTCAGGTGTTTGGCCAGCAGGAGGCAATACCATGTAGATTGAAATGCCCTCCGCTGTCTTGCAGCAAGCAATCATCTATGCAGATCTTTAGGTGTGGGGAAATGCCCTTAGCCACTTCCAGCAGTCAATCCTCAAGGTTCCATCAACCTTTTGATGAAACTTCTTGCATTTATGATGTGCTGGAATTAGCTTCCGGCAGCACACGTGACACATTGAAGATACCTTTGAACTAAATGTTGAGTGAATATGTGCTGTACTCCAGAAGGTGGCTCAGGGAAAGGGGCAGCCATGGAAGCAAAAAGTAGAAAAGTCCCGCCCGGCCTGTGTGGCTCAGTGGTTGAGCATCAACCTACGAACCAGGACGTCATGGTTCAATACCCAGTCAGGGCACATGCCCACGTTGCAGTCTCGATCCCCAGTGTGGGGCATGCAGAGGCAGCCAATCCATGATTATCGCTCATCATTGATGTTTCTATCTCTCCCTCTCCCTTCCTCTCTGAAATCAATAAAAAAACATATTTTTTAAAGTAGAAAGGTTGAAGTGAGTGGAAGAAACTGATGGAAAATTATTCAACTTTCCGGGAAATAGCTACAGAGTTTTCTCTCTGGTAGTGGCTTGTGGCCACCTTTTGTCTGCACCCGGAGGAAGAGTTTTTGATACACAGAGATCTGAATATGCTAGGCCTGCTCAGGGAAAGGCAGTTATGTGGTTAGAAGCGGGGTGCATAAAGAGATATGGTGGGCAATGAGGCTGGAAATCCTTTACAACCAGTATGTCAAACTGTGGCCCGGAGGCCGCATGCAGCCACAACAAATATTTTTGCAGCCCAGCCAATATAACAGTATGTGTTAATGTAAAAAAACATTGAAAACTGTAAAGAATTTTTGTGAGTTTATTTGAGCCAAACTGTCGACATATGCTGGGAAGCAGAACCTCAATGAATTGAGATACTGCTCCAAAGAATGGGGATTTCATATCTTGTTTTTTAAAATTACCATCAAAAGGAAAATATGTAAGCGGGTTACATGAAATCCATTGGTGACAGGTTAAGGAGGTGGGATAAAGCAAAGCTGGGGAAGCCTCTGGGATAGGATAAAAAGTGAAATGATGGACATGTGCTTCTTTTACATAGATGGATACAGGATAGTTTAACACAGTTAACAGTTGTTTAGATAACAATAACAATGAGGGAATGTCCTGGTGCTATTTGTTGTGCCCTGAGGGGTCCGAAAAAAAGGGAAGTTACGAGTTACCCAGACATTTCAGATATGTTATCTTAGATGCAAAAAGACAAAGCAGCTCAGTAAAGATCTAAGTTGATCTTTGTCAGAGAAAATACTGGCCTAGGACGTAACTACCCACTATAACCTGTTTTTAGTTAAAGTTTAATTTCAGACCATCCTTTGTGGTTACTCTAGGTCTCTGATTTTGCAAGACCACCATGCAGGCCTTCCCTGAGCTTGTCAGGTTAGCATGTGGCCCCTTTTGTCCACATATGTAAGAAACGTTTTAAGAAAAATTTTGTAACTTAATTTTTACAATATCCTGTTATACATAATTATTAATAACAAACTACAACGTTCACTAATGACTGATTACTGTAATCGTGTTGCATTCATTTCCCTTACATGCCTTATGCATGCGCAGGTGCACCATTTCTCTCCACTAACACTGGCAGCGAGTATTTTAGCAGCTGATTGCCACATCATTAGTCTTATACTGACTTGTTTGGTGTGCGCAACAGGAAACATTTCGCTTTTGGAGAATAAGAAAAATAGGTTTATTTGCATTATGCTTATTAATTTGTGCAGTTATTCAGTGTCTGGTAAGTTAATGTTCAAGAGAAAACACTAATTTTTATTAAAATGTTCTGTTATTTTGTGTTAACGATGACTCATTTATTTCAGTCTCTATTGAAATAAACCTCTGTTTCTATGAAAATGGAAGCTTTTGTTTTTTTGCGGCCCACATCAACTTCAACCTTGTTTATTTGGCCCATGTTAGCCTTTGAGTTTGACATGCTTAAAGGTCCTAGAGATCAAGTTATGACTGGAACTGGATTCTGTAGCAGTGAGTAACCCTGGACATTTTTAAGGGCAGTAGCGACGTGACTTAACTGGTATTTTAGTCAGCTTACTCAATGAAGAACATTTCTTTTAAATAACATTTGTTCCTCCTGACCATATTACAAAATAGGTTGTTCTTTACAGCATTGCATTTGATGTTGGTGGGTTTTCATCGAGGGACCAGTGCTTTGCTCTGATTTGGAGGAAATAATTTACTGAGAAATTGAAGGCAGATGAAAATAGCTTCATGCACAGCTGTCCTTTTGGGTGGCTATTTAAGTACAGAGTAAGTGAAGTCACAGCACAAATACTCACATGAGTAACTATCATCTGACACTAACCCAAATAGGTTTATTGCTACAATTCTAAATCCATATGAATCAAAACAGGCTACAGTGTGTTCCCAGGGTGTCTAATGTCAGTGACATTGGCTCACTAACCATGGAATAGAGATCGTTACCTTCAAAGGCGCAAGAAAGGAAAGTCCTTATTCAGGTTTGGCACCATGCAGGGTACTTACTGAACAAACTGCTCTTTTCTGCATATAACTTTTGACTCCCCAAAACTTAGTTGTTCCTTGGTATCCACAGAGGTTGGTTCCAAGATCTCTCCGCAGATACCCAAATCGACAGGTGCTCAGTCTCCTATATGAAACCATGTAGATCAATTCATATAGTTGGCCCTCTGCATCCATGGGCTCCAAACCATGGATTGAAAACAGCAGCTGAAAAAAAACCCACATGTGTGTGGACCTGCACAGTGTGGACCTATGTTGTTCAAAGGTCAACTGTACCAGTATATTACTTAACGCAAGGCCTTCTGTGCCTGTCCGTAAAATTGCCCCCTTCTCTCTTCATATTACATTCTTCTATGTTCCTAATGTTTGTCTTCATAATTAAATATTTAGCTCTATGTTCTTCTCTATATCAGTAAATAAGAGTTCTTTGAGAACAGAAAAACAACAAAACAAAACAACCAACACACAAAAATCCCCAGCCTCCCACTCATGCCCAGGGCTCGGAGAAAACAAGGCAGCTGCCAAATCTGCTCTTGGACTCAAATTTTGTGAACGGGGTGAGAGCACTATTCAAGGGCATCTAAGATCAGCACATACTTAGTAGTAATTTCCTCAGCGTTCTGGGCATCTGCAGGGTGTGGGTAAGAATAGAATACACCAACTGGTAAGTCAGAATGACTTATAACAGCAGCAAATATACCATAATAAATACATATAGATTTCAACAAACGAAACTTTTATGCAACAGCAGCAGCACCTAAACAACATTCGAAAATTAATAGCTGGAATTTGAAGCCCTCGACAGGGTAATAAAATCTAGCAATTCTCTGCTCAGGTGAGTCTGTTTAGGGGCTCGCAGCTGTGCAGTTCCAAAGAAGGAGGATTCTGCAGTGTAAAGCCAGGGCCCCTTGAGAAACAAGCCCCAGGTCCATGTCTCTTCCAGGAAAGATCTTTCTCCAGTAAAACTGGAACCGCCAGGTGATGCCCTGGGCTGTGGTGAACTCGCTCAGTCACACCAGATGCCCTGAGTCAAACCAGCAACCCAGGTAAAGGGAGGGAGGGCCTATCCTCTATCCTCAAAGCAGAACCAGCTTTGACCTCTAATGCCATTGGAGCCAGGAAGGAAAGGACTATGTCTCCTTCATGTGTGTTTATGTAAAGCATCAGTGTGTGTGTGTGTGTGTGTGTGTGTGTGTGTGTGTGAAATCATTCACTGAGCAAAAGAATGCTTGAAACTAGAATGTCCCTAAGCTTGCAAATAAAAATCTATACATCTTCAAAATACAATCATGAGCATGAAAGCAATTTCTGGCCCGGGTCCCAACCTAAGCGTGTCCCCTAGACAACCCTCCTATGGAAAACAAAGGAGCCACCCCTCCTCCCACCTGATGGGCCTGACCTGAAGACTGGTTGCTTAAAGGAATGATGTTTTCTGAAGATTTCTTAGGGAGAGCAACAGTACTGAAACCATTTCCCATTGGCCCTCTGGGAGATCAGCGTCGGGCATTCTCAGCACTTACCCATCTTGTCACCCATCTTGTCACCTTTAGACTTGTGGCGCTGGAACAGGGCATACAAAAGAGAAGGCTTCCTAGACCCTGTCCTGCTGGCGGAGGAGCATGGTCACTGGTTGCAGGTGGGCACCTGCTGGCCAAGAGCAAGGCAGCGCCGTGCTGCATTTCCACCGGGCACTTCTTGAAGATATTCTTCTGAATTATATCTTGGCCCTATTACTGAACTGATTACATCCCAGGCTCACTTCCTACTTGAAGTGGATTTTTTGGACCGCACCTGTGCGGAGGGTTTATGCTCCCCACCCCAACCTGACTTGCTACTGTGAATGAAATCCGCATTGCAGCCCAAGCCTTCAGCCGCCAGCTTGTCCATGACTCGTTCCGTCTCCACCTCTTAGCACTCAGAGGGTCTGTGCAGACGGAAGCTCCAGAAAGATGGCAGGACAACAGCGAAATGGCCAGCCTGGCAGCACCGCACATGCTGAGCCCTTGGCTCAAGCAGTGCTGAGAGCGTTTCTTGTTAGGAGGTGAAAGCACAGCGTTAGCTATAACGCCTCGGCTTTAGCAGAGAAGCAAAACCGTTACCTTATATCCACAAAGGGGAAGAGGACTCTTGGAAAGATTCGTTAGGAAAGTAACAAGACGCTAAATACAACGAGGCACAAAGTCGTTTTTTAGCCAGTCTCATACTTACTTCCATGTGGTCTTTATAACTCCTAGCCACTCCATATTATTACTTGCCTCCTTCTTCTCCCAAGAGGCCCAAGGCAACAGTATCTCTGGAGTATCCCTTCTAGAGTAGCAGAATGTTTCTCAAACCGCCCCCTCCCCACCCCCACCCCCTCCGCTGCAGCCAGCATACCTTCCCTCCTCCTCTAACAGAACCAGGCCGTCCTTTCCCTTCCTATCCTCCGACTTGTAGAGCCATCTGAGAAAACATTCACTGTGCCTTCCTACATTCGAACTAAACACCCTTTCTTTGGGAGCATCACATAGATCTCTGTAATCTGCTCTCCCCTGCCCCACCGGTTTCTCAGGGTACACTGCTTTACTTTTAGATTCGAAGGTGGCTTGTGCAGGCAGGTACAAGAGAAACATCCCTGTCGTGTGGAGAAACTCCATCTCAGCTACTAAAAAGGAAGCTAGAGGAAAGCATTTGAATGGGTCGCTTAGATGCATGGCCAACAAGCACACCAAAAGATGCTCAATATCATTTGTCATTAGAGAAATGCAGAAAACCACAGTGAGGTACCACCTCCTATTTGAATGACTACAAACAAAATGAAAGTAACAATACCAAGTGCTGGTGAGGCTGTGGAGCAACTGGAACTCTCAAACACTGCTGGTGGGAACATGAAATGTTACAACCACTTTGGAAAACAGCTTGGCAGTTTCTTATCAAGTTAAACACATGCTTACCATATGTCCCGACAATCCCACCTCTAACTGGAATAAAAACCTATTCTCACAAAGCAACCTGATGTGAATGTTTCTGATAGCTCTATTCAAAATCTCCCAAAGCTGGAAACAATAAAAAGACTGTGCTACATCCATATAATAAAATAATACTCGGCAATGAAAAGTAATGAACTGCCGACACATGCTGCACCATGGAGGAACCTTGAAAACATTATGCTAAATGAAAGAAGCCAGACTCCAAAGTCTACATATGTACTGTATGTCTCCTTTATATGATGTTTACATGATATTCTTGCAAAGGCAAAACTTTATGGACAGAAAAAAAAGTGGTTGACGAAGGAGCATGAAAGAATTCTGAGAGTGATGCAGCTGTTTTATATCATAATAATAGATTAAATTTTAAAATATAAAGCCAGCCCTGGCCAATGTTGCTAAGTGGTTAGAGCATCAGCCCACACACCTGAGGATCTTGGATTTAATTCCCAGTCAAGGGCATATATCTGGGTTGCAGGTTCAATCCCTAGCCCTGGTCAGAGTGTGTGCAGGAGGCAACCAATCGATGTGTCTCTCATATTGCTGTTTCTCTCTCTTTCTCTCTCTCCCTCCCTTCCATTCTCTCTAAAAAAAAAAAAAAGCAATTAAAAAAATATATCTTTGGGAGAGAATTAACAACAACAAAAAGATAAAGATCCTTCTTACATTAAAAAAGGCTAATATACAAATCGATTGAATGTCGCTATGATGCGCACTGACCACCAGGTGGCAGATGCTCAATGCAGGAGCTGCCCCCTGGTGGTCAGTGTGCTCCCACAGCAGGAGCGCTGCTCAGCCAGAAGCTGGGCTCATGGCTGGTGAGCGCAGTAGCGGTGGTGGGAGCCTCTTCCACCTCCATGGCAGCACTAAGGGTGTCCCATGGGGAGCAGGCCTAAGCCATCAGTCAGACATCCCCTGAGGGCTTCCAGACTGTGAGAGGGCGCAGGCTGGGCTGAATGACCCCCCTGAGTTCATAAATTTTGTGCACCAGGCCTCTAGTATATATATAAAATCTAAGTCAGACTCTGTCTTCAAGCAGGCTGAGTAAGTGCCCATGATGTCACATCTTTAGTCAGCCTTTCCTCAAGGAACATGTCACAGCTTCTCTCCCCCCATATAGGAGAAAGGTCACCTCAGAGCCACTGAACGGTAATGCAGCTTCCCCACGGGCTCTGGCTCTGGAGGACACTGCCATTGCTGCTTAATTGATGGGGGTAACACTGGTAAAGAAAGTCAGTGTGTGTGGCTGGTTCAATCCAACACGAAGGGGCTCTGTCTGGGCTGCCCTTTATAAACGATGTCATATAGTCAGTGGTCCTGGAGTAAGTGGCAGCCACTGATGTTGAACATGGTTACCATAAGCCACTGAACACCTCCAGGGTCAGAGTGATTGGAGGCAGCCCTGCCTACCAAGTGGTTGGCACAAGACCAGCTCATGACGCTTCTCAAACCCAGGGTACCCTCCATCCCTCCCCTCCCCGCCCACAGTGCCAGTGCCCTGGGGCCGCTGCCCCGGGCAGCAATGCCTCACTCTGCCACCAGAAAGCCGCCTGGCTTTGGCTGAGAAAACAGGGAGCCAGGCACGGCTCGGAATGGACAGGCCTCTGCTGTCCCCTGTCTCTCTGATAAGCAGGTCTATTTCAGAGCAGTTTGGAAGGGCGAGTTCCCGCCATCACAGAAAGCAGATGTTCCTGGGAGCCAGCCTGCCGCTGCTTCTGCAAAGAACCTTTGGACCACCTGCTTGTAGTGTGGAGGCCAAAGCCACTGGTCAGGCTTCCCCTTGCCTCGCCCTGGCTCCAGGCTCCTCTCCATTGTTCTTTTCTTCTTGTTGTTCCTGAGTAGTCTGCCCGGCAGCTTCTCTCTTTCTCTCTCCGCCTTCCTGAGGTACGAGTGACATAGGATGCACTGCACATGTAAAAGTATACAGTTTAATAAACTCTGACATGTGCACACCTCAAGGAAGCCCTCGCCAGAATCAAGATAAAGACTACATTTATCACCCTAAAAGTTTCCTTGTGCCCCCTTGATGACCCCTCCCTCCTGTCCTTGCCTGTCCCTCATTTGCAAGAACTGCTCTGCTGCCTGTCACTATAGGTTAGTTTGCATTTCCATGAGTTTTATTTAAATGTAATTATATAGCGTTGCTATTTTTATTTGTGGGGGAGGGGTCTGGCACACACCTGAGGGTCAGGAGGGCACTGCCATTATTCTGAGATTTGTACATGTTGCTGCATTTATCAAAATTGCATTCCTTTTTCCTGCTGAGTAGCATTCCAGTATAGGGCTACACCACAGTCTGCTTGTCCATTCATCTCGTGGTGAACATTTCAGTTGTTTCAAGGTTTAGGGCAGCCTTTCTCTTAAACCAGGCATTTCTTTAGGAAACACCCAGAGCTGCTCACTGCCCAGGCCACGGGGAGCAGCAGGACTCATTCCACAGAGCGTGGAAGTAGTTGTGGGAAAACTGACATGCTATCTCCATACACCACTCCACTCCCCGCTCCTCCCCACCACCTCACCCCAGCAGTCTCTCAAATCACAAGGGCCCCTTGGCCTGAGCCAGGAAGGGAGGGGACCACAGGAGGGGACCACAGGAGGACTGGGCAGTGCAACAGTGACACCTTTTCCCACTGGTGGCTCTTTGAGAAGGCAGGTCCCTGCAGAGTGGTGGGTTGCTGACAGCTTTTATAATACTGGATCTTGGAACATGTTTTTAAGAGACCAATAGGGAATGTCTATGGCAGTGCTTCTTAAGCTTGGATGCGGACACCAATGATTATAGGGTGGTGCTAAAACTCAGGTTCTAATTCCGTGGGCCCTCGGATTCCGGATCTGTAGCAAGATCCTATATGATCTGACGCTACTGTTCTTCAGACCACACTCCTGGAAGGGTCAGTCACAGGTGTTTAGTCATTTAATAATTGCTTTTTAACAAGTGTTTACTCCCTACCTATAAAACTGTGCCAACCACTGGCCGATTCCAGTCTTCCTCCGCCCGGAGATCCCTGCAGCTCTTCTGAGTTGGCCGGGGCCTGCGATGCATATGCAGACCCCAAGGACCGGCACAAGGGCCAGATGGTGTCAGAACTTAGAGTGGTAAGAACAGCACCTCTTCTTGGCAAAATGTTTGCTGCTTCTCTGGTTTTATGCCTTATGTCTTAGCTCCTGGGAATTATTAAGGTCTGGAACTAGATGACTTAGGCTGCAGAAATGAGTTATAGGTTAGAGTAAGAGACTATAAATATGAAGGAGGAGGAGGAGGAAGAAGGAAGGAAGGAAGGAAGGAAGGAAGGAAGGAAGGAAGGAAAGGAAAGGAAAGGAAAGGAAAGGAAAGGAAAGGAAAGGAAAGGAAAGGAAAGGAAAGGAAAGGAAAGGAAAGGAAGAAAGAAAGAAAGAAAGAGGGAGAGAGAGAGAAAGGGAGAGAGAAAGGAAGGAAGGAAGGAAGGAAGGAAGGAAGGAAGGAAGGAAGGAAGGAAGGAAGGAAGAAAGAAAGAAAGAAAGAAAGAAAGAAAGAAAGAAGAAAGGAGGGAAGGAAGAGAGAGAACAAGGGTATTGATAGGAAAGGGAGGGGGAACTCCTCATTATGCTCCCAAGGCTGATTGATCCAGCTTGAGGCCCAAGGACTGAGTGGTGAATCTGAGATCTAAAACCTAGTCCCCAGGCAAATTGAGGGTTGCCAGATGGATGGGGGGGGGGGGGGGGGGGGTGAAGGGAACAGGTGAAAAAGGTGAAAGGATTAAGAAGTACAAATTGCCAGTTATAAAAACAATCACAGGTACGTAAAGTGCAGCATAGGAAATAAAGTCATTAAAATTACAATAGCCATGTATGATATTAGATGGGCCACTAAACTTACTGAGGTTATCACTTATAAGTTATATAAATATATAATCACTATGATGTACACCTGAAACTGATATAATGTTGAACGTCAACTATAATTTAAACATAAAAAAAATAAATGTAAAAAAAAAAAATATATATATATATATATATATATATATATATAAATGTAAAACACCTAAAAACAAAAAACCACCTAGATTCCCCAGGCAAACTTTCCAAATAGGCCTCACCAAGTCCCCTGGGCCCATTAAATGCCCCTACCCTTCCTTTCACTGGCCCTCAGTAACTGCCATGTCTGAGGGACAGCTGTATGTATTTGGCTCATTCTTTAGGCAGTATACACTTTGCCCAGAGCATATCTCTAATGGAATCTTTTTTCCATAGGGACCAATTATCACATACCTATCTAGGGTGGAGATGAGCTGGTAATGGTAACTGGAAATAACAGATCTCTGGGTGCAAAATCCTGATAAAGTGACTCACTCAATCATGCAAACGAATGTTTATCTCTTGTCATATGCAAAGCACTGTGGATACAGTACCTTCCCTAAAGGCAGGACAGGACATAAACTGATATATCTATGCTCATTCATGTTGGAGAGAAGCAAACTCAGTGTTTCAGGTGATCAGAGAAGAAAAGAATTACTTCTAGCTATGGTCGTCAGGAATGAGGCAATGGCATGCGGAACTGGGTAGGAGGAGCGGTAGGGAGAAGGCATTCCAAGAGAAAGGCACAGAGGTGGGAATGCCCACTCACTGTCTTTGGGAGAGATGTTGCCCCTCTCTGCACGGGGAGAAATGGAGCAAGAAGGTGTGAAGGGAGGCCCCTGGTGCCACCGAAACCATATTTTGGTGGCTAATTGGGGAGACAGAAATCACAGAACCAAATGAGTGCTTTCAAGTTGACTTGGCCCTAATGTGATTTGTTGGATAAGGGCACGTGAGTTGGCCCTGGCCAGTGTGGTTGGTTGGAGCATTGTCCCTACTGTGAAAGGTTGTGGGTTTGATCTCTGGTTGGGGTGCATACAGGAGGCAACCAATCTATGTTTCTCACATCAGTGTTTCTCTCTCTCTCTCTCCCTCCCACCCCTTCTTTCCTCTCTAAAATCAATAAACATATCCTCAGGTGAGCATCTATAATAATAAAAGCATAATATGCTAATTAGACCAGACGTCCTTCCAAATGACCTTACAGAGGAAGCCAGGGCTGCAAGAGAAGCTGGATCCCGGGTGCCAGAGGAAAGCCGGTGTCGGCAGCTGGGGGAAGGAAGGCCTACTCTTGCACAAATTTCGTGCATCGGGCCTCTGGTTACAGTATAAGAGTGGGTGAGTTGGCAGTTAAGGAGAACAGTTAGGAGGCTACTGTCTCAATCTAGGCGGGAGGGCCTTTGCCAGTGTAGGGTTCTGGGAATAGAAAAAGCGGGTTGGATGAGGGAGTGAGGAGAGAAGACACCCCAGGCTTGGGTGGCTGCATGTCAGGGGTGATAAAGAGAAGGCAGTGATCATGCTGCTATTTTGAGTCTTTCTGGGAGAATGACAGTTCCAAACCATGAGTTTGGTTTTAGTAAAACTCAGACATGTATGTGAAAATTTCCAGCAGGCAATTAGAAAAATGACTCTGCAGCTTTAAAAGCAGGGCTTCCTGGAGACAGACATCTAGGTCACCCACACTGAGGTCTTTCTACCAACAAGCAAACAAAGCAGGACAATCTCTAGTGTGCTACTCACTGGGGCTACGCAAGTGAGAAAGACAGAGTCCTGCAGTAACAGATTCCGGTGCGCGTGGGAAGGTCTGCAGCAGAGGTATATGTAGGGTGCTGGGGGAACACAGCTGATGGTGGGGGGACCCTTGGGGAGGATGAGAGGACTGAGGAGGATGGTAGGGAGGGGGCGGGCTCTTTTCTCTCAGGCGTACATTTTTTGAGTGCTTACAATGTGCCTGGCTCTATGCTATGCACTGTGCACACTGTTCCACTAAGTAATGTCTGCCTTCTGCAAGCAGAAGAGATAAACTCAGGGAAGGAAATGGAGGGGGAAGGTCTTGGGGGTAGGAAATCAAGGTACTGAGTTGCCCCTGAAATAAAAAAGAAAACAATTTCAAAAGATAGCAGTGGTCATCAGTGTCAAATGCTACCAAAAAGTCAAGAAGGATCATAACTGAGTGGAAGTAACTGATTTGGGGGACTTAGAAGTCATGGTGACCTTGGGTAGCAATTTTGATTACAAAGCATCAGAGAAAGTTATATTCTAAGGGATTAAGGAACAACTGGGCTCTGAGGAAGCAGAGGACAGATGTGTTTTTTGAGAACTTTGTTAGTGAAGGGGAAATGATGCTGATAGTTCAAGGTGAGGATTTTTACTTTTTTTTTTTTCTCTCAGCTAAGGAGCCTAGAGCATGTTGGTATTCAGAGAAGAAGGAACTCGGAGAGTGGGAATACTCAAAAACCGAGGAGATGATTAGCAAACCAGATTCCAGCGGGGGAGTGTAAGGTTTTCCTTGGCTGCTCACCTGGGTTGTTTGCAGCCCTTGGTGGGGAAAACGGGGACCCCAATCAGCTGGCCCTGAGTTTTCCCGGAGCCACCACTCCCTGATCAGTGGTCTCTCCTTGTTCTCCTGAGAGGGAATCAGGCGTCTGCAGCTCGGTTTCCTAGTGTTTTCACCTGGATGTAATCTCTTGGCCAAACCCAAACATCTCAAGAAACTGGTATTCCTGGTCCTGAACACCAGACCCCCTGACATCAGTGACAGCTCTGCTGGTGCCCACCGTCTGTCCACTTACATGTCTGTGAACCCCAGCTTTTACACCTTGGTTTGGAAAGTTGTAAAGTTAGGCCTTGGTTTGGAAAGTTGGCTAGTTGTATTCTTCTCCTAAGAGACTTTACAGAGAAGCCACCTTTAAACCCACAGCTATCAAATATCCTGCCTTATTTACACCAAATAACCAGCAACCAACATGCTCCAGTTCAGCTTCACCTGCTGTGGCTTCAGCTTCAGTGCTGAGAGCAGGAGCCACTGTGATAAAGAGGTGAGTGGGGGTGCACCTTCCTTCCAGGAGGCAAAAGATTAGGGAGTTTTAGCAGGTCAGCCTCGCACTCCATTCCAGCCCCTCAGCCATCCACCTACCCATTCATTCATTCATTCATCCTCTCAATCATTCATTTATCTGTTTACCAGTTCACAAAATTTGTGAAGCTCCCATAATCTGCCAGGCTCCAGAAAAGAGACAAAAACACTGAGAAAGCCTCAGGAAAGACAGAAACTAGCCCATCAGTGACTCAGAGACCGAGACTCGCCCAAATCCTCTCTTGCTTTTAGCCAGGAAGAAAGGGGAAACCTGTTTTATTCACACATTTCAGTGGGGCTTCCCTTAACCAATTAGGATCCCAGGCCTTGCTCACCACCAGTTCTGCCCCAGGAGGTGTGAGCAAAGCCATTATTGGGCAATTCCGGGCCGTAAGGCGAACCCAGGATGCCAACTCATTTAAAGACCTTGACTGGGCTGCCAAATCCGGAGGTGGGATGAACGTTACCTGCCTACTAATGCTTCCTAGTCATTACAGCAGCAGGAACATGAGTATTTTGTAACATTTGAAACCCAAGTCTACTACCAGGCCCTGCTCTGGCAGAAGCCCCATTACCGAGGGCTTCTCAACCTTCACTGCTTCTCAGTCAGAGCCCAGCAGTGGCCCCCACCCATCCCAGTCCCAACCTGGGGATGCCTGCTTCTCTGGTTCCACTTCCTTCCCAATAGGGATTCCCGGGACTCAGAATCCCACCAGCTTCATCTGGTCCTGCGTGACCAGAGTAGAGGCCATCCTTGGGCCAGGGATATCAACCACAAGGTGAAATAAAGTCAAAGACTAGCAAACAAGCAGGAAGGAAGCTCCATGTCACTCTGCCACTGGCAGGGGGTGTGCAGCAGACCGGAGTCTAAGTAACGCTTGTTAAAAATAGATTCGTATTTTTAAAACTTCTGATTAAAAGAAAAAAAATATTTTCCTGGTGGAAATTTTGTAAAATATTGAAAAGGATTGAGAAGAGATAAAAGTCACCCAGAAATAAACACTGTTAACCTTTGGTCTGTTGCAACTCTTTTTTTCTTTGCCTCTCTTTATACATATTATGTATTTACAAAGTTATTAAGAATATTATGGATACTCTTTTGTACTGTTCTCCCCCCCTCATATGTTATGTCCATTTCCTCATGTTTTTAGATGTTTTTTTTTCTGCAACATATTTAAAGTGGCCGTGTTTATCCACAGAAAGAATAGTAGTAACAACAGCAACTAGAATAATAATAATATCAGTAATAATAGTAATAATAGCACCATAAACAATACTTAGAATATAGAAGGCACTTTGAGTAACAGATCTAATTCTCACAATAACTTAATGAGGCAGATGCTATAAAATTATCTTTATTTTACAACAGAGGAAACGGAAGCACAGAAGAGACACACAGCGCTTAGTGGAGAGGCAGAATTTGAACCCAGGCAGTCTCATAACCACTTACCCATAAAGCAATGTAATTTACTGGACTCGTTCCCTTGTGATAGACAGCATTCCAACACACAGGCTTTTTGCTATCATAAACAATACTAATTTGAGCGTTCTTGATACACACTTTCATACGCATGCTTAATTTTTTCTGTATGATAATTCCTAGGCTAAAGGGAAAACTTACTTTTAAGGCCTTTGACACATACTGACAAATTTCAGAAACATAGCAAATGATAGTCTGCATATATAGAAGTACTACTTTTTATGACTGCTTCATAATGCTGGTTATATTTTCTTGGCAATTTATTTGGTGAAAATGGTTCCTCATGATTGTTTTAATGTGCATTTCCTTGTTGGCTAGTTTTATATAAATTTTTTTCATAGAATTATTGGCTATTTCAATTTTTCTTCTATAAATAGCCAATTTGTTTACATATTCTTCTATTCAGGCATTCCCTTTTATTTTACTATTTCTAAGAGTTTCTTATCTATTAAGATTTTAAATCTTATGTCTGCTATGTATATTAAAATATTATTCAAAGTTGTCATTTGCCTTTTAATGTTGCTATTAAACATTATAGTGGTTTTTAAAAAATATACAGACATTTTTAGTTTATACTAAATGTCAAACTCAATTCTCTGATCTTTTCCCTTATGTTCTATCTTCAGTGCCATGATTAGGAAGTATTGCCCTACCTCAAGAGAAGATGAATTCATTCATTGATATTTTCTTGCCGTTCTCTCCAAACAAAAATCATTTAATCACTTTATGATCCGTGAGAAAAACTACAGAAAATCAAAACAACTTATTCAATGACTTGATTGATTGTCCAGCTTAGTTTCAACTTTGCTGCCATTTAAAAAATACCTCTCCTGCGGGGAGAGAGGACTCAGTGCCATTGTGTGGATCTCCTGGGAGCCGCCTATCATTCTGATCAGGGGCTTCCCTTCCACATCCCCCCGAGGCTGCGTTTCCTATCTCAGAGGTCGCCTGCTTGAGTCAAGATGATTTCTTTGCTGCTGTTGCTGAGAACTGGAGATTTACCACCTGTGTACACATGGACCACTTTTCTTTCCTCTCCAGGCTCCTCCAAAGAATATATTAGGAAAAACAAACACCTAAAGCTTCCAAAGACTTTGAAAAATTGGCCAAGGACTCCAACATTTCCTTTCCTGAAAAAAAAAAAAAAAGATAATTGCCTTGTAGATGCCCGATAAACCTCGTCCCTGCAGGGACAGCCCCACCCAAGGACCATTCTCTACATGGCTGTGGTTCTAACAGTAAGATTGTTTTGCAGGCTGCACGGGTGTTCTTCCCGGGTGACGGGAAGAGTCCGGTACTGGGCTGCATTCTCCCAGCAGCCACTGGAAATCAGAAAAAGATAACAGGAGCACAAGAGTCACACTGCTGCCATAGGGTGTCTTTCTAGATAAACTGGAGCAGGTGGGGAATGCACAAGAGACATCTTACATGCCTGAGCAAGAAGCGGACAGTCAAGCAAATGGAACCATTGGTGGGTAAACAGCCTATGAATTCACTGTCCTTATAATATTTCTCCCTCGCCATTTTGAATACAAGTAAAGGAAAATGTTTTCTCTGCCTAAGAGTGTGCCATGTGGAAATCTTGGAGAAAGAACATTCCAGAATAGGAAACCACAGCAGCAAAGCCTTGCAGGGTGCCCTAGCCAGGCAGCCAGCATGGCAGAGCTAAAAGACCTAAATTTTGGATTCCTAAACCAGACAGGTGTCCCTTAGGAACCCCACTTTATCTCATTACAGCGTTTATCACCATATGAACTTACTCTGCTCTGTAATTTGTTTCTCTCCCCACTAGAATGTGGGCTCATAAGAAAACCTTTGTTTTTCTTTCTCACCCCATACCCCTGTCTCCCAGCACCTAGGACAGTGCTGCAGCAGTGGGATTTAGTGAATATGTGCTGACTGAGTGACCAGGTATAAGTGGTCAAAATGACCGTTGCACTCAAGAATGCCTCCGGATCCATTTCGCCCTTGTTCTCCAGCGCAATGCTGGCCCAAGGGGAGGAAAGGAATCCGTGGTGTCAATCACAGGGACTGTTCAGATCCCCCACTGCAGAGAGAGCAAATGGGCAAGGATCGTGCTGTGACTAGAATGGTAAGTATCAGTGAAAGAGATGGTGGGGGTGGGCAGAAGAGGAGGATTAAAGAGAGGAACTTGCTTTTCCAATCATTCCACAGGATCAGTTTCAGGTTGGGCCCCACCCTCCCTTCCCCTTTGTGGACCCTCCTAACGTAGTGGAGGAGGGATGCTGGGGGTCATGTCATCTTTTCCCAGCAACCATCTCTTATCCATAACAGGAATTCAAAGATCCGAGGGTTAAAATACCACTCAGATCCTCACCGGGCTCTCTAGTGGGCTTCAGAACTTCTTGGAATAGATCCCATAAGGTTTAGGGATCACCACCACCCCCTCTCACCCCCATGCCGACTGATTTTATTATCATTTTCACCTGTAAATACACAGTAGCAGGCTGGATTTAAAGGGAGATTTACATTGACCTGCTGAGAAGGTTGATGATCTGGGAGAATTCAGTGGGATCCACAGCTACATTTTTGTTTTTTTCATTTTTAGCAGACAGGCTTCTTCTTGTGCCAAGAAAAAAAAGGAAACAGCTGTCTGGGAGATAGAATAAAATGATAATCCCGGACCTTAGAAACCAGAGCTGGATAGGTGCCACCAGCTCGGCACTCACGTCAAGCGAACGTGCTTTAAGAACAAACAGCAGGTGTTTAAGTGCAGCACCACATGTGGCGTGGGCGAACCGGTGAGGCTGCTTCCCCTCCTTGTGAAAATGCACGCGCTCATTCATTGGAAAACACCTCGAGATTGCCAAGCGTTAAAAAGTAAAATAGGACTTGTCATGTCATAGAAATAGGATTTATGGGCCGAAGATGTCAGAGCAAACACCTAGTATCTAAGGAGCTAAACACTTAAAATATCTAAAGGGATTTTTCTATCATTCCCCAAAGCCAAGAAAACAAAATAAAAATGATACCAACTTCTTTCTTTTTTTTTTTTTACTAGACTAGCTGTGGTGCGATGCCAACTTATTTCAATGCTTCTCTCTGCTCGTAAGTTTTAAATCTTTCCAGGGAACAGCCCATCTGTTTAGATGAAAGAACAACAGTCGCCTGGCCTTGACACAGGTAAAACTTCCTAAGAGACTTGGCCCTTTGCTTCAGATGAAAGCTCGACGCGCCAAGTCCACAGACATACCAGAAATGGAGCTGATTCCTTTCCAGGAAGAAATATCAGTGTAGGTATTTACCAAGTGAATAGGTAAGCGTCCTGTTGGCAGACAGATAACACTGAAGCAAAGGGACAGCTTGCAAGTTCCTCTAGCTTCTTACAGTCAAAGAAACAGGAAGTTGGTTATATAAACCAGCCAATTATAGGACCAGAAAAACTGGCATTAAATACTTGATTGCAACAGATCTTGTATGATACAAATGACTAATCTAACCAATCTAAACACATCTAACAATAAATAGACATCTGCTTTAGAAGCATTGTCATCTAAATGTTCTTCTTAAGTCAGCATCAGTTTTAAGAACAAACTTAAAACGACTAGCAAGATCAAGCAAATTTCTTCAGATGGTAAACGAGGATCTAAAGATGACCGAGGAACGTACGGAAAGGCTGAGTTTACTGTCTTCTTTTTCTTTGGGTCTTTATTTTGTTTCTTTCACGCTGAGACCAGTGCTTCCCTAGTACCCAGCTAATGTCTTAGAAACTAAACAGGAAAGAACACATCTAGGGACATATGCTGCTGAGATATCCTCCAAAGCACATGACTGAAATGATAACATTATTTTTTTTAATAGTTTGCAACCTGAAACTATTTTCTAAGACTTATATGTTAATATCAGTCAAATACCCTTTTAAATGGGACCAGACTTCTGTGAATTCACTTGGAAAAAAATGTTTGCTACATATGAATGTTGGGACCAAAACAACTTTAATTTTTAATCTCCTTTTCTTTAGTCATATAAATGAAATAATAATTTCTATCTTATTGTTACTGCTGGATAGAAAAAAAAAAATGAACTCACATGGAGATTCTCAGCAAAGAGAGCTGATCATGTGTTCAGCTTTGGTGTCTCTTGCCTATAATATGTACCATTCTTCCTTTCTCTATTTACTGAGACCTACTATGTGCAAAGAAAGGAGCTGAAGGCTTTGGCCCATTTAGAGATGGCTCAGATGTGGATCATTTTGCATTGGATGTCTATGATTAGAAACAAGATTAGCAACCAGGAGATTACGTTCTAATCTTGGCTTTGTCACCAATTATGAAACTCTGGGCAGATCACTAAACCTGTCTTCACCTATGAGGGAGAAACTATGTCAGTAGTTCTTAACCAGGGGTCCATACCCCCAAGGTGTCCAAGGATAATTTTCAGGGTCTATAACTTGCATGGGGGAAAACTGCAGCTTATTTCCACTAACTTCTAAGTGAAAATGGGCATTTCCTTCCATTGTGAATGTAGGCAATAAACCACAGTATTATTAGCTACGTATTACCTGTGTTTTATCACCCATAGAAATCACAGGTATCTTTATACTATAAGGCAATTGTTGCAGGTATCTTGAAATATTATTTAAGCTCATTATTACTTAGAAATTATGGAAGTTATTAGACCTGCTGCTAGAGTTTTTTTTGTAACTAATATGTTATTTAAAAGCTTACATTTATACTATATTACAAATTTGTTGTTTTAAAATATATTGAAAATTTCACCTCACACCCATTAGGATGGCTACTATTAGAAAAAACAAAACAGAAAATATCAAGTGTTGGTAAGGGTGTGGACAAACTGGAACCAGTGTGCACTGTTGGCGAGTATGTAAAATGGTGCAACCTCTATGGAAAACAGTATGTTGGATCTTCAATAAATTAAAAATAGAATTATCGCATGATCCAGCAATGTCACTTCTGGGTATATACACAAAAGAATTGAAAGGAACTCAAACAGATATGTGTACGCTCATGTTTAAAGCAGCATTATTTACAATATCCAAATAGTGAAAACAACTCAAATGTTCCACAGTGGATGAATGGATAAATAAAATGTGGTACATACATACAATGGAACCCTACTCAGCCATGAAAAGGGAGGAAATTACAGCACGTGCTACAGCACATGCTAGGAGCAATAAGGAGGGCACAAAAGGGCAAATACATTGGCCCTCACTATCTGTGGGGGATATGCTCCAAGACCAGAGTGAATGCCTGAAACCTCAAATAGTGCCGACCCCCATATACACTGCGGTTTTGGTGCTTATTTTTTCTGCAATGCATGCATACTTATGATAAAGTCTAATTTATAAATTAGACACAGGAAGAGAGTAACAACTGATAACAACACACTGTAATAAAAGCTATGTGACTGTGCTCTCTCTCAAAATATCTTATTTACAGTACTCAGCTTTCTTCTTCTTGTGGTGATGGGAGATGATAAAATTCCAAATGTATTCCTTCATCTACGTAACCACCTCTTACTTGCAGTAAATGGCTTGGAGTCACTTGCTTCAGGGGATCCCTTGCTGAAATCTTCATATAGGCTCAGTACTTTCTGGGTAACACATTGCCGTCAATCAGAGCACAATTTCTGTTCATGTCTGCCACACACAAATTAAATGCCTTTTCCGTCTTAGGCATACACTGTGAGCATAACTTTTGCAACAAAACTAGCATGAATTTCATTTTTCTTCTTCATAATTTCATGGATAGAATATTTGTTCTTACCATAGGTCTTAGCAAGCTCCACATAGGATTTTTTCTTTCCTTATTAAGTTGAGAACTTTCACCTTTTAGCTTAAAGGAGGCACTTTGAGGCTTCTCCTCAGCATATCCGAATTCCCAACATCACTACTCTTGTGCTTTGGGCCAATATTGAGTAAAATAAGGTGACCGGAACAGAAGCCCTGCGTTGGCCCGTGGATCTGATCACCAAGACAGATGGCTGCGGGAGCCATCGGTGCCTGACAGGGCGGGAGCCTCTTCAACGAGGAGACGCTGGACAAAGGGGCATGCCACGTGGGATTAAGTGGACCTCGCAAGATTTCACCAGGCTGCTCAGAATGATGTGTAATTTAAAACATATGTGTTGTTTATTTCTGGAATTTCTGTTTAATATTTTCAGACCACAGTTAACAGCAGGTTGACTGGAAAGAGGAACTGTGGATAGAGGTGACTTAAGAGTAGTCCAATGTATAGTGGTGGTTGCCAGGGAGCGGGCTGGGGGTGGGAGAAGGAAGAATAGTGACTTATGTTAAATGGATGTAGAGTTTCAGTTTTGCAAGATGAAAAGAGCTCTGGATGCTGGTGATGGCTGCACAACAATGTGAATGTACTTAATGACACTGAACAGTACCTTTAAAAATGTTTGGGATGGCCAATTTTGTGTATTTTACCATAATTTTAAAAAATAATAAAAATATATATTGATAACTGAATTTAAACATAACTCAACTTATGGAATCTTAATGCATTTTATTTTATGTATTTAAAAATATTATTCTGAAAGGGGTCAGTAGGCTTCACAAGAATGTCAAAGGGATCCATGACACAAAACAATGAGAAACTTCTTAAAAACCTCAAAAGTGGTTTTCAGTTTAGAAATTCTATAATTCTCTGACACAGAAAAAGAAAGCAAGAGAAAAATAGTTGTTCTGTAAAATGGTTGAATGCAGCTATATGTAAGAATATTTAAACCTTCACTACAAATTAATATATTTTTCCTAATAAAAGTTTTAAGCTGGCTTCAGGAATATTAACAATGTCCTTTACACCCCAAGAAAGAACAATCATATTATAAGCTGTCCTTTTCTTCAAAATGCTGAGCTTGGAAGTCTGGTCAGGTGCTCTATGAATTATTTTAATTATTGATTATACCTAATCAAGCCAGGCTTTTTTTTTTTTTTTTCCAGCATTTACCAAGATACTTTAGCAGGCTAAAAGCGGGAAGTTTTACATCATTTTGCATGTATGAAAAAAAAAAAATAGAAAAGACACACTAGGGTGGTGGTGGGAGTGGCCAGGCAGAGGTCAATGGGGGTGGGAGGGGGGAGACATATGTAATACTTTAACCAATAAGTAATAAAAGAATAAATAATAAATATATCAATTCATAAAAAATAGAAAAGATCTCCTTCCACTTCTTTTTATATCTTGACTTCATATGGGAAGAGGAAAGCGTCTCCAGCCTTTAAGGCAGCTGATCTGCTCTGACACTACTGGATATAAGAACTGGGTATACTCTGCCTCCCATTGCCTGACCCAGTGGGCCCCCCACAGGAGGCAGAGGCAGTTTAGATAAAAGGTCAAAAGGAATTTCTTTCCTCAAGGAGCAGCAAAGGCCTCTTTATCAATTCTGTTTCCCCTCCCTGATCCCCAAGGTTTTGTCTAATTACCTGAGCTGCAAGTAGGTCATTTCAGTTGTAAAGGATTTTTATATGACCTGCTAAATAGTATGTGGACAGGTTGCATTTCCTAAAGAATGCCTTCCTACCCCTTATCTCAATGGTCCTTAACCAGGGCCATGCTGGCCTCCGGGGGACTTTTGGTAATGTCCGGAGACATGTTTGGTTTTCAGGACTGGGAGTGCGGGGTGCTACTGGCATGTAGTGAATAGAGGTCAGAGCCAGGGAGGCTGCTAAAATGCGACAGTGCACAGGACGACCTCCCACAACACAAACGGATCTGTCTCTGTCGATAATGTCAAGGTTGAGAAACCCTGCTTTGTTTGATTTTGTTAAAAAGGAAATGATTCTCAGATGTCTCCTGAGAGCCACTTTGGGAGAGGGGGTGGGGGACAAAAAAGGAGAAGATAAAATCTTACTGAGCGCGCTAGGTTTCACTTATTTATACCTTTAATGCTCACTGCGACCATGTGTCTTAGGCATTTCCTCCTTCTGTACAAGTGAATAAACCAGCTCCACGAGCAGGTCACATGTTTGGGTCATAAAACGACAGAACTAGAATGAACCTGGGTCAGTCTGACCCTAAAGCCTCTGTGCTATTATCTGTGCTGAAAGAACTGGAAATTCAGCTAGTGTGTAATTGAATGAGCCTCAAACACACCAGTCCCTCATCTTTGTTAAGCCCTACCATGTCATGGACAGATCTATACAGTATCCCATCTAGCTGAATTCTGTCGCTACAATGGCATACAAAAGAAGTATTAGATTGCTCTGTGGGCGCAAAAGTTAATTGAGGAGAAAAAAATGAATCTGTATGAAACTACTAAACAATAGCACAATATATTGTGGCATAGAATACTACATTGAAATAATAGCACAGTGTGTTGACAAGTGCTGAAGTATTTGGCATCAACAGTGAGTGCTAAGGGAGTTGAGAAGAGAAACCTTCAGTGTGTCTTGGAGTCGACAGGAGGTTTCATGAAGGACGTGAGAACTGAGCTTTTAGAGAGCACAGGATTTGAAGACAGAGTTCAGTTCAGGAGGGTAATGTAGTCAATTACCGTGACGAGTATGCGGTGCTCTAGAATCAGATTCCCTACCTCTAGCACTTGATAAGTGGTCTGACTTTGGGCAAAGCATTTAACCTTTTTGTGTTTGCTTGTTTCATGTGTAAAATCCAGATGCTACATTTTTTATTAGTTTCTAGAAGAATTAAATAAGATAATGCATATAAAGCCTTAGCATAGTGCTCCATCTCATATGAAATGCTCACTGAATGTTGGCTTTCATAAAAGGCACCGTGTGTGTGTGTGTGTGTGTGTGTGTGTGTGTGTGTGTGTGTGTGTAAGGGGTGAGGGAGAGAGAGAACCCAAGGATATATCTAAGGGTTTTTGGCTGAGCAGCTAGAAAAAAGAGGAATTGCCCTTAACTGATATGGGGGAGACTATAGGAGGAGCAAGTTATTTTTGCAGGGAGATGGGTAACAGGAGTTCAATGTGGGACCTGTTAAATTAGAGATGTCAAGTTGGCAATTGGATATACTGGCCTGGACTTCAGGAGAGTGCTTTGGAGCTAAAAATGTAGAAATGATCAGTATAAGGTGCTGCTTAAAGCTATGAAACTAGATGAGATAAACTAGGGAGTGAATAAAAAGGAGAAAAAAAAGGACAGGGGGTCTGAGGATGAAGCCCTGGGTGTTCTGACATTCAGAGGTTGAGAAGTCGAGGAAAAAGAAATTACTATAGGAATGAGGATAGAGCAGCCAGAAAGCTGGGAGTGAACCCAGGCATGTGGCTGTCTGGAATCCCAGTGAAAACGAGAGAGACAGTCCGGGAGAGAGTCAAGCAACTGTAAAATGCTGCTAATGGAGCTAGTTAGTTGAGGATTGGAAAGTAATTACTGGATTTATCAACATGGAGTCACTGTTAAGAGCAGTTTCTGAGTGGAGATTCAAGAAATAATAGAAGAGAAATTGGTGTCTATGAGCATAGAAAATTCTTTCAGGGGGTTTTGCTCTGGACAGAAGGAGGGGAATACAGCAGTGCTAGGTGGGGAGCTGGAGTCAAGAGAGGTTTTTCTTAAGATGGGAGAAACAGCAGCATGCTTGTAGGTGGGTGGAAATGACCTTGTAGAAATTGTAGACAAACTGATGAAGAAAGGAGGGAGGATTTTGTAGCAGTGGGAGGGGTGGGCTCTATAGCACTAGTGGGGAGTCAGCCACTAGGAGCTAAGTTCCATATAGAAACAGGAGAGCGCAAAGAGCACACAGCACAGACAGATACCTTACAGTTATGCTAGTTAAACATCAAGTGAAGTTTAAAATTCAGTTCCTCACTGGAGAACATTATGCTAAGTGAAATAAGCCAGTCAATGAAAGAAAAATTCCACATGATCTCACTCATTTGTGGATAATAAAGAATACTATAAACTGATGGAAAAAAAAAGATAGATACAGAGGCAGTAAAGCATCAAACAGACTGTCAAATTACAGCAGGAAGGTTAGGGAGAGGTAGGGGAGATAAGAGATCAACCGAAGGATTTGTATGCATGCATATAAGCATAACCAATGGATGCAAAACATTGGGGGGTGAGGATATGTGTGGGAGTGGGGTGGGGGGGGGAAATGGTAAGATATGTACACATATCATACCTCAAAAAAAAAAAAAAAAAAAACAAGGCTCACACAAAATAAATAAATAAATAAAATTCAGTTCCTCAGTCACACTAGTCACACCTCAAGTTCTTAGCAACCTCATGTGACTGGGGCTACCCTATCAGACAGAAGAATTACATTTCCATCATCACAGAAAGGCCTTTTGGACACCGCTGATCTAGAGTATGACCATGGGAGTACATGGCTGAGGTCAGGTAGAGGTCAAGATCCTTGCAGAAGAGTTGCTTACAAGATTACTCTACCCAGCAAAGCTATCATTCAGAATTGAAGGACAGATAAAGAGCTTCACAGATAAGAAAAAGCTAAAGGAGTTCATCACCACCAAACCAGTATTATATGAATTGCTGAAAGGTATTCCTTAACAAGAGGAAAAAGAAAAAAGTAAAGATAAAAATTATGAACAACAAATACATATCTATCAACAAGTGAACCTAAAAATCAAGTGAATTAAAATCCTGAGGAATAGAATAAACTGGTGAATATAATAGAATCAGGGGCATAGAAAGGGAGTGGATTGATAATTCTCAGGGGGAAAGGAGGATGGGGGCGTGCAGGAAGAGACTAGACAAAAATTGTACACCTATGGATGAGGACAGTGGCGGGGGAGGAGGTAAGGGCAGAAGGTGGGGTGGGAACCAGGTGGAGGGGAGGTATGGGGGGAAAAAGGAGAAACAATTATAATAATCTGAATAAAGATTTATTTTAAAAAATAAAATAAAATGCCAAGATCAAAAGACAAAGAGAATATTAAAAGCAGCAAGAGAAAAACAGTTAGTTGCCTACAAGGGAGCACCCATATGATTGTCAGCTGATTTCTCAACAGAAACTATGCAGGCCAGACGGGAGTGGCAAGAATTATTCAAAGTGATGAATAGCAAGAAACTACAACCAAGATTACTCTACCCAGCAAAGCTATCATTCAGAATTGAAGGGCAGATAAAGAGCTTCACAGATAAGAAAAAGCTAAAGGAGTTCATCACCACCAAACCAGTATTATATGAAATGCTGAAAGGTATTCTTTAAGAAGAGGAAGAAGAAAAAAGTAAAGATAAAAATTATGAACAACAAATACATGTCTATCAACAAGTGAATCTAAAAATCAAGTGAATCTAAAAATCAAGTGAATCTAAAAATCAAGTGAATAAAAAATCTGATGAACAGAATAAACTGGTGAATATAATAGAATCAGGGGCATAGAAAGGGAGTAGACTGACAATTCTTGGGGGGAAAGGGGTGTGGGAGATGCAGGAAGAGACTGGACAAAAATCATACACCAATGGATGAGGACATTTGGGGGGTAGGTAACGGCAGAGGGTGGGGTGGGAACCAGGTGGAGGGGAGCTATGAAGGGAAAAAAGAGGAACAATGGTAATAATCTGAACAATAAAGATTTATTAAATTAAAAAATAAAAGATCCTTGCAGGTGAGGCCTGGGTTTTGGAAAGATCAGCAGTGTGTAACTTGAAATTACTGACTCAAGAAGGAGTAATAGTGGAGAGAGTGAAGGTAAGATAGGTATTGGAATAATCAAAAAGTAATAAAAATGACTGGAGACTACGTTTTATAGTTTAATGGTAAAATCATCAAAGCTGAGGGAGCATGGTCAAGGCAGCAAGGAAGAGTAAGAGGAGTCCAGCCCACCGCCAGGCCCTGTGGGAAGGAATCCTGGGTCTGGTAGGATGGACATCAGCAGAGATAAGGGACACGATGGGCTTTGTCCTGAGGGTCTCAAGGCAGATAATGAGGAATCTGCTGCGAGAGGCATGGAATCCAGCCCAGGGGTGGTCTCACAGTGGGCAGGGCCTTCTTTGGACACTGATTAATGGTGGCCTTACTAAAGGCCACACTGTGAAGTGAACACTGTTGTTCTGATTTTACAGAAGAAGATACATTCAGAAAGCAATGAGGACAAAAAGTCAGCAGAACTGGTGAGTGAGGCCTTAAATTGCAGGTTGAATCTGGTCTTAATCACCAGTAAGGAAGTCTAACTGAGTGTGAAAGTGGCGGGGAGGAACAGACTGGGAAGTAAATTCTTATTTAGCAGGTTTTGAATCGATGGTGCAGGCAGGGGCAGGGGCACCCAGAAATGGGCTAAAGATGGTCAGAAATACAGACGTTGATGTGTCAGGGCTGGAGAGGCTGATTTGGAAGTCAGAAGTCCAAGCCAGAGCAGACTTTTCAGTCCCCAATCTTCCCCTGGTAGAGTTCTTATGACCACAGGGAGAACAGAATTGTTTTTCTAGGGGTGAGAAACAAGAAGAGATTAGAAATGGATTTCAATTTAGGAACTTGATAAAATCCCAGCTGTCACCCACAGACTACCCGTATGATATCTTTTCACTCTCCAGTGTCCTGAGGATTCTTTCTGAATGTTAGTGCTGTTGAGAGGCTCCTGAAAAATTGCTTGAACAGTGACCTCTAGTGTTACAAAGAGATCTCTGCTAACTGCTGAGGCGGTCTGAAAATGAAAATCCCCTCCACCTCAGAGTCACTGTGCACATTCATGTTGCCAGAAGGTACCTTAATAAGTGATTCCCTCTGCCTTTAGGGAGGACCTCCCTCGAACACTTCCAGGTCATTTCCCTTCAAGGCAGATGTAGTGGAGCTTGAGAAAACTCAGAGATGACAACTAGAGTAAACAGGGAAGGAGATGTATTTTCCTGGGGGTATAGGTTTATTTCTAAAGGAGGAATACACTACGGGCTAGGAAGTTGGCATGTATAAAACCCTGAATTAACAGAACAAATAAATCTCGAAGGGTGAGATCTAAGAGGCACCTCCTTGAAACCAGGAAGAGGTTGTTTTAGCCCACCTAATGCTGGCTACCACTTTTGAGCATTTTTTTTTTCATGTCAGGTATGCTTACAACCATCCTTAATGTAAGAACCGTTACTATGTCCATTTACAGATAAGGAAATGAAGGTGTAGCAATTAATTAACCAAGGCAACAGACACAGCTGAAAGGGGGCAAAGGCAGGATTGGAAACCAAGTCTGTGCTCTTAACTGTTAGATGCAACAACCCTTTAATTAATGGGAATCCAAGTTAGATAAAAGATGCACATAAATCAGTGAATTGGCAAAGGCTAAAAATACGCATTTGTTCAAGAAAGTGTGGATGTGGACATGGTAGTTTGAGAAAGCCAGGGATATTTTTGCCCAGAGTTCCCCAGTCCTAGCAAACCCCTAATCTGACCCCTTGGGCTAGTTCTCATGTCTTTATTGCATATCCAATCTATGGGCCTTCAGGGAAGCAACCCCATGCAGACTGAGCCATGCATTTCAATTTCTAAAAATCCTCACTTGCAGAAAAAGTCTTCTTGTCTAATCTAAATCCCTCCTGTCGGTGCCCATTTCCTTTTCATTCTGTCATCAGTGAAGATGGAAACAGTTGGACATAATCCTCTCTGATGTGTTCTGTATGTGAACACTTGTTACGCCACCTTCCAGCCTCCCAGTCTCCCACCTTCAAGATACATAGTCTTCCGTCCTTTTGAATATCTCCATAGGTCTCATCTATCTTGAAGCTTTAATGCATCCTATGGGAACACTTCCAGTCCTAAAGAGAAGTTTGTGCTAGTGTAATTAATAAACCCCAAAAATCCTTCCTCCGTAATATTTACACAATCCTTCTCATTTTTAAAGGCCGTCCATACACCTTCTTTTGCCCACTTCTCATGTGTTTGTTCCTGTTTGACAGAAGAGAAAGTGAGGCTCCAGGAAGTGAAGCAAGTTGCCTAAGTTCCCATAAGGGAATAGTGAACAAATAACAAGATTGTCAAGAAGAAAAAAAAAAAAAGGTGCATAGTATTGAATGACTCAGATAATCAGAGAGAATTTTTTAGAAGGTATGAAAGGGTTGAAAAAGAATCTTCTTGGCCCTCACCGGTTTGGCTCAGTGAATAGAGCATCAGCCCACAGACTGAAGGGTCCCAGGTTCGATTCCAGTCAAGGGCACATGCCTGGGTTGCAGGCTCGATCCCCTGCCCTGGTTAGGGCATGTGCTGGAGGCAACAAATGGATGGGTCTCTCTCACATTGATGTTTCTCTCTCTGTCTCTCCCCCTCCCTTCCACTCTCTCTAAAAATCAATGAAAAAATGTCCTTAGGTGAGGATTAACAAAACATAAAAAAAATAAAGAAAAATAATCCTCTTGCTACTAACATCTGGTAATATAAATATCTAGCAAACAAAACTAAAGTACAGCCACCCTTTCTGGTCATCCTTGGGGCTTTCATTGTCATAACTGGAGCCCTGAATCTCTCTTTCAACTTGTAGGACGTAGGTAGCTGCCAGCTCAGTGCCCTTAATTATTAGTATGGCACCACGCACTGCTCGGCCACCTACACCTAATCAACTCATGTAATCTCCACAATAACCCAATGGCGTGGGAGCTTTCTTCCTTCTCTTTACAAGGGAGGAAAGGAGCACAGAATTTGCTCAAGTTTATCCAGTAGTCCTGATAAATGTAAAGGCAACGTTTACATAAAAGCCATTGGAATTCTGCTATTAAGCAGTGAGTATTCATTACAGACTCTGACCCATTATAATCCTATAAGGCAAGCAGGACAAACATGAGTCCTTCCACACATGAGGAATTTGGGTCTCAGAGAGAGTAAGTCATTCAGGGTTGGTCGCACAGTGAGGCAGGGCTGCTATTGGTTGGCGTCCACCGGTCTGGCCAGACCAGTCGTTAAAATGAATGTTTATGTGCAGATTGGCAATGTCTTCTGGCTCAAGCTCTCCAAGAACCCCCATCACTCCTGTTCCCTGGGCCCCTCCCCTGCAAGCCCTCCAGCTCTCTCTACAACCCAGTAGCTCCAGGGGCCCTGGGTCCAGCTATGATTTTGCTTGGCCCTGGCAGGATCCCTTTGGGAACTGGCATTGAGGAAGTAGGAGTGCAGTGCAGGGGGGGGGGGGGGGGTGTGCAGGGAGCCACAGGAGAGAGGGCAGCCCAGGACAGGAGGCTGAAAGGTGTCTGCTGCATTGTTGGTTTCACTTCTCCTCTGCATTATTACCCAAAAGACAAAAATAGGGCTCAGAAACAGCGGAGAGTGTATTTTCTCTTTTGTTTTTACCTTAACTGGAGAAACTCTACCTGTCAAAGCAAGGAAACAGCCCTGTCTGTGGTATCCGGGGGACTTAGAGGAGAGAAAACCAGCATTTAGGGCGGGCCAGGGGTCTGGAAATGAAGAGTAAGGGATTTCCCTCCTTTCTACTTGGTAGATACATGCCAATACATACTCATGAAACCCTCCATTACAGTGCCAGGCCTTTCCCTGGTGCTTCATAAATACTTGTGTGTTTTCTTGACTAAGTTATGATGTGAGCTGTTTGAAAAAGAGTAGTATGAGTCTGCTGAAAGCATTGAATTTAGTAGGGGATTCCTATAGCTCCAGAGCAGACATGCAGGGGCCAGGGAGGGGTTGACAAATAAGGAGACAGTGATTCTGTAAAAAAAAAAAAAAAAAAGAGTCTCTGAAATGGGCCAGTAGTTATAAATATCGATGGCAAATGCCTGCATGCTGATGTAAGAAGATGAATAGTAAATGCATGACTGTCTTAGAAAAGGCCTGAGCATAACTGACACTTCCAAGTATAAATCGCTGAGTTAGTTCTGAGTCTCCTTGGCCACCACACGGAAAAAAGGGGCAGAGAAAGGCATGCATCCATCTGCACAAACACACTCCTCCTCGTGCCTCTCAGGGCACAAGGAAGCAAGCCGAAGCAAAAGCAGGATAAAGGGCACAGTGAGAAGTCAAGATGATGCAAGATGGAGCCTGAAGACTAGCAAGGAGCTTGTGAAGAAGTGTTATTTAGTCAAAAGGGATTCTATAAAGAATCTCCTATTGAGTTTAATAAGCTCATTCTTGCAAAGGATATAGAAGCCAGATAATTGAGCCATAAAAAGCAAAAGATGTTTGTATTACTTTCCTAAGGCTGCCATAATTCGGTGACTTTAAACAACAAAAATTATTCTCTCACAGTGCTCAAAGCCAGAAGTCCAAGATCAAGGTGTCCATCGACCATGCTCCCCGTGAAGGCTCTAAGGGACTATCCTTCCTTGTTTCTTCCAGCTTCTAGTGGCTGCTGGCATTCCATGGCTCAGGCAGCTTAACTTCAGTCTCTGCCTTTGTCTCCACATGGCCTTCTTCCCTAGGTGTGTGTGTCTTTCTTGGTGTCCTTTCCTCTTTTTATAAAAACACTAGAGGTCTGGTGCACGAAATTCATGCATGCGGCGGGGGGGGGGGGGGGGCGGGGGGGCGGTGTCCCTCAGCCCAGCCTGCACCCTTTCCAATCTGGGACCCCTCGAAGAATGTCTGACTGCCCTCTCACAATCCAGGACTACTGACTCCCAACCACTTGCCTGCCTGCCTGCCTGATTGCCCCCTAACTGCTTCTGCCTGCCAGCCTGATCACCTCCTAACCACTCCCCTGCCAGCCTGATCGATGCCTAACTGCTCCCCTGCCAGCCCAATTGGCCCGAACTGCCCTCCCCTGCTGACCTGGATGGCTCTAACTGTCCTCCCCTGCAGGCCTGGTCACCACCAACTGCCCTCCCCTGCAGGCCTGGTCCCCCACAAATGCCTTCACCTGCAGGCCTGGTTCCCCCCAACTGCCCTCCCCTGCAAGCCTGGTCGCCCCCAACTACCTTCCTCTGCCAGCCTGGTCACCCCTAACTGCCCTCCCCTGCAGGCCTGATTGCCCCCAACTGCCCTCCCTTGCATGCCTGGTCCCTCCCAACTGCCCTCCCCTGCTGGCCTGATCACCCACACCTGCCCTCCATCTTGTGTACACATGGGGGCAGCCATCTTGTGTGTTGAAGTGATGGTCAATTTGCATATTACCTCTTTATTATATAAGACTAGTCATTGCATTTAGGGTCCTCTCAAAACCCAGGATGATTGCATCTCTAGATCCCTAACTAATTGCATCTAACTGCATCTGCAAAGATCCTATTTCCAAATAAGTCCACATTCTGAGATTCTGGGTAGGCATGAATTTGGGGGGGGGGGGGGGGGAGGTGGCATTATTCAACCCACTGCAATGTGTGACATTACAGAAAATAGACAAAATGGGGAAAGGATACATTTTTAAGACAATAAATTCGTTTACTTTTTGTTATTAACTTCTTATTCTTAGTAAAGCTAATGTTTGTTGACAATCAAAAGCAAACTTGACCTTTACCTATAAGGACAGGGGTTCCCAAATAGTGGACAATGAACAGGTCTGGTCAGAGGGGCAGTTTTCATAGACCAGGGCATCTTTCCCCATAAACCCTGTAGTTTAGACCCCAGGGCCTCCAGCTTCCCAGCCTCAGCTAAGAGGAGTCATTGAGTAGGAGCTTCTTATAGGCACCTGGGCTCCACCCAATTCTTCAGGGCCCAATAAAGAATAATAGTAGAATCAGAGCTGTCAATGAACTTGCTTTGGTTTACACAGAATATTCCAAATTAAGGGAAATGCCATTAAGAGTGTTACTTCCATTTTTGTTAAAAATCTATTACATCTGCAAAGACCCTATTTTCAAATAAGTCCAAATAAGAAGCAAAGTTTAATAGTGAATTATAAAGGTAAAATATGAGAATAAATTGAACATTATGCTTCACTTTATGGTATCCCATTAAATATATAAACACAGCTGATAAATATATATCAAACTAACAATTATATATAATGTAATATTGTAAAGTAAAATTTTATGTTTTGATTTTTCTAAACTCCAAAATTATGTATATATTTGTAAAAATATATTTTGCCTGTGTTTGTTGTTAGACTACCGGCTGTTCTTTATGCCATGCCCTTTTTACTTTTTGGATGTCAAAAAAGTTTTTCTTTTATGAAATAATTGTAACAATAGATTTCTACCTCACAAAATATAAAGGGGGCAACTTTTTGTTGGTTCTGTACTTCACAAAAATGAATATATTTTATATTTCAACAATTTATTAATTTATTGCTTTGGAACACAGAAATAGATTTCAGAATATAAAGGTATTTCACCACAAGAAAAGGTATTTCACCATAAGAAAAGGTATTTCACCATAAGTTTGCCATTTAAAAGTCAAACTTAAATGATATATTGGTTTAAAAAAAACTATCTGTCTTGCCCTGGCTGGTTTGGCTCAGTGGACAGAGCATTGGCTTGCGTACTGAAGGGTCCAGGTTCAATTGGTCAAGGACCCGTGCTTGGGTTGCAGGCTCCATCCAACGTGCTCTCATCATTGATGTCTCTATCTCTTCCTTCCTCTCTGAAATCAATAAAAAAATATATATTTTTTAAAAACTGTTTTGATTTAAAGTAAGAGAGTTTGCACTTGAGAGGAGGTACATCAGAGATGTCTTTTACACAATAAACTCCTTAAGTCCATTTATAATAATGATTCTATTTCATATTTCAATCCAAAATTTCAAGAATATAGACACTTTGCAAATCCGATTACACCTCCTATTTTCTCTTGAGGCAGCTGTTAGTAGGCAAGATATTCCAGGTATCACGCTCACCTCTCCTACCCACCTGACTGCTCACCAGGCACTTTGAGACCAGGCAGGTACAGTGACTACAGAGGTGGAACCATACCCACCTGGACATAGTCGTTCTGCCCAGGACATTGGCTTTTCTTTTCCCTGGGCCTTTACCGTGGTTGCCCATCACGTAACAAAAACTGATGGTGATGATGACTGGGTCACTAGATAAGTTATTACAATGACCTTGGTTTTCCTTCAGATAGAAATGCTAACCACTCTCGTTGAAAGGAAGTATTGAGTACCTATTCTGTCCAAGGTACTCCAAAGGGAGTGGTTTACGGTCTAATTGTGTTTTCTCTTCATTAGCTCCTTGATGTGTGGCTGTGTAATTGCTTCTTTCTGTGCTTCCCTCCCTGCGTATGCAGGGAGGAAAAGCAGAGTTTAAGATGCCTGACTAGAAATTGCTTTTGTCAGCTGCTTATAATTAGGAAAGCACTAAATCAAGTTGTCTTCTAATCTTTCTGAATATTTCAAGCTTTTAAAAACCGAACTCATATTCACTGCATTTTAAATGTTTTTGAATTATAGCCAGAGGACTTATTTACCAATATCCAATAAAAAGTGATATTCTAAAACATATGTATGGAACATGCTTTCTTCTAATTGATGGTCATGGAAAGTTAACCATGTACTTGTATAAGTGAGTACAGTTATATGCATATCTCTGGCTGGTTCCCATTAAAATCTCTTATCCGCCTCCATGGAGATACATAGTTTAATTGGATGCAAAACTGTTTGAGTCCTGCATTCCAGAGGAGGTGGCATAGACACAAGGATGACAAGAGTCTAAAAAATATGGAAAACACTTAGCAGTTTCGCCTTGGTCTTTTAGGTGTTTCTGCAATTCATACATAAAATATATTATGCCCTTGGAAATGGCCTTTTTTAAAATCCCCTCCCCTCCTACCATCATGTCAGAGTCTAATATATCATAGTGAAAGCCAGATATAAGCTTCCTTTTTTTATTGAGCTGGCTGGTAAATTAACTTATGCTAAACAGCTGTATGCCCATGACTGTCAACTCAATCATCCTTGTCGACCTCCTTTTCCTTTTCCCAGACATTTCATTTCACTGTGGATGACATTTCATTTCATTCTCAATACTATTACATCTCCTTGAAATGCATGAAAATTTTTCCGTGAACAGGATATTTGCTGACCCTTCTGAAACTGACAAGGATGCTTGTACGCCCCAAACGGGTTCAATAATACAACACAGCTTGACTTCCCTTCCAGTCTCCTCCAAGCTAGTCCACACTACAGAGGCTGAGTTCTTAAAAAGAAGCACCTGTTCCATATGCACTGGACTCCCAGAACTGGCCTTAAGCCTTGAATATAGATGCATGTCACCAGGGATAAGCTGTCACATGAAGGTCTTGAATGGTCTAGTAGGCAAAGGTCATCTAGAAATCAGATCAACAAATACTTTGAGCATTTGCAGTGTGATGTTGGGAGCTGGGCTGGTCTCAGGGTCACCTTAGGAGCACATGACCATTATATGCTTTATGATAATAAGAAATGATTCATATTCCTTGCGTAGCAATTTTCTGGAAGTCCTGTATAAATATATCAGAGCTCTAAGTTCTTCTACCTCCTCAGTCCAGATACAGAATCACTTTTTCATACAGTTATCTAGTAAGATCCTGCTATGTGCCAGCATATTCGTTAAATACTGAGAATATGATGCTGGAAAAGATGGGTGTGGCTTAGTTCCTCACAGAGCTTCTGATCTGATTAAGGAGTTAGATTAGAAAACTATGAAGATACATTATTTTCTTCCTGAGAAGACAATCAGCTGGACAGAGACAGAATGTTTTTGGAGAACCAGTAGAGCAAGCATGTCAAATTCAAAGGCTAACATGGGCCAAATAAACGAGGCATGCGGCCTATGGGCCACAAGTTTGACATGCTTGCAGCAGAGTAAAATAGTAATAATAGGCAGCACTAAAATACTCCGTGTACCAGGTACTATTCTATGTGGTCACACATATTAACTCCATGCCCTTTGGGCAGTTACTTAACTTATCTCCGTCTCCATTTGCACATCTATAAAGCGGAAATGATAATTCTGGCCTCACAGCTTTGTTGTGAGAGTGAACTCGGTTAACCCACATACAATTCTTACAACAATTCGTTACATATCGTAAGCACTCAGTATGCGTTAACTCTGATTAAGTTGAGGCATCTCCATCACTCCACGTTTTACTAATGTGCTGTTCTTCTACGTGTAGTAAATAAATGTTTTACTAATTCTGAGACGAGATCAACGTGGGCAGTAGGAGTGCTTACAGAGGATGTAGGACTCAAGCTGGGCCTTCACTAAATTGCGACGGGCAGAGTGGAGTGGGAGAGGCAACCAGGAGGCATGTTGCTGGGAATGGAGTGAGAGTCATCCTCCAAAGGGCTTGAAATCCAGCTTGACCCTTTACTAGTTTCCCCATTTGTAAAATCAGGGTAGTGTCTGCCTCACAGGGTTATTGCTATTTGGGTATTATATGAAACAATGAAAGTACAATTCTTTTTTTATATATGTATTTTTATTGATCTCAGAGAGGAAGGGAGAGGGAGAGAGAGATAGAAACATCCATGATGAGAGAGAATCACGGATCGGCTGCCTCCTGCATGCCCCCTACTGGGGATCGAGCCTGCAACCTGGGCATGTGCCCTTGACCAGGAAGTGAACCCGGAACTCGGTGCTCTACTGGACTCTGGTATTCCCTCCTTGATCCTTTCAGCATATATCTAACTTTTCCTTTCATGTCGATGGCAGGAATTATTATTTTAATCAGTTTTTAACGTTTCTTTGTGAAGAGGTCATGAAATAGCATTTTCTCGGAGCTTTACACAACCAAGGGTGGAGTTTTGTGGCTTTCTCTACAACATGCACAAGCCCTAGGTGAGTCAATGGAAAGTCTTCGACAATCTACCTTTGGAAATATTAAATGTACACTCTCCCCTCCTTATATACAACACAGAGACTATCGCATTAAAAAAGAAACTTTAAAAATTATGCCAACCTGGATACATGCCCTGCACTTCACCTGCCCAGGCCTGGCACCCTCTGCATGATCCTTCCTGACACAGCAGTTCACACCAAGTTCTGCTCTGTGCTCTTGGAATTCTTGCGCCACATTGATTTGAAATAGCATATGATGGCTTCTGTTACCCGGAGTGTTTATTCTGTCTTCCCAACTAGATGACAAACTCCAAGGTGCAGACCAGGTCTCTAACTCCTCTGTAACCACCCTCACTACATAACACAACACCACCCTGGCAGTGAAGACTGACCCTTATGTGACAGTCTTTCTAGTTCTTTTTTATTTTTATATTTTTCTTTATTGATGACCAAGAGTGAGAGCAAGAGAAACATTGATTTGTTGTCCCACTTATTTATGCATTCATTCCTTGTTTCTTGTATGTGCCCTGACCAGGGATCCAACCTGCAAAGTTGGTGTATTGGGGTGAAGCTCTAACCAACTTAGCTTCCTGGCCAGAGCTTCCTAGTTCTGAAATAACTTGACTAATAATTATTTTATGATTGAATTGTTTTCTTTTCTCCAAAAACAGGAAACACGTCATTCCTGGGAGGTTAGCTTAGGGTCTGTAATGCTCAGTGTTTAAACATTGTGTTTCGGAAGCTTCATTAGAGGGTAATATCAGAGTGTGCCACAGCGAGTCCTGGGTACAGAGAACCAGCCTGGCACTAATTCCAGACTCTTGTGTTCAGATTTTGGAGAGAACAAGGCCCTAGACAGTTCTATTTATTAATTGGATTTGGCAAGGAAAGTTAATTCCTTATAAAAATACACAAGCAAGCTATTAAAAATAACATTCAAAGAAGAAAGTTAAAAATAATGTGCCAAAGACTGCATTGCTCAATTCAAATACAAGTTTAAAAAAATAATAATTCTATTTTAAAACTTTAAAATATTTAATGGTAACATTGAGGTGGTTAAAAAAGAGGAGTCAGATGTGAGACGTTAGCTCAATTGCCTCAGAGACTGCGTTTGTTTGTTTCTTTTTTAACATGTTGTGTAGCTTTTAATAATGAATTTTTTTTAATTTAATAATGAAGACTTTATAAATGGTAGAAAGATGAACAGGGTTTCCTAAGAGTGAATCTTCTGAAATTTTAAGCAAATTTTATATACATGTTCTGTTTATGGAGAAAATGCAAAGCTTTATTTGGATTCTCAAAGGGGCTGTTAATTGGAGAGATTTAAAAACAGAGGTGTTCTTCCCACCCACTACTTTGCATTTAACAAAAGCGATAGAGAGACTTCCATTATCTTTATTCCAGGCCCATCTCACGTTTCAATGCATTTTTCACTTATCTTATAGTAAACAAAAAAATCCTTCTGTCTTTAACAGTCCCAAATTTTAAAGGAGAAAGAAAAACACACACACAAGTAGAATTTATTCAAAGGCTGAACTTGTATACAGATCCCAGGTGCCTATGGAACTTGACAAGGGTTTCTAGAATTGCTCTTGAGAGCTCTGACCATCTTGAATCCTCAGAGGAGTGGGGCTGCTAAGTCATTAAAAAGTGTTAGCTTTTTAGTTCGCCTGATTAAAAACGCAGTATCATCTCTCTTAGGTCTCACAAAACCCACTGGAAGTACTTAACTGATTCCCACACAGTGAAACCATTCACTGGCCAGTTAATTAGGAGCTGTGCCTTTTCCAGACTCAAAGGCCGTCTTCAAATTGCTCAGCAGTGTGTTTCTGACACTCATTGAAAGCAAAGAGAACTCGCCTGAGCTTGTGGGAAAAGTTCTTACAGAAAATCAAAATCAAAAGAACCCCCTTCTAACCAGGGGTTAGTTGCTAAGAACTCTGGCTTGTTAATTAAGGAGGGCGAAGGGGAAGCAGTGTGAGAAGAGAAACAAGTTCTCAGTGAAAGTAATTTTAAAGATTGTGCTCATCATAAAGCTGGAAGTGGGGTCAGCTGAGAACAGGGGTCACTCCTGGGACAACAGCAGCATTTGGAGAAGAAAGCAAATAGTTCTAAAAACCTATGTTCTATCTTTTACACTAGAGATAGCTGCAGAGTGTGATTAAAATACCAAAGAAAGTATCCAAAATGTAAAAAAAAAAGAAAGAATCGTATCTGTTGTGATTTACATGTCTCTTTTCTTTTTTGATATCCAAGCCCCAGTCTGTTACATGTAACAACACATCTTGCTACTATACTAGATAAGAAAAAAAAAGAGGGGAGAGTAATTTATTAGGGAATCATTTGTTCTTAAACATTTATTTTGCCTTTTGTCATGTTTCCCCCTCCGTGTGTTTTTAAATCTTCTTTTTGAGGCTCAAAATTTAAGAAATACATAGCTTTCAAGTGGGTTAGTTACTTCTTTTCCGGTAGCGTTGGAAATGTTTTATTCCAAGTAGGATGTTAATTCCCCATGAGGTCACTTCAGAACATTGGCCGCCCCCTATAAAACCACACCTGAGAACAGCGAGTTAGGACCCTGTTAATTATTCAAGCTGTGCTTCCTTATTGCGTATTATAGTCAATCCTACTTACAGAGAAGTGGCAGAAAGGAAATCAAGAATGCTAATATGAAACTTGAAATCTACCTTATTGCTTTTGTTAAGATGTATGTATTATAGTATGGCCTTATCTACTTTTTCCATATATACACTCTTTCTTTCTAGGTTATAATTTATATTAGCATGAAGGAAATGGTTTCATCACTATGGGAGTGTGTGTTAGGAGGAGAGTGGGAAGAGTTACAGGTACTCTAAATGAGCTCAATTCAGGTCCTATCTCAAGTTCAGGAATGGAAAGATTTCCTTTCCCCATTCCACCATCTCAAGAGCCCATCCACCCTTCTCTTGAGCAGTTAAAAGGTAGATTGCTTACATAATAAGGAAGTGGATAAGATCTGCCAAAGCTGTGGGGCTAAGACTGCAATCTTTTCTGCAAGGTTGTCACCAAGCAAAGTACTGGCTGCTGGCAAAGTAAGAATTCCCTCGGGGGAGCATGGTTGATGCATCCCCAGGCCCAGGCACTGGGCACTGATCATTCCAGTGCTCATTCCAGGGGGCACTGGGCCACGTGCAGAGCCAACTCAGCTCCCAGAGTTCTTGGACCTTCAAATAATGCCCCTCTCAGTGACACTGGCTGTAATCTTACTCATTGGTGTGTGGCTCCATTGATCTCTGTTCTCAGGGCCTTTGTCTCTTTTCTCCTCACACCTGGAGGGAATCGTTTTTCATATGGGCAGGAGACTCCACTTTACCCAAACTCAACCTAACATGTCTTCAGTGACTCCTTTCCTGACCTTGAGACTAGGTCAAATTCCCTTATTATATGATTTTATAGAAGCAGGTACTACTCTTTCAGAGTATTGTTTGTGCCATTATTGAGTAATGCCTGCCTCCCCTACTAGACTGCCAATTCCATGGTGACTTTTTTCACTTTCACCATTAAATCCTCAGTGCCTAAAATAATGATAGACTCTTGTGGAATAAACAGTCTTTTAAAACAAACAAACAAACAAAAACAATCTTTAGAGTCACTAGGCTTGAATCAACTCTATTTGGAAAACCCTGGATAAATAATTTAGGTAAGATAAATCTGGACCTGCTAGGATTTTATATTATTTCTCTAACTGAATAATTGAGCCTGGCAGACAATGATCAAATTTGGAAGAAAAAGACTCAAACTTGAAATTCCAAGGCTAAGTATAAGTTGATGTTGTGAAAGGTTATTACCCTTGTAGTAGACTTAAATTGCACACAATACAGTTCAGGAATGCAGAAATATACTCTTAAAATATATATGTTTTTATTGATTTCAGAGAGAGGAAGGGAGAGGGAGAGATAGAAACATAAATGATGAGAGAGAATTATCTATGGACTGCCTCCTTCATGTCCCCTACTGGGGATGGAGCCCAAAACCCGGGCATGTACCCTGACTGGGAATTGAACTGTGACCTCCTGGTTCATGGGTCAATGTTTAACCACTGAGCCACACCAGCTAGGTGGGAAATATACTTTTTTTAAAAATTAAACTTGACCACAAGCCCCATTTCCATTTAGTACAGAAAAAACAACAAACAATATTTCCACATAAATATGTCTTTTGGTTTAAAACAATTTCTTTCTGGTAATTATTCAGACATTGTAGGAATTAAACTTTTCCCCAGCATTATCTCTATATACAGGTGCAGGAATTTGTTACAAATAGAAAAGACATTATGAAACAGTAAACTAGTCAATATATAGTGGTTACTTCACCCAATAGGAAAAATAATATTAGATAGATCATTGCCTCACATCACATACAAAATAAATCAAAATAGGAAAACAAAACTTGCAATGTAATGGAAGAAAATACAGAAGAATAAATTTCATGGCCTTCAGGTAGGGACAAGAGAAAAATAATTTGCATATATTAAAGAAACAAAGAATTAAGTGATCTCTATCTATGAATGATAATGAAATGATCTGGTTAGAAAACATACTTCAATTAATAAGAAACTTTGGTGTTATAACTAGATACAAAACAGTAAAAAAAACATTCATTTTTCTCCATACTAGTACTAATTAGGAAAATATTCCATTTGTAGTAGCAACTAAACTATAAAATATTTAGGAATAAATTAAGAAAATAAAGGATATATATGGTAATCTGAAACATACATGATAATATCAACAATAATTATGTAAATTGGTAAACATTTGTATTGCATATACTTTCCAATTTAAAACTAGAGTATGTCAAATTAATGGTTATTCTCTTATGATATTATACATGAGTCTTCTTTTTCCAAGGTATCATTGGCTGATTTTACAATAATTATAAGAAATTAATGTAGGTGCAGTGCATAGGCCTGAGTCTTTTTTATTTTTATTTGCTTTATTTTGTTTCCTTACTTTTTGATTACTAATAATTACATGAATAGTATGAAATTGTCTTAGATATTCATTTTAGAGTGTAGGGCCGGGGCAAATATCTCTGCAAACCACTCTAAGAGTTGAGAGATACAATTCTGACCTTTTTGGGGAGTTGTTTCTCAGTGGGGCAGGTAGAGACATGAAAATGGCTCAGATCTCTGTACTGAGGTATCTGTTTTGCAATATAGAAAATAAGGCGTGGTACCAGGCAATAACACAAGCAGTGACTTTGCATTCACAACAAGGACAGTTTAGTGGCATACAAAGAGGAAGTTAGGGCAAAACAAGAGTCTGGTCTTTATTCCTAATACAAGAAACAAGACCAAAACTTTTCATTTGGTTTTTCATTTGAGCAAATATTCAACAGTTTGCTTTAATAGATACTACCTTAAAACAACAACAAAAAGCAAACAAACGAACAGAAAAACCATCATCTTGTTGGGATGACAACTAAGAAAAAATAAAAGTAGAGTGAGGTGGGGGCCCTTTCCTCTCAATTTTTCTCTCTGACACACTAGCTGAGGGTTCTCTGATGAAGGACGTTGACTTCTTTGACTTAAATTGGACTAATGCATGAAGGTGAACCTGTAATTTATAGTATGTTAAACCAGCAAGTCTAGCTTTCACCAATTCAGTACTATGCTATAGTTCCTATTTTACTTGGCAAGAAATTTTGTAGCTTTTGTGATAACAGTAAGTTGTTCAACAGAGAGAATCACAGGAAGAGGAGATTTTAGTTCCAGAGATTTGCAATCCTAGTTCTATAATTAGCTATACCTAAACTTAAATTTAGAAAATAGCCACTTCAGTTCAGACAGGCCAATTTGCATCTACTCCCAAGTAAAAGAAGTTTTTTAAAATGTTTGGATCTGCCCTAGCCAGTTTGGCTTAGTGCAGTGGTCGGCAAACTCATTAGTCAACAGAGCCAAATATCAACAGTACAATGATTGAAATTTCTTTTGAGAGCCAAATTTTTTAACTTAAAATTCTTCTAACACCACTTCTTCTTAAAATTCTTCTAATACCACTTCTGGTATTTTGTGGAAGAGCCACGCTCAAAGGGCCAAAGAGCCGCATGTGGCTCGCGAGCCGCAGTTTGCCAACCACAGGCTTAGTGGATAGAGCACTGGACTGCGGACTTGAAGGGTTCCTGGTTCAATTCATGTACCTCAGTTGCAGGCTCTGTCCCCTGCCCTAGTCTGGGCACATGTGGGAGGCACCCAATTGATGAGTCTTTCTCACATTGATGCTTCTCTTTACCTCTCCCTCTCCCTTCCACTCTCACTAAAAATCAATGCAAAAATATCCTCAGGTGAGGATTAACAAACAAAAAAGTGTGGACCTTGATGTTTCATTTAATTTAAATGTATATTTAATCAATCCTCTAAAACATTCAAATAGTTGTCAGCCTTTTATTTTTAGCTATTATTGGACTGCAATCTTTTATCTGCATCCTAAAACATGAAAAGCTCTGAAAATCTTTTTGTAATCCATTTGGTGGCAAAAGCTGACTTGACATGAACTTACTTGGCAATAAACCCATAAAACTATTGAGCTATTTATAACCTTTACATATCTGACTTCATGTGAATGTTTCCTGCAAAATCATTAATGTTTGTTTGAGGAATGCTGCCCTAATTGGCCCTGGGGGTGTTATATAATATAGAATATACACATATATTATCATTTTCAAGTCTGACACATTCTAAATTCTGAAACATGCTCCCAGGGTTCTGGATAAGGGACAGTAGACATGTATTCACTGCAACAAATGTCCTTGATATATTTGTTTTGTTAGGATAAATTTATATAATGTACTACATTATTTAAGTCATGTTTTGGGTTTGAATCCTAGTTCTGTTAATTTATTAGCTATAACTATACTTAAATTTTCTCAGCAGCAAAATGGGAATGATAACAGAGTTATTCTGAGAATTAAGTGAGGTAGCATGTAAATCAATTAGAACAGTGTTTGATAATTACTAAGTATTTAATACATGTCAGTATAATTATAAGAATGTACTAATTTATATTCCCAACAACAGTGCACCTGTTTTTCTATGCTCTTGTCTATTGTCATCCTATATAATAAAAGCATAGTATGCAAATTGCCCCCTTGACCAGAAGTTCTCCAGGAGTTTGACCAGGGGGCAGGGCCAGCCAGGGGAAGGAAGGGGGGGGGGGGGGCCTTGGCCGGCAGCAGGTAGCCGCTAAGGACCCTACCATGCACTGGGCCTCTAGTTCTTTATAATCTTGTCTACTGTGATAGCGCCTCCCCCCCCCCAAAAAAAATATATATATTTCATTGTTTTTGCTTGCATTTCTTTGATTTCTAGTGATTTTGGAAATGTTTTCATACTTTTGGTATTTTTATTCTCAATGAACTTTCTTGAGTGTCACTTTTTAAAATATTTTACCTATTAAAATATTAAAATATTTAGTTTTAACTATATTTTTCCTAGTATTTGCAAGTTTCTTTCTGTTCTCGCCTCTTTTTCCTTTCTTCCTCCTCCCTTCCTTCCTTCTTTTTTTCCTTCCTTCCTTCCTTCTTTCCTTTTTTTTCTTCCTTCCTTCCTTCGTTTCTTCTGTCCTTCCTTCCTTCCTTCAGTCCGAACGTCTCATGTTTTAAGGATTCATATTGATGTACGACTTAAAAAATCTTATATTTAGTCACTTATCCCAATTCCAGTTATCGAATAATTCATCTATTCAACCACTGATTAAAAACCATTTCATCATATGCTAAATTTATTGTATTTTTCTAGATATCATATATTATTCCTTTGATGACCTATTAATTCTCTTTTTTACACCATATCGTTTAAACTTCTGTTAAATCAAGACTTGTTTTTCTCAAGATTTTCTTAGATATTGATACATAGTATTTATTCTTCTAGGTGAAAATCAGAATTATTATGCAAAGTTTTCAATAAATCTGCATTGGGATTTTGATTGGGATTAAGTTGGAGGAAAGATATATTTCAATATTAACTCTTCCTATTTATTCAAGGTCATAATATAGTTTCACATTGCTTCTTAAGTTTCATAAACTTTAAAGTCCTTCCTAATAGCTATAGCTGATTAACATTCTGAGATATTCATGCTCTTCTCTTTCAGTTTTTAGCGAATTGGAAACTTAATATGTGAATACCTTTATTGAATAATTCATCTATTTAACAACTGATTAAAAACCATTTTATTGGTACTAGGTAATTGTTATGGACTGTTTCCCTTTGAAATTCATGTTGAAGCCCTAAATCCACCTTCACTCACAGTGTGATGGTATTTGATTTGGAGATAGGGTCTTTGGGAGTAAATTAGGGTTAGATGAGGCCATGAGGGTGAGGGCTCTATGATGGGATTAGTGCTCCTGTAAGAAGAGATACCAAAGAGTTTGGTGTTTGTGAGTGTGTGTGTGTGTGTGTGTGTTGGCACAAAGAAGTCACGTGACTATCTATAAAGCAAAGGGAGAACCCTCACCATAAACTGACCATGCTGGCACCTTGATCTCAGACATCCAGCCTCCAAAACTATGAGAAAATAAATTTCTGTTGTTTAAGCCACCTAGTTTATGGTGTTTTGGTATTTTGTTATGGCAGCCCATGCAGATTACTACAGTGTTTATATTACTTAGTCTCCCCCATGCTCTGGGTTACACTTGGCTTCACAGCCCAAGGAAATAGTACAATTGAATGAACTAATGTAGTGACAGAAAGGGCTACTTTGTGATGAATACTTATTTTGTTGAATTGCTTTGCACAATGATCAAGTCAGAAAAAATGAAGATTTCTAAGCCACCTCATTCCCTCATTCAAAATGAAAATAAATGTTTAGTTCTACCGATAAATTGCATATTTCTAGAAATGTTAGCCTATTTTATTGCGCAGAAGAATTCCAATAAGAAAATTGGTCATTGATGTTTAGTAACCACAATGCTAATATTTGGGCATATCTGGAAGTAGGAACAAAGCACCTTTCTAGCCATTCCCTATAGTTGTGGAACATTTTAGAGTTTGTTACATGTCTTCATATGTAAAATTTTCTTTCCACAAAAGAAATTCAAATGATGTGTCAGTCTTATTTTATGGATGAAGCAAAGAGTTCAGAGAAATGAAATGGCTTTTTCAAGCATAAAACTGGGGCTAAAATTAATTTAGTCCATTGAGTGAGATTATTTTCTGAGAACTGATTGTGTGCACAGTATGGTCCCAAACCCAGGCTTTTATCTCCTGTGGTGGTAGGATCTCTCAGCATCTGGTATAGCTTCTTGGCTGCCTTAGGCTGCACTGTCCTTAGCTCAGGGAGCTCTTGGTGCCCTCAAGATCCAGCCCACCACTAGACTCTGAATCTTCCGGCAGATAGATATGTGGTGCTGCCGCTCTTAAGGGGCAAATCTCTCTCTGCCAGTCTCTACCGAGTCCCTATTGGACCAGTAATTGAAAAGGGCTTCTCTTGACATCTGAGGTGTTTGCTTGGGAAGCTCTCCTTTAACTCTGCATTTCCCCTTCTTTCCTCCCCCTCCCAATTATTCTGCTTTGTATTCAGTAAAAGTAATGTTTGACATTTAACCTTAGGTCCAAATGAGAAGCCAGGCAGGCAACATGAAACCCACAGGCCTTGATTTACTCACTGTCCTACTTTATCCTGAACCATACCTTTCACTAGCAGTTCAGTAGCCATTGGTAGTGAAATAATGTCACAAATTCAAGATTTGTTGCTTGATGAAGCAGAAAGAAGCAAAAACCTGTTGAAACAGTAGGAATTTATAAGGCAAAAACAATGAAAATAATGCCACATTTAATTGAAAAACAGGTGAAAAGACAAGTGGCATTTAGTTTCATCTTGTATTGATTGTATAGAGAAGATAAATCAGGAGCAAGGTATGCAGTACAATTGTCTATGTCCTAGGACAAATGAATATTTAAATTTTTTGTTCTGAAAATTATTTATGTCTACATATTTTTAAATTTAACAGAAGAGTGTACAACTTAAAGCTTGTTTTTGAATTTAAATCTGAAGTTAACTTTTTCTTATTCGTTATATAGTAGCCTTGTTTTTGTTTTTTTATCATCTTTACATTTATTAATGCCCTAGAAATAAAAAAAAAGGAGTCGTGTCATATAAAGGAAAAAAGGAGTATATGCTTTCAGCACTTTAGAAATATTAAAGTGCTTTAAATACTTTCAATAGAGCTCCACTGGAACCTGTGTTAGAATGATACAGAATTGCCAAATCAGAAGGTTTCCAGTGAGTTCTCAGAAGAGATCTTGTGATAGAGCTATCAGCATAGATTCAGCATGTTCTCTGAAATATTTCACCCTCAAGCCCCTAAATTCAAGGGAAAAATAATAGAATTTTCTTTTACAGAGTAGAGAAGAGCAGCATAAAGGTATCTAGTTAGAATAACGCAGGACTAGTGTTATTTAGGTAGTATTTAAGTTTGGGCTCTGATATTTTAAACAAATAATTTAGTATTTCCAGGTTTTAAATTCCTCATCTGTAAACATGAAGATAATAATCCTTATGTCATAGAATATATTAAATGATTAAAATGAAAATATTTGATATAAAAATGTTATGAAATGCAAAAAGAAAGAAAAAGATTGTTGAGAACTCAATATATGCCTGATACTATAGTTAAAGCTGGTGCTCTGAAGAGCTACTTTAGGTCCAAAATTCTACCACACTAAAATTTTAAATCAAATCATCAATAAAAATGATTTTAATAATCTATATTTCATTCTTAAAAAACCTCTTAATTTTAATACATTTTAAGGGTTGCTATTACAAAATCTCAAAAGCAGAGTTAATCAACAATGGAAAATAAAAATACTTTCTAAAAATATTTCCTTTGAAATGTGTCTTGTGGCACACTAATAATTCATAATAAAAAGAATCTGGATAATGTTTTACATTTTCCAAAATAGTTTTAAAAGGAGACCCTAAATTAGATATGATGAGTTAAATAAGCATACAATTTAAAATTTAACAATATAAAAGTCTGACCCAATGAACTTGTATGCATACATGCATAACCCATGGACACAGACAAAGGGGTGGTGAGGGCCTGTGGGGGGAGGACTGTAGCGGGCTAGAAGAGGTTAATAGGGGAAAAGGAGGGTGGATGTATTACTTCAACAAAGATTTAAAAATAAAAATAAGTAAAAAATAAAAGTCTGACCCATTGTTATATTTTTACTGTTTAAAGACTATTTTATGGATAAAGAGTAAGTAATTGGATAAAATATTTTAAAACATTCTGTAGACACAGCTTCCTCAAACAGAAATTTAATCCAAAATATTACCATGGAGGGGGAATTAAATACATTAGAATATGCTGAAAGGACACTCAGTTTTTACTAAAAATAAGATTCAGTAAAATCAAGGAAATAAATATTATAGATTATAAGCTTCAGCTGTTAAAATTAGAAAACTAAGAGCCACATAAAATATTTTTTTCTAGTAGCAATATATGTAATCTTTATATTTATTTTTAAGAGTAGTCTTATTACAATATAAATATCATAAAAGTTTAACAAATGTTTCAATAATGTATTTTACTATTTGACACACACACACACATACATACAAATATTTAGAAAGAATCCATATCATCTTCTGTTTTTAGATGACAAGAAAAGTCTGATATCACAGTCTTTTGTTTGAATTTATATAGAAACTAGTGAAAAGAAAGAAAGAAAGAAAGAAAGAAAGAAAGAAAGAAAGAAAGAAAGAAGAAAGAAAGAAAGAAAGAAAGAAAGAAAGAAAGAAAGAAAGAAAGAAAGAAAGAAAGAAAGAACGAACTAGTGGCCCGGTGCACGAAATTTGTACGGGGATGGGGGTTTGTCCCTCTGCCTGGCCTGCACCCTCTCCAATCTGGGACCCCTCAGAGGATGTCTGACTGCCGGTTTAGGCCCAATCCCTGTAGGCAGTCAGACATCCCTTTCACAACCCAGGACCACTGGCTCCTAACCACTCACCCGCCTGCCTGCCTGATCATCCCTAACCACTCTGCCTACTGGCCTGATTCGCTACCAACTGCCCCACCTGCCAGCCTGCTTGCCCTCAATTGCTCCCCACTGTGTTCCTGCTCACCCCCAACTGCATCCCCCCTGACCCCCGCCCGCCAGTCTGATCACCCCCAACTGCCCTCCCCTCCTGGCCTGATTGCCCCTAACCACCTCTGCTTCAGCCCCGCCACCATGGCTTTGTCCAGAAGGACATCCGGAAAGTCTCCCAGAAGGTCTCCCGGTCTAATTAGCATATTACCCTTTTATTAGTACAGATAACTTGAAAATAGTTAAGACAAATTTTTAACCATTTTGGTGTATGATTGGGTCCAATTTTATTTTCAGTAGTTTTTTATCATTTCAGAAATATTAGCTAGTTATGAGAAAATTTTAAAATTAATACTTGATCCTTAAGAGTCTAGTTAAAACATACATAGCATATATATGTATTTATATAATAAATATCTAAGCAATAATAAATATTTTGTTTCTTAAATGAGGTAGATAAGTTAAAATATTCTGGAACATGACCTAAACATTAAAAAAGAAAGAAAATAGTAATCACCAATTCAATCTGTATAAATCAAATAGCTGGATAGTTTTTTATTTTTAACACATTTACCTTATTTTTCAAGTACAGGCCTCTGAAATACATTTCTACTTTCCAAAAGCTTGCTAAATTGAAATTCAGGGTTTTCATTTACTTAATCATTATTTAATCTACCTAGGGAATTTGCTATTCAGACCAGATATTTGCAAGTAAACCAAAATGTACTGGTTTTTTATTTTTTATGTTTGTGGTATTTTCCTTTCATATACCTCATATAGAAAAATATATCAGGAAAAGGTATTAGTCTTCAGTTGTAAAATAATTCCATTAATTACTTAAGTGATAAAGAGTTAATAAAAATTTCAAGGTCTGCTAAAGAATTATGAAGCCCATCATTCATATCTTGACTTCGAAGAAATTTTTTAAGAGTAGCTAAAGCAGTTATTGCCTCATTTTTTGATGGTAAAGGAAGTTCAGTTCCCAGAAACCCACCATCATCCTCTTCATCAGAAGTATAAAATCCAGTTTCATCTGCTTTACTTTCTTTGGTCCATACCGCATCACCACTTGACGCTGCTTCACACGTCTCCAAGTCATCGTCCAGGGCAGCATACTCTTCTACAGATAAACCTTCAGGAAATTCCACTCCTGCTGCCTGGGCGTGGGCAACCAAATCAAGACCAGTGTTGGACTCTGTATTTGTCTTGTCACTTTCTCCCTGTTGAGATTTGAATCCTGCCTCTTCATAGCTCTTAGCAATAGTCTCTGGGGTTACAGCCCTCCAACAGAGATGCAATGTATCAACTGCATCTAGTAGGGAAAATGTAAATTCTTTGCTGCCTTCAACAGAACTTAAAAATTTCTTGATAAGACAATGTCGATATTTAATTTTAAGGCTTTTAATAACACCTTGTTTCATGGCTATAAATTTGGGAGACAAACATGATGGGAAAAATGCTAACTCAATGGACTTTAGGTTCTTTACCTCTGGATGTGCAGGAAGAGAATCAACAAAAATCACAACTCTTCGTTGCTGGGCTTGAAATTTCTCATCAAGCTTTTGCATCCATTGTTCAAATATATCTGAGGTCATCCATGCCATTCTGTTAGCTTCATAATACACAGGCAATGATTTCATACCTTTGAAACAATGTGGATTTCTGTTTTTCCCAATGATAAGCAAAGGAAGTTTTTCGGAGCCATCCATGTTTGTCCCAACCACCAGGGTTATTCTGTCTTTGCATAGCTTTCCAACTGAGCATGTTTCTCCTTTAAATGCAAATGTATTTGTAGGTAACATTCGATAAAGCAGTCCAGTCTCTTTTATATTAAAAATATTTTTAGGATGATAATCATTTAAATAATAAGGAAGTATGTTTTGGTGCCAAACAGCTGAAGGGTCTACTGATACACCCGTAGCTTCTACAGGTTGAGCTCTGAATACTAACCCATACCTGGATTTAAAGCGATCCAGCCAACCATTACTACACTTAAAATCATTATGTCCCAATTTCTGGGCAAAATCATTTGCTTTTAGACGCAACATTGGACCATTAACTGGTACATTTAGACACTGAGCAATTCGATACCACCTCATTAATGCCTCTTCCAGATCTGTGTAGAAAGCAGTTCTCAGTCTTTTTCTCTTTGGATCAAATCTCAGAGACTCAAAGGCTTCTAGAACTTTGTCTTTATTCTTCATAATAGAGGACAATGAATTTTTCTTTATTCCATATTCAGCTGCAATCTCTGCTTTTTTCTTGCCACTTTCTACTGCATTTATGATGTCGATCTTTTCTTCAATGGACAGACTTTTCTTTTTTTTCACTGTTACAGGGAGAGTTGAGGCATCTGCAGAAGCTTCTGCCATCTCAACCAGCGCTTATATGGAGATTTCTCCTCTTCCTGGTATCTGTTTCTTTAATTAAATGTCTTTTTCCGTATGACACAATTTGCCGCTTTCTCTCCCACTTCATACATTACAAGTTGGTACGTGTATAATAGTCTTATTCCTATTGATGACTAAATATATATTTTTTCAATGGCTCTAAATAAGGAAAATGTTATATGCAACTAGAATAGTTTAGAAGAGAAACTTCCTTCCCAGGACCTTGTGTAGCTCAGTTTATAGTTTATTCGGAGTTTCAGAAGTCAAGCTAAAATAGAAATCTCGTTATCTCAAACCTGTCCAGTCCTGCTGATATATTTTTAGAACTTCAATCCTTTAAGACGGTTCACTTTATCCATTTGCTCATTCAACCTCCTATTAATTCTCCACAGAAGGCCTCAGAGATAAGAACAAGTAGCATTTAGAAATTTTCATACAAAATGTTACCCATTAATTTCCAAGTCTCTTCAGGGTAGAAAAGAAAACAGTAGAATCCTTCTAGGGCTTGACAGTATACCTTCTGTCTCTTGAAAATATAAAAACAAATAAAACAGCAATTTTAGCAATATGTCAAATGAATATAAAAATATTTACACTAATGAGTTATGCTTTTAATAATAAAAAAAGAATGGGAACATGTTTCTGAAAATACAATAACCAAAGCAGGAGAAATGCTTACCTTCTGCAGAGCCTCTGTAGAAAGCTCTCTAGCTCTGCTCCGTGCATTTGAATTTTCACTTGCCTTTGAATGCTTTATAATATATACTTCTGAAATAAACCAGACAAATTTAATCTGTTTTGAAAATGTGGGATGACCAAAATTAAAGAACTAAAAATGATGCTGGATATATCTCTGGTGGCTATTTTTTACATGAAGTCACAGACTGCCCCCTCTGACTTCTCTAAAAGAAAAACATAGTCAGACAGTAGTCACAAGGTCCAACTTTTAATAGCACATGGGAGACAGTGTCTCCTTTATGGGAATCTAGTAGAAAATGCTTCACTAAAAGTTCAATCAAGTGAACTCATTACATAGTTTTAAAATCTAAATCTTATTCTATCTAAATGTATCAATTAAAAGTACCTACTAACTTCTGTATCAATTTGATGTGTTAGCCAGATGCACAGAGGCCAGAAATACTTGACAAAATGCATAGGAATAAACAGATTATTAAGAGGATATAAGGCAGAAAAAGACCTAGAGTATGAAGGAGAGTGACCACAGGTCTTAGTCTCTCTACTTCCCTTATCTGTAAAATAAAGGGCTTATGATAGTGTAAAGATATGGGCTTTGGTGCCAGACACATTTGAATTGACAAATGCCTCTGCCACTTAGTACTTATGTCCTCGGTAGTTTACTTAATTTGACCTCAGTTTTCTTACTTGTAAAATAGGGGTTAACTATAGCATCTGCCTCAAAGGATTATTGCACTTTCAATGGGATTCAATGAAAGAGTGTTAAGCACTTAGCCAAATATTGAGCACCTAATGAGATATTCAATAAATGTGTGGTGATGACCTCATCATCCTTATCTTCTCTCTACTGTCACTTTTGTTGTGTCCGTCTATAAAATTCGAGATTTTATAATACAGGGCTTGGCAAAAGTAGGTTTATAGTTTATTTTTGTATTATTATTTATGAACTAGAGGCTCGATGCACGAAGATTCTTGTAAGAATGGGCCTTCCTTCCCCTGGCTGCCGGTACTGCCTTGGCTCCGGCCAGAGCCGCCTTTCCGCCTTTGCTCCAGCCCGGAGCCACCTTTCTGCCTTCCCATGCTGCCCAGAGGCCTGCATCCCACCCTGCCCCTGGCCGCTCAGCACCTGCATATGCAAATCAAACCACCATCTTTGTTGGGTTAATTTGTATATTCATTCCTGATTGGCTGGTGGGCATCACAAAGGTAGTCAATTTTCATCTTTCTCTTTTATTAGTGTAGATTAATTATTGTATTATTTGTCTTTTTCCTCTGTGAATAACTAGAAACCTACTTTTGCCCACCCTGTAGATACTGAAAGAAAAGTTTCTTAAACCAAAGAGTACTGAATCTATAGGCTTTAGAACTACTGCAGACTAAGATAACAAGCTAATTTGATGTGCGGGTGTTATGCTGTGTGAAATAGTGTGGGTGCTCCATTCCTCTAGTTTTTCTCCCTGTTCTCCTCAGTTTCAAGTGGCACATGTGTGGTTTTTTTTTGCACAAAATTTTTTGAAAAAACTTTTTGTCAAAATTCCTCTACCTTCATTGTCCAAATCAAAGAAGTAATTTTTATCATAGGAATTACAACCAGTTAAGGAGTTTAGTGTTGTTGTTATTTGCAAGAAAGATATTAATAATAATTATGATAGCCTAGGCTTTAGTTTCCAAACTGCTTTACTTCCTATATTCCAAACAACTCAGGAGGAAGGTCAAACTGGATTTCAAAGCTCATCCTATATAATAAAAGGCTAATATGCAAATAGATTGAATGATGGAATAACCAAACAACCAGTTGCTATGACATGTACTGACCACCAGAGAGCACACTTGGAACATGGTGGGCATTGGCCACAATGGGATGATGGAGCAGGTGAGCAGGGGCACCTGACCAAGGCGGATCACCGATTGCTGTCATCAGGGTGAGCCTCTGGAGGTTACTGAAAATTCTTTGCTCCCACGTGCCGTGGTCCCATCTGGTGCTCGCACCTGCTGCCAGTGCTGGCCCCAAGTGCACCTGCAGCCAGTGCCAGAGCTGCTGCTTGCACCCACTGCCGGTGCCCAGTGCCGCCCCGATCGCTCAGCGCCATCAGTGGGTGAGAGCATCGGCTGCTGGCCCCGATCACTCCCCAGGATTTCTCCACCTCCTCCTGCTCCTGAGGGGTGATCAGGCCGGCAGCCACCTCTGCTTGCATCCGCTGGCCCTGTTTGCACCCACTGCTGGCGCCAGCCCCAATTGCTCCACATCATCAGAGGGTGTGAGCAGGGCCATCAGCGTGTGGGAGCAGCAGTGGCATGAGCAGGGCTGCCGGCAGACAGGGGACTGGGGGCCGCGGCAGGAGGAGCCAGATGGGGGCACGGAGGGTGGGCTGAGACCCACCCTCTGTGCCCACCACAGCCTCATGGCCGCCACAGCCTCGTGACCCACAGTTCCTTTCAAGGTGCATGAATTCATGCACTGGCCCCTAGTATAGTTATAATGTGGTTGAGTGCGGTCCAGAATGCAGGCTTTCTAATGTCAAGTCTACCATATTTTTTACTATATTACAGTCCTTGAACCATACTGGTGTGGCCTCCTCTGATAATAGTTACACATTCTATACCCCAGCACCAAGCCAAAGTCAGCATTTCCAATGCCTATCCAAACCTAACAACAACAAAAGCAATATCAGACCTCCATAGAAGAACAGGCCATTATGATTTCTGTGAACACAAATAGCAACCGAAGGAAGGATAACTTTTCTAAGTAAATAAGATTTAACCATTCAACTAAAAATATTTTTTTCTCACATATGAGATCTCCTGTATGTTTTTGTGCAATTTCCTATACATCTACAATTATTTCAAAGTAAAAATTTATAAATACCTTGTTCTTATTAGGAAGATGCCAACCTTTAGAAATTGAGGCAGTAAGAACCAATTTTATTAAAAGACAAAACCAAGCAAAACTATTCTTCAATCTCCCAACTTTTCTCACTTCTTCTTTTCTTTTATCCCTCCTTTTATCCTTTTACTTTATTTCATTTGTCAGAAAGAAACCCTATTATCTCAAATCACAAGGATTACAGAAAAAGTAATTTGAATTTCCTCCCTTACCACATCCAAAATAAAGCAATATAATATACATAATGAGAGATTACTGGTTGTCTTGATCAAATTGAAAAGTGATATGTTGCCCAGCTGGTGTGGCTCAGCAGTTGAGCGTTTACCCAGGAACCAAGAGGTCACCAGTTCGATTCCCTGTCAGTTGTGGGCTCCATCCCCTGTGGGGGCCATGCAGGAGGCAGCCAATCAATGATTCTTTATCATCATTGATGTTTTTCTCTTTCTATCCCTCTTCTTCCTCTCTAAGAAAAAAATAAAAAATATTTTTTAAAAGAAAAATGACATGGTTTTTTAGGAAGATATTCGTTATTTTTTTCTGATAGGTAATAGTACATATTTCCTTATAAAACAGTAGTAGAAGATACAATTTTTCCCTGGTAAGATACAATATATCTTTATTCTTGAAATAACTACATTTCTAATACTAAATCAGACAAGCTAGACGTTTTCCCTAGAAAAGAATAGAGCATCTATTGTCTAATCAAGAAGCTGACATTTTCCATTCTCCCACAATATTACTTTTGGGTGTATGGCAGCAGCTAATATTTCTCAGAAGTACTCATTCTCTCAATTATACTCATTAATCATTCTACCCCTTAAAAATATTACAGCAGAGAAATGCTGTACTACATGTTAGGAACTATTTTCTCTATGTCAGCAATAAAGCTAACTAAAGAATAAAAATAGGCATTCACTAAAAAAGACTTACCAACTGAACCCCAAATAAAGAAAACAATTGTCAATTCTACTGGTCATAATAGAAATGTGAAACTTCTTTCAAAATAGGGGATACCTTTTTGGTTTTGGCTTTTGCCTGTCAGAATGGTCATATCTAGTGTTTGCCAAAATGCAAAATCATAGATTATTAGGAGGCACATAAATTGGCTAAAGCTTATGGAGGGCAAATTACTTATATGATAAAAAAATCTTTAAAATGTTCATAATTCTTATTCAGCAAGTCTATACCTGGAATTTATCCCTCCAAAATAATTATAGATGTAAAAATAATCTAGCTTACAATTGTATTCATTTTCTATTGCTGCATAAAATCACCACACATTTAGTGGCTTAAAACAACAGCTATTTATTATCTCACAAGTTCTATAGGTCTAAGTCCAGGTGGGCAAAACTGGGTCCTCTGCTTAGGGTCTCACAAGGCAGAAAACAAGTTGCTAGTCAAGTGGGACTCTTATCTGGAGACTCTGGGGAAAAACTGGCTTCCAACCTCATTCAAGTAATTTGCAGAATTCAACTCCTTGTGGATGTAGGACTGAGGTCCTTGGTTTTTTGTTGGCTGTCAGCAGAGACTGCTCTCAGTTCCTGGAGGCCTATGTCAGGTACTTGCCTTTGGCCTTCCTCATGTCAATTTCTCTGACTTCCTCTGCTGCCACCAACAGGAGAAAACTCTACTCTTAGAAGGCCTAAGTAATCTGTTTGGGTCCACCCAGATTATCTCCCTTTTGATTAACTCAAAGTCAACTGATTAGTAACCTTAATTACATCTGCAAAGTCTTTTTTGTATATAACAACCATGTGAATGATATTCCATCATGTTCACAGGGGAGGGAAGTTTACAAAGTGAGGTTCATTGGACATCATCTTAGAATTCTACCCACACTATAATATTCCTCACATTGTTTTATAATTATAGACAAGACTAAAAATAACCTAAATGTGCAACCAAAAGGATTAGATATAAATAAATTAAGGAAAATCTATGCTAAATACTACTGAGCCACTAAAGGAGAATATTTAATGATGAGAGGATAATTCCATACTATAATAAGTGAAAAAAGCAAAATACAAAACTATGCCAAGAAATACAACATATACTTAAAGTTGCAGGAGGCCAGAGGCTTATGGCTATTCCTATAGTGCTTAGTAAACAGAAGGTTCTCAATAATGATGTTAATAAATGAAGAAAAAAATATATATGCATAGGAAAAAAGACATTAACCAAAATGTTGAATGGTAATGGAATTATGAATAAGTTCAGTTTTTTTCTCTTTGTAGTTAAAACAATGTCTACTCTTATGTTCTACTCATTCTACTATTCATGGACTTCTTTAAGTGTTCCATTAATCAGTATCCTCTAATAAAGAACTTTTTTCCAGAGAATTATACTGTGCATTCAGTAACTAATTATCTCTGCATGAAAAGAGAACTGCTAATAAAGAGTGATGAAAATATTACAACATTACTGGAGTTCCCCTAAAAAAAGATCTGAAGGTATCACCTTCCTCTTTCTGCTGAGGAAATAATATTGATAAGCAGTGTACAATATTCAACATCTAAAGCAAAGAGAAAAGGTCATGTTCACATTTACTTCATTCAGAAAGGAACAATAACAATATCCTTTAACCCGTTGCCTCCTTTCCTTCTGGCCAATAAATGAGGTAGGCTGCCAGAGTTCCTCATACTAGTAAGCCAAATGAATACATGGTACCTGATTTTTTAAAAGCTGAATAATAGGCAATGACAGTGCAAAGATAAATATGTAGAAAATCCCCTTGTCATAAACATATACAGCAGGCAGCTATTTCCTTTCTTACCTCTCCAAACATAATTTCCAACTGAGAGAAAGTAATTATCATCTATTCTTCCTAAAAATGGTTAAGTAGAATTCCCTAAGCTCTAGGGGGCAGGGGGAGAGAGAGAAGGAGGAGGAGGAGGAGAAGAGTAGGGGAGAGGGAGGGAGGAGGGAAGTACGGATGGAGGGAGACCAAGAAAGATAGATACTGAGACGGGGAGAGGGAAGAAAAAAGGTAGGGAGGAAGGGAGGTAATAAAGAAATAAAAGAAGGAAAGAAGGAAGGAAGGAAGGAAAGAGGGAAGAAAAAAATGTCTCCATCTAAGCAGAATTAGGTTTAAAATAAGGTCTTTCAGTTAGTATGAAAAATTTCCCCCAAATCTGAAGAATACCTGTTACTGCTTCCTTTTCCCAAAGAAAGTGCATAGAATTTCACTGTTTTCCATCATTAGCTGAAGTAGCTTTCAGTGTTGTTGTTGTTTTTTTTTCAAGCCAACCTGCATTCTGATTTCCCTCAGGGCAGCAGAAATCATGGGGAAGATTAACCCTGTATATAGGTCTGCACACTATATATGAGGACTAATCATGCATGCACAGTGCAGAATCACACTAGACTGAAAAGTACCCAACATGATCCATAGCACCTTCACCAAGCAGAAGTTAGCATTAGTTCCAAGTCCATCAGAATCTCTATCAAAGCCATCAGCATCTTCCAGGGACACCATCCATTTTTGGACAAATAACTAAAGCAAGTGTCCACAAACCTGAGTGTAACAGACTAATAGTGAGACTAACTGTAATGAAGCTATGTGTCCCCAAACTCAAGACAGCTCCAAGGAATCCTTCAGACACCAGTCACCTCAAACAGTTGAGTACACATCACTCCAGCGCCCCCAGCACTGCCAGGCAGCTCCTCCTAGTCACCTTTTGGAACTCCAAGAACACTTGTACTCAGCTACTAAAGTCCATTCGGTTCCTATACAATAAGAGCAGTACTTATTCTAATTGGGATCCTTTTCTTATAATTGAGAAGACTAACAGGATGGCTTCGAACTGAAAGTCCCTAGTAAGCTACAGAATTTGTTACACTTTGAGTGAATTGGCATTTATATTTGCTCTTTTCTTTTAAAAACAGAACCATTTTAAGATAAGGGCTATTTATATTCAATTCATGTTTTGGGATTTCAGTGCTATTTCTGTTAAAGGAGATGTCCTGGAGATCGTAGAAAATAAATACTGTTATTTATTTTTGAAACCTTTGTGGTGTCATGGGTATTTACTATTCACGGATATGGAGAAGATATCTGTACACAGGGATATACTGTTCACTGAAACTCCCTAGAAATTTATAGAGGCAGAGTCTGCCTTGGGGCACTACGTTATTATATATACCTTGTTAACTAACGTGACAAGGAAAGTCAGGCGAGAAGTATGACCTAAAGAAGGATAAACCCCATGGAGTGCACTGTTTGTATCCCTTCGTATTTTTAAAGGAAACGGCGCTAAAGATGAGCAGCCACGCTGTCCAAGGAAAAGCAGTCCAGAGCCTTGGAGGGAGGCACGTGTGTGGAAGAGTCAACTGTCCGTACAGTATGTAAATGAGCTTCAGACGTGTCTAGCACCACTGCCGAGCCATACATTCCCTCCATTCGATGCGGGGCGAGGGAGAGTGTCCGGAGTACAGTTTGGGGGCCTCAACTTAGGAAACTACAAAGGGCTGTGGGAAAAAGGGATTGTCCAGCAGTGTGTGTAGACAGGGCAGTGATCTACTTAAGAAGTAACGGGGCAAGCAACGAAAGGAAAAACAATAGGTTCTATGGATAAAGAAATAGGAGCAGGAAAGAAAAGCACGGGGATCCACAGTCAGTGAGCGAGCAGAGCAGAAAGTGATCACAAAGACAGAGCAGTGACAAGAACTGAGGGATGCCCGCGGCCGTGGGTGGTGCGGTCTCCCCGAAAGGGGTGGGCGTGATGACGTGGCCGGGAGGGGCTCTTCAGGCACCCAGGAAGCGGCGGTGAGGCGCCCGCAGCGCATCTGCTCCCTAACCCCGCATTCCCTTCAACTCCCATCCCCGCGGGACTGGAGCAACCTCCGTGCTCCCAGCAGCGGAGAAAGGAGCTTTGGCTCTCCGGTGATTTACGTGGCGGTGAGCTACGTCCACCTCCACCCTCCCGCCTCCGGCTCACCGTCTGCTGGGGGAACGCCTAAGGCGTGAGGCTGGGGTGTGTGAATGAGTAAGAAGGGATGCTGAGGGCTCCTGGAGACCTCCGACCCGTTTAGCTCAGGCCCGCGCAAGCTTCCAGCTCTGGCAGGTGCCTCGGAACCAGTGTACACACCCCTCTTTGATCCCACCGAAGCCAGAAAATTACCCGGGCAACCGCACGGGCGGAGCCCCGGATGTGGTTGCTAAGGCCGCAGAGAGAGGGGCGGGGCCAGTCTCCCGGAGACTGGCCGGGGGGTGTGTGTCTCGGGGGAGGTGCCGTGGCACCATAGAGACGTGGCTGGGTCCGGCGAGATTGAGGGAGAGAGAGGTCGTCTGAGCCGAGGACAGCGCTACTTCCGGTTTCCTCACTTCCGGCTCCGCTGCTCTCCTTGTGGGTGTCGTAAGCTGGGTTGGGAGATCTGTGTCCTCGGCGGTTGGTCAGTGAGAGTCTGTGACAGCTGCATTAGCTCCCCGCCCCCGAGGAGCCGAGGTGCGTGGGGGGAGGGGAAGAAGGAAAAGGCCCAAGTGGCGTTTCCGCTCACTTCTTCCCAAGATTGAGATTCCAGAGAGCAGCGGCAGGAATCGTCCCCGACGTGAGAGCTGCCAGGTGGTTCCCGGCCGACAGGTGAGGGCGGAGCTGGGCCACTTGGAAGGAGGCGGGGGAAGGCTAGCCTGAGTGGTTGACTGTGGCAGATACGTTGCCTTTGGGGTTCCGGACTTTCACAGGGCACGGGTATCCCTAGACTTTGCCATATCTGCCCAAGTATTCGGCCTTTGGTTTCTGCTCCTTCGTCCCTGAATGTATTATCCCCCAAAGCAGCCGGGTCTAGAAGGTGGGCTGGCCCTTCAAGGGTGGCACCCTCTTGGCATTGCATGCATCGAGTGGGAAAAGGGGTTGCAGGATCCAGGTCTTTCTCGATGAAGTCTTCAGGTTTGGTGTGCAGCCTTAACTCCTCTCATCTCCCTGCATCCCCCGCTTCCTCTCTCCCGCAGTGAGCGGAAGGGAGATAGCGATAGTCCCTCTGAGAGGTACTTCGGCCTGTGGTGCAGGGGGAGGAGCCTTGCTTATGTGGGAGCGTCCAAGAAATGCTGGAGTTGGGAAGGAAGTTGTGCTGTCGTCCTCTTCTCCGTTCCTCTGCCAAGTGACTACTGTTTACGTGTCTAGGAAAGGAAAGATTTTTTTTTAAAGGCCAGTTTGTAGATGCTTTTTCCTTTTATTTCGTTATTACTTCCTTTGTTTTGTTCTTATCTCTCTCTTGAGCCCTTTGATCGCAAAAAAATGTAGTTTACACTTCTTGCAAATCATTTAGCCACTCCACCCCCCCTTTTTAGGATTTCTGTGCCCCTCCCTTAGTTTTATCCTAAACTATATAATTTCTCTATCTCGGTTCTTATTTGAGAAGGAGAAGAAGAAGGTTTGCAAGGCTTTTCATAAACTTGGGCTTTCACCTGCAAGGATGTATTCACGTTTACCATTTAATTAACTTCATTGGCATGGAAATGTGCACCAGAATTGGTTACTTTTAACAGCAGTTCTGTGTTAAGGTTGCAGGAATTGGCCATTTCATTGCCGCTGTCTCAGAGTGATTACAACACACTATATGTTAGTACTTTTTTAATTACACCTTTTCCCCCATATGTCCTGCTTGTTTGTCTTGCTTAACATGACCAACACCCTCTCCTAACCACCACTTCTGACATTCATTATCTGAGAAAATAGAAAGTATTTCTAATTTTATTTTCTGGATTACAAATCTCTGCCTCACTTTCATTCTTTTTCAAATTATTTTTAATCCTGGGTTATGTCCTAGGATCCCTCTTTTATGCGGTCTGTGACTCAACCCCAACTCTGAAATTATGTGCAAAGTTTTGAGTGCATTTTAGGTGGGGGAGGGTAAAGAGTCTGTTCTTTTTATCATATTCTCAAAGGAGGTATAAAACCTCCAGATAGTGTGTGTGTATATATGTATGTGTGTGTAAAAAATATATATATGTATGTATGAATATATATGTTTATGTGTATATGTATGTATATGAAGTATATATATGTGATATATAACTTCCAGATATATAATCACGGCTTAGTGTCTTGTTGAAGTTAATTAAAACTTTTTTTGTGTGGAACTGTTATTTTTCTATTGTAGATAGCTTGTTTGGGGGGTGTGGAATGCAGAGATTCTTGCTTTATACTGAAATCTCTCTGCTTCAAAACGTCATGTTTCTAAATTCTTCCTGACACCTACAGGAGGAAGTAAGACTGCTTACTTTAGTTCCTGATTTGTGGTTTTGAGGTTTCTTTTTAGGGATAGCTTATTTGTAAATAATGCTGTGGAGATATGTGGATTTATAAATTAATGTGTTTATTAGTTTTTATTTTTTTTTATTTGAAAAGAAGTTCATTTATTTAGTCCTAACCCCTAAAATCCCATTTAAATACATATTAAATACCACCAACCTACTACAGTTCAGTGTAAAAAAATTAAAGTCTGATTGTAGTTGTTTGTTTTCATTTTCTTGTTTTTCACTTGAGGCATCTATTTTGGTCTTTGGCTGGCTAGGAAGGGCAAATAAAATGTTTCAGTAGTGTGCTCTGTAAGATTTTAAGTAATAAATAAATACAGCATTGTGAGAGTCTGAAGGTATAAATATATTCCAGAATGATAAATTGGGATAGAGTAAGGAATAAATTCAGGATAAGGAGTAAATTCAACAGAGAAGTCAAGATAATATGGCTATAGATGAAAAACTAACAATATATGTACAGACTGGAAAGAGTAGTTCCATATAATATGGAAGATGATGACTTAGGAACAGTCTAAAAATCAGATATGCATCAGCATTAGTCCTAGGGTGTATGAAAAATACTATGAAATAAAAGAACCTAAAACTAATCTTATATTTGGTCTCTACTATCTTCAGGCAGTCTCAGAAGCCACTAAATAGTTCTCGCAGATCCTCAGCTATTCTGTATAAGGCAAAAATATATATTTTCTTTCCTTTATCCATTTTTTCTTTCTTCATCTATCTAATTATGTTATTAGATGATCTCTCCTCCATTATTCCTAGACCTTTGTCTTAGCATGGTTACAGGCAGGTGTTGCTGGAAATTGCTCAAATCTTTTCTGGAAATATGGCAATATCTTTACCATATTCTCACCAAAGAATTTTTATTTTGTTTCATTTTTGTATGACTATGATAGCAATTGGCTAGCAGCTTTTTGATGTTCAAGCTGATCCTCTTTTATCTTTTGGGAAACGGTGACACACTGCCTTTGGAGCGGGATCATAAGAACAGCAGAGTTTAGTGGTGAACCCTAAATCATCCAGGGAAGGGAGTAAGTTGGCCAACTCATTTCTGCTAACATGAGAGAGTGTTTTAGAGCAAGTTTTCCAAACTTTTCTGCATCATGGCATATATGGAAAATTATTATATTTGTGTGACAGACTATAGCCAGGCCTCCCTGGCTTCATGAAGGCTGAGGGGCTGGGGGGTATGGGTCAATATTTCAGCACATATGTAATCCATTCTTGGCACACTGGTTGGAAGGAAAACTTTGCCCTAGAGAAGAAGCATATGTTACTCTTTGTTTAATATCTTCTTTTTATTTAGCATATAATGATTTACAAATCACTTTCACATATATTTTATTTTTACTCCAGTTATGTCAAGTATTACCATGTTAGAAATGAAGAAATTTGAGATTTTAGATCGAGAGCTTTATATGAGTTCACACACCTAATAAGGGATGGGTCAGGAATTAAAATCACAGGTGGAAAGAGTCCTGGGGCAGTGGCAAGTGACCTCCAGGGTGGCCAGGACCCTATCTGTTTTGTCTCAGAGTGCTACCTTCAGCAACTAGGGCAGCTCTAGGCACATAGAAGTCCATAATACTAGTAGTTGTCACTTACTGAGTGCTACTCTGGCTAGGCATTAGGCTTTATAAATGCTATCTGTGTATTAGGAATTCTTATTTTATATTAACAAATAAAGAGACAAGTATAGAACCAGTAGGAATAATTAGTTCAAGGTCACCCAAGTAGTTAAAGGAGAACCACAAGACTCATAATTAAAGTTGCTTGACTCCAAAGCTTGTACTCTTTTCACTGTAGTGACTAAATGATTTCAGGACATTGCAGGATAGAGATTGGATTCTAATTAAAGTGTGTGACATTGGTAACAAGAGAGTGATGGTAAAAGGGAGATAGGCAAGGGGACTGTTAAGTGTTTCTTTTTGGCAGTTTTGAGGTAGTGTTCTAGAGATGATGCTGTCTAACAGGATTTTCAATGTGTTTGAGGATGGGCGTGGGGTAGAAGAGAATGTACAAAATTCAGAGTAACTTGGATCAGTGGTGCTACAGGTACTACTAACTAAAGGGTTAAAAATGTAGAACCTCTTTATATGTCCCAAATGTTAATTCTAGATTATTTCTTAAAGGTAGATTTACAGATTAGTTTTATTGTCCTCTTTCTGCATTTCCTAATTTTTCTATATGACATATTAACTTTAGAAGTAATATATATTTTTGAAATACAAATTCAAATAGTATAATAAGCAGATGGAATGAAAATTTCTATTTCTCTAATCCCTCTAGCCCCCACATCCACTTCTAGTTAATTCACAGGTAGTAATTGGGGATTAGATGAAATACAGAAGGAAGCACTAAACCCATGCTATAATATCATGTGGCTGTTTAAATTAGTTAAAATAGGATTTAAAAAACTGAGTTCCTTCTCACACCAGCAACATTTTCATGTCCTCAGTAGCCACATGTGGCTAGTGGCTATTTTGGACAGTGCAGGTATAGATCATTTCCAGTAACATTGGCCAGTCCAGATAAAACTTTAAAATACTATACAATTAGTGACATAATTGCTACACTATTGAACCAAGATTTTAAAATTCTCTGTGTCTAGCAGTTTTTATTTTAGCTGATAAAATATTGCCATGTTCTCTCTTGGCTTTTTGTTTTAACTAAATACAGATGGTCAGAATCTAATGTTTTTCTGGAATATTTGGGGATTATAGTTAGCTGCTTTTTAAGCATAAAGATGTCAGCTTTTCTAAGAACATGAGTGCTTTCTACCCCCTTTGAGCTCTAGACCTGTATATATTGCTTTCTAGTTGATACCCTCTTGGATATATTAAAGGTATCTCAAATACAATATGTCTAAAACTAAACTGATTTCCCCCTTACTCCCACATCCACCCCCCCAACCCCAAAATGCTCGTCCTGTTTCTTTGTTCTTTATTTTAGTGAATAGACTCCATTATCTTTCCAGTTGTAAAATCCAGAAAACTAGGAGTGATTCTTAACAACTCTCTCTCTCCCCGATATATCCAGTCAGGTTTTATTAATCTTACTTTTTATATCTCTTGAATCTGTCTACTTCCCATTTCTACTGCTACCACTTTAGTTTGTTACTATTATCTTGCCTGAAAGTTTTGGTCCCTTTCTAATCCATTATCCATCCTGAAAGCACAGTGACTTATTTTGAAGCACACGTCTGATTGTCACTCTCCACTCCTGTTTTTTATGGCTTCCCATTGCTTCTAGGGTAAAAATTAAACTCCTTAACAATGCTTAGTCCGTTAGCCCCATCTTTTACCGTGTTCTGCATAACTCTCCACTTCAACTAAGCTGACTTTTAGTCCTTGTATGTGTCTTGCTTCTTACATTACAAGGCCTTTCCTTGCACATGCTTTTCTCCCTGTCTGGACCACTCTCTCTTTACTTTACCTTCACTTGTTTACCTTCATGCCTCAACTGATGATTTGCTTCCTTACGGAATACTCCAACCTTCCAGATTAGGTAGTACCATCATACATTTACCACAGTTGCAATTTACATTTGATTGTGTGATAATATGATTGTCTTTCTTTTCCACTGCTTCCAAACTCCATGAAGACAGGTACCACATCTTTTCTCCTCCTTTTTAAAGATTTTTAAAATTGATTTCTAGAGAGGAAGGGAGAGGGAGAGAGAGAGAAACGTCAATGTGAGAGCAAAGCATGGATTGGCTGCCTCCTGCATGCCTCCTCCACCAGGGATTGATCCCACAACCTGGGCATGTGCCCTGACCAGAAATTGAACTGGCAACCTTTTGGTGCACTGGACAGCACCCAACCAATTTAGCCATACCCACCTGTGCAGGACCACATCTTATTTTCCTTTTAGGCTTATAATTGAATCCCTAAGACCTACCTCATTGCATGATGACTAAATATTGATTGAATTGCCAAGTTGATGTTACTAAAGATTTCAGTTCATGGATTTTTATAATTAATAATAGGATTTTGAATATTAATATTTATGAATGTAGTAGTTAATATAGTTGTAGTTAAACTGCCAGTTATACTGCTTTTTCAGTACTGTATGAAAGTAAATTAGTATTTTAATATAAACTTATTAATTATTGAAAATAGTATAAAAATAGTATTCTTAAATTATTTTATAATAAAATCATATTTTAGAATAGTTTTAGATTTACAAATTATTACAGAGATAGTATAGAGATTCCTATATACCCCATGCCCAGTTCACCCTGTTATTAACATATTACGTTGGTATGGAACACTTGTCACAATTCATGAACCAATATTTATACATTATTATTAACTAACATGTACAGATTGCCTCAGTCTTCTCCTAATGTTCCTATTCCAAGATCCCATCCAGTATGCCATCTTACATTTAGTTGTCATGTGTCCTCTTGGTTTTGAGATGCCTTCTTTCTTAGATGCCTTCTTTTTGATGATAAGATAATTTTAAGGATTATTGGACAGGTATGATGTAGACTGTCTCTCATTTGGGATTTGCCTGATGCTTTTCTCATGATTAGACTGGGCAATGTGTAATTTGGGGAAAGACAACAGAGGTCAAGTGCCATTCTCATATCAAGGGCAAATACTGTTGCCCTGACCGGCTTGGCTCAGTGGATAGAGCGTCAGCCTGCGGACTGAAGGATCCTAGGTTCAATTCCGGTCAAGGGCATGTACCTTGGTTGCAGGCACATCCCCGGTGGAGGGTGTGCAAGAGGCAGCTGATCAATGTTTCTCTCTCATCGATGTTTCTAACTGTCTATCTTTCTCCCTTCCTCTCTGTAAAAAATCAATAAAATATATTAAAAAAAAGAATAAATACTGTTAATATTGCCTTAACACTGTTGCTGTTAACCTTGATCAACTGGTTTGAGATATTGTTTATCAGGTTTGTCCATTGTAAAGTTACTTTTTCCCCCTCCTCTTTTTTTATAAGAAAGTCACTATGGGAAATGCACATTTAGGAGTGGGGAGTTATGTTCCATCTTCTTAACAGTGGAGTAGTACATAAACTTTTATGAATTCTTATGCAGGGGAGATTTGCCTCATTCCCCCCACTTATTAAATTACTAGATGTCCAGTGCATGGATTTGTGCACTGGTGGGGTTGTGGCCTGCGGGGATCGGCTCTCATCCTGGTCAGATGGGCAGGTGCTCCCACTGCAGGAGCAGCCACTCATCCCAGTCAGCTGAGCGGCTGTGGACCCACCCTCTGAGCAGCTGCTCCTGTTGTGGGAGCGCCGCTCATCCTGGTCAGCCAAGCAGCGCTCCCACTGTGGGAGCACACTGACCACCAGGGGGAAGCTCCTGCATTGAGTGTCTCCCCCTTGGTGGTCATTGCGCATCATAGCTACTAGTTGACCAGTCATTCTGGTCATTCTGCCATTTGGTTGCTGGGCTTTTATATATATAGATTGGATATTTAAGTTATACTTTGAGGTATAATACAGTACTACTTTACTTATTTTGTTGTTTAAACTGTTCCAGTTTTGGCCACTGTGAGCTCTTTCAGTTGGTTCCAATATTCCTTTGACATATTCCCATCATTGTGAGTTTTTTGTTGTTTGATGTGTGTGTTTTTAAGCACCTTTTTACTTTCTGGCACTACAAGATGCTCCAGGCTTACCTTGTATATTTCCTATTTCAGTCCTAGAATCAACCATTTCTCCAAGGAGCGTTGCTGGTTCCCTTTATTGAAGAATGTTATTAGAAACCAAGATCTGGGCACTGTATGTGCTTATTATTATTGGGGTTACTTCTAGGAAACATAAACTAATGCATGTATATACATATCTATGAATATATCTATATGTATCTATATTAAGCTATATTCTTAGATTATTTACTCTGACTTTCTTTCAATTGGAAAAAAAATTACCTAGGAATATTGCGGGGTTTTTTGTTTTTTTTTTTTTTTTTTAGAAGGTTTTGGAATTTAGTAACAGCTCTCCAATTCTCTTGGTTCTTGGTTGACTTCACTTCTAATGTTTTGGAATTTAGCTAGCCATCGATGAAGAATGAGGCCACACTACACTGAATAATTTAGAGTTCATTTGCAGCTAGTTTTCTTTCAAGGAGTAATTTAGTTTTGAGAGTCTTATCATTTTACTTCTCATTAGTTTCTCTGTAACACAATCTGAGTGGGAAAATAAAAAAGACTTCTTTAAACAGTTAATTGAGTTACGTGGTTAAAAGTTGCTAATGATGGTGTGGATGGGAATAGTTGAATATCTATTAGGTTGATTTTTAAATTGTTCCCCATTACTACAGGTAATTGAGAATTATCTTAATTTTTTCTCATACAGTGAGAAATCTAGTTCTCTGTATCTACATTCTGTTTACTTGAGGTATATATTATATTCTGCATACTTTTTCTAAATGTTTGGTTGTGTTTGTTCACCTATTATAATCAATAGATGCTTATATGATTGTAGACAAGTTTAAACATATACACAAATTATTTTATAATACAACTAAAGGCCTGATGCATGAAATTCATGCAAGAGTAGGCCTTCCTTCCCCTGGCTGCCAGCACTGGCTTCCTTCTGGCACCCAGGACCTGGGCTTCCCTCTGGCCACTGGCAGGCACCCGGGACCTGGGCTTCCCTTGCAACCCCAGCTCTGTCTGGAAGGTCGTTCAGAAGGACATCTGGTCTAGTTAGCATATTACGCTTTTATTATTATAGATGTAAAGTAGTCCTTACTACTATAAAGCAAGATAAGGACTAAAGAATATTGAAGGCTGCTGATTTACATCAGTTGGTTAGGCTTCCCTTCTTAGATGACATTTGAGCAGAAACCTGAATGACAGGGAGCATCATGTGAAAATCTGGGTGGGAGTAAGAACCTTCAAAAAAGAGGAAACAACAAGGGCAAAAATAATATTGGTGTGTTTGAGGAACAGTGCTGAGGGGTTCTATGGCTGGAACTAAATGTCAGTGAGGACAGAGTAGGAGGAAATGTGGGTTAAGTGGTAGCTAGGAGCTAAGATGGGTTTAACATGGAAATGAGAATGACAGATAGACGATGACAAAGTTGGGAGAAGATTTGAAATATAGTAGTCAGGTAGCTTGTAGTTAAAAATATAAGACAAGTTAGGTGTTGACACTCTATATTACAAAGCCACTGTTCTCAAAACTGCCTGGTACTGGCACAGGAAAAGACATATAGACCAATGGAACAGAACAGAGAACCCAGAAATAAACCCAAGCTATTATGCTCAGTTAATATTTGACAAAGGAGGCAAGAGCATACAATGGAGTCAAGACAATCTCTTCAATAAATGGTGCTGGAAAAATGGGTCAGATACATGCAAAAAAATGAAACTAGATCACTAACTTATCCCATACACAAAAACAAACTCAAAATGGTTAAAGGATTTAAGTGTAAGATGGGAAACCATAAAAATCTTAGAAGAGTCCATAGGCAGCAAAATATCAGACATATGTCATAGCAGTATCTTTACTGATACATCTCCTAGGGCAATGGAAACTAAGGAGAAAAGAAACAAATGGGACTACATCAAAATAAAAAGCTTCTGCACAGCAAAAGAAACCATCAACAAAACAACAAAAAAGCCCACTGCATGGGAGAACATATTTGCCAATGCTATTTCAGATAAGGATTTAATCTCCAACATTTACAGGGAACTCATGCAACTTAACAAAAGTAAGATATACAATCTAATAAAAAAAACGGGCAAAGGCCTATGTAGATATAGAGGACATGCTTGTCCTTTTTGAAAGAGGACATACAGAAGGTCGAGAAACATATGAAAACATGCTCAAAGTCACTAATCATCCGAGAGATGCAAATCAAAAGAACAATGAGGTACCATCTCACACCTGTCAGAAAAGCAATCATCAACAAAACAACAAATGACAAGAGCTGGCGAGGATGGGTGAAAAAGGAACCCTCATACACTGCTGGTGAGAATGCAGACTGGTGCAGCCACTGTGGAAAACAGTATGGAGTTTCTTCAAAAAGTTAAAAATGGAACTGCCATTTGACCCAGTAATCCCACTTCTAGGACTATATCCCAAGAAACCAGAAACACCAGTCAGAAAGGATATATGTACCCCTATGTTCATAGCAGCACAATTTACAATAGCTAAGATTTGTAAACAGCCTAAGTGCCCATCAGCAGATGAGTGGATTAAAAAACTGTGGTACATCTACACAATGGAATACTATGCTGCTATAAAAAAGAAGGAACTTTTACCATTTGCAACAGCATGGATGGAACTGGAGAGCATTATGCTAAACGAAATAAGCCAGTCAGAGAAAGATAAATATCACATGATCTCACTCATATATGGGATATAATGATCAATATACAGGCAGTTCTCAGGTTACATCAGACTTGATGTAAATCGTTTCGTGGTTATGTTGCCATCTCCCATTTATTTTTTTAAAAAAGTTCCATCATTTCGACGTATGTACATATGTGCTTTATGTTTTTTATTATTTATTTACCACAAGTAAAGGTCAGGAATTGTTATCTTTCTTTAAATTTTTTTTACTGTTTCACTTTATTACTGCTGTGTATGTGCTCCCTGTGAGTGACGTAGGTGCTTATATAGGTGGGTTCTGACTTAACAGTGAGAATCGGGTTACGTCATACTGTAGGAATGGATCTCCGATGTAACCCGAGGACCTACTGTAATCTGATGAACAAAAATGGATCCAGAGACAAAGTGGCACTGAGCAGACCATCCAACCGTGGGGACAAGGCAGGAGAGGGGGGGTTAGAGATCAACCAAAGGACTTGTATGCATGCATATTAGTATGACCAATAGGCACAGACACTGGGGCAGTGGGGGCTTGCTCTTGGGGGTGGGAGTGGTGGGGAGGGGCATTAATCGGAGAAAAGAGACATGTAATACTTAAAACAAAAATTAGGTGTTGACGCTAATAGATTAAAATATTTGGTAAGAAAAATTTGCAACATAAAATAAAAGTTAAATAGTAAATGGATTTCCATGTACTCATCATCCAGGCTTAATAATTATTTGGATTTTACATTTGCTTTTTCCATTCCTTTATAATAATACAGTAGATTTGAGGGTCATCTTCCTTTTAAACCATAAAATTGCCAAGATATATAGAAAGAAGAAAAATGAATAAGGCTACAAATGATAACATTTGTGACCATACTTCAACCCTGTCTTGATATTGGTCCATTTTAGAAAAGTGTAGTTAGGGTACCTACCCATAGTGACAAAGTTAGAAAGAGTAACTGTGTTGGTAAATGCTAGTGTTGATGGGACTACTCCAGTATTTGTCCTGTTGGTCCTGAGTTAAAATTAATGTACTATAATTATAACATCTTTCCATAGCATGTTCAATTTTCCAAACTACTTCACATTTGATTTTTATAAGAGCTGTATGATATATAGGTGAGATTAATAATCACCCTATATAATAAAAGCCTAATATGCTATGTGTTCGGTCATCTGTTCAACCAATCAAAGCATAACATGCTAATGATATGCTAAGGCTGCTCAACCGCTCACTATAATGTGCACTGACCACCTGGGGGCAGACAGCCAACTGGTATGTTAGCTTGCTGCTGGGATTCGGCCGATTGGGACTGAGCAAGATGGGCCGGACATGCCCTGGAGCCCTCCTGCAGGCCCTCCCCAGCTGGCCAACCTCCCGTGTCTCTCCCCAGCCCCGATCATATACCACTGGGGTCCCTCAGCCTGGCCTGCACCCTCTCGCAATCCAGGACCCCTTGGGGGATGTCGGAGAGCTGGTTTCGGCCTGACGGTGATGTGCACTGACCATTGGGGGCAGACGCTCAACACAGGAGCTGCCCCCTGGTGGTCAGTATGCCACTGAGCCAGAAGCTGGGCTCACAGCTGGTAAGCTCAGCAAAGGTGGCAGGCCGCCTCTGTGGCAGTGCTAAGGATGTCCAATGATGACATTCCCCAAGGGCTCCCCATCTGTGAATGGGCGCAGGCCAGGCTGAGGGATCCCTCTGGTATTTTATAAATGAGGACATTGAAACTTAGGGAAGTAAAGTGACTTATAAAAAGGGCAGAACTGGTCCTTAAATTCTTGTCTCCAGATACCTTGCTGAGTTCTCAGGGTCCATGCAGTAGGCTTGTTCACCTAATACTTTTGAACCATATTGAATGAACACTTTATAATAAATGCATTAACCATTTTTTAAAGAAGGCCATATTTTACCAATACAGAAGGCTATTTCAAAGGCTATTTGAATTATGAGTTCAATAGAATTGCTTTTTCTTTTTGTAGGCAAAGAAAAATCTCAATAATTTTGTCTGACACAAGGCATTTGTGTTTTTTGGTATTGGAACAAACAATATATGGCCTCTGTTAACATGCACAATCAGTCCACTAAGCACTGCAACTTTCATTATCTGAACTATAACAATTGGAGTAGAGTATTTGGGGCTTATTTTCTTTCACACTGTTTGCTTTCTGCACTATTTTGTGTTTTTTTTTCCTCTCTAGAATTGACTGAAATTAAGAATTTAGTCCTTTAGATTAGAAGAAAATATAACCATTATTTGATAGCAAAACAAAATACCAGTTGAATATATGCAGCCAGTGAACTGAGCACTGGAAACATTTCCCTGTATTTTTTAATGAAATTTCAAAATAACTTTTTTAAATGGTAGATTTAAGAAACAATTGGAAAAACTTTAAGTTTATTATTGTACCACTTTATTTTTGCTGGCTCCATGGTAGATTAGATTAAAGAACAATGTTAAATATTTGTTTTAGAAGATACAAAGCCCTGTACAATTCCAGATGTCTAACTAAGATTAAGACACATTCCTTTCCATCCTTTCTAGAAAGTTTCTAAGCATTTTCTAAATTGGGGATTTACCATTAATATTTCCATATGCCATATCTTGCATTATTAAGATAGAGATTTTTAGTATTTGGATCAAATTTTGTAATGCTACGTTTTATTTTCCATGGAGTATTCACCAATAAATGCAGATTATCAAATGTAAAGCCTTTTAAAATATGTCAGGTGTATTTTCAGGATTTGAAAAACAAGTAGTGCCAGAAAAATTTACTTGAGCTTTTTTCTTTTAGCCTAGGTCTTGGGCAGCTACAGAAAAGGCTATAGCTTAGGCATTGAATTGACGGGGAGAGAAAAGTCACTGTGCATTTTGAGGGTGAAGATGAAGTTAATAGACATTTGGTTGCCTAATTGACTAGTATAGAGAGTGTTAGAGGAGGGGATGGTATGAGAAGCAGCTGGAGAAGTAGGTAGGACTCAGATTGTAAGCAGTTTACTAGCCATGTGAAAGCTATTACAGTATGGAGAATGTTGCATGATTTTCAGTATTTTGAGCTTTTATATAATAAGACACAGGCTCTGCCTTTCCCTAGCCTCATCTTGTAGAGACTTTCCCCAGCACTGGAAGAGGGCTGTGACTGGGCAGCCATAAAAATAAGGTAGATGTAATACTTGGCTAAAGCCTGACTTGGCAAACCAAAACGAGGCAATTCACTTTTGCTGTTTTAAAAGATCTTGGATGAGAGCCACTGGATCTGAGGAACAGAGGGATTTTTTTTTTTTTTTTTTTTAGTGCTCTGCTGTTTTTTAGATACTCTTAAAGACAATTACTTGTGATTTTCAGACTTGGATCAAACAGGGATGTAAATGACACTTGGGACGGCAGTAATTTTCATAGTGAGAGGGTAGTGGTCTCATTTATTTTTGTCACAGAGATATATTTTGGGAAATGATAAACTTCGCTACTGAATTACAGAGCTGCAAGCTAGTCCCTCCTTGTATCTTATCAGGGTCATATGCCTCCCCCCACCAGACCAGTGTGGTCTCTGGGTGGATTTGGGGCTTGCAGAAAAAATAGATCCTCTGTTTTTAAAGATTATAGAATAGAATTTTACCCTTAAAAAATATGTTGAAGTAAAATTTACATATGATATACTCCAATGAGTTTTGACAAATGCATAAACTTGGGAAACCATAATCACAATTAAGATACAGAAGTTTTCATTATCCTAAAGTTCCCTGTACTCTTTGCAATTAATCCTCCCCTATTTAACCCCTCTCCCCAGGCAATAGCTGATCTGTCATGATAGATTAGTTTTATATTTTCTAGAGTTCTATATAAGTAGAATGATATAGTATGTATTATTTTTGTGTCTGACTTTTTTAGCTCAGCATAATGTTTTGAGATTAAGCAACATTATTGTATATATCAGTAATTCATTACTTTTTAGAGCTGAAGAATATTCCATTATATGTATATTACACAATTTGTTTATCCATTACCCTGTTAGTGGACATATTTTATTTTTTTATTTTTGGGCTCTTATGAGTAAAGCTGCTATGAATATACATAATACAAGTGTAATCAGGACATTTGTTTTAATTTCTCTGGTGAATGCTTAGGTGTAGAATGGCTGAGTCGTATTTACTTTTATAAGAAACTGCTAAGCAGTTCTCCAAAGTGAAGTACTTTTTAATATTCTCTCAAGCAGTGTAAGCAAGTTCCCAATTACTCTTTACCAACACTTGGTATTGTCAACCTTTTTAAACTTTAGACATTATAGTGGTTATATATACAGGGTGTCCCCAAAATATGTATATACACTTTAGCAGCTGATAGCTCAATTGATGTTTCTTTCTTTTCAGATTTAACCCATTGGAATTAGTAGGTATTCAAAGTATGTATACATTTTTTTGGAGACACCCTGTAGGTGTACCTTATTGTGGTTTTAAATTGCATTTCCTTGATGATTAGTGATGTTGAAAATCTTTTCATGTATGTACTTGCCATTCATATATTTTCTTTTGTGAAGTGCTTGTTAAATTTTTGGGCATAAAAATGTTTTCTTATTATTTACACTAGGGGCCCAGTGCACAAAATCATGCACCTTGAAAGGAACTGTGGGCTGCGAGGCTGCAGTGGCCACAGGGGCGGGTCTCAGCCCATCCTCCACACCCCCGCCTGGCCCCTCCCACCGCAGCCACCCAGTCCCCTCTGCCGGCAGCCCCGCTCCACTGCTCCCACACGCTGATGGCACCAGCCCTGCTTGCACCTGCTGACGGCGTGGAGCAGTTGGGGCCGGCGCCATCAGCGGGTGCTGCCCTGATCGCCCCTCAGGAGCAGGGGGAGGTGGAAAAGCCCTGAGGGGTGATTAGGGCTGGCAGCTGATGCTTGCACCTGCTGATGGCACTGAGCGCTCGGGGCTGGGCACTGGTAGTGGGTGTGAGCAGGGCTGGCACCAGCAGCAGGTGCAAGCGCCAGGCGGGACTGTAGCACGGAGGAGCAAAGAATTTTCAGTAACCACCAGTGGCTCACCCCGGTGACAGTGACTGACCGCCACCCGCACTCACCTGCTCCACCATCCCACTGCAGCCGATTCCCGCCATGTTCCGCACTCTGCCTGCTGCCTATGCCTGCCATGTTCCGTGCACACCCCTTGGTGGTCAGCACATGTCATACCGACTGGTTGTTCAGTTGTTTCTGCTGTTCAGTCTATTTGCATATTAGGGTTTTATATAGAGAGATATTTGTAACACCAGCCATTTGTCAGATACATTCATATTTTACATCTATTTTCTCCCAGTTTGTGGCTTGCCTTTTCATTTTTTTCTCTTTTTTTGTTAATCCTTACCCGAGGATACCTTTTCCATTGATTTTCAGACAGAGGGGAAGGTAGGGGGAGAGACAGAGAGAGAAACATTGAAGCAAGAGAGACACATCGATTGGTTGCCTCCTGCTTATGCAGGCCCACACACCCCACCATGGATGGAGCCTGCAAACAAGGTACTCAACCCTGACTGGAATTGAACCCTGGACCCTTCAGTCTGCAAGCCAACACTCCAACCACTGAGCAAAACCTGCCAAGGCTCATTTTTTTTAATAATGTCTTTTGAAGAGAAGTTTCTAATTTTTATGAAGTTCAGGTTATCAGTGTTTCTATTTTATTATTTATGTTTTTTGTGTCCTAAGAAATGTTTGCCTACCCCAGGGTCATTATTCAGTCTGTGATATTAAAAGGCATTCTTCATTTCTGTTACAGTGATTTTGATCTCTAACTTTTTTTTAAATTCTATCTTAGAATTTTTATAACTCTGCTTACATTGCCCATCTGTTCATGTATATTTATATATATTTAGTTTCTGAAAGAAATTTATATTTTCTATGGTTACAAAATTAAGGGATGTATTTTTAAACATTATTTGACTGTTAGGGCAGTAAAGTCAGAGTATAAAAATTTATTCTTCTAGTATAAAAGTTTCAAAAATTTTGTTATATCAGGGAAACTCTTTAGACAAAAGCTGACTTAAAAACCCATTTTATACAATAGGAAAAGTATACCTGTTTTAGTTTAATTAATAATCAAGCTTGTCTTTCTCCATAATATTTTTCCAGTTGTCAGTGATAGTCTATCATAACACTATTTACAAGGCAAGGATATTGCCCTCTGGTACTTGTAACAAGTAACTTGTGGTGTTTTTTGTTGTTTTTTAAATATATATTTTTATTGATTTCAGAGAGGAAGGGAGAGGGAAAGAGGAACATCAGTGATGAGAATCATTGATCAGCTGCCTCCTGTATGCCCCCTACTGGGGATCAATCCCACAGCCCAGGCATGTGCCTTTGATTGGAATCGAACATGGAACCCTTTAGTTTGCAGGCCGATGCTCTATCCACTGAGCCAAACCAGCTAGGGCTAGTAATTTGTGTTTTTAATATAAAAATTTAAGTTGAGTTCAGTTTTAAAAGCCAGGTGCATTTTTATTATATTAATATCATGTTTACTATAAGTATTAGGTAAATTAGAAATTAAGTTTTTTAATGCTGGCTTTTAAGTGCCTTAAACATGAATATAATCTTTTAATTTTGCCTTTTGCAATTTTGTATTACTTAGGACTATTTTTTTTTTTTTTTTTGCCTCCTTTTTGTAGGAGTCTACCATGGCTCAAGAGTCTCCCAAAAATTCAGCAGCAGAAATTGCGGTGACTAGTAATGGAGAAGTTGATGACTCTCATGAACATGGCTTTAATAGGGTAAGAACACTTTTCTTTCTCTTAATAAAAGAATCATGATACCCACAGAGGCAAGGGTGGGAGAGGGCAGGGTGGAGCAGAGGGTCTGCATCCCCAAATGCCTTCCCTTGGGAGGCCCTCTGAAGGATGGGGAAACTACGGCCCATTTGGCCACCAGCTCAGCTCGGCAGCAGTAGAGCCACTCACTCCAGTGCAACCAGCACCACCTGTCTTTGGAAAACTTTGACAAGACTCAAGGCGAGCTCTCCCCAGGTTGCCTGAGGAAGGGTCTTCCCTTGTACTCTTCAGGACACTGGTCAGCATCCAAGAGTTAGGGATGTTTATTTTTATTTCTGGGCCGTTCTGCAGCGTGATGAAAGAAGTGAATGCTTTTAAAGTAACCAGAGATGCTATAGAGTTAAATGCAGCCAATTATACAGTGTGGCATTTATAGAGAGTTCTCTTAAAATCACTTCAAAAGGATCTACATGAGGAAATGAACTACATTGCTGCAGTAATTGAAGAACAGCCCAAAAGCTATCAAGTTTGGCATCATAGGCAAGTATTAGTGGAATGGCTAAAAGATCCATCTCAGGAGCCTGAGTTTATTGCTGATATTCTTAATCAGGATGCAAAGAACTATCATGCCTGGCAGAATCGACAGTGGGTTGCTCAGGAATTTAAACTTTGGGATAATGAGCTGCAGAATGTAGACCAACTTCTTAAAGAGGATGTGAGAAATAATTCTGTCTGGAACCAAAGATACTTTGTAATTTCTAACACCACTGGCTACAATGATCGGGCTTTACTGGAAAGAGAAGTCCAGTACACTCTGGAAATGATCAAGCTAGTACCACATAATAAAAGTACATGGAACTATTTGAAAGGGATTTTGTAGGATCGTGGTCTTTCCAAATATCCCAATCTATTAAATCAATTGCTTGATTTGCAACCAAGTCATAGTTCCCCCTACCTAATTGCCTTTCTTGTGGATATATATGAAGATATGCTAGAAAACCAATGTGACAACAAGGAGGACATTTGTAATAAAGCATTAGAGTTACGTGAAATCTTAGCTAAAGAAAAGGACACTAGAAGAAAGGAGTATTGGAGATATATTGGAAGATCTTTTCAAAGCAAACACAGCACAGAGAGAGACCCACCAACAAATGTACAGCAATACTACCATCTAGAAGAACTTGATAGAGTAATTTTATTTTTTTAAGAGACTCTAATGCAGGAGTTTAAAACTAGAGTGATCATTCCCTGTGCCTGTAGTGTAAAATATGCATCGCACAGGTATTGCTTTTTAACAAGAACTAAGTACGATGTTCCTTGGATGCTGCTGCCATGCAGACTAGCTCTAAGTAATTCGATTATTTTATAGCCAAGTAATTTGGGGGAAGGAGAAGGAAAAAAGTCCCATAAAGGTCCTTTTGTAGTCTTATCAACATTTACTTTAATCCCTTAGCATCAACTCCTCCCTAAATGGTATATGCATCAGAATTTACAGCATAAATGATTACAGATAACTTATATGTAATGGATATAAGGTAGCTTAAATTTTGGTTTAGGAAGCAAGGAATGCAATTGTTACTCAGAGCTGCTATGCCACATTCACAATATCTTGCTATTACTGTAACCAACTAATGCCAAAAGAATGGTTTTGTAATAAAATTATAGATTTATCAAAAACAAAAAAGAATCATGATAAGCCCTTAAATGTTGAGACAAAAGTAATAGTGTTTAATATAGGAATATTTTCTTAGATTGACCAAAATGCCAGGAATCTAATTTATCATGTAGGGATGACTTAGGTATGTCATAATAGTGACTTTTTAGGATTAAGCCCCAGGCCAGTAAGCATTTAGGCTTTGATGTTACCAATAATTCTATTGATAACAGAACAAGAGTGTGTCTGACACTTTTGGCATATCCTATATAATAAAACCCTAATATGCAAATTGACTGAATGCAGATTGACCAGTCACTATGATGCACACTGACCACTGGCGGGGGGTGGAGGGGGGTAGGAGCAGGTAGTGGGGGGGATGCTCAACGCAGGAGCTGCCCCTGACTGGGAGGTGACTGGCAGGGGGCAATTGGGGTACAGGGCCAGCCAGCAGGCGGCGCCAGGCCACTAGCCAAGGCGGGAGCCAGTAGGGGCCTCCTGATCGCCCCGCCCACTTGTCGCCCCACAGATGGCCCTGATCCCGTCCAGGCCTTTCCTATATATTAGGAACAGTCTCTTAGGTTTAAACATTAAAACCTGGCAAGGCTACTCTAACACTGAAAAAAACAGGATGATGCAGCGATAACATGCATGGACTCTGGCTTGCACACTTTGTGGTCAGCCCTGATTCTGACACTTATAAATGTGTGACAAAGCCAATTACTTCTCTCTGCTTCAGTTTTTCCACCCGTAAGGTGGGGAAAATGGTACTACTGCCTCAGAAGGATCATGTTATGTACTACTTTTTATAATCAGGGGAAAAAAACGTAGCTGCCCATACAACAGCAAAATGCCTTTCACCTGTATGAAAAGTATGGTCACCGGTGCATGCAGAATCCCGGATTGTGAGAGGGATGTCTGACTGCTGGTTTAGGCCCGACATCCCCCGAGGGGTCCTGGATTGCGAGAGGACGCAGGCCAGGCTGAGGCCTCACTACCCCCGGCACGAACTTCATGCACCGGGCATCTAGTAACTTTATAAAACTACTTAATTTTCTTTGTTATAAGAAAAAATATTAATATAGGTTATCCTTTTGAACATTGGCATTGTCTGATCTCTTTTTTATGTGTCCTTAGTACATAATTCCTAAGTAGACTGCTTTTGACTTTGTTGTTCACTTTCTAAAGTTAACTTTTAAAATACATGCTTGACTCTGAAAAATGAAATTAGGGATGCTTTAAATTTTAATCTGCCTTTCATTGAAATTGAAATGTAATGCATTTTCATGGCAATACCATGGGTTTGCGGATGATATGGGCTTAAATGTCAGTTATGCAATTTCTAGTGTTGAAACCTTGGGCAGGTATTTATTTAATCTCTTCTTGTTTTTGTTTTCTAATCTCTGTATATGAGAATCTTACTTTTGTAGGGATATTAACATTAAATAGGATAAAGTAAGTAATATGCTGAATATAGTTCTAGAAATGATAGTGATGACTACTATTCATGGAGCTATTTTCATTAAATACCCCTTTTATGTTATTTGGTACATGTGTACAACTTTAAATAACTTTTAAAATATAGTTTTCATATTCTTGAAAATTATAATTATATTATCATTTTACTGTTTAAATAGGGCTCCCTTTATTTCATATGTTTAAGAATAAAATACTTGAACAGGTGATATTTTAGATCAGAATTTCTCAATTTCAGCACTATCAGCATTTTGGACCAGATAAATTTCCTTGTTGTGCCCTGTGCATCTAGGATTCCTGTTCTCTTCCTACTAGATACTAGTAGCACCCACCAGTTGTGACAAGCAAAATGTCTCCAGACATTGCCAATGTCCCAGGAGTGGGCAGAAACTTGCTCTGTATGAGTTCTTTGCTTATGCAGTCATAGCTGGTTAACTTGCTGCTTTGTAAGTTTACTCATTGGTTAATGTCAAATTCTCTTTTTGGAGATTCCCCTGCAGTGCTATTTCACTTTCTGTTGAGAGGTAAAGGAAAAAAGGAGATGTTGTCCTGAAGGTCTTCCCTACTTAGATGTAATTTTGAAACTGGGAAAGGCTCCTTAGAAGCAACAGTGCTCTTCAACCAGCACTTCACCTCCCTAAAAGAAATCCAACGTCATAAAACGTGTTTCCATTTTAACCTGCTCTTAGGAAAAATATATGCATGATGAGAGCTTCTTACATATTTAATATGCTTTAAATCATATAAACATTGGCCATGTGATCGATCCCTTTTACCATAAGTAAAAAATAGTATTTTAAAAGCAGCTTTTGACTATGTTGAATAAATTACACGCAGGATCTATTAGGCATATAGAGGGTTGGGGGGAAAGTAAGTTTACAGTTGTTCGTATGGAAAATAATACAATAATAATATATAATAATAATATAAGAATTAACTCTGGCCCAGCCACTGTGGCTCAGTGGTTAAGTGAACCAGGAGGTCATGATGCGATTCCCGGTAGAGGCTGTGCAGGAGGCAGCTGATCAATGATTCTCTCTGATCAGAGATAGATGTTTTTGTCTCTTCCTCTCCCTTCCTCTCTGAAATCAATCAATAGGTATATATTGAATAATCTCTGTTTTTCATACTCATAACTATAAACCAACTTGTGCCCCACCCTATATTTATCCACACTTTTCCTTTGGTATTTTATGAGCAATAAAAGGGAAATTGTATTTAATCTCATCCACATTTCTATTTTAATATAGATAAAAGTTTATAAAAGTGTTGAAGTGTATTTATTATCATTAGACTGTATTTTATGGACTAAGAAAGATCTCATGTAAAACTGGATCATGACCACTTTTCAAGATAGTTTACTTATATACACCTTCCTTTTATACATATTTGCTGTCTGAAATTGTATAATGGCTTTTATTTAATGCATACTGCACTTTATAAAATATAGTCTTGTGTAAAATGAAGACAGTCATTTATTAAGTTGTCATCACTTAGCTGTCCTGTTGGTGTCACTGTGGCACAGGCAGTGAAATTACAAATGTTTTTGTGTCTCATGTTTCATTTTTCATTTGATTTCCCTTTTTGGTCTGAGCTAAGAGAGGTTCTGGTTAGAGTTTTCACATTCACATAGAGATTTTAATGTATGAACCTATCATAGGGATTCTCTGGAAGCATTTTAACATATGTTAATGTTTTGAGGTTTATTACTCTTTTATTCAGATGAGAGGATATGATCTTAAAATAAATTATCGCAGTTTATTTAGAGCAAAAATATTTTTGCTTCTTAATAAAAAGTAATTCATATTTTTTGAAGATTAGAAAAGTTCAATACTAAAAATACAAATTACTCTTTGACTTTCAACTGCATGTTATAATTTATTGTTATACTGCTGGTCACAATATTAGATTAGAAATGTACAATTTGTGGCATAAAATAAAGAGAAGAAGAAAATATTAGCTTCATATGGTTGAAATTTCTTGCGAATTAAGTTATATTTGGCAGATTTAGAGAAATTACTTTAATAGGTATAGCTAAAAGGAAACTTTTCTTGTAGTTGGCCCAAAACTAAAATCCACAATTTGTTTTTTCACCTATGGACATTTTCCTCTAGAAAAAATTTACATATACACAGGATACCAAGTTTTATATTCAATTTTAGGGAGTTTAGCACCCCCCTAAACCCTGTCTTTGGATCCTTAGGTTTCCTGGGTCTTGAAAACTCCTGATCTACAAGTTTGGAGTTAAATCACAGGATTTTAGTTAAGTGGGAGTACCTTTGAGATCCCCAAGTCTCACTACTTTTCCCAAGAGATTGGAATCACCTTTAGGGCAGAGACAGTGTGTAGCACACAACACTGTTATGGTTAACAATAGTTGCACGATAAAGGAGTGAATTCCAGTATAAGGACTTAAAATTTAACATGTTTTCTACTTCAGTCATCCTACCCTAGAGTTTGAATAGCATGTGATGAGTATGTCTTCATAATATACAGTTTTTACCAAATGTGTATCTTGGACCCTTTTAGAGGTATGGCAGATGGTTTGCAAATGTTTTTCATTGTTTAAACCATGCAAACCTAGATTCATTTTAAATACTTACTTTTCAAGTATAAAATATATTCTTACTACTTTTATCAAAAGTAAGTTTTAAAATAATGTATTATTATATATACATCTATTAATTTAATTTTGGATTGGAATAGCTGTTAAAATTGTGAATAAATGTACTTTTTGATGATAGGCTGAAGCCTTATCTATCTTCATTATAATCCATAGATTGTACTTTTATTTATAAACAAATGCTATCATGAGTAAGTTTTTGATCTCTAGGAGGAATTTTTTGAATGTAGATACATACAAATTTTCCCAGTGATAGTCTTTGAATGAATTCAGCAGCATTAGACTTAAGACTCCAGTGGTTTTGCTTCCTGACTGATGACATGGTCCAAAGAGTGGCCATGGGAGTGCCAGTTGACTAAGTAGATAGGGCATGAAAGGTGAGAGACATTAGGGATGAAGAGGTTAATGAAATATGAGATTAAAGTGTAGGTTGGGTTGTACTGTATTAGTCTAGCATACCTTTTATCTCCCCTCAATTTTTGTTGGCTCTTTGTTCACAAATTATCAAACCTGAATCAAACTACCAACTTTAGGTTTTCTATAAGTATACGGAGGGGGTGAAAATCATACACCTTTACAGATTGTTATTACTACAACCAGTCATTCTGCATCAACATAGGTAAGCAGTCTCATGCAAATGACTTTATTTTATTTTAAGTATTTTATAATTTGTATTTAAAAAATAAAGCAACAAACTATATACCATGCTATAGGTAGACTATGTTTTTGATGAGCCGTGAAAATTCAGTATAGACACCTTGTATATCAGTTTGGAAGGAATTGCAAACTGAACATAGAATCATTCCCTGAAAGTGTGCCCAATGACATGCAAAGGGTTCAGAACACCCAGGATAAAGCTAAGAGTTGGGATAGAGCAGAAGACTTGGATATGCCAGAGCACCCAATAAAGGTTTGGGGTTGACTGGAAAGATGGTAGCTGACAATGTTAAGGTGGTGAAGAGGGCAGTGAGGTAGGGTGGCCCACAAGGAAGTGGGGACTGGGGTCAGTACTGATAGGAAAGCAATTCTCTACAACAGAGTTCCTCAAAATGTAGACAAAGGATTACCTGCATTAGAATCACTGGGCTTACTTATTTGAATCACTAGGCTCCACACGCCAACTTAATGAGAATCCCAGCAGGCAGCTACTAGTAAGAAGAATGTGCATTTTTAATAGGTTTCTCAAGTCATTCCTACCCAAACTAAAATTTGAGATTGGTAGTTGATAAGTACTGTGGAGGGCTGAGAAAAAGCTGACCCTGCCTTCTACCTACTTGATAAGTAGAGTGTTGGAGAATAATCAGCTTTGACTCAAGCTAATGGTGGAGAGGGGGCAGAGAGGCCACTGTGAGGAGGTTGAGGGTGTTGCCGTTCACTTACAGTAGAATTGGGGATGTGGAAGTCTGCTTGAATAATAGTTTTGCTTCTGGCAGATATTCCTTATAGGCAGCTAACCATTAAAACAGCAGAGGGAAAATTTAAATTATCAAAATTCACAGAACATTTAACATAGTTTTTTTCTAAATATTTTTCTTTAACAATTATATTATGTAAATGCTTTGGAAAGTTTTACCCATTTTGAAGAATGAGATAAGATATTTAAATTGAGAAAATTACTTAGTAAATAAGTATTAGTATTATATCTGCTAGATGTTAGAAATAATAAAGGGAAACAAGGTTGATACACAACGTTGGTTGAGCTTAGTGAACTTACAGCCAATAGGGACAGAGGACATACACAAATTAATTTTACCATGTGAAGTGATATGGTAGGCCAGGTATATCATGGTCTGGGAACTGGTAGGAGGAATACGGAAAGATCACCTGAGGAATTGCTATACAAGCTGAATCTGAAGGATGAGCTAGCCAGATGAAGAAGAGTGAAGAATGTTCCCCCTTTAGAAGCAACTCTTAAGCCTTGAAAAAGGTGTAAGACCATAAAATTAAAGTTAATTCACTATTGTTCAAGTGGAGAATATGGGGGCAGATGTGTAAGAAATGAGGCAGGCAGAGAGGGAAGTAGGGACCAGATCCTGAAAAACCTTAAAACCATGTTGAGGAGTATGAACTTTACCTAAAAGGTAAATGGGGAGCGGTCCTAAATGACATAAAAATGGAAGTGTCTCAGTCTGATTTGCTTTGTAGAAGTTGTGTCTTCCTACAGTTTGAAGAGTGAATTTCAGGAGTGACACGACTAGAAACAAGGGAGAAAATTAAATAGATCAGTTTGGTCACCAAGGGAGGAAGGGAAGCAAGACTTAGGACTTTTCTCTTGTAGAGAAACTAGAACCAGTAAAGAGCACCAAGTCATTTTTAAAGATGTAGATAGGAGGAAAACTCGAGAACATAGTGTAAAGAAACTAAGGGAGAAGAGAGTTCTGTAATTTGTAGAATACTTGGAGAATCCTTACAGATTGTTGGTAGTTACAGTATATGTTTTGAGAGTCAGTCCTTTATTCAAGATTTCTCATCACCCCAAGTAATTAATAAATCTCTAATTCTGCTTACCTCTTGTAGTGTTGTGCACCTTCTTAAGGATGTGTATTTTAAAGCAAATTTGCTGAACATTTTGTGTTCTGTATGTGCTGGTCTTGCACTAAATTTAGTTCAGAAGCAGATTACCTGCTAAATTATAAGTTCTGAACTTACATTTTTAATCTCATCCTTGTCTTACCTCAGTTAAAATATGCAAAATGGAGGCAAATTATTTTGGTTTGAAATGAGCACCCCTCATAGTTTTATGGAAGATGTTATTACAAATGTTATTTTGTATCTTTTGAAAAGGATTTAAAGTATACATGAAACTTTATTGCCAAAAGCATTTTATTTTAGCTTAATTATTTGAAATTTTATTTTTAAAACTATTAAATACTGCAGCATTATCCTCACAACTTGAGTAGGAAGTTAACTTCAGGTTTATTCCACTTTATTGTACAATTATTAAGCACAGCTTTGCAAAGTCTTAAACTTTGAGTTGAATGTCAGTGACATAAAAATGCAAATAAGGGATTTTATGTTGTTGGTTATGAATGGGCTCATTGTCTCTCAAATGTACTCTGGAAACTATAGGAGTGAATACAGTAGCAGATACTTAAAATGTTACTAAGCTAGGCACAGCCTTATAACTGAGATACTTTTTTTTTTTAGAAAATGTGAAGGTTAATATAAAGACACATTTTAAGTTCTTAGAACTATGAGGTTAAATTATATTACTTAGAGAATATATATTTTATCAAAAGAATAGTCAACAAGCTTATAAAATACTATTATGTCACAAATCATCTATTCCTCTCACATAATACATATTATTTTGTGTTTCACTTAGCTGCCAGACTACTGTCAAAATGGTAACTGTATTCAGAATGTGAATGGACCCATTTGTTGCTCTTTTGGTTAGAATCCTTCTATTAGTAATAGTTTAGGCACAGGGAGGCCTAAGTGCTTTTCAGATTTTACATCTGTTTTACATAAAGAACATGGGTTTTTTTTCTGGAAGCACTTTTGTTTGTTGAATAAAGGACCCCTGGGAGACTGTTGGGTGAGATGTAATATCATCAGACCACTAGAAGTTGTTTCTTCTTGAGGCCATGTATGAGAAAATGGAAGGTATCCCTGTAACTTCTTGAAAACGCAGGTGATCAGGGATAGCCATTGTATTTACTGTTCAATCAATTACTAATTCCCCTCTTTCCAACTACTGTTACTATTATATCTCTTTTTTGGAAGTTTATACATTTTTGTGATAGGACAGATAATTCAAATAAGTATTGTTCTCTCAGGTAAGTTCCAAGAATACAGTAAACACAACTCTTTGGACCTCTGTGTCATTTGTATGTTGTTTCAGTTCTTAACTCAAAATGGATCAAAGATTTAAATGGTAAGTGCTAAAACTTTAAAACTCTTAGGAGAAAAACATAGATGTGAATCTTAATGACCATGTATTAGGCACTTTAGTTTCTTGCACATGGTACCAAAAGCACAAGCAACAACAACAAAATAGATAAATTGGACTCTATCAATTTGTAAAACTGTCGGGATTCTAAGAACACCATGAAGAAGAAAGCGAAAGGCAGTCCACAGAAATAATGTTTACAAATCATTCTATCTAATAAAAGAGTAATATGCAGATTGACCATCACTCCAACACACAAGGTGGCTGCCCCTATGTGGTCAAACATCCTGCCCCCATGTGGACACAAGATGGCCACCACAAGATGGCCAGCAGGGGAGGGCAGTTGGGAGGGACCAGGCCTGCAAGGGAGGGCAATTGTGGACTATCAGGCCAGCAGGGGAGGGAAGTTGGGAAGCACCAGGCCTACAAGGGAGGGCAGTTGGGGGTGATCAAGCCTGCAGGGAAGGGCAGTTGGGGGGGACCCAGGCCTTTAGGGGAGAGCAGTTGGGGGGACCAGGCCTACAGGGAAGGGCAGTTGGGTGTGACCAGGCTGGCAGGGGAGGGCAGTTAGGCGTAATTGGGCTGGCAGGGGAGCAGTTAGGCATCAATCAGGCTGGCAGGCAGAAGGATCAGGCCTAAACGGGCAGTCGGACATCCCTCAAGGGGCCCCAGATTGGAGAGGGTGCAGGCTGGACTGAGGGACACCCCCCCCCCCCATGCACAAATTTTGTGCACCGGGCCTCTGGTATATATGAGAAAGGATTTGTGTCTTACAACAACTCAATAGTAAAATGATAAATGACCCCAACATAAACTACGGCCAAATATTTGAATAGATACTCTCCAAAGAAAATATACAAATGGCCAATAAGCACATAAAAAGATGCTCAGCATCATTAGTCATCAGGGAAATGCAAATCAACACTACATTAAGATGCTACTTCATAAGATGGCTATAATGGAAAAGATAGATAATAACAAGTGTTGGTGAGGATGTGGGGAAATTAGGTTGCTCATACATTGCTTTGGGGAATGTAAAATGGTACAGCCATTTTGGAAGGTAGTTCCTCAAAAGGTTAAACATAGAATTGCCATATAACTCAGCCAAAAACATATACACTAATGTGGATAGCAACATTATTTGTAATAGGCAAAAAGTGGAAACAGTCCAAATGATGATCCATTAGTTAATGAATAGTTAAACAAAATGTGCTATAGCAGTGGTTGGCAAACTGCGGCTCGCGAGCCACATGCGGCTCTTTGGCCCCTTGAGTGTGGCTCTTCCACAAAATATCACGGCCTGGGCAAGTCTATTTTGAAGCAGTGGCGCTAGAAAAAGTTAAAGTTTAAAAAATTTGGCTCTCAAAAGAAATTTCAATCATTGTACTGTTGATATTTGTCTCTGTTGACTAATGAGTTTACCGACCACTGTGCTATACCATACAATGGAATATTATTCAACCATAAAAAGAAATTAACTGCTGCCCAGTCGGTGTGGCTCAGTGGTTGAGTACAGACCTATGAACAAGGAGGTCACAGTTCAGTTCCCAGTCGGGCACATGTCCATGTGGAGGGCTCGATCCTCAGTGGAGGATGTGCAGGAGGCAGTTGATCAATGATTAGCTCTCATCATTGATGTTTCTCTCTCCCCTTCTCCCTTCCTCTCTGAAAAAAATAATCAATGAAATAAATATTTTTTTTAAAAAAAGAAATGAACTGCTGATGTACAGGGTGGGGCAAATGTAGGTTTACAGTTGTTCATATGGAAAATAATACAATAATTAATAAGTAATAAAACAAGAATAAACACTGTCTTTCACATATTCACAACTGTAGACCTACTTTTGCCCCACCCTGTATGCTGCAATATGAATGAACCTTGAACTCAATATGCTAGAAGACAGATACTATATGATTTCATTTATATGACTGTCCAGAATAAGCAAACCCATACAGAAAGGAGATTAGTGGTTCTCAGGGGCTGGGGAAAGGTAGGAATGAAAAGTAGCTTCTACTGGATGCAGAGTTTCTTTTTGGAGTGATGAAAATGTTCTAAAACTAGTGGTGATGGCTGTACAATTCTAAAATTTTATGGCATGAGAATTATATTTTGATGATGTGAATTCAGAGTACAGTGAATACCTAGTTGTCTACCATTCAATTAAGAAAAAGAACATCATTGTTACCTTTTAAGTCATTGTTCTTTCTCCACATAGCCACATGGCTCACTCTCTCACTTCTTTATCCAGCATTCTGCCCCCATTTTACCTCCTCAGAGAGACCTTCCCAGAGTGCCCCACTTAAAGTAGTACCCTCTGCCTATCACTCTGTGTCTCTATCATCCTGCCTTTAAACACACACACACACGCACACAAAACAACCCTTATTGAGTCCTTACTGCTTATTTCCAGAACTTTTTATTACTTAATGTATTTGTTTATTATCAGTCTCCTCCCTGTAGTGTCCAAAGCAGTAGCTGTCCTGAAGGTAGTGCTCATCAAATGTTGGTTCCGTTTGTAAATAAATCCTTCTGTTTCAGAGCTCAGGCAGTACTTCCTTCTTTTCTAGTTAGTTCTCATGGACTTACTCCCTATTCTGAAGTCCTCTGATAATTACTGTCTTTACTTTGGTACTAAGTTCAACTTTTACGTTAATGTTTGTATATCTTGTCTCTCCAGTCAGGCAAGAACTATATCTTTTCCCTCCCACCCCCAGAAAGTCTAACATATAGTAAGAGTAAGTAAATACTCATTAAATTAAATGTGAAAATCTATTGCTATGGCAGCTTCTTAATCTAGAGATGTTGAGTCATAAATCCTTTAGTTCACTCGACAAATTCATTTATTTATTCAACAAATATTTATTGAACATCTACTAAGTCCTGGGCACTATTTAAAGTGCTAAATATATAGCATAAACAAAATAGGCAATCTCTCTGCTCTCATGAAGTTTACAGTATAGTGAGGGGAGAAAAAATAAATTTGCACATAATATATTTCTTAGTGAAAACTGCTATGAGAAAAATAAAACAAAATAGGGAGTTCCCGTGTGTAAGTTGTGGGAGTTGCTATTTTATACATTGTTGGAGGGAAGCATCTCTGGCTAAAGAAGCAAGCCCTATGGATTTCTGGTAGAAGAGCATTCCGGAAGAAAAATACTACAGTACAAAGGTCCTGAAATAGAGGTAAGTTTATTATTTTTGAAGAAACAGTGTGGCTGCAAGCCTGAGAGGTAGTAGATGACATCAAATCATGTAATCCCTTAAGAACATTTAATGGGAAAAAGGAGGAACCAAAATGGCGGCATAGGTAAACACCTAAACTGCTGCCTTGCACAACAATTTCAAAACTACAACTAAAAGACAAAATGTCTATCAACCAGAACCATGGGAAACCTGGCTGACTGGAAGTTCTACAACTAGAAGGAAAGAGAAAAGAGCATTGAGACGTGCACAAGCTCTGAAAAGCTGAGGTACGGAGGCACGCGAATCGGGCTGGCAGTGGGCGACTGGGTGCGCTGCTTTTTTCAACCCGAAGGGAGACAAACTCCCGATTACTCTGAACTCCAATTTCTGGGGAGACGCTGGGAGCCCAAACTCCTACAGGGAGAAGCTGGACTGTCTGCTATCAGGTTGGAAAGTGAGGGTGACTTTCTTGCAGAGGTACGCCCAGCAATCATTGTTTACTGCGCTGGGGCGTGGGACTCAGGGACTTGGAAACACAGAGACACAGAGATGGCTGACTGGCAGCCATTGCTGTTTGCCATGCCCTAGCCTAGTGACTCCCTGAGACCCCACCCCGCACAATCTACAAACCCACCCAAGCTCCACGCAGCAGCTTTTGCATATTAATGGTCTGCCCTATCACAGCTTAACCTAACAAACTGCACCTCTGGTCATACAGCTCCAAAACCTCCAAACCCCAAGCAAAGAGGAGAAAACTGTAATTCTCGCTGTAGCTCCTGCTGGGTGGCCTCAGATAGTAGCTGACCTGCACCCCATTGGAGATCCAGAAACTAGTGTATCTAGTGGTCAGTGTGAGACGACACCAGATTTCAACTACTCACATCCATAAGTGACACATTCAAGAGGCAGACTCAATGAGCACCAAAGCCCCACTGAAGCAAGTCCTGCCCCATAAGCGTGTCTCCAACACAGCAGGTCCTCACAGCCAATTGGCCTGGAGGTCAATTCCTCCCAGTGTACCAACAGCAATCAAGGCTTGACTACACCAAGACTTTGCACTCAGCCCACAAAGGGGTGCACCAAGTGTCCACCTCAGGTGATAGGCTGAACCACTGGTTACCCACCACAGAAAACGACTCCATCAACACAGGGAAACAGCAAAATGCAGAGACAAACATGTCACGAATGAAATAAATGGAGGAAAGCAAACTACTGGACATAGAGTTCAAAACCACATTTATAAGGTTACTCAAGAATCTTCTAAAAACTGCCGAGAAACTTGATGAGACCTCCGAGGAGCTTAGTGAAACCTTCAAGAACCTTAATGAGAATGCCAAAAAAATGGAAAAGGACCAGTCAGAAATTAAGCATACACTGTCTGAAATAAAGAATATACAGAAATTCAACTGTAGATCAAAGGACCCCAAGAAGCAAACCAAAGATCTGAAATATGAGAAAACAAAAAACACCCAACCAGAAAAACAAAAAGAAAAAAGAATCCAAAAATATGAAGATAGTGTAAGGAACCTCTGGGACAACTTTAAGCGTACCAACATCCAAATTATTGGGGTGCCAGAAGAAGAGAGAGAGCAAAATATTGAAAACCTATTTGAAGAAATAATGACAGAAAACTTTCCCTACCTGGTGAAAGAAATAGACTTACAAGTCCAGGAAGCACAGAGAATTCCAGACAAGAGGAATCCAAAGAGGACCACACCAAGACACATCATAATTAAAATGCCAAGGACAAAAGACAAAGAGAGAATCTTGAAAGCAGCAAGAGAAAAACAGTTAGTTACCTACAAGGGAGCACCCATATGACTGTCAGCTGATTTCTCAACAGAAACTATGCAGGCCAGAAAGGAGTGGCAAGAAATATTCAAAGTGATGAATAGCAAGAACCTACAACCAAGATTACTGTACCCAGCAAAGCTATCATTCAGAATTGAAGGTCAGATAAAGAGCTTCACAAACAAGAAAAAGCTAAAGCAGTTCATCACCACCAAACCAGGATTATATGAAATGCTGAAGGGTATTTTTAAGAAGAAGAAGAAGAAAAAGGCAAAGATAAAAATTATGAACAACAAAATGACAACATAAACATACCTGCCAACAAGTGAATCTAAAAATCAAGTGAATAAAAAATATGATGAACAGAATGGACTGATGAATATAATAGAATCAGGGACATAGAAAGGGAGTGGACTTACAATTCTCAGGGGGAAGAGGGTGTGAGGGGTGCGGGAAGAAATTGGACAAAAATCTTACACCTATGGATGAAGACAGTGGCAGGGGGTAAGGGCATGGGGTTGGGTGGGGAATCAGGTGGAGGGGAGCTTGGGGGGGGGGAAGAGGAACACCTGTAATAATCAGAACAATAAAGATTTATTTAAAAATAAATAAATAAAAATTAAAAAATAAAAATACAACGTTTAATGGTCTGGGTTTTAAGTCAAGTGAGATTGGGGCCTGTTAGATTTTATAGGGGATACCTTTGGTTGATAGGTGGAGTTAGAGCCATGTGTCATGGACAAAAGCAGGCAGACCAGTTGGGAGGCTCTTGGAATAATCCAGGTGAAATATTATACTAGCTTATATTAGGGTGGAAGCAGTGGAGGTGGAGAGAGTTGGTTTGATCCTGGATATATTTTGAGAGTAGATCTAATAGCATCTGATGATTGTCTGGGTGTGGGTATGAGATAAAAAGGAGAGTCAAAGATAAGTCCTAAGATTTTTGGCTAAGCTTTTGGTAAAAGAGATGCCATAAACTAAAAGGAGTGAAAACTATAGGTGATGTTATTTTGTTTTGTTCTCTTTTTTTTGCGGGGGGGGGGGGGCAGTTAGTGTATAATCAGTCAGTTTGGCACATAAAAGTTTGAGATGCCTATTTGAAATCCAAGTGGAAATGACAGGTATATATTGAAAGGTTAGATATATTGGAGTTAAAGAGAGAGGCTCAGTAAGACACATAAATTTGTAGTTGTCAATGTATAGGTGATTTTCAAAGCCAGAAAAATCAATATGATCACCAAAGAAATTAATATAGGAGAAAAAGTCCTCAGACTGAACCCTCTGGCACTCCAGGATTTGGAGATTGGGGTGATGAGGAGCAATAACTGAAGGAGACAATAGGACATATCAGAGGAAGATCAAGAGTGCCTTGAATTTGGGGAATGCAAGTGTAGCAAGGAGAGAACATCACCTGTGTCAGATGCTGTTTGATAAATCACCTGAGACAAGAATTGATCTCATTAGTTATTTAGGGTCCACCATACCAATCAAGTAATTGCCCAGGCAAAATTAATAAGCTTCTCAAGAAAAACCCTCTCAACACTTGTTAGTTATGAGAGACTGTATCTGTTAAGTTTTGAATTTGCAAATTAGAAAACTCAAAATGTTCTGAGTTTTCAAAGTATAACTGTACATTGTATATAGTGGAGTAGAATATTAGGAAAGAATTTTAAAGACATAATTTACCTTTTTAGTGCATCACTAACTTGTCATTATTGTGGAAAACCAATAAGACCTATTAATAGAATCTGATTATGAAAATTAGAAAATTCCTCATATCCTAGCCAAAGGAAAGAGAGGACTTTTAATTAGAAATCTATGCCTCTTGGCTTTCTTTCACTCACATTTTTTTTTCTGCTATAAGGCTGATGTTGAATATTATAAATTCCAACTATAGGCTAATTTGCTTAATGTAAATTTAATGAGCAAGAAATTTTCTTTTTTTCACACTGTTCAAAGTCAGAGAAGCCCTGTTTACTGAGGTAACCTTGAAAATTAATATTGCAAGTGGGTTTGTTTATACTGATAATTAGCCAGACTCATTATGATTATATTACACATCAGTCAATTTTTTAATATTAGATAGGTCTTTTTAGTCATCTTAATTCTGTTCTCTAAAATGATTTTCCTGATGTATCAATAAATTAGAAAATTCAAAATTGAATTTAAATACCTTCCTGCTACTTAGTTCTAGAATAATGAAAGTAATTTGTACCTCTTAATAGCAAATCTTGCTGAGTTTGCTGCTGTTATACATCATTATAGAATGCTGTGACAGCATAAGGGTTACTACATAGTAGAGAGAAAAATAGTTTAATATGTGATTAAAAGAACACAGTTATCCTAAACTGTTAATGTGGTGTGAGATTTTCACAAAGATTTTCTTTTTTATTCAAAAATTGCTAAGGATTTGAAGCATTCATTACCAGCTGGACTTGGTCTCTCAGAAACCCAAATTACATCTCATGGCTTTGACAGTACCAAAGAGGGGGTTACTGAAGCAGGAGCATATCAAGGTAAGAGCCCATGTGTTTTTAAAGATGGCTGGGGTGGAGGATTGGAGGTCATCAAATGCTACCTTTATTAAAAACATAAGAATTGAGCCCTTTAATTCAATGATAAAACACCAATTATAAGCATATTCCCTTTTCTCTTCAATTTAATGATTTAGGAATTGTTTTAATAGTAGTCTTGATATAAGTAGATCAATGTGCATGATTTCACTGATTATTAATTAGGAATTGTTTTATTTTTCCATCACCATTTATCCCCTTTGTGCTCTCTTAGGAAATGGTTTTAAATTACTGAAATAAAAACTCAAAAATTCTATCAAAATGCAGATTTAAATGATTTTAGCTTATAAGCACAAAATGTATAGCTATTAGTCAATATTGATTTATATAAATACATATCTCCTATATCAAAGCAATTAGGAAAATAAAACTTTTATGTTTTCCAACTATACATGTTGTATAGGACATCTCCAACACCACCATAAGATTTAGTAATTTGCTAAGAGGACTCAAGGGATTCCTTGAGTTAGGATTATTTCAGCAAAAAACTACCAAGCACAGTTAGCAAAGGTAAAGGGTGCCTGAGGTGAAGTCTGAGGGAACTAGGCATAAGCTTGAGAGGGTCTTCTCCCATTGCAGTCATATGGGCCGTACTTAATTTCCCCAGCAGAGTTGTGACACACGTGTTATTAAACAGGGAAGCTCATTAGAGACTCAGTGCCCGGAACTTTTACTAGAGATTGCTCCATAGGACCCTCTGCCTAGCATGTACCAACATTCCAGGCTCCCAGAAGGAAAGCAGGTATCTAGCATAGATATATTGTAAACAGTTTAGGCACAGTGAGCCTGTCTTACCATTCTGGGAATGGTTGGAATCTTAACCAAATTTAAGTTCCCAGACACCATTCAAAGGCCAATCTTATGAGCTAGTCTTTTTAAGAATAAACAATTAGACTTGCTGTGCTAATTCTTCTGCACATCACATAGATATGCCTATTTTTAATATAAAGGACAAAGTTGCATCCTTTGTATTGCTCTTGCCCATAACCACCTTTTATTTTTATTTATTTATTTATTTATTAATATATGTTATTGATTTTTTTTACAGAGAGGAAGGGAGAGGGATAAAGAGTTAGAAACATCGATGAGAGAATCATCGATCAGCTGCCTCCTGCATAACTCCTACTAGGGATGTGTCCTCAACCAAGGTACATGCCCTTGACTGGAATCGAACCTGGGACCTTTCAGTCCACAGGCTGACACTCTATCCACTGAGCCAAACGGTTAGGGCCATAAAGTGTTTTTTCATTTTCTCATGAGTGAAAGAAAATAAAACCATGTAAATATTTGGGTTTAAAAATGGGTTTTCTTGCCCTGGTCATTGTGGCTCAGTTGGCCGGGTGTTGTCCTGTGCACTGAAAAGGTTGCTGATTTGATTTCAGGTCAGGGTACATACCCGGGTTGCAGGTTGGGGCATGTATGGAAGGCAACCAATTGATGTTTCTCTCTCCTTAGGTGAGGATTAAATAAATAAATAAAATATTTAATTAAGCTTTAAATCATTTAATTATGGGACTTTAATTCCATTATAGTAATTTATTTTAAAAAAGCAGAGTCCAGGTAAAGTTCTGTTTAGACATGCTCCTACCAAGTTTCTTCTTATGTGTCTTGTTTGGTCTTAAGAGTTCGATGAAAAATATATTCAGGAACTCAGCCTGCTCATATCCATTTATTATTTAGTTAATTCCTGCAAGAAAGCAAATATATTAATTCCAGGTGTGTTTTTTTAAAAATATGTTTTTATTTACTTTAGAGAGAGGAAAGGAGAAGGATAGCAAAACTGCCTCCTGCATGCCCCTACTGGGGATCAAGACTGCAACCTTGGCATGTGCCCTGACCGGGAATCAAACCATGACCTCCTGGTTCATGGGTCGATGCTCAACCACTGAGCTATACCAGCCAGGCTATTAATTCCAGTTTTTTATACTAGTTTTTGAATATTTTAAAGGCAGTGTTAGTAAATCTATATTAAAAATGTGCAATATGTGGAGGAGGAAAAGGATTTTCACAGTTAAATGTCTATCCTTTTCAGGTTCCTCAGCACCACCATTGCCATCTGTTATGTCTTCTAGCAGGGTTGCAGCTAGTCAACTGGCTCAACAAGGAAGTGATTTAATTGTTCCTGCAGGTATTCACTGCACTCATTGGATAAAGCTCTTCTTGCTACTGCTGAAGCTAAACTAATTCACTCAGTTTCATAATCACTTGCTTAATACTCTTAGGTGTGTGTTATTCTGACTTTTTTGGTGGCTGCTGCTTTTTCTTTTTCTCCCTTAGCAATAAGGGAGATGATCATTCTAGCCATACATATCTTTCTGGCTTTTAAAAGTTATTAACTATATCTCATACCTGAAATTTAATTCACTTTAAGATTTGAAACTATTGTAAATTTTAATTCCTTTTAAACCATCCTTTCTTTGTTCTGGGAAAAGTAAGTTCACTTACTTGATCTGAAACTCTCAACTTTGCAGCTCTGCTCTCTGTTTTCAAGTTAAACAAGGAAGGCGTCTTCAACAGTTGGGTTGTTCATTGTTTGGAACGGGTCATGTGCCTTCCTGTTTTCAACCTCAGCTTACAGATAGTTTGCAGACTAACAAAATACTATGTAATTTACTAGTTTTGCCCAATAAAAAATACTTGGGGGAAAAAACCGTTTCTTTGCACTGAATTTGTTCTCCACTTTAATATTTCTGGACTATAAAATAGGAAAAAAATTGAACACCATATTTCTTTTTATATGACATGTTAACATTTTGTATTTTGTTTCTGTGAGAATTTTGTAAACTCTTAAATGTTTTATTTTATATACATCATTTTAAAAATATATATATTTATTGGTTTCAGAGAGGAAGGAAGAGGGGGAGAGAGATAGAAACATCAATGATGAGAGAGAATCATCGGTCAGCTGCTTCCTGCATACCTCCCACTGGGGATTGAGCCTGCAACCCAGGCATGTGCCCTTGGCCAGAATCGAACCCGGGACCCTTCATTCCACAGGCCGACGCTCTATCCACTGAGCCAGGCTGGAGAGATGTAGACATCATTTTTTATTTTAGATTATGCTAAAGTTGTGGTAAAAGCTGGTCTGGCTATAGGAGTGAGAAAAGAAATTTTTGCTGACTAATTTTCTTAAACCATTTGTTATAAATTTTTATCTTATTTCATTGTTGTTCTAAAATTAGTATAAAGTTTTTATCCCAAGTCATTAGTATTATAAATGTTTAATAAATATTTTCTTTTTTGAAAAATATTTTACAATTAAGAATTAGATAGTTGTTGCATTGTTTTTTATGTCAAGGTATCAGACTGCCTTTAGTAATTATGTGTTTATGGAGGAGGGAGTGTCTCTTAAGAAAAAGAGGTACAATGTAGGTCTTGTTTTAATCCAGCCTTTCATACTGGTGGTAAGATATTTTTAATGACTGTTTGAAATTTGAATTGTATTTTTAAATCCTCCATAATTATAGTAATGTTCTATTGTTGTTTGGTCTACATTGTACAGTGAAAGGAGATCACAGTGTGAGGGTATGTGGCCTTTCAGATTTTTATTGACACAGGTCATTAGGTTATAAGATTAATTGTGGAAATTTTATTTTTCTTCAAGTAAAAAGCACTTGTTTAGAAAAGAAGGCTGATTGCAACTTTTTTTTTTTTTAAAGAAGATGACAAGCACATGGCATTTGTGTTTAATAGAAATATTTTTTGAGTGTTAGGAAATTATCTTCATTGATTCCAGGAAGTTGTAGACCTTCAGTTTGTGGGAACCTTCTCATTTTTTTTAAATGCATAAGTAGTTTAATTTGATTAGCATCAGTGTTGTTGTTTTTTTCCCTACCTGTCATTACCTGGTTTGTGTTTTTATCTTTTGTGTTTATGATCATGCAGGTGGCCAGAGAACACAGACAAAAAGTGGACCAGTTATTTTAGCAGATGAAATTAAAAATCCTGCAATGGAAAAGTTAGAACTTGTTAGAAAATGGAGTCTAAACACCTACAAGGTTTGTAATTTTTTAATGTTTTCACCCTAACTAGCTCTAGGAATTTGTATTTGTGTTATTCAAATTATTTTGCAATTGTATGAACACATAAGAGCACATAATGCTATCTAAAAATGAAATTTACAATTGGAAAATGAAGTATTTTGTTTTGTTATTGACCTTTATATAAATCTAGTTTAAAAAGCCAATAAGAAAAGGGTAAAAGAAAAACTACTAAGATGCTTATTAATTGATAGATAGAAATATATTGCCTTGGAATATATTTAGTTGTGGAACTGCTATAGATATGTTTGTCCCCACCTCCCTCTTTTTGATATTTTATAGTAGTGATTTTCAAATCTTTTTCATCTCACAAAAACTAATTGCTAAAATTCTGTGGCACACCAAAAAATTTATTTTTTGCTGATCTGACAAAAAAAGATATAATTTTGATTAATTCCCACCAGATGGCTATTGTTATATTAGCTGTTGTCATTTTTTTTTTATTTGACAAACTAAGGGAAAAGAGGTCAGTGCCCTTGATTAAATAAATAGTCAAGCATTGCATGTTTTAAACATTCTTGCAGTGTGTGCTGCAGCACACAGGAGAGTCTAGATTACCTATCAATCAGATTAGAGAACTGTTAATAGTAGTTCTCTAATATTTAGTGGGATTAAAAGAAGAAAGAAGAAATTCATGTTTTATTTCCCTCAGTATTTTAATTTTACAACAAATATTAATTCTAACCAAAACTTTGAAAGAGATGATAAAAGAGCATATTTGCTATTTAAAAAATTGTAATACTGTACTTATTTACTACTTATTAGAACTTCTTTCTTCACTTTAAATGATGAGGAGTATATTAATACCCTGAAGGTTATTCATAAAATGTATTATTGAGTAGTGAAATTGCTTATAATTTTTTATTTCTATCAAAAAATACTAAAAAATTCTAGTATGCTCTGAAATTAGGTATTTTTAAAAAGTATAAAATTTTTATCATTATTTCTGAGGCAGAATGGAATAATATAATTTAACTCTATTTGAGCAAAAGTAAAAGAATTCAGAAATTTCTAATCTCCTGTCTTCTCCCTCACCCCTCTCTCTCTTTTCCTCCTATTCCCCTCAGTTCCAACCTCTCTTCTTTTCTCTTTTTTTCCCCTTTCTTTCCTTCATTCCTCCTACTTACACACATACACATGGTGATTAAAGGGGAAGATAAAAGGAGAAAGTCATATGAAACAAATAGGAGAGTGTAATTTGCTATTATTATTCCTTAGTAATTAATAGTCTAATACTGTTCTTAAATCAATGCTAAGTATCTCAGTTGTTTTAAATAAGCTAACAAGTGCATTAAGCTTAAAGTACGATTTTGTGAGAGAGCTTATCTGGTAATATATAAATTAGCTAGGTAAGTCTTAAAACTTCCTCTGATTAGTAGTAGTTATTAGACATGTCTGGTAAATTTACTTTCTGAGTCCTAATAAACTTGTAAAAGGGCACTGACAGTTTTCAGTTTGTTAGTCTGCCTTTTATGAAGCCAAAAATGATATATGCCATATGCTCTAGCATTTTACTTTGGATTGCTGCATTATTTTTTTTCTTTTGTTCCTTTTTTTCTTCCTAAACAAAATGCATCTTTTCACTTTTAGTGCACTCGACAGATTATCTCTGAAAAGCTAGGCCGTGGGTCAAGAACTGTGGACCTTGAACTCGAAGCTCAGATTGATATATTAAGAGATAACAAGAAAAAGTATGAAAATATTCTAAGACTTGCTCAGACATTGTCAACCCAGCTTTTCCAGATGGTACATACACAAAGGCAACTTGGAGATGCATTTGCTGACCTGAGTTTGAAGTCACTAGAACTCCATGTAAGATTATTTTAAATAACTGTGGGGCAGGAGGAGGCGAGTGGCAATAGGACTATTCAAAGAGGTAGTTTGTTACATTTCTGATTTGCTGAAGTCTTAAATTGCAATCTTGAGGGTTTTTTAAAGATATCCTATATAATAAAACCCTAATATGCAAATTGACCGAATGGAGGAACGACCGGTTGCTATGATGCGCACTGACCACCATATGGCAGATGCTCAATGTGTTGAGCATCTGCCCCCCGAGAGAGAGGCAACTGGTGGTGGTGGTGGCAACTGGGGTACAGGGTCGACCAGCAGGCAGTGCCAGGCCACCAGCCAAGGTGGGTGCCGGCGGGGAGCCCCTGATTGCCCTGCCCACCAGTTACCCCACAGAGGGAGGTGACTGCTGGCAGGGGGCGGGGCTGGCGAGTGGGTAGCACCAGGCTGCCAGCCAAGGCGGGTGCCAGCGGGGGGCCCCCCAATTGCCCTGCCTGCCAGTTGCCCTGCAGAGGGAGGCGACTATAGGCGGCAGGGAACAGAGCTGGCCAGTGGGTGGCTCCAGGCCACCAGCCAAGGTGGGTGCTAGCAGAGGCCCTCCCCCCCTACCCCATCACTCTACCTGCTTGCTGGTCACCCCATAGGTGGCCCTGATCACCGGCCAGACCTAGGGACCCTACCCTATATATTGGGAACAATCTCCTAGGTTTAAACATTAAAACCTGGCAAGGCTACTCTTAACACTGAAAAAACAGGATGATGCAGCAATGACATGCGTGGACTCTGGCTTGCACACTTTGTGGTCAGCCCTGATTCTGACACTTATAACTGTGTGACAAAGCCAATTACTTACCTTCTCTCTGCTTCAGTTTTTCCACCCATAAGATGGGGAAAATGGTACTACTGCCTCAGAAGGGTCATAGTCTGTACTACTTTTTATAATCAGGGCAAAATAATGTAGCTGCCCATACAACAGCAAGAGCCTTTCACCTGTATGAAAAGTATGGTCACTGGTGCATGCAGCGTCCTGTATTGTGAGAGGGACGTCCGACTGCTGGTTTAGGCCTGACATCCCTCGAGGGGTCCTGGATTGCGAGAGGATGCAGGCCAGACTGAGAGGACCCTCCTCACCCTCCCTTACCCCCCCCCCCCCCGGTGCATGAATTTTGTGCACCAGGCCTCTAGTCTAATATAATTTTTAAGAAGGCCAGACTGACTTGTGTCAACATAGTGAACCAGTTGTACTCTAGAGATGTCAGCTGGAGACTTCAGGGGAAAGGAACTTGATTGGAGGGAAGGAAATGGAATTTTCAGCCTGTCTGAATCTAGAAAGAGTCATAGCTATGTAGAGCTGGGTGTGGATAAAACATAAATCTGGGTATGTATTGAAAATTCACTCTTACCTAGTCTCCTATTGTCTTGAACAAATAGTAACTTGCTTGAATGAATTTGCAATATACTTTCACTGAATCATTAGTATAAATTGGGAGTCTTAGGATGAAATTATTTTTCTGCATACATTTCTATTCAGCAAAACAATTTCTTATGATACCTTAAGTGACTCCTTTTATGTCCTTTTTTTTTAACCTAAAGGTACAGAAATCCCTTGCATACAGACTTCTAACTTGAAAAGTTAGATAATATAGAGTATTAAATCATTTCATAATATCTAAAAACTTGGACAAAGAAAGCTGGCTAGAGATGGCAACATATATCATAATAGTGAAAAATACTGATTTTCAATTCTGAGTCAGACAAAAAGAACTAATTAATATTTAGAAAGTAGGATAATCATAACAGCTGCAGTTTTGAGTATCCACAATTGTAATAGACTGAATGCATTATAATCATTATATCATGTAATTTAATGAACAACACTGCAAGAAATGTTCTCCCCATTTTATAGATGAGGAAACTGAAGCCAAGAGAGGTTATATGATTTTTATAATATCATGAATCAAATAAAAGGTAGAACTAGAATTTATATCCTGGTCTATATATGTTTCTCCATGATGCTATTTAAAGTGGAATCTTTAGAGGGTCTATGATGCAGAGAAAAAGCCCCACAGTATAGAAAGAGGTAGCCAGGGTATAGAACCTGGGAAAGTGTTGCAGCAATGTTAACAGTAATGCTACACTCAATAAACCTATCTATCTATCTATATAAAAGTGTGTGTGTGTGTGTGTGTGTGTGTATGTATATATATATATATATATATATAAAAGGCTAAGTGACCTACCATCTGTTGGTCCAACTGGCCAGTACATATAATGCGCACTGGCAATCTAAAAATAAACATTGACTCACACATGTGCCGTACATATAAAGCTCTCACTGGTACCAATTGCATGCGTGTGTTTCAATCTGTTATTGTTGATTGTGAATTTGTTTGTTTTTATTGACATTCTGAAGCTGAAAGAAAGCAGTGGCGTTGACAGAATATGTCTGAAGACCAACTATTGGCACAACTATCCCCATCTGACACTGGCCTCCCATTTATTCATTTATTTATTTATTTATTTTTAAAATATATTTTATTGATATTTTACAGAGAGGAGGGGAGAGGGATAGAGAGTTAGAAACATCGATGAGAGAGAAACATCGATCAGCTGTCTTGCACACTCCTTACTGGAGATGTGTCCGCAACCAAGGTACATGCCCTTGACCGGAATTAAACTTGGGGCCCTTTAGTCCGCAGGCCGACACTCTATCCATTGAGCCAAACCGGTTAGGGCATGGCCTCAAATTTAAATTAATTCGAAGACAGTTTCCTGTGATGCCAGCATTTGGGATGACTATTAACAAATCACAAGGACAAACTCTAGACAGAGTAGGAATATTCCTACCTGAACCCGATTTCAGACATGGTCAGTTATATATTTCTTTCTCTCAAGTTTGAAGAATGTGTGACGTTAAAGTTGTAAATACTTCATCACAAGGGAAATTAGTCAAGCACTCTGAAAGTGTTTTTACTCTTAATCTGGTATACAGGGAGATATTAGAATAAGTTTAATAAATTTATCAGTCATGTTTTTGAATCATGTCTTGGTTGTTTTATCATGTTTTTATTGTTTATTAATTTATATATTATTTTCATATACATTTGACTAACTTTCTTTTATCTCTGACACTTCTATTATAGAGAAAGGGCGAATAGTGATACTAAAATATTTCTTCTAATTAACTTCCTTTCAATGTACACGAATCCATGCACCGGGCCACTAGTTAATTATAATAGTTAACACAGATTGGGGACTTACTATATGCCAGATACAATTCTAAGCAACTTGGAGATACATTTGCTGACCTGGCTTATATATGAATTAACTCAACTAATGGTCAGTCTTAGCTAATAAATACTTTTATTACATTTCTTTGTATATGTGAATCCTTTCTTTGCAGAATTGAGAGGTAAATAATCCTCAGTATTCAAGTCCATTGGACTCAGTTTTAATTTTTTAGTTTTCTGTTTGAGCATTTCTAACTCTTTGTAAGAACTGATATTTCATGACTTTTATTCTTTCTTCAAGGTCTCTCAGTGAGATAATTTACTTACTTTTTTAATAGAATAAAACTTATTTTGCAACTACCATATGGGTTCATAAGAAATCAATGACACAGTATGGGATCTTAATGATCTTATTTTTCTATATCTTAAAACATTTTGCTGTTTCATCATCTTAGGAATTATTTCATCACTATTCATCAGTTATTTCCAACCATGTTAAAAATGACTAAGATAGCCTGGCTGGTGTGGCTCAGTGTTTTAGCCTTGGCCTATGAACCAGGAGGTCATGTTTCAATTTCTAAAATGACTAAGAAAATAAAACAAAAGAAAGACACCATTGCCTAGAATGATACAATAGTGAGAGAAATACGTTTTTTGTTTGTGTTGCCAAAAAGAAATCTGGAGAAAACATTTTTGTGGTCTTTTTTTTTTTCATGTTCATGCAACACAACGAAGAACTTAGAATTTTCCATTTCCTGCCCATAATGGCAAAGAAAAGATAATACCAGAGGAAGATATTTCACAATTATTAGACAAATCAGAAGAAGATTGCAAAGACTCAGCAGTATTGACTCTTAACAATAATGGCAAAATTTATAATATAAGTGAAATCTTAGTTTATGAGTCTTCTGATGATATCCCAGAAAATTCATCCTAAATTCAAGGGTCAGTGAGTAACAATGTATTATTAAGGACAAAAAGGAACTGGTGGTGTATGAGTCAGGATTCTCCAGAGAAATAGAACCAGCTGGATATGTGGATATATAGAGATTTATTTTAGGAAACTGGTTCACACAATTATGAAGACTCAGTACATAAAGAATCTGCAGGGTAGGCTGGCAGGCTGGAGACCCAGGGAGAACTGCAGTTTGAGTTCAAAGGGCAGTCTGCTAGCAGAGTTCTTGCTCTGGGAGGTCAGTTTTGTTTTATTAAGAGCTTCAGCTGATTGGATGGGACCCATTTACATTATGGAGGACAGTCTACTTTGCTTACAGCCCATTAATTTAAATCTTAATCTTATCCAAAAGCACCTTCACAGAACATCCAGAATAATGTTTGATCAAGTATCTGGATGCCATGGCCTTGCCAAGTTGACATATAAAATTAACCATTTCAGGTATTCTCATCTAGTTAGTCGTTCAGCAGGAGTGACTCTCATCATGCAACATTTTGGGTCAAGAATCTGGACCATCCTATTTTGCTTAAAAGACATGATATATCCTTTTATGATGTTTGTGCACCAGAATGTGCTTGATATGATTTGTTAGAGAACAAATGCTGAAGGCAAGTGTGTATACTTAAGTGATTTGAAGGAAGTAGAAAATTCATTGGCTTTTACATTCTAATTGATGTTTATAAATGTAAAAATAATGGTAAACTAGCCCTGGCCAGGTGGCATGGTTAAAGCCTCATTCCATACACCAGAAGGTTGCCAGTTCGATTCCTGGTCAAGGCACATACCTAGGTCATGGGTTTAATCCACGGTCAGGGTGCATACAGGAGGCAACCCATTGATGTTTCTTTCTCTCTCTCCCTTCCTTCCTTCCTTCCTTCCTCTATATAAGAAAAAACACGTTAAAAACACATATCCTCTGGTGAGGATTAAAAAATGATAATGGTAAATTAGTACCTACTGGAGATGTATTTGAATCTGGAATCAATATTTACTGGATGGATATTTTTATATCAGGGTTTTCTAGAGAAATAGAACCAATAGGAGATAGGTATACAATACACACACATAAAGAGATTTATTTTAAAGAATTGCAGGGGTTGACAAATCTGAAATCTGTAGGGTAGGCCAGCAGGCTGGAAACTAAAGCAGGATTTCTATGTTACAGTCTTAGAGCAGAATTCCTTCTCCTGGAAACCTCAGACTTTTGTTCATAAGGCCATCAACTATTTGTTCATGAGGCCACCCACATTATGGAAGATAATCTCCTTGAAGTCAACTTTAAATCACCTCTCCAGTGTTTATCATTGTAAATGTTACTCGAATCAACAAAATCTGTATCTTCATAGCAACATTTGGACTGGTGTTTGACCAAACAAATGGACACCATAGTCTATACAGGTTGACACATAAAATTAACCATCACAACCCTTCATTTCAATTTAGCACTTATAGAAATGTTCTTAAACCATATTTAATCTCCAAATAAAGACAATAATAAAGTCTTTCCACCTAACGTGATACAACTGTCCTGTAGACTATGTAAGACATATTAACTCTTTCCCCAGAAGAGGATGCAAAGTCCTTGGGTAACGTTCACTTTTTTCTTTGATATACTATAAGTTAAATACTATGATGTAAAGTTAACATATAGTGTTACATGATAAGGGGATAAGAGAGGGAAGGGAAAAACAAAGGTATTTATACACACAAATGTATTTATGACAAAATAAAGAGGAAATGCTCATTAAAAGTATAGTCCTTATTTCTACAAATGTCCACATAGTCATAGCTGCTTCCACTACCCATTCTATATTGCATTTGCTTTCAGCAAGCCCCTTAGCCTGTCGTGGTCCTTTGCTTGGTAGGGTGCCCCAAATCATTGATATTAGTCACAGGTCATGGGAATACTAGGAGACGCCTTAAGGGATCACCTATATTCCAGGCATACTCTTCCTTACCTCCACTGCAGAGCAGCAATCCAATTTTCCTTTGGTAATCGGGATCACTCATGCCAGCTTGCAAAGTTACTCCCTTCTTTGCCTGTTGATTCTTTTTTTCAAATATATATTTTTAGTGACTTTTAGGGGGGGGGGGGGGGCGGGAATTGATGAGAGTGGAACATCATCATCCATCAGCTGCCTCAGGCATGTGCCCTGACTAGGAATCGAACTGGTGACCTCTTGGTTCCTGGGTCAATCTCAACCGCTGAGCCACACCAGCCAGGCCTCTGTTGATTCTTTATGAAGATAACTTAGCAAGGTGCAGTAGTGAAGAGTTGGTGTCCACTGTCTCCCACCTTATGCTGTATTAACTGAGATCCGTGGAAAATACTTAATACAGGGCCTGGCACATGGTAGTACTGAATAAATTAGGATGGATGTAATAGCTGTTGATGGAGTTATGACATTTGGAAGTTGAGGAAGAATTTAAAGATTAGTCCAATTCCTTCCTTTTTTAGAGAAACAACCAACATCTACCAGTAAAAACGCCGATGTCCTGAGGGTGATAGAAAATGATATTTTAACAAATATCTGTCATCTGTCTGAATCTTTATACAGATTATCTCATTATACTTTCTATCAGGTGTGTATGGGAATGATCTTTTTATTAATAAGGAAATTAAAACACAAAGAATTTGAATTATTCACAAAAGATACAAATGCAGTCAATGGCAGAATCAAGATGTGAACTTCCAAGTTGTTTGAATTACCAAACTAGACTTTTACCATTTTATCACATGCCTTCTGATTCCTAGTTCTGTTATACCATGGTATCTCATTAAGTTGTATTTTCTCAATGTAAAGGGTAACATCTACATCAAAATTAGGAAAGTTCACACAACCCAAATTACTGTCAATTATCAATTAATACTTATCATTATAGTTTTACTGCTGTATTATTGTTTAAAATAACCCATTTGTTATCAATTACATAATAATTTATATTACTAAAACTTAATGTTTTAGAACCAATTAGATGTTTTAATTATTTAGTCCTAATGTATAAGTTTAATGGGAAGTGCTGTTCATTTACATCTGGTAAATTTGCATCTGGCAGATGTAAATGAAGTAGGAGCTGCTAAAGAATAAAAAAATTTTCAAACTTTGTTCTCTCCATATGTAAAGTAACAAATTTTTAAATCAGGGAATTGGACTGGCTTTCCTTCTTCAGTGGCAGATTAGAACCACAACTTTGTTCTTGATGTATATACTCTTTTATTTGTTTAGTTTATTTGTAATTACTAAGGCAATTCACAAAAATGTATAAAATGTCCCTGTCTAACAGAATAGTAACGTAACTTATAAACTAAATGAAGTTTAGGAATTACGTTTTATCATATTTTCAGTGTCAAAACATATTTAATTATGTATATATTTATTCATAATGCATGTACATATGTATATTTCTTCCTAGTGTCCTAATTGTTTTATGTCTTTTACTACTATATCTTGTAAAAATGCTTTTTTATTCTAGCCAGTTAAGTTTTCAAATTATTCATTAAAATCTTAAGTTTTATATACATTCTCATCTCAGAATTATAGGTGAGATTCACGTTTATGAAACAGAATAGTGTCAGTTTACTCCTCCTGTCTGCTTTGAATTTAGTTCAGTTTTTCTCATCTGTAAATATAGGATTTCAAATTCTGCAATATACTATTTCTGCTGCTGTTTCATCTTACCATGTTCTAGTTTTTTGTTTGTTTTTAGTAAAAGAGCAGCCTTCTAGGATGTATAGATTTTCCTGAGTCCAGCGTATAGAGTACTGGACCTCTAAATGGAAAATACTTTGAGCATAATAAAGATAATTTTACTTTCCTGCTATTTATTAACTGTTGAATGTATTATCTCCTAAAAAATTATAGCTGTAGCACTAGTATTAAATTTGCATCTTCTAAGATTCAGATTAATTTAATACTACATTCTCTTCAGCTAAATTAAAAAAATTTTATAACAAACTTCAGAATTCTCAAATTGAGTGATACATCTTATTATATGGTCAACATTTTTATTTGGTCTGATGTGTTCCTGATAATCTGTTAATTAATCAAACTTGACTGTAAAGCTTTTACTGCTGAAAATTTAGAGTTAGTCCTTGCCGTATCTGAAGGAGCCCTGTGTAATGTTGCTAAGCCAAGATTCAATTTATTCAGAGAAATTAATTCAGTGGTGTTGAGTGATCCTTCCTTAGCTGTATGCCCAGATAGACTTGAGCTTGGGCGTCAACTGGTCACTAAGTTTACAAAGAAATGTGTATTATTAATATTTATACTTCAAAGAGATTTAGTCAAAACAGAAAAGCGCAATCTATTTTATGTCTGAAAGTTTTAGCCAATTGTTAACCTAATTTGGTTGTGAAAGTTATAGTTTCTCTGATTAATAATCTGCTATATTTTTCTTCCTAACAGCTGTGCTTACAGTATAATCGAAACAAAAAGGAGAAATGAAAATATTCTTTCTAGTACAAAGTAGTTTAACTTTTTAAAATTATTTATTTTGCTATGCGTCTGAGCTGACGACAATTTTGGTAATAATATAGCTAGTTATAATTTAGATACCTCTTTTTTTAAACATTGACAGAAAAATTGTATAGCTAGATTTCTAAATCAAATAATTTCCCATTAGTGATATTTGAGAGTTTTAAAATAAATTTAATAATTTATTACTAGATAAGTTAAGGTGACTTTTTGTTTTAGGAAGAATTTGGTTATAATGCAGACACCCAGAAGCTATTGGCTAAAAATGGAGAGACTCTTCTTGGAGCCATTAATTTTTTCATTGCCAGTGTGAACACTTTGGTGAATAAAACAATTGAAGATACATTAATGACTGTGAAACAGTATGAAAGTGCCAGGTTGGTATAAATTTTCATTATATTATCTCTTTTACAGATGGTATACAATTCTGTAAGGATTTTGTTTGTAGATAAGAGAAACCAACTCTGGCCAATATGGGCAGTACATGAATGTATTAGGTTATAGGATAGCCTTTGGAACCAACAGAATGGCAGGAAAAGAGAAAGCCAAGATAATTCCTCAGAAGAATCTAGTTAGGACCCTGATGCTGGGTACCCTTGGTACTTGGTGCTGCCACAGCTTCCATAAATAATTTTCAAAAGACCCCTGAATATTTGCTTCATTGCCTTTAAGGTGCCCGAATGAATCTTGGTCATGTGCCCAAACCCTGGCTGCTAGGGAATAAGGAGATGAAGGCTCTCCCAGTTCCAGCTTCCTTAGAAGGGGACAAGGCCTTGTGTTCTACCAGGTAGATACTAGATGCCCTCTATAATCTGTCCTAAGCCTACCTTTCACCCTTATTTCCATTGCTTCCCACTGTAAGCAGTTCACTGCTTCTGCAATAGCCAGACTCACAGTTTCTATTTCTCTTAAATTTACAAGCTCATGTCTGCCTCTTTGATTTTGTTCATGTTGTGGATACCAACTCCCTGATCTTCCATTTATCCAGATTATAACCAGCCTTCAAACTCTTTCAAATTTTACCTTTTATATAAGTTAAATATTTGCCTTATATTGTCATAGCTGTGTATAACACAGTGTTTTCATACATTTTATATACTAGTATACACACTCACACACACAATTTCTCCATCTCATTACCATCCTATTAGGTAAACAAAGTACATATTAATAAATACTTACAAATGTCTAAAAAAGTAGCAGACCCATGATAGCAGTTTTCAACTTTTGATTCCAGATTCAATTCTGCCCACCACCACCACCCCCCGCCCCACACACACACACAACTCATTCAAGGCCCCTTGAAGTGTTTTTTTCTTCTTATGAAATTTTATTTTCTGTTATACTTTTTGTAGTGTAATTGAAGTGCAAACTTTACCTTCTAGAAGTTGAACTTTACTTTTTGGCCTCTTGCCCTAGTTTAATGATGTGAGAAATGCTTATGCAAACTCTAAATTCATCTAGTCTTTTTTTGCAGTTAAGTGCTTATTCTTAAGTATGTATTTTCTTATGCTTTAAAACATTAAAAGCCCAAATCACTTGGAAAGTTAACTTTGATCTTTCCACAAGAAGAGATGCTTCTATCCTATGCTATGTTTGTAATTTTCCATTTAGTATTAACATATGTGATTCTTAATGATTTGGGAATGAAGGTTAAGACAAATAGCTGTGGTTGTCTGGTGGGAGGAAGAAAGAGAAGGGACTCGGTGCCATAGTTAGGTTTTGGACCTTTTTTTTTTTTTTTAACTTTATTATTTACTAACATAGTATTAAAGTCAGAAGGTGGAAAGGAAGAAACAGAATCTATCAATAGGATATTCCTCAGTAACATTGAAGGAGTCTCTCAATAAGATATATTTCAGTAGGAATTACATCAATAATATTTCCAGTAATTGGTTCTCCAATTTCTATTTAAAGTCCTCTCATGATCTTGGCTGTATGTTTCAAAGGATTCATTTCTATAAATTCTATTTTATTCTTTTTCAAATCTGTCTGTTCTTTATTCATAATGTCCTAATTTGTTCATAATGAATACTCTTTATCTCTTTAATCATTTTAAGCATTCTTGTTTTAATATTTGTGGGATTTGACGTTGAAAATTCTTTTGTTACAAAAGTATCCCCAGTTAAACACTACATGAATCTAGTTCTGTTTCTCTACTTTATAATTGTCCACCTATTTTGAAATACATGTACGTAGTTACTAAAAAATATTTTTCAAAATGTAAAATATATTTTATTTTAAACATGTAAATCTCTTCAACCTTTATTTCTGACATGCTTTTAAAAATATTAGCTCATATTAAAGAAAGACAGATTTATTAGATAAGTCACTCCATATATATTTTTTATTTAATTTGCAGAGAAAAAAAATAAGCCTCTAGACATTGAATGGTTTGCTCACTTGGAAAGCTAATTTAAAACCAAAATGAGAATCCATGAGCTTCCTACCTTCTACTTTTGATCATTGGGCCTCAAGCTTGAACTGCATTTTTTAAATCTCAACTTTTCACATCTTATTATAGAAAATAATTTTCGTATCTTATAATGAGAAATCTGACAAAGCACAATGTGATATAAGATCTCAGTTTATCCAATACAGAGGTTTGTTTGAAACTTCAACAAGATTATAAGTCACGTTATATGTACTTGGTAGCTGATTATCAGGAAACCTTTAGACATCCTTTGTGTGTGCTTTAAAAACCACCACCAATAATGACCTCGCCCCATAATTTGTTCTTTTTATTGAAATTACAGCATATGATTTTATTCATCAAGTTTAGCTTGGGGTTTGACGTCTCTGTGCTTTTTATGAAGTAGCTAAGGAATTGACTGGTTGTAACACTAAAGCATTGCCTACTGAGGGATAACATGTAAAAAAGAATCCCAGATTAAAAGTTTCTCAGTAGCTGAATTTTCTTCTCTGTCAAAACCAGAATTTACTGACTTTTAGGGCAAGGGTCAGCTATTTGATCCAGCACAGAAAGTGGCAATTTAGGCAGACGTTCGGGTGGCCTTTTAATGCTCCCCATTGTGCATTGTGTACAAGTATTTCCTAGCCCTCTGGTGCTTTAAGTATAAAAAATCAAATAACAGCCCATTCAACACTTCTTTACAGCAGCACTAACAAGGGAGTCAATTGTAGTCAAGACTTTTCAGATATGGACACCTATTCTCTAGAAGTTTTACATAAAGCATAAAATAACCAACTATCACTAACTTTGTTGATAGGGACTCAATACAGACTGGCAGTTGAAGAGTTACATTTTGAAAACTTAGTATGCTTCTCTTTCTGGTTTAATGAGCACTGTTAAAGAAGCCCTTGTGGAAGGTTTTATTTTGATATCATCTACAAACTCTGGATGTAAAAATTAAGGGAATATAAAGTCAGCATTATAACTTTGATTATGCTTAAATTAATTACTATTGTTTCAAAGATGTACTCCAAGGCAATTGAAGGATATTTGTCCTCACATTAAACCACCACATACTACTATTTATTTTTGTTCTACTTTTTTCTCTTTTATTTTTTGTAGTTTTTTTTAGTATGTTTGCTTCTAGTTATTGCTCTTCTAATTTGGCCATAATAGTAAGCACTCTAAAGATATTAGTTAATACCTGGAATCCTGACTACTTTATATATATGAAGCAGAAAGAGATAAAATAGCTGAAGACATTAGAGCCAGGGAAGGATAGAGTGGTCATCCAGTTGGCTATATACAGTGGAACCCATGGAATTTAACCAACTTGTTACAAAGTCAGTCTTGCCTCCTAAATCTTTAGTATCTGTCTCCTCCTCAGCTCCAGTGCCATTGTCCTGATTCAGTGACTCATTTTTCTTTTGCCCGTAATCTTCTGATTGGTTTCCTTGTTTCTGATTTCTTAATCTTCAACTCCAGTTCATCTTCCATTCCTTACACTACTACTGTAATCATCTTTCTATCCGGAACAAATTGCACATGTTCTTTCTGTGGCTTCCCATCCCTTGTCCTATGAATTAAATCTGATCCCTTTAGCATGGCCTTTAAGCCCTGCTTAATTCAGTCTTGTCTACCTGTTTGACTTTGATTCCTTCCATTATGTGGTCCAACTTCAGGTTCTAACATACTGAATTACTTTCCAAATGTTTAATGGTATCTTAAAATCGACAGAAATACACCTTTGTCCATAGTATTCTCTTCCTGGAAAGTTCTACCAATTTCCCTGCCCTGATTTACCTTGTAAGCTTTTATCATCCTCTAAGATTTTATTTTAGTGTTTTAATTCTACTCTGCGATGCCTTTCAAATATCTAATTATGTATTTCTTCCTCTTGATTTCCACTCTGTTTATCCTCTCTCATGGCAGTTTCCGTCATAGTATTTTGTGGTAGTTGTTTAAGACCTTCTCTCCCTCGACTAAACTTCTCAAAGATAAACTTTATCTGTTGATCTTTATAGCTCTGTTTTCTAGCACAGTGCCTGGAATATAGAATGTGCTCACTTAATATTTGTTGAATGAATCAATGTATCAGTGAATAAATGAATGATTATTTGGCCCAGAAAGATCAAGTTTGTTCAATTCAGTACATGTTAAGAATAAATTAGGTTCAGTATATTCTTTCTCAAGTCTTATATACAATGTATTTTGACATTTAAAATATTTGTAATTCTCAGAAAAGGAACTGTGATTTTTACTCGAGAGATTTGAATAAAGAGCATTATTTTTAGGGCATAAGTTTTGTGGTGCTGACTTTGACTAAATTAGAGGTCACTTTCTTCTCAGCTGAGTAATTAAGACTGCTGGTAAGTCACTGTTTAATAAACAAGATAGTATTATACTTTCACAGGTGCTGTGTTTGAGGTGTTATGAGGTGCTTATGGGATCATGGAGTGATAGTGGATGAGGTGACTATTTCAGTTAGTTGTGGGAGAATATTAGGGGGAACATCTCAGGGAACACAGGTGGTAAATGCTCTATGATAGATTCTGCGTCACATTCTGAATACTAATGTTATAGAAATCCATCTGGAGTTGTGCTGTCTTATATGCTGAGCCCTTGAAATGTGGCTAGCCTGAATTGAATGGTGATGCGAGTGTAAAATACATGATGGATTTCAAAGACTCAGTATACCCCAAAAGTAAAATAGTTTATTAGCAGTTTTTTACATTGATTACATGTTGTAGTGATAATGTTTTGGATTTTTAAATAAACTGTATTATTTAAAAACGTGAAATTAATATTTGTTACTTTAATGTGACTACTAGAAAACTTTGTTACATATGTGGCTTGTGCTGTAGTTCTGTTGTGCATTGCTGACATAAACTGTACTTGAAGGACTGCTGACCCTCAATTTAACTTCCTTTTATCGGTTTATTTTAAGTATCTCATTCTAAAGTCCATCCTCACCTGCTTTGCCTTATCAGTATTAACCAGATCACTATTCTTGTTCTTGTTAGTATTAGATTTTGACATCTGTCTTTTTCAAACTGGTTTTCACATTTTGGAAATTTTACTTGTCAGTTAATACTATACTTTGGGAGGAATAATTAATGAGATTAAGGGGTAGCTTGTTTCCCGCCATGCTTATATTAATAGTTTTTTGTCTTAAAGAAATACATCATTTTAAAAGCATAAGGTATAAAGTATATATGAAAATTATTACTTATTAAGGCATAATATGAGACTGTGATGTACTTCTGACTCACTTCTTGAACCTATTTCACCCTGTTTTGTAATGTGCTTCACTTACTCTCTTTTTTCCAGGATTGAATATGATGCATATCGCACTGATTTGGAAGAACTGAATCTTGGCCCACGTGATGCAAACACTCTGCCAAAGATCGAGCAGTCACAGCATATGTTCCAAGCACATAAGGAAAAATACGATAAAATGCGCAATGATGTTTCTATCAAGTTGAAATTTCTAGAAGAAAATAAGGTGAATTTATTCTTTATTTTCTGAGATCTTTCTATGAACTTTTAAAAGTCACTCTGAAGAGTAATAAATAGAAAGTTTTTTGTTTCTGTTAACTTTTTTTCATTACAGTTGCAAAATGGAATTTTACCTGTAATTTTCACCTGCAGTGTTTGAGTTATTAGAAGTATCCAAAATATATTTACCTTTCTGTTGTAAAAGTCACATTAACTCTACTGTCCTAGTCTTTCATGTATAACAGTTGGCAAAAAAAAAAAAAAAATTTATAATGATAGATTGCTCTGGATGTTTTAAAACCTTTTTATTAATGGTAGGTACAGATTTCAAGAAGGGAAGAATATTCTTTGCAGTAACTGGTAAATGAGGAATGACTAAAAAGTCCAGCTTAGAGCTGCATTTGGCATAATCTAGATGAAATTAGCAAAGAAATCAATTTTCCACGTTATTTTCATGTAACATGAACACATCTGAGGACTAGGATAATGAAAGCTGAGATGGACCTACTTACTGTAGGCTTCACTTGGAGATGGATTCATACAATATTACTAGATGCCATTATATGAAGAAATTCGTGCAATAGGCCTTCCTTCCCTTGGCTTCCAGCACCGGTTTTCCTCCGGCACCTGGGACCCAGGCCTTCGCTCCTGGCAGAGTCTGCCGCCTTTGCTGCAGACTCCAGCCAGAGTCTACCTTCTTCGTCTTTGCTGCAGACTCTGGCCAGAGTCTGCCGCCTTAGTCTTCGCTGCAGACTCAGGCTGGAGTCTGCCATCTTTGTCTTCACTGCAGACTGCCTTCTTTGCCTTCACTGCAGACTCTGGAGTCTGCAGTCTTCATCTTCGCTGTGGCCCAAGCGCCGCTCCTGTAGATCCCTTCGCCCCTCCCCCCCCGCCCTCCCTCTCATAGCAGGTGTCCTGCCCCACCCAGCCACTCTGCACCTGGAGCAGCTGGGCAGTGCCATCTTTCTCCTTCTAATTTACATATTCCCTCCTGATTGGCTATTGGGCGTAGCGGAGTGATGGTTAATTTGCATGTTTCTCTTTTATTAGTGTAGATACTCCTTAGTTTTGGTTTAAGTAAAAAATAGGTTCCCATTTTAACATGTCTTCCATTACATTCATACTCAGTTTTGTGAGCGAGCTGCAGTTCTGGAAGTGAGAGAGTCAATAGGTGTAGTAGCTCAGTTCCATGGAGAGGGCGTCCTACCATTGCACATTTGTGGTCCTTTCCTGTGCTTTGCACATCTTCTGAAGCCATGATAGGCCTTCAACTCTGCTTTCTTCCAGGTACCCTCTTAAAATTATTCTTCAGTTTGAGTTGTCTGTTGGTATCTTCTTCTTTGCCTTAGCATTTCCTTAGAAACTCTTTTGGTTACCATAAAAGCTGCAGAATGATACATTTCCTTGAGACCTACCAAGTCCAGTACTACCACTCTCCCTTTTTAGCTGCAATGGATGAAAAATAATTCATATGAAAACACTACAGTGAAAATAAAGAAAACTTCGGCAGAGTTATCAGACATATTTTGCCTGGCATCATTCAAACAAGGGCACAGTGCTGATGGTGAGCACATAGATGGCATCATATTAGTCATTCATATATGTGTCAGTTATGCTGTGTAATATTTTTATGGATAGGAATATATCAATACTTACATATAGATGTATATTTTAAATATGAAAATATTTTGACAAACTGCCCTATAATGGATCAACACTAGGCAATGTAGTGCTAAATGAAGTATGCTAGAATGTTATGGGCTCTACCCAAAGCTAATTTGAAGGGAAAGTATTTGCGGGTTCAGGACCTTTGCAAACAGAGAAAATGATTTTAGAAAATTGTAAAATGATAATTGCATTCGATTGGGATCTAATGGTATTGTGTGTTATTCTCTGGATAGTGAAATTATGGGTAATTTTTGTTTTCTATATATTTTTTAGTACTTTAGAGAATTTCTATTAAAGGTTGTGTTGCGTTTATTAAAAGGAGAAAAAGTCCCTGGCCGGTGTGGCTCGGTTGGAACGTTGCCCCATACACCACATGGTTTCAAGTTCTATTTCCAGTCAGGGCACATACCAGGTTGCAGGTTCGATCCCCAGTCAGGGTGGGTGCAGGAGGCAATTAATTCATGTTTCATTCTCACATAGATGTTTCTCTCTCTCTCCCTCTCCCATTTTTTTTTCTAAAAAAGAAAAGGAGGAAAGTTATTTTGAAAGAATCAGTACCTTTAAACCAGCTACGCTTATATAGATTTTGCCAGAGTAAGTAAAAACGAGTAGATTGCACATGAATAGACAATGGCCATTTACTGCTACTTCTCTTACCGTAACTACTTTTGAAACTTGACAGTAGGTCCCAGATTTAGACATGAATCAGGGAAGGCACTTTTTATCAGTTGCTATGCATTTTACATATATTCTATCACTTAATCCTCGTAACAACCTTCACTGCAATAGCTGCAAAAAGGCAAGAATACAGTGACTTCCAAGACTGCATGCCAGCCCCTGGCCAAGTAGCTCAATTTGTTAGTGTTGTTCTGATACACTAAAGTTTCAGATTTGATCCCCAGTCAGGGCACATACAAGAAGCAGCCAGTGAATACATTAATAAGTGCAACAGCCTCAGCTGGTTTGGCTCAGTTGGTAGAGTGTCAGCCTGTAGACTGAAGGGTCCCAGGTTTGATCCTGGTCAAGGGCACATGCCTGGGTTGCGGGCTTGATCCCCAGTGGGGTGTGTGCAGCTGATCAATGATTCTCTCTCATCGTTGATGTTTCTATCTCTCTCTCCCTTTCCCTTCCTCTCTGAAATCAATTTTTTAAAAAGTGGAACAAAAATTGATGTTTCTCTCTCTAAAAATCAATAAATGTTTTTTAAATTTTTAAAAAATACGTCTGCATGACAGAGATTGGGAAATCAACATAGGAAGCTGGTTTGGCTTGAAGGTTGTGGAGGAGGAGGTTTGGGAAATTGTTCTATTTAACCCTGTGTTTAGTTTGAGATGATGACAAGATAGTCAAGTGGAAACAATGGTAGGAAGTTAATGGTGTGGGTTTAGAGTTGGGATAAGCAGGGCCCGAGATTCAGAGATAAAGGTTTGGAAGTCATCGCTTTGAAATTAATGTCATTGTCACATCTCTTCTTTTGACCTTTCTTACTTTATAACAAGAAAATAAAATTGGCTTTATTCTTAAGGATTTTATGTTCTTGGGTAACCTAGAGACATTCTTTGTTTTTGGCTTTCCATAGTTGTTATCAAGCTAAGTTTCAATTTGAACTCAGTAATCGACTATGTCTAAAATAAAGCCTGTAAGTAAACTCTGATCTTCTTATCTTTTTTTATTTAATTCTTCAGAACTATAAAGAGATCACGTTGGTCTCTGTTAAGCAATAAATAACTATAATTTGGATGAAGATAGGTCCATGAGAAAACTTTTATTTGTTGTTATTGTTGTTGAGCAACTTTTACCCTTTTATTATTATAGCTCTGGCAAAGGGAGGAGAAAACAAGCCTTTAGGCTGAAGAACTGTCTATCATCCCTGCTTGCTTTCTTGGCAGTTTGAATACCTCAAATCTGGGTTTTGTTCTTTCGTTAAACTACAGCTGAATTTGTACCTTAATATCTCTTTTTAAATCATTTGTCAGGTAACCTACTTAGCACATGAATTTAACAACTTTTATATTTTTTAAATATTGTATGTTGAATTTTTTTTAAACAAAAGTTATCTGAAATATCGTTGAGTGTGCTATTTTGTAATTTGATGTCCTAAAGGTTACTGCTTTTTTAAAAAGCTATTTTTGCAGCTTTGTGGAGGAGGCTGTAGGGGCTCTCTTTTGATTCTCATATCATGGCTATTGGAGTGTCTTCCCATAGCAACACTTCTCTTCTAAAATGAGATGCCAAGTAATCAAACACCCAGAATATGCATAAAATAGAAAGCAAATAGTCATTGAGTAAAGGACTAGGAACCATTCCTATGACTATTGTAATAGATTTTAGTGGCCCAACATTGTGAGAATGTTTTTGCTTGTTTTGTTCTTAGAACTTCTTAGCATTTTTTAGAAGGATTAAGAGGTAGATTCATAGCTATATTTTAGAAAATTTAGGTGTTTAATATACAGTTAGTCTAACCTTCCTTCCCTGGCAAAACGAAGGGAGTAGGTATGTAAAATACAAACATTCCTGTGTATGTGCATGCGTTAATGCTGAGTAATACGTGCACATACCTATATTTGTCATAGATTTCTAACTGTTTTTAGAAATAGTTTTATCCTTAATGGAAAACATTGAATTATTCTACTGTTTACAATCTGTACTCTCTATCTTTAACCTAAACAACCCTTCTCTTCCTTATTTACTAAACACCAAGGACAAAATGAATTAGGCTCTTCTAGTGTTTCTCCTTTTATCAATATTTCTCTTTTTCTAGACCTTCAAATAATGTAACTTGAGCTATCTTGTGGATTAACACAGTTTATTTACCTTTGATTGCTCCTTTCAAGGTTCAAAACAAAACGTAGGTTAAAGAGAAAAAAATGGGCATTTCTGTTTCTCTGTAGCCTTTGTGAGAATAGGTACCATGCCTTCTTTTACAGTGCTATTGATGCCTAGCAATGGTGTTAAATGTATAGTAGTCATTGAGCAAATGCGTGTTTGCATTTCTTCCCAGAATTAGAGGTTCACTGAAGGCCATTGAGAGAGATGGAAGTAAATGGGATAGAAGGGTGAATCCAGATTACTGCACTCTTTGCTTTAGTGAGGGCAGAGCTCACTCTTTCAGAAATGCTGCTATTGTCTGCAGTGTGTACTGTTTGCATGGAAAGAGGAAACAAAAAGTTAGAGAAAAGCATGCAGATCATTGTGAGCAACCCATGTTTATTTTTTAAAACAACTTTTTATATGGCTTGGAGTTACATAGAACATGAAAAAAGTAATTTAAGATTAATGTTTCTCTTAAGATGGTTATAATTTAACTCGGGTAGTAAATCTTTTTTCAGGGTTGTTAATTTATTAGGATAAAAAGAAAACCCTGTCAAAGATTTAACATTATTTTAGGATATAAATAAAAAGTAAGGATCCCATTAATTTTATTATATTCTTATTCTAAGAAGGATAAAATACACTCTTTAAAAGTAATGTCAGTTAATTAGCTATAATCATTACATTCAGTGTTTTTTTTCCATTTATTATATTTCAGTGACTTAAAGGATGACAAGGGGGCAAAAATGATGAACCAGACTTGGGATCCATTTTGGACATGTATTTGATTTATATAGTTACTTAATTTAAAATAAAATAAAAAATTTTTCTCAAAAATCATCCTGATTCTTAGGTTGATAAAAAACTTGTTTTTCCTCCTATCACGCTTTATATGTAATCAGAATACAGTAATATTCCTGTATATTAGGATTTAAAAAAGTATATTACAGACTTATTTTATATGCATCTTATTCTGAATTTAACTTTCAGATAAAAATCTTTTGAACTAAAGTGGAGGCAGGAGAAAGAGGAGAATACACAGGAAAATAAAAACACCTGGAACAAAGTAAACATATTCCTGTAATATGAGACAACTATATAACTGTATATGACTCAGTGGCTGTAATAGGCAATATTCAAAGCCTAGTACATTTTTGTAAAAATATGCTATAAATATTTGGGAAAGCTTAGAGGGAAAATTCTTTGTTTACTAAAACTTCTCTTTGAGCCCTGGCCATTGTGGCTCAGTTAGAGCGTCATCTTGTACACCAAGGGGTGACATGTTCAATCCCAGCCAGGGCAACATACCCAGATTGCGGGTTCAATTCCCAGTCAGGGTATATGTAGGAGGCAACCAATCAATGTTTCACATCCATGTCTCTCCCCGCCCCCCTTTCCTTTCTCTAAAATCAATTTTAAAGATAATTTTTAAAAACTTCTCTTTGAGAGCAAAACATACAAATCTCTGAATTTTAAAAAATGGATATTTGTTGGCAATTTTTAAGGAGTGTGTTAATCATTACTTAATATGTATAAGCATATACATTCTTGAAATCTCTTTTTCCCCATTGTCAAAAGAAATTACTGTGACTTCTTTTTTTTGATACTTTTAAAATATTTATTCCAATGACTTACTGTTCTTTATTTCTATAACTGGAAGCATAAATAGTATTGCCTCTTGTATTTGCTCGTAGGTCAAATGAAATTAAGTTATATATGTAAAAGAACCACACCTGGCTTTAGATATTTAAAAATACTAATAATAAGCATTAATAGGTTGAAATGGATAAGTATAATAAGCAACCTCAACACTGGGCCAGATATTACCTACATTTAGATCCTGTGAAACCTTCCCTTACCCTTGCATCTTTACATCCAGACTTAATTCCTAAGTATATTTCATCCTGTAATCCTATATAATAAAAGTCTAATATGCAAATTGTCCCCTTGACTGGGCGTTCAACTAGGGGGCGGTTCCAGTCAGCAGCGGTGGCAGGCAACCAGGGGAAGCCAGGCCCCGGCCAGCAGCTAGGGACCCTAACCTGTGTATGAATTTTGTGCATTGGGCCTCTACTTTGATATAATTTCATGTTGTTATTGTCCTTTTTTTCTATTCATTTAACAAACCTTTTTTTCAAATATATACTGTGTGCCAAAGTCCGGGGAAATATAATTTCCTCCCACCTTCTAAGTTCTTCTGGCTAGTCTAATAATCAAATTAACATGAGACAGATTAACAGGAGGAAATGTCTGAAATTTATTATAGATATATGTGGGGGATGTCATAAGAATATGGGACTCAAGGACATTGGGCAGTTAAGGTTTATAGGCAGGCCATTTGGACAAAGGAGAAGGGGAACAAGGGTCTGGGATTTCAAGGGGAAAATGGCCATTTTACAAGTAGATGAGAAGGAGCAAAAACATGTGGTAAACAGATTTTTACCCAGAAACAGTGGGACACAGAGGGAAATCTAACAAACAGGCTGCCACTGTTAGTTTATATTGTGATGTTAAGGTGATGCTCCCTTCCTTTAAGCAGGCTTTTCTGTCTGCATTTATTTAAGCAGGTAAGGGGAAGGGGAGGGTCAACGTTTCTTTTTGAGTCTTTTGTTTCTTAATAACCAGCCTAAAAACAACATCTCAGATGGCATATTTGGGGGTGGCAAAACTGTAGTCTCACCTCAACAGTAAGTGTTCTGGATATTGATGATACCCAATGAGCAAAGTAAAAATAAATTCTACCCTTAAAAAGCTTGTAGGATAGTAAAAGATACATTTATCAAATATGTACATAATTTTGGCTGAGAACAGTGCCTTCAAGTAGAGGTTCATGGTCCGTTAAGAATGGTCAGGGTAAGCTTCCTTGAGAAAAGAATGTTGAACATTAACTAGGTATAGTGAGAAGCAAAGAGTGTTTCAGCTGGAAAGTACAGCTTGTGTTACAGCCCTTTGGGGCGGGTGGGGATACACAGAGGTGATATGTTCACAGAATGAATATGACTAGAGCACAGAGAAAACTGGGAAGTAAGTAAGGGCCAGACCATGCAAGTCTTATAGACCACGTTAAGGAAAAGTTAATTTTAGTATCTGTGGGAAGCTAATGAAAGAATTCTTGGTAAATGCCAGGACTGAAATATGGAGCATAGATTTTAGTAGAAACTAAGGGTGAACATAGTAGTTAAGAGGGAAAGACAGGAGCTTGGATAAGAGTGATGGTAGTAGAAATGGAGTGAACTGAAGGTTTTAAGAGATAATTACTTTAAAGGTAAAACAAATACATGTAAAATACTAAGAACAGATTGATGTACATATTGGCATCTTTGACATTTTATTTCTTTATTCAGCAAATAGTCACCGATTGCTTTTTATGTGCCAGTCACTGAGATAGGTAGCAGAAATATAATGGTCTCGCCATCATAGAGCTTATAGTCGAGAGAAATGGGCATTAGCCTAATACATAAATACAAGCTAATAGAAGGGTCATGTGAGTACACAAAGGGGAGGTGCATTGGTGTGGGGGATTGTGGAAGGCTAGCTGGAGGAAAACATTGGGGTTTAGATCCAAAGGGATGGAAAGGAGTTAAATAAAGATGCGTGGGGGAAGGGGATTTCATAGTAAGTAGAAGAATTAGAGCAAGCATGTCAAACTTACAGCCCACGAGCCGCAAATTTGACATTCTTGAACTAGAGTATACAAAAACCAGCTGATGGTCAGTGAGCCTATGCCTAAAGACTGGGGAAAGTAGCTGTGGATGAAGCAGCCGCAGATAGATAGGGTCTACACAAGAAAGAAATGACATATGTACAAGGTTATTCATTGCAGCATCACCTGTACTATCAAAAGATGATAACTCAACAGTTCAGCAGGAAAGGACTAGTTGAATGAACTGGTTCATTTAGACCTTGCAGCTGTTAAAAAAAAAAAAAAAGAAAGAATAGAAGTGTTATTGATAGAAAGCGCCTCAGAACTATTAACTGAGAAGAGCAAAGTGCAAAGCAGTGTATACAGTACAATACCTTTTGTGTAAGAAAGGGGGAAAATAATGTGTAATTATATATTCTTGTACTAGTATAAAGAAAAACTGGAAGAATTAACTAAATAAAAGTGGTTACCTATAAGGGAAACAGAGTAGTTGGAGACAGGAGTGAAAATGAGACTTTTATATCCTTTAAATTTTGATCCTGCAGATTCAAATAATAAGATTTAACTCTAAAAAGAAAGGAAAATAAGGCCAGCTGGGATTTTTTTGTTTTTTAAATAATATGCCTTATTTTTTTATACGAGACTATTTCTATTTTTCAAACATAGTCTAATATTTATTTACATAACCTATAATTTTCCTCTTAGCTTTAAAATCAAATGATTAATTATGTGTTGGAGAGAACAGAAAAACATTTAACTTGCTAGGACATGAGTTCCCTCCATTCTTAAGTGACAGATTCAAAATGGTGTGATATAGTAGCTTTCATTTATGTCAGAAAATATTTTCACGTATGATATCATGTTTGCTGCTCTTAGTGGTTTGGCTTGCAGATCCCTTTTTAAAATTTTTCTAAAACGGTGTAGAGAAAGAAAAATTTGCCAGTGGTTTGCATTGCCTCCTTTCTCTCTTTGGAAAACAAGCAGAAATTAGCTATCTTTATATAAACCATGCAACCAAAAAGAATTTTGAGTTATGGGTTGGTTTTGAAATTAGCATCATCCAAGCCATAGTTATCCAAAATCATTTTGGTAATTTGCAATCGTCAACCAGTGTATGCAGGAGAGAAACCATGCCTACCTCACTAATCCATGTAGTCTGTCTCTGTTGTGCTAAGATTCCAGCATGTAGTTTTGTGAAGGAGAGGTATTTTGTAGGCAAGATGTAAAAGCCTTCCATGAGAAAGATCTTTCTAATTATGAATGGCTAATTTTATAGAATTGACTTGGTTCCTTTTTTTCCTTTTTGGCAATTATAAAGTACTTGTGTTTTCTGACTTGGTCAGAAGTGATCAACTCATTTGAAGGGTAGATTTGAGTTTCATTTTTGTTGTATCCATCAGAGGGGAGGGGATTATTTGGTCCTTTCACTTTGAGTGAATAGGATTCACTCAAAAAATTTAGTTTTTGCCCTGGAGGTGCGATTCCCAGTCTGGGGCATGTACCTAGGTTGAGGTTCAATCCCCAGTCCCAGTGGTGGGGATACATGTGGAAGGCAACCAATCAATGTGTTTTTCTCACATCAGTGTTCCTCCCTCCTTCCCTCCCTTCCACTCTCTCTATTAAAAAAAAGAAAAATCAATGAAAAAAAAATCATCTGGTGAGGATTAGCACAAAAAAAGAAAATTTAATTATTAACTATTACTGCTATGATGTACCTGTTCTATAACATGGTTGATACCTGTGTACTCCTCAGATCCATATTCCACTTATTTTGCCAACCTTGGGTATCACCCAAGTCAAGTTTGTCAAGTTTTGTAATACAGTTTCCAAGGAATAATACAGAAAACCGTAACTACGAAGGAAAACTATTTTTGAATGTAAAGATGTGTGTGAGTAGACCTTTGGTTTAACTATGAGTCCTTGTTGCCCAATGTCCAAAAACCAGTGAGAACAGGGTCACCTAATTGATGAAAGAAAATACCCAGTTTCTTGACTACTCTTCTGTACCTAAGTTAATTTTGAACTAGGTGCTCAGATGCTAACTTGAATGATTTATATTACTTAACATTTCCTCTGGCATTATAGTGCCAGGGCCTTCTCCATTTAAAGCAGTATCATACTGTGCTGTGAATGCCTGCTAGTCTATTTTTTCCCACTGGATGTAAACTCCATGGATGCATCTATAGAGCATTCCCTTATAGTAAATGAATTAATAGACACTGTCCTTTGAGTAATGTGTATATGGAGGAAGCTCTCTAAAAGTATTTTATATAACATCTATATATGTCTAGCTAATCTGTGATCTAGATAATCATATACTAGTGTACAGATGACAATGCTGAGGTTCAGAGAGGTTAAGTAACTTGCCCAAAGTCTCACAGCCAAACCAAATCTAGATCGGTTTGATTCCACAGCCCTACTTTTAGTTAAGTGAAATAAAGCTATAATGCTGCTCCACGGAAGGTTCTTAAAATAGCAGAGGAAGAAGATGGGAGATAACAGAAGCCATATTGGTCACCTATACTTGGATCTCCTAGAAAGAAGGGAGGAAGGGGAAGGAGCTAACACTGTAGACCATAGAACAGAAGGGCAATAGAAAGTTGTGCTAAGGCAGAAGAAACCTGTGCATTGAGGACTTTGCTATACCATTGGATAAAGATTTATAAGACACTACCACAATTGTGTGACCTAGTGTTACTGGAGTTTACAGATTATGTTTCATCAGTTACCTTTTCAAAAGAGGACTGCCCTTCTTTCTCTTGTAGGATGCTTTTTTTAACCTGCTTGTCAGTGATTTGTTGAAACCTGTCCCAGTGAGTCTGAAAAGTAAAATATGTTCTCCTACCTCCGCTTGTAGTTCATATTTGTCTGTCTTCCCTCACTCCCTTCCCAGTGCCCGTGCCCTTATTTTTAATAGTGTCTCTTTCTCAGATGGTAGTTGCTTTGGCAGGACAGGCATTTCCAAATCTATTGCAAAGTAATAAAATCACAAACCTAATAAAAAATCAAGACAGCTATACTTTCCTGCTTGCTACTCTTCTGGTCTCCTACTGAAAAAAAATTAGTGATGGCAGAGAAAGCAAATAAGTACACATTTTTAGATGGTTGGGGGTCAAGAGAGGAGTTAATACTTTTCATATTAGTGGTTGGAGACATCTTTCTAAAGAATGACTTTCTTCTAGCTTTCCTCACAGCTGTTACCTCAATATTGTTGTACATGTAATATAAACCTATATTTAATCAAATTATTTGGAGAGCCAATAATTAATTTGAAGAACTTAACAATTATAAATACAACGTAACTTTTAACTGGAATTTGCCTCTTTTTCTCAACTACTTCAGCATCTCTGATAAAAATGTATGTATTATAAATTTGATTTGTAAATAAAAGTTAATTTTTATGGTTTTGATTGCCTACAAAGTAATACTTCTCTTCAGGTTTTTCAGTCAGTAACTTTGTAAATGGTATTTATCTTCTATTGATACATGCTGTGTGGGCAGGAGAAAGTTTTCAGTGTAATCTACTTGGCATCATCTATCAGTCCTGCTCTTAAATTTCTCTTACCCAGTTTCTATTTTAAACCCCAGCTTGTCTCTGCCTTAGTAGTCAGTGTTGAAGTTTGTTTTGCCCTTTAACAATTAAAGTATTGTATGCTATATTTTAGGTCATTCACCAGATGTGGCTATAGTGGTTTTGCTTATGTCTGATCTGGTTGCTCATTGTTTGGCAGATCTCTATGAAAGTTCTTTGTAATTGAGTTCACAATGATTTAGTGTATTTCTAAATTACTGTAATTGTTTCTGATGTTAGGTTTTGAAAATTTGTCAAATTTGTCATCATCCTGTTTCTGCCTGGAATTGTTATTTCTATCTTCTTTTGCTCCTATTTGAAATTTCTGCTTTTCTTTTGTATTTTATTTATCTTTATAACCACTTTAAATCTTTTCTAACATACATCAATAAATAGTTCATTATAGATTTTTCCTGCTCTATAATTATGAAAAGATCATATGGAAGTTTAATATGGCATCTATAATAATAAAAACATAATATGTTAATTAGAACGGACAGCCAAACGTCCTTCTGGACATCCTTCCGGACAAAGCCGTGGCAGCTGCGAGGGCCAGCAGGGGCAAGGTGATGGGGGCGGTGCCTTCCCCTGATCCTCCTGGTCGCCTCCTGCAGAGGGAGGCCAGACTGCAGCTTAGGCCCGCTCCCTGTGGGTCTATCAATAGGACATCCCCTGAGGGCTTCTAGACTGTGAGAGGGGGCATGCCAAGCTAAGGGACCACCCCCCCCCCAGCACAGATTTTCGTGCACCAGGCCTCTAGTTAATCTTCATAATGTTAGAAAGAATTCACTTTTATTTCTTTCATCTGCTCCAACCCTTGTGTGAGATCCTTGTCCTGAGGATGTTTAAATGCAACTTCAGGGCCAGAGACAAAATTAGGAAGATTAAAGTATGTCTTTTCTACATTTCTACCCTTCTTTTAAGTGTTCTGGCCTATCTTTTTTGTTTGTTTCCAACTTGTGTATTGCCTTAGGGATAGAGGCAGGTAAGAAGAGGTGAAAGAACATGGGCCAGTCTTGGAATAGACATTCCTGAGTTTCCCAAATGCCAGCCCATCTGCTTCCTAGCTCTCTAACCTTAGGCAAGTTACTTAACCTTCTGCGTCTGCTTTTCTTTAACCATAACATGAAGAGAATAAAAGACTGGACAAAATAGATGTAAGGGTAACATATTATCTGTCACGTACAAAGTGCCTCACAGAAGTTAGTGTCCCCCACCATATCAAGCAATAGTCTATCAAAATACTTGGCTGTTTCTTTGATTCTCTATGCTCATCAATTCTCATAATCTTATAGTATAAATATAGAAGTAAATTTTAAAAGTATAATGACCTCAAAATATTTCCTCAAAGGTTTTGGCTTTTTGTCCCTTCTCCCAAAAGTAGGTTTGACCTTCTTCCACCTCACTGTAAGCCAGTTCTGTTTGAAAAACAGAATCTTTCCTAGACTGACCTTTATAAGACCAAACAGCCTAGTAAAGAAAACCTGATAAACAAGAATATAACTTAAAATAATAACTTTTAAGTCTTCTTAAAACAGCTTATATATAGTAAAAACAGCACAGTCATCATGATTGTAAAATTGTTATCTTTAAAATCGTATGGCAACTGCTTCTCTCATATTATTTAATTCTTCCCTTTAATTGATAGTGATTTATATTTGTTTAATAACCAAAACATTCTGAGGATCACTTATAGCATATCAGTCTGAATTGCATTGAAGACATTATGTGAATATGTGTCGTAATGTAAATTAATTCATTAAGATAGCCAGAAAATACTTTTAATTGATTTCATTTAGAAAGTATGTTCACATTGAAATTTGGTTTATTAGTTTATTTTAATTTCCCTTTATTTTTTATTTAGTAGTGGTTGATTGGATAAAACAGTCAATACCATTCTTACTTAAATTTGTATCTGATTTTGAAGACATACTGCCAAAACTAAAACTTGTACTAGGATAACACATAATCAGTGCTAATAGGAAAATGAGATAAGTAATCTGTTTTGGTATAAAATAGCTTCTGAGAGTAAAGTGACAATGAAATTTCATGCTTTCTTTCCATAATTATCGCTGAAAAGCTGCAAAGCCCCGAAGGCTCTCTTATTCAAGGGAGCTGCTCTGAAGTGTATGTATACTTCTAAAGGCTCTACACATCAACCTTCTCACAATTACTGGGGGAATGTTTTTGGAAAAACAGGTATTATATCATTTTGTTGTGAAAACTAGAAGTCAGTCCAAAAAGCACCTCTTTCCTTGGTTTCCCATGAATTAAGTTTCATTCGAGGAGGGGGGGGGGGCATTTTAAACACAGCTTGTGCACCCCATTTGAGGCTTTGTTAATAAATGCATCCTTGGCTACACAAAGAAGTGTTTCTCCAGGTTGGGTTTATCAGCTACTCCAGGGAGTGGGGAACCTGACTTGTGTTGACATTTGTAGGGCTAGCTAAAGATGGACTCTCTAACTTTCTAGAGTCTAGACTGTTAGAACAGCTCTCTGGAAATCCAGTACATGAACCAATTCCTATACTCTACTTTTATTGTCTCCTCTAATTCTAGAACATGAGGATTAAAATTAAAGGCAAAATTATTTTGTGAGCCAAAGAGCAATGAAGTGATTAGGTAGACTCTATTTCTGAGCATTTAAATTCCACATTAAATGCACAGAGGCTCCTGAGTTGCTCTATAATTCCAAGAGCCAAGGATCATCCAAAATCAGAAAACAGGAAAGGCCCAGATAATAGTAGAGCAAGGTCAAAAATTACTTTGTGATGCAGGTAGGCTACCAGTGTGATACCTCTAAATAGGGAAGAAAGTTAATTAATGGGGTGGTTCATAAACTGATACATAAACTCTCAGTTGAATTTAATACATCTCTAAAAGAAGAGCTAGTTTCTGTCCTTGAAAATAAATAGGAATACTGTAATGTTCTTTTGAGTTTCCAGATATAGGAATACCTCTATTTAAAAAGCAATTACTTTTCTCAGAAAATGTTAGTAGAAAGGAACCATAAAATTTTTAATTCAGTTTCTTCATTATGCAAGTGAGAAGAGAGTTCACATAGTAAACTTGGGGGGAAATGGGAATGGAGCCCCATTTTCCCAGATATTTTATTCTCCTTTAACTGCCTTAACTTTCTTCTTCAGCTAACAAGAATCTCTGCAGACAAAGAAAAGTTTTATTTAACTAATGGACAGAGGGAAGTACAAGTTAATAAATGGTTTATTTGTAATAAATTTGCTTTGTTCCTGATCTAGAAAATGTCATTATAGAGAAAGAAATTTTAAGTGTGGTTTGCAAAAATTCAAGATGCGTCACATATCAGTTCATGAGGATTGTAACATTGTATTTTAGGGGCAGATATAAGTTTTCTTAAATTCCCTGAGGTTCATTACTTCCGACACTACAAGAAAAGGTGAATGTCTTGATGGTAAACGGAATTGATTTATGGCAATAGAAAGAATTAGAATCTGGAAAGATTATATGAAACCTTTAAATTTAGTTTCACTTTTAGATCTGTTAACTCATTTAGAGTCTATTTTTGATCCTATATCTGAAATAAGTCATTAAGCTTCATTATTTTCCTGTGTTTTTTTTCCTTTATCTTTGTTTCTTTAATCCTCACCCAAGGATTGATTTTTAGAGACAGAGGAAAGGAAAGAGAGAGAAAAAAAAACATCAATGTGAGAGAGAAACATAGAACATTTGCCTCCCTTACTCACCCCACCAGGGATCCAACCCGCAACCTAGGTATGTGCCCTGACTGGGAATTAAACCTGCAACCTTTTGGTGCTCAGAATGACACTCGAACCAACTGAGCCACCCAGTCAGGGTCTTTGTCTTTTTAAAAAATAACATATACTAGACATACAAAATAATAAACGTAATGCATATTTAAGTTATAAACATAATAATATAATAAACATCTGTGACCCCACCTTTCAACCCAAGAACTAGAACCTTACCAATAATGTACCTTCCTATTCCTTCCCTAACCTATTCCCTTACCGCCCCCCCCCCCCGCCCCCCGCCCCATACCTTATATTTTTTTCATTCTACTGTTAAAGGACATTTGTATTGTTTCTGTGCCTGCTATGAATATTCCTGCCTTGCCTTATATGGCATTGTGAGTGTTCAGCTTTCTAAATTAAAGCCAACTTGTTTTCTATTGTGGATGTACCAATTTACATTCCACCAGTAATGTACTCAGTTCCCTTTGAGCCACAGTCACTCCAAAGTGAATAAAATGGTATTCTTTTGTGTGTGCTTCATTTTTATTTCCCTCATTATTTATTGACCACATATATTTCTTCCAGTATAAAATACCAATTCATGCCTTTGCCCATATTTCTGTTGGGTTGTTTGGGTTTGTTTTTGTTTTTTTTAATTGATTTGTAGGAGTTCTTCATGTATTTTTGTACTAATCCTTTTTTGTTTATGTGTTATATATATCTTGTACCATTTATGACTTGAGATTTTACCCTCTTTACAATGGTTGTTGACAAACAGAAGGCCTTAAACTAGTTTAAGTTATCAGTCTTCTATTTGTTAGTGCCTTTTGCATCCTATTTAAGAAATCTTTTCAAAACCAAGGTTGTAAGATTTTTTTTGTTTGTTTTTCACAATTCCAAATCCACCTGGAGCTGGTTTATTTATATTTTATTTATATTATGTGAATTAGGAATCCAGTTTTCTCTCCAGGTAGTAAGTGAATAACCATTGTCCCCCCCGCCCACACACACAGATCTTTTCCCCATTTTATTGTTTTTATTGTCTTATTCAATTGTAAGAATTCCTTATATATTGTAGTATCAGATTCTTTGTCTTATACATATTTTGCAAATATTGTCTCCCAATATGTGGCTTGCCTTTTTATTTTTATAAATGTCTTTTGAAGAGAAAAATATTTTAATTTTGATGAAGTCCAATTTATTAATGTCTTTCTTTTATAATTTATGCTTTGTGTATACTATTTTAAAATCTTTGCCAAACCCAAGATCATTAAGATTTTCTCCTATTTGTTTTTCCAGAAGTTTTATAGCTTTTTTGTTGTTGTTAATCCTCACCTGAGGATACTTTTCCATTGATTCTTAGAGAGAGTGGAAGGAAGTGGGGGAGGGACACACAGAGAAAGAGAAACATCATTGTGAGAGAGACACATTGATTAGTTGCCTCCTGCACACACCTGACCTGGGGTGGGGATTGAGCCTGCAATCAAGGTACGGTGCCCTTGACTGAAATTGAACCCAGGACCCTTCAGTCCATGAGCCAATGCCCATCCATTGAGCCAGACCAGCTAGGGCTGGGTTTTAGCCTTGACATTTAGGCCTTTAATTCATTTCAATCTAAATTCTGGAGATGTAGTGAGGTATAAAGGTCAAGGTTCACTTTTCATGACTCAGTCTTTGGATCTCTTTTTGCCTATACACTCTCTTGATTAGCTTATTTAGTCACATGGGTTTGCATATCATCTGTACATTGAAGTACTGTATTGACTTCCAATTCACATTTCCATCCTGGGTTGCTATCCTGAACTCTAATTCAGTTTCAAAAATACAGCTACCTAGTCAGCATTTCCCTGGGTGTTCTCTGGAAGGCATCTGAAACTGAGCTCTTCATATCCACCTTTCCCTCCTCCACATCTGGCCTTTTTTTATTGTGCTAAGGTAAACTGATCGATTTCTATCTTTGAAAAGGAAAGAACTTGGTATTTCTTCTTTCATACAACACTTCTCACGAACTCGGGACACCAGATGAGTGGGCTTTCCCCCACACTGACTGATTCTCTGGACGCCAGCTGGATGTCCTACAATTCAATTCAGTTCTGACACTGTGGACTCCACCACCATCACCACCTTCAGACACCAGTTGAATTCCACTTGTTTTCACTTGTTTTTCTGATAGCCTGGCTATAAATCAAAGGTTCCCACAATCCCTCCTCGGATTCAGTCACTTGCTAGAGTGGCTCATAGAACTCAGGAAGACAGTTTTCCTACTAGATTCCCAGTTTATTACAAATATTAAAGGCTACAGATGAACAGCCAGGTGAAGAGATACTAGTACATAAGGCGGGGTTTGGGAGGGTCCTGAGCACAGACCTGCTGTCCGCGGGGCATGGGGGGCATGCTGCCCTCCTGGCACGTGGGTGCGTTCCTCAGCCCAGAAGCTCTCCAAACCCCATACTTTAGGGATTTTTGTGGGGCTTCATTACATAGGTCTATTGATTAAGGCATTGTCCTTGGTAATTAGTTCAGCCTGTAGCCCCTCTCACCATACCCCACTTTATGATAATGAGATGTTTGGAAAGTCCCTAGAGAACCACAGGATGAGGTTTGGTTGCCACCAATCTCATAAGTGGGGTACGGTTGAAAGGGCTCATTATGAACAACCAAAAAATACTCCTTTTAGCTCTGGAGTTGTTTCAGATGTATACCAAGAGACCAAGTATTATAACAAAAGATGTTCCCATCCTCTTATCATATAGGAAATTACAAAGGTTTTAGGAGCTTTGTTCCCGGAGTGAAGATGAAGATCAATTATATTTTCCTTATTATAGACCACAGTATTACAATCTTACAAATTCCAAATCAGTGGGCTCTAAATAAATGAAATTTTGTTTCACTAAGAAAAGTCAGTGTTGTTTGAAGATTTGACTGTCAAATAGGTAACCTTGGATTTCACTGAAATTGAATGAGTACTATTCTGTGTCAGTGTGCTGGGTAGTATCCCATTTCATTTAACCCTTACAACAGCACAACAGATTCAGTTGGTAATGGCATCCCTGATTAACGGATAAAGACCTTGGCCAATGAAATTAGAAGTAACCTGTGCCTGGTGTCACAAAGACTCTAGAAAGTGGTACAACTAAGATTGGCACACACTCCCCTCTCCTATGGGCTTTCATCCCCCCAGGAGGGCAAGCACTTGCTTCTCAGGCCTCATTTTCTAATGTTACACGGCCAAGCTTACTTTTATTTGTTTAAAAAAAAACAAAAACTAACTTACTAAATTTGCAGATCTAATGGGCTTTACTATGTAGTTCATGAACTGAGCAGCATCCCATCTCGCAACTAGGAGGCTATTCAAGTGGGTTGTACAAAATGGAAGGATTTTGTAGGCAGAGTTTGGGACTAATAAATTAAGAGTAAATTGTTTCTGGCAAGGACACTTACCTTTAGGGAAAGGAAGGGGTCTTATCAGGCAGAACACCTCATTAGGGTAGATCAGGAAATTCCAGGCTGATTTGGTTTAAAATTCCATCCTGGGAGAGGCTGAAACTGCAGGTAGGTTAGGTTTTGCATCTAGCATAAGTGACAGCCATCTTGGGCCTGTGGTTTTTCTTTTTAATACATTGTAGAACAGTCCCCAGGGGTATGGATTTTGAGAGGAGTGATTCTCTGGGGCCATTGTAATAGTTCACTGTAATAGGATGCTTCACTCATCTCCTAAATTGCCATCCAGAAACCTGCTTTTCCTGTGATTGTCCTGTTTCCTTAATAAGTGTCCCTAAGTTGAGGTTCACCATCCTTTGATGTCTATACTTGGTATGGAGTGTATGTCACATAGTAATTTGTATATAATTTTTCCTCTTGAGTATTTGATTTTTGAATATATCTTAGTTTGACTGGGTATTTAATGATATTTTTTAATTAATGCCCTCGACAATGTTTGAAAATGGCTAACAGAGTACAGGCATGCCTTGGAGATAATGCCAGGTTCAATTACACATCACTGCAATAAAGCAGGTTGCAATCTTTTTGCTGGTGGAGGGTCTTGCTTTCAGTTTGTAAAATACTCAACATCTGTAAAGTGCAATAAAGCTGCCCATAATAAAACAAAGTATTCCTGTACATATTTAGCTTCTTAAACTGGTCTGTCCCCTGGAGAGAAATTAAAAGTCATCAAAGGCTCAGATCCTGCAAGACAGTGTACAGTAGGTATATGTGAACTACTTTGCATTATTAAAACAGCTTTTCCTGAGGGGAGAGAGACTATGTGAGCCAGTTCGCTGTCATTGGTGTTAATGTGTGGTCTTGTACTCTGCCCTGTGTTTATAGGTGAAAGTGTTGCACAACCAGCTGGTCCTCTTCCACAATGCCATTGCCGCCTACTTTGCTGGAAACCAGAAGCAGCTTGAGCAGACCCTTAAACAGTTCCACATCAAGTTGAAAACGCCTGGAGTGGATGCTCCATCTTGGCTTGAAGAACAGTAAAATCACTCCTGCAAACAAAAAAAGGAAAGTCACATCGTTCTATTTCTAAACAAACCTAATAAGAATGAAGCACAGTTGGGAGAGGAGAGACAGGGTGACAACCATTGTAGAGATTCTCACACAAACAGCTTTAATTTTTCCCTTTTTCATACTTTAACAATTGAACTGTTAAATTGATGGGAAGGTGGGCGGTTTTAGTGAAAACATAATTTCTATAATCTGAACACAATAATTTTTCTTTTTGAGAAGTCCTTTTGTATTGTAAGGATTGATGGCTATTTCTGTAGTTTGAAAACATCTAATATAGATTTGCACTGACCAGATCAAAATTCAAGGGTTTTGGTCCTGGGAATGAGGGCCAGTTGTAACTTTTCCAAAGGGAGGTTTACATGATTTGTATCAACATCAGATATTTTATATATGAATATATTAAACATCTTTAAGAGATTCATTTTCATGTATTGCCTTAAAGAAAGAAGAGACTATTTTGCAGAGTAAAATTATTTGGTGTTCCTACCGCATCCACGATAGGCTGGCAGCCACTCTAATGAATGACTGATAAGCTTGTAGAGTTTTGGCAAATATCTTTTTAAAAATGAATCTGTACCATTGTACTTTTGTTTAGACTTTTTTTTTTTTTTTTAAGATGCAGGAATCACACTAATTTCTATGAGGCTTTTGAGCTTATGAATATGCATCATCCAAAGTCAGAGGGTGGTTATGTTAGCAGTCTTTTGATTCATAATGAAACCTGCTTAAGGGAAAAAAATTTTTTGACAGGTGGACTTGGGAATAGAAATTCTTGATGGTTTCTGGAGTAGAAATCTGTGCTCAGAAAGCTAGTTTTTGGGTAAAATCTATTTTGACAGAAGTGAATTCCTAGACAGCTTTCATTGACTTCCATATGTAACAATACCGGTTAAGCCTTAAATCACAGATATGTGCCTTCTCAGATACAGTAATTCTCATTCAACCAATGTACAGAATCCATAAGGAAACCTCTTTCAGATAATGTTTGACCTGTCTGTTCCTTCCTTGAAAAGGAGCACTGTGTATAAATGTTGGGTTTCTTTGTACACATTAAACCACATTTAGGGCTTATGGTTAAATCAACTTTTGAATACACTATTTGGTTTTTCTCCATTCCTTTTATGGAATAGGGAGACAGGAGTTTTTTCCTGAGTAATGGAAGGGCAGTGTGGTGGGAAGAAGAAGAAGGGGACTGGACAGGCCAGCACTAGTTTAGTTGCCCAGCACTGTCGGTTTTGTGTTCATGTGGTTGGCCTGTCCACTGTGTGGTTCAGTCAGTAATGTAATTATTTTTCAGTATAAGTTTTCTTGATTTTTGTCATAAACATAAATTAATATTTTGAGAGGTATTCCTTCACCTGTTCTTTTGTGTTGAAATGAAGTACTTAAAATTACTGTTATATATGAACTTGTGGACCGTACGATTTGTTATATATGTTCAAATGCCTTTTAGCTGGCTTTTTAAATAATATGCCTGTTTTCAGTGCTTAATACAATGTAATGTGATTGTAAATCATAAACCTATTTTAAATCATTCCCTCCTGTATATTTGTACTCTTGAGAGCCTTATTTTATTCTTCCAGCAGAATTACTACTTGTGATAGTTCATTTACATTCCCCAGAATGTGCCTCTGGTGTGAATTTTGTATTCTTATTAAAAGTGTTTGCTGCAGTACCTTGTTTCTCTGGCTCTTCATCATTTAAAATAAGAAGCAACTTTTGGAAATTCTGAGGACATATTATTAGGTGTTTCTTTAATTGTTTTATCTCAGTAAGTTTATTTTTTTCCCCTCAATTGAAATCTCTTTAGGGAGGACATACCCTCTCTTACCACATTTTAATAACAATTATAGTAGCTAAGGAATTAAGTAGTTTCATGGGTTGATGATTTTTCAGAATAAACTAAAGAATTAGTGACTCAGAGACATGGGTACATGTGCAAAAGAAATAAGTAAATTAACATAGCCTCTTTGTTAAATAATTCGTATTCATTGTAGAAAAAAATAGAAATTAATTTCAAAAAATAAAGATAAAATAAATCACTTGCCAAGTTAGTAAGTACTGCATGAAACTACCTAACTCCCCTGAAGTTAGATGTTTTAGTTAACAATTATAAAGTTAATTTGAATATGCATACATTCATCTTTGTATTCTTACCTGGTTATTCCCTTGGTTGGATGCTTAGAAGTAAAAATGAGCCCTCAAAATAGATACAGACTTTTAAGACTGTGTTATATATTGCCAGTTGGCTTTCAAGAAAGAGTTTGCCAATTTACACCTCCAAGAACATATGCATGTCCCTGGTTAGCATATTTTTAAAGCCAGTATGCATAAAAGGGCATAATGCTTTTAATCAGCAGAACAGCACTTTACAAATGTTTTAAGTAGAAAGGGAAAAGTAGCCAAGAAGATAAGGCTGAACAGTCAGGAAATGGGAAATTGTGGGGTATGGGACAAAGAAATAGCTGGCTTTTCTCTTATTAGAGTAGACATTATTCAAGAAAAAATTGCACTTGAAGAGACAACACAACAATAGCTGTCCAATGTTAATGAATCCAAATTATACCTATTTTTTTCAAACCAGCAAAAAATATATCTTTTGGTATGCCGCAGAATTTTAGTAATTAGTTTGTGTGTGTCATGAGATGGAAAAGGTTGAAAAATCACTGCCATAGACTGAAATAGAAGGCTTCTTAGAGATCTGATTAACATCCTTTTTTGCAGATGAAGACATGAAGGCCTGGCAAGTGCCTCAGTTGCAGACTTGATTCCCGGGCCCTGGTTGGGGCACATGCGGGAGGCAAGCAATCGATGTCTCTCTCACATCAGTGTTTCTCTTTCTTTGTCTCTCCTGACCCCTTCCACTCTATAAAAATCAAAGGGAAATATCCTCAGGAGAGGAATAACAACAAAAAAAGGTGTTACTTCTAAAGTTAAATACAATGTATATTCAGTGGCTTCTAAATTGAAAAAATAAATAAAAAATTCATTCACCTCCCAAATGGAATAATAGTATTAGCTATATTTCAAAGTATTCATGTAGCAAAGTGTTCATCCTTTCAATCCACTCACCTTTAATTTAGTGTATTCTGAAAAAGAAATCACATGAAGGATGAAAAAGATGAAGGGGTTAAGTAATAAAAAAACAACGCTCTTAGACACAGACTACAGCATGGTGATTACCAGAGGGAAAAGAGGAGGGTAGGAGGAGGTAGAAGAGAATCCTATATATCCTATATAATAAAAGCAAAATATGTTAATTAGACCGGATAATCCTTCCAGACGACCTTCTGGACGAAGCTGGGTCTGTGAGGGCCGAGGCAGAGGCAGCCGCTGCGGCGGTGGGGGCCAAGTCCCTTGCACGGATCTCATGCATCGGGCCTCTAGTAAAGAATAAAGGGGGCTAAATGGTGACTAAAGGAGTTGGACTCAATATACAATATAGAGGTCATGTATTATAGAATTGTACACCTGCAACCTATGTAATTTCATTAACCAATGTTACCCTAATAACTTCAATAATTTTTTTAAAACAAAATCTTCATAGTCCATGGACATGGAATATATTTCCATTTATTTCTCTATTTCATTTCATCAATGTCTTATTTTTTTGTTGTTGTATAGATCATTATGTTGCTTACATTTATTTTCAAGTATTTTATTGTTTTTATATCATGAATGGAACTGATTATATCTTTATCTGATAGTTTTAAGCATGCAAATACACAACTGACTTGGTTTCTTGATTTTGTATCCTACAACTTCATTGAATTTTTTATTCATTTTAATAGTGTTTGGTGGAGCCTTGTGATTTTTTACATATAAGATTATTTCATCTGCAAAGAGATCATTTAACGTATTCCTTTCTAATTTTCATGCCTTTTTTTTTTTTCTTGCCTGATTGCTCTCACTAGAACTTCCAGGGTGATGTTGAATAGGAATATGAGAGTGGTTACTCTGGTCTTGATCCCGACCTTAGAAGAACAGCTTTCAAATTTTCTCCATTGAGCATGGGTTTTGGGCTTTCATGTATGACATTAATTATGTTGAGGTATAGTCTTTCCACAATTTGTTGAGAGTTTTATCATGAAAGAATATTGAATTTTGTCAAATGTTCCTTTCTCCATCTTTTATTTCCATTATTGTGATTTATCTTATTTATTGATTTGTGTATCCTGAGCTATTCTTACATCCTCAGAAAGAATTCCATTTGATCATGGTGCATGATTTTTTCAATGTACTGCTGAATTTTGGTTGCTAATAAAAAAGAAAAATGATGTGAACCCCAAAAGTGTTACATAAAGTAAAATTATGTGTATTGAAAGCTAAAGATAAATGTCTTTTAATCATGGGACTGTTGACTCGAAGAATAATGTATCTACCTCAAAATGTGCCCAGGCTCCTTTAGTCTTCATGGAGATGACTAAAGGTGTGAAAAAACAAGAGTAAATTATTATTATTATTATTACTACTACTACTACTTTTAGAGGAAGAGGGAGAGAGAAACATTGATCTGTTGTTGCCTCCTGTACACACCCGACCTACAACCTTGGTATGTGCCCTGACCAGGAATCAAACCTGTGACCTTTTGGTTTACAGGGCAACTCTTCAACCAACTGACCCACACCAGCCAGGGCAAAAGCAAATTATTTAAATTGCTAGGTAATTGCAACATTTGTATATACTCTGTGCTAATCTTTGTGAAGTATTAAGAATGATTTATTTTGTAATAATATTCCTATATATCTTCTGTCAGTAGCTCTTTTTTTTTTAAACTTTTGGGTTGCCTGGGAGAGTTGAGACCATCTGAGAGCCTTCATCAGTAAATTTCATCACCAAAATTTAGGCATTTAAAATCTGATTTCATCTGTAATATTACAGATTATGATATTGGCAAAGACTATCCAGTTCTGAATAGGCTATTTTCTGATCAAAAGACCAGTAATAGCCCTGGCCAGTTTTGCTCAGTGGCAAAACTGAGAGTTCGATTCCCAGTTGAGGGCACATACTTTGGTTGAAGGTTTGATCCCCCATGCAATGGGGTCCACATGGATGCAGGAGACAACCAATTGAGCTCTCTTTCTCACATCAATGTTCCTCTCTCTCTCTCTCTCTCTCTCTCTCTCTCTCTCTCTCTCTCTCTCTCTCCTCACCCTCCTTCCTTTTACTCTCTCTAAAAAAAAAAAAAATCAATGGAAAAAATACCCTCGGGTGAGAATTAAAAAAAAAAAAAAATAGACCAGTAATTTTTGGCATTAGTTCAAAGCTTTTCCAAGGGCCACAGGTCCTTTACTATTTTTACAATATAGCAAGACCTATTAAGATAGAACGACAATACAAACAATTTTCCTCTTTTGAGGACTTTCATTAAATCCTGTTCTATGCTCCCACTTGAAGGTTTCCTGCTCAGCAGGTTTCCTGGCATCAATGGGCCTTTATAATAAATTGCCAAGTGGTCCTCGTAATGTACAGCAAACTATGAACTTCAGCTTTGTTTTTGCGAAATAAAGGTCGACTCTTTGTAGTTATATAAATGGAGAACTATGTGTTATTCTGGCGTTAACTCTGATATGGAAAGAGGAGACTGTTCATATGAGGAAGGGAAATGAGACCAAGTCTGAGAGCTGTAACCCCATTTCTGTGCCATTCATTGATTAATATCAGCTGGGAATTTCATAACATTTTTACAAATAGAACTTTCACAAATAAAACCACAATTTGTCTTGTTTGGGCCTAAGATAGGCTTTGTCATAAGCACCCTCGCTCAAAACTTTCCATGACAAACTTTCATATTCCTTTCTGTGGGTACAGGTGTATCTGTTTGTATCAATAGCTTAGGGGTGGAATGTGCACCTTGCTGGCATTGGGGGCACGTCAGGAAGAAAAATGTAAACCATGTTAGTCTTCACATCTTGGAGCCTTGATTATTGAAGTTCAACTTTAAAAAAAAGCAAACTTACCCTGGCTGATGTGGGTGCCCTTGGTTAGTGTTATCCTGTACACCGTAAAGTTGCAGGTTTGATTCCTGTTCAGGGCACATACCTAGGTTGCTGGTTCCATTCCTGGTTGGGGCATGTCAAGGAGGCAAGCCTTTCTCGATCTCAGTCTCTCTCTCCCCACCCCTTTTCCTCCCTCTCTAAAAATCAATTTTAAAAAACTCTCTCTGTAAAAAGCCTTTTTCCCCCAATGGGAAGTTTTAAGGGGTAGAGAAAGAGAACTATCTTTAATCTGGCTGGCCTTGCTGGAAGTATTAAAATTAAGTTTTTAGAATAATGAATAAAGTCTTCAAATTATTTATAGATGTGAATTTATTTTTATTCTCCCCTAAATGATTTCTAAGTCTATATTAGGAAGCTTTATATGAAAAACTCCAGGTGAAATGGCATGATGTCTGCAACTTCTAAACGGTTCAGCAAAAACGAACATGTTCATACACACGCAGGGAGAAAGCTGGCAGACAGGAAGGAAAGGAAGGAGAACCATGTCTTCAATGTGGCAATACATTAGCAATTGTTAAAATAGGAGGCTGGATGTGTGGGGTTTCACTCTACTAGTCCCTTAACTTGTCCTTCTCTGAAAGTTTCAATAATAATAATAAACACTAGGATATTTGATCCAAAAATGCAGGTAGGATCCTGTTAAGTTTTCCTTCTTGCTCCAAGATGGCAATCCAGCGTTTTGGTCCAGCCAATGACACCACTCACTTCACTCCTGCCGATACCAGAACCGCTCCTCTAGCACAAGCATGTCAAACTCAAAGGCTAACAGGCCAAATAAACAAGGCATGTGCCCCGTGGGCCGTGAGTTTGACATGCTTGCTGTAGCATGTGAAAAAATTGGTTTGTACTTGGAAACACAGAAATTCAGGAAAGTGTCAATTGAACCATTTCTGTTTTTCAGTAAAGATTACAGAAACAGCAACTGAAGAAGCAGAAATAGCGTAGGATATGAGACTAGTTAGAAAAAAGTCATGTCGGAAAACATGCAATCACTAAACTGGATTTTCCCCTCAACTTTTTTTTAAAAATAAATCTTTATTCAGATTATTACAATTGTTTCTCCTTCCCCCCCCCCCATAGCTCCCCTCCACCCGATTCCCACCCCACCTTCTGCCCTTACCTCCCCCCCACTGTCCTCATCCATAGGTGTACGATTTTTGTCCAGTCTCTTCCTGCACGCCCCCATGTCCCTTTCCCCCTGAGAATTATCAGTCCACTCCCTTTCTATGCCCCTGATTCTATTATATTCACCAGTTTATTCTGTTCCTTAGGTTTTTAATTCACTTGATTTTTAGATTCACTTGTTGATAGATATGTATTTGTTCATAATTTTTATCTTTACTTTTTTCTACTTCCTCTTCTTAAAGAATACCTTTCAGCATTTCATATAATACTGTTTTGGTGGTGATGAACTCCTTTAGCTTTTTCTTATCTGTGAAGCTCTTTATCTGCCCTTCCATTCTGAATGATAGCTTTGCTGGGTAGAGTAATCTTGGTTGTAGGTTCTTGCTATTCATCACTTTGTAGATTTCTTGCCACTCCCGTCTGGCCTGCATAGTTTCTGTTGAGAAATCAGCTGACAGTCGTATGGGTGCTCCCTTGTAGGTAATTAACTGTTTTTCTCTTGCTGCTTTTAATATTCTCTCTTTGTCTTTTGCTCTTGGCATTTTAATTATGATGTGTCTTGGTGTGGTCCTCTTTGGATTCCTTTTGTTTGGGGTTCTGTGTGCTTCCTGGACTTGTAAGTCTATTTCTTTCACCAGGTGGGGGAAGTTTTCTGTCATTATTTCTTCAAATAGGTTTTCAGTATCTTGCTCTCTCTCTTCTTCTGGCACCCCCATAATTCGGATGTTGGTACGCTTGAAGTTGTCCCAGAGGCTTCTTACACTATCTTCAACTTTTTGGATTATTTTTTCTTTTTCGGTTGAGTGTTTTTTGCTTCTTTGTATTTCAATTCTTTGACTTGATTCTTGTGTTCCTCTAGTCTGCTGTTGGGTCTCTGTATAATATATTTTATTTCAGTCAGTGTATGTTTAATTTCTAGTTGGTCCTTTTTCATATCCTCAAGGTCTTGTTATATTTATCGGCCTTTTCTAGGATATTCTTGAAAAGCCTTATAACTGTGGTTTTGAATTCTATATCCAGTCGTTTGTTTTCCTCCATTTCTTTCATTTGTGATCTGTTTCTTTGTCGCCGCATTTTCACTGCTTCCCTGAGTTGGTAGGGTAGCTTTGTGTGCTAGGTTTCCTATATGGCCCAGTGGGTCGACCTCCCAGTTACCTGAGGTGGACACTCTTAATGCACCCCTTTGTGGGCTGTGTGTACAGCCTTGTTGTAGTTAAGTCTTGATTGTTGTTGGTATCACTGGGAGGAATTGACCTCAAGGCCAGTTGGCTGTGAGGATCAGCTGTGTCTACGCTGGGAGAAGTTCGGTGCTGGAGACAGCCTTATAGGATTAGATCTGCCAAATTGCTAAAGCCTCTGTGCTCAGCTTGGATGGGGTGGAGTCTCAGGGCGGAGCAGACAGTCTTGGTTTCCCGTCAGCCCTGCCCTTGCATGCACTCAGCCTTCCCCCACCTCCCGAGTCTCTGCCCGAGTCCAGATCCCCCCTCCCCCCCCGCCCCGCAAGAGCGTGGGTCCCCAGGGACTCGCCCGGAACTGGGGTTCAGTGCAGTCGGAACTGGGGTTCAGTGCAGTCAGGAGCTTCCTTCCGACTCCCGCCAGAGAAAGTCAGCCAGGCTCTCAGCCACCCTTCCTCTCTGCGCGCACAAAGACCCTTTGCCATACCTCAACCCTTTGCCGTTCCTCCAATTCTCCGTGAGCTTTTCTCTTTCCTTCTAGTTGTAGAATTTCCACTCAGCCAGCTTTCCTGTGGTTCTGGATGGTGTCCCTTCTGTCTTTTAGTTGTAGTTTTGAAATTGTTGTGCGAGGCAGCGGTTTAGGCGCTTACCTATGCCGCCATCTTGGTTTCCCCTCTCCCCTCAACTTTTTAAATGGCTTTTAAAACTATAAGAGGAGTTAAACCCAACATAATACACAAGTTTATTTTAGCTCAATACCAATGGTTTCTTCTGTCTCAATTTTTCCCCTCTTCTCATAAATAAGCATATACTACTATTCTGTACTCTAAATTTCTTAAAATGTAGCTGCTTATTGCTTCATTTATAATAATTTAGACTACTTAAAATATATTTGTACATTGCTAATTTTTAATAACTGCTATTCTCAATCTAAAAAGGTATTTTGTGAATTGGCCAAATTTTCTTTACACTTCTTAATAAATTAGATTAAATCTTTCAAAAACTCCCCAAATAAGTAATGGCTGTTTACATTGTTCTCAAATTCTCTAGTTCCTATTCCCTCACCCCTACCTTGGGTCAGAAAAAGGAAAACCCAGTGGATTAAATTTTTCTAACTACTTTACATAAATAACAAAAGCAGCAAAAAAGCCCAGACCATGTTTTGAGAATTGAGTTTTTACCATGGCAATGGTTACTATATAATCTCTGGTACTATCAAGTGACTTGAAAAAAAAAAACAAACAAACTAAGTTAAATGGTCATGAGTATTTGCTGAATGACTGGTCAGCTTACCCGTGTTGACTTTCATCACCTGATTCCACTACACACTCGAGAAGTCCAAATAGTCCCTGAAGTGGGTCTAACAGTTTCTTCTTGGATTGGTGTTGGCCACCGGAGAAGGCCAGACCCTTAAAAATTTTTTTTAAATTACAATTGACGTTCAGTATTAGTTTCAGGCATACAACATAGTGGTTAGACATTTATCTAACTTACAAAGTGATCCTCCCGATAGGTCTTACACCCACCCGCCTGACACCATATAGAGTTATTGCAATACTATTGACTATATTCCCTAAGCTGTACTTTACAACTCGATGATTATTTTGTAACTTCTAATTTACACTTCTTAATCCCTTCGCCTTTTTCACTCAGCCCCTCAAAACGCCTCCATCGGTTTGCTCTCCGTATCTATGGGTATGTTTCTGTTTTGTTTATTGGTTTCATTTCTTAGATTCCACATATAATTGAAATCATGTGGTAATTGCCTTTCTCTGTCTGATTTATTTCACTTTGCATAATTCTCTCTAGGTCCATCCATGTTATCACAAATGGTAAGATTTCATTCTTTTTATGGCCAAGTAATATTCCATTGTATGTATGTACCACATCATCTTTCCATCCATTCCTCTTTTGATTGGCGCATTTAATTCATTTACATTTAAATAATTATTGTTAGGTATGTAATTATTGCCATTTTATTAATTGTTTTCTGATTGTTGTTGTAGTTCTCAGTTCCTTTCTCATTCTCTTGCTCTCTTGTGGGGTTTTTAAAAATTTCTTTATTGATTAAGGTATTACATATGTGTCCTTATTCCCCCATTAGCTCTCTTGTGTTTTGATGACTTTCTATAATGTTGTGTTTAGATTCCTTTCTCTTTATTTCTTGTATCTCTCTTGTAACTTTTTGGTTGTGGTTACTATATACTTCATATATACCAAATTATGTTTATAACAGTCTATTTTAAGTTGATGGTCGCTTAATAGAGAAGAACAGAACTTTAATTCATCACTTAGATTTCCAATAGTCTTTTAAAAAGCAGTCTGTCTTTTATGTAATCTAAACTTTATTTCTCTAAAAAATCTCACTATATTTTCTTTCAAGTTTAGTTAGCATTTTTTCCCCAATTAAACCAGCCACCATAAAAATAAATTACTGAGAAATTGCAAATGAACAGCTAGAAGTCTAATGATTTTTTTTTTATTAGACCTTTCCTAAATTTACAAGGGAAGGGAAAGTAAAGTACATTAAAGCTCATAGTAGTCTGTGGTCCTAACTTGCCTCTTTGTCCTTTAAAAAAAAATGCAGTGACATAAGAGACTGTTGTGCCTCTTTGGGGTTTCCAGCTTTTGGAGTCACTATGTGCGCTCATCACCAGCGCAATGAAAACAAGTCTTCTTTTCCCTGAGACACAAGTAGCTTCAGTTCAAGCCCCTCCAGACTTCCTTGCCAGTGACCTCCACACTGACCTTGAATTATTCTAGGAAGAACTCGGCCTGTTTAGCCCTTTTCACTCATTTTTATGTGAATTTCTGTTCACTAGCAGTGAACTGAGACCGCCCAATTAAGAAAACCTCATTCATGATTCATTTAATTTTCAGTGTGCTGACTTTTCATTACTTCAGTATCTTTTTTCCTTATAGTAGCGTCTTTGGCATCTTGTCTGCCTGGTCTACGGAAGCAGTTTACCCAAGCAGTGACAGAGCCAGATGACTGACCAAGGGCGTGCTTACTTTTTGAGATCAGGAATCCTCACCCCTTTGGTGGAGCCCTAAAAGTAGAGAGTCTACATGCTTCACTTCTCAGTCCCCTGGGTCCAATTCCAGAAGAGAGCCTTGAATCCCTACCACTCTTCCTCCCAAAGTGTGTAACTGCTGGAGGTGTTTTTCAGGCCAGCACAGGACTGCATTGCTGTGGGTCGAGCTTTGGTATATTTTCTGAAATGCTTCACTCAACTGGCCTGTGCACGCCCACGTGGCTTCCATTCACCATAAATGTTATGCCGTGTGGCTGTTGTCACGTGCTCTTAGGGCCTGCTTCCGAGAGCTTGACTCTCATCTGGCGGGTTCCCTTCTGAACCACAGAAACCTCCTGAGGGCAGAACTGTCTTGAACATTTCTGTAGCTCTTCCTGTGCCTTATGTATAAAGACTTTCAGTTATGTCGATGATGATGATTATCATTGCTGAAGCCTCCAGCTCTGAGGGACCACTGGTATCCCTCGCTGGTGATGAGGACCAAGTTAAGTTTGGCAGGCACAATGACTAACCATGGTCAGAGCCCTAGGAGTAGACACTACTGAGATATGAAGATGAGTAAGACAGTGCTGCCCTCAAACATTTTGGTTTAATGTAGGCTATGCAAATCCTGGAATGGATGGTGGAGGGAAGAGGAGGGGAGGGACCAGTACTCAGACATGCTCTTAGTGGTTGAGTGTGGAGGCAGCCAGCCTTAGGCTCCAAATTGGAATGTCTTGTGCATGTGTGTGTGTGGCGGGCTGGGGCGGCGGGGGGGGGGGGGAGGCACCAGCCACCTAGCTGCTCACATGTGTGGGTTATAGCTAGGCACTCAAGGAGCGGGTGCAGGAGTGTTTCATGGTCAGGTCACCCTGGGGAGCAGAAGGCTGCATTTTACCATCTTACCATGGCACTTCGGTCCGTGGAAATGGTCCTATCCATGTTGTCAAACAATCTCACATAAACCAAATCTTAAATATAGTACAATATTATTTCTTTGTAGGCTTTGGATCTTAATTTGTCTTTTTTTTTTCTTGCCAGCAATCTAACAGAATGTTTGATTCCTTTTTACCCAGTAGCACTAGCTAGTTGTACAAAGAGGCAGAATTTGTCCATAGCTTCTAGGTCATCAGAGGAGAATCACTGGTCAGAAGAGTTAGCAGTTTAATATATGACCTTAGTTTCCCCTGGGTGCTCCCATTTTTGAGAAGGAAAAGAAATGAATCACCAGCCACCTACCTGCTCACATGTGTGGGTTATAACTAGGCACTCAAGGAGTGGGTGCAGGAGTGTTTCATGGTCAGGTCACCCTGGGGAGCCTTGGAATCTGCAAAATGGCTTTCTGGAATTGGAGAACAATTCCTGTAGTCTCTTATTGCAGTTTTTATTATTGCAGCCTGTGGAAACTAGCTTATTTTGACAGGGAAGACGCTCCATGAAAAGAAAAAAAAAAAGCCTTTGTTGGTTATCGCAAGAATCTTGGCTAAAGTAGAATAACATGTGACTTCTGTTAAAAATCTGGATGTTAATAAAAATGGGGGGGTGAATCATAATCTCCATGACTCCCCCTTTGCCCCCTATGACCCTGTTCCTGCTCCAGCCTTCTGAATTAGCCCCTCTGATTTCTTTATGGTGCCTCTACCCAGCCTGTCACACAGGACAAAGGTCTTGGAACCATCAGGTGACTTCTGTAGACCCTGTACAATGAGCACAAGGATCACAAGGGGCCCCCCTTTTTTATGAGGCTCCTGTGCAGTGGGGTTGTTGAGGTAGAATTCCTTCCTCTGCTCCCCTCCCCTAGACAAGGTTTGACCTGATTACGCCCAGCAAGCAAGCAGGCACCCTTGTAAATTAGTCTTCTTAGTGAGATAAACTGTAAAGAGCACATGCTCATAAAGACAAGAATGCAAATCTAAAAAATAGGTTCAAAATAGGTTTGATAATGGGGGATGGGGGAAAGGAGGCAGTGAAAATGTGTGAATTTTCTCTGCTTCCCCTTATTTATACTCCTCTTCAATTATGAATGTGATGTGCCTTTGTGACCCCAAACTTGCTTAGAGTAAATAGGAATCCACAGTGATAGGTATTTAATTTCCCTGGGAAGAGAGATTGCCTTTTTTTTTTTTTTTTTTTTTTTTTTTGGTGAAGCCATATAATTCCATTGTACACAAAAAACAATAATAATAATCCCAGTGTACATTAAAGTTCTGTGGTTAACTGTGTTGGTCTGCATCCACTCCTTCCCTGTGTAAAATAGACACCCAAAGTGAACTGCCCACCAATTACCTCACAGGAAGCACCAGGGCACAAGGCACCACTCAGCGATTCCGAAGTTCCTTAACCAGTGCCTTCCACAAGCAGGTGTGCTAGGGAGCGAGCCAGGGTTTTACTTGGCAAACCAGCAACATTTCATAAAAAATTTAAAGTAGACATTTGCTCTTTTCTTTAACCTAGTCCTGAGAAATCCTCACCAATAGGAAGACACTTTGTATGAATACATTTTAATCTCTTTTAGGACCTGATATACAATTTAACACACAAAGGTCATCATAGGCACAAAAACGCCAGGTAAAAGGAAGTTAGATATGCCAAGGGGAAAGTTTTCCATCCATTTTAAACTACAAATGTCCATTTTAATTTTTGCTATAAATTGGGCTTGGGAAATATTAAGATGCTAATTTTTATGGACTCATTTTATTATTTGCTATCATATCCAAAGCATTTACCACCTTACTAAAAATAGCTTAGTGCAAAGGGATTGTTCATAACTGGGCCACTAAACTAAGTGCAAACTCAATTTCTAATGGGAAGTACAAAGGGCTTTACAAGTTGCTAAGTCACCAACATGTCCTTTCACCTCTCTTTATGTGTCCTACAAAATCTTGCACAGGACGTGTACATAGTATTTCCCCAGGGAAACACACACACACACACACACACACACACACACACAGACACACACACACACGCACACACACTATCCCACACACCAATATTGTTGATTCACTGGGTTTCTGTTTGCAGACTGCCTATACTACATGTATTAAGATTTCAAATAATTGTTTGCTTTTCTAACTTAGAAGGGTAAACAATTGGACAACAGTTAAAATCAGTAACAAAAGAAGTTGGCATCAGACATACTCTTTAACTTAATTCCTTTTATTGAAACTCATACACTTTTATGTTATATTTTAAAGCTATTTTTCTCCTCAAAATTTCAATAACAGTCAGACCCTACATTGATAATGAACACCAATCAGTTTTCCAAGTGCTATACCAATTGTAAACTTCAAAAAGGCCTAGCTGGGAAGGCTTTCTTGGTGAAAAGTCACTGATATATGGGACATGGGATTGAACTGTGTGGGTTCACTTAACATGCAGATCCTCCCCCGCCCCCCCAGTAAATACTGCAAATGTATTTTCTCTTCCTTATGATTTTCATAATAACATTTTATTGGTAAGGCTTCCAGTCAACAGTAGGCTGTGTGGGGATCAGCGCTCCTAACCCCTGCGTTGTTCAAGGGTCAACTGTATTTCTCATTCCTTGATCTCCTCTTCTATCCCCACCTTCAGTGTGTGCGCGTGCGCACACACACACACACACACACACACACTTTAAAAGAGAGAAAATGGGCAATTTGCTCTATATGGAAACATAGACAGGCAGGGACAGGGGCCATAAGACATCTACTTAACTCATTCCTATATGTCGAGTAAGGGTTGTCTGTAATCCCTCCTACCCTCAAAACAAATCAGGAGCTATTATTGACAAAGTACCTGTATGTACATCTGTCAAGGACAATGCATTGATACCACCATGGATATTAGCATCACGTGTGGAAAGCATTTTCTATTTAAAACTTTCAGAAATCACTACTTAGCATCCAAAGGTTTCTCCCTCTAAATGATCAGAGCCTAGTCTTTTTTTCTGTTTTGTTTTGTTACTGTATTTAAAGGCAACTTACTATTTAAATTTCTTAGCCTGCAAAAATAAGACATCATTTTATCAGTTCCAAGTTGTTTGGAAAAATTATAGTAATATAGTGTCTGCATTTTGCCCATGAGATATTTGATGCAAATTTGCATTCCTTGTGCCCAGTGGTTAAGTGTCGACCTATGAACTAGGATTTGATTCCCGGTTACAGGCTCAATCCCCAGTGTGGGGCATACAGGATGCAGCCAAACAATGATTCTCTCACCATCGATGTTTCTATCTCTCTCCCTCTCCTTCCTCTCTGAAATCAATAAAAATATATTTTAAAATAAATAAAATAAATAAAAATTATAGTATTGGAATATAACTATTTTTAAAATTTTGCATTCATTGTGACAGTAATGATTCTACTTACTTTATTTATTCTACAGTTTCCACTTTTTGAAGGAAACAAGGTCTAGCAATTCCTCTTAGAAATGATTGTTACTAGAAGGTCTGGTGAGTCTTTGCAAGTCTTTTTAACTATAGAGTTGGTAGTTTGTTTCTTTTGGTGTTTCCAATTTTAAGAGCCAAGACATAGCCAATAATCTAAATATGAACAACTGGTCTCATCAGATATGCTTTAAGAAGAATAAAGATTAAAAATTGAGCAAATCTCAGTCCAACTGAGAAAGGTAGAGAGAGAGATTTAAAAATCAGTTTGATGCCTCAATCCTATGCCAGAGGGACTCATTTCAGTGTGTCCACTGTGGTTCCCGAGCAGGCCCATGCAGCCAGCTCATGAATTAGACTTACTCCTTAAGCAAATAAGCCCATTTTAGCACTATAAGCCTGTTATTCTTTGGGATGGGTCCTCAAATTTGATTCATTTTTGTTTGAGGCTTTGTTTAGTGGCTCCTAATGACAGACTCGAAATATCTGACGTAGGAAACAGAGAGCTTCTCAGGGCTGAGGAGATGAAGCTAGAAGAAAGAAATGGAACAATCTGTAAAAGACAGCCTGGGAGGGAAAGAGCAAGCTGCAAGCAGAATTCTTCTACAGGGCTTGGGGCTGGCACCTGCGAGGCCTGTTGCCAGGGCCACATGAAGCTACTAACACATGTTTGGCTAGCTTAGAAAAGTGCAAGCTGGCCACACTGACCACTGGTCAAGAGACCTGCAGTAGCAGCAGCAGCCATCTAAAAAGCCACAAATTCCAGGGGCTGGGCTGACTTTTGGCACATTTGACCTCAGAAGTCTTTCTAGCCTTCCTCCCAGACAGAGTGGCTAGCACATTTCTGGGAAACAGAGCAACAGCTGATCTGAACTCCCAAGCACAAACTTGGGTGAATTAAGGGTGTGGTGAACAATCCCCATATTAATAGATGAAGATTAAGTTGTCCTCTAGATTTGCAGCCTTAGATCAATCCATCGAGACACTAAGTCTATCTGAGAGTTGTGTTCTGCTCTACTCAAGTACTTCTTGGCCACCTAATCAGCCACAACATAGAAAATAAGAATCAAAATAAGTATGACATAGCCCTACCTGGTTTGGTTCAGTGGATTAGAGTATCCACCTGCGGATTTAAGGGTCCTGTGTTCAATTCCCCAGTCAAGGGCACATGCTTAGGTTGCCGGCTCAATCCCCAGTATGGGGTGTTCAAGAGGCAGTCAATCAATGATTTCCTCTCATCATTGATGTTTCTATCTCTCTGTCCCTTTCCCTTCCTCTCTGAAATTTACACACACACACACACTAGAGGCCTGGTGCATGAAATTTGTGCACTGGGGGTGGGTGGTGTCCCTCAGCCTGGCCTGTGCCCTCTAGCAGTCTGGGAGCCCTCAGGGGATGTCTGACTGGAGGTTTAGGACATCCTTAGCGCTGCTGTGTCTCCCACCACTGCTGCTGCTGCACTCGCCAGCCATGAGCCCAGCTCAGGGCTTCTGGCTAAGCAGCACTCCCCCTGTGGGAGTGCACTGACCACCAGGGGGAAGCTCCTGCATTGAGAGTCTGCCCCCTGGTGATCAGTGCATATCATAGTGACAGGTCATTCTGCCATTTGGTTGATTTGCATATTAACCTTTTATTATATAGGATAATTGGTGCACAACTTACTTATCACTCTACTAGAGGCCTGATGCACAAAATTCATGCAAGGAGCTTGGCCCTCACAGCCGCGGCGGCTTGCCTCGGCCCCCGCAGCCCCGGCTTCATCTGGAAGGTCATCTGGAAGGACAGGCAGAAGGTCGTTTGGCTGTCCGGTCTAATTGGCATATTACGCTTTTATTATTATAGATTTAAAAAAAAAAACATGACACATTCAGGGTTGGTAGACATGCTGCTTGGGTGAAATGGAGATAAAGGTAGGATGCTGCCTGAGTGTCTGACTGAAGAATGCCTCATTTCCCTGAAGGCACATATGTGAACCTATAAAAGGTTTTGAACAAGTCGGTAATGGAATGAAAACACTGACCTGACAGCAGAGTCAGGGAGAACAGGAGAAAGAAAGCTGAAGAAGTGGATACAGGAGCCCAGCTCAATTTCTCTAAGCTAAAAAACAGACTGCAGGGTTTCTGGGACTGTTGTGAGAACCAAAGGTGATGCCTGACAACGGGCCAACAGCAGGTAACTATCCGTTTCCCCTTCTTCTCATGGGGGCTGGTAGGGCGGCAGTGGGTATGAAGTATAAATGTAGGAGATATTACTTGAGAAAGAGCACAACTTGGCAAATACTTGGCTATCAGGAATTTAGAAGAGAAAAAGAACAAGCAGAAAGCTGGGTGTTTTTTTTTATTTCAAAAATCAGGTCTGAAGTAAGGGATGCGGGCAGGAAGAGTTCTAGTTTTGAGAGAAAGATGAGTTGGTTTTTGAATCTGAATTTGGATTTGAGATATTATGGGGACCACAGATTCAAGAGTCCCTGCCATAGAGGCGAAATCAGAAGTGGATTTGCCTCAGGGCTCAAGTTTTCATGCCCCTCACTTTCCCTGGACACATATCAAATCTAGTGTTGAGTTTGTAAGCATTTTTTAAATTTGTTTTCCTTTAAAAAGTTCCCTCAAGAGTTACATGAGCTTCAGGCCCCACAAAACCTGGACCCAGCCAGGTTGAAGTCAGAAGCAATGCCATGGGATAATGGGAGAGAAAGGGTTGGAAGAATCCAGTTACTGTCCTCAAAGGATGAGACGGGTCAGCAGAGGAGGCCAGAGAGGCAGCGATGAGGCCTGCAGGCCAGGGTGCTGCAGAGAGATCAAAGGAACGCTGGCTGAGGATGGGTCAGTGGACTTGACCTCTTAAAAAAGTGACTGATTTTAGCCCACACTCAGTATGGGGTTGGGGAGGGGCGAAGCTCAGGTTGGAGGGGGGCTTGAGGAGTGGGAAGCGTGCAGTGGGTGCCTCATCTGAGGAGGCTGACATAGCAGACTTTTGACTTTTGCCTCTACAGTCAGTTTTCCTTTTGGATTAATAGTAACCCCCTGAGCATGGAGCTGTCTTTCTGTTTTATTACATTTCCTACTCCTGGAGATTTTCTGTGGTCTTAGTTGGAAAAATTTCTCTTCATGTTTAGTGTAAGCCTGGTTGACGGCTAAGAAATGGGCTGTTGGCTGGGATGGGTTTTGTTTTGGGGATGTTTTGTTTTGCTCTTTTCCTACCCTAATAGAGTCTCTTTTCTATCCACACGTAGGTCGTATATTCTGTCCTGGAGTTCAGGAGCACAGAACCAGGGTGGAGAGATGAGGCCATCAGGCTGCTGAAAAAGCGTTATCTGGCCTCACCTAGGCAAAGGTAGCGATGACTGCATCCCCACCGAGGGCGCCACCCCACCCCTGCAGCTGACTTCCCATCAGCCGGTTGGCCCGGATAGGTTTTCTTGCACTACGCCTTTCCCATTGCCAGGCATCACTGGTCACTTTGAAAAATATGCGATTAAACTGTTCTCCCGTTTCCTCCTGTGCCGAGCCTTTCCTAGACACCGTCTGTTCATATAACGAAAAGGTTCCTGTGAGAGTCACCAGTGAGAATTAAAAAAAAAAAAAAAAAAAAAGTAAACTTACAGGTTGGCAGGTCCGAGCCCAGAGAGGAGCTGACCTTTGGAAGCTCCTTCGCAGGCTGGGACCATCCCCCCCAACGCTGCCTAATGCTCCAGGGAGAAACACGTGTGGGCAGAGGATGGCCTGGTGCACATTTGGGGGTGCGCGCGCGCGTGTGCACAGGGGAGGGTGCCCGGGAGCTGCCGCAGAGCTCCTTTGTGGAAGGCTCCTGCCGGTTCAGAAGCCAGCTTGGCGCCTCTCCTTTGCTGGTTCCCCGCGGACACCTGGCTCTTCGGCACGGTCCGTACTTCTTTGTCCCCCACCGCCCTACTTCCTTCGGTGCCGACCACCCGGCTCCGGGACAGCCTTCGGGGGCGGGGAGCAGCATGTAGTGGCTTCCAGGCCCCCGGGGCCCCGCGCAGGTGAAGGTGAGCGCGGCAGCGCGGACGCCGGCGTGGGCAGAGTGGGAGGGGGAAGGGGCCGAGCAGGAAGGGGCGTGCTAGCCTCGCGGCGGGCGCTGGGAGCAGCCTCGGCCGCAGCATTGTTACCTGCGGCAGCGGCAGAGGCTGCGCCCCGCCCCGCGTCGTCCTGCCTCCTCGCGGCCCGGGGCTGCCGGGCTGCACTGACCCGAGAAGAGGCGGCGGCGCTAGGAGCTAGGAGGGCGAGCCGGTCGCGGGTGAGTGTGAGCCGTCCGGCTGAGGTCGAGGCGATCCCTGCTTCGGGGGCCACCGGGACCGGTAACTCCCGGCTCAGAAGGGTCGGGGGCGATCAGCCAGGACCCCGGGCTGGGGTGCTGAGTCTTGGCTGCCTTCGAGCCTCCTTAGGAAGGCTGGGACATTTGAGCGCCCTCCACACCCACCCGGGTGACTTTGGCGGCTGCACTTCCCTGGCCGCTGAGGACGGGGATCGGTCCCCGGAGGCGAAGGCGCGCCGGTCTGGACCCCTGTCCGGGGAACGAGCCAGGTGGCGGGCCACCACCGTGTTGGACCGGGTCGGCTGATTTAACTGCTAAGACTCATGGATACACTGCGCCCCCGCTAGATGCCCGCCCGCCCAAGAGGCGCGCAACTGGGGGCGCCGCGCCGGGTTCCTGACCAGCGGGGACGCTGGACTCGCCCCTCCTGACAGTGGGTGCGGGGTTGACGAGGACCGAGGACGAGGCGGCTCTCGCTCTTGCACACTTGCTCGGGCCGTGCGAAGTTCAGGTTAGAAGGTGCGCCCAGCACTTGTAGAAGTTCGGGGAGGAAGCTGGTGGGCTGGCGGGTCCCCTCCAGCGGCTGCGGTGGCCCAGCCTGGGACCGCGGACTCCGGGTTTAATCCTCCGACCCAACACCAGGAGTCTCCCTCCACGGCTTTCTCGCCGGCTCTTCCCGCTGCCTCTAGCTGAGCCGCAGTGCGGCGGTGAGGCTTTCTCCCTTGCGCGCGGGACCCGACCGCGGACGTGGGGAGGTGTCGCCGCGGAGGTGCGAGGAGAGCCGAGTCCACCGACCCGGAGACCTCCACTTTGGATTCAAGCAGACACCTTCCCTCGTTAGCCCCCTCCCCCGCCGCTGGGAGCTTTGTACAGCGGAGGGGGCGGGCCAGAGAGGGCCGGCGGGGGCGGGCAGGCTCTGAAGCCCGGGACCTCGGGGTGAGGGGGCGGGGTCTGGCGACCCCCGTTCCCACCTCGACCCGCCCGCGGTAGGGACTCCGGGAGGGGCGAAGTGGTGCGTGGCTGCTCCTGTTGGTTCTGCCCGAGATAAGGCCTGCGCTCCCGGAGGCAGAGGATCCGGCCTTTCCCGGGCGCCGGCACGGTAGTCCCGGCTGTCCCCGCACAGCAGGCGGCGGCCCCTCCGCAGCGCGCGCCCTCGCCCGTCGCCGCGGCGCGTGGAGGCGGCCGCCTGCGCCTCGCACTGCTACCCCGCCCTCCAGCCGCCGCGGTCCAGATAAGGACACCACTGAGGGCTCGCGTGCTGTTCGCGGGGACCTCCCACTCCCGTCGCTCCTGGCGCCGCCGGACGCGGAACGGGGCTCCCTGGGGATTACGGCGGACCCGGTCGAGTGGCCGTCCGGGCCGGGGGCTTGGGGCCCGCGGAGCCTTTTGTGCGGCCCAGCCCGGGCGTTTTGGTGAGTGGCGGGGGCGGGGTTGGGGGCGGAAGGACGTGGTAGACCGTTCGCCAATGCAAAGTCTTAGGAAACTACTCTGTATCCAGACTTCTGGAAGGAAAACGTGCCCCCCGTGTCCTCCGCGTGGAGTTTCTTCAGGACCGAGTCAGTTTCAAACAGCTGTTTGCGCAGAAACCGCTGGGTCGTCTGTGCCTCCCCCTCCACTTTCCCACAGTTGTCTGCCCGGAATGAGCAGCCCGCGCTTCTTTCCTTCTCTCCATCCTTTGGCGCACGTTTGCTCTTTTTTTTTTTTTTTTTCTCTCTCTCTCTCGGTTTGGGGGCATTGAGAGAAACTGGAAGCGCAGATTCAAAAACAGGCGTTCTTGCCCCGCTCCCAGGGCGTTGCGCTCCCAGGCATCTGTGAAATGTTTGTGTTGTGCTGCAGATTAAACACGCTGCCTGTAAACAGTCTTCCTGGCCAGCTCCGGTTCGACTGTGTGGCTGACATTCTGCGTTTAGTAACAGTATTGAAAGATGGGCGTGGGGGAGTAGCCTTTTCCCCCTGAGCTCGTGGGGAGCAAACATTCCATATTTTAGAATTGCCTGTACTCTCCCCGGCCTTTCTTTCCCCCCAGATGAAATAGGGCTGTGAGTTTCTCTGCCTCTTCTCGCCAAGCCTGGCATGTTCTGCCCCCGTTTGTCATTAGAAGGGTATGGGCCAGCCCTTCCTGCTCCCATCTCATCCGTGACACATGTCAGGAATCCAGCCCCCCTAACCCCTCTCTCAGGAAAGCTCCGAGCTCTGAACGGACTTTCAGGGCCTGTTTTCCCACGAAATAGGCCGAAATGAAGCATATATACCCTCTTTCCTTCCCTCTCACCCACCCCCTTCAAGAAATAGAGCTTTGGCACCAAGAGCAAAGGAATGCGGCTGTTTGGGCAGGAGCGTTCAGAAAGGGGCCCACAGGGCTTCTTTGGAGACCCCAATGAACATTCTCGTTCTAAGACTTTTTGCTTGCTGATCAGCTAAAGGCCAAGAGCATGGTGACAGTGTCCCCTTATTAAAAATTCACATGGTAAGAAAGATACAGCCTCCCCAAGAGCGCCTATCACTCAGACACACCTGTGCTGGGTCATGACTAGCATTCAGGGGACTTAAGGAGAAGTTCTCTTCAGAGCTGGGCCAGGACAGCTCTCCACTTTACTCAGAGAGGGGCATCTTCAGCCTGAGCAGCCACCCTCACTGCTGCTGCGGTCCCCAGCCTGGAGATGAGATGTTAAATAGAAGCCCGTCTGTCTGCCCAGGGAAGGTGGATGGATACTTGACATTTTCCAGACAGAGCCGAGGCCATTTATTTCTGTTGCCCCTACTGGCCATGAACAGCCGTGATAAACAGCCAGCGTCTTTAGGTCACTGTGTTCTCCCGGCGGACTTAGAAAGTGTATGTTTGCATCTTTGCTGTAGGTAGTACCATAGTCAATTACATGTTCTTTGTGTGTCCTCCTGGTCTAATGTCCCCTGAGACTGTGGGAAGGGTTAGAATGTCTGTCTGCATTCTCTGTTCCCCACCTCTGTCTGACATGTGAAATCCGGGCCAGGGAGGAAGCCCTATTGACGCCAGTTGTAAAAGCCTTAGCATCTTGGCTAATCATTGCTGGACGACATATTCATTAGAAGCCATTGGGGCGGCCTAAGATTCTTGTATGTTACCTTGGGGAAAAATTAGCCAGACAACATACCAGGAACAATGTGGTAAGTTTTCTTTTGTTCTTTTAGCGTTCTCAGATGGCGTTCTTTCTCAAGATGGGGCAGTGGATAGAATTATGCCAATGCGTCGCTAACTTATTTATTACTTTGACAAGCTTTTATCTGGTACTTCCCCTGTGTAACGCGTAATACTCGAAAAGACATGCGTTCTTTGGAGCTTTGGTATTGGAAGGTAGTGCTGTTGCATTAACTTCTGGGTAGATAGTCTTTCTCACTCTTTATTAGTATCTTTACATTTGCCATGTGAGGTTTAATGGCACCTCTGTGCATATATTTACTCAGCACTGAATGAGTTATTGCTTTCTAGGATAAAGACTTTTTTAGCTTATCATCATTCTTAGCAGGAATAATCTATCAACAAGTCAGCATATCTGGGATTGAAGGGTTAGCCATTCTTCTATACATAATTTGTGAATTGGAGGATTAGAACTCTTCTATACATGAGATATTTCATGTACAAAAGTGTTTTAAAATATGTAAGGATAAACTGCCAAGATTACCTGTGCAGTCTTGAAAAAAGAAGAGTTCAAATATAACTGTAAACTGTAATTGACAATGAGTCATTTGCTTTAGGGGTGCCAACTATGAAAACAGCCTGGTTATGCCCCTAATGATAATTATGAAAACTCCTTTTAAAAGCCAGTTGCATCTCAAGTGAGCTGCAAGTTGGCTTGGATAAATATTTTCAGTTTTACTTTCTAAAATATTATCCAGTGGTGATGACTGCACAACACTGTGAATGAACTTAATGTAAAAATGGTAAGAATGGTTAAAAGGAGTCATCCAGTTAATAGTTGTAAATGCTATTTTCTAGCCATATGTAATTTTCAGAAACTAAATATTCAAACATTTCAGGAAAACATCCATTCTTCATAGAGATAATTTAACATACTATTACCGAGTATTTAAAAAAAAAAAAGACAAATCTCAGAAACCTAGTAACTAAGAAAGCAGAAAATGGAAATATTAAAGGTTTCTAGCAGCCTGAGCATTTTATCTATAAGCCCAATACATAGTTTAAAGCAAATGTAATGCCTGGGGAAGTAAAGAGAAATCATATGCACATAAGACACCAGTTGTTAATAATAGTTAATTATATACAGGCATCTTGGTAAGGACTGTACGTGTATTAGTTCATATATTCTTATACAAGCCAGTGAGACGGTATATCCTTATATTATAGAAGGGGATGTTGAAACGTAGGGTAAATAACCTGCCTCACCCTAGTTTGCACATCTAAGGATCTGAGGAAAAGCAGCCTATTCCTGGAATCTCCACTCATTTCCAAGGCAAACTTCCTTTTTAAAAATTTTTTTAAAAGATTTTAAAATTGAATGGTGATAAGCTAGAGAGAGAGGAAGAGAGGAAGGGAGAGGGAGAGGGAAAGAGAAATATTGATGTGAGAGGGAGCTCACAACCCAGGCATGTGCTCTGACCAGGAATCACACTGGCAACCTCTCCGTGCATGGGACGCTGCCCAACCAGCCGAGCCACACAGGCCAGGTGGAAATCCTGCCTCTTGTATGTGGTTCTGAGTAAAAAATTAACAATATTTGAACTAGTGCAGTCAGACAATTTGCTCCTTTGTAACCCAGCATTGTTTGACCAATGTGTGAGAGGAAGTGTGAGCTTTGACAGTGATGCTGTACAAGGACAATTACACTCAGAGGTCCAGTCTGAAAAGCCCCTCCATTTGGCCCTTTATGACCTGGAGCAAACAGTCCCCCTTTCATACACCCACTCTGAAGCCCGGGACCTCGGGGTAAGGGGGAGGGGTCTGGCGACCCCTGTTCCCACCTCGACCTGCCTGACCTGCCCGTCAGGTGCTCATTCCGTATCCTGCACGGGCTCCTTTCTTCCACGTTCCCACTTGCCTGTCTTATATCTGAAGAAATGTAGTTGTTTTGACCCCTGTTTTCACATCAGGTCCATAACCCAACCCCAAAACAAACGTGTAAAGATCGGTAAAAGTACAAGCCACTAAAGTAAGCCAGTGACTGTGGATAAGGGATCAACGTGTGGCAAGTGTGACAGGGCAGCGTTTCCTTGTGTGTTTGTGTCTTTGCTAATAGTGTCACGGAAGAAGCAGAAGGGACAGGGAGAAGTTCTGGTGGCTTAACTGGAATCCAAAGTGATAGCATCGGAAGCAATAGTAGAGGTCATGTAATGTATCCCAACCTCCTAATTTTACAGATGAGAAACTAAAGTCTAGTGAGGTGAAGTGACTTGTCTAAAACGGTAAGCAGTAAAGCTTGATTTAGAGCTGGAACCTTTAATCTGCGTGTCTAGTGTTTGCTGTGTTTTCTGGGAAGCTATGTCACCCAAGTGACATGGATGGAGCAGGAACGTGGTGGCTCTGACTCTAGGGGTATGAATTCGGCCATTATTTTATCATTTGCAAATCCCTACCTATTATGTGCAAGATAGGGAACATATCCACACTGGAGAAAGGCAGGTCACTAATGCCTAACACTTCTGCCATGTGCGTAATTTCCCTAGGGCAGCGGTCGGCAAACTGCGGCTCGCGAGCCGCGATTTGCCGCTCTGTTGACTAATGAGTTTGCCGACCGCTGCCCTAGGGGCTGGGTATCCATTGTCCCAGACACTAAGCCAGGTCATGAACAAGTAGTTTATGCATCAAGTGAGCAATACTTGCTGAACCTATAGTGGGTCCTCAGCAAATGTGTTTTATTGATTAACAGAAGTTTTCAAGGTTGGATTTATTGCTGCTGTTTTGGCCACATTTCCAGGTAGTAAAATTTGGCTCACATTTTAGAAAAGTATTAGTCCCTTTTATTGCTCTCTGGGATGTATTGCCCCTCATTATTTTCAGATCCAGTTTCTCTAGGAGGGCTGGCGCAAGCCTCTGACGGGAATAGCTTGGATTGGAATGTTTTCCTGTACTGACTTTAAACTTGTTTTATCTTTGTAGGTTTGGAAGATGACACACAACACAGGGGCCTTTTTTCCTGGTGGCAGACCAGCGCGTGAAAAAGTATGACACAAGTTTGAGGTTTGTGTCTGCTTCCCCAAGGTCAAGAAATTATCTCCTTGGCAGGCAACAATACTATGCATGTTATGAATTGTGTCTCCTTGGTCAGTGATAAAGAAAATGGGACTATCGCCACAGCAGCTGGATTCATGATTGAGGAAACACCGCCCCCGCCGCCTCCTCCTCCTCCACCCCCTCCACCTCCACCATGTCCATATTCAGAGGAAGGGTTTGCTCCCTCTCTTCCACCTCCCCCACCACATGCACTCCCCGGGGGGCCTCCGGTCCCTCCTCCCCCTCCAGAACTGCCCCCAGCATCTCACTTGAATGGCTACAGCCACCTCGGTAAGAAAAAGCGGATGAGAAGCTTTTTTTGGAAAACGATTCCGGAGGAGCAAGTACGAGGCAAAACCAACATCTGGACCTTGGCAGCCAGGCAGCAGCATCACTACCAAATAGATACGAAGACCATCGAGGAGCTCTTCGGGCAGCAGGAAGATGCCACCAAGCCTTCCCTTACCAGGAGAGGAGGATCTTTAAATTCGTCCTTCAAGGAAGCAAGAGAGGAGGTAAGAAGGGGGTGTTGTTTTGGGGGTGTACATACGTTTGAAAACTTACTAGAATCACTAAGGAATAACATAAGGCCCAGCCGGCGTGGCTCAGTGGTTGAGCATCGACCTATGAACCAGGAGGTCATGGTTTGATTCCCGGTCAGGGCACATGCCCGGGTTGTGGGCTCGATCCCCAGTGTAGGGTGAGCAGGAGGCAGCCTATCAGTGATTCTCATCATTGATGTTTCTATCTCCTTCTCTCTTCCTCTCTGAAATTAACAAAAATATATTATTTTTTAAAAAGGAAAGAACGTAAGGCAAGGGAATGTTGTGCTCTGGGAATGACAGGAAGGGCCTTACATGCTGAACTTGAGCTGAGTAGTAACAAAGTGGAAGGAGTGTGCATGCTGGACCCTCCCAGGCATCTCGGTGGATTATGACCTCATGCAGAGAACATGCTCTGTGGGGCCATCGTCCTTAGCTTCTCAGCGCTGCCCTGTCTCTGCACATCTGCGGTTTCCCCTGATGGAGCACTTCTGCTGGAGTCCAGGATTACTCGTCTCCAGTGAAACAAACACAAAAACCTGAGTTCCTGAGCTTAGGCATCTGCGATCAGCTGGAGCTTTCTGAGACAACATGCCTTTTGTTAAATAGCATCATTAAGTAATGCACATCCTTAGAGTTTTCTCCTTAGTGTTCCCTCCAGTTTTCCTCGCACAGTGTTTAGCGAAGGCCTTCACTCCTCCCATCTCTGAATTGAATTATGGCCATTGTGGACCAGAGATTTCCAGAGAGCCAACGCTTAAAAGCTGTTTTCAGATAGACTTTCTAGGAGGCATATTTCCAGTTAACACTCAGTGTGTTACTTTGAGAAGAAAATAAAGCTAGCAAGTTATAAGAAGTTCACTGGAAGCGTGGCCTTTGGGGTACGGGCCACTATATATTATAGAAACTGAGTCCAAAATCGTGTTTGTTCGTACTCTCTGTAGAAACACGACTAAACATGTAAAAGCCTCTACTTGCAAGAGGAAATAATTAGGAAACCAGGGATTAAAAGGAAAGAATGCTGCCCACCAAAAAACGAAGTAACAGAAATGCATCATTTTTTAATCTGCTGTAAGGGAGCTGAGAAAATGGGTCAGAGATGGAGGTGTGAGATAAGAGTAGGCAGGGCTCTGGAATGAAGTAGCAGCTCCCTGCATTATTGAATTCTCGAGCCGACAATATTGACCTCTTTTCTCTCTGGCACCGGAGCATGTTAACTTCTGTCCACGAATTCCCTTGGGGGCCCTTGAGGCTGGTGGCATGGTGCCCTGTTGAAGTAGCCAAGAGTCTATTTATTATAAAATGTGGAGAAGGCTGGGATTTGAGTTTACTGTGACATACATTTGAGAGGCAGTCTTCAGGAAAGTCCTGAGTGTGAAGCACAGGTTTCCCCCGCTCTTTGCTTTATGCAAAGTCCTTTCACTTCGTAGCAGACCCTTTCAATCCTGGAAGAAGCAAAAGTCATTCCTAAGTACCCTGGCCTTCGCCCCAGCTGCCAGCAGAGGCTTCTGAATGTACAGCAGGTCATTTCTCAGCACTGTTTCTGAGCTCCACTTACTGAATTTCAATAATTTTAAAGGAAAGAGTGGGTGGGCGATGTGGTAAAAAGGTGATGTCTCTGAAAAGCACCTATAGAAACAGAAGGGGGTCTGGCTCAACATGTTTCTGGGGAGGCGGCTGGCCCTTGTAAATTGGGGACATTTATTTTGCCAAATGCTATGAGGTACTTGCTGCTTTATGTTTGTGAATCTAAGAGAGGCAGGGAGTGTGGTGTCTTTTCCCAACTGTAGCAGAAGCAGAAATGTCCATTTCAAGGCCAGGTCTAAAATTCAGGGGGGGAAAGTCTTTCTCCTCACCCCCTTCACCCCTGTATCTGAGGTACATCTTTACTTTTTTTCCTTTAACTTAAAAAAAAAACCAAAAAAACCTGAAAGTGAATAATTATTTAGCTAGTTAGTTAGTTATGTTTGTTTATATTTTATTGAATTTATTGGTTAATAAAATGATACAGGTTTCAGGTGTACAATTCTATAATACTCCATCTGTACATTGTATGGTGTGTTCGCTACTGCAAGTCAAATCTCCTTCCATCACCATTTATCCTCCCTTTACTTTCTCCTACCTCCCCACCCCCATTCCCTCTGGTAATCACCATACTGTTGTCTGTCTGTGAATAACCATCTTTTTAATTGTGGTAAAATATGCATCGACCATCTTAACCAGTTGCAGGGGTACAGTGCAGTGGCACTGGGACATCCACGTTGTTGTGTAACCACCCTCACCATCCATCCACAGAAATCTCATCTTGCAAACTGAAACGCCCAGTCCCTGGCAACCACCCTTCTACTTTCTCTATGAATTTGACTGCTGTGGGTACTTTATATAAGCGTGATTGCACAGTACTTGTCTTTTTGTGACTGGATCATTTCCCTTTGCATAATGTCCTTGAAGTTCCTCCATGTGGTAGCATGTCAGCATTGTAAGGCTGGATAATATTCCATTGGAGGCATACACCACATTTGTTTACCTAGTTATCCGTCCAGGGACACTTGAGTGGCTTCCACCTTTTGGCTATTGTGAATAATGATCTTAGGAACATGGGTTTGCAAAGCTTTACTTTTAGCACTTATAGGTCCTAACCTGAGAGACAGCATTCTATAGAGAAAAGTTAAATCACCATAACTGTGTAAGCAAACAGCCTAACTCTTCAGTTCTTCAGTACTCAGGTTGGGCAAGTAGGTTAGCAGATGGATGGATACGTGCATATTGCTTAATATGGTCACAAAACAGGGTTCTCCAGAACTATTTTCAGTTTTCCATGCTGTCTCCAACATGGCTAGATGTGTCATATGTACCTTTTTATTTTTTCCCCAGTAAAGAGTACAGGACGTGTGATTTTCTTCCCTCATTAGATTTTCTTCTAAAGCAGCTACAACTCAGCAGAGTGGTAGTCTAACAAGGACCAGTAATAAAACTTCCAGTTCCCTCCGTAGTAGGTGAAGCCCAGAGTTGACAGTAGTAGTCCTCACTGCCTGTCTGTGTGGACTGGAGAACACGTTCCCTCCACAGCATGTTGGGCAGATGGACCCATCCGAGCCTGGAAACATGGCATCCCAGCCGTTACCACACAGCCCGTAACTCTGGAGGCTCAAACGTGCCGAGGATCAGGTTACCAGTATGTTCCCTGGAAATATAATCACGTCCTATAGCAGTGGCCTGCCATTATGTGGTTGGCTCATACTTTCAAGGGCTTATAAAGCCTTACAAATAAGTTTCATTATACTCCAAAGGAAGAAGTTGCTGGAAGATAGGGAAGACCTGGGGCTAGGAATCACTGAATTAAGGAAGAGTAACACTTAACAAGTAAAGTAGAACATTTAATAAGGGGGAAGAGGTTATGACATATTACTACTATCCTTGTATCTTTGTTACCTAAAAAATTAATGTGAAGAGGCTACAGATGTTACAGTAATAATTAAGCTATAATAAAGTAATTAGAAATAACAGATTTACTAGTATATAACTGGTGATAATAATAAAAAGATTCAGTTCACACTGTACCCACTGCGCCACCCCCCCCCAAGCTTGCTGATCTCACCCCTGAGAAGTTCCCCATTCAGCTGAACCTGTCTCCTCAAAGTCCCACACTGATTGTTGGGTCTGTACTTGTCTCTCACTAGAATCTGAAACACTCTTGAGGAAAGGAACAGTCTTACCCATTTGGTAGTCTTCAAAGAAACTAAACTGAGGGAGCAAAAGGACTATCTTATGAGGTGTCAGTCAACATGATAGATCAAAACTGGGAGTCACAAAGAAACCATATAAGATGAATAAAGTCTGAGGATCTCATGTAAAATATGGTGACTACAGTTGAGAACACTGTATTGTAAAACTGAAATTTGCTAAATGTTCTCACCAAACAAAGAGAAAAAGATAAATATGTGAGGAGATGGATGTGTTCATTAGCTAGGTGGGGGAATCCTTACTAAAATCTTGAATTGGGAAAAGAGGAATGGCAAGAGAGAAGATAAGATGGAAGATTGGTTTTTCAAATTCATGAGAAGTCATGTGTTGTTTTTTTAAATATATATTTTATTGATTTTTTTTTACAGAGAGGAAGGAAGAGGGATAGAGCGTTAGAAACATCGATGAGAGAGAAACATCAATCAGCTGCCTCCTGCACACCCTCTACTGGGGATGTGCCCGCAACCACCGTACATGCCCTTGACAAGAATCAAACCTGGGACCCTTGAGTCCGCAGGCTGACGCTCTATCCACTGAGCCAAACCAGTGAGGGCGAGAAGTCGTGTTTTATTCTCCCACACTGTAATTCAGGTTCCAGTCATTCTTTCTCAACTTTTGTTACGATCCCAGTATATTGTAGAATTCTGGGACATTCTCAGTCCAGAACTATATTGAAAGGGGACTAAAAGCAAAGCTTCACCTGGGTTTTCATTTCCTTCCCCTGCAAAGTTGGGGGAGGAACATTTCCCACTTGACGCCAACCAAAAATGAAAAAACCATTAAAACCCAAAGCTAAGTACATATCAGAGCATTCAGGAAGATATTTAAAATTTTGCTTTTCAGAATTTGACATAGTATTGAAATAACCAAAAATGATTAAAAATTTTCTTCTTCCACCTGAAGACATTATAGTAAGTGAAATAAGCCAGTCACAAAGGGACAAATAGGATATGATTCCATTTACATGGGGTACCCAGAATGGTCACACTCCTAGGGACGGAAAGTGGAAGAGTGGTTGCTAGGAGAGGGGGAGGGAGAGAGGGATATGCGGAGTTAGGGTTTAATGGGTCCAGAGTTCCAGTTCTGCAAGTTGAAGAGTTCTATGGATGGATGGATGGTGATGATGGTTGCACAACAGTGTGAATGTACTGCATGCCACTGAACTGTACACTTGAAAGTGGTTAAGATGGTAAATAATGTTATGTGTATTTCACTACCACTAGAAAGCAAACGTTTCCTCTTCCTTTTGAGAATATGGGAGGCAGATTTCGTAGTGACGTGACACTAGGTGAAAGTACATGCATTGTAGTTGAAGAATCTAGGAGAGCTTACCCAGAGGTGTTAACAAGGTGGGTGGTGTAGCCATGCACATCATTTGTGGAGTACCCAGTACGTACCCTGGTTTCAGTGTCTCTGAGGGTGTTGGGACAACCCCAGCAACCTTGGTCAACTGTGGGGAGACTGCTGTTATAGCAAGTCCCCTTACATCCTGGTGGGTCATCCTCTGGAGGGAATGAGCTGAGCACATTAGCTGTTGGCTAGGATTGGCGTAACTCCTTGGTCGACCTTTAAGGAAGCTCACTGGCTGTACCTGCTGTTGACTTGAGCGGAGTCCAGCCTCCACGTGCTGCGGCGTCCAGAAAAGTAGATACGATTGACTGGAACTGGTGAGGGGAGGGAGGGAACCCGTCGATTCTTCCCTTTTCTTGGAGCAGTTGGTCTGACCTGTGGAGCTGAGAGTCTCACAGGGGGCCCACGGGTAGAGTCCATGGCTCTGAAGGATTCCAGCACCCCAGCAGTCCCACACACATTCATTTCGGAATTGCCCAGCTTTTTGAGCTGGCAAGCATTTGGGAAGTAAGATAAGCTAATTTACATGTATAGTGATAACCCTCATTGAAGGACTTTAACAAACACTTTTATAACACTACTTTGGAAGGATCCAGTGAGATAACCAGTGGGAAAGAGACTGCTTGTTTACTGGGCAAATCTGAGGATACCGAGGGCGGGGGGTGGAGGGGTGTCGACAGGCCCTGGAACGTTATCAGTTGTCTCGTTTTCCTGTTTTTTGATGAGACACTGGGCTGTTTTCCCTGGTGGGTGCAGTCAGTTATGACCAACCCAGGTTTTTCCTTAAGAATACTGCTGAATTCTCTTAGTGGCCAGTTTCTGAAGCCTTGCTTCAGACTGTAGAGATAACTGCTGTTCCAGGCTGGCTGCCCCTGCATTGAGCATAAGGAAGCCTCTTTGTTTCTGCAGGCTGTTTTAGCTGGTGACATTTCTACCCATCATCCCACACATACAACTGGGGTCACCAGGGGACTTGGCCAACCCCGTGGATGGCTTTCTTCAGATCTGACCCCACTTCTGGAGAAATATTCCAATGTGAAAACCAGACTGAAGGGGGAATATTTGCCAATTCTCTTTACTCCTGTATCTCAGTGATATTAAAACTCACCAGAACTAGAGTGAAAAGGAAGCCGGTACACCCAGGCTAACATTTCAGTTCTAGTATTGCTTTGGGGAAGTTATAAAAATGACAGCTCCAAGACTGTTTCCTTATATGGTAAATAGGAGTAATAAGACTAATGTCTCCATCACTTTTTCAGCAACAATAGCTGTGGATCTCAGCCAAGTGTGCAGAGTCCCAGAGGGCTGAAGAGTGAAGATGATGGGGATGGATTTGGGGTACTGGGGACCCAGGAGGGTGCCACCATTACAGGTTAAATACAGCAGGAGGTGGTAATTTAATGAGAGAAATAAAAAAAGGTATTTCCCCATTCTGGGTGAAAGTGAGTACAGAGAAAGTTTTTTGGATATCAATCAATATACATGTTCTTACTTGTTAATTTGTGAATTATAATAAACACATAGTTGTCTGTCGTAATAACTTTTTGGTATAAGCTTTCCTCCTTAAAGGGTGATAACTTCGACAGTTGTTGTTTTTTCTCTCACCACTCTTTCTTCACCCCCTTCCCTCCCCTCCCTTCACCCTGAACTTGAACTGCATCCAGGGTAGGATTCCAATAAGGAGCTGGCCCTTTTAACTTGGGAGTTTATTTTATGGTTGGCAGGTGATTGTGTTAACATGAAATAAACCCCTAGGATAGTAAATAATGTGATTGTTGAAGATTAGTGTTCAAATGAATGTAACCATACTCTTGTAAAAATTTAACCTTATAGCCAAGAAGTGCCATTAACTTTGGTTAACAGTCTTAATAGTCTTGCTGTTTCCTATACACTTAGAAGCAGGCCCAGAGATCAGGAATTTAATTTGAAACCTGATTCTCTTTTGTTCGCAATGAATCACATACATTTGGAAAGGAAGAGCATTATAACAACATTCCTATTTTAGCGAGTCTCCCTTTACCAAAAAACAAGTGGGAAAAAGTGCAGCAGTTTTAAGGCTCTCGTTCCTCCACACATCCTGGACATTTACTTCCAGAGAAAGAAATGGCTTCGTTATTTTATCCCCCGCCAAAAAAAGTTCTAATTTGTAATCTAACAAAACTCTTCCAAATTATTCATTTGAACAACTATTTAAATTATTCATTTGAACAACTATTGCAGCCAAAATCTGGGTTTTGATGGTACATTGGAATAGCCAACATATTTCATTAAATTAAAGATGATTCCAGAGATGTTAAAATGCCAAAAAAATTATAATATGTCTTTGACTTGATGAAATACATCACAAGAGTTATCCCTTTAAAATTATAAGTAAATAAAATGTAATTTTACTTTCTTACCTCCTCCTAAAAGGGCTGTTGGACATATATATTCCTTTTAATGAAAAGAAATTTCTCTTTTAGAAAAAAATTAAGAATTTTATTAAATATTTTTTACTATCCCTAAATCAGGGTTGGGACTCACTCTGAAATCACTTCAGAGTTATTTTTTACTTTCTCAGTTCAAAGCTCATGTGATTCTTGCTATACTAAGACATTATTTTCCAAGTGAAGGCTTTTAAATGTGGACTATATTATTTTAAAAGGAAGCTGCTAAATTTAAAAATATATAATTTATTAAGAATTATATCATATCATGTGTAATTATTACAATTAAGGAAACATATCATTGCAGAAAGTTTGGGGAGATGACATTTTACTATTTGTAGAACTATATTAGGTATATCAATTAATCACCAGATTTACACACTGGGAATTTATTCTCTTATAAATTGGAATTATATTTTGATAGGTTTTCATCCTCTTCATTCCTCCAACTGTTATTATTTGTACTTGAATGATCTTATGTGTCTCTATTTTTTTTTACAGATTACTATCTTGGATGCAAAACGGAGCATGAACATTGGGATATTTCTTAAGCAATTTAAGAAGTAAGATTTTTGCACACAATTGGCACTTGAGCATCAGAGTCTGTGGGTGTGAGCTGAAATTCAGATTCTAACATGAGGGAAAAGTCATGCCTCAGGCCTTCAAATCCTTCTCAGGCGCATGGCTTTGATGAGTCTAGCACTTTCTGCTGTTTGCTTGAAATAGGGAGAATTACCCCAGGATGTCCACTCAAGCCCGGTATGTCAGGGAGTTTATAAATTCATCCGCAGTGTTGCCCCTTGAGTGCAGGTTGGGCTGGTGAGTCAAACAGTGGTGAAGTTCAGGTGTTCCAGGGTGCAAAGGCGAGGGCTCTGCTGGAGTTTCATGAGACGGACGGGGATGGTTTTCCTTCTCCCAGAAGAAGGCTCCAGGGGTCGTTGCCACTTTGACTTTTCCGGGATGCCCGGGGTGGGGGTGGGGGGTTTCCTGGGTGAAGTGGCCTCTGAGTGGTGTTTCAGGGTCCCCACTTTTCCTGGCAGTGGGTCTGTGGTTATCACTGACACACAACTGCCTGTTAGACTGGGAAGAAGGCGGGATGGAAAGGAGGGTGGAGGCGATTAGCTTTAATTTCCACGGGCTTGTGTTTCTTTGGCACTCGAGCAAATCTGAAATGGAATCTGATTGATTGTCTTTTCAAGGTCTCCTCAGTCCATTGTAGAAGATATTCATCAAGGAAAGAGTGAGCATTATGGATCAGAGACATTGCGAGAATTTCTTAAACTTTTGCCAGAGTCAGAGGAGGTAAGGAATTTGGCGTGTGAGTTTTAGAGGAGTGATGATAAAAGCTTAATATTTGTAGGAATGTCAAAAATCACATGGGAAGGGAACTCTCCTACCCAGAGCCAGTTTTCTCACACAAAATTAAGACGTGACCCAGTAGAAAGAGCATGGGTTATAGGATTAGAGAACGTAGGTTTAAATTAGAGCTCTACCCTTAATTGAGAAACTTGGGCAAGTTTCTTAACGCCCATGAACTTTAGTTTTCTCACCTGTAAAGTGAGGCTATGATGCTTACCTCATTGGATAGTCAAGATAATTAAACTGTAGTTATGCATCTGACATGGTACTTGGCACATGGAAGCTCAATACATTTTAATTCCATTTTCCATCATCTGGCGGATGATCTTTGCCTATGGTGTATGTGGGTTGTTTTATAATGTGTATACTTTAAAAAAAAAAGTAAAGACAAAGTAAACCACTTTAGGATAAAGATACTCTAAAATTTGGGAAGGTAGGTAAATTGTTAATAAATGTTGTCTATGTAATTGACTGAAAGTTGGAGATTGGTGGGATAGCAATGTAGTACCGCAATGTAAAGTTACTGATTTTTTTTCTTCTTTGGACTGATTTAACTGACTTTTTGAATGGTTAGGAGCTTGATAGAAAAGAAAACAGAAAAATAATTTTGTAAAACCTCCCAAATTTTTAATATTGTCTTTTATTTCTGAAGAAGTGACCTTTGGAAAAAAATTCTAAAAGAGATATCTATGCTTGTAAACATTTGAATAATAATAGTCTTATAAAGTAAAAGGCATGTTACTCTTTTACACATACTGCAGTTCCTCCCTCTCTCATCCCACTCCTCTTCCCACACAGGATAGGTGGAACTTGACTTTAGCACCATTAATAACAATAAGATAAATGTATTTATACTTTTTACATCAGTGATAAACTCACAATGCCAAATTGAGAGTCTTACTGAGTAACTAGGCATTCTAGATACATCTAATAATCTCAGCCCCTCTCTAACTTGGGTTTTCTGTTTTAAAGTGAAGTATAATTTATCTTAGCCAAGATTAATTAATAGGATTTATCAATGTTAATAAAAGGGTCTTAAAGTATTGAGAAAAAGGAAGATTAAATCATCATTTACCCAGATCTCGTTTACTGAACACTCTAATTTTTCTTTTATGTGGAAAATGGGAGTTCCCAAATTTTAAAATTAGGATGAATATGGTTGATTTAATCTGGGTTTTAAAGAAGATTTTGTTTTTCTCAATATCTTAATCCTACTAGGGTTTTTTCCATGACTCCTCAGCACTGCTCTGGTACCCACTCCTAACTGACCTTTACTGTTTTTAAGTGAGGGTCAGATTTGATTGCACAAGTGAAAGTGCTCTGAAAAGCTCTAAATTTTTCACTAAACAGAAGTCACGCATGAGGGAGGTTGCTGGCTTCTGGCCACGAAGATGTGGGAGATTAAATATGGCTTTTTTAATATCTTTACTTCTAATTTAAAAATCAAAGGTGATTCGGGAATGCAAAGGCTGTGGAAGACTAAGGGGTTTTTCAAAGAAGCAACTTAGCTGTCAAACTGCTCATGTTTTAAAAATTCTGGTTTTTTTGAGTTGTGTGTGGGATATAATTGAAAGGGAGGAAAGTCAAGGGCAAGATGAATAAAACCCACCCAAGGCTTCCCTGAGTCCCCAGGCACTCTCTCACCCTCAGACTGTTAGCTAACCTCTGGCCTGGCCGTGGAATCCTGCCTGCCCAGCCCCTGAGCCAGGCCCAGCTGTTTCTCCCACCACCCTCCTGCTGCAGGGTCATCCTCCATCTGAATATCTGACAAGCTTGGTCACCCTCCTTCTTGTTTACATTACTGACTCTTGGCTTCAGCTCACCACACCCTACAAACTCAACTGGGAGCTTCCTTCAGCAGGAACACCCTGACAGTCCCCAGGGCCACTTGGCATCCCTCCCTAACGCACTCCGGGGGATCTGTGCTGGCAGAGGGAGGCCTGGTGAAAGCCAAAGCCACCTCATGACCCATGCCCAATGCAAGGTCAGATTAGCTTTAGTTGTGAGTGCTGTGTGGCCTCTGGCACCACCCAGGCCCAGGCCCGACCCTAGAGTCTTTGGAGGAGGGTGGAGGATGGAGATGAGGCCAAGGAGGAGACAGGGCCAAGTGAGAGAGGTTGAGGAATGTGGCAGAAATATGCTAATAAGTGCATAAGTGTACGAGTAACCGCATGTTGCTGAGCCTGTGGCATAACGTTCTGTGTTCATTTTTAGCACAAGAAGGGACTACATGTTTGTTGAGTGTCACTGTGTCCCAGGCACTGGACAGGGCAGAATTCAACCAAGCAAGATCCTGCATTTCAAGTGCATGGCCCAGTGTCCAGCACATGGATAGTCAATAAATCATTGCTGTGACGATTTAGTGTATCTTTTTCACTTAATCCTCACAGCAATGTAAGATAGTCCTCATTTTACAAGTGAGAAACTGGGGCTCACCTGGGTTGGATAGAACATGTCCAGTGCCACATGATGGACAGGCCCTGGAGGAAGGTGGACTTGAACCCTGATTGGTCTGACCCCAGAGCAGCTCCTTGGGCTGCACTTGGAGGAAGGAAGGAAGGGCAGAGGTTCTCAACACGCTCAGAAGGTTCTCAGAGGCCTCCCAGCCTTTTCATCACCGCCGCTGTCACACAGTACTGGCGTGAGTGTCACCCAAATAATACTGCGATCTTATCAACAGGCGGAAAAATAGGAACGGAAAGAGCTTTTTTCTCCTCTGCATTCTCAGCTGACAAGCCAACCCAAGGTTAATCTGTGTTCAGGATTCCTCTGTCCTTTGCCACAAATCTTTTGTCTGGCATGTTTGTTCATCTTGCCTGAAACTCGTGGTTAAAACTTGCAGAGGAAGAAGGCAGACCTAGAAGTGAAAGAACTGTGCCCTAAGAGGAGACTGGAGTCGGAGCCAGGTGGGCCGGAGGAAGGACCCCACCCAGCTGGCAAGCCCCTCCCTCCGATGGGGCTGGTACCCCATCATCATCTCAGTGTTGGGGATGCAGGGCTGGAAGGTGATAGAAATGTTCTGTCCTCTCTTGGATGCAGATGGAATTGCTCCTCTGACACTTTATCACCTCATTTCCTACCTTTTTGTTTACTCTGCCCCTGGGAGGGAAATGCCAGTGGGGGAGCTCCAGAATCTTCTGTTGGTCTGTGGGTGGGAAATCCTGCTCTTTTAAGGCCATGTGAGTGGAAATAGATGGGATGAAGGAGGCCTGCCCCTGGGAATGTGTGAGTCTTAAGGAGCATTCTGTTTGCTATGAGGACAGCACCGTGTAGCCGGGTCATCATGAGAGTCACTTGGCTCAGCCAACAGCATCATGCCTAACAATGTTTGATAAATGCTTTTTGATGATGATGAGAATGCATAATAATTATAGGGTTGGTTCACCTCTCTCTCTTTTTTTTCTTTACCTCCCTACCACTGTGAAGGTACCGTAATCCCTCTTAATGAACATAAATCCCATTTTGGAATGGAGTTAAGAACTGTATACAGGGCATTTAAATCAAATACTATCTTTTCATCAGCATTCTCTTGAAATCTAAACATTGTTAGCTCGTTACATAAGTGAAGGAGATTAGTCTTTGTTCAGTTGCAGTTTAGCACATGTCCAACAGAAATATCAACCAAGATTACTTAGCATGACCTGTTCTGAGGCTTTAGACAGAAAACTGCTGTTATTTCCAGCAGTTTTGCACGTGCTGCATGTGAGGTCTCACTCTGCCCTGCCCATATATAGTGAGTTGTGAGACCAGTTTGGAAGGGATCAGAGTTCATCCCATAGCTTTCTCAGGTCAGAAACAAGCCTCTGATTTGGGCTTAGCTAAACCAGAGATTCCATCTGCCCTTTCATTTAGTAAGGCCAAAAAATGGCAAAAATCGCCGTTGGGGCCTGAAAGGCAGGGGAAATAGTGCAATTCTAAAAATGGCGATTTTTCTGTCCATTGGAAGAAAAAGATGTGGTCTTAAGGACCAGACTCAATTCTAGGATGTGCATCTACACTGTCACATTTTGTATCTTCAGGGAATTGGTGTAGGTATTTCAATATGTGGATCTTTGCAAATACTCCCTCTGTGTTTTTGCACATCATTCCCTAATTTTTAAAGAGGCCTAAGAATCATGTTATTTTTATGGGCGGCCAACATAATCCAGGAGGTGGAAGAGAGAAAGCTTTATGAAGACTAATAAGTGGTGAGTGCTCCCTGGCTACCATTAGCGGCACAGATAGGCTGACTATGTCTGAAGGCCCTACTTACCGTAAAGTGTTTTTGTTGGAAGACTCAGTGGATGGAGCAGGGCTATTGCCGCTGGGTTGGTCCCGTGTTCTGTGTGGGGAAGGCACGACTCGCTCCGGTGTAGAGGGGAACTTTCTTTTCCCCTCCATCCCCACTTGCCAAGCTGTTTGGCTCCATTCCTGCGTCTGAACTCTTAGTTCTCTCCGACATTTGAAAGAATATTTGTGTGTTTAGTAACTTCTAGTTTAATTGAAAAATATATTTTTATTGATTTCCAAGACGGAAAAGGAGAGAGAGAGAGATATAGAAACATCAATGATGAGAGAGAATCATTGATCGGCTGCCTCCTGCATGCCCCACACTGGGGATTGAGCCCACAAACTGGGCATGTGCCCTGACCAGGAATTGAACTGTGACCTCCTGGTTCATAGGTTGGTCGATGCTCAACCACTGAGCCCTGCCGGCCAGGCATAGTTTAATTTTTTACAAGAAAATGCATGTTCATTGTAGACAATTTAGAAAATAAATATAAGCAGCCGAAGAAAATATAATTACTGGATTCCTGTCACCTAGTGTAGGGAGACCTTTAGTCTTTTTCCTATATATGTAGTCTGTGCATGGAGGGTCAGGGATTAGTCAATGCTTTAAAAAAGATTATGGAAAAGGGATCCCATTGTGCATATGCTTTTATACCCTGATTCTTTCATAGAGGAATGTCTTGACATTGATCTTTCTGTTCAGCCACTTTCCTTTATTTCTTTCTGCTGGAGAGTAAGAGTGCACTCACCTAACATACAATAGTCCCTTCCTATAAAGTAAATATATGTGACCACAGAAAGATCTGCCTTAGACCTTACCCAGTCTAAGTATGTTATATCCAAAAGACTCAAAAGTAATAAGGTTGTTTTCACTTGTGTCTTAGGGACTGTATATTATAATGAACACTCCGTCTCTTCTTTCTTCTCCAAAGCAATGATCTCCCTCCCGGGTGATAACTTACAGAAAAATTTCACCCTCAGAATGGCCCCTTTCCAGCTCCTTTTGCTAACCTTCCTGAGGATTCCAGCTCCCTGGCTTGAAGGGGATTGTTTATGCCACAGAAGTGACCCAGCTCTTCTCTTTCTAATTTGTGTTGTTTGCTTGGTGTTTCTGCTTTCCAAAGGACAAAGTAGTAGATGTGATGATTTCCCTTTCTGTCTTTTCTCAGGTCTCCGCTTTTACGAGTTTGAAGGTAGCACCGAAATCCTATTTGCTTGCAGGGATTCTAAGATGCAATTTAAAATCATGTTACATTTTAATCACAAGTTATGTTTTTCTCTACCCCCCTTTCCCATTTGTCTTTTAGATAAAGAAATTAAAAACATTTAGTGACGATGTATCCAAGCTGTCCCTGGCAGACTCCTTTCTGCACTGCTTAATTCAGGTGCCAAAGTAAGGACCACCGATCATTGTTCTTTACAGAGGCAGGATTTTAAACGCGTGACCTCAGAACTATAGTTTGACTTTTTGCTTTTCAGCTATTCGCTTCGGATTGAAGCCATGGTGCTAAAGAAGGAGTTTTTACCTTCTTGCTCTTCTCTGTACACGGATATAAGAATTCTAAGAATGGCTATAAAAGGTGAGTAAATGCATGATGCTTCATGTAATTAGTTTTTATTTATTTGGGTAGCAGTTTAATTTAAAAAATGATTCAATTGAAATTATAAATGCAAAGTCCCATTTCTGATACACCCTAAAAAGGGGAATCAGTGTTACCAAGGATGGCATTGAAGGTTTAGCCACAGTTACTTCCCCCCTAATTAATTAGTTAATTGACTAATCAATTGATTACTTAAATAGCACATTATCCTTCTGTAAGAGAAGCTTTCTTCCATCTCATGCTTCGGAGTCAACCTCGCTGCTTGCAGCTCACTCTTGTTCCTCTTGTAGGCTTGCTTTCTGTGTGTCGGTGGTGTGTGTGTACCTTTAAATGACTGAGATACCTTCAGTTGTTAAACCAGTTTGCAAACTGAGTTTAATCAGAAGGTGCGCAAGCTCTGGGCCAGCCCAGCCCATCTCTCCTCCCATTCTCTGGCCTCTGTTGGTGCCTAGGACCCTGCTTTCCAGAAGCAGACCCCCTTTCCTCCTGACTCCTCCCAGACATGGCCACATGGCTCTTTTGTTCAGGCTTCCTGGTGTCTCTGCCCCCACCGCCTCCCCTCCAGACTCAACAACTGGTTGGCTAACTAGTTTGAGAGGGGCCAGTGGGCCATTTCCATGTCTTTGAACAACTTGCTACATTCTTGCTTACCCAGCTTGGATAGACTCCTCGGAGCTGCTCTGGTGTCTCATTCCATATGGGTGGGAGCGTGGCTTTGGCCTTGGCTGACCCTGGGAGCGCAGGCCCAGCCCATTTGTGTTTGCCTCCTTCTCATCTCAGGACAGTCTTGGGCCCTCCCTGACCCTCACATTTTCCAGCACCATCAGCGCTCCCCTGCCCCCGACTCCCTCTCGCTCATTTTCTGGATTTCATTATCGTGCAGAACTGTTTATTCCTGTTTGGTTTTCCTGTTTAGTTGCTCCAACCTGGGTTTGAGATAACGTTTTGCTCTTCAGCCCATCACAGTTTCTTCATTTTAGAGAGGAGATTAAGAATGAATATTTTTTTTTCTTCTTTCAATCTAGAGTCCTCTTAAAATTTCTTCCTATACCAAGGCTATTGCAGCAACTCTAACAGGGTTGTTGGCTTCTGTTCAAAGAGAGATGGGAGAACATGTTTTCGTATTGAGCAGGCAAATTTGTGGGCACGGCGCAAACGTTTCTTATCTGGTTACCCTTCAAAAACTGGCCTCCTTAGATAACACAATGTAGGCAGTGATCCAACCGTAATTTTTGGAAAGTAATACCAGACTTAATGTAGAATATTAACTTAAAAATATCATAGGTGACATTTTATTCTCCATGTATACCGTCATTTTAATCATCAAACTTCTTTAGCCTTCCAAATACATTAACAATTTTTGAATGGTGTTTTTGTGTGTGTGTGTGTGTAGGTGTGTGTACAATAGATTCTGTGGGTAAAGAGCTAGTTTACTAATATATCCCAATGATAAGTTTCTTTTTAAGTCCTCAAGCCAATCCACATGAAATGTCTAGTTTTGAATAAAATAGGAAGATTCTCTGGGTGCCTGGCCCCTAAAGGTTGATGCTTTGCACCTTATTTACATCTCATACCAGCTTGTTTACTTTTTATCTCCTCATAGCTCATCGACTAAGCAAAATGTTGCTCGCTGTTAGTTTTCACATTTCCTCACTATAGTCTCAAAGGCTAGTGGATATAAATGAAAAAAAAAAGAAACCATTGCTGAGAGGAAATTTATCCCTGTGACACAGGGATAAATTTATAATTGAACTGTTTTATGATGTTTAAGTATTCCTGACATTTGATTCCCAGTTCAACACCAGGCTGTGGATTGCCAGTAGCAAATGCCGCATTAGATACACCGTAGGATGTGCTGCTTTCTTTAATTTCACAGTCTTGTATGCAGTTCATGGCCAGAGCTTGCTCCAGACACCCTTGAACTTGGATGTGGTAGCTGGTAGCTGTCTCTTCCACATTTAAGCTGGAGGCTCCTCCAAGTCACTGTGTGTGTTTTTCTTGACAGAGCTGATGTCATGTGAGGAGCTGCATTCCATATTACACTTGGTGCTACAGGCAGGAAATATCATGAATGCAGTAAGTAAAATTCAAAAAAATTAAAATGTTGTATTCCAACTGTATTGATCTGTCTAAACATAATGGTGTGGGTTTGTTTGTTTTTTTTATTTGTCTTCTTTAGGGAGGGTATGCTGGCAATGCAGTAGGATTTAAGCTGTCTTCTTTGCTCAAATTGGCAGACACAAAAGCAAACAAACCTGGGATGAACCTTCTGCACTTTGTTGCACAGGTATGGAAGTAGTTGATATGGAGAGAGAATGTGGTGGATCCCCATGCTGGCTGTGACGTTTTTCCCAGGTCTAAGATGGGGTCAGATTCAGGAAAGGACATGGTGGGTCCCAAGAAGGTTCTCTGTGCAGAAGCACTGTCTGCAAGTACATGAGCTGAGCTGCACCCACAGTCCTCCAACTGGAGGGGAGAGCAGGGGTCTGGGGAGTGAGGGGAAGGGTTGATGAAGACAGATAATGAAGGATTTGGATCCTAAAGCTGAGGAATGTGGAGTCCTTGCTTTAGCAGTGGGGAGCCAACTGAGGTGTGTGTGCAACATGGTTTTTTGTTTTGTTTTGAGGAAATTGTGGAGGATGGGTTGGAGTGGAGAGAGAGCTAGAATGAGGGGTACCTCTTGGTGGCAGTTGGCACTAATTATTGTTTGGAATTGAGAATCAGAGTGATGGCCACAGAAATGGGTTTGAAACATTTCTGATGTTAAATTGACTAGATTTTTGACCAGTTACATGTAAACCGTGAGAGAGTCAGAGCAATTACAAAGATCAGTTCCATCCTTTTCCTTTGTGAAGTGTGGGTTAGCGTGCCTTGCCGTGAGCCCAGGGATTAGACTCTGAACCCTGCCCATCACTTCCATTTTTAAAAATATTGACTTAGAGAGCTGAAGGGAGAAAGAAAGAGAAACACTGGATGTGAGGGAGAAACATTAATCAGTTGCCTCCTGCACACACCCTGACCGGGGATTGAACCTGCAACCTGGGTATGTGCCCTGACGGGGAATCGAACCCCCGGGTGCATGGGAGGACGCTTCAACCAACTGAGCCATCACTTCCATTTTTGACTGGGTCTATGTGATGCCAAAGGAGCTAGTTACAAAGTGAAAAATCAGCCTAGCACAATTATCTCTTTGTTGTTAAATTATCTCAAGTAACGAATTGTTCCGGTTTGTCTTGGTTTGTCTTTCTTTCTTGCAAGGCCTTGTTGTTTTGACAGCAGACGTAGCTTTAGCCTGGGGAGGAAGCTCTGTCATGTGATTATTTCAAGTGTGAGCTTCAGATGGGGCAGAACTGAGAGAGTTGGCAGAACTGAGAGAGGTTGAGTTGTCATTTATGAGCTGTAATCCCTCAGACAAGTTATTTATAAAAAATATATTTTTATTGATTTCAGAGAGGAAGGGGGGGAGAGAGAGAGGGGGAGAGAGAAGCATCAATGTTGAAAGAGAACCATTGATTGGCTGCCTCCTGCACACCCCACACTGGGGATTGAGCCTGCAACCCCGGCATGTGACCGGGAATCAAACCCTGACCTCCTGGTTTCAGGAGGTTATAGGTGGATGCCCAACCACTTAGTTATTTAAACCTGAGACCTTGGATCTCTTCATCCAACAGAGGGGATAGTGATACCTCAAAACCAGGTAACTGAGAGGCTCACAGAGGTAATTCCGTATAGTAAGCTCTCAATTATGACTATAGTCTTCCAGGTGGAGGCCATGTTGACCTTAGGACTAATATAAAAGCTAATTTGCAGGACATTAAAACCAGAAAATATGTTCCTCCTCCCACGTGTCTTGCTGGGAGGGACTCTCTGGCAGCCCTTTTAGATCCGTGTATCCAGGTGTGTCCTGTGTCCCCGCCCACGTGGGGAAGTTTCCCGAGTTGTTAATTGGTGCCTTTATACCTGCTTTCCTCGTACTCTGCGAACAGGTGAGGAATCCAGAGTCTGCATGGCTTGGGCACCTTCTGATTAAACTCAGGTTGCAAACTGGTTTAGCCGCTGAGGGTATCTCGGTCATTCAAAGGCACACTCACAGGTATGGGTGGTATTTAAACAGGACATATTGGATTCTCTGGGAGACAATGGGCCCTGCTAAGCTGCCACCTCCTTCCCCTGAGTTTTCAGGCACATTAGTTATGTTTCATGTCAGCATCAGTTGCTCTGGGAAGTTACATGTACGGTGAGAGTCCTGGCATTCTGGTAGATCTTACTAAGAACATCGGAGCTCCTGCCTCAGTGAATGGCTTTGAATGCATCAAGGGTAAAAACGGGAACAGTGATTTTAAGGTTCCTTAAAGCCTGAGCAAATGATTTCCTTCCAGTGCCATCGATATAGTGAGAGAAAATTCTGGTTTTGTTTCAGGAAGCCCAAAAGAACGATGCCATTCTTCTAAACTTTTCTGAAAAGTTACATCATGTTCAGGAGGCTGCTAGGTAAGCAAGAAAGACTGAAAGTGAATTGTGAAGATTTAAGGGTTTGTGTTTTTTCAACTATGAAAAAACACACAAACCTTCTTATGAAAACTGATGACTGTTTTATAACTTTTGGGTTCAGGTGTGAACTTTTAAAAATTTTGTCTTGTTGAACTTTCAGACCGGCTTTTCATTTGCTTACAGAGGTGTGTGTGTGTACACCTTTGGAATTTGGGGGTTTTGAAAAATTAATCCTTAGTTTTTTTAATCTAAAGAAGACCTATTGCCATCTATTCTAATGAATATCATCAGTGTAAAAAAAAAACAGGGATTAAGAACTTCAGCTCCCTCCACACCCAAAAGATAGAGCTCAAACAACACAGCCTATTACCTTGGGAGCTGGTATATTGTCAGTCACACTGGCAGGGCCATCCATCACAGTTTTCCTGGTAGAATCTAACATGGTACATTTATTTTCTATTACATTACAAGTTGGAACCATACCAAGGGCTGTGAAAGGATTTTGTCTTCAATTAGTCACTCGGCTTTACAGAGAAAGTATCTACCAAGCACGGAGCTCCATTTCTAACACTTTAATTTGCTTCTGACCCTAATATAGCCATGTGTTTTAATGTAGCTCTAATCTGTGTCTACATGCTGGCTCGAGTTCTGTGTTTTCAAATTTATAATACACATCCCTGCATCAAAGCAGTAAGTGTTCAAAAACTAGCTTTTCAGGGGAGAAAAAGGGTCTGATTTGTATTATTGGTTGATTTCCACGGTGTAAGTACTACTCTCATAGCTGATTCCAAGCTACCAATGTGGCGTTACTAAAGCACAGTTGGGGAGAGATGCCTGTACCCATGTCACCTCTTGTGATCTGGCTTCAGCCCACCTCTTCATCCGCCTCGTTCACAGGTTTATTTGCAATAGTCTTTATTGCATCTACCCATTATCCGAGTGACTATATCCAGTTAGGATGCAAACCACATGCATAAGCACATGAACCATAGCTCTGCAGGCCAAGCCCTGTCGTTGGCCAGTGTCTCTGTGATGACTGTGAACATCTAACCACAGATGGCATCTTTCCCAAAGTGGGACAATCCATCAGTCCAAAGGTGTGAGCAGTTTGTAGTTCATGTTTACAGATAGACAGATTATTCCCCCAAAGGAATGAGCATCTTTCTTATAAGATATAAACTATTCTCGTTTTGAATTACTAAAAGGAATTGGGAATATTTATTCCTCCGACTGGTATAGAAATGTTACTAAGAGAGAGAAATAGAGAAATAACCATTTCTTTTTTTTTTTTAAATTAATCTTCACCCAAGGATATGTTGTTGTTTTTTAAATTGATTTTAGAGAGAGGAAGGGATTGAGAGAGAGAAATACCGATCGGTTGCCTCCCATATGTGTCCTGACTGGGGATCGAACCCACAACCTAGGGATGTGCCCTGACCAGGAATTGAACCCACAGCCTTTTGGTGTGTGGGACGACACTCCAACCAATTGAGCTACCTAGCTAGGGCAACCAATACAGTTTTAAACTGATATTTCTGGTCAGAGATAGATGGGGAAGTTTAGCTAGCTGTTGTCTTAGGAAAAACCTATTCAGTAAGGTCTGTTTATTTGAAGTGGAAGGTGAAGTACAAACAGATCATAGATGGGTGTCAATGACCATTGAAGACAGAAGACTTTATTGCAAAAAAAAAGAACTGACAATGGCAGCATGAAAGCATCCAAATATATGAATTTGCTAATTGAACTCCCCCTGGATTTTAAGGGTCATCTGTGTTCACTTTACCAGGTGACAAAAACATCGTTTTTGCTTGACCAACCTGGATTCGATATAAATAACAAAAGCCTTTGCATGATTGTTAGTTTTCAGCAAAACAGAGCGCTTTCTCTGGCTGCCAGTGGCCAGCCACATGATGTCCGCTCAGTATCTCCATATTACCCTTAATGTCAGGATTATCAGCACACGCTGCCTTGCTTTTCATGAGTTAGAACTTCTGTATTGGTGTTTAGTGGCCAGAGGAAAGTGCATCTGAGTCCTGCTAGCTTTTAGTTTTTCAATGCTTATTGCATAAAGGTGTTCAGACAAGTCCCATGGTTTTGGTTAGCTCACCAGCAAGAACACAGTTGCGTACATTACAACCTGTTCTCTTTGAACCAGTGTGTGTATTTAGGAAAGAATCTCCTCTTTAAAAACAATATAAGCAACAACATAAGCAGACTGACAGCTGTCAGAGGGCAGGGGAGTGGGGGGATTGGATGAAAGGTGAAAGGCTTAGCCAAAGAATATATATGCACAACCCATAGACACAAACAACAATGTGATGATGGCCAGAGCGGGGAACTGAGTGGAGGTGGGCAAACCGGGGTCGGGGGGGGGGGGTGGGGGGGAGGGGGAGATGGGGACATCTGTAAGAGTGTCAACGATAAAAATTAAGAAATAAGTAAAAAACATGGGAGGAAAGTCTAAATACAGGGATAGGTTAATGTATTCGCAATGGCTCCCTCCCCTTCTATTAATTTGTTCATTTTTTACAAATTTCTTTAATGTCTTAACTTAATAGAACATAGTTGGACCCTTATAACTGCTTCTGCATTCGAACAGATATGTGATAGTCAATTTGTGTTTGTTTTCTTCTTTACATTCAGTGTTTTGTATTAGATTCAGGTGTGTCTGCCCTTGACCAGCAGTTAGACTGGTTTGATGTGCCCACATGACACATGGTTCCTGGTTGCCAACTGCGTGCTGTCCCCCTTCTTCTTCCAGATTGTCTCTGGATAACACGGAGGCAGAACTGCACTCGCTGTCTGTCAGGACGCGGTCGCTGAAGGAAAACATCCGGCGGGATGATGAGCTCCGTCAGCAGATGGAAGATTTCCTTCAGGTCTGTGGGTGAAGCAAGTCAGTGCCTCTCATTTCATCGTCCAGCAGCTCCCTGAGGCGGGTTGCATGTGCCTGGGTGTGTTCAGGGAAGCAGCAGGTTCCCATTCATATTCCCCCCCCCCCCCAGTCAGTAAAGGGAGCGTCTTAGTTCAATGCCCATTCTTGGCTGGATCGTTTTTGAGCAGAACATACTGAATTCGGCCTAAACTTCCTCAGGTAATTGTTAGGGAGGGGGCTCCTGTGTATTACTGCTCGATGTGAAATGGTATCAGGTTAGGGTGCTTTACTTACCCTGGCAACTCAAGTTGTGGTTCTAAACCCTGGTTTCCGGGTTCCCGACTCCCAATCAAACTGGTGGGCGACAGAACCAAAGTTCCACAGAAATCGTAAAGATACCTGGGAACCTGGACTGTTGTTCTTTCGCTTGTGTTTACTAAAGACACAGGCTGCGTTTTGGCATGTTTTATGACGAGAGCAGGAGAACACGGTCGCTGTGCCTATCACCACCCGAAATTCATCAGCCCAGCAGGGTGTGTCAGGAGCTGCTAGGAATAACAACAGAAAACAGCAGAGTGGACCTGTTTGTGACAGCTCACTGTGACTCACTAATCACACAGTCTGACATACTTCTTTTATCTTCCTCATTAAAAGGAAAGAGTGGCACCTTTTCACGCTCTCCGTCTTCAGGGAAGTGGTGTGCTGCCTGAAATGTCAGTGCTTTGAGATGCGCAGGGTGGAATCCAGGTGCCAGGGCTGCCCTTGGCACCGGGAAGGAACACTGTGCTCCGGAGGCTTGTTCCAAACGAAGCCTGTACCCGTGTACTCATAATTAAGCTGCAAATATGATGCGCTTCGGCTTCTTCCATCTGCAAACATGTGTTTTGTTTGGCTCGGTTGGGATTTTATTCTTTATTATTAAACCTGGGTTCCATGTTTTCTTTGAAATATAACCAGGCTCTGATTTTCCCCTTGAAAGTACACAGATTTTTCTCTAAGTGTAAGAACAAAGCAAACACCAGCACAGAGACACCTACCAGTGGGTAGGAAAATGCTCAGCAGTGAGCACATTCAGACAACTGAAGCTGATCCAGAAAGTCAGGGAGAAGGCCCAGGGTGCAGGACGTGAGAGTTCCGGTTGCCTCACGCCTCAGTTCTTATACTAAACGTTAGTGTCGTATGCCAAATAGCCGACAGAAAGGTCTTCAATGAAAAGCAGCTCTCTCTTAACTTCACCTTCATCTTAAGGCAAACTTGTTTTAACTCTAAACACTTCTTCCTGGTACTCATTTTTAGCTCTGTAAATTCAAATGTTCCACCCAGCTATTTATTTTTATTTAATTGAATTTCTTTAAATAGGGGGATACAATTTTTTGAGGGTAGGTTAGGGTCAGACCAGCAAGGGCTTGGAATGCCATGCCAGTCTGAAAACCACGGCCTTTTGTGCTCTAAGCCGTGGGGAGTCGCAGGAGATTTTGGAGCAGAAAAAATGACAGGACCACCGTTTTGCAGATCTCTTTAGGACTTTTGACCTTTTGGGTGTGAATCACCAAGTGAACTGGTTTGGAACTCAAGTTAGAGATGGAAAGTTGAATTTGCTACACTGCTAACCTGTTGTCATTCACGTTTTGCCAGTGTAGCTTTGGACTCTTTTTGTTCCTGGCCCCGATCATGTGGGCAGGGTTCAGGAAATAATGACTCTGAGCGTGGTGACTTGTCAGACCCATATTTGGACTATTTCACTTTCCCAAGTCCTGAGGGTGACTGCAGTGCACTGACGTCGTTCCTTCCCGTGTCCTCTCAGTCCCCTCAGACTTCAAGGATGAGGCCTACGAGGTGGAGTAAATGCCTATGTAGATTCCTGTCAAGAGTCCTGTTTTGCTGCAGTTGAGCTGTTCTTGGCTGGAATCCATCTTTCCTTCTGTGGAAGAATGACAGGCAGGGATATGTCCTTTCGTTAATACTCTTCTCTCCTTAGAGAAAAATACACCTTGAATGCACACACTGCCTTGGGCTACTGGCTCAGGTGGTTACTTTCTCTGGTATTTGGTCTCCTAAATAGTTTTGAGTAAATAGCATCCTCTTGAGTGTGTTTGGTATAGGAAGAGGGCTTTCAGCGGGAGAGTGTGTGGGAGTGAGTGGGAGGGGATGCGTCTTCTCAGAACTTGTCTCTAGGTTCTGTAGCTCCAAGCAGGTCCAAGCAGCGCTTCCACTCCTCAAGGGAGGGCGGCCTGTATCTTCTCCATCTCCTAGGCCTGTCCCCCAAGCAAATTAGTCTCCAAATATGTCTTTATGAAATCACTTGTATCACTTCTCATGATACAAGTGATTTCATAAAGTAAGAACTCTGTACATCCCTTCTTCATATAAGCCTTGTAACCCAATGGAAAAGAAAGCAGCATGAGGCTTCAATGTGGTCCTGGTACTCAGTGCCCAGGGGGCTGGCTTCTCAGACCACACTGCTTCCTTATTTCAGCTCAACCTTTGCTGTCCCTGAGCTGCGTCAGGGAGTGTGGTTGTGCCCCTTGGCCTCAGCAGATCCCTTCCTGAAAGGGTTGGTTGGAATTCATTGGAGGAAAGCAAGCTTCTTTCACTCCCACTTTTTGGTTGAGGTAGTAACCTGAACCTGTAGGGGCCCTGGAGACTTAGTCCTAGAAGAATTCGGAGACCATGAAGAAGTAAAGAGGATGGATTTGTACAGGCAGAAATTCCTAACCGTGGCTACCTATCAGAATTTCCTGAGGAAGTTTTCATGAGATATGCAGGCTGGGTCCACTCCACAGCTACACAGTGGCATGGACTGTAGACCCAGCACCCCAGCTGATGTAGATGAGCACCCCTGGCTAGGAAGCCCTTGCTGGGACCTTGGTCCAGGCATGAGGGCTTCAGTCCAGAGGGGTGACCCTGACCCTGACATGGCTCATTTGGAATTAAGTTTAAACTCCCTGCCAACAGGACAACTCATCAATAGAACAGTGACTTCTATGTCCCTAAAGTAAACTTGGTCAGTAATAACACCCATTTTTAAGAGGAAAACATACAGAATATAAATATTAATATTTATATAAATTATTAATAAAGTCAAGTGTACACCTATGTCACTTTTTCAGTGACATTAAAGGTGAACGTTTCCTTGGTGGCATTCTACAGGTGAAGGCCCTTCCATCTCTTCTGTTGCTCCCAGGCCTCACCCAGGAGCTCACCTTGCTTCCCCAAAGGTTTTGTTTGGGTTGAATTATTGTCCTTTTGGCTCTGAGCACATTGGACATGCAATAAGCCTTCCCTTTCTTGAGACCTGAAACTGAACCCGGGAGCACCTCTCCCCTGGGCACCAGCCGGCCCGCCGACTGCTTGCCTCAGCGTGTGCTTGTCTGTCTGCCCACAGTTTGCTGTAGAAAAGCTGACCGAACTAGAACACTGGAAACGGGAGCTCCAGGACGAGGCCCACACCCTTATAGATTTTTTCTGTGAAGACAAAGAAACGATGAAACTGGACGAATGCCTTCAGATATTTCGAGACTTTTGCACCAAATTCAGCAAAGCGGTTAAGGTACGGCAGATGGCATCTCTGTATTTTCTGAGTGGTTCAGATTTTTATTTTTCTTCTTCCAGACCCAGCCAGCCTTCTGCCCATGGCAGGGAGACGGTTGAGCATTCCTGGGGGTTCAGGAAGGTCGGGCCCAGGCAGCATCGCCAGGCTCTCGGTCAGGATGAGTGGGAAGTGGTTCTGCCACCCCAGGCCCGAACGCTTCCGTATCATCAGGTGTCCAGCACGTGGGGACAGCGGTGGGGGGTGGTAGATGCCAACATCTGCAACTCTGAGGCTCAGACCATTACCCACTTTAATGCCCTAAAAGCCATGGCAACCAGGCTGTCCTTGGCCAGAGCCGACTTGGGAACGCTCAGATATCTAGGGAGCGTGCTCTACTGCCTGAGCCCACCTTGCCCTTCAGCCATCAATTCCAGTCATCTCTGAGCTCATTGCAGAAGCCAGAAAACTCTCTGGGTTGCTTGGCTTTGCAAATAAAACTTTAATTTCAGTGAAAAAGCACCTCACCTCCCTTCCGTTTTGGTGATGATGAGAAACCTAATACGTATACACCCTCTCTTCTCTATATTTCAAAAGCAGATTTGCCCGTAGCTGAGTTTCTTTGAGGGACTGGTCCAATTTCTCTCCAGCCATAAGTTTCTTGATCTCTCGGTCCCTCTTTCCTTTGTCCAACTAAAAGAAGGAGGGTCAGCCTCTGGCCAGGTTTATGCTCCCTTGTCCAAGCACTGAGCTCAGCAGGGGAAGCGGTGGTGTGTGGTAGGTGCCAAATAGGCTCTTGCTGAGACCCTCACTCCCAGTTGGAATCCTATAGGCTCTTGGGGCCACCTGTTGTGATGCTCTCAGCCCAGCCACCCCTGAGAGCCAAGAGCTGGCCCCTCCCCCGGCACCAGCAGCCAGCCGGAGCCAGAGCCTCACAGAAACTTGGACAGGAACGTCCACCGTTTGCGGAAATGGACTTTCAAGTAAAATGTGCTACCGATAACGGATTTGGGTGGTGATTTCCACATATTTCCATGACAGGAGTACATTCAAAGTGCACAGCCAGGCAGTAAAGTGTGCTTGGTTGTGTGCAGTTGTTCTGGTTCCAGAGGACTGGCCACTCAGAGCAGAGTGGAAGGTGGAGGATTTGTAAGGCAAATCCTTCTCTCTGGTTGTGGGAAGGGCGTGGGGCATAAGGGACCGAGCCACCCTGGCATTCCTGGTGTTCGTTTGTTTTTGTGTGTGTTTTTTTTCTACCAAGAAGTAGTCTGAGAACAGAGATTTGAAAAGTACTCTTAATATCTTGGGTGTCCATCATTTATGCATCCATACCCCCCACTAGGTAGAATGTGCTGCACAGGAGTGTGTGTGTGTGTGTGTGTGTGTGTGTGTGTGTGTGTGTGTGTGTGCGCGCGCGCGCCCATGCAAGGGCCAAATTGGGTTTCCTTGGAGTTGAGGTCACAGGTATAAGTGGAGTCATAGCCCACATTGTGGGGACAGTGCCTTGACCTGAAAGCTGGAAATTGGGCCCAGGGATCTGATGACAACCTTAGAGGGACTTTTGGGGCCAGAAGTAGTGTCTCCTCTGGTCACCCCCACATAGCTCTGAAGAGCCTAGTCCCCACACACAAGGGCAAATGCACAGTCTCCCCCTGATGCCCATGGCCCAGTCTCTCCTCCACCATGTGTGTCTCACTGGGGTCTCTGGGTAGGTGGCTCTGGAATGGCACAAGTCCCACGCGTCTGATGCATCTTTGGGCTTCTCTCCACCTCTCATTCAGGACAACCACAACCGGGAGGTACAAGAGCTGAGGCAGCTGCGGCGGCTGCGGGAGCTGGAGCAGAAGCGGCATTCCTGGGCGACTGGGGAGCTGTTGGGATTCGGTCGGAGCAGCAGTGAGAATGACGTGGAGCAGTTGGGCAAGAAGGGTGTGGAGGACCTGCCCCCCTTCCTGCACCGCAGGCCCATCAGCCCCTCCTGCCGACGCCCCAACACCCGACGCTCCCGCCTCTCCCTGGGCACCTCCGCTGACCGGGAGCTGCTGACCTTCCTGGAGAACTCCATGGGCAGCCCCGAGGAAGCCAACAAATTCAACAGCTTGCCCCGGAGCAGCCCTCGGCAGGCCCGGTCCACGATGGCTTGGAGGGAGTCTGGGGAACCGAGGGACCAGGGCTCTAGCCACACACACAGACCTCAGGCCTCCGCAGGCCAGGAGGGAGCCCCCAACTCACCCTCAGCTTCCTGTGGCCAGCTCCTCGCCCCCCGGGTGGAAGACTCTGCTCCAGTTTTGCTCCGAACTCGGCGTAGCGGGCTCAGCATGCTCCAAAAGAGGAACAGCGAGCCTGTGGGCCTGGCGTCTCCCTGGTCCCCTCCACTCTCGCCATTGGCTCTGGGAATTAAGGAGCATGAGCTGGTGACTGGGCTGGCCCAGTTCGACGTCCAGGGTCCCAAGGACCCAGAGGAGACGCCCCAGCGGAGCCCAACCAACTTCAGTCCAGTGGAGCTGGAGTCTCCAGGGGATGTGAGCCTGCAGTCCCTCGGAGCAGGCAGTGGGGCTGGCATTGGTGCTGGCAACAGTAGCGTGATGCCTGTGGGTACAGGTGCCCAGGGGAGTCTCAGCGCAGCCCTGCAGGGTGATGGGGTGGCCCCTGACGAGCCCAGCACCAACCCTGAGGAGAACAAAGACCCTGGGCCTCTGTTCTACTTCTCGGATACCACCGACTGCTCGTTGACCTTGGACTGCTCAGAGGAAACCGACTCCAGGCCTGGCGGTGGGGAGCTGGGGGAGGCCGGCCAAGGGGATGGCTCTGTGTCCTCTGGGACAGGGGAGGCAGGTGGCAGCCAAGTGTCCTCCAACCCTCTTTCCAGCCCCTCTGGGGAGACCCCTGTTCCTGCTTCTGCAAGGAGCGGGTCCAGCTGCAGGGGTGGCCTTTCCAGAGACAGATCCTCCAAAGGGAAGGAAGTGACCACACCAAAGAGAAACTCCCTCAAAGAGGCGTCCCAGGGAGCCCCCAAGCCTGGGACTGTCCCGCGAGGCCAGGGGACGGCGTCCAAGCCCGTGCGGACCTTGACCTCCTCGGAGAGCGAGAGCATGCGCAAGGTCGTGCCAATCTCTAGGGCCAGCAGGGGCTCCGCCGGCTGGAAGCAGCCCCCTCGGGAGCCCCCCAGCGGCACCCAGGAGCCGTGGTCACGACGGAATTCAGTGAAGGGCACCTCGGACACGTCACCCAAGAGGTCCTCGAAGGGACCTGTGCTGGTCGCCGAGGTGCCCGAGGAGCAGAGGCCGCCGCGAGGGAGGGTCGGCTCCTGCGGCACCCGGCCGGGCAAGGAGCCCGCCCTGCAGCCCAGGGGCTCCCTCAAGAAGCCCAGCGCCAAGCCCCTTCGGAACGTCCCCAGACAGAAACCCGAGGAAAATAAGATCTGCCGCTCCAATTCCCAGGACCCCCAGAGCCCGGGAGAAGAGCCCAAGCCCCCTCCACCAACCCCCAGCGTCCCCCGTGTCCCATCCCAGGTCCCAGGCTTTGCCCGAAACACAGTAGCCTCCTCATCTCGGTTCATGAAAACAGATTCTCTCCCTGTGACCAAGGCCCCCGGCCTCACGCGGACAGTCTCCCAGCGGCAGCTGAGGATGAAGGGTGGCTCTGAGGATGCGGTCCCCAAGGACAGTGGCACTCTGCGGCGGGCCAACAGCTCCCGGGCCCCCAAAAAGTGTCCTGAGTCACCAGAGGGTCCTGGTGCCAACATGGAGGCCTCTCTGAAAGCCAGGGGGACGGGGGAGAGGACCTCCTTCAGGCAGAAAGACTCCGGCCGTACCACACTGGGGAAAATCCTCAATCCCTTGTGGAAGTGATGGGTGCCTATCCCCCTCACCTCCTGGGCTCATATGCGGACTGACTGCTGTGAAAGGCCAACACGAAGGACTTCTACATCAAGGGAATCGCCGGGGCCACCTGCTAGTGCTCCCGTCGTTGAAGGCACACTCTGGGAGGCCTGTGGGCTGCCACCTGCAGCGCTGACGCCTGCTGTGGAGTCCCCATGCACCCCTGTCCTGGACCCGCACCTCCCGCACTCCCCCCAAAGTGTGCACAGGCAAACCCTCTACGCCAAAACAAAGACTTGAGCGTGTGAGATGGCACTCTTATGCAACAAGTAAACAAGGAATTTTGGCCAGTTTTTAGAAATCGGAGGCTTATTTTTCAATATAAAAATTCAGTGTTTGAGTTGGTTCCTTTTGCAGAGTGAAAGGGAAAAAAAAGACGGAAGAAAAACTGCTTTGTATGAAGATGTTTTCATGTTCCTGTGTCCCCTGGCCCCAGGTTCCACCTGCCCGCACACCGTCCGTTGCTGGCAACTGGGCTTCGCCGTGAGCCCTGGGCGTCCTGTGGTTGCACCAAGTCCTTGAGACTCTTCCTGGCTCACCTCCCCCTGCCTGACTTGGGATGAGGGTTTGCGTGTGAGCAGGAGGGAAAGTGAGACTGGTGGGTGGAGACTGGTGCACCTGTGGCTCCGTGTGCGCACCGTGGGCAGCGGGACGGGCATTTTGGGGGCCTGTGGCTGCAAGAAGAGCCCCCCTACAGATGGGTGGCAGGCAGCCCCTGGGGGAATGCTGGATCTTTCAGGATTTAGAAGTGCCGTATTTTCATGGAAAGTATGGGGGCTGTTCAGCAGGTCACACCTCTCCCATCCCATGTTTTCGCATTTGTGTTTCTATTGTACAACTGAGTGAAGGCTGCTATGACTTGTGTTCGCTCTGGTTACAAGGGAGGACTAACCTTTCTGTCTCCCAGTCTTTCTTCTACCTCTTCTCTTTGCTCCCAGCCCTTCTTAGCTCATGTGACCTGGAGCCTGGGGTATCTATCTATCTATCTCTATCTCTCTCTCAACAATAATATTTTTAAATGTTGACGTCTATTCTTTGGTACAGTGGTTTTGAAATCCTGAGAAAAACCAAATCAAGTTTTTAAAATTAGAATAAAAAGAAAACTGTTAGAAGAATTTAGATCATCAGGGAAAATTTGGAATAAAGGCCTTCATTCAGAAGAAAGGTGGGTGGGGGGGGGCACTTTTTTCTACCCGGTTCCCACTTCACTCCCTCTGAGACTATTTGGGAAATGGGGGAATACTTGAAACTTTTTTGTTTTTAAAAAATTGCCCCCCCCCCCCTTTTTCGTCACTTATTAGTGAAACCTCATTTCAGATCCAACAGAGGTAGACAGATTTAGGCAAATAAGATGTGTTACAGTCTCCCTCCCATACAATTTTGCCTCCCAACCAAATTAATTGGAAACTTGACTTCGATGAGTCCGCTAAATTAAAAGGGTAAACTTTATGGTAGAAGAAGTTAGGCACCTGACCACAAAACCTCTTCAGAAATAGCCCCGAGTAGGTATTTCCGGGGCTCCACAGATATGGTTAATGGGAATCCTGAGCTGTTTCTCACCATCTCAAAAAACCTGAGAAATCATATATTTAACCATGCAGACAACAGCAGTCAAAACATAGGGCCCATGAGTGGATGGGAAATGGATGAAAGAGGTCAAAAGTTTGTGGATAGAGCGGGGTCAGGACTCCTGGTGGGACTCTAGGGACCAGGGTTCAAGTCCCTCCGTGTTCCACCGCTGATACTACGTAACTTGGGCAAGCCACTTCTTGTCCCTAAGCCTCTGCTTGCCAGTCTGCAGCAGTGGGGGCATGGCCTCCATGATGGTCTCCAGGGGTCCTTCTAGCTCCAGCAGTCCGAGTCATAAACAAACAGGGACTCAGCTCTGCCCTGGGACCAGCTTCTCAGAACCAACCCCCTGCATCTCTTCAGCGGAGGCCTCCCACAAAGGCCTGCTCAAAACACCTCCAGAATGAGTCGTTGCTTTGAAATCCACTAAGCCACTTTCCTGAGAAGTGGTGTTTTATTTTACTTAGCCCTGTGGACAACTTCTGTGTTTGCATCTGTACGAGCAGGTGATCATTCTATTACCTTTTATTGGTAGTACGCTTCAACAAAATAATTTAAGTATATAATGGAGAAATGTAAATAAGTTTCTATATGAAATTGTTTAAGATGAACAATTAAGATGTATTTAAAGGTCCATTTATATGTTCTTTTACGTAACAAGTAGTTAAATAAAGTTCCTGTTTATGGGATTGTGCTTTTTCTTGATGCACGCACGTGTGTGTGTGTGTGTGTGTGTGTGTGTGTGTGTGTGTGTTGTATGTGTGTATGAGAGAGAGAGAGAGAGAAATCCTGGCAGGAGAGGAAGGCAGGATGCAGGAGGTAGGAGAGGGTTGGAATACAAGTCTTGTTTTCAAACTGTTCAAGAGCCAAAATTAGGCTGTTGGTGTGTTTCCTTAGTAGCACAGAACCTGCATTTAACCAAGGGCCTTGCGCCAGACCTGTGGGAAAGCAGGCATGCAGCTGACAGGCAGGCCATCGGTGGAATGTTCAGCACCTCGTACATGCTCACATTATTCCACGTTTGGGGCCAAGTTTTGTGTAATCTCCATGGGGCCGGCAAGTCTGGATCTGCTGCTGTGTGTCCTCGTGTGTTTTGGCTCAGGACACTATTGGGAAATCACAGCTCACTTCTGAGCTGCCTCAGGAATGAACAGAGAGGGAGGAAGGCGGGGGTTTATTTCAAATGCAGGGTTGATGCTTCTTTGAAAGGAAAGGCAGGGAGGGGGAGGGAGGGGGGCCATGTGTGAGACCCACCTCATACCTTGGGGTTTCATATCAGGTGCTAGGTCTGGCTACTCTCCTGCTTTATCTGGAAATGGTTAAAGGAGTAGCCTTGGGTCAGGCACCCATGGGTGAGAGCGTAGATGACGTCTTTGTGAGTTGCTGCTGGCCCTGTGACATTTAGAACCTGGTTTTGCCTGTTAGAGCCTTTTATTTCTGCAGTGGGTCTCAAGCAGTTTTCTTTTTACCTTCTTATTTGAGGGCTGTCACAGGACGCTGTGGTGCAGTCCTCCTCCCAAAGATAGGTGTTGAGTTCAAAGGGACCACAGTTTCCTAATCATTCGTTCCAGATTCTGAATGTTTGTGATGAGAGGCTCCGGAATAATTTGGTAGAACTCTCTTTTTAAAAAATATATATTTTTATTGATTTCAAAGAGGAAGGGAGAGAGAGAGAAATATCAATGATCAGAGAGAATCATTGATTGGCTGCCCCCTGAACATCCCACACCTGGGATCGAGCCTGCAACCTGGGCATGGGCCCAGACCAGGAATTGAACCGTGACCTTCTGGGTTATAGGTTGACGCTCAACCACTGAGTTACACCAGCTGGACAGTTTGGTAGAACTCTTAAGTCAACCTTCCGAGGTGTGCAAATGACCAACTTTTGCCTCTAAAGGTGTGGAATCCCCCCATCTCCTCCCATCTGGCAATGATGACGTTTTGCAATTTCACAGAATTTTCTATTGAAACAAACTTTACTCTGAATTCTTTATGATGCTCTTGCCTCGTGCTCCAGTCTTGCAAATCAAAGAGATTTGTTGTTGTTGATATGTGTCTCCAAACACACGTAAACATCCAATTTGAGTAAGGGACATTGCATTTGGTTCATAAGTACTTTAAACATTTATTTGTGCCCTGAGCACAAACAGAATGGGAGACTGTGGGTCTGCAAGTCATGCTACTCAGCATCGATGGGCTAACAGTGCTTAGCTGGGACTGACTCTGTGGCAGGGTTGAAAACAACCCAGAGCAACCACTCCTTGGGCATTTTTCACCTGCAAACATCTTCCAGTAAAATGTCCTCTGGGCTCACTGGATCCCTCAGTGAAGATAAAAACAACATGCCTGCCGTTGAAGATAATGGCTTTTCTGTCTTCCAGGCCAGAGCTCTGCAATGAGGAATTTGACTTCCTGGTTGGTAGGTAGGAAAATTGGACCCCACTGCAAGAGAGGTCAGGATGCCAAGCAGCCCTCACAATCTACTCATTGATGGGCCCTTGACTAAGAACCCACCAAGAGCTTGGCACAACCTGCCTGTTGGGCTGTGGTACGAAGATGGCTGAGCCTCTTAATGAGGATGCTGCTTGAGGTCCCTATGGTTGCATTCATGCCCAACCTTTGGAATCTGGGCCTGGGCTTTGCCCCAAACTCCTCGGAGACATTCAAGGGCTGAGTCATCCAAGCACTCCCTAACGCACAGGCAGATGATGTTCCCCAAGTTTGCTTGCAATCAGGAGTTCAGAATCACTTTCCCAGAGCAGCGATGTCATGCATTACAGGTAGGTTTCCACAACAGCCTATTGTCCGCCCGTGGGTGGACTGTGGCACCGACATTTCCATAGAAGTGAACCTCACTTGTAGCCGAGTCCCTCGGGAAAACACCATGGTGCTAGGAATATTCCTTCTCTCCTTCAGGACATCAGGTAGAGGCTACAGCACTGCAGCCTGAGCACCAGCAATGTCCACTGTCCACTGCTAGATAAGAAAAGGCCTCGCCACTCTGGAGGTCAGACACAGGGGCTCCCATCTCCTAGGCCACCTCCAGTGAATGCAGGCCATGTTTCTACCAGAGACTACTTGCTGTCTGTGCTTCCTCACAGAGAGCACACCCACTGGCCCAGCAGAAAAGCGTACACCCTCTGCTTTCAACTGTCCAGGAGGGAGGCAGGACTAACTACACTCCCTTGGCCTCCAGATAATCAGGGGGAAGAGGGCCAGGTTTTGCGGGGGGGGGGGGGGGGGGGGCGGGAAGAGAGGGAGGCTGCCTGTGGAGCCAGGGCCATGGCCTCATGAGCCAAGGACAGCTGGGAGCTGGGTCAGTGGACCACTTCAATGGGAGCTGGACGTTCGCTGCCCGCGGGGAGCTCTCCGAGGTGCCCCTGACTTCTGACAGCATGGGAGCATCTAAGCCCCCACTTTCCCACAGTGGAATGGACTCCAATGTGTAACAGAATCACCCACATTTCAGGTGGATGATTCCTAGCCCCATCCCAAACCTAAACCAAGTCAGAATCTGGTAGGGCCCCCAAATTTGCATTTTAGGTAACTCCCCAGTGGTTCCTTTTTCACCCTGCTGTTGAGAACCAGTGGGCTGGAGCAAGGCCAGAGGCTGGGGTTCTGATGTGGGGCTGTGGGCTGTTCTCAGTCCCGAGCCCCTCTCCAAGCCTGTCAGGCCACCCAGTGTCTCCTGGACAAGCAAGGCAGAGACCGGCTCTGACCTCAGCGCCGGGTCAGGGGGAGAGCTGCCTCCTTGGACCCTGAGCAGGTGGTCTAACTTGCATCTTAAAACAGGAGTGCCTCCAGTTTATATGCTTGGCCACTCCCCTGAGCCTGCAGTTCTGGGTGATGCAGCATCCGAGCTTAAGAACAATGGCACCAGCGGGACATAGGAAGTGACACTTCATGAGACTTGCCATGGCTGCCCTTTCGGAAGATTGCAGTTCAGTATCTATGAAGCAATTTGCTAATAAGTGCTGAACAATGTCACACCCATCTGAGTGTCCGTGGTGAGATTTTGTCAGCAAAGCTGCTCTTAGGAGCCCTGTTCCCTGGGTTTCCACAGCCTCCACCAGCATGACTTCAGCTCGGTTCTCAGGAGCGTTGCCTAGAGGCTGCGGTTCCTTCTCCCTGTGTGTCCTGGGGCCAGGCAGGCCAGCATCTGTGCTGACCTCACCGGTTAGGAAGGGGGTGGGGCGCAGCTCTCCAGGGTGCTGACTCAGTGAGGGCTGGGAGCCGTGTGCAGGCTCACGTGCTGCATTCAAAATAGGGGCAGAAGAAGGAACGCTGGCAGGACCCTCCTACCCCCACCCTCACTGAGAGTGTGGAAGTGTGTCCAGGAAGGAGGAATGGGCCATGGTGCTTTCCAAAGCTGTCAGCGCGGATTAATCTACCTCTCACCACTTCGGGCCGCAAACTGCTCTGCATCAGACAGAGGAAGTTGCTGAGAGAATCTGGACCAGTCTTACCACTTTTAGGGACAGCCATCTTGCAGGTTTGGGCAGGTTCCATAGAGGGGTTTGAGCTGTATTTGGATTCACATGATAGTTCAGCTCTGGAAGTTACCCCAGCAGAAAGAACAGTGTCTCCATTCAGCTGTGGCTGAACAGAGACTTCAGCCTCCCTGGTCAGCTGTATTTTCCTCTTTCCCAGTGCACCAGTGGTTCCCACCAGCTGACTCATCCCAGGGAGGAGAGGGAAGAGGAGGGTTGCCTCCAGGGCAGGTTTCTTGCCGCCAAGGAGAGACAGACAGCAGAGTGTCCTCCCCACCCCCATAGGGCCTCCTACTCCCAAGTTCAGGTTTGACTCCAATAGAATAGAAATAAGTCACTAGATAAGCACCTGGACAAGATGCCCAGTGCTCTCAGCTCTTTCCCAAGCTCCTGCTTTTTTCAACCAGCTCATAATGGGTTGCACTCTAGCTAGCTATTTTCTCCCAAGAAACTCACAGCTTTGCAGACAGTTACTCAGCACACACCCACCATCCCAGTGGCCCAGAACTTGTCATTCCCACTTTTCAATGGAGGGATTCATTCTGGGAGAGGCTAAAGGGAAGCGTGTGAGCTGGTGGTCTCCCGTGGCTGCCCAAAGCACCATTTTGGCCATAGTCATGGAGCCATAGCACCCAACATGAGGCCAGCTGGTCAGTCCACATCTGTCCAGTCCTCTGCCCGGGACACCTTACAGGACGAACCTTGATGAGCTGGAGCATGATGGAGAAGAATGACCAGGACAGCCAAGACCTGAGTACCAGGCATGTAGATGAGGCTGCCAAGGCGGTTTAAACTGTAAACGGACAATAAAAACCTGGTGATGAGATTACTCTTACTCTGTGCTGTTCCAAACCAAATGGAAATAAATCACCAGAGACAGGAGGAGTTCACTCCAAAGCTACTTGTCTGTCTCCTTGGAGGACTCTGGACCTGGGAAATGACAACTGGGTATATTCCCAGGGGATGTTGGAGAAATGGATGGGCTGGGTGCCTGACCTCCACTGGCAGCTAGGCCACTTCCTGCTCTGCCATCTATTAGCTGTGTGATCTTGGGCAAGGTGCTTCATACCTCTGCTTGGGAATCATAGCCTTGTGTATCATTGAGCAGTCTTGAGGGTTAGATGACTATGTTAAGGTAGTGTAAGTATTTGTCATTTATCACTATTCTGGGCCAGAGTCCCACCTGGCAACTTCTCAGGGCAGTGGGTCCTCACCTGGACTCTGTCCCTATCTGGCTGTGTGACCTTGGACAAGTCACTGAACCTTGCCTCTATTTCTGCTTCCTCTTCCAGCGGCATAAGCAAGCCTGGGCTCCATGACAACTGACAGCACGTACATGGCCAGGTTGCATCTAGTTTATTGGGTCTATAAAATGCATTTGCTCCCAAGGCCCATGATCTCACCCTCAAGGTCAAAGTCTGCAAAGGGTTCCCTCTCATCCCGACTCCTGACTTCCCTTCTCTGGGAGTATGTTTGCCCGGCATGTATATGAAGGGAAGGTATTCTCTACACAGCAGACTGCTAGTTCAGGGAAAGGCCAAGGGAACACACTGTACCTGTAGTCTCCCTCAAGGTCAACAGAGCCCCGCACAAGAAAGAGGAGAGGGAGGGTCTGTCTCCACAGCCCAGTGGACTCCTTCCTGACTCCCCATGAGATCACTGACTACCTACTTCACTGTAGTCACCTGGAGTGGGTGGGGGGGGGGGGGTTCTTCTGCCCTCAGAAAACCTGTCACCCTGGGTGCAAGGAAGGCGAGATAGAAAAAGGAGGCCACCAGATGGTAAGAACAGAGAGGAGGCCTCCTCATCTGGCCGGGTAACCCTGGGCCAGTTATACATCCTTTTAAACGTCTGCTTCCTCATTCCTCCAGAGGAGGTGGGCTCCAGGCCCTCCATGTTGCTGTCACGGCTGAGGTTCTTTGATTCTAATAGTATGGTTCTTGGGTTCTTGGTGAGAGTCTTAGGGATATTGAGGCCATGTCATAGTTCACCCCTTCTGCTCCATTGGCTCACATCATACATCAGTGGCCTCACCCATCTCCTCAGAAGGGACTCAAGGAGCCTGCCCATCACTGGACTTCGGGGTTGCCCTGCAGGGTCTTTCTCAGCAACTGATGGGGGAGAGGTGGGCTTTGGAGCCAGACAGACTTGTTTCAAATCCCAGCTCCGCTAACTGGGTCACCTTGGAAAGTCACTCCTTATCTGAGTCTCTGTTTCTCATCTGTAAAGTGGGGGAAATTATGCCTACCTTTGGGGTTTGTTATTAAATTGGGAGATATACTTGGTGCATAGAAGGTGCTCAATGAATGGTAATTGGTTTTATGAGGAAAGTCTGTTCTGTGGATATTTCCTGTGACAATTGGCTGGGGCTCTGTTTCTGATGAGCACACGTGAGAAAAATGGTGGGTAGTCAAACAGGTTTATACCTGCCTTTCATCACAATGCGATCATCAGGTGACAAGCCACACGATAAAAGAACTATGGCTTATCAGATGGCTCCGAAGGAATTTCTAAAAGAGAAATTCTAGAGTGATATAGGCGTGCCCGATCATTGCATCTCACATGTGGCTACAATGTTTGGCTGTTTCCCACAAGCCAGTACATTATTAAGGTGCTGGGATTGCTCACCATTGAGGCCTCTTGGAGGGAAATACCAGGAGCTTGTCCCAGGCACCTATATCATGTCTCAAGCCTGTGCCCTCCCAGCAAGACCCAGGTGGCCCAGCAGACAGCTGCAGCCTGTGGCACGAGGCCCACAGATGTCAGGTGACTCAGGGCAAGCTGGCCTAGCAGCCGGGTCTCTGCTGGCCCTGGGAGACCCTGAGACTATGCAAGTCACTTAGGTTTCCTTGTACGTCAGCAGCCCCAGGACTGGAATATTGCCTGTCATCTGCTTGTTCCACTAGAAAACAGTGGGGTCAAGGGAACTCATATTTTAAAAGGGCTTTTTATCAACTATGAACCCTGTAGCTTATGGGGTTGAAACAGGGGGGACACGACTCATCTGTGCTGTCAGAAGTCAGCACAGTGGCGACCCTTGGAGGGAGGTCAGTGACCTGAAAATGTTTCTGGGGTCTGGCAATGTTCTGTAATTTGCTCAGGGTATTGGTTGCGTGGGTAGGTGGAATCCTTACGGTATATGCAGTTTGCCCGGCGCATGTGTGTTGTCCTGTGCTGCTAAAAGCTGGCCACTCGGGACATACGGGGCACCGGTGAAGCAAGTCCATCTCTAAGGCTGCTCCTACAAGAGGCTCACACTTATGGTTCCTCCCTGTCTCTCAGCATTACTGCCATAAACCTCCACCAACCGCCCACATTAATACCCTGTTCAATTTTCTTGTCAATAGTTTTATGGGTCTGTGGGATCCAGCAAAACTATTGACATCAACACATTGTACCCACACTGTGCAGGGGCTTGTGAACATGCCACGGGCAGAGCAAATGCTGAACGGGCTGTGGGAAAGACAGGTCCTTTTGAAAAAAGCTCCTCCCATCCTTCCTCCAAACAAATGGCTCCCATTAAAGCTGTGTCCAAGCCTGGCACTTACCTACCCACGTGAGTCAATGAGCTCATCTGAGGTTGGAGGCTGTTGTCCTGGAAAGAGAAAAAACACTGAACAACAAAGAAAGTAGTACCTGAGCTTCCCGGCTCGTGTTGAGGTTTTCGCCTTGAACTCTATGAAGGAAAGGCCAGTTGACGTCAGTGCATTGTTTCAGACTGGGCGCCCATGTGCTAACATAGACATGGCCAAGCCCTTTTAACAAACATTGGGAGGTGGTTGGGTTGAGCAGTCAGAAAATAGAACCCGATAGAGAGTGGATAATAGAGTGCCAGCTGGGGGCTAGAACCTGCATCTTGCCACCAAGGAGCTGTGCTGCTGGAGCAGTTTACATGCCTTCTCAGGGCCTTGGGCTTCTCAACCGTAAAGTGGGGAGTTGGGTTGGAATAGCTCCAGTGGCCCCTGAAAAAATGGAATGAAATCACCGTGCCCATGTGATGCATCCTCAGTCAGGGTTTTTACTGATGGGTTGGTTTTTACTGTCTTGTCTGTGTTGGACCATAGGAGCAGAGAAGAAAGCTGACCATGCCCAGTTCTTGCCACAGCATTATCATTAGTCTGTGTAAAGCCCCTTCAGGTGGGATATTATTTTATTCCCTGCCCCTCATCTCTAATCTCCATTTCTACTCCCCCTGTCCTCAGTAGGTACCCACCATAATGTATTTGATAACTCTTCTAGATATGTGTGTGTCTACATGTAAATACATCCTTTTAAAATCTGTAGCCTTGTTTTAGAGTGTATTTTTTAATTTACATAAATGACCGCATTTATGTAATGAATCCCATTCGGTTTCTTCACTCTATACTATATCTTATGATCCTCTCATGCTTCTCTGTGTGCATCTAACTTGTTAATTCTTACTGATGCACAACATTCCTTAGTATGTGGCAACCACAGTGTTCACAACCATTCCCCTATTGATGGACACCTGGCTAGTCATACATGTCACACACATGGCACCACAGTGAACATTCCCACACACATCCCCTTAAGGACCGTAGAGAGAGTTTCTCCGGAACTGCCACCACAGCCAATGTATGGGTAGTCACTGTCGTCACTAGGTACAGCCAGATTGCAAGGGGGCGGGGATGGGGGAGGCAGCTGGGAAGGCAGGGCCTGGAGAAGGGCCTGCTGAACAAGAACGTTGTTTGGCTGGGTTGTCTGGCGCCAGCTGCAGATTCTTTTCTCTGGGGAAGGCACATCTTTCATTGATTAGCTCAGATTCTGAGAGACACGTATCCCCTTCCGTTGCAGGCCACACAATGGTTTCTAATTAAATGTGACTTGGTTTACTATCTGATACCTTCTCTCCTCCTAGCGTGCAAGTTCTCCAAGGGCAGGCCCGGTACATCTCTCCCTCATAGATGTATTATGCTGCAGGCCTAAAACAGAGCTAATCCAGTGGGTGCCCAGCAAACAGCCATTGGATTTACCAATCAGTGAGTGAGCTTGGGCTGAGAGGAACAGGAACAAAGCCTCAGCAGGGCCAGGACTAAGGTGAAGAAGGGAAGGTGCTGGGGGCCTAACACTTAAGGAGGCCTCATTCTCAGGGGCTGCCCTGCACGGCACAACCTGAGATCAGAGTCTCTTGCTTTATCCTAGACCCTGCTCTCATCTCAGGAACATTCGCCTGAGAAAGCCTTTGACCTCGAGTTTAGCATCTAACCTAGCACCTTCCTCCGTTCTTTCCTCCCTTCCTTTCCCTTTTCCTGAGCGGCACCATGTGCCGGACCTTGTGTTAGGACCTGGCCCAGAGAAACTCTTATAGTCCCTGTCCGGTAGGGGAGGCGGACATGAAAATGACCACTGTAGTGCACAGAGATGAGTTTAAAGAATGAAAAAGGAGGAAGCTGTCACCCAGAACGCTGGAGGCAGAAAAGCGTGGGTGATTAACCCTGGCAGCATGGAGGAGTTGATGGCTAAGATTGAATTTTGTCAAGAAAGCAATGGGTGAAGGGCGTTTGAGCAGGGCACCCTGTGCAAAGGCCTGAGTCAGAACAACACAGTGTGGTCCTGGAGTGTGAGGTTTGAGGCTGGGCGGAGGTAATATGTCTGGGGAGCAGGGAGGTGAGGCTGCAGGGGAGACCGAAGGGGTACAAGTGGCGTACAGCTCAGAGGGGCCACATGGGGGGGGGCGGGGGCAGGGGTAGCAACTTATTAAAGAACTGGCAGCAGGGCAGGAGCAGCCTGCCTGCACCGGATGGTGCAGGTGTGCCAATGGGTGTAGAGTCATGGCCCTGGGTACCCCCAGAGAACACTTGAGACTCTGGAAACCAGCGGGTGGGGTCTCACTGGGGTCAGTGGAAAGGGGGCCAGATAGACACCTGTCCTATAAAATAGGGGCCCCCCAGCTTCGGAAAGCAAACAACCATAGGCAAAGGTGTTTTCCAGAAGCGAGAAAGACCACTGGACCAGAAGATGAAGGACGTGGACTGGAAGACTAGGGACCTGCCCCTGCCCCACTTAGACCCACTCAGATCCTCAGGAGGGAGGTGACGCGGGCACAGCCCTGGGCAGGGCGCCTTCGCTTTGCACCTGTGCTCGAAGGCCACAATGCAGGAACCTTTCCTTTCCTTGCTCCTGAAACTAAAACCTAAAAAGCAGCCTTTGAGTTCGTAGGGCCATCCTGACCACGCCACACGGAGGAAGCCTCCTTCCCTGAGGAAGAAATAATTATCTTTCTGCTTACTTGAACGCTGGCTCTGGCCAGGAGAAACTTTCATTTCCTCTCCACCCATTTACCGAACTGGACTTTCAGGCTCGGCTGCTCTCTGAGAAAGTGTTTGGGGGTTACCATCGCCTTCAGGTCTTTATTCTCCTCCTCCCAGCCTCTCCCCAACCCTGCAACAGGCCAGTGGGTTTGTTCCTTTTGAATCTCTTCTTTGTCCCCTGACCTCAGATCCTGTGCCAGGTGACCAAGTTGAAAACCTCCGCTGTCCAACTTCCCCTCAGCCCTCCAGCTGCCAGGAGCAGCAGCCACAGCCAATGCCTGGCCAGGCCCCCCAAAGGCTGTCAGCACAGCCCTGTCCCACCAGGAAGACCCGCGGCTGTATCCAGCTTCCTGGCATAAATGAGCTCCCGATGCTTAGACATGGTGCTGAAAGTTGGTCGCTGATGTCATTTCAATGTTGGGGACACTCACTCCCTCCTGCAGCCCTCTAGCACCTGCACGCCCGCCTCAAAGAAGTCCCAGCTTTCTCAGTCTCAGTGGAAATAAGACCTGGGGACAGGTTTCAGCCCAGCTTGGTTAGAGTGACATACAGCTATGGCTGTCCTCCTAGCGAGATGTCAAATCACCAGGGAGCTCATTTATTAAATTAAAAAATAAATGCATTCAGCTATGTTTTTTAAAAGAAAGTAGTTCAACCTCTGACAGCTGTGCTGGTCCCAACGCTTTCCTCACCTTCTCCTCTCTCCCACTTCCTCCCCTACCTGGGCTGTAGGGAGACCTCAGGAAGTGGCAGTAGGGTGCAAGTCCTAGCAAAAGTTCCCTGGGCATTTGGTGCAGCCCAAGGTTTGGAAAGTGCTGCCATTTCATATGTTCTTAGTGCAATGTTTGCACTAGGCGAGCCCCGGGTCATTTCGATGTTAAATCTCAGCCGGTGTCTACAGGCCTGGGAAAGTGGGTAGAAAAATAGGAGGCGGTTGCCTGGGGTTGGAGGGGCAATTTGTGTCCATGGAACCCAGCAAGCTATTTGACCCCATTGGTCAATGAAATCTTTGACCTCATTCCTCAGGGGTCTAAACATTTAAAGCCTAGGCTTTCTTCGGTGTCTTTGAATTCAACCATTTTGCTATGGTTTGGCCAGGTTTTTCTCGTTCTGCCTACAGCCCAGGTAGAAGAGAACGAGAGAGGGAGGAGGTGACAGACAGCCTAGCTATTTTGGATTCTCAGGGAGAATATGCTTATTTTTAATTATTCATAGGAGTTATTTAAACACACATGCTATATAAACATATACAGTACAAAGTCAGAGTTGCCCTCCCTGATTACCATCCCCTAAGCCACTCCCCTCCTCGGAGCACCCACTGTTCACAGCGCCCATGGGAACACGTGTGTCTCAGGCCCTTTTTCCCGTACATGCACCCAGACTGAGCAGGTGTGCATCGTGCACAGGGTCCTGCTCAGGAGGCTGTCCCACCTCCACCTCTGCCCTCCTGGCACTGCCTCGTGCACACTCAGGCAGGGCTGCTGCCGGTTCCGAGCTCCACCAGGTGAGTCATCCAGGAGCTCTTCCTGCCTTGCAGTGGGGTGAGGTCACCTCGCTGGTGCCAAAGCAGGAGCCACAGTGGTGATTCACAGCCCTGTTCTCCTGCCTGGTCAGCCCAGCCTGCTTCGGTGAAGGGTCTGGTAAGGATAAGCCATGTTTTCCACCACTGAGGTTTCACCGTAAACGCTACTAAAGGCAGATCAGAGGCACGGAAAGGGCCCTGCACTCCGGGCCCATCAGTCTATCCACAACTGTTTATTGAGGTCCCACTGCACATCACTGTTCAGGCACAGGGGTGAGGTAGAAACAAGAGAAACAAAGCCCCAAGGAGCTCATGAGCTGGTGCGTGTGTGGGTGGAGGAGAGACAGGAGACAATCATGGAAATGCGGAGGTATTTTAGACACTAGTCACTGCCATACAGAAAATACCAGAGGGAGAGCCGACGGGGCCTTGACAGGTGACAGAGTCAGAGGGCTTGGGGCAGCTCCGGTCCAGCCAGGAGCCTCTGTGTGACATGGGACAAAGCATGGACTTCACTCTCCTCCATTGCACAGGGACAGCAGGACGGGTCAGCCCCTGTCTCCTAGCCATGCAGAAAGCACACAGAAGGTTCAAGATGATGTTCTGTGACTAGTCCCCGAGTCTCTTTTCTGTGGCTGCAGCCTCTAGGAGGGAATGTCTTTGATAAAAATCCCTCATCAAACAATGACCAAATTTCTAGAGAACACGGAACAGCAGGAAGAGGAACCCAGCCCCGAAACCAATGCGTTCAGTACCAGTTCAACGTGGCTCTGTGCCCGCTGGGCCTTTGCTGAGAGCCCAGGGGGGTGGAAGAGCACTGGGTTCACACAGCCATAAACCACGGGCAGGGCAGAGCGGAGCCTCGTGGGGAGGGCAGCCCTTGGGAGCTAGAGGCCCCAGTGGGCCAGAGATCACACCCTCTGGCTGAAGGGGCTCCCAGTCCACTTGTCATATCCCAGCTCCACCAAGTAAGTCCCCCTGGGCGTGGCTCCATTGCAAACTGGTTTGCTGAGTGCTCTCAGGACCAGCCCAGAAGGGGACCTGAGTTCAGGCACCAAGAAAAGCCTGCTCTGCAGAGAGGACCAGGTTAGCCCTTGAGAACCAGGAGTAGGAGGAAGGAGTGGGAGGAAGGAGTGGAGAGGATCTCTCCCCTTCCCTCCCTCAAAGTGCAGTGACTCATACCTTTTATTTATTTATTTATTTTTTAATTTACATGTTCACATGTCACTTAGAAAAGTGTGCACAGTGCCTGGGGGTCTGGGACCTGGGCTTTTTGGATTCCAACAAGGGTAGGATTTCCACCCTTGTTCCATGCCCAGGTTTTCCCATCTCAGCAAGGACACACCTGGGAAGACAGCCTCAGTGGTGCCTTTGCTTTAGGGGAATATAGGAAGGCTCCCCGGAAATCTCTCCTGTCTGACTCATGCTCATTCACAGTGCAGCAGGCTTTGGAACCGTGAATGGTATACAGTGCAAGAAAGTGAGTCGGTCAAACAGACTCATATATCACTGCTGCCGTGACACACAAGTTCACGCCAGAGAGGCTTCTAATTTTGCGGGAGCCAGAATGGCCAGAACCAGAGGCCGCTTGGGAGTGGGCAGACACAAACAAAGGGGTCGAAAGTGCCCGATGGCACCACCTTCAGGATCTGCACTTCGGGCGTGCCGTTGGAGGAGCATTCCGGATCAGAGATATCTACCCACAAAGAGCAGGGCTCTTGTTCAGCAGCCGTGGGTGACACTTCCCGTTCTGTGTTATTCTAAGGAGTGGCCGATGGGGAAAGGGGGAAAGGGAAAGCAGTGGCCTCCAAACCGCTGAAATGTTCCCGTCAGGCCAGGAATTTGGGAATTTGTCTGACCCAGTGGCAGAGCTCCAAATACTCAGCCAAACCTTCCCAGCCGTCAGGCATGCACACAGGACTGCATTTCTTTGTCTCTGCTTTTCGGCCAGAGCCATCGGCAAATTCGGTGGCGGTGAGAGTGGATGAGCAGTACCAACAGATGCGACTCAGCAGACGCAGAGCTCGACTGAGGTTTCTGGAGACGGGAAGGGGGTCAGGCCTCCTCACACCGGCCTCCTGCCTGCCATCCCTGCAGGCTTTTCCTAGTTTCTGTGGGAGGATGAATGGTGGGTGCTGTTCAGGGCTGTAGTCCCAGGGACATACCTCAACTATCTGTAGACTCACCCTGTGACCAGAGGCGGAAGGGATCTCAAAGGGGTGGGTGGTGGGCCCTGGGGTGCCAGAGCTAAGTCACACATGATGAAAAGCTGGAAAATTCAGTTCTCTCCTGATTCTGCCCTCAACCTCTGTCCATGCACCCCAGTCTTACCTTCATGCTACTCGTAGCGAGTTTGGCAAAACCTTTTCCTAAAGCTGGGGAGGGAGAGATACCTGCAGGAGGATGAGTGATTGCAGCAAGAAGTACCATTCCTTTCCATCATTAACTACTCCCACCTCTACCAGCCCAGTCTCCAGGCAAACCAACCTCCCTGGTCTGGGACTGGCCAACTGCCTCCCTCCCTCCCCAGTTGCTTAGAGGTCACTGTCACCCTTTGGGACCCATTTCAAGGTTCATTTGCTCTTTGGTGCTGCCCCTCCCAGCGGCAGAACACACCTCCATGCTGGCTGTTACTCAGAGATTAGACAATCCCTTTATAGGTCCCTTGTGCCTCTGTTTGTCCCTGGTACTTGGGTCAATGGGCACTCAATGCATGCTTACAGTGTCAGAAATTTGCTCACCTGTGAGAACAAGGGTCATAGGGGAAGGAGTGCTGGCTGAGAGCCAGAGCCTGCAGAGTCGCTTTCTGGTGGTGTGACCCTGGAAAGTCAATGAACCTTCCAGAGCCTCACCTGTTAAGTAGAGAGACGCCCATCTCAGGGTTATGATGAAAGTTAAGTGAAATCATGTTAACTACAATAATAAAGCACTATGATTGAATGCTGACTACATGACAGGCACTCTTTCCCGAAGAATCAAATATCACATAAAAGAATGGATCTCAAGAAACACACTTAAATGGAAGTCCCCTGGCAGGTAAAAAGAACCATGTTCATTTATAGAGGTAAAGGCCTGGGGACTGGAGGCCAAAGCTGACCCAGGAGACCAATGGGAACTAATGGCTGGTGAGGGTTTGTAGTGACATGTTTTAGGGACAATAGCAAGCCAACAAGAGACTGCCTTTTTCTTCTCTCAATAGCCCAAGGAAGTACTTTCTTGGCATTACAGAAATGACTAGAGACTTCTCCATTTTACAACCAAAAGAAACCGATCAACATTAAAGAAATATTTCCTGGATTTCTAGAAAGGACTAGAGATGTGTTCATTTTGCAACTGTAGGAGGTTGAGATATTCTTGGGAAACTTTGGCTTGAGACCCTGAACCACCTAGCAATCCCTCAGTCTTTGCTGGTGGCAAATATGTTCCAAACTCCCCTGAAAAATCTCTGCGTCTGTTAAGCGTTGATACCTTCACAAGGAGGCTGAGAAAAATACCACTTTGTTGGGGGTTCTAAGGCTTTTATTCCAACTTTCAAAGGCTCACGGGGATTTCTTATGGGCCTTGACTTGGTTTATTTTCCAGGGTGACCCCTTCCAGCTGTGCTCAGAGGAAAGCTTAGCATCATGCTTCTGAGAAGGTCACAGCCAGCTGTCTCAGCCTGATCCTCCTGGGGAGGAGGGATATGAGATGAGGCGTCGCAACCCTAAGAGAGCTGGAGCCATGTTCCTGGGAGATTTATCGATCTCCAGGTTTAAATGCATTTGTAAAAGCTTAGTATGATCTTTTCTCACCCTTCCCATTTGAAGAGCCAGGTCTTCCCTGTGGGCCTCCAGAGGCGATGGGATTGGGGACTGTCAGGACCACCTCCGCCACCACCCCAGTTCTCTGGAGGTGGAGGGGAGCGGCAGAGGCAGATTCTCGGGCCTAACTTTTCAACTGTCTAATGACTTGCCACCATCCCCTCCCCCCCCCCCCAAACCCACACACCCTTTCTATTTCTTATTTTTCAGAATGGGCTCTGGAGTTTGCAGACCTAGGGTTTCATTCAGATTCACCACCTGCTTGCTGCTCATTGTCCTAATTTCCTGACCTCTGCGGGCCTGTCAGAGGAGCAGGTGAGATAATATGTGGTCTGGTGTGTAACAGCTGCAGCAAAGGCCCCCAGGCCAGGATGACAGAGAGCTGGCTGGCTGGGTGGGGGGTGGAGGGGTGGGGGGCGTGGTGGTGGGAGGCAGCCATCTCCAGGAGCTCTCTGCAATGGAGAGAGAGTCAGGGTAAGTCCTGGGAGGTGAGAGCTACATGTTCCTCAGAACCTAGGGGAGCCCACAGAAAACCCCAAATCTGGAGGGGCCCTGAAGAAGCTTTAGGATGACCCAGGACTGAGGAGGTTCCTGGGTTGTGTAACTTTTGATGCTCAAAACAGGACAGTCCCCAGCAAACTGGGCCAGTTGGTCACCCTCGCAGCTTTCATCTTGCGGGGGGGTGGGGGGGGGCACCAGAGGACTTGCCCTAAGCAGGGTCAGTCACTCCCTAGGCCTAGGATAAGGAAACATGGTTCCTTCTGGCATTTAAAAGAGCAAATGTGAGCCCACTGTCATCAGGGCCCTAAAAGGCTGATGGCCCTCTCAAGGGGCTGCTTTGGGAGAGATGAGTGAGGTGGCCTGCTCTGGACACTTCTTTTCTTTCTCTCCCCACTCCACCCCCACCTCCCCTTTCATTCAAATGGTCACCTTGGAGAGAGATCCCTCTTGTAGCTAAACTTATAGCCCATGATTGGTGTATTGATGCAAACTCTTCACACCTTTGGGCCGCTGTTTCCTGGTGAAGGTAAAGAATAGAACTGCTTTGACAACCCCCCCCCCCACGATGAGAATTAGGGGACCCCACATAGCTTCCTCTGGGGGCAGCACACACAGGTGGGAACAGAGCTCTTCTGAGCAGAACCCCATGGGAGCCCCGTTTGTTCTGCCCTTGTCCTGCCATGAAGATGATTTGTCTACAACCAGATGTTCAGCTCTTGGACCTGGGGTTGAGCAAGCCTGAGGCCAGGGACTGAGGTGGCTGCCCTCCCATCCGCTCTCTCACCTGTCCTCTCCTTTGCCTCTTCAAGTCCTAATAAATCATTCCTCTCTCCCTGGCTCTTCACCCTGCTTTCATTTCTTTCTTTTCCCCCTTCCTACATCCCTCCATCCCTATATCCTGAAGGTACAGGAAGGTATTGGCAGGTTCCTTCACCCAAACTTACTTCCCAGCCTCAGAAAAAGTGTGGGTTTTTTCTATTACAGTTGACATACAATATTATATTATTACCAGGTGTACAACCTAGTGATTAGACATTTATGTGCCTTACCAAGTACTCACCACAATACATTTAGTAACCAACTGACACTGTCCATAGTCATGATATTATTGACTCTGTTCCCGAGGAGGGAGTCTTAAATGTTTAAGGGAAGGGCAGCTTTTCATGTGTTAACTTTTATTCCTTCTTATGGGGCTGTGAGTCTTACTTGTGCCCCTCTGTCTCCCGGAACCAGGCATGCTAGTATGTGTTCGAAGAGTATGCAAATAAAAGAGAAGACTGCTTTCACAGGGTGGGTGTGATGACAGGTGAGGGGGAGAGGGAAGGAGAGGAGATGATCCAACTTCTCATTTATTTCTAAGTCTCTTCTTAAGAGTGGCGAATTTGCTCAGACCCGTTGGTCATGTGGAACGTAGCCTTAGGTCACTGTCCCGGTCTCCTAGAGAGATGGGAGTTGCAAGGAGGGCCTGCCTGGCCTCCTGCTCCTAAGAAAGTCCCAGTAATACAGGGAATGGGATCAGAGAAACGAGGAGCAAGAAAGTGGGACAGAGGCGTAAATTTAGATGAACTTTCTCTATCACTCCATCTAGCCAGTATCTGTGCTTTGTCTGTCCAAGCGCAGGAAAAGCCACTTTCTACTGTAGAATCCTGAGGGGGCAAAGGGAAAGGACTAATTTTATTGAGCATCTATTGTGTGCCAAGCACTTTACATAAATTATCTCGCTGACTCATAAAAATCTAGTTTGATATTATCCTTTCTGGACAGAATGAAGTTCAATAACTCACCAAAACTTACCCCCATGAGAAGTAGGGACTAACCGACCCTCTGATCCTTAAGCCTGTGACCTTCTTTCCATAATATTAGCCTACAGTGGTTGCTAGTGTAAAGAAGATAAAAGAGAGTAGAAGGATCTTTTAAAATTAGAATCAGTTTTATAAACATTGTGGATTTGTACAGGCCCTGAGCTCATTGCGGGCGTGTGCAGTGTAGGAGTTGTTCCCTCTGGACATTTTGAATCCCAGTGATCCCTCACATAGCTAAACTTATAGTCCATGATTGAGTGTATTGATGCAAACTCTTCACACCTATTTATAATACCCTCGGCCTCTATTATATCTTGGGCCAATACATTCTGTGTCTAGCACCTACTCTAAAAGCAGCCATCTCTTTTATTTGTCCTATAACTGCTTTTAAGCTTTCAAGGACATGTTTGTTCATTCAAGTATTCTAAACTGTTCTCCTCTGAGATGTCTATGATCCTTTAAATTTTAAGCTTTTAGACTTTCATCTTCCAAACCAGAGGTTCCCTCCTTGTCTGGCCTAGCTGATGCTCTGGGCTTATCTAGATGCCACCCATCTACTGTCCTTCAATGTGACTTTTTGTGTCCGTGACATTTAATAAGATGCTCATGTCAACTTTGGTGATTTGTTGAGGGCCCACTGCGCATACAATTTGCATAAAAAGCTTTCCATTCCTCCTCTGTTCCTTGGGATAATCAGCATGGAGATCTCCGATGGGCCATTCTTCCCCAAGAAAGCCTTGAACCCTTCCCCAGAGTGTGTGGGCAGAGGAAGGGAGGTTGTGCTAAGATGCTCAGCCTGGGTCACTGCTCAGTGACTTCCATACGTCAGTCATGTCAAATTCACCCTCCAGACAAATGGCACATTTGTACATGCCTCAGAGCTTCAGTTCCCCTTGAATACTGGGAACTGTGATTGCCCAGAGGCTTCTGATTACCAAGAGAGGATTGATCTTTCTTCCCTCAACATGGAGGGCAGCTCTTCCTGCCAAAGCCCAGTGATGGGATGAGAGGCAAGCCCGAGAAGAATGATTCTGTTCCTCCTCTGGGCTGGGCCTTGGGCTGCCCTCATTGAGCCCCAGAAGCCTCAATCTGTTCCCAGGCAGGGGTGCAAAGTGGGAGGGGGGCAGATTCTCCAGTGACACTGAGTTTGGGGAAGGTCAAAGGTAGGGGCTGATTTTTCCTGGGAATGTCTGTCCTGGTTCCCTGAGCTATGCCATCCTTGTCCTTTCCAGAACGAAAAAGGCCAGATTTAATGTGGGGAAACCTGGTGGTGTGGGGTGAACTGTGCACACATCCCTCCCCAATGCACACATGGAAGTCCTAACCCTCCACACCTCAGAATGTGACTTTATTTGGAAATAGAGTTGTTGCAGAGGTAATTAAGGTGAAGTCATACTAGAGTAAAGTGGACCCTTAATCCAGTATTACTGGTGTCCTTATAAGAAGGGGAAGTTTGGACCCAGACACACATGGGGAGAGGCCATCCTATATAATAAAGAGGTAATATGCAAATTGACCATCATTCCAACACACAAGATGGCCACCTGCATGTGGATACAAGATGGCTGCCACAAGATGGCCAGCAAGGGAGGGCAGTTGCGAGCAATCAGGCCAGGAGGGGAAGACAGTTGAGAGGGACCAGGCCTGCAAGGGAGGGCAGTTGGGATGACTAGGCCTGCAGGGGAGGGCAGTTGGGGGTGACCAGGCCTGTAGGGGAGGGCAGTTGGGGGTGACCAGGCCTGTAGGGGAGGGCAATTAGGGGCAATTGGGCCAGCAGGGGAGCAGTTAGGCATTGATCAGGCTGGCAGGGGAGTGGTTAGGGGTGATAAGGCTGGCAGGCAGAAGTGGTTAGGGGCAATCAGGCAGGCAGGCAGGTGACAGTTGGGAGCCAGCAGTCCTGGATTGTGAGAGGGAGTCCAACTCCCAGGGATCGGGCCTAAATGGGCAATCGGACATTGGGATCAGGCCTAAATGGGCAGTTGGACATCCCTCGAGAGGTCCCAGATTGGAGAGGGTGCAGGCTGGGCTGAGGGACACCCCTACCCTCCAGCCCCCCGTGCACAAATTTCATGCACTGGGTATCTAGTGAGAAGATAAAGGCAGAGAGGGGAGTGATGCTCTACAAACCAAGGAGCACCGAAGATTGCCAGCAAACACCAGTTGCTAGGGGAGAGGCCTGGACCAGATCCTTCCTCAGGCCCTCAGAAGGAGCCAAACCCCTGACACTGCTCTCCGACTTCTGGCCTCCAGAACAGGGAGACAATCCATTTTTGCTGGTTAAGCCATCCAGTTGATGGTACTTGGAAGCAAAGAATGCACCTGGATTAGACCATTTTCTTGACCTCAGGTCTTCTCAGAGCCTGTAATGTAAATTAAATTTACAAATTAAATGTATTAAATTAAATTTCTGAATTTGACCTTAGGACACATTTTGTGTTCTTCCATGGGCATCTGGGACAGTTTTATAGAAACACACTTTGGGAAACAGTCCTTGTTATGAGTCTGGTCTAGATTCATCAAACCTACTACATTAGTAAAAGAAGGTATTGTTTCAAAACCACCACCTGAGATTTAGGTCCTGGGTCTTGGCACCCAAATCCCTGAACTTCTCTGTGGCTCCATTTCCATCCGTGTGCAGCCAGATGAGGCAGTCTGCATGGAGGCTGGCCCTGGGCCTGACGTGCTCCAGGTGCTCTTCAGGGGCCAGGGGCTCCCTCCAGTGCTGTTTTCAGGCACCGTAAGTGATGCTGGGGTGTAGGGAATGGTGGAGCTGGGGTCCTGGAACACAGGCACAGGGTGGGGTGAGGCAGAGGGGAGGCCAGGAGAAGCAGCCCTTGCAGTCTGGCTTAGCTCCAATAACAGCAGCATGAGCCAGACCCCTTTCAGGGAGGCCTCGAGGACGGGAGGGAGACAGGAGTTTCCAGAGCTGGAGTCCCAGGGTCCTGAGGGAGGTCAGCCTCCATCACCGCCTCCCTGCACCCCAGCCACCCAAACTGCTCCCTTTTCATCCAGGGGTCCCTATTATCTACACTGTCCACAGCTTCCAGACAGAGACCTTGGCAGTGGGAGCTAGAGGAAGGGGCCGGGGCAGGCGCCATGGAAAATGGTGGCTGAAAATAACACACACACAGAGCCAGGGAGTGTCACTTCCTAATTCCTACCTCAGGATGGGTCTGGCAGATAAATGGGAGGAGCAGGACATGGGAGGGCAGAGGGGTGAGGGACTCTAATTGTTGTGCTGCAGATACCCCGCCTCCAAAAGCACCCAACTCTACCCGGGGCCCCTGAGTTCACCTCACAGTCGTGAAACCGATTTATAACAGTGCACACCCAGCAGAGGAGGAGAGGGTGGGTGGCAGCATTTGGCAGCCACTATAGCAATGAGATAACTGTAGAACTCAGGTTAACAACCAATTCCCCGCCCCGTCCCCCCATCCCTGCAAAAGCCCCTGAGAGGTGTCAGGGGCTTTTGGACCTAAACCAGAGCTCTGAATTTGTGTCATTTAGAAAGGACTGGGAGATGGGTAGCCATGTCCTCCCTTTCTCCTTTTCTTCACCATCTCTTACTTCCAAAGGAGCCAAATGAACAACCTGAGAGAGAGGATCTGAAAGACAAACGCTCTATGTTTGCAGGACCTTTGACCCACTTTATTTCATGTAAGCCTTAAAGCAGACCCATGTGGTTGCTAGATAAACATTAACCCTATTCTACAAATGGGCACATTACCCCGCTGAAGTGTCAGAACCTGGTTTTGAACCCAGGTATCCTGGCTGCTGTGGCCCCTTCCGCCCAGGAGAGTTACCACAGCAGTGGAAGTGGTTCATCTTACTTCCTGAAAACACTGAGTTGCTAGGACACCTGTCTAGGAAAGGGGCTTATTTGCATGCAAACAAATGGGAATTGAGTCCACATGAGAGGCAAATAAGAAGACGCCTTTCTGAGCAGCTTTGAATTGCAGGAGAGAATCCACTGGTTGTATCCAGTTCTCCTTGGTTGAATGTGGTGATCAGGGTTGGAGCAGGGATGTGCCCAGGTCTGGCAGGCTGCAGCTGGCCATGCCCCATGTTCCTGAGACCACTTTCCTCTCTTTTGCTCTTGTTCCTATGGGAATCCTTGTGATGAAGGCAAGCACATTCTGGAAGATGCATCAACTTGGAGTTGTCCAGAGATGCTGAGAGGATTCTGGGGAACTGGCTTTGTTATAATCAATTCAGTTCACCAGACAACCAGGTTGATCAGATCTTTCCACTCAGCCTTGGAGCTCTGTGTGGCACAAAATAGAATTATTATTTTGGTTTTTGTTTTAGCTGTTAAATATTGGAGAACAGTCATTGAGAAAACCGTACATACATTGAAAAACATCCTTAGTTCACAAGTCATACAAAGTTATAGCAAGCTGCATATGGCTCACCAACTATATTTGGCCAAGCCCTGAGCTATGTGGTTCCGGCTTCTCAAGATTCACCATCTCCCAGCATAGTGACTACATAAAAATTGAAACCAAGGCGAAGTTGGTTTCTCTATGTAACTTTCTCTGTATCTATCTACATGAGTGAGCCTGTGAGAACCCTGAGTGCTGGAAATCTGTGTTCGGACGGCTGCAGGTGTAGGTGGAGTCAGAATTGCCTTGGAATCGGGGCTCACTGAAAGCAGGTCACAGGCTCCCCTGGCCCAGGAATCCCTCAGCCACGGGCCCTCGCCTGGTACAGATCCTGTCCTGTTCTCTCTATACTTACGCAGGAAGGGCTTGTCGAGGGCCAGCATTTAGACCCCTTACTTTCATCGTCACGGTATTCTAAGAGTTCATATAAAAACAGTTGAGTGCATGGGCTCTGGACTGTCTGGATGTGAAACCCAACTGTATACCTGGGCGTGACCTTGGCGGAGAGTTATCCTCTCTGTGCCACATTTCCTTCACTGTATTGATGCGGGATAATTGAGTCAGAAGGAATTTACAATGTGCTCACTATATGTTCTGCTTCTCTCCTCTCTCTCACCTGAAACCACCCATCCACTGTTTCTGAAGTGCCAGGCTCTGTGCTGGGAAGGGGATGTGAAGTAACTCAGTCCTGGTCCTAGAGTCCTTCAGTCTAGTCAAGATTAGAGCTGTTTCCGTCAGCTACTACTACGTAGCAACACCCCCCAAAACTTAGTAACTGAAAACAACAAGAAGCATCCATTTGCGTATAGTTCTGCCATTTGAGCAGGTTCAGTGCAGACGGCTCATCTCTGCTCCCCATAGTCTTGGCTGGATGACTCTGTCAGAGCTGGAGGCTAGAGGATAGCTTCCCTCACATGTCTGGCACCTCAGCTGGAACAGCCAGGGGCGGGCTGGGCTGACCCTCTCTCCTCCAGCTCCTCTCTCCTTACATGGCCTCTCTCTAGCAGGACAGTTGGCTTTGTTTACATGGCAGCACGCTTCCATTAAGGCAAAAAAATACAGGAGCAGGAAGGCTCTTCAGGCCCAGGCTCAGAAATCATATTGTGTGACCACATTTTATTGCCAAAGCAAGTCACAGGGCCGGCCCAGATTTAAGGGGAGGTAAAGTTGTCTCTGTGTCTTGATGGCGGGGAGCGTGCACAGGAGTGGAGGAACTGGGGAGGGTCATCTTTGCAGGCAATCTACCACGAGGATGGAGACAGATCGTGTGGACAGCTCGAGGCAGGTGCCCAGTGCGGCTCCTTCATCCTTCACTACCAGAACCCAGAACAATGTTTTTGAAGATGCTCAAGAAATAGTTATTCCTCTGCTGGTTGGAAGAGTTCTCTTAATTTTGAAATTTATCATTTAAAATCTTTGTTTATCTTGCTGAAAAAACACCAAGGTAATGCTAATGAAAAATGAAGTTTTAATCAGTCACCATACCATAACTAAAAAAAATTTTGCATATTACTTTCTATTTGTATGCAATCCCCTTTTCTTAAGATAAAAAAATTATATAACATTATAGGAATGAGAAATAGAGAAACCTTTTATATAGTCTGTTCACATTTTTAATTCTGCATTAGCTATTTTTACTTATCATTATATCCAACATTTTTTCCATGTTTCTACATGGTCTTCATAATTGTCCTTTATAAAAAATAGCCACTATAATGTTCCATTGTGTTAATCTGTCACAGCCCATTAAATCTTTTCCCTTATGGCCAGCTAGGCTGTTTCTGCTATGAAACATTTTTCCATATTTTGACATAGACTTCCTCCATTTTTTAAGCAGCTAAGTGATATGTCATGGTGTTTATCCACCACATCTTATGAACACACACTCCCCATCTTGGCTGTGAGTACAGGCAGGGTCAGGACCCAGCTGGCCACAGAGATACATGTGGGGACTAAATCTGTGACTCAGAGGCAGAGGCAATGGGCATGTCCGGGGCACCAGGGCCCCAAGAGGTTCAGTCACAATCTGTTTGATCAGCCCTGCTGAACTTGCATCTCAGCTCCTATTTATCCATGCACACCCAAGCTTTTGTCCCAGGATGTCTCAAAATGCCTCTTGCTTCCTCTCTGCTTCCTGTTGTTATTTTTTAAATGCTATGCTAAACCTATAGTACCATAGTTCTCTTCTTCCGTTGAATGATTTTATTAAGATAAATTCCCAGGAGTGAATTATTGGGTCAAAGGACATGAATTGCAAAATTGCTTTTTCCAAAGTTGGTACTACACCACTGTTGGATATTAGTGCTGAAAATCCGCCCAAATGCGAATCGGGAATCTATGACAGGATTTTTCTTTCTTTTTTTAATTTGTTAGGGTAACATTGGTTAGTAATATTATATAGATTTCAAGTATACATCTTCATAATACAACATCTGTGTACTCTTGTCCACAGCACCCAAAGTCTAGTCTCCTTCCATCACCATACACGACCCTCTTCATCCTTCCCCACCCCCTTCGCCTCTGGTAACCACTATTCTGCCGTCCGTATCTATGAGCTTGTTTTGTTTTTTGTTGGTTTGTTCATTTGTTGCTTTTTGTTTTATATCCCGTATTTGAATGAAATAACACAGTCTGGTCCTTTTCTGTTGGACTTATGTCACTTAGCATGGCACTCTGAAGATCCACCCATGTTTTGACAGGTGTTTCTTTGGTTCTCCCTAGATGCTCTGATCACAGAACTTATCACAGCCTTTGGTTGGTATTTCACTGCCTACCTGCTCCCCTGTCTCCAGGTCCCTAAAGAAAAGTGAGGCATTTTGTCCTTCTTTATATCTTCTATCCTAGCACAATGCCTAGTCCTACAGGATAGAAGCAAAACAAATACTGTTTTAATACAGTAAATTAATGAATTACCTGCAATGATAATTATTTTCTCAGACTTAGGTCCAAATTTCATCTCCCTAAGTTTGTCCATACTCCCCAGGCCTCAGTTTATTTATCTATAAAATGGGGATAATAACACCTACCTTGTAGTAGATTAATGTAGGGATTTGAGATAATGTTTCTGACGAATCTAACATAGAACCTGATGCAATAAAAAACAACTATTTTTATTATGATGTCACAAGCTTATTTAATTAATTTTCCATTGTGAGAGTTGTTCATAGTTTTCTCCATTTATGTTAGGGTCTAGCTGTTCTTTTAAAAAAAATTAAATGAACTCTTTATATATTTTAGCTTTAGTCTTTTGTCATATAAGTTCTAAATATTTTTTACTTGTCATTTTCATTTTAGAGGTTTAACAATGTTGTATGTCTTATTTGCTAGATTTTTTTTCACTGAGATCTCTTAAAATTCTTTAACTAAAAACATTATTATAGTCTCAGGATTATGATGTATTTTCCATTTTCTACTATTTTTCAACAATTTAATAGTTTTTAAAATGTAACTTTTTAATCCATTAATGTATATATACTACAAAATGTGCCTCTAACTCTATCCCCTCCTCTCCCCCTAACCCCCCCCCCCCCCCCCCCCCCCGGGCTGGTACACTGCTAGATTCATTTGCTAGGGTTGTTGTAACAAAGTACCATAGATTGCGTGGCTTGAAACAACAGAAATTCATTCTCTCACAGTTCTGGAAGCCAGAAGTCCAAAATCAAAGTGTTGGCAGGGCCATCTCCCTCCGAAGGCTCCAGGGGAATATCTGATGCTGGCCTCTTCCAGCTTCTGGTGGCTCCAGGTGTTCCTTGGCCTGTGGCCCTATCACGCCAATCTCCACCTCCTGGCCACACTGCTTCCTCTTCTTTTCTCTCTGTCTCTCAGAACTATACTTGTGATGGCATTTCGGGCCGATTTAGACAATCCAGGGCAATGCCAGCTCAAAATCCCTCATTTAATCTCATTGGCAAGAACCCTTTCTCCAAATAAGGTAACATTTGCCAGTTCCGGGAATAAGGACTTGATAGCTTTGGGTGTCCACCAAGGGACATGGTACAAGTACTTGTTGGGGGGGGGGGTGGAGGGGAGAGGCGGGGAGGGAGGACTCACTCCTTATTCTTCAGGAAAGAGAACAGAATGTATCCAAACGACTTGGATATGAGGGGGTACAGTTAAGGGAAACCTGAGCGTGGGCTCTGACAGGGGGTGGGGAGCAGCTAGCCCCTGCATTCTGATGTAGATCACCAGGGGGGAAGTCGCTCCTTTTTAAATTCTATCCCATCGGTATTGTCAACAGAAGCTCATGCTATCGGGATCTGGAGTAGAAGTATCTTTTGGCCACCGGAGGCAGAGATGACTATTTCATTAGCCAGTATCTTAGTGGCAGAGTCCCCAGCCAAAAGGCTCTGCCTCCCTTACATCTTGATGTGGCCGTGAGACTAAGTTCTGGTCAAAGATCTGCCAATAAATATTCAACAGATGCCATTTCCAGGAAAGTTCTTTCAAAGGGAGACAGACAGCTGGGCAGTGCCCCGCTGCTCCTTTCCCTTTTTATTCTTTCTGCTGGGAATACAGATGTGATGACTGAAGCTCAAGCAGCGGTCTTGAGCCATGATGTGATTATAAGGCTAGAAGTTAGGCACTAGAAATGGTGGAACAGAAGGATAGAAAGAGCTAGGTCCACTCTGTACTTACTTTATGTAAGAGAAATAAACCTCTAATTTAGTTGAGCTACTTTAGTTGGTTCTTATTATTAGCAGTTCATCTCAGATTCTAACAGATACTATTTCAAAACTTTATTCCCTATTATTTATTTACTTTTGGCATGAGTTTACTTTACCTATGGCTTTCACCCACATGCCACTTCTTCAGAGCTACCTTCTCTGACGGACCACCATACCTGAAGTTGCCATCCCCACCTTGTCGCTCTCTATCATATTGCCCTGGCTGATGTTCCCGATTGTGCCTTTCGCATCAACAATTATGCTATTTTTTTCTTTGCTTGTTTTGTTCTCTGTCTTCCTTGCTGGAGAATGTAAGTTGCATGATAGCAGGGACCATGACTGTCTAGCTGTCTGCTGTTGCTAGGAGAACTCTTGGCACATGGCAGGTGCTCAATAAGTACGTGTGGAATAGATGAGTCTGTGTGGGAACCAAGATGATACACTGGGAGTAGGCAGTACTGTTGAAAACCTTCCTTAGGGAAAATCCAAGAAGCTCAAGTAGAAAACCTGTCAGTGCAAGTGGGTAAGAGTCAGGACACTGAGTGGGAGGAATATGTTGACTTTCCCTAATCCTTCTCCTTGAGCACATAAAATACACCTTCTCAGGCCCCACTGCCTGAGCAGGCCCTGGGTTCACATTCATTGCTGTACCCACGGTTGCATGGCCTCTACTGCTGTCCTGCACTGTGTGATCGAAAATTCTTAAAACTTCCAAGGCAGGATCCAAGTTGGTCCCATGGGGAAATACCCTTGAGCCTCCAAGATGGTGGTTGTTGACTGACTGAGCCCCCAACATCCCCACCATCACAGGTCCTTTCCTCCCTAGAAGATCTTTGACAGAAATAGTTGCGGTTTCTCATGACTTGGTTAAATCCCACTCAGTGTCAGCCGCCTGGCCCAGGTCCCAGTCCTTCATGGAAACTTCCTGGATTGCTTTGGTTCCCCTGAGTCTTTCCTGTTCATAGTACCACCACTCGCATTTTGATATGGTGCTCATTTATGTATTCACTTGTTCATTACCTAAATATTCTTAGAGCCTCCTCTGAGCTGAGCATCATGCTAGTCCCTGCGTTACAATGAGAGCAAAAATACACACAGTCCCTATTAATCACATATTAATTATTGAACAAATGTTTCCAGCTTTCAGTGCCTTGGTGGTCAATAAATAAGATTTTACAAAGCCCCACAGTGAGGTGACATACACAAAGCAGATGCAAAGCAGCTTTCAGCCACTACTGCAAGCCAAGCGCTCATTTCCTTTCCAGAATGGTGTGTAGGCAGCTGTGGCCTGCTTCCTTGTGGGTCCCCCCGGGGCTGGAGCTGCTTTCTGATAAGGAGCAGCTGAGCTCAACTGCAGGAAAGGATGAGCTCTGTTACCCCACAGCAAGGCAAGACTTAAGGTCTGGACAACCAAGAGGCAGAGGGGTGGATGTTTTGATTCCTTTGGTGAAAGCCCATGAACAATGTGGTTCAAAGGCCAAAGAATTACAGAAGGGCCCAACTGGTGTTGCTCAGTGGTTGAGAGTCGACCTATGAACCAGGAGGTCACTGTTGGATTCCTTGTCAGGGTACATGCCCGGTTGCAGGTTCGATCCCCAGTGTGGGGCATGCAGGAGGCAGCTGACCAACAATTCTCTCTCATCATTGATTTTTCTATCTCTCTCTCCCTCTCCCTTCCTCTCTGAAAGCAATAAAAATATATTTTAAGAAAAATAAAATTAAAAAAAGAATCACAGAAGGGTCTCAGTGGCAGCATTTGAGGGGCAGAGGGGCTGCCCTCCTCTTGTGGGTGGGTGGGGCTGGGTCAGCACAGATCCTGCCTTTCCTTGCTCAGCAGGATCAAACATGCTCTAACCACAATGGGTCAATCAATGAAACTGTTCCATGGCCTCAAATTCAAATGCAGACAAAGGGCCATTAAGATACTGTGTCTTAATCTGGACTCCAAACAACCACAAGCTCTATGACCAGACTCTTTCTCTGCCCTTGATTTGTGTGACCAGGAGCAGCTTCTACATTAATCACGGGCCCAGCCACTGCCCACATCACTCACAAGCACAGCTCTCACACGGACAATTCACATTCGAAACGATGCCCCCAAAGGCTGGCAGGATTCCAAGGCCGGTTGAATCAGCACGGATGAGCCCTGCTGAGTAGCTTTTTAATGCTGGGTGTATTTCATTGGAACATGGCTTCGAAAATGCCTGGCCTCTTTGGCATTTGGTTAATTAGGATGTTAAAGTGACTGGGGCCAGCCCACGGTTGACCTTGCTGGGCAAGCCTGGGGTTACTGAATATATGTGGAAAACCAATTTTGTGATGATCTGCCTGGCTTCTTCCGCCCCCCCCCCCCAAACTTTTCAGGCTCCCCCTACCCCTTGCTGTGTTCAGCAAACATACATTCATTTTGGAGATTAAGCAAAACCAAATTAAGAGGGCAAATCTCTTAGAGGAAAGAAACGCATGACCAACGATGCATTCCAGCCTGAATTACCTGCTGCTTTAACCACCTGGACATCCACCCCTTTCACTGAGCCTGGCTAGCATTGGGAATTACCTCTGTAGGCCTGTGGCTGTGGACATATTAGCATGATGTTCTGTGAGCCAATTTTCATCCCCAGTGCTTCACCAGGCTGTGAACTCCCAGGGATCAGGGACCAGAGTGTCAGAGCTTCTGGCACATGCTCCACCCACACCCACCAAGTTCCTTTGGGACAAGCAAAGTGATGCTGTGAGTCCATGGAGTGACGATATCAAGAGCGGAGGTGAAGCAGCAGGGCCCTGGGCCAGCATGGTGTATGGGGAGATGCTATCCTCTCCAGGTGGCTTGGGGAAGGGGACAGAACGTCTTCCCACTCAGAGAGCCCAGTGGAGCAGCAACTTCAGCTCTCCCAGCCCTCAGCCTCCAGAATAGCTCCAGTGCTTCTACCACCACTGCTACTGCCCCCGCCTCCCCGACTTGGTATGGATTGAACTGTGTCTATCCAGAAAAACATGTCCAAGTCCCACTCCTCCAGACCTCAGAATGTGACCTTGTTAGGAAATAGAGTCATCACAGATGTAATCAGGTACGATGAGGTCATACTGGAGTAGGTGGGCCCTAATCTAACATAACTGGTGTCCTTAGAAGAAGGTCATGTGAAGACAGAGACACATGGGGAAGTGCCGTGTGAAGACCAAGGCACAGACAGGAGTGATGCAGTGCAAGCCAAGGAACACCGAAGAGCTGGCAATCCACGCAGAGCCAGGAGGAGGCAGGGAAGGATTCCTCGACAGGTCTTGGAGGGAGCGTGCCCTGCCAACACCTTGATTCAGACGTCTAGCCTCCGGAACTGAGACAATACATTTCTGTTGCTTGAACTCACCCAGTTCATGGTACTTTGTCACAGCAGCCCCAGGAAACGAATACACGCCGCCTCCTGCTTGTTATGATGCTGTGCCGGAGGTGACGTTATTGCCAGGCTGATGGAGCGTGGCATTCGGGCCCCTTCCTTGTGTAGGCTTCTTCCAGGGCCCTGTACCTCATTTTGTGCTTGTAATTTAGGGTTATTTCTCTAACAGAGTGTCCCCCAGATTGTGTAAGATTCCGACTCCACCAGCCCGAATTCTGCTGCTGGCCCACAGCCACCCCCCTGGTTGTGCTCCACCCAGGCGTGGCCCGCCCGGGCAGGACTGCCATCCTCTTGGTTTCGTCACCGTCCTGTTTCCACGGGCAGCATCGCCAGGCTGGAGGCTCTGGAAAGAGAGGCCAACACGAGATTGCCTTGTTTGTTTGTGGGGAGAGAGGCTGCGTTAGAGGACTCCTTGGGGTATCTTCTGGCCATGTGCTTAGAACCGCTTTCCCTCAGGTCTCATCCGTGAACAGAAGCTAATTCAGCCGACAGGCACCCTCAGTTGTGAGCAGAGCCAAATAGCCTGATGGGAGAGCCGAGCCCTGGGAGAGGCCTGTTGCCGTTCCAGTCTGGCTACCGTGATGCCAGGCTGTCCTGCTGTGTGGCTTCCCTCCCTCCACCCAAACCCATCTTCATTCTCTACATTCAGATCAGCAGAGGTGGCAGAAGTGCCCCCTCAGGCCCTCCCCGCACGTGCCCACACAGACATGGGCCTCATCTCACCCTGTCTCCCCACTTCCAAGCCAACCCTAATGGAGATGGACATCACAACTATGTAGGTGGTGGCAGCCAGTCCATCCTAGGCACGGAGGGACCCTGGGTGAGAGGTTCCCGGGAAGGGGAAACAGACCTGAATGTACATAAGTGCACAACACAGAAATAATGCTAAAGAATGTGGAGAATGCCCGGTGAGTACGCATGAGCTATGTGCCTCTTTGGGAAGGCAATTAATTCTGATTGGCGTGGGGGTGGGTGAGGTTTGACAATCAGACTGACAGCACTGACAGGTGGGGGCGAGCACATTCCTGCAGGCCCCGATAGGAATCCTTAGTAGTCGGGCCATGGGAACGAACGGGGACCTCACAATGGGAGGCCCAGGAGTCTGGGACACAGCGAGGCTGGGACAGCCGCTATTTATCACCCAGAACCAAGACACACTGGCATTTTAACGACCGGTTAGCCATGCCGCAGTATCCCAGCTGCTGCCAGCCCTGGAATAGTGTGAGGGCTGGGCACATGGACAGCACCTGGTGGCCTGTCCCTCTGGAAACACATTTCCTCCCCTTTCCAGAACAGCCTCTCACTGCGAGGCCTGCCTCCTCTCACTGTGTTGCAATGGAGCCACCTGCCTCCCGTGAAAGAAGGTATTGTTTCCCACCTGGGCCGCCCACGGCTGGGTGGGTAGCAGAGCGGGTGCCCCGTCCAGGAGCCCTCCCAGGCGGCGCCCTGTCATGCCTCCTGCTCAGGGCACGGAGGCGCGGGCCTGGCGTGGGGGTAGGGAGGAGCGTGCAGGGTGCGTGGGGAAGGGGGTGTCCTGGACACCAGTCCTCCTGGCTGGGGAACTGCACGGTGGGTGTGGCTCGCACAAAATCAACAACTCCCTGGGCCTTGCAGACTCAGACACGGTGCTGCTGCTGCCGTTTTCTTGAAGGTGTAATTACCGTTGGGAAGATTGCTCTCCTTAGAGCTCCCCAGCCCTTGGGGGATGAAATGTTTACAAAAGGAAAAAAGTAAAGAGATTTTGTTTGGTTTGTTTTTTCATTCTCCACATGGTAGCCAGCCGCCATCAGTTACGTAAAATTCTCCTAACTGTCGTCCCTATGGAAAGAGCAAAGGGGAGTCCAGAGTGGGGCAGGGTCAGGCCCAGGCCCGAGGGACTGAGGGGCACAAAACCCAGCCCGCTGACACCACCAGCTGCACCAGGGCCCTGTGTTGCCTGGGGGTGTGGCCTTGTCTGAGAGAGGCCTGGAAGGGAGCGGGGCGGGGGGGGGGGGGGGGGGGGGGCTTTGTCAGTGGGCCCTGGGCTCTGGGGCACGCAGGTGGCATGCTGGCCTCAGCCCCTCATGCCTCAGCCCTGCCACAGAACACGTGTTCCTTGGGCACCTCTATGTCTCCACTCTGACGGCAGCAAAGAAACGGCGAGTTTTACGCTCCGGGTTGTTTTCTTGTGGAAGTCGTAGGAAAGCAAACAAGGAGGTTCCGGGTCCACGAAGTGTCCTGTCCTCACAGAGGGTGTCTGCCGTCCCCATGGCAGCGCCTCCTCAGGCCCAGGGCCCTCCTGTGCTGATGACAGCTGGTAGGGCACGGCCAGCGCTGGCAGGTGGCCCGGGCTCCTGGTGGCCTGGCCTTTTCTCACAGTCTCTCCCCCCTTTCTCCTTCCTTGTCGTGTTTAATCCTCTCCCTCTCCTCTCTACCTTCCCACGGCATCTCTCTCGAGAAGGAAGCACACTGTAGGTCGACCTGCGTAGCTGGCCACTCACAGGAAATGTCTAAATTCTGATCATGGGGGAACCACGTTTTACCTCAAAGCCCCTTGAGAAAGAGCAGCCTGTGGGACAGAGCAGGAGGAGGGCTGGGAGGGGCAGGGAGCAGGGAGACTGAACAGCCCAAGTCAGGTCCAGGGAATTCTTCACCCCACACTGTCCCCTCACACCCCTGCCCAGCCACGGCCGCTGGTCAGCGTTCTCCTAGCCGGGCAGGCCTCATCTACCTCAGGCTCATCCCACCGGGTTAGCTGCCGAATTCTCAGAGCATGTCATGAAGTGCTTTCTGAAAGCAGCTGTGGCGGCTGAGACAGGCCATCGTGGGCCGTGAGGCCGCACAGCCAGAGCCTTCGACACTGTGCAGCCGGCCTGGCTACTCTCCCAACAGCTCGCCCACCCAGGTGATCTCAGCGGGTCAGAGTCGAAGAGCAGCACTTAGTTCCACTTTCCAACTAGCTCATCAAAGGTTTTGTCATTTTTAAAATTGTTGTTAAGTATACATGTCCTAAGAAATGGTCTGGGAAGCGAGCATGCACCAATCACACACCTGTCCCATAGAAACCTTTCCTTCCATGTTTGCAGGCACCTGAGAAGCAAATGTGGAGTCAGACATCTCTTGTCTCCTGGGTGTGTACATGGAAGAAGCCTGAAGTGGGCGGGGAGCCAGCAGGAAGAAGAGAGGAGCAGAGACCGTGGAGCGACCGTCTTCCTGCTTAGGCCATTTGTGCAGGTCTCTGGTGACCTGCCAATCCCACCAAGACTGTTGTGGGCTTTAGAGGACCTGTTGTGTGCACAACATTGCATGTGATTTGGGATCATCTCAAGGAGCATGTGTTCTTAGAGGAGCAACATGAACCATTCAGGCATGCTTTCTTATAGAGCCCCCCTCAAAGAAAAAGCACGTGTGAGTGAGAGGCTGGGGAGGTGTGTCGCCGGGAAGTTTAGACAGGGAAGATCAGCTGGGGCCCAGGTTCCTGGAGAAGCTCTGCAGGTGGGTGTCTGAGTCATCTGGAGGAATAGCAGGTGTCCAGGCACAGACAAGGGCAGGAGAGACCAGTAGGCTATGTGGGGAGGCCTCAGAGGGGCCCTCTGTCAGCCCCCTGCCCATACTTCTGTGCCTACTTATTGGCTCAGGAAAGATCTGTGTGTTTGGACCCTGAAATCCTGGGTTGGAGACTGTGAGCAGGTCACTGGCTCTTGGAGCCTCAGCGTCTCATGAGGAAGATTAAGAGGTGGCAGTCAAGGCATTTGACAGACAGGAGGGGCTTGGGCACTCGATCTGACACCAGCCAGGCCCCGTCTTGGCCTCGTGTTAACCTTTCAGCTGCAGAATCATTAGGACATGGAGGGACAGGTGGCAGCGGGAGAGGGGGGAGTGCTTGGGGGTTGAAGGCAGCAGCTTTTACAGAGCATTTTGTTACCTTAGCAGCCAGCACAACGGTGCTGGTGTGTGGCAGCCTATTATCAGCCCTGGTGATGATAATACTAGTTCTGCCGACCTTATGGGGCTATTGTAAGGATCAAATGTCATAACATACATGAGAACACTTTGTCAACTGTCACGAGCTACAAACACTAATTGTCACCATCCCTGTTATTGCTGTGTGGTGTGGAGCAGTGCAGTTCACTGGGGTGGAGAGTCAAAAAGCAAGCCTCTACAATGGTAACACAAACAGAAAAGGATTCTTTTTAACCATTTATAATTGATGGTAGCTTATTTTATTTAAAATAAGCAGTGGGGCCACATGACAATTGGAAGACAGAAATTGTTAGAGTGGTTTACAGAGGTGGAGAACCTTTTTACGCCCAGGGCCATTTGCATATTTATGACATCACTCACAGGCCATAAAAAACTGTCAACTTAAAAATTAGCTGCTATATTTGGTCAAACATTTAATTAACTCAATCCTAATGCCTTGGCAGGACCAGACCAAATGATTTCCTGGGCCTTATACAGCCAGTGGGTGGGACGTTCCCCACCCCTAGATTAAAAAAATATGTAGGCTACAGATAAAGCAGTGCTGAAAAGGAAATTTATTGAACTAAATGCTTACATTAGAAAAAAAAGAAAAGCCACAAACAGTAATCTAAGCTAAGCTCCCACCTCCAGAACTTAAACTCAAAGAAAGCAGAAGAAAAAAATCTACACTAATAAAAGAGAAATATGCAAATTCACCATCACTTCACGATGCCCATCAGCCAATCAGGAGTGAGTATGCAAATTAACCTGACAAAGATGGTGGCGGCCCTGCCCCCAGCCACTCTGGGCCTCTGGGCAGCATGCATGCGGGTACAGAGTGGCCAGGGCGGGACGCCTGCTATGAAAGGGAGGGTGGGGGGCAGAGAGAGCTACAGGAGCAGCGCTCCAGCTGGAGCAAAGACAGAAGGTGGCAGCCAGAGCGAAGGCCTGGGTCTCAGGTGCTGGAGGAAAACTGGTGCCAGCAGCCAGAGGAAGGAAGGCCTAGTGCACGAATCTTCGTGCAACGGGCCTCTAGTAATAAAATAATAATAAAAATTAATGAAATTGAAACAGAAACATCTGTTTTCAAATAAAGAAAATCAATGAAAAAAAAAGCTGTTTCTTTAAACGATCATAAAATTGATTAACTTTTTAGCAAAACAAAAAGAAAGAAGATACAAATTATACAAATTACCAATATTTGGAAAGAAACAGAGGCTATCACTATAGACCTGCAGATATCAAAATACATGAATATTATGAATAACTGTATGCACATAAATGTGACAACTTTGATGAAATGGACCACTTCCTCCAAAAACAACCATAACTCACTCAGTATCAAATCGATGTAACTATTAAGGAAATTGAATTTGTAATTAAATAACTTGTTTTTAAAAAAGCCAGATGAACCCGGCTGGCATGGTTCAGTGTTTGAGCGTCAACCTGTGTCAATTCCCGGTCAAGGCACATGCCCAGATGGAGCACATGCCTGCGTTTCGGGCTCCATCCCTGGTGTGGGTTGTACAGGAGGCAGTTGATCAATGATTCTCTCTCATCATTGATGTTTCTAACTCTCTCTCCCTCTCCCTTCCTTTCTGAAATCAGTAAAAAAATATTAAAAAAAAAAATCCCTGCTGGTTTCACTGGAGAATTCCACCATTCATTTCAAAAAGAATACCAATTCTATTCAATCTCTTCCAGAAAACAGAAGACATCCCAATTTATTTTATGGAACTAGTATATTACCCTGATCCCAAACGAGAAAAAGAGAGTATACAAAAATTTTGGGTCCACTATTTCTCTTGAATATACATGCAAAGAAATCCTTAAAAAATATTATCAAATAGAATATAGCAATATATTAAAAAATTATACACTCTGACTAAGTGGGGTTTATCTAGAAATACAAGACAAGTTCAATATTTGAAACGGCCACTCTGAAAAACAGTTTGGAAGTTTCTTTAAAAACAAAGCATGAAACTAACATATGACCCAGCAATTATACTTTTGGGCATTTATCCCAGAGAAACAAAGACTTATGTTTACACAAAAACCTGAGTATGGCAGCTATTTGTAATAGCCAAAAACAGAAAGTGACCAGGTGTCCTTCAGTGAGTGAATGGCTAAACAAACTATTGTACGCTCATACAATGGAATACTACTCAGCAATAAAAAGAATCAATCAACTATTGATACATTAAAAAACCTGGGTCAATCTCCAGAGAATTATGTTGAATTTAAAAAGCCAATCCCAAAGGTTACATATTTTACAATTCCATTTATGTAACATCCTTGAAATCATAAAATTGTAGAAATGGAGAACAGACTAGTGGGTGTCAGCAGTTAAGAAAGGCATGGAGGTGGCTGGAAAGTGAGTGTAGCTATTAAAGAGAAACAAGAGGAATCCTTGTGATGAAAATGTTCTATATTGTTGACCATATCAATGTTAACATCCTGGTTATGATGTTGTACTATAGTTTTGCAAGATGTTACCATTCTTACTCAGGAAACTGAGTACAGGGTACCTGATATCTGTCTGCATTATTTCTTACAACTGCCTATGAATCTACAGTTATCTATAATAATAATCTATACTAATAAAAGGGTAATATGCTAATTAGACCAGATAGACCGGACGTCTTCTGGACATCCTTCCAGACAAAGGCACAGTGGCAGGGGCTGAGGCAGAGGTGGTTAGGGGTGATCAGGCTGGCAGGGGAGAGCACTGAGGAGAGATCAGGCTGGCAGGGGAGAGCAGTTAGGGGTGATCAGGCAGGCAGGCAGAGGCAGTTAGGGGTATCAGGCAGGCAGGCAGAGTGGTTAGGGATGATGAGGCTGGCAGGAAGAGGCAGTTAGGGGTGACCAGGCAGGAAGGCAGTGGGGTTAGGGGTGATCAGGCAGGCAGGCAGGCAGGCAGGTGAGTGGTTAGGAGACAGTGGTCCCAGATTGCAAGAGGGATGTCCGACTGCTGGTTTAGGCCCGGTCCCTATGGAATCGGGCCTAAACCGGCAGTCGGACATCCCCAAGGGGTCCTGGATTGAAGAGGGTGTAGGCCAGGCTGAGGGACCCCCTCCCCCCCATGCACGAATTTTGTGCACTGGGCCTCTAGTCTCAATATAAAAAGTTAAAATTTAAAAATTATTAAAGACATCAAATAGTTGCTTATGTTGGCTATATCTGTGGATGTATCTACAGTACTAAAAATGAAAAACAGGGGTATTAAACATATTTACTTAATTCATTTGAAAATAACAATAACATACCTAATACACATGAACACAAATAACATATGTTCATGAAAAATAACTACATTTTAAAACAACAGAAAATTAGTGAAAAAGGTCACATTATTTGGAATTTTCCAGATCTCTGTAATGTCTGGCTTAATATAAAGAAGACAGCTGGATTCTCACATATGATTCTGCATTCTAGCTCTTGCAAAATGTTGTTTTAGTTAAAGTATATGAAGACAATCTAGCCCTACTTGATATATAGTTGGAAAAGAGAAGAGTATTTTCTTTTTTTTTTTTTTTTACTTTTCTTTTTTTTTAAATTTTATTTTATTTTTATTGTTTTAAGTATTACAAATAGTAGTACATATGTCTCCTTTTTTTTTTCCCCTTTGATCTCCCCCCGACCTCCCCTACCCCCCAGGACATGCCTTCACCTGCCCACCCTCCCCCCCCCCCCGCCCCAGTGTCTTATATCCATTGGTTGTGCTTATATGCATGCGTACAAGTCCTTCGGTTGGTCTCTTACAGCCCTCCTCGCCCAACCACCCCTGTCTTCCCAATGTAGTTTGACAGTCTGTTCAATGCTTCTTTGCCTCTGTATCTTTTTCCCACCATTTCTTTCCTTTAAAAAGTTTTGCCTTTGCAGACTGGAAATAAACATATAATAACAAAACAAGACAAAACAAAAAAATGTTTGAGTCCCAATTTCAATGTCCAACAGTTCCTTATGTGTACATGTCAGCAGTGATATCTGGATGGTGGGCACATGGTGGCAATGCAGGTCCGACCCTCTCTGGTTTGGTCCTAGGTAACCTGCAGTGGTGCACAGCTGCTGACTGCTCCCATGGCAAGGCGTTGTCAGCGTCTTCCATCTCTGGACTGTTTTTTCCTCTTGTCTTTGTGGTTGGAGCACTCCTGTCAATTCCTCTCTGTTGCAGGAATCCATCTGGTCTTGGGGTTGTTTTCTGAAAATATACAAATATATTCTCGACCACAAGTTAATAAAGGAATCTTTTCTATATAATTGATTTGGGATCCTTTTTATTTTTGTTCAAACGATTTTCCTTTGTCTTATTTAGACACCATGTGTGTTTTTAATGGCCGTCTTGCTGTTAGCATTGCAAATGAACCTTAATTTGGTAAAGTAAAAATTTTCTAGATGTAATTTACTTATAGGATATTTTTCCTTACATGATATTGCCCTACTATCCCCCCCCTTTTTTTTTAATGGAGGTTTTTGTAAATTTTATAATGCAGTCTTGATAACTTTAAATTTAAAAAAAAATTTTTTTTCCCCCACACATATGACTGCTTTAGGTTCATTGCATATTCAGGAATTTTACCATGAGATGAACTACCAATAGAAATTTTAGTTATTACTTTAAGAATAGCTTTTTGTCCAGTACTTGAATATTCACTTATTTCAATTAGCCTATTTAAATTAATCTGAAAACTCGATTACTATTTTACTGTCAAATTTAATACTCTACCAACAATCTTAGTTTACCCTGTAAATATTAGTGGGAAGGATTCTTTGCATTCTTGAGTGGGCCCTGAGCATTCCAAATGCTCGGCTGAATTTAGATATAGGGCAACTGCTGTCGGCCAAGTCTCTTGTCTGTTACCTGGGTCCCGATCTGAGCTGGGCCAAGTCTCTGTCTGTCACTTGTATCTCGATGTGAGCTGGGCCGGGTCTCTTTCTGTTGCCTGGGTCCCGATCTGAGCTGGGTGTGGGAAGCGCGAAGCAGCCATGGGGGTAGGAGACCTCCTTTAGAAGGGGGTGAGGGTTCAAGCCCCTGCAATGTTGGGGGGGTGAGGGTCTGTGCCCCACTTCTGTTGCCCCCCCAAGTTCTCTCCTGATGGCCCCTCTGCGACTGTGCCTGTCTTAGGTTGTTCCTTCCTTGAGGAATCTTACCCGTCTCTGGCTAACCAGCCATCCTCCGGGGCCAAGCAGGGTGCTGTGAGGTTCAGTTCTGTCTCCTTGGTAGCCTATGCCCCCGTGGCCTCCACACCCAGCACCTGCCTTGGGAACCCCTGGCCTGCTGGCAGGGTCCCGGTGCTGATCACATATCTCAGGGAACTCGGGTTTCTTCTCCAGTGAGGGACCAGCTCACACAATTGGATGTGAGACAGATCCCTGGTAAGAGAAGAGTATTTTAATAGCCTTTTCAAATAATTGTAGATTTTTTTGATACTACACAAAAATTCACAAATGACAGTTTTTTTGAAGAGTAGTTGCAATATTGAATCTGAAACTGTAATGAACTTTTCATCCTCTAGGACAGTGGTCGGCAAACCATGGCTCGTGAGCCACATGTGGCTCTTTGACCCCTTGAGTGTGGCTCTTCCACAAAATACCATGGCTTAGGCCAGTCCATTTTGAAGAAGTGGCATTAGAAGAAGTTTAAGTTTAAAAAATTTGGCTCTCAAAAGAAATTTCAATTGTTGTACTGTTGATATTTGTTTTGTTTTTTTTCTTAATTAAATCTTTATTGTTCAGATTATTACAGGTGTTCCACTTTTTTTCCCCCCATAGCTCCCCTCCACCTGATTCCCCACCCCACCCCATGCCCTTACCCCCCGCCACTGTCTTCATCCATAGGAGTAAGATTTTTGTCCAGTCTCTTCCCGCACCCCTCACACTTGCTTCCCCTGAGAATCGTCAGTCCACTCCCTTTCTATGTCCCTGATTCTATTATATTCACCAGTCCATTCTGTTCTTCAGATTTTTTATTCACTTGATTTTTAGATTCACTTGTTGGTAGGTATGTATTTGATGTCATTTTGTTGTTCATAATTTTTATCTTTACCTTTTTCTTCTTCTTCTTCTTCTTAAAGAATACCCTTCAGCATTTCATGTAATCCTGGTTTGGTGGCGATGAACTCCTTTAGCTTTTTCTTGTCTGTGAAGCTCTTTATCTGACCTTCAACTCTGAATGATAGCTTTGCTGGGTAGAGTAATCTTGGTTGTAGGTTCTTGCTGTTCATCACTTTGAATATTTCTTGCCACTCCCTTCTGGCCTGCATAGTTTCTGCCGAGAAATCAGCTGACAGTCGTATGGGTACTCCCTTGTAGGTAATTAACTGTTTTTCTCTTGCTGCTTTTAATATTCTCTCTTTGTCTTTTGCCCTTGGCATTTTAATTATGATGTGTCTTGGTGTGGTCCTCTTTGGATTCCTCTTGTATGGGGTTCTGTGCGCTTCCTGAACTTGTAAGTCTATTTCTTTCACCAGGTAGGGAAAGTTTTCTGTCATTATTTCTTCTAATAGGTTTTCAATATTTTGCTCTCTCCCTTCTTCTGGCACCCCAAAAATTCGGATGTTGGTTCGCTTGAAGTTGTCCCAGAGGCTCCTTACACTATCTTCATATTTTTGGGTTCTTTTTTCTTTTTGTTTTTCTGGTTGGATGTTTTTTGTTTCCACATATTTCAGATCTTTGGTTTGATTCTTGGGGTACGTTGATCTACAGTTGAGTTTCTGTATATTCTTTATTTCAGACAGTGTATGCTTCATTTCTGACTGATCCTTTTCCATTTTTTTGGCATTCTCATTAAGGTCCTTGAAGGTCTCACTAAGCTCCTCAGAAGTGTCATCAAGTTTCTCGGCGGTTTTTAGAAGATTCTTGAGTAACCTTATAAATGTGATTCTGAACTCTATGTCATCCAGTAGTTTGTTTTCCTCCGTTTCTTTCATTCGTGACATGTTTCTTTGTTTCTGCATTTTGGCTGCTTCCCTGTGTTGATGGAGTGGCTTTTTGTGGTAGGTGACCTATAGGGGGCAGTAGCTCAGCCTCCCCAATCCCCTGATGTGGATGCTCTTGGTACACCCCTTTGTGGGCTGAGTGCAAAGTCTTGGTGTAGTTAAGCCTGAATTGCTGTTGGTACGCTGGGAGGAATTGACCTCCAGGCCAATTAGCTGTGAGCACTCCCTGTGTCTATAATGGAAGAAGTGCTGCGCTGAAGACACACTTATGGGGCAGGACTTGTTTCAGTGGGGCTTTGGTGCTCACTGAGTCTGCCTCTTGAATGTGTCACTTATGGATGTGAGGAGTTGAAATCTGGTGTCTCACACTGACCACTAGGTACACTGGCTTCTGGATCTCCAGTGGGGTGCAGGTCAGCTACTGTCTGAGGCCACTCAGCAGGAGCTACAGTGAGAGCTGCAGTTTTCTCCTCTTTGCTTGGAGTTTGGAGGTTTTGGAGCTGTCTGACCTGGGCTGCAAGTTTTTTAGGTTAAGCTGCGATAGGGCAGGCTTTCTTATGCTAATTGAGCTGCTTGGAGCTTGGGTGGGTTTGTAGGTTGTGTGGGGCGGGGTCTCAGGGCGTCACTAGGTTAGGGCGTGGCAAACAGCAATGGCTGCTAGTAAGCCGGCTCTGTGTCCCCGACCGTGTCCTGGAGTCCCGTGCCCCAGTGCCGTAAACAATTATTCCTGCGCACAGCTCTGCAAGCAAGCCACTCTCGCTGGCAGACAGTCCACCTTCTCCCTGTAGGAGTTTGGGTCCCCCGCGTCTCCCCAGAGACTGGATTTCAGAGTAATCGGGGGTTTGTCTTCATTCAGGTTGAAAAAAGCAACGCACCCAGTCGCCCGCCGCCAGCCCGGATCACGCGCCTCCGTACCTCAGCTTTTCAGCGCTCGTGCACGTCTCTAAGCTCTTTTCTCTTTCCTTCTAGTTGTAGAACTTCCACTCAGCCAGCTTTCCCGTGGTTCTGGGTGATAGACATTTTGTCTTTTAGTTGCAGTTTAAATTGTTGTGGGAGGCAGCAGTTTAGGTGTTTACCTATGCCGCCATCTTGGATTCCTCCCTACTGTTGATATTTGGCTCTGTTGACTAATGAGTTTGCCGACCACTGCTCTAGGACATTAGAATCTATTTATCTACCTAGCACTTTGAAGGCATCCATGTTTGAATTTTGGCCTTGTGGAGCTCCTGCAGGAGTCTGGCACCCTCAGGGGTTCCTGGGCCACACTTTGAGAACCATTGCCCTAAGGTTTTAGTCTCAGATCTGATATAAGTGCCCAATAAATGCATTTACTTGGTGATGGAATATTAAAACCCTTAGTTTAAAAGACTTCCCAGAGACCTGGCAAATGAAATGAGAAGTAAGGTAGCAAATATATTTGATAGAATTTAAGACAGTTGCTCTTTGGTGCCTCCCCAAGGTGTCCCCATGTTGATCTGTGCACCATGACGCTACGTTGTATCCTCAAAGAGGAAGGGGCTCCTCTACAGTACACCAGCCTAATAGGTGACCTTTTTAAATACATTTATTTTTATAGGTGAAGATGTTACGTGATTGAAATGACTTGTGTAAGGGGACAGACAGACTGTCCCCTTACACAAGTGCCAGAACTTCTGACCCTCTTTCCATCTGTATCCCCAGCAGAGCAATGAATGGCGCCTTTTAGCTGCTATTAACCAGCTTAACACTTAGCTTTTCTCTTAACAGGAGCATAATGGTTCCCACATGAATCTAAACCACAGAAACAAAGAATCTTTCCCATTCACAGTGAATAGTAACCCAGGAGAACTCACTGCCACAAGTTATTATTACAGCAAATAACTAAGCAAGGACAGAAACAAGATCAGACACTTGTGTGAATAGGGAAAACCAAGGCAAGCTTTTAAGTCCATTTGCTTTGAAGCAGCAAAATGGCCACTAACTCAAATCTTGGAAGACATCTCAGTAAGATGATTAGGTGTGGGTTTTGTTTTGTTCTGTATGGTTTTTAGGGAAAGGTTTGCATTTTATTCTGAAACATTCTGGGCAAATCTGAGAAGGGATTAGCTGCAAAGCTCTTTGGGAGGCCCCAATGGGTTTTTACTTATAACTGTAGATGACAGGTACCCCTTTGTACTCTCCAGCTTGTCCCTGAGGGAGCCTGGTGAATGGCATCGTAATGGTCTGCTTCCCTGTTGCTTTCTCCCTCTGAGAACTCCTGGTGGGCAGGGGTTGTGGCTTGGTCACTGTGCCACCCCTACTGCAAGTCACACGGATTGATTATTTGTTGAACTAACAAGTTTCATTGAACCAGTTAGATGTTGTGTCATTCAACATCCTGGAATTCCATTTAGGGGGAAATTTAATTTTGTGTGATATTGCTTTTCCTAAATTTCCTAAATTATTTTTAGTTAATTTAACTTATTTTCCTAAGCAGTAGGACTTCTGGGATCAAAATCATACCTTAAAATGCCTCTTCTCTCTCTTCCCTCGGAACCAGACTTCAGGCACAAGGAGTAGGAGGCAGGTATGCCATAGAGTCAGAAAGCAGGACAATGTTTAAAACCAGAAATTATCTTCTTGGAGTCATGCCAGGTCAGAAACAAAAGGTTCCAGTCCCTTGAGGCATCTTGGAAATTGCTGCATGCAAGGTAGTTCTTTTGATAGAAAAATATGGACATGAGGTTATTGTCCTATATACTTTCTTTAAATTCTCATGGGTTTTGTGACTGTATGCATGCTTTAGGAGAGCTCTGAGTTAAATTCAATCACAGCACATGTAATTATAATAACAACAACAATAAGAACTCTACATAGCAAAACATTTCCAAGTGCCAGCTGGTGGCCTACTTACAAAAGCAATTACAGGGTCTTCAGGTTCATTATAATGAGATTTGATTTTTGTTTGGGAATCCCTGAGCAATACACAAATAGAAGATTTCCCTATGGTTTGTAGCTGTTACTATGAGACATATATATCATAGTTAACTAGAATTTTAACTCGTTTCCTTCATTCATTTTTTAAATTCATGAGATAGTTGCAACCACTATAAAATACACACTTTGCTAGGCCCCCAAAAATGATTTGTATTTGGACAAATACAAGTATTTATACATTCCTTATGATATGCCAGGCACTATTTTAGTTACTTTACTGTATTATATCATTGAATCTCCTGACAACCTTATACTGCAGGCATTTTACTTGTCCCTGCCAAGAGTTCATAGTCTTTTGAGGGAGACAAACACTTAAGTAGGTAAATATAGTGGATGTAGTGGTGGAGGTATTCCAAGGATTATGGGTACACAGGAGAGAGACATGTGACTCCATTTCCCCTTAACACCAGCGTTGAGGAGGACATGAGGAATATTGAACTAGGTCCTTATTCTTTCTTTCATGTACAATTACTTAAACTTTCATGGTTTGAAAACATTTTTTAATATTTTATAACAGATAATCTGACATACATATACCACTGTGTTCAGTGTATTTCTAAATATTAAAGTGTTAGGCTTTAAAATATATCTATTTTATTCTAAACATGTGTACTAAATCTTGCTTCTACTATTTTGAGCAATCTGTTGGTTCAGTCTGTATGACCCAGCCAGTGTGGCTCAGTGGTTGAGTGTCGACCTATGAACTCACAGTTTGATTCCCAATAGGGGGTGTGTAGGAAGCAGGCAATTAATAATTATCTCTCATCACTGATGTTTCTATCTCTCTCTCCCTCTCCGAAATCAATAAAATATATTTTTAAAAGTTCAAAAGTTTATACTCATAGAATAAGAGGATGGGGAAGGAAACCAGGTAACTTCTATGATTGTAGCCCCTGGGTGGGTGGTAGTGCCGTTTAGGGCAGGAGGAGATCACAGAAGAAAGAGCATTGGAAAGGGAATATAATGCTCTTGAGTTGGAGTGTGTCTGTGTGGATGGCCAGGTAGAGATATCCAATAGGCAGTTAGATATAGTAGCTATCTTGGTTTGTTCAGGCTGCTATCATAAAAACACCATAGACTGGGTGGCTTATACACAACAGAAATTTATTTCTCAAGTCCAAGACCAAGGCACCAGGAGATTGTGTTTGATGAGAGCTCACCTTCCAGTTCATAGACTGCTGTCCTTTTTCTGTGTCCTCACATGCAGAAGGGGTGAGGGAACTCTCTGGAACCTCTATTATAAGGGCACTAGTCCCATTGATGAGGGCTCTCCTTTCATGACTTAATCATCTCCCAAAAGTCTATCTCCAAATATCATCACATTTATTAGGTTTGAACATATGAAGTTGGGGGGAGGGGGGACACAAACCTTCAGTCTGTAGCAAGAGCCTAAGGCTCAATGAAGGTGACTTATTTAGAGGGAGAATATTGGTCATCATCAGCACATCAGTGACTGTCAAAAGGGAGAGAATGCACTGAACAAACTGTCCAACCTCAACGAGAAGGCAGGGGAGGTGGCAGGGGGGGGGGGACATATGCAATAATTTAAACAAATAAATACATAAACAAACAAACAAATAAATAAATCTACATCTTTAGTAATTGCTAATTGACATTAATTATCGTATTGAAAGGGAATAAAAATGCTAGCTCTGTTATAAAAAAAAAGGGGGGGAGAGAATGACATCACCAGCTGGAGTATAGAGAGGGAAGGACAGTGATTGGAGGGTGAGGCCTGGGGAACACCGTCTTCTGATGCAATAACACGCAGCCTCTAACAACTACTGGGTGTCCTTTTGCAGCTCAGATCAAAGTTTGACTGCTGTCTTTCCCCCAGAATGGCTTTCTTCTCTTCATTTCCTTTCTCATTTCTCTCTTCTCCTATTTCTCCCTGGTTTTCCTTACTACTTCACCATCTTCCCCCTTCAGGTTTTTATTTATTTACTATAAAATATATCACATATAAGATGAGGGCTTTTTAATGCATTTGTCTGGTTTAAAGAAGAGTAATAAAATAGACATAGTACCAGCTGATGAAACAGAATATTCCAGATTGGAACCCTCCCTGTCTTCCCCTCCCCTTATCCCTCCTCCCAGAGGTAAAAACTACTACTCCCTTTTTTTTTTTTTTCCTGTGGGTTTTTTACGTAGCTTTATCATATATAATTATCACTAAACAATATTTTGCTTTTTAGGGGGTGTTTGTATAAATGGTATAAAACTGTCATTTTAGTGACACTTGTCCTTGATACTGTTTTCCAATATTATGCTGGGGAGGTTCATCTTTGCAAATGCATGTAGCTGGAGTTCCCTTCCACAGTTCATCCCTTCTCCCTCAGTGGACCAGGGCTGTGGCTGTAAGAACAGTGTCCTCACGATCACCCTGTCTGCATGTTGGGCAAACCTCTGTGCCCAGGGATATTCCTGAAATGGGAACTGCTGACTGTGCTGTATGCGCAGCCAGACTCTTTTCCAAAGTCCTTGTGCCGATTTAGAATCCCACCTGGAATCTTCTCCTTTTCCAAATTAAAAAATACTTATTTTGTTGTTAAGAAAACTATATTCATTAAATATTTTTATATAGAAAAAAATTACCATCAGTGTGGTACTCCATGACCAAAAAAAAAAAAAAAAATGCTGTTCAGCATCCTTTCCTCACTTGTATTTAATTTCCACCTTATCTTCTCTTTTTAAGTGGTTCCTTCTCCATTTTCCTTTCACAGGCTCACTCTACAAGCCAGAGTGCCCTTCTTTACACCCTTTGGTTCCTGTTCTCTGTTTCTGTTTTGCTCCCTATTTCCCCACCCTCTTCTCTGCCACCGGCCCTCGAGGAAGAGCCACCCATATTCCATAATCCGAAATTCCCCGTGGATTCAGGGGCCGGAGCAAAATTCCCACCGTCAGAAACGCAGGGGAAGGCAGGTGCTGGTGGCCTCTGGAAACCCCCTCCCCTGGACTCCCCGTCCAACCCAGAGCAGCTTGTTTTGTTTTTTTCTTTGTAATATGTGTCATCGGTATACTTAGCCTGTGGGGACTAGCGGATATTGGGCCTGTTGAACTCCCTGTCTGTTTCCTGAGTGGAAAGGTACACAGCACTGGGACCTGCTCAGTATTCCCAGAAGTTATTTATGAATGCAGCTTGAGGTCTGAAAATAGAAACAGCAGCACAGGGAGGTGTCCCGAGGTGAGGGATGCAGGGCCCGTGGCTCTTCGCTAGAAACTGGCAGCCATGGCCTTCAAGAAAGAGCAGAGCAGAGCCTGGTCCCTGTCAGGGCAGAGGGAAGCTGAGCCCCCTCCTCTTGTCCACAGTGTCAGGGAAGGATGCAGAGGTCACAGCCCCCTGGAAGGGCTGGGCCCCTTTTTGGCTGGAAATACTTTGATTGGCTCCCAGCCGCCGGGTGTTTGGGCATCTTGTCTCTGGACTGTATGCTGTCCTGTGCCATTACCCTCGGGGGCATTCCTGGAGACCAGGGGGATTCTCTCTGAAAATTTGTCCTGCAGCAGACCTGCCCAGGGTGGGTTATCACTCAGCTCCCTTTCCAATGCTTCTTCACTTTTCCTCACACTGGATCCTGGGGCAGCTTTACAAACAACTGATACTTGGGTCCCACCCACAGGGAATCTGACATAATGGGCTGGAGTGAGGCCGGGCCATCAGTTCTCAAAGTTCTCCAGATGATTTTCATGTGCAGAAGGAAATACTGCCTAAGCTCCAAGCTGAACCGCTCGGGGATATCAAGGGACCAGGCTTCATTTTCTAGTATCTGCTTTAATAGCTATCTTTTGTGGAAGCCCACTATGTCCCCGACAAGGAACTAAGTTCTGTTCACTTTCGCTCACAATGATTAGGCCTGGGTTACTGATAAGGAAACAAAGGCCCAGGTTTGCACAGCAAAATTTGGATTTAAATTCTGATTTTTCCAACTTCACCATCTGTGCTCTAGCCACTTCATCACACTGCCCCTCTCTTGGAAGACTGTCAAGGAGGGTTTGGAGAATAGGAGAACTCTTTCATTCAATGTAGCAAGTTGGTGTGATTTAAAACATGAATGAGGCAGAGACCAAAGAATGCAAGGGAGTGAGGAGGGAGTTGCCCAATTTGAATTTGGGATCAAAATCCAGTCTACAATGAAGTCTTTCTTTACGTGGTTCAGAGGAGCCACAGTCACCTGCTGCTCTGTGGGTTCCAGTGCGGGTGGGAGAGGCAGGCCCGGGCAGGGCTCTGACTCAGCTTCTATGGCAGAGCCAGAGGAGATCTCATGCCCACAACACCCACCAGACACCTTGATTCGGGGGCCCTGGGATCAGCCCAGCACACTCTGATGGCTGGAGACCCCAATGCAGCTCCCTGACCAGAAAGTAGAGACGAGCAAGCTAAGGAACTGGCAATAGGATTTTAATTTTTCTCATTATCAATTTTTTTCTGTATTAGTTTTATGATGAAAAAAATACTAAAATATTAACTATATGTGAGCACTCATTCCATAGTTGCTTGTTCTTGAATTTACAATCTTGCCAAAAGACACTTGCTATAGACTGAGAATCTATTTTAAAAATGAAGACTAGCCCGGCCAGCGTGGCTCAGTGGTTGAGCATCGACCTATGAACCAGGCAGTCACAAGTTTGATTCCCAGTCAGGACACATGCCTGGGTTGTGGGCTTGATCCCCCTTAGGAGACGTGTAGGAGGCAGCCAATCCATGATTCTTTCTCATCATGGATATTTCTATCTCTTTCTCCCTCTCCCTTCCTCTCTATAATCAGTAAAAAAAAATAAAGACTATAGAGCCTAAAGCTATTTATTAGCATGTAAACCATTTGGTCACTTCATTTGGGCAAAAAGATTTTCTTCTTTTGGAGCTCAGACTCTCTACTCCTATAAACTGCTTCCTGAATTGTGGCATTCCTCTTCACTTCCCATCAGCAGAATTTTAAATGATGAGAGAAACCTAATCTCGTTTAGGTTGCAGAGTGGCCAAGCTGTTCTCCTGCACAACCATTTCCTTTCCATGATAGCTCCCTCTTGCCACCTTTTTAACCTGAGCCAGAGAGCCCCACTTCCTGACTTCGGGAGGCAGAGATGCACTGGGCCTGGATCAGGAGAAGAAGACACCTGCCTGGACATCTCTCTTCCTGTCATGTTGCCATCTCCCTGGCTCTGCAGTTGTTACCCCAAACACCAAGGTAAGACACAACTTGTCACACTCACCTTCATGGTGCCTTTGTATATTTGTGTTGGAGAATCAGGATCTCCCAAGGAGCTGACTTGCTATTTCTCATTAAATATATTGAATGCCCCAAACCTTTTATGGAAAGCCTACCAAAGTCTTTCTGACTACGTCACAGAAGGTCAAAGATAATAGCACCCAAAACACTATTTAGTTCCTTGTAACGATTCTTTTGAATACCTCAATCATCTAGGTCAGTGGTTGGCAAACCGCGGCTCACGAGCCACATGTGGCTCATTGGCCCCTTGAGTGTGGCTCTTCCACAAAATACCACGGCCTGGGAGAGTCTATTTTGAAGAAGTGGCGTTAGAAGAAGTTTAAGTTTAAAAAATTTGGCTCTCAAAAGAAATTTCAATCGTTGTACTGTTGATATTTAGCTCTATTGACTAATAAGTTTGCCGACCACTGATCTAGGTCCTTGAAAAAAGATCTTGCAAAAATCTTGAAAAGACCTCCTCTTATGAAGTCTATTTTAGAAAGTCTGCATGTACCTAGGCACACGGACACACACAGTCCCATAGAAGGGTGAAGATGGTTGTATTGACACTAATGGAATAGGCAGCCATGTACAGGCTCTGGTTGAGGCGAACACATTTCTCAAGACAGAACTTTTTCCCCCTTTCCAATAATGGAGCATATAGACTGGCAGGACAATAAATTCCTGGAAGTGTTCAATCTTGGCCGTGTTAGGTGAAGGGCTGTTTCTCTTACCTCTTACCAAGCCTCCAATTCCATGATCCTTCTGCTGGGAGGGCAGTTAAAACTATTCTAACCCTGAGCATAGAAAACCCGCATAAACATAGGAAGAAAGGCCTTTTCCGTTGGTTGGTTTTTCCCTAGAGAGGCATGACACCGAGAAATGCAATACCTTGGAGGAGATAATTGCTTTTATTACCACAAATAAGACTCTCCAGCTTGAAGGCAGACAAACTTAGCTCTACTTAGGCTCATGTAACATTGTGAATCTGGCTTGTTTTTACTTCCTTGTGTGGAATTAGGTGGGAGTTTTTGTTCCAATCTGAGTGCGGTGGAAATTGTAGAAAGGAGAGGCATAAAGACAGTGCCTGTGTGATGGAGGTGTCACCACAGGAAGACATTTGACCTGCCAATCAGCTCAGTGGAGTAGGGTTACAGGAGAGCCAGAGACCCCCACACTGCTCAGCTCCTGGGGCAGCAGTCATATTGTCTATGTGAACCTAACGGTCTCTAAACCACTAATGAGTTTTCCTGAAATCCTTGATGCCAGTGGGATTTTAAAATGTGGTCCAAATTATAGTCCATAAATCCCTAGAAGTCTGCAAATATATTTTTAGGGATTCGTGCATTTTAGGACTTTGAAAGTTCTGGATCATTTGATGGCCATTTAGAAAAAAATGTTATGGGATTGTAGAGCCTCTATCTGCTTATGTTTACCATCAAAATGTCACCAAGGTATCAGTTAAAGTGATCTTTTCAAAACATCAAAATAACATTTACGGTCCAGCTGGCATGGTTTCATGGTTGAATGTCGGCCATGAACAAGGAGGTCACGGTTTGATTCCAGGTCATATGTCCAGATTGCGGGCTCGATCCCCAGTGGGGGGTGTGCAGGAGGCAGCTGTCAAAGATGTTTCTCTCTCATTGATGTTTCTATCTCTCTCTAATGTCAATAAAAATATATTTGAAAAAAATACCATTTATACAGAAAAGTAGACCTTTTCCCAATCCATTAGGTACCCACTGTTCAACCTTCTCACCCATCTTACATTTCTGGGTCTGTGGTCTCACACAGAAGCAATCATGTTGAGTTTCTGTTCTGGGAAAGCCCCCATTGAGGAGATAGGGATGGAACTGGGCTGTGAGAGAGGTTGGGACTTAGATAGGGAGGGAGGAAGGGGAGGGGTGAAGGCAAGAATGTGACCCCTTTCAGGTCTATGCACTTCTAGTCCAGGCTGTTGCTAATCCCACGGGTAGAGCCCTCAGGGAAGTAAGCTGATCCTTTATGAAGTACCGGAGTTAATGGATTGTACGTAGTTTTTTAAAAAATGTCAGTAACAGTCATGATTTCTACTTGCCTTCACCTTAGCACAGGTTAGGGATGAAATTTGCTGCAAGATACGCATCTTAAAAAATTAAACTATTTTTGTTTGGGAATCTGGCTTTCCATTCCCAACATGAAAAACAGATGTCATTCTGCTTTGGCTCACTTAGTAGTTGAGGGATTGGTAGCAGGCAACTGGCAAATATTCATGAAAGCCATTTAGATTGGCTTGGTAACCACCATAAATCCATATTTTGATTTTGTCTGTGTCACTCCCATAAGCTGAATTCTGACGGGCACATCCAAAGTTTCCAGAGGGGGTTGGGGGGACTACTCCAGATCCCCTAGGCCCGTGGTCGGCAAACTGCGGCTCGCGAGCCACATGCAGCTCTTTGGCCCCTTGAATGTGGCTCTTCCACAAAATACCACGGCCTGGGCGAATCTATTTTGAAGAAGTGGCGTTAGAAGAAGTTTAAGTTTAAAAAATTTGGCTCTCAAAAGAAATTTCAATTGTTGTACTGTTGATATTTGGCTCTGCTGACTAATGAGTTTGCCGACCACTAGGCAAAAGGCAGTGAGTTAGGGTTTCTGAGAACGTGTGATTGGTTCATTCATTTGAGGAAGCGGTCTTCTCCTCTCTCTTCTTCCCCAAGCCTTTCTTTCACATAACAAGGCATTTTCTTCTGGAACTGCAATATTTGATTCTGAGCCATCTCTTCCTTTTATTATAAGCGCAAACACATCCCATCAGGTTCCTTTGAGGTTTTAAATGAAATAAGCGAACTTGAAGTAGCATCACTTGGAAAGTTTCCCATCCTGGCCCTCGCTGGTTTGGCTCAGTGGATAGAGCATCAGTCTGCCGGCTGAAGGGTCCCAGGTTTGATTCCGGTCAAGGACACATTGCCCAGGTTGTGGGCTCGATCGCCAGATGGGGGCAGGCAGCCCATCAATGATTCTCTTTCATTTGATTTTTCTCTTGCTCTCTTCCTCTCTGATATCAATAAAAATATCTTAAAAAGAAAAAGGAGCCGAAACCGGTTTGGCTCAGTGGATAGAGCGTCGGCCTGTGGACTGAAGGGTCCTGGGTTTGATTCCGGTCAAGGGCATGTACCTTGGTTGGGGGCACATCCCCAGTGGGGTGTGCAGGAGGCAGCTGATCGATGTTTCTCTCTCATCGATGTTTCTAGCTCTCTGTCCCTCTTCCTTCCTCTCTATAAAAATTCAATAAAAATATATTTTTTTTAAAAAAGGAAAAGAAAGTTTCCCCTCCTAGAGGAGTCACTAAAGTTTTGCCACCCTGAAATCTGTTTTTTGGAATATTGACTTTAAGCAGGCTATCAAGAAACAAGAGACTCAGAAAGAACCTCTGACCATCCCCTTTTCCTCCCTAAAGGAATTCAGTTAGAAAAACCTGCTTCAGAAAGGAACCTTAGCTATTCACCTTAGCACTGAAGAATTAAATGTGGCCGGCATGAAGGATCCAAACAAAATCTGTTCACCAGATTCCCCCTGGGTCCCCTTGTTTCTGAGTGGTCCTGGTATAATTTGTTATCCAAATGTTGCCTTTTCCTCGTCTACTTGTGAACTGCCTACCTCCCCTTCCTTGGTCCAAAATAACATATCTACTTCTGGGGATATGCCTCATTTTGCCTCACTGTCTTTGGAGTTTTCATGCTCATGTGAATTCCCCATGGCCACAAATTTTATTTTCTCCTGTTAATCTGCTGTATATCATTCGAATTATTAGACCAGCCAGAGGAACTAAAAGGGTAAAGAGACAGTTTTCCCAGCCCTGACACCCCCAAGTGCCCTTTGCCCATCCTCCCTCTGTGTACTCACTGCACCAATGTGAAATCCATCCCAGCAATGCAAAGCCCAGAACACAGCCTGGCCAGCATGGCTCAGTGGTTGAGCAGCAACCTATGAACCAGGAAGTCACGGTTCGATTCCCAGTCAGGGCACATGCTCAGTGGGCTTGCTCCCCAATGTGGGGTGTGCAGGAGGCAGCCAATCAACGATTCTCTCTTATCATCAATGTTCCCATCTCTCTCTCCCTCTTCCTTCCTCTCTGAAATTAATAAAAGTATATTTAAAATAAAAGAGTTTTAAATAAATAAAAAGCCCAGGACACAGCATTGGAAAAGTTCTCGTGCAATATCTCAGCCACTCACTAGCTGGTGACCTTGCCTGGCCAGGATATAGACCTGAAGTACTAGTCATGATCTTGCCCTCACCCTCAGACCCTGCTCCCTTTGTTGAGAATAGAACAATGAAACCTGTAGGAAAGTTTTCTAATAGGTTGCTTGAGTCCAAATTTTGACGTATGCCTGTAAGCAAGATCTCAGCAGATGGAGAAAATGCTCTGCCGAATGGTATTTTTACGGTTCTTTTCATGCATTTAGAATCAAAGGAGAAAATGTAAGTAAGGAAGATTACATGAAATCTACAGATGGTAGATTAAGGAGGTGGGAGAAAGCAGAGCTGGAAATCTCTAGGATTGGGTCAAAGGCAGAATGGAAAAATACATACTTCCTTTACATTGGTGGGTACAGGACAGTTGCCAGTCCACATTTACAGCACACAGAGATGTATACGGGCAACAAGATAACAGTGCGGAGTCCTGTGGTCTTGTTTCTGGTGCCTGCTGCCTCTGTGCCTCCAAGGGGTCTGGAAAATAAAATGACTCTGACATTTCAAAGGTTTGTTGACCGAGATGCACAAAGATAATAGATAGGACTCGCTTAAGATAAAGATTGACCTTTTATCAAGGCAGCTACAGGCCAGGACGTGACTACCCACCATGATCTACTTAGGAATTTTTATGTTTAGACCATCCTGTGTGGCTATTTTCCATCACCGAATTTGTGGGGCCTGCCATGGGACACCTGCGAGCTTATCAAGTTTGGTGTATAGCCCCTTTTTCATTCATACCTTCCTATCTCGGTCCCAGGATCCTGGCCTGGCCACAGCCTCAATGTCTACACTTCCACTGGGCTGGAATGACTCCTGCAAGTGGGGTGTGGTGATAGATCAGACAGGTATAACTAGGAGATTGTTCTGGTGTTAACTCTCTGTGTTGGCCTTGAGCAAGTTACTTCACTCCTCTAAGCCTCGGTTTCCTCGTATGTAAAATAGGGATAATAATAGTCCTACTTTATATGTGTAGGACTATTGCAAATTAAATGAGAAATGTATGTAAAACACTTAGAACAATTAGCTCTTAATGATGATATGATGATGATGATGGTGATAATGATGATAGTGATAATGACTTTCAATCCCACCCCAACAGGGTATTTTGAGGATTTCAGCCAGTGTTACCAGGGGAGATCCTTGTCTTGACTCTAGACTGTATCCTTTTCCTCTTTCTTCTCTTGAGAACTTGATCCACACCGGTGCATACTCCATGATTATATACTCCATGATTACACTGGCTGACATGCTTTATTGCAGAGAGCAAGAAACCATTTCTCCTGCTGGCTCACAGAATTCAACACCTTGACTTTTCTTTGTTTGTTTTTTGCATTTAAAATTTTCTTCAATTACAGTTGACACATATTATACATTTCAGGTGTACAACATAGTGCTTAGACATTTATATAACTTACCAAGTGGTCACCCTGATAAATCTAGTACACACCTGACACCATACATAGTTATTACAATATTATTGACTATATTCCCTATGCTCTACTTTATATCCTCATGACTATTTTATAATAGCACAATTTGTACTTTTTAATCCCTTCACCTTTTATCCCCATTCTGACAACCCCTCTCCCCTCTGGCAACCATCATTTTGTTCTCCGTATTAGAATAATACCCTCTAGGTCCATCATGTTGACCTTGACTTTTCTTTTCTTGTCATTTATTTTCCTTATTTTCACAGCTTCAAATGTATCTGTCACTCCAGGCTGAGGGACTCTACCCCATGACTCTCTTGGAGTGCTTGTTCATCAACACCTCCAGCCACAGCCTTGGCTCCAGCAGTGGTGCTGAGATTCTAGAAAGTCTGGGGGATGCCTGGAAGACTTCCTCCTCCCTCACCATTTAGCCCCACGCCCAATCCCAAAACTCTGTTGCTATTTCCTTTATTTGCCTACAAATTTCTCCCTGCAGAAGTTCATTTTCCTTTGAAACTAAGTTGACTCCCACTGAGCTGATGTGAAACTGTTGAACTGATTTGTACTCACCAGTGATTTCTCTATACCTACCAGTAGGGTTGTTGGGTTTTAAGGAAAGCACAGATTAGCTATCATAGAGACTGCTGAAGTTTTCCAAAACGGTTGTAGGGAGTTACATTCTCACCAGTGAAGTATGAGTGTGCGAGTTGCTCAATATGCTGGTCAACATTGTGTCATGCTGGCCTTTTAATTTTAGTCATTCTGGTGGGTGTATAATAATATTTCATTGTGATTTTAATTGGCATATCCTGATGCAGTGCTGATGTTAAGTAACTTTTAGATGCTTATTGGCCATTTGGATATCCTCTTTGGCAAAGTGCCTGTTTAAGTCTTTTGCTCATTTAAAAAAAACGGATTATACTTTTCTATTCGTAGAGGCTCTCTACATATTCTAGACACTAATGCCATGATAGATACATGTATTGTGAACATCTATCAGTCTGTGGTTTGTCTCTTCACTCTCTTAATTGTATCTTTTGGTGAAGAAAAGGTTCTTAATTTTAATGTGATCCAATTGATCAACCTGATTTTTTTTCATTTTTTTTATTTATTAAGGTATTACATATGTGTCTTTATCACCCCATTGCCCCCTCCACCCACCTACCCCCCACTCATGCCCTCACCCCCTTGTTGTCTGTGTCCATTGGTTAGGCTTATATGCATGCATACAAGTTCTTTGATCAACCTAATTTTTTAAAAATATATTTTTATTGATTTTTTTACAGAGAGGAAGGAAGAGGGTTAGAAAGTTAGAAACATCGATCAGCTGCCTCCTGCACACACCTTACTGGGGATGTGCCCACAACCAAGGTACATGCCCGGGACCCTTCAGTCCGCAGGCCGACGCTCTATCCACCAAGCCAAACTGGTTAGGGCTGATCAATCTGATTTTTAATGCTCAGTGCCTTTTGTGCCCTACTTAAGAAATCTTTGATTACCCCTGAAATCATGAAAATGTTCTTCTCTGTTTTCTTCTAGGAACTTCATTATTTTACCTCTCACATAAGCTCTATAATTTATTTTGAATAAATTTTTGTGTGTAGTGTTAAGTAGGGGTCAAAGTTCATTTTTTCCCATATAGACATATACAATTCATCCAGGATCACTCTTTCTTTCACTGAATTACAAGAGTGCCTTTGTTATAAAGTACTTCTATGTATAGGTCTGTTTTGGGTTCTCAATTCTGTTCCAGGGATCTATTTGAATCTCTTTGTGCCAATACCATACTGTCTTGACTATTGTAGCTTTGTAATAAATCTTGACATCTGCTATATAAATCTTCCAATGTTATCCTTCAAGATTATCCTGACTATTCTAGATATTTTCATTGCCACATAAATTTTAGAATCAGGTTGCCAATTTTTTCTCTCTCTCTCTCTCTCTCTCTCTCTCACACACACACACACACACACACACACACACACACACACATGCGCGCACGCATACACACACGCACTCTACTGGCATCTGATTGAGATTCCATTAAACCCATAGGCCATTTGGGAATAGAACTGATGTGCTGACATAGTGAGACTTGACAAATGCCTCCAATGTTTAAGTCTTTAGTTTCTCTCAGCAATGTTTTATCATTTTCAATGTATACAAATTTCTTAAAATAAAATATATCTTTTTACTTGTCATAATTCTTTCACTTTTTATTGGGGGGAAGGAATAGCAATGTTAAAATTATTGAAAATCAAATTCTATTTCCGGTCTATTGTTAATAGCTTCAAAGCAACCTAGAGGCTCCACTATAGCTTTTGTCTAGATACCTCAAACCTCCTCAATATCTATTATGTCCTGAGTTTCCATAGACTCATTCAGTCCTCCCCACATCTCTTCACTCCAACTCTTCCTTCTCTGTGTCATGTTCTCATCCTCAGAAGTGGTTTTATTTTGTTACTTACCTACCGTAGTGTTTCAGACTAGGTGTTTGTTTGCAAGCTAGCTTCAGTAAAAAGATACTTTACCATAAGGATACCGCGGGTCTACACTTGAACTTGTATGAGACTACTAACACTGTAATGCCACATGCCTCAGCAGATCTGCTCAGTGTAAAGATACCATCTGCCCATTCCAAGCTATTCTTAGTCAGTCTTCTTAAGTTTTGATGTATCTAGCTGTTATATTCCTCCTGCAACTCTTCTCAAACTAAATATGTCTGGTGTGCTTTGGGAAATATGATGCCTGGAGAGTCTCCTCATCTAAAAGGAATCTTCAGGGCCCCCTACCTGCTCTTCCCTGGACTGAGACGCCCCCCGGTTCACATCCCCTCCCTGACATTGATCCTTTGCAGTTCACTCGTGAGATTTTATTACACAGACCTCCCCCAAGAATCTATCGTCGATTCCATTTCAGTATTTCAGTTGGGTGGCAATGCACTCCTCGTGTGAATTGAGTGGGCGAACAGAATGAATGTTGACATGGCTGCCGGAGGAAATGGCTATAGAAGCAGGGGTGGGACAAGGCCTATTTGAGCCAAGAACAGCCTTTCTGACCAGGCCCTTGAGCAGAAGTGGTGTTGAAAGCCCAGCTGGTGGTCAAAATCCCTAGTTACAGCTGAGCAGCCCCCCTAAGCCGCTGGCCTCAGAGGCAGCCTATTCAATGTTAAGACAAGAAAGAACCCATCTGAACACTCTGGAGACCAAACTCAGTGAAGCTTTTCATTAATTGAAGCTTGGATAGAAGTGCTAGAATCACTCTGGGCATCTCCCAAAATTAATTAACTGCTTGATTAAATGAATAAAGAGAAAGCTTATGAAAGAGGATTTCAATTCTCTGTCTACCATGATTGGTAAGGTCCACTCGAGAGAGAGACTCAAAGGAAATTCTGGGACCAGAACAGTGGGGTCAGTAGAGCTGAGCCAGAGGCGGTGGCCTCATTTGGGTTGGCTTCCAGTGTACAGCCCCCGCTGCCAAAGCAGCGACGCCTTTGTTCAACTCGCCACTTGCTTTCCCACACCTTGCCAGGAACCTCCTCTTCAGGAAGCCTTTTTGCCCACCTTTCCCAATTACTCCATGCCTGGGCTGGGTGATAGCCATCCTCTGTGCTTATGCATCCTGTGCCCACCTCTATCACTCCACTCTGTGCCATGATTGATAGTCCTGCTGTCAATCTTTGCCACTTGATCATAAGCATCTCCATGAGGGGGTGTGTCTTAGTTGTCCTTACACCCCAACTTCTATTTGGCCTGGCATGTGATTGTGCTCAATGTGTTGAAGACTGAATTACTATTAGAAATCTATTTGAGATGTTTTCATGGTTTATTTGATATAACTGTAATCAGTTGCGAGAAAAATCTCTAAAAGTATAAATTGGTTGAGCATGTGGGTCACCTGTGTGTCTTTTCTTAAACTTAAAAAAAAAATTTTTTTTTAATCCTCTCCCAAGGAATGAGGCTATTTTTTCCATTGAATTTTAGAGATATTGGAAGGGTAGGGGAAAGGGGAGAGAGAGAGAGAAACATCAATGTGAGAGAGTCACATTGATTGGTTGCCTCCCACGTGCACTCCAACCGAAGCTGGGGATTGAATCTGCAATCGAGGAATCAAACCTGAGACCCTTTGGACCATGGGCCAACATTCTCACTACTGAGAAAAACTGGCCAGGGCTTTCTAAACTTTCTTTTTTTTTTTTTTAAAGAAGCCACGCACTCTTGTTTAATTAATTTTTGCTATTTAAAATTTAAAATCCACATGACTGTGCAATAAAAATACGGCATTTTGTATGCCCAGTGTGTAATAACATAGTTAAAAGGTTCACGACGTGTATTTTAATGTTGCCTAACACACTGTCACCAGTGGACATGGATCTGAGTCCATGGGAACCACCAAGCTGGGCAGCTATTTGTCAAGCTCACCGGGACTCCTGCTGCAGCAATGAAGACAAAGCTTTTCTGTCCCGGTCCCCATGCCCCTGGCATGAGTGGTTTGCACTAAGTTAGACTGGAACTGCCTATTCTCTAAAGACTTCTCATCATGGGCTCTCTTTTTCTAGCTCCACTCGGGGAATCTAGGTTCTATAAAGTAGAACACCAAGGGGAATTTGAATTTGCTATTAAACATGGAGTCCTTGAAGAGTTTCTTGTAAATAACTCACTCCTCTCAGAAGAGCTGCAAGGTGAGGAGTCTTATCAGTAGCTGAGGTGAGCAGTCTTAGGCTCCGTGGCCCCAAGGGCTGGGCAGACTCACCCCACACAAGCAACAGATGCCATCCTTCCTTTTTGATCACTTGAGTCCACTGGGGAAAGAAAACAAGTATGGCTGAAAGAAGGTCACGTTTTAAACATATTGGCACCAGATGTTTATCTGTTAGGGCTGGGCTAGGATGTTATGAGCCAGAAGGGGGCTGCCCAGGGAGGGCAGGGTGACAAGTGGACACTACAGAGAGATGGGAAGTGCCAGAGACACCCTGTTCCTGATGATGATTTTGTTTAGGGACCCAACTGCTGGAAATCACCTTTTAAGCTTGTAGAGTGTGTCCTAGGCGTGGCAGCCTCTCACCTACAAGGTTAGAGCAGGACGACCTTGGTTCCCTAAGGGTCTTTGTCTTTGCAGAGCCTTAGAACCAGTAGGAACCAGTAACAGAAACAAACTATTGAATGAGTGAGCTTAGTCAGGACCAATGGTGGCAGAGTTGCTAGATAAAATGTAGCATACCAAGTTAAGTTTGAATTCCAGATAAACAGTGAATTATTTTTAGTATAAGTATGTCCCAAATATTGCCTGGGACATACTTATATTTAAAAAATCACTTGTTATGTGAATATACTTTACACTACTGAACTATAGTTATGCTGAATTAAAAATAGGATGATAAAAATTATTTGTTGCTATTTGAGAGTCCAATTTAACTGGGTGTCATATTTTTTATTTGCTAAGTCTTGCAACTTAAAACAGAGGTAAAGAACACTCCTTCCCTTTCCCCTTTGCTCTAAGCCAGGGTAGGTAGTAAATGTAGTCATAAAGATTCTTTTGGGCTCAGTAATTCAGCTCCTGAGGTGGATGTAGGATGAGGCAGACAGCCTGGGATAAAGAATGGGGTTCCAGATCAGAGCTGCACTCCTTTCCTGGGAGTCTGCAAACTCTGGGAGGGCCAGATCCGATGGCACACAGTAATCCTGGGTATCATGGGCCCACTGTGGCCACTCAATCAGGGGACTAAAGATCCTGGAGGACAGGCCCTGAGAGAAGTCAGAAGTCAATGGCCCAAATATGCCTGCCATTGCTCCATCTCGAACTGACGGTCACACCCAAGTCTTTAAGCTGCAAAGCCTTGCCTAGGTGCACTGCCGTATAAGCAAACCCAATACCACCTCTGAAAACCTGAATTTGCCCAAAACACAGTAGCGGGTGATTATTTTATCCTGTTGACAACAGGATCAGCCACAGGCTTTCTTTAATTAGTAAAACAGCCCTCGTGCATTTAAAATGGGATGCCATTTGCAAAAGAAAATAATAACCAAAAAAAAAAAAAAAAAAAGAGGAAAATTGGCACACCACCCTAATAAAGGCCAAAGATTGTAAAAGCAAGTTATTCCCGTAGAGCAGCAATTTTTAACCTTTTTCACCTCAAGTCATACATAAACCAATTACTAAAATTTTGCAGCACACCAAAAAATGAATTTTTTTGCCTATCTGACAAAAAGAAAATAGGTATAATTTTGATTCATTCACACTGGACAGCTGTTTTTGTGTTGGCTACTGTCATTTTTTTTTTTTTAATTTGACAATCTAAGGGAAAAGAAGTCAGTGCCCCTGACTAAATAGGTGTTGCATGTTTAAAACATTCTTGCAGCCCTTGCCAGTTTGGCTCAGTGAATAGAGCATCAGCCTGCAGATTGAAAGGTCCCAGATTTGATTCTGGTCAAGGACACATGCTCGGGTTGCAGGCTCAATCCCCAGCAGGGGCTGTGCAGGAGTCAGCAGGAGGCAGCTGGTCAATGATTCTCTCTCATCATTGATGTTTCTCTCTCTCTCTTCCTCTCCCTTCCTCTCTGAAATCAATAAAAATATATTTTAAAATAATAAATAAATAAATAAAACATTCTTGCAGCACACCAGTTGAAAATTGACGCTGTGGGACGGCTCCTGGCAGACATCTTCAGGTGTCCAGGACGCCCCGGTGCATGAGGCAGGTTCAGTGCTGCGTGAAGGGTGGCTCCACAGCAGCGAGACACCCGCTGGGAGGGTCACAGAAGCAGCCTCCTCATCTCATAGCACAGTGCACATGTGTGAGGTCAGGCTTCTGTTGGCTTCCATTGGTGAGGTCCCTCCCCACCTTGGATGTGGCCAGCAGAAGTTGGAGAGGTGGTGAAGACAGGCAGAGAGGGGTAAGGGGAGAATCACTGCGTTGATGGAGAGAAGAGGAGTAACTTACTCCACTTGGGGGTGGGGGGTTAGGGGGTATGTGGGTTGGATTGGGGGAGCCCCAACAGGGAATTGTGTTGTACTGCTTTAAGAAACTGTCATGAGGCCTGCATTTGGTAATGATCTGCCCTGAGCCAAAGTATGAAAACTTGACAATAGAAAAAATGATAATAATAACTATTATTATCTTAATAATAATAAAAATACTTTTAAGTAATATAAAACTTTAAAGTAATAATAATAATAATAAACAAAATCCTATCCTTTGTGTCATGGGTTGAATTGGGTTCCCCCCAAATAGATAGGTTGAAGTCCTAACCCCCAATAGCTCAGAATGTAACTTTATTTGGAAATAGGGTCCTTGCAAGTGTAATTAAGTTAAGAGGTACTAGAGTGGGTGGGCCCCTAATCTAATGTGACTGATGTTCTAAGACAATGGACATGTGACAACAGAGACACACAAGGAGAACGCCATGTGATGGTGAAGGTGGAGATTGGAGTGACATAGCAGAAGCCAAGCCACACCAGAGACTGTCAGCAAACCAGCGGATCTGGGAGAGGGGCCAGAAGCAGATCCTTCCTCAGGGCCCTCAGAAATACCAGCCCTGCCAACACCTTCATTTCAGACTTCTGGCTCTAGAACTCTGAGACAATAAATTTCTGTTGTTTTAAGTCACCCAGTTTGTGGTCCTTGGTTACAGCAGCCCTAGGAAATTAATACCAATAATAATAGTAATAATAATAATAATCACCATTGAATTATTACTATGTGGCAGACACCATGTTAAGTGATTTAATCAAATTATATTACATATTTTTCAGCACAGCCCTGTGAGACTGGAACTGTTTTTATTCCACATCACAGTTGAGGAGAGGGAAGCTTAAAGAGGCCTGAGGTCAAATCACTTTAGGTAGAAACTTAGACAACAAAGAGAGAAGTGATTTGGGGTGAGAAACTTTCAAATCACATGTTAGAAGCATTACTTACTTCATCCAGGTGTTAGATCATCCCTACTCAGCAATCAAGGGGAAATAAGTTTAAACTAGGAAGGCTGAAAGAGTCAGGATAGGCTAGGTTATGCTGCAGTAACAAGTGAGCCTGAAACCCAGTTCCTAGAAGTCTCAACCACGTTCATTTCCTGGGTAGAATTGATGCAATGGTGAATCTAGATAGAAACTAAAAGGAAGGACAATCAGAGCAGCAGCGGTCACTTTAATTTGGGGAGAATCTAGATTCATGACTTTTTAAATAATAATTTTGCTAAAAAACAACAACAACTAGGCTTTATGATCAAAGCAAAAGTTTCTTGATGGTAATTGCCTGATGAAATGTTATTGGCTAAACCATAGTTAAGTTTTTCATGGATTAAATGTGTAGAGGATAAATAGGATACCCATTTAATACTTTTGTTTTATGTTGTTCCTTTGTGATATAATCAAAATCTTTTTTTAATCAAAATCTTTTATCCTCTGAAATAAACATTATATCTCAATAAAGTATCCAACACATAGTAGATGCTTACTTAATGCCTGTTGAATGACTAAAGGAAATGAATGTTAGGTGTACATACTATGAAATAAGACACAGGCAGAATAATCCCAAAGAAAGGAACCAAATAACAAGCCTTTGGATGCTTTTTACCTCTGAAGGCTGGGTTTTCATGGGCCAATAAAATCAAAAGAAAAAACTGGACAAGTTGACCAGTAAGGGCTTTAAAAACAACAGCAATGATCACCTAGTAACTCCATCAGTAAAGTAAATCAAAATGTTAGGCTGGACACAGAATTAGACTAAGAACAATCTTTAAGTTAAATACACTTAGCTTTTTGAAAAGCTCACTGCATTGTCCTTATTTTTTTCTCATTTTGTCAAAGCTAAATACACCAATTGGCACTGAGATAAACCACCTGCCTTCCCCTCCAGAAGTCTCATAGACAGAACCCTCCCATAGGGCCTGGTGTCAGCTGTACAAATGCCCCCATTTATCGGAGGGGTGGGATCAGTGCTCCCAGGGACAGTGCCCCTCCTGGTTCCCAGTTGTCTCCCACCAAGCAGGCAGAGTGGGTGGTGGAATTATCTCTCTCATGGGACAGCACCCAGGGCCCTAGCTCCTGGACTTCTGCCCGGTCTCCCTGAGCAAACAGTTCTCACAGGGATTAGCCTGAGGCCCAATCTGCCTTCCTCTCAGTGACAGGGTGCATTTCCATCCCTTCTCTCCTTCTCTCCTTCTCTCTGCACCACCTGGAAAGGCTACCCGCCTTGCAGCTGCCTGACTGCTTCCTGGGCCTCTGACCCTGCAGTTCTCTGTGGAGCCTCCTGGCAGCACAGAGCTGATGGGGAACAAAAGTGCAGAGCCCACAGCTGGGGTCTGGGGGCTGGGCCCCATCACTGGGACCTTGGCACTTCTCTCTCAGTTTGCCCCTTACCCCCTTGTGTCAAGCCATTATTGAACTTTCTGGTGCAGCCTCTGCTTCCAGGCTCCTGTGGGTTGGAGGGAAAGGGAAGCTTATTCAGTGCCTTTGACCCTCCCAGGCACACAGGCTCCAAGAAGGAGCCGCCTTCACTGCCTGGGACTGGGAGATGTGGCCCTCGGTGTGGTTCATAAGAAAGACATGCAAAGATGAGTACAACTGGCACTTACAACAATTTTCATTTCTATTTGCACACATGGGATGACCTTTAAAGGGCCCTAAAAGGCAGCAAGGATTTTTATAAATTTGTTGGATGACATAGCCATTTGGGCAGCCAGGAAGATAGGGAGATGTACTAATTAATACAATAAATTGTTTTCAGGGCAATAAAATAGAGAAATAGGATCATGTTTGCTCCTTTTCACCAGGCCCTTGTTTAGCTATGGGTGTGTTTCCCCAAGTTTAAACTTTGAGAGTTACATAACAGTTCCCCTTGGCTTATAACCAGACTTCCAGAGTGGGGAGGTGGCATGGGGGATCCACGTGACTCTGGGCTTCCTGGTTGAGTTCTTTAAGGAAAGGCCCTCCTTGTAGGTCAGGGCAGAGAGTTTCTTGCAGTTAGGTCCTAGGGCCCATTTTTGAAGCTTTGGGGCCAATACTTTGAGCATCTCCAGTTCTCAAAACTGTAACTATTAAAGGTAGGAATGTTATCACAGGTGACCCTTTGAAGAGAATGCCAAGCGCACTGAAATGTCTATACTGGCAGCAGCCACTTGAGGGAACGTCAAAATTTCCAGCTCTTCAAGTTCTTATGTCAGTGGTGTATGAAAACAGTGATTCTCAAAAGCAGTGTCTTGCGGAGCCCAGGTCCTAAATGTTTCCTCTCTCCTCTTGCTTGCCTCCTTCCGCCTAGTTACCAATCTCCTAGCTGCTGATTGGAATGAAAGAAAGGGGAAGAGAGATTACCATTAGGATTGAAGGGTTCAAACTTCTTTTGGTAGAACACGCTACCTATCATTGTAGTGAGGATTAATGGCTCCAAGCTCTTAGATTCCTATACAAATGCAAAGCTCCCAGCTAGACAACTCTGATGGGGGTATGGGGAGTGGGGGGGGGGGGGGGGAGAAGGGGGAGACAAGGCCTTGACTTCCTGCTCCAGAGGGGGTCAGAGGAGGAGGCCCAGCCTCAGCTCCTGGGGGAAAGCAAACATTTCAGCTCAGGGAAAGCAACTTAATCTTTTGCAATGTGCCTGGGGCAGAGAGAAGGCCCTCCCATAGCTATGGTGGTCCATTGGAGTCTACCACTCAGTGTGAATGTAGCAGAGACTTTAAACCCCAAAGAGCCCACCCATCCTCTACTTCTCAGTCTGATTTGCCATTTTAATGGGAGGTTGGTAGAATAAGTGGGAAACATGACAGCGAACACAGGAATGTGAAAGTGTTGTCTATGACTAAAACGGACCAGATAATTCAGATTATTGTCCTGTTTTTTCTTAACACAATACTCATTCAAAAATTCAAACATTAAAAAGAAAACTGAGCCCTGGCCAGTGTGGCTCAGCTGGTTGGGCTTCAGCCTGTGCACCAAAAGGTTGCTGGTTCAGTTCCAGGTCAGGGCACATGGCCTGGTTGCGGGCTCAGTCCCTGGTGAGGGGCATGCAGGAGACAGCTGATCAACATTCTGCTCTCATATCCATGTTTCTCTCTCTCTCTTTCTCTCTCTCCCTCCCCCCCTCTAAAAAAAAATAGAAACAAATCAATTAAAAACCTTTTATTTTAAAAAATATTTTTGTATTGATTTCAGAGAGAGGAAAGGAGAGGGAGAGAGAGATAGAAATATCAATGATGAGAGAGAATCATGGATCTGCTGCCTCCTGTATGCCCCCCACTGGGGATCAAGCTCACAACCTAGGCATGTGCCCTGACCCGGAATTGAACCCTGACCTCCTGATTCATGGGTTGATGCTCAACCACTGAACAACACTGGCTGGGCAATAGAAAAAAAAATTTTAAATAAAGAAAGCTCACGTCTACCACTGTGAGATAACAACTGTTTAAATTTGGTGAGCATTTTTCCAGATGTGTGTGTGCGTGTGTGTGTATTTCATTGTATATGAGTATTGTAATTTATTATATCTGATTTGATGTATATGAAATTTTCTAATATTTTATTATAAACTATACTACAATGGACATATTTTGAAATTTGGCTGATTATTTACTTAAAAGTAAATTTCTAGAAATTAAATTGCTGCATCAAAGGGAAAGTGTATTTTAAATTTTGATAAAGATTAGTCTTTTGCCCTGAAATTTATAATCTCAACCTCAGAGTACAATAATGGCAATTTCCCCATATGCTTGCCAGGCTCTAAGATGCTTTTTAAACTTTGCCAATATGAAGAACCCATATATGTAACAGTTTAAAGATGCATTTCTTTGCCTGCACGGTGTGGCTCATTGGTCGAGCATCAACCTATGAACCAGGAGATCACTGTTCGATTCAAGTCAGGACACATGCCCAGGTTGCAGGCTCAATCCCCAATGTCGGACATGCAGGAGGCAGCTGATCAATGATTCTCTCTGATCATTGATGTTTCTATTTCTCTCTCCCTCTTCCTTTCTCTCTGAAATCAATAAAAATATATATTAAAATAAATAAATAAATAAATTTGCATTTCTTTGATTACTTGTGATAACCACTGGATTGATGTTGATCACCACATTCATTTTTCCTTCATTAATTTTAAAAAATTTTTAATTGTGGTAAAATACACATAAAATACCCAAAAGTAGGATTGCTGCATCATGTAGTATTTATATTCTTAATTTTTCGAGGAACCACCATATCATTTTCCATAGTGGCTGCATCATTTTTCATTCCCCCTAACTGTGCAAAAGAGTTCTAATTTCTCCACATCCTTGCCAACACTTGTTATTTTATGTATGTTTGTTTGTTTTATAATAGCCATTCTCTTGGGTGTGAGGTGGTTGCCAGTGTTTTTGAACCTTATATAAATTGAACCATTCAATATATATTATTCTGTGTCTGACCTCCTTCGTTTAATATTATTTTTATAAGAATCATTCCTGTTGTTTCATAGAGCAATACTTACATAATTTTCAATGCTTTATGACATTACATAAATTTGTCATAACTTATTTATCCACTTTAATGTTGAGGGACTTTGGGTTGCATCTAGTTTTTTATTACGATGGCTACTACAGGGAACATTTTAAATGTCTTTTTGTGTTCACATGTGTGCCCTTCTGTTGAATATCTGCCTATGAGTAGAATTGCTGGGTCATAATGTATGCATATATTTAGCTTTAGTAGACACTATCAAACAGTTTTCCAAATATGTTGCACCAATTTGTGCACCCACCACCAGTATGTGAGATTTCTTGTTGTTCCACACCTTCACCAACACTCAGTTGTTTTACTATTAACCATTCTGGTGGATAAAGAGTGGCATCTAATTGTGGTTTAAATTTGCATTTCCCTGGTGCATATTGGCCATTTGGATATTCTCTGGTGATCTGCATGCTAAGTTCCTTGCCTGTTTCCCTGCCCGCCCCTTTTTTCCCTGTTAGTAACCTAAAGGACTTCTTTATTCATTCTGAATGAGTTCTTTGTTAGAAATATATATTGCATATCTCTTTTCCCCCCCAGTCTGTGGTTTGCCTTTTCATTCTCTTAAAATGGTATCTTTTGATGAACAGAAGCTCTTTATTTTCATGTAGTCTAATTTATCAATGTTTTCTCTTATGATTAAGTGACTTTCATGTCCTGTTTAAGAAATCTCTGCGTATCTTAATAGCATGAAAATATTCTCCTGTGTGATCTTCTCAAAGTGTCATTGTTTCACTTTTCACGTTTAGATCTACAATCCAGCTGGGTTTTCCTTTTAATCATGTGAGTTAGAGATTAAGAGGTTTTCTCCATATCGATATCCACTGACCCAGAGGCACTGCTTAAGAAGACTGTCCTTTCCCCCACTGTGCTACAATATCATCTTTGTTATAATTCAAGCGTCAGTTTGTTTCTGGTTTCTCTATTCTATTCTGTTGATCTATTTTTCTCTCATGCCAATACCACACTCTCTTCATTGTCTAGCATCATAGTAACTTGTGATAGCGGGTGTCTTTCAGCTTTGTTCTTCATGATTGTCCTGGTTACTCTTGGCCCTTTGTATTTCCATATATAATTTAAATTCACTTGTCAAGTTCCATATTAAAAACAGGCAAACAAACCTGCCAGCATATTTTGGAGGTTTACATTGAATCTCTGATGGATTTGGGGGAAATTGATATCTTTAAATATTATATGCTCCATTTATTTAGATTTTCTTTAACATTTTAAAATTATGTTTATAGTTTCTACATAGAGATCTTGCATATCTTTTGTTAGAATTATTCCTAAGCATTTGTTTCTTTAATGCTATTGTATATAGTTTCAAGTTTAGAATTTAATTTTCTAATTATTTTTGTGGGTATTAGAAATACAATTGATTTTTGTGTATTGATCTTGTTTCCAGCAGATTTGCTTATTTTACTTATTAATTCTAATAGTTTACCTGTAGATTGAGCTGAATGGATTATTAATTTTCAGTATTCTTTACTATTAAAATATTTTCTCCTAAACTATTCATTTTAAGACTACACATTTTCCTCTAAGAGTGACCTTAGCTGCATATCACATGTTTTTTATGTAATATTTTCATTATTACCAAGTTGAAATATTTTCCAATTCCACTGAGATTGTCTCTGACCCATGGGGTTATTTAGTAGTGCATTGCCTAATATTATAATATTGGGGAAATATCAAATTAAAAAAAACCCACCTATGTTTTTATTGATTTTTAGAGAGAGAAGAAAGGAGAGAGATAGAAACATCAATGAGAGAGAAACTTCAATATCTGTCAGCTGCCTTCTGCATGCCCCCTGCTGGGGATGGAGCCCACAACAGGGCATGTGTCTTGACTGGGCCCAGGACCTCTTAGTGCATCATGTCAAACTTGCGATGCGTGGGCCACATGTAGACCACAATGAATATTTTTGCGGCCCAGCCAATATACCGGTACGTAAGAAACGTTTTAATAAAAATCTCATAACTAAATTTTTACAATAGCCTGTTATACATAATCTCTAATAATAATAGTGTAATATGCTAATTAGACCACACGTCCTTCCGGACGAAGCTGGGGCTGTGAAGGAAGCCGGGTCCGGGTGCCAGAGGGAAGCCAGTGCCGGCAGCCGGGGAAAGGAAGGTCTACTCTTGCACGAATTTCGGAATTTCGTGCATTGGGCCTCTAGTTATTAATAACAAACCACAATGTTCACTAATGACTGATTACTATGATCGTGTTGCATTCATTTCCCTTATGCGCCTTACATGCAGGCACGCCATTTCTCTCCACTAATACTAGCAGCGAATATTTTAGCAGCCAATTGCCACATCATTAGTATTGTACTGACTTGTTTGGTGTGCACAACAGGAAATATTTAACTTTCGGAGCATAAGAAAAATAGGTTTGAGTTACGCTTATTAATTAGTGCAGTTATTCAGTGTCTGATAAGTTCATGTTCAAGAAAAAATAGTCTTATTAAAATGTTCTATTGCTTTATGTTAACGATTACTCATTTATTTCAGCCCTTTGTATTCAGCATGCCTCCATCAAAATAAACCTATGTTTCTATGACAATCGAAGCTTTTGTTTTTTTGTGGCCCACATAAACTTAAACTTTGTTTGTTTGGCCTGTGTTAGCCTTTGAGTTTGGCATGCTTATCTTAATGCACGGGGTCGACACTCAACCACTGAGCTACACTGGCTGGGCTCGATTTATTTTTTGTTATTGATTTCTTGCTTAATTCCATTTTAATCATAGACATAATCTGTATGCTTTCAATTCTTTGAAGTTGAATTTGTTGTGTGGCTCAGCATTAGAGCAATTTAATAAAAGATCTATGTGAACATAAAAATATATCCATTCTGCAGTTGTTGGGTATAGCATTTAGAACATTTAAGTTAGTTCAAGTTTGTGAATTATATGTTTCAAATTTTCTATGTCTTTCCTGGTTTGTTGCTGTTTGCTTTAGTTTACTTGTGTGTTAAATCTAGTTTCTGAGAAAGGTGTGTTAAAATCTTCAACCCTGAATGGGGATCAAAGCCGCAACCTAGGTATGTGCCCAGGAATCAAACCTGCAACCTTTTCGAGCATGAGATGCTACCCAACCAACTGAGCCACACTAGCCAGGGCGACGTGGTTACTTTTATAGATTCTAATTCTTTGGTAAAATTTTTCATTTCGTCCTTTATTTTCTTGATCATATTGATCAGTTATTTTAAAGTCCCTAATAACACCAATGTTGAGATCACCCATTGTGGATCTGTTTTTATTGCCCATTTTTTTACTTTCTTTGTTTCTGAGCATTCCTAAAGAAAGTCACCAAATTATACCTGTTGGGTCAGCTTAAAGTCCATGGAGCAAGTTCTAGGTTTCATTCTAGATTGGACAACCTATTAGCCATCTTTTAAACAAAAAACGCTTCATATTTTTTGTAACAGCTATTTCCTACACTCTCAAAATTTTGATTCCTGCCTCCCATGTTGTCAGCTGATGACCTAGATCTCTGAATTTATAAAGGTTTGAATTTATGTAGGCCTCCACCTCAAGATTTCTCTGTTTTCTTATCTATCTTCTCTTTACTCCTAACTCGAGGAAGGTGTGCTTCTCCTCTTTAGTAAAAGAATCTCTGACCTTGATCTCATCTCAGTTGACTCACCCTAAGCCTTGCCCTGTTAATTATCCCTCCTCTTTCTTGACTCTGTAATCTCCTCTGGTTCCTTAGTTGTTGTCAGGAAACACGGTCAAATCTCCCCATCCCCAAACAAACAAACAAATCTTGCTTCAACGCCTTCAGTGGCTACTACTTCTAAGCAAACATTTCAAAAGAAGAATTTGTATCCTTTGTCTTAACTTCCTTACTACCCACTCATTCCTTGAAATTTAGTTTCTAGCCCCACCAGTTTACGGAGATTCTTTTTCCTTTGACCCTCATGGGAAATCCAGAGGCTCCTTCCAGTGTGTGTCTTCCTTGACCTCTTTGTAATGGTCAGTTGCTTCTTGACACTTTCTTCCCCTTTGGCTTCCTCACCATTGTTCTCAGATCTTCTGCTTTTCTAACAGACCCTCCATTCCCTTCACGACATCACCGTCCTTCTTCCACGCTCTCAGAGCACATGTTCTGAGAGTCACTGTTCTGAGCTCTCTCCTCTTTTCTCCTCTCCCATTCTTTTCCCCTTTAACTGCCACATCCACCCTCACAACTTCTTTTATTGCCTAAAAGAAAATGACTTCCAAAAATGTATTTCCAGTTCCATTTTCACTCTTGACTCTCAATTCCAGCTACCTACTGGACATCTGATTCTGGAAGTCCTACTAACCCTCAGATTCAACATGTCCAAAATAAGACAGTTTCTCCCCCAAATTCTTTTCCTGACTATCCTCTCTCTGTTCAAGAAGCTCCCAGTAACTCAAGCCTAAAAAATGTGTAACCATCATTGACTCTTTATTTCTTGCCCCACCCTCCGATGAATCAGACACGATGTTCTGTTAATCTCTAAAATGCTTTTTAAACGTTAGCTGCTGCTTTTATTTATTTTTGTGAAACTCTGGAGAGACTCTACTGCAAAGAAGTCCTGCCTACGGACGGACTGAAGAAGCCCATTATCATTTTATATTTATATTTGGGTCCTCAAGGACAAGGAATGGATACTGTATATTTTGAGCATAAAGTATTTTCAAATACTTTCCTGAGTGAAATCTGTAGTGCAGATGACAATAATGCCCAGTGAGTGCTCTTAGGAAGTTAACTGCTCACAGGTGCTGGCCTTGATCCTGATGAGCTATGCACTCTAATGTGGAACCCATTCAACAGTCAGCCAGTCTTCTTTTGTTCCTTTGCTATTTTAAAAGGAAAAAAGATTGCCTCTTGACTTCCATAATTCTGTTGATGGGTGAGTAGGGCAATGGCCGACTCCCAATCAAACTTATTTTGTCTTTTTATGAGGAATCTGGCCCTTCCATGAATGTTGCCAGCAATAAAGTGACCTGTTCTAATCTATATGTTTGGATTGAGAACTTGAAAATGTAGAGCAAGCTTTATAATTAATATGGATGTCATCTCTGTGACTTTGAAGTAAAAATTAGAATAAATTATATTGTATTCTAAAAAAAATAAATAAATAAAATAAAATGCTTTTTACACGCGCCTCTTCCTTCCATCATTTCTGCTCGTTACTTTTGCAATGTTCTTTCTTTCCTGTTTCTACATCTTCTAATCTATCTGGCTTGCTGCTACTAGATTAAGATTGCTTAACATGCTGAATGAATAACCAAAGTTTTAATTATGTTACCTGCTGGCTACCTCCCTATCGTTGACTAAATGAAACTCTGATTTCTAAATGAAATTTAGACTAAATAAAAGTCAGCCCTCCCTGAATCTAGTGCTAGGATCTGTCTGTATTTTTACAGCTTTCAGTCTTCCATATACTCCATGTTTCAGTCAAATATGCCATCATTTTTTCAAGTTGTGTCCTGCAATACAATAGTGCCCTTGAGGAGATTAATACTTGCTCCTTGATTTTTTTTTAAAGTTCTTTGATAATGAAATTAACCAATGCCAACTAGCATTTCTGCATAATCTCTCAAAGCTTTTACTATTCTAATGTACATTATGAATTTCCAATTGAGGGAGAAAGTATGTGGTATTTCCCAATGCTGGTTAACCATGAATCTTATTTGAGGAACCATCACTTATCTCACTAGATGCTAATGTTCCCAGGAACACATTTTGAAATAGGCTGATACAGATGCTTTGTTATTCCCCAAACATACTCCCTTTCTAACATCATTCTCTTAGATTAGAACAGTGGTTCTTTCCAAAGTCGATTTTGCCCTCCAGGTGAAATTTAGCAATGTCTGGAGACATTTTGGCTGTCAGAACTGGAAGGGATATCCAGTGGGTAGAAGCCAGAGATGCTGCTAAACATCCCACAGTACACAGGACAGGCCCCCACAGCAAAGAATTTTCCCAGTTTAAAATGTCAATCAATACTGCCATGGTTGAGAAACCTTGATCTAGATCAGCGATTTTCAACTGGTGTGCTGCAAGAATTTGTAAAGCATGCAACACCTGACTATTTAGTCAGGGGCACTGACCTCTTTTCCCTTAGATTGTCAAGTAAAAATAGGACAACAGCCAACACAACAATAGCCGTCCAGTGTGAATGAATAAAAATTATACCTTTTTTTGTCAGATCAGCAAAAATTATATATTTTTGGTGTGCTGCAGAATTTTAGTAATTAGTTTATGTGCCATGAGATGAGAAAGGTGGAAAATCACTGATCTAGGCTATCCTCCCCTCACTTCTTCCCTCTGCCATTCAAAGCTGTTTCCATTACTAAAAGTTCAGAGCAAGTATTTTCTCTTACATGAATGCTTAATTTTCTCCCTTCTATCTACAGCACTTTGAGTATTTCACTCTTATAGCATGTATCTAATTTTTTCCCGCATTATACATATTTATGTACATTTTAATCTCTTATGCTAGACTATAATGTTTCCTTTTATATAGTTTTTTATTGATTTCAGAGAGGAAGGAAGAGGGAGAGAGAGATAGAAACCTCAATGATGAGAGGGAGTCATTCATTGGCTGCCTCCTGCATGCCCCTACTGGGGATCAAGCCCACAACCCTAGCATGTGCCTTTGACTGGATTGAACCTGGCGCCCTTCAGTCCACAGGCCAACACTCTATCCACTGACCCAAACTGGCTAGGGCTAGACTATAATGTTTTCAAGTGCAGGGTCCATAATGTGATCTTTTTTTTTTTCTTTCTCCAAATAACTAGCCTAGTGGTAGCAGTAAGTTCTTGCTTGAAGAGCAAAATGAAGCTCTATTTAACTTTCTTTCAGTCACCACCTAAGTTTAATTGTTCACTAGTCTTGTCGATTTTTCCTTCTCGTTTACCCCACATCTTTCTTTTTTCTCCCATGTCCATTGCCACTGCCCTGATTTGGGCACTACGGCTCTCTGTCCCTAGTAAACAACAGGGAGGGGAGAGGGTGTCAAGGAGGGGCGCTCCACCCTGAAGTCTGGACAGGCCTCAGTTTGGCCCATGGCTCTGTCCCTTCCTACCTGCATGCTCCGAGGCAAAGTACTTGACCTCCCCAGGAATTATAGTTCTTCATGCCAATGTGGAGGTGCTTAAATCTGCCTTGCAGGGTTTTTGTGAGGATCAGAGGTAAGTATTTGAAGTACCTGAATCACAGTGGGCACAAATAAATGGGCTCTAGGAGTCAATAGCTTCTGAAGGGTTCTTCCTCCCCTCAGCCCCTGTCCCCCAGACCTTTTCTTTGATTCTCCATCATCCACAAAACCCAAGCTGCTGGGATTCAAAGCTACGGATATTCATTACCCATTTACTCAAAGAAAGTTATCTCTCATTCTCCTTCCCACACTCTCAACTTCTGACAAACTGGTCCATCCCCTGTACTTCAAATAGGCCTGCGCATTCTCATCTCCACGGTTCAGTGCACAGGCCTACCCCTTCGGGAAACCTCTCTTCTGTACACAGGTCCTATTCATCCTCCATCTCCGTCTCACCCCTACCTTCCACAAAGCCTCCTTAAATGTGTTCACCCACAGGAGTCCTTTTCTTCTCTGAATATTTGGAGTCCTTACAGTTTTCCACTAATGAGTCCATTCATTTTCATTGCCTGCTGATAGTTCTCATGTGGGGACCTATGGAAACACACCTTCTATGATTATCTCGTTTTTTGTGTGTTTCCTTGCTTTCTCATTTTAAATGGTAAGCTGCTTGAGGACAATGACCAGACTTTACTAAAGTGGCCTTGCACATACTAGAGGCTCCAAAAGTATTCAGTCTAAAATGTTCAGCCTCCTCTTAAGCTTGGAGAACGTCGTCGAATGTGCCCCCTCCATCGAGGGTCGCAGGCAGAAATCAGGAGAGACGTCCAGGCCCTGGATTTAAGTGGATTACCGGGGGCAGCCAGGAGAGGGGGACGCAATGTGCTTTGGACTCTCAGAGAATTCTCACAAATGAGAATAAAGGCAATCAGACACTAACATTTTCATTAATCATTTTAATGACTTATCTAAAATAATCCCTCTGGCTCGGGAGGATTAAATTCCACTTGACAACACCACCAATCCATGTGGAAAGACATCTCTTGTGCTGCTCCCGCAGCTACAGCAGGCCCCGCAGGACAGGAAGGGCCAGCCAGCACAGCAGGTGAGGGGCCCTGTCCTGAGGCGGGTGCCAGCCTCTTAAAGCCAACAACTCCAATTTGGAAATAACCTCACATCTACAGAGAAGTTGAAAAATAGGACTAGCACATAGTACAACCCACACAGCCTGTAATCAGACTTACCTTTCCATCCATTTTATTATTTGTGTTCTCTCCCTCTCTCCCCTCCTCCACTACCATTCCTCTTCCCTCTCTCTCCTGCTCCCTTCCTCTCTCCCTCCCTCTCTCTCTTTCTCTCTCTCTCTCTTCCTCTCTCCCTCTCTCTCCATCTCTCAGTTCTGCTTGGCTTTATTCTATGGTGGCTTTATTCTTGGTCAGCCTCTTCTCCCAAGTTGGCAGAGGAATCCCCTGGCCATGCTGGATGAATCCAACTAGTTTATCAACTCCAGCAGAACGAGAGTACCTATTTCCCAGTGATTGTGACAAAAATCCCAGAGTGTCCCTGACTGGCAGGCACCTGTACCAATTGCTGTCCAGGAGAGGCAGTACTCTCATTGGCCAGTACTGGGCTGTGTGCTCCCCTCCAGGGCCAGGAGTGGGGTGAAGTCCCCCAACCACATGGATTGAGAGTGAAGGGAAAGATGTTCCCCATAGAGACCGTGGAAGTACTCTTAGCAGAGGAGGGAAGGGCTCCTGGGCAGGCTAACACAACGCTTCCGTGTGCGGAGCACAGGGCGCTTGGCATCAGACTTCTGACTTTGAGGCACAAATAACCCACAGGCCCACCTCGTGTGACAGCTTGTCTCCTGTTCGCACATAGCTCCTTCCAGACATGGATGGAGTGGGCAGTAACTGTGGGAACCAGACTTAAAGAAAACCTTTAACTCCCCCCTCCTCAAGGGGCAACCTCTGTCCATCTGACCCTGCTTCCGGCCTGGGGAGTGCTGGTGGCTGCCTGGTGCCCACCAACAGGCAGGAGAGGAGGGGCCGCCCCAGGGGCGCCGAGGAAAGAAACAGCCCTGAGCACCTGGGGGGGGGGGGCGGGGGGGGCGGGGGGGGGGGACTCTCTCCCTCGGGACAGGTCTTGTGTCATCATCTCTCCTGCAGTCCCGGCCGGCCCATGGGGAGATGCCAGTCAGGGCTGTGCGGCTGTGCGTAAACTCAGGTCCGATGGCACGGAGTGCGCTGCAAGCAGAAGCCGACAGGAAAGCTCTAGCAATCTGCTTATCTGGCTGCCACCCTTGCTGAGTAAAGGGTCATTATCAGAATTATTCACACAGAATTACAGCAGCTGGAAGTCTGCGGATTATTCATGACATCACCCTTACTTTAGTCACTCAGCACAGATGGACCCTCCCAGGGGCCTGCCCTCCTCCCTTCCCCCCTCCTCCTCCCTCTCCCTCCCTTTTCCTGACACCTTCGAGGCTTCCCCTCCCCGCACCCACTTTTGCAGGGAGAAGTTGCATTAGGTCAGCCTCAGGCCTGGTTTCTCCCGCTGTCCAGGACCTCTGCTCCGAGTTTATCAAATTCGCATGGGCGGCCGTGAGCGGGTTACACACCAGGAGCCTCTGCAGGGGGAGGCCTGGGACTCATCCCAGTTGAACCCATTCCCGGAATGATCGCACCACTGGCTTTAGTATCAAAATGTCAGAACAGGCCATTTAATTGACCTGTCAAATGTTAAGTCTGGTTCCCACAGTTACTGCCCACGTCACCCACGTCTTGAAAAGGAACGGATGCAAGTATTCCGAAGAGGAGGCAACTTCAAGAACCCACAGACCCACTGAAATGTTCCCGGGTTGCTCGCATGTGCCAACTTTGGTCTCCACCTTCGCCACACCCGCCCCGGCTGCACCTCCTCAGCCAACAAGCCTGCACCTGCCATTCGAGCACACTCGGCGCTCGCCCAGCACACGCGTGTGCCTGTGCAGAACCCAACCACCGGCGGTGGGAGCTGTGGGAAAGCGGCGGGAGGAGAGTGTGGTTAGCAAGGTGGGTTCAAAGGCGTGGGCTCCTCCTTCCCACCAGCCAATAAGAACACGGACGGAGAATGTGCCCTGAACTTCAAGGCAAGATCGAGGCTTGGGGGAAGGCAGAAATACCCTGTAGCTTACTTATTGATTCATGTTTTGAATGTGTTTCAAATACCTAACATACACAGACAGAATTTTGAACAATGCTTTCCATCAGGCAGCACTCTGCCCCGCCCCCACCTCTGGGAGCCGCGGCGCTAGAAAGCCGTGTCTTTGGAACACGCGGCACTAAAGCAGAGTCTCGGGCCATTAACTTCGTAAGGTCTGAGTGGGCCAGATGTGCCCTTTGTGCTTATAGGCTCAGAGGCCACGGGGTTGGAGTGTGGGGCTGGAAAGGGTTCTGCGATGTGCTGAGCCAAACTTGTAATGACCCAGAGCGGTGGAGGCACCTCCCCAGAGAGCCGCCCAGGGATGCCCAGCGGCAGAGGCTGCGTATTAGTCCCTCGGGGCTAGAGTGACTCAGGACCACGGCCTGGGTGGCTTCCCCAAGAGAAACTTGCTAACTCCCATTCTGGAGGCTGGACTTCAAAATTAGGAGGTGGGCAGGGTTGGTACCTGCGGAGGGCTGTGAGGGACCGTTGGTCCCAGGCCTTCCTCCTGGGCTTCTAGATGGTCACCCGGGTGGTCCCTGCGGTGTCTGTGTTCCCGTTTCCCTTCTGTGCAGGACATCACGCTGAGTTAGGGCTACCCTACGGACCTCATCGTAACTTGTTTACCTCTGTGGAGACCTTCTCTCCACGTCAGGCCACACTCTGAGGTGCCCCGGGCGAGGGCCGGTGAAGGTTAGGAAGCCATACACCTGGTTTACTTGACGCTTGCTCAACTGTGCTTCTGGTCTCAAGGTGGTGCCTTGGCACTAACACCTCATCGTTTTTCTGTCAAACCTTTTCAGTGACTGAGGACTTTGGACAAACGCTTATGTCCATGGCATCTAGGGAGTTCTTACGATCTGAGGTTCATGAGGTCAGAAGTGTGGGGTCCTCCCCCCAAGATCGCAGGGCCTGGCTCCTGCAGACTGCCCTGGCCTCTTGTCTTTGCCAGCGGGCTGCGTCGGTGACCACCTCTAGCTTTAACTAGCGCGTCCAGGCAAGCCAGCGATGGAAGAGAGTTGCCCTCCTTCCCACATTTCCTCGTCCCAGACCAGGAAAAACAAACCCATTCGGGCCTGAGAAAATGTCTGCCTGCTCACCTGCACCCCCTCCTTCCTCCACACCCTGGCCTCTGCCCCCTCCCGCAACTTGTTCCTCCTGATCCGTGAGGGGAACGGCTCCTTCTGAGCTGGGTTCCTGTGTCATCTTCTTCCTGTTAATTAACGTGAAGTACCCGTTTCTGAGAAGTGCCTGACTATTTATTTCAGAACGGGCAAGTCTGAACACAGCTCTCCCAGCCACAGCGGAGAAAGAAGTGGTAAAAGTACTCGGGTCGTGGAGATGAGAGCCCTGGGCAGTGGGGTTCCCGCGTTAGGGCAAAGGGCGTCTGCTTTGTAGGGTGTGAGGTTCAGGGTCTTAGAGATCCTCTCTGGAGGGCCAGCCTCACCAGCAGGCAAAGCAGGCACCCACTATCGGGGGAGGGGCTCCCAGCTGGGTTACTCCTTGTCCCTTTCCACACAGCTTTAACTACCCCTGCCCCAAATTATACTATTCAAATTCTATCCTTGGCCCTTTTAAAAATGAAAATATCAGAGAGTATTTTACTTTAGCAAGCACGATTCTTCGGAATTGGGACATGAACTTCCCACCTTGGTCAGGATGGGCTGCTGTGGAGTTAGGGAGAGAAGTGGTCGGAGGACGGAGGACGGCAGCGGAGCGGGGCGAGGGGCCTTGGAAGGGCACTTCCCCTGCTTGTGGCTTTTGCTCAGGGATAGCCTCGCTCCGTGGTTACCCATCAACAAGTGTCAAGGCAGTCACTTCGGTCCTGTCATGTACAACAGAGGACAGAGGGAGCCCGCGATAAGAGGCTGGACTAGGGGAGGTTACGTTTGTAGTGCATTCGTCTTGTAAACATGGTCTTTACTCAGGGAAGGAAGTGTTAAATGAGAAAGAGACCCTACAGACAGGCTGTTTGTTTCTATTTTACTGCAGAGCACGCATAAGAAATGTAAAACGTTGCAACTCAAGGGCTCTTTCTTTTTCTCGTGTTCCGGAGGAGCTCGGAGCTTGCTCCCTGCGCTGCGTGGTTAGGGTGTTATTATAATACTTGGAGTCGCGTACTTTAAATTGGGGGAAATTAAAGAGAGGCCTGCCGGGCTGCCCTGTGGGTATCTCAGGCTTTCTCGGGATAAGCTGACTGCCTCCCAGCAGCCTACAAATCCAATGGGAAGGTCAGGCTCTTTGGGGCAAGGAATTTGGATGTGAGGCCACGATTTATAGCGAATGGCCACCAGGTGGTGTCTGCGTTCTCCTCAAGTTAATATTCTGGCTTGCTTTGTTCTCTTCCTTGATGAGAGCTGACATTTCATGGGAAGAACAGTCAATGCCGGGGAAGATGGTGGGACCTGAGGAGCCACAAGTGTGATGTTATTTGTTCAGCCTGACAAGACTCCACGCTCATAAATGTGGGAGCCACAGTCACCGACCGAGAGCTAATATAAGTGCATATTTCTTCACACAGTGGGATGCGATGATTAAAGTCCTATCAGCTCCCAACATGTATTTGGACCTGACTCAGTGCTAATTGCTTCCAACAAGCATGTTGATGCTGGACCCAGAGCTCATTGCTAGCTCTTGGGGTGTCTGGGTGACCTGGCTGAAGGGGAAGAGAAACTTTATTCTTGTGGAGCCATCTTTTCCAACCACACTTTCTAAATATATCTTTAATTTTTAAAAAATTGTATTTTAGAGACTGATATATATGTGTGTGTGTGTGTGTGTGTGTGTGTTTAAAATTTACACTAGGAAAACAGAAATCCCAATGGGAAAACTCAGTTTTAAAGGAGCATAGGCACCTCCCTAATTTTCTCCTCTTCAGCAGACATTTAATGCCTCTTTCCCCAAAGACTTACCCAGGGTAACTGGTCCGATTCCTCTGAGTTGCCAGATCTCTCCACGGACGCTTCCAGAATCTGGAGACTGGGTGTGAGCAGCCAGTGCAGTCCGGGTAGAGATTCCAACAATGATTTGGGACTTGGGACCCTCGTACCTGCACTGCCAGTTTTATTCGCTAGCACACATGCACACACATGAACCTTAGGCAGAGCACTGAGAAGGAAGAATACTTGTCTCCATCTTTTCCCTTCCACTTGTGAGTCCCAGGCCTCAGTGCCTATCCCCATTCTCCAGGGTTTGTATCAGAGCGTAGAGCAAGGCAGGCCAAGGCTGGGCCAGCCAGGATCTCGTTTGCCCCACCAGCAAGAAAGAGGCAATACCCTGAGGAGAAATCCTGTAACTCCTCAGCGCTTGAGGTTGCCAGAGCAGCATGTGCTCACACCATCCATGCTTCTCCCTGAAGAAGGCATTTGTGTACTTGAAATCATTTCTGTGGGAAGCAAGCCCCTGGCTCTGCTTCTGTCGCAAACTATGTCTCCATCTTCACAAGCCAGGTTCAGTTTATACATTTTCATACATTCAAATGGGGGCCCGTGGTCAGAGGCCTCCCGGGGATTTCAGAGTGGGTTTGGGTGTTCTATTGACAGCAGGTGTCTCGTTCAGTGGTTAAGAACACCCACCTTGCTGTGGCATGCATCCACCTCTTTACCTTTATTTCTTTTGAAGGTTGCAGATACACACCATTTGCAGGAAACATAAAGGGGCATCAAAAGAGTGAACAGGAACTGGTGTCTAGAGACTCCAGGTTCCCTGCCTTACCAGTCAACTAAGAGAAGCAGCCGTGCAGCTGATGGAAATATGCCCAAAGGAGTCAAACCAACTGGTTAAACTCTTGGCTCTGCCATGTGGAAGCAGCTAGCTTTGCACCAATTACGACTGGGAACAGGTTTCCACTCCATTCCCACGCCACATCAGAGAGGGTTGAGGGGGCAGACAGGTCTTCGCCCTGAAGCCCTGCTGGCATCCCCACTGCACGGTTGGCCGCGCGCCACCTGGTGGTTGATGGAGATAAAACAGCCTCCTGAGCAAAACTGCACAATTTTGAAGTAAGAGGGACTTTTTAAAATGATTTAATCTTGGCCCCTTATTTTCAGTGGAGGAAATTCAGGCTAAAAGGGGATGATGGGCTTGTCTGAGTTCCCACAGAGGTAGAGTGTGGAGGTTAAGAACAAGCATTCTGGCGTCTGTCTGTCTGAATCCAGCCTTGGCAGTCAGGTGCTAGTGTAACCTTGGGCAAGTTTTGTAACTTCTCAGTAATCGGTTTTCTTATCTAGGAAATGAAGGAAATAGTGTTCACTACCTCAAAAGTTCTTAAGACGATTAAGTTGGGCAGTGTGTGCGATGGTGCCCGGCACCATGCCTGACCTTAGGAGGAGACGCCTCTCTCGAACATGCTCTCTTGTAGTACTTACCTGTATTTATAATTTCTTCTACAGTGGATAGCACTATAATCTTTCATTCTGACCTTAAGTAGAAGAAAGAAGGATCTCAAAGACCATGGAAGAAAGCAGCAATGGGAGCCGAAACTGGTTTGGCTCAGTGGATAGAGCGTCAGCCTGCGGACTGAAGGGTCCCGGGTTCGATTCCGGTCGGGGGCATGTGCCTTGGTTGCAGGCACATCCCCAGTAGGGGGTGTGCAGGAGGCAGTTGATGGATGTTTCTCTCTCATCGATGTTTCCAGCTCTCTATCCCTCTTCCTTCCTCTCTGTAAAAAAATTCAATAAAATATATATTTAAAAAAAAAAAAAGAAAGCAGCAATGGGTATTTGACTTTCAGAGAGAACATTTGATTGGGCTATTGAGAAAAGGGAGAGTGGAAATGATTTTTGGGTGCCATCATGGCTCAAAGCCATTGCCACAGATGAAAGGTCTTGGGTACCCCATCAATGTGGGTTAGATGAGTGAAGGGGAGGGGCCTGAGCACAGGGCTCATGGGCAGGACTGGCTCTGTCAGAAGAGAGAGGTATGAAGGGGGACGCAGAGAAAGTCTCATTTGGCACTGTCCCCTGTGGCCCCAAGGATCAGCTGGGAACCATGGCAGTCACACTCTTTCAGGCTTCTTCTGTGCTTATAGCACTGGCATTGACAAAGGCCACTTACTTAAAGGCACAGGTACCAAGCTCTTTCAGTAAGTGTGGACACCTTCGTCCTGTCTGTCACTGGCCTGGCAATTCTGTTGAGAAGAGGACAAGGGAACCTCGCCAGACACTGGGGAGATAGAAAGGGAGAAAGGAAATGAATACCCCAACCTCTTTCTCCTCCTTCTCACTAGTCTACTCACAGTGCCTCCCAGGGGTCCGACCCAAGTCGGAGCCAGGGGCAGGGAGCCTGGGTGACGCAGCCCGGAGATGTCAGCCTCCCGGGGCAAGGAGCCAGGCAGAAATGGGTCTGGGGGAGTGACAGAGAACAACAGGTGTAGCCAATGGCTTGTACATGTGCATAGGTTGTTTCATTTTTTCTACTATTTACATATTTACCTGAACTTCTCTCCATTTGAAGAGGTTCTTTATAACTTCATCTTAGGCGACTGGGACACCAAAAAAAAAAAATAATAATTAAAAATGAAAAAGGGATAGACTGAGATCGCAGCCTACGGTATTGGGTGTGTTTCTGCCCAGACACCTTTTAGTGTGGGCACCAAGGCAGATCGTGCCCTTGGGTGAGACGAAGGGGACGCTGGCTTTGTTCTCCTTTTTACCACCTTCCATATTTAATTAGAGGACTTTCTTTTAAAATTCTTCCTGTTAGTCAGTGTGGAACAGCTAAAATTAAAACATGCTCCACAAACCGACTCAACAAGCTCACCTGGTTTATCACTGACTGGCTGCGTGTCAAACCTCTGAGCTCCCACCTGTGCCCCGGAGATTCGGTGTGGCCTTCATTTGTAGACAGGAACTATTATGGAAGGAGGGCCGCTGCTGCCACTGACCATTTTCTTTGGGAATTTCTTCCCAAGTATCATGCGGAATCTCAGGGAGATGATTTGGAACGAGCTGTCTGCAGGCCATGCAAACTGGGCGGCTGTGTGTAGATTACCCAGCCTGTGAAGCTGACATGTTGGTTTTGGAAGATGTTTTAATTTCTGTTCCAGTTATAAATAGTAAGATGAAAGCACATAGCTGAGGATTCTGACACGGTATGCTTTTAAAAAGCCTGTGTGACAATGAAATAGTTTAATGCAATAATAGATTTCTTTGCAGGACGTATAAAAAGTGTGAAATCATTGAAGAGGAACTGTGAGACAGCACATTAATAAGACTGTGTTTAACGAAGCCAGTTATTTTACTCTGATTCCAATAAAAGTCGTATAAGGTAATCACAATACAAGGCAGTTATGATGCTGGTGCTTCTGAAATAACAATTTTTGTAAAATGAAGTTATTTTCCTGAAGGAGTTGAGATAAAGAAAAGCAAAAGAACATCAGAGCCTCTGGAAGCATTCAGCTGCTGAGTGAAATCTGCAAGTCAAAGTTATTTGCATGTGATTCTCAGAAAAGAGAAAACAGCCATGAAAGGTTACTTAGAGGAGACATTTTAAAGATTACTAGAACTTTTATTACTAGAATAAATTCAGAGAAGAAAGTAAGGAAACAAGTGAGACATATGTGACTGTGCGGACGGCTGACGTATCTCAAGCAATTCTAATAGAGCCTCACATGCATAATCCCAGGCAGCACGTATGTACCAGGAGACCGGGCATGGATTAGATGCGGTCCCTACACACTTACCATGTAGTTGGGAAGACACTTCAGCACAAGACAAGCATACACACAAATGCAGACATATAATTAACACCACAGAGCAGCCATTGAGTCTGATCTGAACACATCCTTCCCCACTTTTGAAACGGAAACTGCACAATAAGGCAGTTTAAGCAACTGAACAAATGGTCAACAGAGCTGTAACCAGCCAGGCTTTAAAGTTATTTAAAAATAGCTGTTGTTTCTCAGCTTTATTTTCACTTGAGAACATTTCCCTCTACATCTAGCCTCTCTTTTCTTTCTCTAACACTAAGTGGGAATAACAAACCTGGCTGGCTTAGGTGGGTTTGGAGGCAAAGAATCTCTTGTCAGGTAGGGTCACTGTGATGACTCAGATACAAATCAAGAGTGATTACCATTATGGAAAGAGGGTTCTATCAGTTCAGACTAAAATCTCAAATAGCTGTGGTCTCATGTAAAGGACCAAAAGTAGGTAGATTATACCTGGGAGGGTGCTTCCGGGACCCAGGCTTCTCTCTTGCTCCTGCACCACCCTCAACACGGGCTTCTGCCTCGTTGCTTCAGGGTTGCTACAGGGGCTCCAACCATTATGTCTGGAAGAGAAGAGAGAGAAGGGCAGGACCCACTCTTTAATGGAGATAAAAGAGTGCATCTTAAAGGTTTATCTTCAAAGTCTCAGACAACATTTCCACCTGTATTTCATCGGCCAGGGCATATCACACATGAAAGTGTCTCTACTTTGCCACTGTCAGAGAAGAAGTGTGTGTGAGCAGAAGTGGCAATAGTCTACCCTCCACACCTCCACTCCATGGCAACCTATGAGTGTGTATTCAGTCCTGGGAAGAAATCTGATAACTGGGTTTGCAGTTCTTGTTTGAAAGAAAGGTACAACCTGCCCCCCACCCCCCCCACACACACACACAAAACAAACACTAAACCTGAGACTTGAAAGTAAAAGAGACCAAAGTATTCTGCCACCTCAAGCTGTTTGCAAATCATGTCCCAATATTCTCCTTTCCCTCCAATTTACAAAGTCCCAGTTAAAGCAATTCTCATCTGGGCATCAGGGGCTTGGTAAAAGGACCCCCAGCCCTCCAGGGTGTGGGGTGGGGTCCTGCTTCCACCGATTTCATATGTACCCATAGCATAACCTTAGGTGGAATAAGTAACTCCATGCAGGACTCTGACAGATGTTTGACATTTTGGTTAGATATTGTTGACTACAGAAGGGCAGATTTCAAGATCTAAAGATTTTTTAAATAGTCAAGAAAAATGGGAGCTTCTCCGGAATAAAATTCCAAGCAGACAAATATGAAGGAGCCTGTTGCTGGAGAAAGGAGCAGTGACTCCAGAGGCCTGCCCTCCAGCTGGTCCTGCAGTGGTCCTCTCTCAGACCCAGGCCGCTTCCTCCGGCCACCCTGGGGCCTGGAGTTGGGCTTGGTTTCCCTTCCTGGTCCGAGCTGCAGCCGCCATTCTTTCGGCTTCTCCTCTCTGGCAATTTGCCTGCTGAGTCGGATGGTCTTGAAGCTGGATTTTTTTTTCTGGTTGTTCTCACACATCTGCATTTAATCCCTCCAGGTTAAAGCTCTGTATTGGCAAATCACAGAGAAGAATAGATGAGATGATGGTCAGACAGATGCAATTATGAAGACATTCCAGAGGCTGCATACATCTCAGGGCCTTCAGCTCAGCCACCCTCACAAGGTACGTGGAGGCACCACCCCCCCACCCCCGACCCCTGCTCACCCTGCCCGTCCCTCCCCTCCCCTCCCCACAGCCTCCCCCTGCTTTAGGCACAGAAGGGGAGAGGCGATGGGGGACTGATCTGGGAATGATTAGTGGTGACTGTCCAGGGTGGGAGGTGACAGTGATGGTGGTGGTGACACAGAAGAGCCAATCTATACGCATCACAGAGAATTCACATTGCAGGGGGGTTTCAGATGACTGACTTAACCTCAATGAAATATTTCTTCCACGAAGGAAAGTCACCTTCAGGTGCTTCCTCACAGGACTTTAAAGGGTGGATGCACTTGGCAGAGGGGCCCAGAACAGAACGGAGGGCACGGAACCTCCAGCCTAATTGGCACTTGCTAATACAAATGCCCAGAGCTAGCCAAGTGACAGGACAGGGCCATCTCAGGGCCATAGGACATCACTGTGGCCTCAGGAAACGGGGACCTTCTGGGAGATGAATCTCTGAGGCAGGTGTATCTTTGCCGCAGCTCAGTGGGCAGCTCGGTGCGCAGCTCAGTGAGCAGAGCCTGCTACACTGCAGTGCCCCCTGCGCCCTGGCCAGGTGCCTCTGCCCGGGGAACACCTGTCCTCTGTGGGTGGCACCCAGGCGAGGCAGTAGGGAGGGCTCTGGAGCTTGCTGTGGCTGTCACTCTGCCCAAATCAGTGGTTGCCACATGGGGACATGGACCAAATGTTTCTAGATCTTCCAGTTTTTCGGGAGAAGTGGAAGATCCAGACTTCAACGTGAGCCCTCCTAATTTATAAATGTAGGCAACTGTTTCCAATGCTTTTAAAGAAAACCATGAATGGCCTCTGAGGCAGGAGGTCGGGGAGCCAGGCTGGAGGAGAGTGCTGGAGGCGGGCTTTAAAGTGAAGGGCAGATAAAGATGGCAAAGGGAGGGCTAGGCCTTCGGGTTGGGATGGGCTATGAAGAAAACAGAACATGGGTGTGCTCTGCTTCTATTTTGTTTCCATGCCTTCTGTTAAGAGGAGGGCTGGAAAGGGTGGAACCACAAAGCTGAGTGACATGAAGCTTAGCACAGAAGCAGCACTCACCTTCTTCAACAGTCCAGGCTGCTGGCTGGGCAAACTCGTCACCAGAACTAACACACAGTGTTCACCATCTGTCAGACACAGTTCTTGGCATTTAACTCAGTTCATCCTGTCTACAACCCTATTTGGTGGGTGTTGGTATAATCCCCCTTTTATAGGTGAGTAAACGAAGGCACAGAGAGGTTAAGTCACTTGCCCAAGGTCACACAGCTAGCAAGTAGCAAAGCTGGGATTTGAGCTCAGGCAGTCTGGCTCCAGAGTTCTCTCCATAACCTCACCTTGGCACAAGAAAACCACATGGACAGGACTCCCAGCATCTGTGAGAATCCTGTAGAAAGGGTGGGGGTGGGAGGCTGAAAACTGGAGAGAGACATAGTGTCCTTACTTCTTATAAAACACTTTAAATAACATCTTTCACTTACACAAAAATGTAAATTATAATACAGTGACATAGCTGTGAACCCACCACCCAGCTTAAGAAATAAAAGTTCACAGGTATGTTGTTGTGTGTGGCCTTTCTAAACCCATTTCCTTTGCCTCCAAGCCCAGTGTAAGTTTGCATAATTTTACCACATCTGTGTGTATCCATAAACAACTTACATAATGGTCTGGCAAGTTTTTAGGCTTTGCATAAATGGCACCATCTTTTATGTAGCCTTCAGCAACTTCTGTTTTTCTAACCCTGTGTTTTTGAGGTCGATCTACAGAGGTAGGCGTAGTTCATGTTCACTCATTTTTGTACACCTTTTTTTATTGAAGCATGACATTTATGTAATACAATCCCCAAAGACTCAAGGTACAGTCAAGGAATATCTAACACAGTGATTACACTGTGTAGTCATCACTTAGCTTAAAAAAGATATGTAGAGCCTTCCTTATAACCCCTCTTATGTTCATTTATTTTAACTGCATGATAGAGCTTCATTGTATAAGCATACTGCAATTTAAAAATCTGTTTTCTTATTGAGGAACATTTAAGTTGCTTGCACGTTTTCTCCTGGTAAACAGCGCTGCTGTGGACATTGGGGTCCATGTCTCCTGGGTCTCAGGGGCAGGAATTGATTTCGGGTCTACACCAGGCGCTGTCTTGCTGAGTGTGGGATCTGCATGTCTCCAGCTTCACTGGACATTGCCCACTCGCTCCCCAGAGCTGCCCAGCTCCCACCGGCTGCAGTGTGTGACCTTCCCTTCCTCCGTGTCCTCGCAGCACTTGAAATGGTCAGACTTTTATGTTTCCTAATCTAAAGGATGCAAGATATTTTCTCATCGTGACTTTAATTTGTATTTCCCTGCTGACAAACAGATAGAGCACCTTTCCGTGTTTGTGTGGGCTACTTGGGTTTCCCCATTTGTGAATTGCTCATTTGCGTCCCTGGCCAGTTTTTCTACTGCGTTGATTATCTTTTTTCTATTGATTTACTGGAGTTCTATGGGTAATCTGGATACTACTCCCATGTCAGCGATACCTCAGGGTATGGTGGTTTCCTTCAGTTTCCAAGAGAGGGAGGAGGATCCATTTCGTGAGCTACAGACCACAGAGTTTGATATAAATTCCTAGCAGCATTCTAGAATAGATTAGTCAATAGATGATTTGTGAATATTTAGAATGAGAAGTCATGATCACTGGGAGGGACGTAGATCACGGAAAACAAGTCCCACTAGACTCTCAGCCTTGTCTTGGAGGGTTTTTCAACTGATAAATGGGTGACACGTAAATTATGAGCCACCAAGTGCTTTCACATACATCATCTCACAGCAGCCTGAGACCAGTACTGCCACCAGCCTCACTGTACAGCTGGAGGAGTGAAGCTTTACATTGCTCAGGGGAGTATGACTGAAGAAGGATCTGGCCTGGCAGGCCAGGGGAGTGCTGGGATTTTTGTGCAGGAATATTAGCAAGATCTTTGACCTTGGCCTTGTCAACACGTGGAGAAAAGTGGGCTGAATCATCTCTGTGAGTTAGGCTCAGTTACCATGTGCTTCAAGAGTCCATCCTGTGGGAATTTTCTTGAGCCCTGCACCTGGGCGCTGTTCTGAGCCCATTCAACAAGCTCATCAACGTCTCTTTAAAAGGACCGAGATGACATGCAAATCATATTTGTAAATGGCTGGAGACGGAATTAGGATAAAAAAAATATTCTTAACAGATGAGCCAATTTGAACCAAATGCAAATACTAGAGACACATAGAAAGAGATCTGTCCACCCCTTCCCCTCTCCTCCCCTCTTTGATTTCAAAGACCCGACTGGGGAGAAGGTGAGAGGGACAGTCCACTGGGGGTCTAAGAGAGGCCTGCGCATCCTGTGGGGGGTGGATGAGCAGAGGAGCCAGCAGCTAAGTCTGATTTAACACTGAGTCCCAAGGGCAGGAGCAGTGCCAGAAAGGGCATCAGAGGCCAAGGGCCAGGAGGGGATTGGGGGAGCTGGAGGGGAGTTGGAGCTGGGCTGGGGTGGAGGGAGGACCTGGGAGGATTTCTAACCAGGGTTATTGTCAGAGCAGTGAAGGCTGAGGGCCCTGGACTCCCTTAAAGGTACCAGGTGAGGACAGGCAGGTTTAGAAGAAGAAAAACAACTGTGCACGTGTTAGGTGTCACGTCCAAACAGGAACAGGTCCTGTCCAGGAGGCCACTCATCAGGGACATTGTAGAAAAGATCCACAGATCCAGAACACTGTGGCAGTCCAGCTCCAGATCCTTTGACTCAGTGTTGGAGGGAAAGCTAAGGATCAAGTTCAAGGAGCACCTGATTTGTGTAGGGGGATAGAGTGCAGGGGCGGGAAGGGTGTAGCTGTAAGGGGAAGTCTCCCATTGATGGTGAGCCAAAGGGAACCATGAAAAGTTTCTTTATTTTATTTTATTTATACAATTCTTTTCTTACTTGCAACAACTTGTCCCTGAAAAATTCAAAAGTTTCTTTAAACAGTCCTCTTAGAGAGAGAGAGAGAAATATTTGAGAAGCGTATTAGTCAAAACTAATATTTTTCCCTCCCCTCCCCCCCCCAGAACCCTAAAGAGATAAACATTCATTATTGATTTTGGAAAATATAGTCAAATGCAAAGCAAATAAAAATTTCCCGTACATCTATCCACAGAGGACTGTTGTTATGGTTTTAGTGTATGATTGATCTCCAGGCCTACATATGCCCATAGATAAACTTTTGTTTTTTATTTTGCAAAATTAAGATCATACTTGCATTTTTGGTAACATGGTTTTTGCCCTTAATGATTTATTGTGAGCATTTTTCCATATTCTTCAACCACATAATTTGTAATGGCCACATAACATTCCATTGTACGAACATATTGTAATTGATTTAACAGACCCCTTGCTGCTAGACACACATTCATATAAATCTTGAGATGTAATCTGAACATTCATCGAGACAAACAAGCTCAAGCGCTTCAGCTCTGCCCTTAGGAAATGACTGGGAAGGTATGAAGCCAGCTGCGAGCTGCAGCACTTCCCGTGGGCAGCCACGGGCAGGTGTGCCTGTGACGGTGCCCCACCCCCTCCAGCTGTCAGGGGGACAGCCCCCCAAGGTCCACGGTGGAGCCCATTGCTCAGACGCATCGCCTCAGCCCACAGCCCGCCACCCTCTCAGCGGCCGCGGGACTCGGTGCAGTAGGCTTCACAAGCCTATCAACTCAGTCCCAGGAGAAGTCCAACCTTGGGCCGTTGTCCCCCAACTCTCGTCCCTGCTCTGCTTTCCATGTCCCCTAAATGCCCCTCTCACCACACTCACAACTCTGCTATGATCTATGCACTCTACACCTCCAACTCCATCTCTGAGTGTCCCCTCGTCTCTGTGCTGACGGAACCCAGATGGTCCCCCCAGGACACTGCTTCCTTTGGAGCCCCCACCCCTTGCCAATTGTCTTCTCTTGTTTGAGAAAAACAAAGCACACAGCTTACTTGAAGCTTGTGCCATACAGCTATACCACGCCTGCCATTCCTCATTGCTGTCTTTACCAACCTCGGATCATCCCCCTGTTCATTAGTAACTCCTGCTCCGGCTCATGAGTTTCTTCTCAACCTGGACTTCTGTCATCGTTTGCAGTGACTTTGACATCCGTGTGGAGGACCCACCAACACCACAGCTGCTAAATTCCTGTATTAGCTTCTGCTGTAACCCGGACCACAAACCCATGGCTTACAATGGGAACTTATTCTTTCACAGCTCTGGAGGCCAGAAGTCCCAGATCTCCCCTGTGTCTATGCCTTCTCCTCCCTGTTAAAAGGACCCTTCCTAGACTTAGGGCACACTCGGAGAAGTCAGGATCTGTAAGTTGATTCCATCTGCAAAGATTTTTTTCCAGGTTCCAGGACATGAACATACCTTTCTTGGGGCTACCATTCAACCTTATCCTGCTTCCCACTCAACCCCTCTAGCCAGCATCGCAGTCACACTGTACCCCATGTTACAGGAGCATCTCCACCACTTCTAAAAGGCCGCTCTCGAACACCCTCCTCTCCAACTGCTCTTGCCCGTCCTCCCAGGACCCCATTCCAAGAGTGCAGATTCAATGATATCACTACCTTCCCTACCTTTGTCTTATCCATCACCCACCCCTCATCTTTGCCCTCCTTACCCACCTGAATACAAGATCCATCATTACCTCTCCCTGGCAGACTTCCTCAACTCCCATGCTCCTCTCTTCTCTAAGTCATACCCTGTGGCCAAATCCCAACCTTGACTGGTTCAGATATTGGCCTTCTACATGCTTGTCCTTGAACAGCTGACTCTAGTAGGTAAAGTAATCGCACAATCAGGCTAGCTGGTTTCACTATGAATTCATGACCATAAACCTCCCATTGGGCACTATTTATCTACCCCACCAGTTTCCACCGGGAGTTTGCTTTCCCCACACAGTGATGTCATACTTTTCCTCTCTCCTCACATCTCCCATATGACCTCTCCCCACTCCCATTAATGTGAGCTGATGACCTGCCTCACCCTTCAATGAGAAAATAGATGCCGCTCAATTCTCTTCCCATCCACAAACCTACAAATGTACCCAACATCTAGACCCATCTATCAAAAGCCACTTCTTTGCCTGAACTCACCCAATGGAAGCTCATGGGAGTGGTAACATCGTTTGGGCCATTCTGTGCTCTACGACGTGCATCCAGACAGTGCGTGACACGTAGTAAGCACTGAATATTTGTCAAATGAAGGAGGACTTCCTTCCTCCAGCAGCCTCTCTCTCTCTCTCTCTCTCTCTCTCTCTCCTCCCCACCCCCCCACCCCTCAGTCTTCTCTACTATAGACCATTCCCATGAACATACAAAATGTGCTGGAATCACCATATTAAAAAATAGTCTTTCCTTGACTCCACGGGCCCTCAGTTTTTTCTCCCCTTTTTCTCTGTTTCACTTCAAAACAAAGCTTCTGCACTAAGTTATCACCTCTGCTTTGTCACCTGCCATTCACTCTTCAGTCCCCTCCAGTCTAGCTCCTGGCCCCATCGCTCCCCGGAAACTCCTCTCATCAAGGTCAGTAGTTTCCTCTTCCTAGGTGGCTTCATCCATGGCTTTAAATGCCATCCAGTTACTGATGACTTGCCAATTTGTTCCTTTCTTCAAATGTCCCTGACCTCCAGACTGTTAGACCCATCCAAATACCGGCTTAGTAACCTCCTTCAGATAGTTCACAAGCAGCTCAAAGTAAACATTTCTTAAATGTTACGCTTGATTCCTGCCCCTTCCACCCAATCTGTTTTCTCCATCAGGTCCCCCCCCCCGCCCCCACACACACACACATGGTACCGCCATCTTGCTTGTAACTCAAGCGCAGCCGCTAGCATCATCCTTGTGGAAAGGTTCCTGGAGATACAGTCCTAGCATACGACACACTGCGTAATTGTCCGCGCCACCTGGTAAATGTTCAGAGACCGCTGATGCGCCTTCTTCGTCGTGAATAACGAATGCGGCAGGGAGACTCCTGGTTTATCGCCTCTGGAACGAGTTACGGGGATTTTTTTTTTTTTTTTTTTTAAGTAGGTAGTTTCCTTCACCTGGAACTCTTCTGATCATGGCCACCGCTCTGCTCCATCACCGTCACTGCCCGAAAGACAGTGTCCTCGTCCCTGCCTCTTTGCTTCCCGAACTCAACACCCGGAGTAGAGGGTCTTCCTGGCTGAGCCTGGGTCAGTGCCTGTGCCCTCGCTTCTCAGGAGCTGGGAAAGGGTGTGTGGCCATTGCAACAGCCTCCCCCAAGACTCATGGGGTGTCACCTCGAGGCAGCCTCCAAGGTGACTGATGCCCAGGGCTTTGGTGCTGGGGGCTTTCCCAGGTCACTTTTTATTTATTTATTCTAAATACATTTTTACTGATTTCAGAAAGGGAGAGGGAGAGAAACATCAATGATGAGAAAGAATCATCATTGGGCTACCTCCTGCACGCCCCACACTGGGGATCGAGCCTGCCACCAGGGAATCAAACCATGACCCCCTGGTTCGATGCTCAACCTCTGAGCCACACTGGCAGGGCTCTCGTCACTTTTAGAAGAGACGGCATGGCAGCTAGGTTACAGACACTGGCTGGGACTGTGGAGAGGAAGTGTGGCTTGGAGGGTGGCGGGGCGGGGCAGGGTGAAGCAGGAGGTGTAGTTTATGTCATTCTGAAGTTCTGGCCACCAGTCTGTCCCCCCTGCTAGCAAGTTCTGTAGTGGGGTGTCAGTGGCGTCTTCATATCCATGCGGGGCCTCTGCTTCAATGTCATAATAACAAACATGTGGCTGATACTTTGTCCCTTTTTGTGTCAGAGAGGCTGCGAGCACGTTGCCGGCATGAATGAGTGGTAAGATGTGTCAGGACATGGCTATGAGTAAAGCAGGGGGCGCGTGCTCAGCTGGACGCGTCCTTGTTTTCACCCTCTACCCATCAAGGGTGGGGGCAGGGACTGGCCTCCCCTTTCTTTCAAGCATTACCTTACCATCCTCCTGCCTCCCTGGCACTCACAGTGGAAACTTGCCGCTTCCATTTCTGACTCGATATATAATCTACGTGCATGTTGGCGACTAGTCCCGGGTTTTTTTTCCACGAGGCTGGGTGACGAGCCTTGCCCTGGTTTCTGAGGTCTCATGTTCACAGCAGGCAGCCAGGCCTCCTTTTTACCCCTGCGTTTGTTTGTGTTGTTTTTTGTTGTTTTTGTTTTCAAAGAAGAGCGAACGAAGGCAGGTCTCAACCCAAGTTGCCCAAAATGCTAAAGCTGTTGTCCTCAGAGTGCAGCCTGCCAGCCACCGGCACCAGCAGCCTCTTGAAGGTCACGTTAAAAATAAAAGTCACCAGCTCCCCACCAGCCCCACCCCCATCAGTGTCTGTGGCAGCAAAACCAAGGAAACTGCATTTTTCTTCCCTTCCCAGGTGATAGGTGTGCACTCTAAGTTGAAAACCAAGGACCCAGGAATCAGAACAGTAACAGGGTTTAAAGTCACAGGCCGCAGCCGGTGCTCCTTCTGATAAGTGATGATAAATGCAGCAAGTGGACACTGTGACAGCTTTCCCCAGCTATTTCACAAACATTTGATAATCATCTATTCTGTGCAAAACTCAGGCCAGACAATATTCAGAAACTCCTCGGTTTAAAAATTGCATTAGACCCACTGTTTTATTCTGTCACTAAAATAAGGGAACCCAGGCCGGCCGGTGTGGCTCAGCAGTTGAGTGTCACCCAGGCACCAAGAGATCACTGGTTCAATTCCCAGCCAGGGCACGTGCCCGGGTTGTGGGCTCGATCCCCAGTGTGCAGGAGGCAGCCGATGGATCTTTCTCTCATTGATGTTTCTAACTCTAACCCTCTCCCTTGGTCTCTCTCTAAAAATCAATAATTAAAAAAAAAAAATTAAAATAAGGGAGCCAAATAGACCCTCGTCAAAAAATAAAAAGTTCAAACAAACAAAAAAGGCACAAAAAATAATTTAACAGATACCCATGTGCCAAACACAAATATTGAACACATTTTAACATGTGGCCATGTTTCCTGTATACATCTTTTTAAAGAAGGAAATCTTTGTAAATAACCATTGGAGTCCTCACTGCTGCCGCACTTACCTCCTCCCCTTCTTTTCCTCCCCAGAAGTAACGATTCTGAAGCTGGTATGTATCCTTCACCCACAGTTTCATAATTCTAAAATATATCTTGTTGTCTAGTATATATATTGGTATGCCATATTACCTGGCATTTCTGTTCCTTTTTAGGTACAAAAAGCTTTGTGCATGTTTTTTGTTTCACCAAATATATTTATATTAATACAGGCACATCTGCTTGGTTCACTTTCTCTGATAGGTGGTATTCCAATGTATGACTATTGTCACAATTCATTTAGCCGCCCCCACCGATTGACGTTTCCCATGCATGCTATTTTGATGACAACAAATTGCTCCCCCATGTGGTGGTGCCATTCACATTCCCACCAAACTTCTATGTTGTATTCTAAAAATTCCACAGTATGCTAATTTTATGATAACATAAAGGAAATCTTTCTCTATCTCCCTCTGGTTTTCCAAGTGCACTGTTTAAGTGTTGGCCTGAAAAAGGGGAAAGGGTGTGTACGTGTGGGGAGTGGGGAGTGGGGAGGGATCTTCACAGCCTTTGGTTTTTCTACATTTGCAATGGTTAAAGGGTCAGAACGAACAGCCGGACAGGGGGCGCTCTTACACAGCACCTTCCCCTGGGGAAGCTGGGCTTCCTCCTGAAGTGGCCCAGGGCCTCGTAAGGCCCAGCGCTTTGACTATGTCACATTTAAAGATGAGGTCATGAGGGAGCATGACACTTGGACCTGAAATTCACTATATTTCCTTACGGCAAACTATCAAGTCAAGGTGGCATTACTTTATGAAGATGGAAGTGGAATCTTGAGCCCTTAGGTCATTAATTTTTTGAGGGCTGGGACCAGGCACCCAGCACATTGTTGGCACCCAAAACATGCTCTTAGGGTGAAGCCCAGAGGACTGAGTCTGGAATCTTCCCTGTCGAGATCCTTAATTTGAACCCCCCACTCCTGAGGTAGTGACTCATAGCTGCTATCTGATGGTGAATAAGAAAAACAGGCATTTCTATTAGCACGTTACATGGAAGAGCGGTGTCCATCCTGGGGCACGGTGTGTGTTTTGATAAGTTTAATGTTCACCACGAACACATGGCTGGTTGGGCATGTCAGATGCTGGGCTTCAAGGGTTGTCAGGGAACATGAATTCCTCTCTTCACTGGGGTGGAGGCTCCGATGGCATTCCAAGAGCAGAAATGTCATCACTGAACAAACATTATTGAGTATGCAGTAGGTATGATGAAAGCTGGGCCCTCGGGGTACATGAAAGATGGTTGGAAGAGTAGACACAGGGTTAGAACACAAAGTGGACAGGGTCACAGGGCAGCAGCGGGCACGGGTTCCCCCAAGGAGGGGCATATCACTCAGGGCCAGGGAGCACCCTTCCAGAGGAGGGGACAAGTAAACTGAGAGTTGGAAGAAAAGGTTCAGATTTGTAGGGTTTTAAGCTTAAATGGCTCCCCCTTCCCTCCTGATTTCACATGATCTTTTGTTGTTGTTGTTGATTTGTTTTTTATTTTTTAATTTAATAAATCTTTATTGTTCAGATTATTACAATTGTTTCTCCTTTCCCCCCCCCCCACAGCTCCCCTCCACCCAGTTCCCACCCCACCCTCTGCCCTTACCTCCCCGCCACTGTCCTCATCCATAGGTGTATGATTTTTGTCCATTCTCTTCCTGCACCCCCCCACACCCCTTCCCCCCTGAGAATTATCAATCCACTCCCATTCTATGCTCCTGATTCTATTATATTCACCAGTATATTCTGTTCCTCAGATTTTTAATTCACTTGATTTTTAGATTCACTTGTTGATAGATATGTATTTGTTGTTCATAATTTTTATCTTTACCTTTTTCTTCTTCTTCCTCTTCTTAAAGAATACCTTTCAGCATTTCATATAATACTGGTTTGGTGGTAATGAACTCCTTTAGCTTTTTCTTATCTGTGAAGCTCTTTATCTGACCTTCAATTCTGAATGATAAGTTCGCTGGATAGAGTAATCTTGGTTGTAGGTTCTTGCTATTCATCACTTTGAATATTTCTTGCCACTCCTGTCTGGCCTGCATAGTTTCTGTTGAGAAATCAGCTGACAATCGTATGGGTGCTCCCTTGTAGGTAACTAACTGTTTTTCTCTTGCTGCTTTTAATATTCTCTCTTTGTCTTTTGCTCTTGGCACTTTAATTATGATGTGTCTTGGTGTAGTCCTCTTTGGATTCCTTTTGTTTGGGGTTCTCTGCGCTTCCTGGACTTGTAAGTCTATTTCTTTTACCAGGTGGGGAAGTTTTCAGTCATTGTTTCTTCAAATAGGTTTTCAGTATCTTGCTCTCTCTCTTCTTCTGGCACCCCCATAATTCTGATGTTGGTATGCTTAAAGTTGTCCCAGAGGCTTCTTACACTATCTTCAAATTTTTGGATTCTTTTTTCTTTTTGCTTTCCTGGTTGAGTGTTTTTTGCTTCTTTGTATTTCAAATCTTTGACTTGATTCTTGCATTCCTCTAGTCTGCTGTTGGGTCTCTGTATAATATTTTTTATTTCAGTCAGTGTATGTTTAATTTCTAGTTGGTCCCTTTTCAGATCTTTGAGGGTCTCGTTAAATTTATCCGCCTTTTCTAGGAAATTCTTGAAAAACCTTATAACCGTGGTTTTGAACTTTATATCCAGTTGTTTGTTTTCCTCCATTTCTTTAGTTTGTGATCTGTTTCTTTGTCTCCGCATTTTCGCTGCTTCCCTGAGTTGTTAGGGTGGCTTTGTGTGCTAAGTGTCCTATATTGCCCACTGGGTCGGCCTCCCAGTTACCTGAGGTGGACACTCTTGGTGCACCCCTTTGTGGACTGTGTGTACAGCCTTGTTGTAGTTAAGTCTTGATTGTTATTGGTGTCACTGAGAGGAATTGACCTCCAGGCCAATTGGCTGTGAGGACTCGCTGTGTCTATAATGGAAGATCTGTTGTGCTGGAGACACGCTTATGGGGCAGGACTTGTTTCAGTGGGGCTTTGGTGCTCACTGAGTTTGCCTCTTGAATGTGTCACTTATGGATGTGAGTAGTTGAACTCTGGTGTTGTCTCACACTGACCACTAGATATACTAGCTTCCAGATCTCCAATGGGGTGCAGGTTAGCTACTGTCTGAGGCCACCCAACAGGAGCTACAGCAAGAACTACAGTTTTCTCCTCTTTGCTTGGGGTTTGGAGGTTTTGGAGCTGTCTGACCAGAGCTGCAGTTTGTTAGGTTAAGCTGAGATAGGGAAGGCCGTTTATATGCAAAAGCTGCTGTGTGGAGCTTGGGTTTGTAGATTGTGCAGGGCGGGGTCTCAGGGAGTCACTAGGCTAGGGCGTGGCAAACAGCAATGGCTGCCAGTCAGCTGTCTCTGCATTTCCATGTTTCCAAGTCCCCGCGTCCAGCGCCCCAGCGCAGTAAACAATGATTGCTGGGTGCACCTCTGCAAGAAAGTCACCCTCACTTTCCAACCCAATGGCAGACACTCCAGCTTCCCCCCCTAGGAGTTTGGGTCCCCAGCGTCTCCCCAGAAACTGGAGTTCAGAGTAATCAGGAGCTTGTCTCCCTTCGGGTTGAAAAAAGCAGTGCTCCCAATCGCCCGCCGCCAGCCTGATTTGCACGCCTCCGTACCTCAGCTTTTCAGCGCTTGTGCATGTCTCAATGGTTTTCTCTTTCCTTCTAGTTGTAGAACTTCCACTCAGCCAGCTTTCCCATGGTTCTGGGTGATAGACGTTTTGTCTTTTAGTTGTAGTTTTGAAATTGTTTTGCGAGGCAGCAGTTTAGGTGTTTACCTATGCCGCCATCTTGGTTTCTCCTCTTCACATGGTCTTATGGTCTTTGCTGAGTGTTAGAGTTGGGGTGTAATGATTATTTTTTATGTCAACTTGGCTAGCCATGGGACATTGGTGCCCAGTTGTTGGGTCAAACACCAATCTAGTTTGTTGATGTGAAGGTATTTTTTAATGGGAGTAGCATTTAAATCTTCCCTCATGTGGGTGGGCCTTGTCTGATCAGTTGAAGGCCTTAGGAGAAAAGTTGAGGTACTCCAAAGAGGACAAAATTCCACCTCCAGATGGCAACATAGAAATTCCGTTTGCATTTCCAGCCTTCTGAATCAAAACTGCAATATCTACTCCCATCTGAGTCGCCAGCCAGCTCCCGCAGTGGCATGAGCCCATTTTTTAAAATAAATATCTCCTTTTTTATATGTATGTCCTATTGTTTCTGTTTGTCTGGGGAACCCTGACTAATACAGAGGGCTTTGTATTTAACCCCCAGGGTTAGTAGGCTCAGAGCCCTGGCTCTATGCCTTCAAAAGAAACACAGAACACACAGCCACCTTGGAGGGAGTAAGCCCAGACTCTGCGCATCTTAACCCCAGCTCTGCCTCTCTGTGTCCTTGCTCTTAATGGCCTCAGGGGCATGATCAGAGCCCAGAGTATCCTGGTACCATTGCTGTCATCCTCAGGCAGCCCCTTCCCAGCCCACTGCCCTCACCCCAACTTCACACCCATCCCAATCTGCCACTTGGCAGCCGCTGTCAGCCCTACCCCTCAGGTAGCCAGAGCAGCCACTGTTTGCATTGGCATATTGCTGACCCTTGGTCCCGCCAGGGTCCCTGGGCGGCAGATCCAAGAGCGCACTGTGGGTTTACCTATGTAGGTTTGCATTTTGAGTCTCAGAGAAAATGTAAGAAACTGGGTGTGTGTTAGTGCCTCTCCCAGTTACCAAGGGCATTAAGCCAACCACTACAGAGGCTTTTGTCACAATATATTTTAATTAACGGTGGTTCTCTCACGCCCCACTCCTGACTGAAGGAAAGAAATGGGATCTTTTGCCTTTGTATCTTTGGTGTTTGGCACAAAGCTTTGAATATAATAGGTGTTTAATCAATGCTTGTTAAAATATCAATAATAGATGAGGATGAGTGCTCAATATGTGTCAGACCCCGTTCTAAGCTTTATTATAACATATATGAAAGCATCTGCCTATTTAATTCTCACAGTGAAATCTTAAATGGTATGGGTGCTACTATTATCCCCACTGTACGACAAGATAATAGAGGCAATCGAATGAGATAAGTTTCCTAAAGGCAAGAGAAGAGGCAGAATCAAGATTCAAACTCATGCTCAGGAGGCCACACTCCAACAGTATGCTGCTCCTATAAACCCTATAAAGTCTAAAAGAACTTTGATGATGTTAGAGATCACCCCTTTCCTGCCACATCCTCACACAGTTTCCGGCATTAGAACCAGATGGACTTGACCGAACTGAGATGTATTATGGAAAGAGCTCCGGCATGCGAGCTGGGAGACCTAGGGGCTGGCCTGACACCTGACGGCGGCTTGGAGAGTCCTGTTTCCTTGTTTACACAACAAAGGTACTGGACCAGATGGCCTCTGGTGCCCCTTTGTGGTCTGCACGCCAGCTATGGGACGCTCTGGCAGCTCTTTCTGGCTCCCCTGCCTACCAAGTCTTGATAGCCCTGGCTTATCAGTGAGAGCCGTTTCCCGACTTTAGCTCATTCACATTCCCTCTGGGGCAATTTACATGCCCTTTGGGAACTGGAAATCCCTCTGGGAGTCCAATGATGCTAAGAATCATCCCCTCAGGGGAGAAAAAAAGGACATTTTCATAAGCCTACACCTCACACATGACTTCAGGTTTCCAGACCCTGAGCTGTCCGCCCACACGGCCCCAGCATAACATCTCCTGCACCAACCAGACAATGAGCAGGCAGTAGCCACAGCTGAGAACCGCACTGATGGAGGAGGTGGTCAGGGGGAGGGTGGGCTTTGGTTCTTGGGGTGCTGCTGGCAGCAGGGGTACCTGGCCTCATCCTAGTTCCCTAGTCCATCCAGACAGGAAATCAAGTGGGCTTGGGGAGGAATGCTGGCTCTCCGGCGTGCCTGTGGCCTAATGCAGGGACCCTCCTGAGAGCTGAGCCCTTTTTCAAGCCGTCACAGGCCCCTTTCCTGGCCAGTCTAGCCCGCCAGGGAACATGCTGAAAGCAGCAACTCTCACCTCCTGAGCTGCGCCCCCACCTGATGCACCTGGCCTTTTCCAACTGCGTTGCAGCTTATGCACTACGAGTGTGGCCGCTTTCTTGATACAGGAACCTGTTGCTTTTTAAAAGGAGACTCACTTAATTCAATACCTTCAGGTCCTTTAGGCCAAGAGATATCCGTATAGATAAAACTCCAAGGAGCTCAAGCTTTTAACATAATTGCTTCTAAAAATACCTTTTGGAGAGGCATGCTGGCGTTCCATGTAATACTTCCACACGGACCCTGAGAACAAGCTGCAGCCACATCCTCCTCAAACACTGTAATCTTACAATGGTCTGTCCCTTGTTCTGGTTCTTTCTCCTGGATTCTGTAATGCATCGCTATAGTTTAGGCAAAGGAGCCTATTTTGTCAACCAAGACTTCTGGCCTGTTGCTCCCCGTCACACAGCCTGTCAGCTCCTCAGCACTGTTTACTCTTTTGTCCTGGGGGGGACATTAACTCATCTTTCTGGAGCAGCCAAACACTGCCTCTTCTGAGATGAAAGTGCTGTTGTTTGCTGTAGGAAAGAAAATGCACAGGAGACCTCAGGAGCTAATGTCAATATTAGGAGCATAAAGACCTGTAAGTAAACCAGGGGGCCGGGGTTTCCATGGGTGTGTTTGCTCAGAGTTGCTTGCTCTGAGGTATTCCTACCTTTGTGTTTGCTGAGGAATCTTTGCTGTTTTCTGAAAAACAAGCCACGAAGTGGCTCTAAGTTTTTAAAAGCATAATTATTTGAGTAAAGCTATTTCCATGGATGAGATGTGTTTTCAGTCGTAAACGAGAACAAACGAAGTGAGGATTAAGAACGGAGAGCACGCCCTGGCCGGGTAGCTTAGTTGGTTAGAACATTGTCCAGTCAGGGCACATACAAGAAGCGACAAATGAGTGCATAAATAAGTGGAACAACAAACCGATGGTTCTCTCTCTTTCAAGTTAATAATTTAAAAAAGAGAGAGAGAGAACATAGGGCACGATTTGAGGACCATCTTACCGCTATACTTTTGTCCCACCAAATGCAGGATGCGTGTTAACATATGTTGGCTTTGGATTCAGTAACGCCTGGGTGCATCTCATCCTGGGAAAACACAGCTCAGGCAGAATTGAGTGTTGAATAAATAGGCCTCACTAGGATGGAATTACTACACTAAGCAAACGATATGTTTGGTTTTTTTTTAAAGGCACGTTCCAGTATTTTTTTTTTTTAATAGTGCAATATTGAGCCTGTCTGTGGCAAGTTGTGGCCAAGTGAGAGGCTGTTTGTGGAGATTATGGGAGGCAGCATTAAATGTTGAGTTTCTCTTGCTTTTTTAGATTTCACCCTTTTGTTCTCAGTTCTCTGGGTAGAATGTGCCTCTTGTTATTTGCTACTCAGCTTCCACAGTAGCAGGCAGGTCCCTTGAGTAGCCTGGGGAACGAGTGCCCTCTTCTGGACAATCCACTAATTGCAAATTCAGGAACCATTGGTCTGGTTCCCAAACAGGCCCTGTATTTGAACTTTCTCAGTAGAGAACACAAAAGAAATTATAATACGTTCAGTGCCTACTTTTATCTTTGAAGATAAAACATTGTGCTTTGGAATTTTCAGAGTGACTTGGAGAGATGAGAAGATTTATTATTTTAATAGTGTTTCTTTAAAGAGGTATGGTTTCATTTTATAGCCAAAATTGCATTTTAAAAAATCTAATGATTTCTTTCTCTATTCAAATTATTTCAAAGCATATTATTTAAAACTCCTTTTCAAAAAAGATTATAAACAAGATAAGTTGCTAGAGCTTGTAGGACATGTGTTTTCAGTAAAGATAGTCGGATCTTTATGCTCATTTGAAAGGGAAAAATTGTAGTTGTAATTTTTTCTGTGGAGTTATTTTCTTAGTGTGCTTACAATGTCTATAGTAATGTTATTCTGCATGCATTCCCCCTTCTCCTCTTTAAGAACTTTCTATGGAATTCAACTTTATTTTTCTGTTGTTCATTTTTAAGCAAAATTAGTTTTCCTTAACTTTTAGAAGGTGGCAGTGTAGCTTTTCTATCTTCCCAGAGCTCTCTTTTGTTTTTTGGTTGTGTGAGACAGAGAGAGAGAGAGTTTGTGTGTGAGTGGGTATGTGTGAATGTGTGTGTGAGTTTGTGTGTGGGGGGGGGTGAGAGTGTGTTTAAGTTTCTGTTTGTGAGAATGTGTGTGAATGTGAGTTTGTGTGTGAGTGTGTGTGTGAGAGAGTGTGTATGAGAGTGTATATGTATGAGTATGAGTTTGTGTGTGTGAGAGTGTGTGTGTGTGTGTGTGAGAGAGAATGTGTGAGTGGGTGTGTGTGTTAGAGTGTGTGTGAGTTTGTGTTTGTGAGAATGTATGGGAATGTGAGTTGGGGGTGTGTGAGAGTGTGTATGTGAATGTGTGTGTGAGTGTGTATGAGTTTGTGTGTGAGTGTGAGTGTGTGTGTGTGAGTGTGTGTGTGTCAGTGTGAGAGTGTGTGTGAGTGTATGAGAGTGTGTGAGTGTGTGTGAGTGTGAGAGTGTGTGTGTGTGTGTAACTTGCCTTGAGATTCCCAGCTCTCCTTCCTCCACCACTTTTATCTGGACCTTCTCTTCCCTTGTCTGTGCTGTGCACACCCTGCTCTATTTTGATTGCAGTTTCTCCTCGGTGTGGAGGTGTGTGCCGGGAGGAGGCCCTGGCTGGACTGCTTTGGGAGTTCAGGGAAGTCAGACTGAGCTTTCCATGAACTCCTTGCACCTTTGCCCACGACTGAACAGGGCAAACCCTTCCAATTTCAGCTGCTCCTCTCCAACTGTTCCAGCGCTTTCCAGTGAGCCATGGCCGCTTTGGGTTCTCATGTTCAGCAATCTGTCGACGCTACGTGCCTCTCTGTCTTCTGCACAGACACCGAGTCCTTTGTGAGTGTGTGAGTGTGTGTGAGGCCTGTGGCTGCTGGTGGTTTGCTCTTCCTTGCAGTTTGGGCTTGTGGGGATGGCTCACTCCAGTTGCTTGTAAAGGTTGTCCGCGGGTGTTTGGTTTGGCGACTTCGTTGTTCTTTCTGTTTGCACGAGGGAATTTGTTGTGATCTAAGAACCGTGGGTCACCACTTCCAACTTTCCAGAGTTCCCTCAGACCAAGCATGTCAATCTCGTGGCCCATGGGACGCAGGCGGCCCACGTGAATATTTTAGCAGCCGATTGCCACGTCATTAGTCTTGTGCTGACTTGCTTGGTGTGCGCAACGAGAAATATTTCGCTTTTGGAGAAAAAGAAAAATAGGTTTATTTGTGTTATGCTTATTAATTTGTGCAGTTATTCAGTGTCTGGTAAGTTCATGTTCAAGAGAAAACATTAAATTTTATTAAAATGTTCCATTATTTTATGTTAATGATTACTCGTTTATTTCAGCCTTTTGTATTCAGCATGTCTCTATCAAAATAAACCTACGTTTCTATGAAAATTGAAGCTTTTGTTTTTTTGCAGCCCACATAAACTTACTAGTGAACCTTGTTTATTTGGCCCGTGTTAGCCTTTGAGTTTGACATGCTTGCCTCAGACCATTTCGCTGACAGTGAAGTTTACTTTGCCTTTCATCTTGCAGTTTGCTTTGAACTTGATTCATGTGTATAGTCCAGACTCATGTTGAGGTTGATCATTGTATCAGGCTCAATCATTACTTCAAATCGTGTGGCTTCTTCATCACTCTGGTTCATTGGAGCTGAAGGCTATGGGCGTTCTGGGTTCTTTCAAATCACATCTGGCATCAGCAGTCCTCAAGGCCAGTGACTCAGCCAGATGGTCCTCAAGGCCATCTATCAGCATGTGTTGCTGATAGGTGCTCCCTTACTGAGGACTTAGCACCAGCGTGCTTTCTGAATACTTCAGGACCTCCCCTCTAATTCAGTGCCAAATGTCTAGGACCCCATGGACCATAGACGCTGTATAAATTCACAGGCCCCCCGAACAGGAATAACTTGGGTCTGAACTAACTGGCTCTGATTGCATTGTCCCCTGCAGTCACTCCCTCCATGCCGGGGGTCTTGATCCAGCATCTAGAAGGGTTCAGGAATCTGGAGAAGGTGCTGTGTGTAAATGATTAAAGAGTCCAGAGACTAAACATAATTTTGGAAGGCATTTTGGGAAGCCAGAGAAGACTTAGCTAAAGGAACCAAGTTCTCCTTGTCTCAGGACCCCTTGCTCTTTATTAACACAATTTGTCCTAAGGCAAGGTAGATATACACATCAAAGGCAAAGTTTAGTATGCAGAATCCATTGTCAGATTGGGGGAACTGCCTACGGCTGTTCAGGTGTTTGGCCAGAGGGAGGCAATAACATGTAGATTGAAATGCCCTCCGCTGTCTGGCAGCAAGCAATCATTTATGCCTCCTTTTCAGGTTTGGGGAAATGCCCTCAGCCGTTCCAGATGATTCAGCCCTGCTGACATGCTGGAATTGACTTGGGCACTTCCACAGGTATTATCAAGTACAGTCACACCATGCTGGATGCTAAGAATGTGCTAGGATAAATGTGCTATGACCTCTCCCCTCCAGGGATAGGGGCGAGTGACACACAAATATTCATTGTGATGCAGGGAAATAATTGCTAGAGTAGAAATGCAGATTACAGGCCATGCTGTGGGGAGGTGCAGAGAAAGACGCAACTAACTGCCAATAGCTATTTCTATGTCAGCAAATAAAACTGCACGTGTTCTATGACCTCACATGTAAAGTGTGTCTGGCACAGGTGGGAATGGAATACACAATTACAAAAATAATTTTTGCATTAGTGGAAGAATAATGGGTATTTTTTTTTTCCTGTCAAAATTTCTTTTATTTTTGTTCCTTTTCAATGATGATATTGTTTTATATATCATAAATACATCCATATCCATCCATCCATACATATATATATACATACATACATACACACATGCGCATATCTGACCCTAGCTATTTTCTTGATGCACTGTCACAAGTGTTGATAAGCAAAACTCTTGGCTCTGATGGGAGACACCTAGAGGGTTTCATCCTGCGGGATTTTCAATGTGTCACCATCGTTACGATATTCTACAGAGAAAAGAGGTGACTAGGAAAATGATGGTGGCATACGTCCCACACAGAAGATGTTCATTTTGAAGCAGATTCTAAAGGAGGGAAATGCCAAGTAGGCATTTCCAGCATCGTAATGAAACTTTCAGCAGGTGTGGCGGGTGGCATCTTTGCTGATGGACAGATGTGGAGACATCGGGAATGGCCCGAGTGTGGAGCAGCAGCAGCAGGAACTCACAGGCCCTTCACAGCAAGGAAGTGGGGTCGGAGGAAGGGGGAACGGGGGGAATGTGACTACCCTAGAAGTCCACCAGGCCCCAGCTGTGCCAGGCTGGGGAGTGTGGGGAATTGAATCCGTGGAAGTAAAGTCATGTTTGGAGAAAATGGCCCTTTGGCACTCATGCACAGAATAAGAGCCTGAGCTGTGTAAGAAAGGGCAAGACAACACTTGGACCTAAATTTGGAAGATTTCAGCCAGGGCACCGGAGGCTATGTCTGCTCTGGCCACTGCAGTGCCCCCAGGAGTTCCCTACAGCCCCGCTCCTGCCTCCCAGCACCGGTTCCATTCCCAGCTATTTGGGGAGGTGTCATCAGACAGCTGAGCTATGTCAGGAGCTGCAGAATAATGAAGCAGGAAACTCCCCTCCCTGCCCAGTGGCACTCTCTCTCAAAACCACAGGCGAAAGTCTGGAAGCCCCCTGAGTTGGCCCTCTGAACACTGCTGCTCCTGGCTATGACCTCAGCCCTGCCCTGAATGCCCAGGTGACTCAGAGCGTGGTGTCCATGTGGCACCAAACTCATCAAATTACAGACATGGACTTTTCCTAAATCAAATTCTACTTCCTAAGTCTTGGGTGAGCTCTACATTCTTTTCAAAGCCGTTTCAACAGGAGAGAGAAGAAAGGGACGGTGTCAGGGGGTGGTTTCCTCCCATCACTGTATCAAACTTAAGAGTTTGGGGATTTTTTTTTCATATGTTCAACGGCAGAGTGTAGACAGCTGCCTGGCCGGTGTTCACTTCCGTCTGGGTTACTGGGAGAGCACATCTGAGGAGTGAGGGCATCCAGGCGCTGAGTGGGAGGGCGAGCCCTGAACTGAGGGCATTCACAAAGCAGCCACAGCCCCCTGAGGCAGGGAGCTGCTCCCCAGGTTTCGGGGGCCCAGCCTTGGATTCCACGCACCTGCAGCACCTGTTCCGAAAAACCCACATCCGTTGACAGGCAAGAAGTTCCTGACCGCAAACATCTCGAGACCAAGTGTTCCTGGGAAACAAGGCTGCTTTCGGTGGAAAGGGATGAAGCACCAAACAATCTCGTTAACATCAACATCTTTATCATGGCCCTCCAACCTGCTTTCTGGTTTTAATTTATTCCTCACTCTGGCCATGATCTTGTGCAGCCCTGATCTGAACAAGGACACCCTGCGGCCCGACCTGTGGGTTCTGGTTGGAGGCTGGCGGCTTATCTAAAATGACAGAAGCTTCCATAACGCTGAGAGCTAAGTGCCTGTTTTTTCCTTTTAAACAAAAGCCTTCATAGCAGAAACGCTCATTTCTCATTTCCTACAGCACGTGATCCATACGCACCTCTCCCAAGTTCTAGGAATTACCATGCTGTGGCGGTTGCTTTGACAGTGAAATGTTACACGTGCCACAAAGTGTCCTGGGTGAACGATATGAAAGTGTGTTACACTGAAAATCGGATAAATAAAAACCTGAGCACGCAGAACGGAGAGAACTGTGGTACAGATATGTACCTTCAGTACCGAGTCTCTCTTCCCCCTGAAAGTACTTATCAAAACCTTTTTCCAGCAGGTTCCGCTGTACTTTTATGATAAGAAAGAGAACGCAGGGGCTCTGCTATTAAGCCCCCTCTCCCCCCCAGCCCCCAGCTCCAGTCTGGCTTTGCCATTTACTAGTACATCCACTGGGATCCGGGGTGAGCTAAGCGCTTTGTGCAAAACTTCCGCCTTTGTGCTGGGAGCCTTCTGCGTGGAGCTGCAGAGATGGTTCCAGGCGATAAAGCTAGGAGACGGAATTAGCCCAGCGCGCCTGCAGAGCAGCACTCAGCCAATGTTAGCTGTTATTAGCATATTTAACAATCGAGTTTCTCCTCACTCTTTGGGAATATTATCTATTGCATAGACTATTATCTATAGTATGTTAGTCCTCTGCCTATGTTTGAGTCCGTTGTCGAATTTTACAAACCAGTGAGTGCAAACATAGGCCCTATGAACCGGGATCTTCCAGCGAACAGGATGGCTCACTGACAAGAAAGAGCTCCCTGATCTCGGTTGTGTCAAGGAAAAGTGACCGTCAATGGCTGTTCTTCCGATGAAATACTAGGATGATTTCCACTGTGGTGGGCAGGCTTGATGCGAACAATGTGGAGAACTGAACTGCGTTAAAACATGGACTTCGGTTGCAGACCTAGATTTGGGTCCCAGCTCTGCCTGTTTTTCTCCTTGGTCTTTTCTAGGGCTTTTGCTTTAAGAATTTGCACACATATCCCATGTTGAATAGCAGGAGAAAAGCCTTATGAAGAGCAGTTAGCAGGAATTATCATGTGTCCAGATATTGGGAAGCAGTCAACTTGGTGTCCAGATGTTTGAAAGCTTGAAAAACCAGTTGTGAAACTTCTGTGAAAGGCATATGAAAAGCAAGTAAAATAGAGCTTCAAGGTGATGTCTAAGTGACACTCTAGTTTTAATCTGATGATCTTTTAAATTAAATGCTATATATATATATATATATATATATATATATATATATATATCCTATCTAATAAAAGAGTAATATGCAAATTAACCATCACTCTGCTACACCCACAAGCCATGCCCACTAGCCAATCAGGAGCGAGTATACAAATTAACCCAACCAAGATGGCTCTGGCCATGGAGAGAGCAAGAGGCTTGGGTTTCCCCGGCAATGGAGGAAGCCAAGCTTCCCTGCTGCCCTGGCCTGCCTTGGCCTCCGCTTAAGGCTACAAAGTTTCAATTATAGAAGATAAATAAATCCCAACAAAAATGGTGGCAGCTACAGAGCTGGAGAGAGCAGAAGGCTTGAATTGCCCCCAGCGATGGAGGAAGCCAAGCTTTCCACACACCTGGGGCAGGCCCAGGCCTCCACTCAAAGCTACAAAGTTTCAATTATAGAAGATAAATAAATCCCAACAAAAATGGCAGAGCAAGCAGGAGGCTGGGCTCCACTCAAGGCTACAAAGTTTCAATTGTAGAAGATAAATAAACCCCAGACCCAGGGCCTCCACTTGGGTGGGGGGGGGGGCATGGCTGGCCTTGCAAACCACCACAGGCCCCTCACCCAGGCCACCCCATGCCCCAAGGGAACCCCCACCATGATCTGGGACACCCTTCAGGGCAAACCAGCTGGTCCCCACCTGTGCACCAGGCCTCTATCCTATCTAATAAAAGAGTAATATGCAAATTGACCATCACTCCAACCCACAAGATGGCTGCCCCCATGTGGTCAAAGATGGATGCCCCCATGTGGACACAAGATGGTTGCCACAAGATGGCCAGCAGGGGAGGGCAGTTGAGAGGGACCAGGCCTGCAAGTGAGGGCAGTTGTGGGTGATCAGGTCAGCAGGGGAGGCCAGTTAGGGGTGACCAGGCCTGCAGGGGAGGGCAGTTAGGGGCAAACAGGCTAGCAGGGGAGCAGTTAGGCATCAATCAGGCTGGCAGGGGAGTGGTTAGGGCGTGATCAGGCTGGCAGGCAGAAGCGGTTAGGGGCAATCGGGAAGGCAGGCAGGAGAGCAGTTGGGAGCCAGCAGTCCTGGATTGTGAGAGGGATGTCCAACTGCCCATTTAGGCCCCATCCTACCAGGATCAGACCTAAACGGCAGTCAGACATCCCTTGAAGGGTCCCAGATTGGAGAGGGTGCAGGCTGGGCTGAGGGACACCCCCCCCCCCCCAATGCACGAATTTCATGCACCGGGCCTCTAGTATATATATTTGCAAATGATAGAAAGCTGAAACCAAGCTTTCTTATAAGATAAAGGGAGTTTACTGATTCAGTAGTAACTGAAAATCTAGAGGCACTGATTTCAGGTGAGGTTTGATCCAGCAGCTTAAAAGATGCCACCAAGGGCCAGGCTTCTCTCTTCCTCATATTGCCTTATATGGTGTTGACTTGATCCTCAGGTTCTGCAAGAAGGCCCCAGAGGCAGGTCTGAGATCCCCCTTAATGGAAAACTGGTGTCCAAAATTCACATCCTCATCTCACACTATCCAGAGTAAAAGCAATGGTCTCTTCTCCCAGAAATACTACAAGAGAAAGAAGGCTCATTTCCCCCAAAAGCTTCAGCAAATATCCTCTCTAGGCTTGTTGGCCCTGATTGGGTTAGTGCCAATCTCCAAGCCAATCCAGGTGACAGGGACATAGGTAGCTGTGCCGGTTGGGTTAAGCCTACCAGAGCCCACTCTTGCACCTTAGGGTAAGTTCAAGCCCATTCAAGCCAAATTTCTTCAGGAAATTTGAGGCCCTGTTGCCAGGAGAAGGAATAGATGCTGGGCAGCAAATAACCAATGTGCACTATATTACCTTTTTTCAGAGGGACCACCAAATTCATGCTTACAGATTTGAATTTACAATTTATGCTTACAGATTTGAATACTGGGAACAAAGGCAAGAGAAATTCATATTTGTCACATGGTTTTTCCTGTTGATAATCATGATAATCAGGAAGGATTTTAGAATTTGACAGTTTTGCACCTTAGTTCTGACCTGAACGGGTGGGAAGGCTGGTGTGACAGGCACAGTAACTGAAAGGAATGGAGGGCTTAATTAGTTACCTAAACAGAGAAATGTCCAGTGCCTTCCTGGCCAGGTCCCTTCTGAGGGTGCTGTCGCTCCAGCCCAAAGGGCTCTGCATCCTTTGGCTTCTGTTCATGTCTCACTGATCCCAAATGATATTTCCCTCTGACTAACACATACATGTATGTGTGTATACACACACACACACACACACATACATATACATACATAAATATATATATTTAATGTGTAGATGAATCAGGTGTGCCTTAAAAGGGAAACCTAGAATTTCAGCCTTGAAGTGAAATAAGGTACTTCGTCTGCAGTGACAAAAGAAAACGAAATGGTGGGAAACCCAGGGGTCAGGCAGAGCAGCCCGAAGACTCTGCCCTCCACGCTCTTTCTCCCCTTGTCGCCCTACAGTGACACTCTGAGTGCACCCTGGGCTCCCAGCCCAGATAACGGCAGGCAGGATAAGCAGTTGCTGTACTGTAATGAGGCTGAATGAAAGGCTTCTGACTCCAACTTTCAATTATAGTCTAGAGAAGGACTTAGTAATGGAATCAAAGCTAATCAGAGATCAGCTGGAGGAAAAGGTGCACTCAGCTTTCCCAGCGTTCCAGTTGCTCTGAGGGAGGGGCTGGTTCATTGATTCGGCATGTTTACTAAAGACCCCCGTGGGACAGGTGCTGGGGTGGAGTGGTGAGCACAGACGCCACTCTGTCCACATGGAGCTTGGCGTTGAGCACCGAGAAGATAGACAATAAACAGATGACTGTGCATTTCCACTTAGGGTAAGGCTATATGAATTAAAACTACAGGCACATTTAGACACTGTCAAGAAAGTCTTGGGTAGACTTTGTAAATAAAATGTGTAGAGAAACTTGCAATATAGGATACCTTAAAATGCTGGACAAAATATAAAAATGATAATCATTTTGTCAGTTTTGTTAAGGAACAATCTACATGTAGTGAAATTCACTGATCGTTAATGGTACAATTCAGTGAATGTTGACAAGTGTCTACAGTCATGTAACCGCCACCGCAATCATGATACAGCCAGCACACATCACCTCACAAAGTCACCTTGTGTCCTTTTACAGTCCGTCCCTTCCCCCACTCCCATCCCCACCCCTGGGACCACTGATCTACTTCCTGTTAGGATAGTTTTGCATTTTCTAGAATTTCATATACATTAAATCACACAGTATGTGGTCTTTTGTGTTTGTTGGAGGAGGTCATGGAGAGGACGTGACCACTGGTGGACCCAGGAGCTGGACCCAGGCAATGTGGGGCTCCTCACCCCCACCCCTGTCCTTGGAACATGAGCCTCCTTGCCTCCTCAGCTAGAAGCTGCCCCAGGGAGGCGGCCTGGAGATGGCCAGGTGTTGTTGAGACCATCTGGATGGTCTACATGACTGAGCCCAGTTAAGGCCTGTACATAAACATTTTTAAAAATGTATTTTTAGCCCTAACCGGTTTGGCTCAGTGGATAGAGCGTTGGCCTGCGGACTCAAGGGTCCCAGGGGTGGGGATGGGAGTGGGGGAAGGGACAGACTGTAAAAGGACACAAGGTGACTTTGTGAGGTGATGTGTGCTGGCTGTATCATGATTGCGGTGGCGGTTACATGACTGGCAGATTCTGGTCAAGGGCATGTATCTTGGTTGTGGGCACATACCCAGTAGGGAGTGTGCAGGAGGCAGCTGATCGATGTTTCTCTCTCATTGATGTTTCTAACTCTCTATCCCTCTCCCTTTCTCTCTGTAAAAAGTTAATAAAATGTATTTTTAAAATGTATTTTTATTGATTTCAGAGAGGAAAGGAGAGGGAGAGAGAGATAGAAACATCAATGATGAGAGAATCATTGATCGGCTGCCTTCTGCACGCCCCTCACTGGAGGTCGAGTCCACAATCTGGGCACATGCCCTTGACTGGAATTGAACCCGGGACCTTTCAGTCCGCAGGCCGACACTCTATCCACTGAGCCAAACCGGCTAGGGCTGTACATAAACTTTTAAGTTTCTGGTGGACAAATGCAGAGATTTTATCCTGTGACCACCCAAGATAAGCCTCCTAAGTAGGTTCTCCTGCTGGTAAACCTGCTACCTATCAATTTGGAGTGGTCTGCCTCTTTCTTTGATCTCTCCTTGCCCTCCTCCAATGGGGTCCAGGTTCAGGTATCACCTGGAATGCTCTCGGGGTTTGAATTCTTTCACTTAGCGCCATGCTTAGATTTTTCCATGGTTGTGAGCATGTCAGGAACCTGTTTCTTTTTATTGACAAGTGCTATTCCACTGAATGGGTATACCCAGGTTGCTTAATTCAGTAGTTGATGGGCATTTGAGTTCTTTCTGGGTTTTTGCTATCATGAATAAAGTATATACATGTAAAGTATATATTCACCTATTGGTATTTACATAGACATATCTTTTCATTTCTCTTGGGAATGGAATGGCTGGGTCATATGGCATAGTAAGCAGAATTCTAAGAATGACACCCAATAACTCTCATCCTTATACAATCCCCTCCCCTTTGAGTGAAGGATGAGATATCACTCCCAGGATTGTTACCTTAGTGGAAAGGGAGATTATCTGGTTCGGCCTCATCTAATCATATGAGCCCTTTAAAAGGTAGTAGTATAAAAGGAAGTTAGGGAGATGGGAAGCACAGGAGGATTCAATGGGTCCTTCCTTTCTGCTTGAAGATGGAGGGCCCCCAAGGAGGAATTCGGGTCATCTTAAGGAGCTGAGAGATGCTTCCAGCTGACAATCAGCAAGGAAAATTTCAACCCAGAGATTAATTATCATAATACTATAATGTATACAGTAAAATCTTAATTCAAATATGCCACTGATTTTTAACTTTTAATAACTCAGATATGAAATGTACAATCCTATACAATAAAAGGGTAATATGCAAATTGACCGAATGGTGGAATGACCAGTCCTATGACATGCACTGACCACCAGGGGGCAGACGCTCATTGCAGGAGCTGCCTCCTGGTGGTAAGTGTGCTCCCACAGGGGGATCACTGCTTGGCCAGAAGCCCTAAGCTGGCAACCACAGCAGTGGTGGCGGGAGCCTCCGGAGCCTCTCCCATCTCCGGGGCAGCACTAAGGAAGTCCAGCTCATAGCTGTCAGTTGAACATCCCCTGAGGGGTCCCAAACTGCAAGAGGGGGCAGGCCGGACTGAGGGACTCCTCCCTCCTCCCCGGTGCACAAATGTCATACACTGGGCCTCTGGTTTATAATAAGAAGAAACCGATATGGGTTGTGTGTGTATAGTCCTGTTATGCCTTGCATAAATCTCATTAACTTATTTCACTCTAGTCTTTATTTGGTTCCTACTCTTGGCTTGATGAATATAAAATGTCCACATCCAAAAATAAGAATATGGCATATGGATATTTAAATTTTTAACATAGATGGATAGTCTTATCTACCCTTTTTTGTTCCCCACCTAACCCTTACCCTGAAATAATGAGTTTATTTTCGTAACCTTGTGTGCATCCTAGTGTGATGGTGCAAGGTTGCATTCCAGACAGTTCTGGGGTTTCTGTAAAGGAAGGAGATCCTGTGCAGTCAAATATTCTTGCTGGGGTCTTCCCTCTGCTCCACACATCTTCATAGGCCTATCCTCACTCCTACCCGGGAGCTAGTTCGTGCTCAGTCTGTGCAAAATAACTTTTAAATAGAATCTTAAGCAAAATAGAGAAAATTGGATATGCCGAACGGAATGATGAATTCATTCTAAAATAATGTATGAATTCTCTTGGGTGGAGAGAGGGGGGAGCGACGAGGTACCCCGGGATCTGTGAAGTCCACTTAACATCACCCGCGGACAGACTAGACGCGGCTCTGACTCCATTCCCAAATATCTCTTCCCTCCTATTCCTGTCCTACCACCCTCGAGAATCTCTTTGAATCTGTGATTTAAAACAGGCTTCCACTGACATCCTTCCCTGGACCAGCGAATGCTAGGGCGCCGTTGTCAGGGTTACAGCGTTTGGGAAGGGAGAACCGGCTTCCCGGAGTTTCCACGGAAACCACTCCCTGCAGAGGCAGGTGCGCCGGCTCCGTGGCGCAGGGACTAGCCCTGCAGCAGGAGGGCCCCAGAGGCGCGGGCGTGGCCGGCAGGCTGCTGTGCGCTCTGCATCCCTGGCATGCACTGTATTTTTTTTTTTTTTATAAAGCACTTTCACTTGCAAACCAGAACCACTAATTCCTTCCGGCTTGATAAAATCCAGCCACTCTCTAGGAGCTGTCCGCACTTTGGAGATGGTCCAGGTCGCGGAAGATCCCCCCAGACAGTAAGGTTCTGTTGGCCGGAGTCCTCTGGAGAGGCGGGGGCGTTGGTGGGCGCCACTAAAACGCGAGGGAAGCCGTTCCCTGAGCTTCCGCGCTCTGCATAGTGCCAGGGTATCCCACCCATGCCCACAGTCCAGCAGAGGCAGGACTAAGGTACGCGGCGTTCCTTTAAGACAGGCAAATCCCCTTTACATTTGAGACGCAGGTTAGGGAGGTTAACTGGAAGCGTACTCGCCTCTTGACTCATAACTACCGCTCCGAAGAGTATCAGGGTGTGCTCATCGCGAAGAGGAAGCATCTGAGGTTCCTGGAGAATTCCTAGGTCAAGGCTGGCGTTTGAACCTTGCCTGGTCGGTCCCAGCACAGTCCCTGCAGCAGCGGCATCGCTGGGGCCGAGGTAGGGTGACTGCGGTTGAAGTGGGGGGACCTTAGTCCCCCGGTTGTGTCATCTTTGTGTCTCTTTATGGGGAGGAGGGGCTGTCTGTCTGACACAGTTATTAAACCTGGCAGCTGCGCTGGCGCCCGAGGAGCGTTTTGAGTGAGCTTGCAGGAAAGGAGTGCGCTGACGGCCTGCTTCTCGCTGCCCCCGCCTGAAAGGCGGCCCTCGGAGCTCTCTCTTGCTGCTTACCTGGCGCGGGAGTGCGCGCACCTCCAGGACACAATTGGAAACGTGAGTAGCCGTGGCTCCGCGCTGCTGGCAGGCGGCTGGGCTCCGGAGGCGTCCGGCCAGCAGGCTGGCGGGGATGCAAAGGCGGCGCGAGGAGAGGCCGGGCGCGGGGGCATCTGGCTGCGGGCGGCTTTGCCACGAGCGTCGCCTAGTCTAGAGGTCGTACCCGCCGGTGCGACCAGGAGGGGACAACTCTGCAGGAGGGGATTTGAGCGCCCGTCTCTAGCACATGGCTTGGGCATGGGTCCCGTGTTTCAGGGACGGATGCACAAAGAATCTTGGGCCTAGGCAGCCCGTGTGGCTCTGCCTGGCCCCAGTCCCTGGGGTCCTTTTTGAGAAAGGGGAGAAGCTGCATTTTGTGGCTGGGTTGGAACCATGAGATTAGACCTTGTTTTCCGCCCGCTCAGGGGGACCTTTGTGCGCAGTGGCCAGTCCTGCAGGGACCTGGGCGTGGCTGCGGGAGCACCACGCGCCTCCGTGTTCCTTTGGGATCGCAGAGCCTTTGGGATGTAGAGCCTGGAGCTCACTCCTTCCTCTCCCCTCCTCACATCTAGTGTTGTGTTCTAACAGGGCAGACATTTTTTATGGAGACCCGACAGAGAAGGACCTCAATTCTCTCCTTTCTTCCCAAAGCATGAGGGTGGTTTGTTTGTTTGTTTTTCCTATGGATTGCTAGAGGGGATCTTGAAGTTTCATTTAGTTTTTATATTTTATTTCTGGACAAGATTTTCAATTTTACAGAGCTCCCGTCATGAAAGGGTCTTTGCAGGGTTTATGTATTTGTGAAAGAAGCTTGGCTTTTTCTAGGGGTTCCAAGGAGTGTTTAACAGTGTAGGTTGGCTCTAGAATGCCATGTTCAGTATTTCGGGTGCATTTCCATGTCTGTCTGGTTCAAGCCCAAGTGTGTGATATCCAGACGCAGTCTGTGCTCTTGCCAGATCTAAAGCCTGACTCCCGCCTCCTCTGAGGCTTCACCTTCACTGAGGGGCCTGCCAGAGCCGGCACTCAGGTGAAATTGGGTGTGTGGGCCATCTACTCTGGGCTAGCTGCTTAAGCTTTCCAGGCCTCAGTTTTGTAATCTGTAAAGTGGGTATAGTGAAGCGATTTCTTATAGAGATGGACTAAGATTTGGGCTGGTCTTCCAATTCCATTTTCCACTAACCAGCATTTCTGTTATAACCTGACAATTGAGAACTGGCTTGATGAATGCCAAGTAGGAAAGAGAAAAAACTGCAAAATGGGAAAACTTTAAATAACAACCCTCAGAAAAAGTTATCAAATTAGCTTAGAAATTGCCCCCACACTGGCTAACCTATTGACTGTAAATTGATTTATAAGTTAAAGAACTTGCCCAGCTGGCATGGCTCAGTGGTTGAGCATTGACCTATGAACCAGGAGGCCATAGTTCAATTCCTATCAGGGCACATGCCGGGTTGTGGGCTCAATCCCCAGTGAGGGGACATGCAGGAGACAGCAGATTCTTTTTCTCACTCTCCCTTCCTTTCTGAAATAAATAAAAATATTTTTTTAAAAAAGAACTAAAACTATTATGACTATGCATCTAACCCTATTGATTTTACATGTCGGTTATGGCCGGGGGAAAGGTTGCTGTCCCTCTAACTAGAAAATGAGGCTTGATGTTTGTGCTTTAATTTTGCCCCAAATCTTGGTTTTCTATCCTGGAGTGTGGTTTTTCTCATTTTTGCAAATGAGTTCCTTGTTAACTAATACTAGATAATAATTAGGAAGAAAGAAAGAAAGAAAGAAAGAAAGAAAGAAAGAAAGAAAGAAAGAAAGAAAGAAAAGAAAGCACTGTGAAAAGAAATTAATTTGATTCTGAGATATTAAGTATAACATGATAGAATCAGAAATAAATACCTCTACTGAATTGTACTCTAATAAACTAATGGGTGGAGTATTGTTTCTAATTTTGTCCATTGTGCTTTAAAAAGAAAGTGGAGAAACTGAAGGAGGGGATCAGAATGGAGGGCCCAAAATAACTTAATGAAACAGAAAGAAGAGAAGCTACAAAAAAAAAAAAAAAAAAGACACCCAGAGGTTGTGTGATGAGCTGAGAAGAACGGAATAGGAGAAAACCAGAATTTTGATAGGATATAATAAAAAACTTCCAAGATGCTAAAAGAGTGACATGAGCCACTGAGGAGCTTTGTAAAGACAATAATTTATTGTATGTCCTTCGTGGTCTAGCCTTAGCATTCTTAAACCTAACATTAGAATGACCTGAGAACTCTAAATCTCTTCTGAGTCCTGGGTCTCTCCCCAGGCCCAGATTCTGACGCACCTGGTCTGAGCACAGGGGTGGATATTTTGTTGGAGCTCCCTAGGTCAGTGGTTGGCAAACTGCGGCTCTTGAGCCATATTCGGTTTGCCGCTCTGTTGACTAATGAGTTTGCCGACCAGTGGGATAGGGGCTTAATCACAAGGAACAACAGCCTGTAATTATTGGAATTGAGAGTCTAGGTCAGTGGTCGGCAAACCGCAGCTCACAAGCCGCATGTGGCTCGCGAGCCGCAGTTTGCCAACCACTGCCCTAGGTGAAACACTAGGTAGAGAAACACTGGTCTTACATAAGAGGCAAAGTCTGAGGCTGCAGAGGCCAGCAGGGAGCAGGCAATAAGGAGGGCCCGGGGCTGATGGGGAGTTACCTGCAGAGGGCAGCTGTATCCACACCTGGATGTCAGCCAACTTTGCCAGATCTGCTTTATCAAGGTGAGCAACTAATGAGGAGTAAGACATTTAAAAGTATATTGTGGCCCTGGCCGGTGTGGCTCAGTTACTTGGAGCATCATTCCATGTCCCATATACTGAAAAGTCTCCAGATTGATTCCCAGTCAGGGCACATACCCAGATTGTAGGTTCCATCCTGGTCGGAGTGTGTACCAGACGCAACTGATCAGTGTTTCTCTCTCTGCCTCTCCCCTTCCTCTCTCTAAAAATCAATGGAATATGTATATAGTGCTTGCCAAACAAAACACACCTGGGAAAGGTGGCCCAGAGGACTGGACTTTTCCTTCTCTGTGGGGGAGGAGCAGGGTTCTTCCTGGGCCGCTGAGTTCTGTGTTTGTTGTTGTTGAATGCTTTCTGTTTAACTTAAATGTTCCTTCGCCTCCTTCTTTCTGAAGGCTCATGTCTTTCTGGCTGAGTGTGTACTCTTCAATAGCTCTCTCTGGATTATTTGCATGAGAAAAATTCTCTAGTTCCCTAACCTTCCTCTGCAAGTTAGGGAGGGTGGCCACTAGAGATTGGACCCCTGAGGTAAGAGGTGACCACACCTGCCCTCTCCCCCATATGGAGCACTCAGCACTCTCTCTGCTGGTGTGGTAGAGTAGGGTGAATGGGGCCTGGGAAGCTAGATCCTTCTATGGGATGCCTGGGAGCTCCCTTCCGCTGCCTCTTGAGTTGGGGAAGAGGGGGACCATGGATTGTCCATGCAGGCAAGCAGCACCAATGTTGAAGCATGATTTCAAAAGTTCCAAGTTCCCATATCTCTTAAATCTTCCTCTAGTCTTCCCTAAGCTCCATGAGCAAAGAGGAGGCATTCCACACCACTTTCCACAGTTAAGAACTTCTTTGCTAGAGGTAGAAAAAATTCAGGAGACCTAAAAATGTGACAGCTGGGTTCTCCCTGCTTCTCCTCTGGGTTAGGGCTGTTGTTATTTTGTTTGGATGTTGGGGACAGGCTGAGTAATAGGCAGGCAAAGCACCTGCTTCTCTCTGGCTGCTAATCCCACCATAGTACTAACACAAGGGTGGTACCCTCCTCCTTCCCAGTGATGAGGCACTGAGAGCCTTCCAGGCTGCCACAGAGACCCGTGCATGCCCGGTGGCAGGACGCACTCAGAGATGAGCGTGCTGAGCAGAAGCCAGCTTTGTTCGAAGCAGCTTTGTTCAGCAGGGTGGCACTGTGCATCGCTGCAATCAGCATTCCATAGCACTGCCTGTTTTCACTTCCCATGGGCTCGGGGTAAGCGAGCAGAACCAGTGACTGAACCGATGCCAGGCTCCGCTCTCCTGTGATGAAACCCCTCCCAAAGCCATGGCTATGCTGCCTTCAATCCTTTCGCCAGCCCCTCAGTTCTCCAATGTTGAAAAAGCAGCACCTGTGATCCAAACATGTTACCATCGATGAGACAGGAAGGAGAGTTTTGAAGTTAGAATGTGGCGACAGCCCAGAGAAAAGGGAAGGAAATAGAGATTCAGGTATTTGGCTGGAAATGTGTTTCTTGGAGAGGTAAATGCCACCCCAGCCTGAATATGAAGCTGCCATGGCCTTAGGCTGAAGCAGAGATCCTCTACCCTGGCATAATCTTTTCCTTTTTTAATCCTCACCTGAGGCTATTCTTTGGCCATTGATTTTCAGACAAAGTAGAAGGGAGGATGGGGCAGGGGAGAGAGAGAAACATCAACACGAGAGAGACATATCTATTGGTTATCTCCCCCATGCTCCCCGACCAGGGCCGGGGATCAAACCTGCATGAGGTGCATGCACTTAATGGGGAATCAAACCCGAGACCCTCCAGTCCACAGGCTGACACTCGAACCACTGAGTCAAACCAGCCAGGGCCACCTTGGCATAATCTTTTCTCTCCTAAAGACTTCATGAAAACAGTGGTAGATTCTTTTACTGAAACCCTAGATGAACACACTCTATTCCATCAGACAGTGCCTCCAGCTGGGGGCCAGCTTTGGAGGACCAGGATGTAAGGTGGATGCTTCAAGGCCTGTCTGAGGGTCTGACTCACTTCAGACAACTCTACATCCTGTGGCCCTGGAATGGCTTTATGCATGATTCCTCCTACTCCATCCTCCAGGCAGTCACGGGACCAATATACATAGAGAGTGTCCTTTGGAATCAGCCTTACCTGAAGTTTGTCTTTCTGCCTGCCATGGTCCAGGCTGGTTGTTAAGTACGCCAATTGCCTTGCCCCAGTGCCCGGAACATCAACTTCCGCCCATTTCTGGCTTCATAATGACAGGTTACCTGTGGAGAAACCTGGTCAATGGGCTGTCTACCAGGGTTTACACAAACAACTTGTGTTTTTCCTTAAGGTATTATGCCCAGTTGCCTCACCATTCTAGAATCTTCCTGTTGGCTCTTTCTGGCAAATTTACTCTTAAGAGAACTCTACTTACGTGTGTCCAGGGACAGAGAGAGAAGGCAACACTTCAATCCATCCTTTTGAACTTCTTCATGGTGGTGGAAGAAAAAGTAAGGGGAAATCTGATACTGTTGTCTCAAATGCAGCTGTATGTTCATGACTATTCAATCCATCTCCGTCCTGCATAATCAAAGATTCTTGTTATATGAGATTAATAAGAATATTAGTAAAGCGCAAAAACAGCAATTCCATTGGAAATTTTATTTTATTTTAAAGTAGATTGTTCTTATCATCAAACCAAAATGTAAGTTACCCTTCTAATGTATAGTTGTATACAGTGAGCAACAAAAATACAGAAAGTTTTAAATTTAATCTATTAAATAATTACTCTTTCTACCACTGAGGATAAAGAAGGAAGCATATGAGCATTTAAAAGACCAGTTCTTGCCCTACTTGTGTGGCTCAGTGGTTGAGCGTCGACCTATGAATTAGGAGATCACAGTTCGGTTCTCTTTCATCGTTGATGTTTCTACCTCTCTCTCCCTCTCCTTTCCTCTCTGAAATCAATAAAAAAAATTTATTTAAGACAAATAAAATAAAAGACCAGCTCTTGCCATCATGGTTAGAAGAAAGATTTACAGACACACACAGAAACTAAGATTATAACAAAGGAAGTGTTAGGTGGACGGCTGGACTGGCTGATCCAAAGCTGAAACGTGTGGCACGTGGTCTGTCCTATGTTTGGCTGGGAGGGGGACACTGGTGTCTGTGGTGTCATCAGGGCCCTTCATGGTGGCTCCCGGCTTTGAGGAATGGTCTAGACCTGCAAAGGTAAGCAGGGAAGGTGGAGGCATTTTTCAACGAAAGGCAAACAGCTTAAGCAGTGGCTCAAAAGGCATGGGCGTGGCAACTTGCTTTGGTGGTTAATGGGGAGAAAGAAGACAGGCCTTCTTCCTGGAGTCAGAAGATTGGGATTTGTATCCTAAAGGTGAGTGAGCGATTTGCTTAACCCGCAGAGTCTCTGTTTCCTCATCTGAAAGTGGGGACAACCATTGTGTTATTTTAAGGAATACAGAGAATGGATGTAGAGGCCCAGCATGGTTCATGGCACACAGGTGATTAACCTGTGATGAATATTGTTAGCCAGTCGAAGACCTAAGATGAGACTCTACCCCACTTCAGTATCAGAATGAGGATATAGAACTTGCTCCCAAGGCAATATGGAATCTTTAGAAAATGAAAGCTTTCTTGTACCACTTATATAAAAAGCTCACTGATTTTTTACAAGTTCCTGTGTGACCGTTTGAATCTCTGTTTGAATTTTTTTTTCTTCTTTTTTTTGGGGGGTGGGGGGGTGGGGGGTTGGGGGTGGGAGTGTTGGAATATAATTCAAGCTTTAACCCTTGAACAAATTAATCAGAATTTAAATCCACTCCTCAAAATCTATTAGAAGACTGGCTCCCAAGATGGTTTTTCAGGAAACTGTGTGGTCCATGGTCAGAACCACACTGCCTGCAGCCTTTCTGGACAACTGATCGTAGCTGTGAGTTTAATGAGCCGTGACAGCCAGTTACTTCTGTGGACGGACTTTGTGAAAATTCAAAAGTCAAAAATTTTTATTAAAGTTAGTATGCGATCACCTAATTTCCACTAGAATATTCTTCTTCTTGAACATGTCCCAACAACCCTTTATGTTTTGCTATTTTAAGTGAAAGTTACAACTTTACTATGCTTTGGTTTGGCAATGAGTACTGTGTTTCCATTGTTATATTTCTATGTTACAACTTTCTAGAACAGTTTAGTGTAATTTTTAGAATATGAGTCAGTTGCAATCTTCATGTTGTGTTTTTGACACATCTTTTTTATGACCCTTTTGAGTGAACATTTTCTCCCCTCCTCATCCCTCATTTCCTAATTTCTTTGTCACACGTAATACCGAGCTGAGTAAGCCGTGTTATCTGACACTCCCCCTTCGCCAAGGTTCCAGGAATAAGCATTTCTGAGATAAGCCAGCAAAACTCTGAGCTCATTAGCTTCCCCAAAGGTAAACAAAGCAGTTTTATATTCAGATTTTTAGAAGACGGTTGTTTTCCCAGCTTTACTTTTTAAGGGTGGATGGGGAGATTTGGAGGCTAGCTCTCTGCCTCACAAACAGTAAGACCTTCCATTTTCTGTTCTTTCATTCACATTTATGTTTGGAAGGAGGGAAAGGGGGACCAGGCACGATCCTCTTGCCAATGTGAATTAACTCTTTACTGGCCAGATGCTTGAGCCATCTATGGCCCATTCTCTAGTATTCTGAGGAACAAAGATTTTGTTGTACTTTGAACTAAACTAGGTCCTTTGTTCTAATAGCTCAATACAGAATTTTGAAATGACGACTGTACTCTTTCCTTAATACGGAAAGACTTTGCAAGCACATGTTTATAACCAACCCCTACTGCTTTTACTAGCGCAGAGATGGATCAAAGATACACCAGCGCTCCATGTTAAAAAGCCACCTCCGTTGATTGCCCATGTGTCCTGTGTGACAGGCACTGTCCTCGTCCCGGTACCGGCATGATCCCATTCAGTCCTAACAGGAAGCCTGTGACAAGGTATTGTTGTCCTCGTTTTTAGAGGTGAGAAAACCAAAGCCCAGAGAGGTTGACTAAATCTCCCAAGGTCGCCTGCTACTAAGAAGATGGCACGGGAGTTGACTCAGACCTGTCTGACTTCAAAGCCATTGCTCTTTCCAGTGTATTCTACACCTTACATTACGCACCGCCGGATCCCTTGGAACATTCTGTTCCCCAGTTTGAGTTTCACTAGAGTTCCCTAATTAGTGAATGGCTTATGCTCAAAGAAGCCTCACAGACAAAGCCATATGCTTGTACGTTTTCTTTGTATCGTCTACTGATAGTTCTCACAAGCCAACCACTAGAAGGCAGGTCAAACAAATTTCCTAGACGACTGAATAGTGGGCGGTATTCCAAGGTGGTAAAGACCCACACAAAAGGGTAAACAGGGTTGCTCCAGGGACCACAAGCCAATAAAGGCACTGTGTCCTCTACAGATGACATTATTAGGGAGTGGAAATTTGTAGTATTTCCCTGGAACCTTCCACTCACTGGGAAAAACACACACAAAACAAAACAGATAAAGCAAGACTGGAAAAACCATGTGCTTAGGTAAACTTGGTTAGGCTTTAACCGTGAATAAGCCAATGAAGCCTCAAACTCGCTAATGAAATGCATATGCACATTCTCTCTCAGTGGGGCCAACTTAGTCTCAGGAGAAACTATTTGTTGTCTGCATAATTGCCAAATCCCTAAATCCTTCAGGGTATGGACTGTAGTTTTAACTCTTTATCCTGGCACTTAGTTTATTGCTTGGCATATAGTCTGCATTAAAAAATATTTGTGTGAATAAATGTATTAGTCAATGTTCTCCAGAGAAACAGGACCAATGAGAGATTTGTTTGTTTGTTTATTGTAAAGAATTGGCTCACACGATTATGGAGGTTGGCAACAATCTCACCAGGCTCTCATATATCCTTCTTGAGATTTCCTTGCATATATTAGTATCTATACTACTACTTATTAATCAATTTAGGTATTGTCTATTGACTCTCAGTCACAGTAGATGAGATTTTAGCTTCCTCTTCTACACTCAATTTTTTCTCTTTCCTTCCCTGCAACTTATAGTACAAGTCTTGGCTACACTATATAGATTATTATAAATATTGTCAATGCTGAGCCAAATAGTTTATTACAATTATGTTTCTTTTATAGACTACATTGTGTTTTACCTAGAAAGAACAATTACTTCATTTTTTTGCATTAGGCTTTCTAGAGGACTATTGTTTTGTTTATCAAATGCTGCAGCAGATGTGTCACATGATAATTGATCTTTTTTTTTTTTTTTTTTTCATGGCCTTGGGACCACTCCAATTTGGATGGTTTTTCCTCCCACTTTGACTGTGCTTTGCTTTGGGGCTTGTTTCTGTCATTCCCATTCTCCTGTTTTAGATTTATATTCTCTTTTCTTGGGCCTCAAAGTTTTTTCTTTTTTCCTTTCTTGACTTGATTCTGTTTTTGAAATATATCTCCATTGGTTTCTTAAGAAAGGGTACATACAAGGTAATTTTTGAGTCTTTGGATATATGAAATGTCTTTATTCTACCTGCATCATAGTTTGGCTGAGTATAGAATCCCCAGGTGAAAATCAGTTTCCTCAGCATTTTGAAGGCTGCTGTACTGCCCCCTCTAGTCTCTACTAATGCTAGTCTCTACTTTGTCATCCCCTTTCTCCATTTCCTTCCATGTCTACTGTTTCTGTCTTCCTATGTACCCTGATTTGCTATGAGTTGAGTATTGTTGTTTTCATGAACTATTTAGATCATTTGGCCTTTTTTTTTTTTTAAACAAAACAAAACGCATATTATTATCTTTTAAAATATATTTCTTTCTTGATTTCAGAGAGAAAGAAAGAGGGAGAGAGAGAGAGAAATATCAATGATGACAGAGAATCATTGATCGGCTGCCTCCTGCATGCTCCCCACCGGGGATGGAGCCCGCAACCCAGGCATGTGCCCTTGGCTAGAATCAAACCTAGAACCCTTCAGTCCACAGGCCGACACTCTATCCACTGAGCCAAACTGGCCAGGACTCATTTGGCCTTTTTAACATGGAAACTCATGCCTTTGGTTTCTGAGAAGATGCCTCTATTTTCATTTTGTTAATTTCTTCCTTTTTATTTTCCTCTATCTTTTTCTTCTGGAACTCCAGTTAAACATTCCACCATTTCAATTGATCTTCTAATGTTATTATCTTTTCTGCTTGAGATCTTTTGTTTTAAAATTTTTAATTTCTAAGGTGTCATCCCCATTCTTTTATTTTTTTTTTAATATCCTGTCATTTCATGGACTCAGCACCTTTTTTCTTTCTTTTTTCTTTTTTTTTGCTCCGAAGATAGTGGATTTAGTGGATATTTAAAAACCTTGCTTCTATTGCCTGTATTGTTTCTGTGGCTTCTTGGTTTCTTGTTGGTTTGTTTCAGACTTTCTCTTCTTTCAGTCCACACACACTAGCACTTAAGAGTGAGGCTCTACTAAACCTTGATTGCAGTGATTACTGGGGTTTGGCAGTTGGTGGACATCCTTGAAGAATGAGCTGGTGGTGAGCTAGGTGTTTCCCGGGGAGACCGCAGCAATCAGTGTTGGGAAGATTTTTCTTTAGTGGGAACATTTAGTTTCTTCTAAGACAAAGAAGCCTCCTAAGAATACTTCTTCTTTGGGTGATAAAATTGGCTTCTACCATCTGGGAGCACGAAAAGAATCAGGATCTAGGTTGCCTGCCTTTAGCGTACAGTGTAACAGATGCAGACTTCCCCTTAGCCTCCAGCTTTCAGTCTGGTGTGCTTCTGCCTCCCAGGAGCCTGGCTGGTGACCTCGGGTTGAATGTCTCCTCTTTGGTGGAGGCGATTCACATCTTTAACTTTTTGCCTAGCCACAGAGCTGGGTGTGTGTAGTAGAATCAGCTACATGGTAATATCAGGAATTTGGACTCTGCAGCCAGAATGTTTGGGTTCAAATCTTTTTTTTTTTTTTTAAAGTGTATTTGTATTGATTTCAGAGAAGATGGGAGAGGGGGAAAGAGATAGAAACATCAATGAAGAGAGAGAATCATGGATTGGCTGCCTCCTGCATGCCCCCTACTGGGGATTAAGCCCAAAACCTGGCATGTGCCCTGACCAGGAATCAAACCGTGACCTCCTGGTTCATAGGTCAACTCTCAACCAGTGAGCCACGACCAGCCGGGCAAGGGTGCAAATCTTGGCTCGACTAGGTACCGAGTTATCTGACCTCAGTTGAGTTCCCTAAGCCCTGCAGTTGGTGACTCCATGCTAAGGTGAACAGTAAATGCCCAGTGAGGAAAAGAGAATATTTGGCTTTTTGTTTCTGTTTAACCTGGGCTATTTTGTATTTTTAAAGTGCTTTCTTTTATAACACACAACTAAAACTATGAAAGCACAAAAGAATACAATTGCACACACAATCTTTCTCGAAAGACGTATGGTGTTTCCCATTGAAGTAACCCATTGTTCATAGAATTTGACAATAAGAAAAGGGGGGAGGAGTCTCTAAACAAATAGGCCATTAAAAATATGTACCATGACCTAAGGATGATGCAATGGCACATCGCAATGTGGAAAGAACTCCTGAATGAAAATTTTGTTACAAAAGGATAAAAAGCTATGCAACAAAATGAGAAAAAACAATGTTTATGTAGAAGTCCTATTCAGTTTTTATGTTGGACTTTATCCTTGAAGTCTTTATTTGTTTTCAGTTCACTGCCATACTTAGAATTAGCGTGGATATTTCTCAGCTCTTGAATTCCCTTTGCCTCTGGGATAAGTAAAAAAGATTGTGGGGTGCAGAGAACCGTCATCTTCCACAGTGAGAAAGGAATAGGAGAAGCAACTGCCTGGAGAAAAGTGTAGGAGAGGAGGGGTGCAGACACACTGTGGTCAAACCTTCACAAACAACACAATTTAGGGAAAAGGAGACAGGCCTGAGGCTCTGTCCCCAAATGGGCCCAGGTTTGCCAGGGTTGTAGAAAGTGGTTCTAAAACCCTCCACCCAGAATTTCTCTCCTGCAGCTTTTCTAGCTCAGAAGCAGAGAAAATGACAAGATATGCAAGCGTTTGAGTAATACAAAGTATGTCAGTAAAAGCAGACTTTCCAAGGCTCATTTGCCAATTTCCTTCTCTTTTACTTAAATTCTTGATTTATCTATTGTGATTTTTAAAAAACAGGGGAAAATATTACCAGCTACACATATGTAAGAAAACATTTTAAATAGGAAAAGTTAGCAAAGGTATATGTACAAGAATGGCTTTTTTTCTTTTTGCATTTGTTTATAATATTACTTTACCTGCATTAGGGGATTGGTTAAATAAAGCAAGCTACATCCATAAACAGTATACTTCGCAACCACACACCCCAAAATGGGCTTATAGAACTAAATATTTCCATAAGGAGAATTATCCATGATATGTTATTGGTAGGAAGGTAAAATAAATTACAAATTACCACCCATTATGTTGTTTTAATAAACAGTGAAATTATGTTTGTTAAGAAAACCATCTGGCATAATGCTAAGTTGTTAAGCAATTATTTTTGCATGGTAGGTAATAAATGATAATTGAGTTTCCATAAACAGTGTTCATTGCTTTTGAAACTAGAAAAAAATGCATATAGCTCTAATGTGTCTGAAAGCAGGCAGTGAAAAGCATGGAGTTAGAAGAAAATGATCTTAATAATACACATATTGGATAATCATGATTGATTGCGATTAAAACTGTAGATACACTGTCTTTGAAATACCTCAAAATGTTAACTTTCTATTTTCTCAAATGAAACCAATTGAATAGGCTTAAAAGTGTAAAATCTTTCTTAAATTAGAAAGTATAGTAATAAATAGTGGTTGATTTAATTGCATTGTTTAGAAGTCTTTAAAATGCATTCTCAAAGGGTTGATGGTTTTTCAGCTCTAATCTAGCACTTATTTAAAATTTCTTAAAAGATATTCATTTGATATAAATTGTGTAGTAGTGGAGGGACTTGTTCTGTTCAAGAAATCAATCGATACTGAAGAGCAGAGACACTGGGATTTATGACACAGCTGGGGTCAATATATCAGGCAGATTATAAAGGAAATGTATCGTGTGACCGGCCAGCCTCAGAAAACACGGACTCCCACACGACACTTTAATGTACAGATTGAATGGATCTTGTTTGCTTTATTTAATTAACCTTATATTTGTTATCTGGGAGACAAGAGTCTTAGGCATCAGATTATCCAAAGAAAAACTGTATAATATATCCTGCTTATTACATTCTACCCTGGTGAATTTTGGTTTAATTATACTTGATTATTCAGGTAGCATTTTTACCCTGTCATCTTTCTGGTGTAATACAAGTTTTATAAATGTATACAAATTTATGTGTGTATGTGTAAGGTATATATGAGTATATATGTAGATATAGGACATTTTACTCAAAAAAGGTATTCCTAAACCATAGCATTTGTAAGGATTCTCATATTGATGAAGGCTCCCTGTGATCCTTTGCTGTAACTTTGACAAAAAAGCACGACTTTGTAAAATATTTCTCCAGCCGTCCAGATAGTCTGTAATTGGAATGCATTTGAATTTTTGATTTCTGAATGTCTATGCGTGGCATCTATCCACGCCTAAATGCGGTGTACATGTGAGCCGTGCACATTTCCCCTGGAGCACAGTACTTTGTTCCTCTCCACAGTGGCATCCACACAGTGAGGCACATCTAGCTTCATCTCCCTCTCTGAAACAGATGTACACTGTGTGACTGCCTGTCGATGCGAGCATCAGTAGCACCTGCAGCTGCGATGAGGTCGGCACATTTCAGTCCATGGCACAGTAAAATACACACTGATGTGAATGGCCTGGCGATGGGGCCTAACAATGCTAGCCTTTTAATTAAAGGAGGAGGAGAGAGAGGAGGAGGGGAGGAGGAAGAAGAGAAGAGGAGGAGGGGAAGAGGAGGAGGAGGAGGAGAAGGAAGCAAAATAAGACAAGGTATAATCAAGTCTGGTGATAAAGTTACTTTCGTTTCAAGTAAAACATTCAAATTAATCTACATTAATACATTAGTCACCATCCCTATTACCACCATTTAGGAGAAACAAGAGTATAGACAGTCCACAATTTACGATGATTTGACTTAATGATTTTTCGAGTTTCTGATGGTGCACAAGCAATATGCATTCAGTAGAAAACATACTCTGAATTTTGACCTTTTCCCAGCTAATGATATGCGGTACGATACTCTCTCACAATGCTGGGCAGTGGCGGCGAGCCCCAGCTCCCAGTCAGCCTCTTAATCACCTGAGTAAACAACTGATACTCTACCGTATACTGTGTTTCCAGCACGTTAGGATGTTGGGTTCTGAGCACAGTCAAGGTTGGCTAGGCTAAGCTGTGATGTTTGGTTGGTAAAGTATAGGAAATTCATTTTTGACTTACTATAGTTTCAAATTATGGTGGGTTTGTAAGGACATAAGTAAGTCAAGGAGCATCTATACAATTTTAAAATCCATCAATAGGATTGCCTGGTATTTATTCCTTAGAGCACTAGAAATGGCACGTTTAACTCAACCCCAGCTTGGCAGAGGAGCAGAGTGGGCGAGAGGGGGCTAGTGATAGGGGAGTTGGTTGCAAAACATTGATTGCATAGCTGCTTTTTTGTTAACCCCGCAATCCTGCCACAACCACCACCAAACACAAGTTAGTTAGCACCACACGTCTGCTTTTTGAGTGTTGAGCATAATTGCTAAATTGTAGGCAAGCTCTGGAGCTTTTATTGCTCTTGGGACATTTGATGGGGATGAGGGTGGCCTGTAAAACCCATTCAGAGGCCCTGTATGTGATGTACAGATGGAGCCCTACACAGGAGCCCAGCCCGGAGCGAAACCAGTGTCCCTCTGCTTACCAAGCCCTTCACCCCTGTTCAGAGCCATGCAGCCCAAGGACTGCCTCTTTCTAGTACTACAAGGGGCGACTGCTGGGCTGCTCCTAACCAGAAAATAATGTCAGCTATTATCATTGACTCGTCAATAGCTTAGGAAGGTAGTAGGCTGGGCCTATTATTTTCTTACTTAATACTCACAACCAGCCCACAGAGGGAATACTACCATTAGCTGGTTTTTATGCATGAGAAACTGGAGGCTTAGAAGAGGTCAGTGGCTCCCCCAGGATCGCTTGGTTAGCAAAGGGTGTAGCCAGCTTTCGAACCGAGGCTATTCAGTATCTAGGAAGCATCAGAGTTTTCCATGCCCATGTGGTCAAATGTAAACCACTGAAGATATTTATGCGAGACATATTTGATATTTGATCACGTCTTATGGAGCCCTGGACCCCTCACATTCCTGCCACAATGCCGTCAACATAGTGGAGTCTCAATAAATATGGGTTGAATTAAATAATGGGGAAAAGATGGTACATTCTAGTTCAGGGGCTGGAGATTGTGGTTTTAGTAACTTTTAAAATTTTTTCTTTTGAAAGATTTCAAGTTTACACAAAAAGTAGAAAAAAATAGCTCAATGGCCCTCCATAACCCACCCAGTATCATCAGTTATCAACAGTTCTGCCAACCTTGCCCCTTCCTTCCTGTTTTGCTATGTTTTGTATTTTCCCTATTATATTTGATATGTCCTTTCCCTCTAAATACTTTAGTTGGATAACTAACATATAAGGACTTAAAAAAAACATAAACATTAACAATAATTTTTTTAAGTTAATATCTTTTTATAGTTAATTTGTGGAATCAGAATGGAAATTATGTGCACATTGCACTTGTTATGTCTCATATATTTTTCCTCCTGTAATCTCACCCCCCCCATTTAAAAATAACATTTTTTTTTGTTTTTTGGTGTTTTTTTTTAAGGATCTGGGGCATTTGTCCACTACAGTGGTTTATAACTGACTCTAGACGCACTGCCTGGAGGGAGTGTGATGCCCAGTTTTCAGAGCTCCACTCCCGATGTCCTCTGGAAGGCTGTCTGTAATGATGGGGTTCTGGGTTGCATCATAATCGTTCCACAAGTGCGCATGGAACGCCTGCTGTGTGCCCGCCCTGTGTCCAATGCAGGAGACACACAGGCTTGAGTCTTGCTGTAAAACAAACACAGATAAGATGGAAATAAACTCTCAAGGATGAATAAATCATGTCTCCTAAGTCACCTTGATCAAATGCATTCAAGATGTTGATTGACTGTGTCTGAACAAAACTTCAATGACCCCTCAATGCCTGGTTACGTTCAGGAGGTTAAATGACCCACGTTCTCACCTCTTTGTCAAGTGCCTGTGCAGTTTTTTCCAGTGCATTGATTCCATCAGGCAGTTATTAGAAATGATGGGCCCGGTAGAGAGTTCTCCACTCCCCACTGCTGCGTAGGTGAGAATTTCTAACACTGCAAGACGGATGGCCTCAGTGCGACTGCACCGAGAGGAATTCCAGAGGCAAGATTGGGAATAATAGGAAAGGGGGTTGGAGTTTTGGTAGATCTAGGAAAGCGCTGGGAAGCTGCTGCATTCAGGGGCCTTGAATTGAGCTTGACTGCAGGAGAATTCATGAGATTTGAATAGTGAAAGGTAGAGGTGACAATAAGCTAGATATGCAAACAATATTTCTTCTTAAATTTTTTTTATTGCTTGATTTGAGAGAGCGAGAGGGAGAAATATTTACTTGTTGTTCCCCTTATTTATGCCTTCATTGGTTGCTGCTTATATATGCTCTAATCAGGGATGCCGCCTACAACCTTGGTGTGTGGGGTCAATGCTCTAACCAACTGAGCTACCTGACCAGGGCCCGATAGAAATACTTCCTTTAAAATGGTTATCTGAAACATGACCCCAGAGTGTTTTTTAAGGGTTGTTTAGAAAATCAATACCCTTTTTGTGGCAGTATCACAGCAAGGCCCTGTGCCAGTGGCTGTGGGCGGAAACCCCAGGTCATCCGCAGCCCTGCAGCACTCCCACCAGGGACCTAAATGCAGATGGCCAGCTGCTCTGGGTTTAGGATGCCTGTTTAGGAGGCTTTCATTGTAAGACTTTTATTGCCAGATCTATAATGGTGAACAGGGCAAGCATCAAAACCAACCAAATTCTCAGAATCCTAAATTGAGTTTTATTTAAGCGGTTGAGGAGATGAAGACAGGTATTTACACTTTTCATTTGAAACCTGCAGAGAATAAAGTAGATTTGCTTCCGCTTCAGACAGCCAACTGATAACACTGTAATCTTGTCTCTATGATGTGAACTAAGCAAAAGGAATACTTTGTCTTCAGAAAATTAAAAGCCCCATTAACTCCATGCTTTCTAGGTCTATTTTTAATAATTTTGCTCGAAGAAATGTCAGGTTTTCTTTTGCAAAGCTCATGGCACATTTCACATGCCGTCTCATTAATTTTTATCACACCCCTGGGATGTAGGTATTGTTATTCTCTGCAGGAAAATGAAGGCGCTCGGCAGGGGCAGCCTCTGGTCATGCAGCAAATTGGAACCTGGCCGGAAGCAGAGGCAAGAGCTTCCAGGTCCCAAGTCTTAGCTGTCAGAGCATATAGCCTTTGAAAGGCAAGTTTTTGGTTTTGTAATCTTATTCAGAAATATAAAAAACAAAAAAGGCCCTTGGGGTAAATACTAACCACTCCTGCTAACTCCTTTATGCATTCTACAGAACAATTCATTCATTCCTTCGTTCGGTCATTCATTCATTCATTCAGTAAACACACACACACACACACACACACACACACACACACACACACACACTAGAGGCCTGGTGATGAAAATTCATGCACTGGAGCGGGGAGTCCCTCAGCCGAGCCTGCCCCCTCTCACAGTCCGGGAGCCCTCAGGGGTGGGAGGCAACCTGGTGATCAGGGGAAGGCGACGCCCCCATCACACCTCTGCTGCTGCCACTGCCAGCAGTGCAAGCCTCGGCCGGCCCTGGTTACCTGAGCCTTGGGAGGCCCTGGGCATCTGGGCAGCCACCATCTGAAGCTTGCCTGCACCTTGGGCCAGCCCTGGGCAGCTGGGGGCTGAGGGGAACTCCGGAGGGAGGCGCCCCAGCGGGGCTGAGGGGACTGGGCGCCACCATCTTGTGGCTCTGGATACTGCCATCTTTGAGGGTGGGGCAGTAAATTAGCATATTCCCTCCTTATTGGCTGTGGGTGCCACCATCTTTGCTACAGCATAAGAGTCAATTAGCATATTCCCTCTTTATTAGATAGGATATATATCAGGAGTGAGTATGCAAAATAACCCAACCAAGATGGCTGCGGCCACGGAGAGAGCAGGAGGCTTGGGTTTCCCTGGCAATGGTGGAAGCCAAGCTTTCTGCCTGCCCTGACTGGCCCAGGCCTCCGCTCAAGACTACAAAGTTTCAGTTATAGAAGATAAATAAATCCCAACAAAGATGGCAGCAGCCACAGAACTGGAGAGAGCAGGAGGCTTGAGTTTCCCCCAACATGGAGGAAGCCAAGCTTTCCGCCTGCCCCAGCCCACCTAGGCCTCCGCTCAAGGCTACAAAGTTTCAATTATAGAAGATAAATAAACCCCAGATACCAGGGCCTCCACTTGGGTTGCCAGGGGGCATGGCTGGCCTGCAAATCACCAAGGCCCCTTGCCCAGGCTGCCCCATGCCCCAAGGGAACCCCACCCTGATCCAGGACACCCTTCAGGGCAAACCAGCTGGCCCCCACTTGTGCAGCAGACCTCTATGCTATCTAATAAAAGGGTAATATGCAAATTGACCATCACTCCAACACACAAGATAGCTGCCCCCATGTGGTCAAAGATGACTGCCCCCATGTGGACACAAGATGGCCACTACAAGATGGCCAGCAGGGCAGGGCAGTTGGGAGGGACCAGGTCTGCAAGGGAGGGCAGTTGTGGGCAATCAGGCCAGCAAGGAAGGGTAGTTGGGAGGGACCAGGCCTGCAAGAGAGGGCAGTTGGGGGTGATCAAGCCTGCAGGGGAGGGCAGTTAGGGGTGAACAGGCCTACAGGGAGGGCAGTTAGGCATCAATCAGGCTGGCAGGGGAGTGGTTAGGGGATGATCAGGCTGGCAGGCAGAAGTGGTTAGGGGACAATCAGGAAGGCAGGCAGGTGAGCAGTTGGGAGCCAGCAGTCCTGGATTGTGAGAGGGATGTCCGACTGCCCCTTTAGGATCGTTTAGGCCCGATCCCATTAGGATCGGGCCTAAACGGGCAGTCAGACATCCCTCAAGGGGTCCCAGATTGAAGAGGGTGCAGGCTGGGCTGAGTTAATATATATATATATTAGTTAATATATATATAATATATATGTGTATATGTATATGTATATATGTATATATGTAGATATAGGACATTTTACTCAAAAAGGTATTCCTAAACCATAGCATTTGTAAGGATTCTCATATTGTAGAATATTTCTCCAGCCATCCATTCAAAAGAATGGATTGAAGTGTTGCCTTCTTTCTCTGTCCCTGGACACATGTAAAGTTTGAATTTTATATACACACACACACACACACACACACACACACACACATATATATAATATATATTTTATATATATTATATATTATATATAATATTATATATTAATTTATACATTATTAATTTATATATTATAAATTTATATATTACAAATTTATAATATATATTATATATTAATATACATTATATATTAATATATAATATATATTATATATATGTGCCCACTTGTGCCAGACATTGTCCTGAGTGCTGGGGATGCCCTGCTCTCAAAGAGATGTGCCTACACACTTGTCTCAAGTGTCACATGGAACCCTCTGGGGGTGTAAAAAGTGACAGGGCTGAGGAGGAGGCCCTCAGGAGAACGGGAATTTATAATTGTAGTAATAATAACAAGAGCTAACTCCTACATAATGAGCCTTGCATTGTTTTCAGTTCTAGCTTACACATGCTTACAGCAATTCTTTGAGGTGGATAACATTATTAAACCTATTTTATAGGCGAGGAATCAAAGTGGTTTAGTGACTTGCCTAGGTTTCACAGACTGGGTGGCATCCCATCCAGGCAGTTGGCATTAACCACTAAACTGTACTGCCTCTCTAGAAAGACTATAAAAAGCAGGTGAGGGAAAGGAGATGGCTCTGGAGGCCCTATGGGAATCTTATCACAAGTGTCAAGTGTTATCACTAGGGGAGTGATCAAAGTCAGGGACAAGATTCTGAGCAGAATGAGGACTTGCTGCCATCCTTGCTCCAGCAGACTGACCCCAAACAAAGATCTTTCAAACTGTGAGAGGTCTGTGGCCCCATCCTCTGTCAACTCCCCAAACTGAAGGCATCTCCGGCTTTCAACCTTCCCTCATCTGCTGATAAGATGTATGGTGTATAGGGCCAGGATGCAGAAGGAGGGAGTGGCAGTGATGAGTCCCTGGCAACCTTCCCCTGTGGTTAGGACTCAACCCCAGCATCCCTGTACACAAGCACTGGAGGTGAACACTCACTAGCCTCATAGGGATTCAGTGAGAGAGTCAGGGTAAATTAGGCAGGACTGCTCAATAATGCAGCAATTAAACTTTACACTAGTCCTGGCTGGTTTGGCTCAGTGGCTAAAGCATCAGCCTGCAGACTGAAAGGTCCTGGGTTCGATTCCAGTCAAGGGCACATGCCCAGGTTGCAGGCTCAATCCCCAGTTGGCAATGTGCAAGAGGCAGCCAATCAATGATTCTCTCTGATCATTGATGTTTCTGTCTCTCTCTCCCTTCCTCTCTGAAATCAATAAAAATATATTTAAAAGTAAGCAAGTAAATAAATAAATAAAACCTTATATTACTGTTGAGCATAATTATTAAAAATATACAGAGAAAACATGGAGTTGATGGGGCTGTTAATTTTCTGAAGACAAAGTATTCCTCTTGCTTAGTTCACCTCATCCAGACAATGTTACAGTGTTGTCAGTTGGCCTCTGATAGGGCAAGGCATGATGATGAGCTTCCAGAACAGAATGGGTGAACCGAGGGTCTTTTACCTTAAACAGGGACTCTAGCTCATACGAGAGAGGATGTTCAGTAGTGTGCTAGGGCTGCCATAACAAAATACCACAACCTGGGTGGCTTACACAACAGACACTTATTGTCCCACAGTTCTGGAAGCTGGGAGTCTGAGAGCAAGGTGGCAGCATGGTCAGGCTCTGGAGAGGGCTCTCTCCCTGACTTACAGAAGGCCACCTACTCACTGTATCCTCACGTGACATTTCTTGGGGTGTGTCATATTTAGAGAGAGGGAGAGAGCTCTCTGTTGTTTCTTTTTATAAGGACACTAATCTTATCAGAGCGGGGCCTCACCCAGACCTTATTTAACCTTAATTACTTTCTTAGAGGCCCAATCTCCAAATACAGCCACATTCAGGGCTAGGACTTCAACAAGTGAATTTGGGGGGATATAAATATTCAGTCCATAGCAGGGAGGGTTGGAGTAGCTTCAGTGACAAGAAGTCCTCCAGGCACATTGAGGCGAATCCCATTCTCCCCAGCTGCCAACTAGGTGGGCTTTTGATCCCAGGTGTAAGAATGGATGGGCTCAGTGTTGCTCACTTGTGATTGGCCTTACAGTGAAACTCCATTGTGTAAACATGGGCCCTTTACATCTAGGATGTCACCACCAATAGTGCTGCTTTTCCCTGTCCTGAGAAAGTGGAGTGGGGTCTCTCAGATACGAGAAACCTCATCAGAAGCTCCGGTCCAACTGCCGTCCTCACGTCTGCTGATGCATCTCCATCCAGAGCATCCATCTGCCCCCGTCATTTTCCCCATTGTGGGCAATGCCACTTCTTCTCTTTGGAGTCAAATTGTGTCCTAGTCCATTTTCTAGGACAACGTTCCCAGACAGGCATTCTTCTCAGCAGCATCTTTCCAGCGATTTGCCTTTTGTCTCCACTTTTGATACATATGTTCTTCCTATGATTTACCCAATGATCATAAAATACATGAGAGAATGAATGCATAAGTCTTTCATTTTGACTGTAGTTCCCTGAGAGCAGAGGTTATTCTTTCTTTTCCCCAAAATGTTCTGGCCAAGAGAGCATCCACTATGACTAGTTCCTTATATGACAGGTTCCTCAGCAAAACAGCTCTTCACTTATCATAAAAATGCGGGAATCTCAGGAATACTTTTGTTTTGACCTCGTTGGCCTTTTTATACCACAGTTACTCAGTTCCAACCTCACTCTCTCAGTTACATAAAGCGAAAACAGCGTCAGTCTCAGAGGCTTTGCGCCCCTGGCTCGATGGCACCGGGACGGCCCATACTGAGTGCATCCTGAGCTGGTGGGGACTGCCTGCCCATCACTTTTGGGCTGTGTTCCTTTCACCCTCGCTCTGATCTTTACATGTGTGATGTATACATTTGTGTTTGAAAGAAGCCAGGCCTCACGGAGAAGTTGTTCAGCCAATAACATTGATTGCGTTTCTGCTCTGTCCCTAGCACTGTACGCACTGGGGACAATTCTGGGATGGATTATGCCAATCAGGGAGACTACCCCTCCAGTCTCAGGGAGCTCAGAAAGCGGTGAGAAGACGGGACATAGACACGGGAAATTCCGTGAGGACAAGTGAAGAACCGGAGGAGGAGTTCATGATTCCTGCTCCTCATGACGAGGGCGCTCACTGAGGAGTTGGATAAGAAAGATTGGGCTCAATTAGAACCAAGGAAGGAGCCCTTGTACAGCCAGCTGCTGCTATTAAAACTGGCTGTTCCTCCCCCACCTGTGGGCAGGGGCTGAGGAATTTGCTGGACCAGTGGTTCACAGCCAGAGCTGGCTTGGGGACATGTGGCAAGGTCAGAGACAGTTGTGGCTGCCACAATGGGAGAGGGAAAGGAGGTGCTTCTGGCATTTAGAGGGGAAGAGGCCAGGAACACTGATAAGCAAACATCCCACAATCACAGCCCCCTCGACAAAGACTTTTCCAGCCCAACATATCAGTGGTACCCAGGTTCAGAATCCTGGTGACAGCCTGGGAGAGTCTGGCCTGCGGGGTGAGAACTGGGTCACCTCAGCTCCTTGGGACACCATTTACTCACCTATGACGTAATGACTTCTTGGGTTACACTGCCTCCGACGGCCTGTGATTCAGTGAAGCTGACTAAACTGGAGATTAAAGAAGGGATGTGAATGTCTTCAGAATGGCATGCTTTCTAAAAAAGCAAAAGAAATACGGAAGGTTTAAAAAAGACGTATTAGAAAATAATGCTAAACCTCAGGTGAACCTTTAAAAATCTGCACCATTTCATCCTCATACAACCTGTAAAAGGAGCTGGAAGGGCCTGGTTCTCATGCTTTGTCGCTGAGGAAGGAATTCTCGTTGGGACTCAAGGGACAGCCCTGAGCAGAGTCTTCTCCTCGAGTTACACAGAACCTAAGGTGCCAGCCGGCTGCCACTGAGGCTGCCTTTCAGTACTGTGCCGGCGGCCAAGTCCCTGAAAGGAGTGGTCAGCTCTCCCAAGTCTGGGCCATTCTTCCACATCCCCTGGCCGAGTCAGAGCCACACCCTGTCTGCTACAGGCCTCTCTTCCTGTCACAAAGAGTCTCCTCTTCTAGACCTTAAGAAATGACCAGAAGGGAAAGTGAGAAAAAGACAAGCTTTGCCTACCCAGGAAAGTTGGCTTAAAAAGAACACAAATTGTCAGAGTCACCCAAATAGATTGATGACATCACATTTATTGGTACGTTTCAGAAAAAGCAATTGATTCTGATAAAATTGCTTAACGACAAGCTGTTTTTTGTATTGTTAAAAAAAAAATCCAATATTAAAAATTCAAAGCATGCTTATAAAGCATGCTGTTTATAAAGAGAAAATTCAATAAGATGATAACTGTAATTAAGGATCTATTACCATGTCAAAATAAGATAAATTTTAATTTCAGACTATCGGAGCAATGTTTTCATGGGAGTATCAGATTTATTTATAGGTATTTATAGTCATAAATTATATATATGTAATTAGAATGCAAAAACAGAATGTTTTCTCTATCAATGTAAACAAAAAACCTAAAGGTTAAAAAAAAATAGTAGATGGTCTACACTTATGATCAAAATTGAGATAAGTGCAACGTGAAAATTGTACTGAGCCATTTGGGATCCAGGGCAGTGACTATTTGGTGACATGAATCCCATCACACACCTTGAGGCTTTCTTTGGATCTTTAGAGAGATTGTCAGAGTGTGAGTACCCAATGACTAGGCTCAGTTGGGAGGGTTAAATGAGTTAATACAAGTAAATGCTCTTGGAACAGGGCCTGGCATAGAGCAGATGCTGAATGAATGTTATTACCCTTATTGTGAAGTTCTGCTCCAATCCTGGAGGGCTGGCTGAGCTTGTGGCTTCCTCAGAATTAATGGTGCATTCTCTCTCATCATTTGGGTCATTGGTGAAACACTGCATTACTCTTGGATCTAGAATGACCCTTTCTTATGGGTCTTGGACTTAATTCTGAACTAGGTTTTCAGCAAATTCACTCTTGGTCTTCACCAGCTAATTGAACACCTTTGTGGTATTGAAGATTGTCATGGTTTGTTTAGCTCAATGGGCTGGGTGATGGGAAAATAAGCCTAAGGCCATTGCTTGCCCACCAGGTAAGTCAATTTGCTGCTCTTTTCCATGACTACACACTCACTTTAGGCATGTTTTACAAATGTGGACCACTGATCATATGGGGACAGACTAAAAGACAAGAGGAGGCTCATGAACATCTACCATGATGGAAAGATAAAAGTACATTCATGTTGACGTGTGGTTAGCAGTTTTCTTCACAGCTCAGCTTCATATGAAACCTGACTTTGAGCCTTACCATTACTGTCTATTTTAGAGAATTACAAAGAAATCATACAGAAAAATAAACATAAGACATCCACATAATTAGTTATAATTTGCCTCGTCTACAGTGAATAAATGCATGAGGATGATGGAAGTTTAATGGAATGTGTTTAGAACTTTCCATCTCCTTAACAGGTTATGGGCTGATCTAAGAGTGAATGATTTTTATCCATATTTACAATGCATTGAGGAAGAGCTAAGCAGAACAAAATCAAAAACCTTTTCATGGGTCAAGGTGGGCAAAGGGGGAATTAGGGACATCTATAATAGTGTCAACAATAAAAACAAAGTTTAAAATGATGGTGAAATAAAGATGTTCAGATATATATAAAGCCTTGTCAAAATCAGGAAAAATTGTAGCTTTCATTCCACCTGTCGACACAGTTCTTCAATGCCACTGATGGTTAAACCTTCAGCTTCTCTTTATTAAGCCATCCTTCTTATTCCCTTAAAAGAAAAAGAAAGTAAAGGATTTTAAAAAATAAATGATTTAGGCTTAGAAATTTGTAATTTCTGGAATCATCTGAGAAGACTTAAGGGGTCTGACCATTCATCCATATATTATTCAAAGGGACTCTGCTGTGACTTAAACCAATTCAATTAACCACATGATCCTCTAACATGATAATCTAATATTATGTGTTTATCTTTTTTTTTTTTTTTAATGTGGTAGACCATTTAATATTTTACCTTCAATACAGTGCTTTGGATGCTGGCAACCAGGGGTTTGAGAGTAAGTACGCTGTGGGAGGTTGAACTAAGTCAGTTCATTGTTGCTTCAGCTCTTTAGAAGGGTTGGATACAGCTCTGCTGATGGGTAATTGAAGCCTCAGGTTGCCAAGGTGGATGAGTAAGAGGTGGCCGTTCGGATCAAAGGTAAAATTTTAATTGGACGATGAGCATTCTCAAAGGGCAAATAGCAATTTTCTGAATTGCATAATCTAGTGGTTTGAAATTTAGAAAGTAATGATGTCATCTCCCCATCTTTTAAAAGAATATACATCTCCCTCTGTAATTATTTTGTGTATTATTTTTAATAACAGCAGTGCGCCAATGCCTACAGACAGGAGGGTCAGGAAAGAAAGAGGCCTCGGGGATGTGGAACAGCTTTCCCAGAGAGTTTCATCAGCCTTACACAGTCGTGCTTTCTTGATGAAATTCCTGGCAAAGTCTTTTTTCTATGTTTCCAAAGCCTCCTCCTTCTCCTTGTTCTCAGCTCGTTTCCTATTCCAACTTTCCAAGACGTTTACCTATGTTAAAATGAACTGAATTCAAATGTAGTCCTTTTCAGATTACAATTTGTGATTCTCTTTCTTTATTGGTTTTTATACAAGACATATGATTAAAGAAATGGAAAACTCACTTAGAATGTCCAATATTCTGTAGATCATTACATTCAGAGTTTATAGAGAGTAGAAATTACATCTACTGATACTCTGCAGAGGGAGAGAATTTGAGTTTATTCAGTGAAAGGTTCATCTGGGATTGGTTTCTTAATTTTGTGTGTATGGCATCGTAAAAAGAACCCTGGACTAGGAGTTAAGAGACTTGAACCCCACTCCTGGTTCTGCTACTATCTGTACACTGAGTGGCCAGATTATTATGATTTCTGAATGCATAATAATCTGGCCACTCAGTATGTATATATTAGAGGCCCGGTGCAGGAATTCGTGCATGGGTGGGGTCCGGCCAGCCTGGCCAGGGAGAGGGGACATGGGCAGTTGGCCAATCTGCCTGTTGGTCGAACTGCTGGTTGAGGGGACAATTTGCATATTAGCCTTTTATTATGTAGGATATACACTGAGTGACCAGATTATTATGCGTTCAGAGATCATAATAATCTGGCCACTCAGTGTATATATAAAAGCCTAAGCAACCAGCCTATTGGCCAGCAGCTATGACGCACACTGACCACCAGGGTGTAGACACTCAACACAGGAGCTGCTGAGCTGTGGTCATTTGGTAGCAGCAGTTCTTGGGTGACACACCTGGAACCAGAGCGGAGGGAGCCCGATTATGAGGTGCATCACCCGAGAATTGCCCTCTTGCAATCAGGGACCCCTCAGGAGATGTCAGAGAGCTTTTTTGTCCAATCCCTGCAGGCCAGGCCAAGGGACCCCAGTGGTGCACGAATCTGTGCACCAGGCCTCTAGTCTTACTATATATTTCTGGGCATGTCACTTAATTTTTTTGCACGGTATTAAATTTCCCATCTGAAAAATAAGAGTATCTATTCAGATTACTTAGAAAAATCCCTCATTTCCTAAAGTTCTATGGCTGTTTTCTGAAAATGAAACTGAGTAAAAGTTTGACAGTTCATGATGGTCTTTTCCTGGTTCATTTCCTCATCCCACTAGAAAGAGAGCCACACTGCTCTTTTTGACATCCAAGATGCTTCTTACTACATTTATTTATTTTTCCTTTTGCATTGGAAAACATATTTTCCCCAATGTGTTTGGTTCTCCACATGCCTTTGCTCAGGGAGTAGCATCGTAGAATAGAAAGACCTTGGCTTCGTTACCCACAGGCTGGGTGACTCAGGGAAGTTAATCTCTCTGGTCCTCAGTTTCTGTATCTATAAAATGGGAATAATGATTCCTACCGCCACCACTCCAAGTGGTTTTGAATAGTAAATGTGATCAAGCATGAGATGATCTAGTGTGTAGCAGCCAGTTACCAAACATTAACTCTCTCCCCCTGCTTGTCACTTTCCTTTCTCCACTAGATGGTCCTGTTCTTTCTCACCTTTGATAGAGGATGGGGTACAAGTGGGCCCCAAGGTATCTGGCACTTAATAGATGTCGAACAATGCTTAAATACTGTGTGAATGAATGAATGAATCGAATAAATCTTTTTTTTTAATCTTCTGTAAACACATGGGGTAACCTTGCAAGAAGGCTCCTGTTTAACCCAGAAAGTATTGCAGGTTAAAAAAAAAAACACACCATAAAATTAACCATTTTAAAGTGAACAATTCAGTAGCATATAACATTCTCAATGTTACACAATCACCACCTCTATCTAGCTCCAAAATAAAGCCCTGCATCCATTAAGCAGTTTCTCCCATCTGTCCTCCTCCCTCCAGTCCATGGCAACCACCAATCTGCATTCTGTCTCTACAGATTTGTCTCTTCTGAATATTTCATATAAATGGAATAATATAACATGTGACCTATTGTGCCTGGCTTCTTTCACTTAGCATCATGTTTGTTTGTTTTTTTTAAATACATTTCTTTATTGATTTCAGAAAGGAAGGGAGAAGGAGAGAGAGAAACATCAATGATGAGAAAGAATCATTGATCGGCTGCCTCCTGCACGCCCCCTACTGGGGATTGAGCCCGCAACCCAGACATGTGCCCTTGGCTGGAATCGAACCTGGGACCCTTCAGTCCACAGGCTGATGCTCTATCCACTGAGCCAAGCCGGCTAGGGCAGCATAATGTTTTTGAGGTTCAACCATGTTGTAATATATTTCAATACTTTATTCCTTTTTATGGTTGAATACTACTTGATTGTTTATCTATTCATCTGTTAATGGACATTTATGTTGTTTTCATCTTTTGTCCGTAGTGAATGATGCCACTATGGACATGAATATACATGTGTTTGTTTGAGTGCCTATTTTCAATTCTTTGGGATTTATATTCAGGAATGGAATTACTGGGTCATATGCTACTTCTATGTTTGACTTTTTCAAGAACTGCAGAACTGTTTTCCACACTAGCTGTATAAGTGTTCCTGTTTCTCCTCATCCTCCTTAACACTTTTTTTTTCTGTTTTCTGTTTTTAATATAGCTATTCTAGTGGTTGTGAGGTGGTACCTCATTGTGTTTTGATTTGCATTTTCCTAAATGACTAATGATATTGAGCATTTTTTCATGTTTTTTTTATCATTTGTATATCATTTTTGGAGAAATGTCTATTCAGAACTTTTGTTCATTTTAAAATTGGGCTGTTTGTCTCTTTGGTATTGACTTACAAGAGTTCTTTATATATTCTAGATACTAGAGTGATAGCAGATATATGCTTTGCAAATATTTCTCCTATTCTGTAGGTTATCTTTTCACTTACTTAATAATGTCCTTTGCTGCACAAAAGTCTTTAATTATGATGAAGTCCAACTTACCTATTTTTTTCTTTGGTTGTTCATGCATTTGGTGTCTCAAAGCTTTTTTTTAAAATGACAGGATCTTAACACTTTAGAGGAAAACGAAACCTTTTCCAGAAGGTAACCTGTACATTATTACTATTCTTATTATTAATTATTTTAGAGAGAGATAGGAAGGAAGGGATAGAGAGAGACGCATCAATTTGTTGTTCCACTTATTTGTGCATTCATTGGTTGAGTCTTGTATGTGTCTTGACTGGGATCAAACCCGCAACCTTGGCATATCAGGATGATGCTCTACCCAAATGAGCTACTGGGCCAGGGCTGCAAACACAGATGTTACAGCTCCTTTGCAACCTCAACTGGAAGAGCTATCAGAGAAATCTTACTTTAACACAAATCAAACATCACTGGCAAAATCATAAGTGTTTTAAAACTAACAGATTAGAAAGGACAGAGTCTTTGGGCTATTGATTTTATATTCAATGTCAGCAGAGTTTGTGGAAAATGAGTATATTTTAATACTTTTTCTCTGCTAGTTAATTTCAAGCTGCTGTGCTTCCTTTTTTTAAAAAAATTTATTTTTATTGTTGTGTGAACTTAAAAAAAATTGAAACTTGTAAAGAATTTTTGTGAGTTTATTTGAGCCAAACTGTCGACATATGCCAGGAAGCAGAACCTCAACAAAGTGAGATAATGCTCCGGAGAATGGCCTGTTACATCTGTATTTATACATGGCAATCAAAGGAAAGAGACGTAGGTGGGTGAAATCCATTGGTGATAGACTAGAGAGGCAGGAGAAAGCAAAGTGGGGGTGGGGGGGGGTGGGGAGAGAGACTCCTGGGATTGAGTAAAAAGTAAAATGATAGACACATACTTAGGTGGGTGCAGGAACAATTAACATGATAATAATGAGATAATGAAGGAATTTGTGGTATCTGTCCTGACACCCAGCACAGTAGGTTGTGCCCCAAGGAGTCCAGAAAAAGGGAAGTTACAAGTTATCCAGACATTTCAAGGGTATGTTATTATAGATGTAAAAGACAGATAGGCTCAGTTAAGGTCAAGGTTGACCAGGACCATCATAACTGCTTTTAGTTAAAGTTTAATTTCAGACCATCCTTTGTGGTTACTTCAGGTTTCTGAGTTTGCAAGACCACCATGCAGGCCTTCCCTGAGCTTGTCAGGTTAGCATGTGACCTTTTTTGTCCACAGTGGAAAGTATTAAAGATGTCCCCTTTGACCCCCTCCACCCTGCACCCCTCCCCCAGGGCCACTGTGCTTCCCTTTATAAATAATGAGACCATTTCAAATTGTAATGACCATACTTTTCTCAAAGTCTGTATACCCGTCATTTATGCAATGCACAAATCAACCACATAGCTCTTAACTTTGTTTTTACTTCAGTGGATTATTTAGGAATCATATAAAGAAAAAAAAGGCACAGTTTATTTTCTGATTCATGGTTATTATCATGGGCCATTGAAAGGTTAAGCTGGCACAGCAGCTTTCAAAGCACAACTTAGTTAATTAAGTTCAGGAGAGAGAAAAAAGCCAGGACTATGGGCCTCTTCTTCCAAATAACACTGACCTGACTCCAGCTGTGTGCGCATATGTACGGTCAGGTTAAGCGAGCTTGTGAACCCATTTCCCTGGGTTCGGAAGGTGTTCCAATCAAATCAAGCATTTTCTCTGTTGATGTGGTGAGTGCCTCTCCTCAGATTTATGGTCAACAAAATAAGCATGTCCTAAAAGCATCTTCCTTGATTTTGTTCTTTGATTGAAGAAGTCCTTTGTGCCTCAATGAATACTATGTTTATTAACCCCAGAAGACCAAAGGTGGCTAATACAACACACATGTCCGTGGCTTTGAAAATACATATTATTATGTGGGAGGCATTCAGACGCCTTGAAATTGGTCTTCGGCAGGCAGGGATTCCAAGTTTTCCATTCGGGCCCCTTTCGTGAGGCTAGGCCACACAGGTAAGGATCTGGCCCTTCCTTTTTGGTTCCCCCCTCCCTCCTAGGTCTCCTTTTCCCTTACTTCAGAATGAAACACAATATCTTAAGCCAGCAGAGCCTAAGGAGGCCGATCATTGGTTCCCTTTGTCCCTGAGGCTGTGGCCCCGCCCCTTTGGCTTGTGCTCACAGCTGTTTATATTTTTTTAAGGGCTACTCTTTAACTCGGCAGCCCCACGACTATAATGGGCCCAATTGTCCGTGGGCTGCAGAGAGCTGATTCCCCACAGCCGAGGAGCCTGGGGCCGGACTCTGGGGCTCGGGAGTGGCCGCTATGGAGCACAGGTAAGGAGGCTCCCGAGTGTGTGCCGAGGCTTCTGGGCACTGCCTAATCCTCGGAGAGCACTGTTAGGAGTTGTGATTGAGTCGCTGGCTTTTTCTGGTTTTAATTTTTTTCCTGCGGAAGACAGAAGGAGGTCAGTTCTCTAGGATTTACTGACAAAGTTCACAGTGATCGCCAGTCAACCCAGGCAAGAAAGGAGCAGGGAAGCAAAAGTTTGGGAGAGGGACACAATCTGGTGCCGGGCTTGATACTAAAACAACATGGAAGAGGCAGGGCTCACGGCTTCTTCAGTGATGTGGTGACAATCAAAGGCTGTTTTCTTTTCTAATGCAACGATGCCCAGGCAGGAGCCGTGCCCTGCCTCTGAGTGGTTCTGTAAGCCAGCTGGGAGCCCATGGAGCCCCGTAGACCTCCTTTGAAAGGGTCTGATATCCGCTGATATTTTCAAAGGGCAAACGGAACTAGTCTTGTGTGTCATAAATCGTTCTATTCAGAAATGTGGGGACGGTTTAGAGCTGGCGGGCTGTAAAGTTTTACTGCCCCATAAAAGTGCTCAAAGGGCATTACCGACGGCCACCTGCGGTGGGGCTCCGGAATGCAGGAACAGCCCCAGGCGATTAGAGCTTTTGTCCTTGACCATTCGAAAGAGAAGGCAGCGGCGCCAGAGGACACCCTGTGAGAGGGGGTGAGACCCGAAATGCACTTAGCCAGCCCGCATGCGGTTTCGTTCTGGTTTCTGTAGATGAGTGAGGGCTGGAAACTGTTCCGCAGACCTTTGGGGCCTGAATTATCGTCGTGCCCCATTTGGCCCCAGTAAGACACCTCTTCTTAGTGCCAGGGACACTCAAAGCAAGGGAGGGGTGTGCTGTCATTTGCACCAGAAAGGGGGCCTGGAGAGGGGATGGAGCAGCTAAAGCCCTGGGAATGGCTTTGGGAATTCCTGCCTCCTGCTAAACAGAAAATCACCCATGGCAGCTTGGATCAGAGAATTTTGTCCTTTCCTTTCCGATGAGCCTCATGGTATGAAATCGATGAAGCCACAGGCTGTGTTTGATAGGGATGAAGAGGTGTAGTTTAATTGTGAGAGGGAGCTAAAAGTGAACCATGGGACTTTAATACTTCTAGGGTCTTACACATTTCCCCTCCTCCCCTAAACCCCATAATTTGTCTGTATTATCTAGGGAGAGCATGTTTAAAGCCAATACATATTGGGAAGAATTAAATCAGTTTCAAAGATTATTTATTTATTTATGAGAGAGGAAGGGAGAGAGAAACATCGATTTGCTGTTCCACTTATGCATTCATTGGTTGGTTCTTATATATGTCCTAAATGCGGATCAAACCCACAACCTTGGTGTATCGGATGACGCTCTAACCAACTGAAAGCAACACGAATGTTTCGGTGCAGTGTATGAAAGCACCAGGGGGTTCCTAGGCGAGCCCAAGGTCTCCTTCAGCGGCCTGAGAGCCCGGGAGAAGGGGAGGAGATGCTCAGCAGGGGCATAGAGATGTGCATCATCCCACCCTCCCTCAGGCCTCACAAACCCTGTGTTTTTTTCATGTCAGCACATTCTCACATTCCCACCAACACCCACCCCCAGGTGTTGGCAAGATGAGGAAGAAGGAACAGGGAGCCTGGTGACAGAGAAGATGGGGTGAATTCCAGGAGACCCCAAGACACAAAGACAGCTCTTGCCTCGCTTCTTTTACAGAATGGTGGGCATGCCAGGCTCCTGGAATTTCAGACACTTACAGTATATTTTCAGGTACAGAATTTACATAAACTAATGCTGAAATAGGAGATTTACAATGAAAAGTAATATTCTCCTAGAGCTTTTAAATGCTGAGGATTGTTTTCATTGGCTTATTAAGCCAAAGAAACAAGCATGGATGGATGAAATGCTATGACGATAACAAGTACAAATGGTAATAATAGCTATCATTTATTGAGCACCTATTGTGTGCCAGGCCTTTACCTGTATTATCTCAGGCAGTCCTCACTAACCCCTTTGAATTTTACAGAGAAAAGAACTGGGGCACAGGGAGGTGAAGTAACTTGCACAAAATCACACAGCTAGTAAGTGACCTGAAATGTGGATCATTAGGAAGCTGCACAGTGCCTAACGTTGTGTTATGAGATGAGGATTTCCTGTGGATTAGAGTTAGCATTCATATGGATAGATTTTCAAGAATCCATCTAGACACCGCCACCAAAATATGACCTCTTGCAGAAAGATAATTAACAACTGAGAAGGAAAGCCAAGAACCCCTTCCCTGAAATGGGTGATAGTGCCAACGAGTAACAGCCTTGCCCCCGTGAGCCCAATGCCAGGAAGGGACAACTGAGGGGAGGCCTTTGGCTCCTGGCCCTGCTATATGGTGATGCAACAAAAAAGATGGAAGTGAATCAGAAACATAGACTGGGGTTGCATCCCCTGGGGAGTCCCTGGGAGCCACTTAGATCAGCATCATGTCACCTCAAGCTGCACCTGCTGGGAAAGCTGCACCTGCTGGGAACACTACCCCTTATCACGCCTGCAGTCCTTTTCAGCTTTCTAAGGAGAACCCCCCCCCCCCCGTGGGTCTTTAACCACCGGGTGTATTCCCCCACTCTCAGCCTGTGTCTGCTGGTACCACACCTGACGAGCTGGTGCTGAGGGAATGGCACATTTCACATTTTGCAGCTGTTATGCAAACAGAACTTCAGTGAAATGTCTCAACCAGTTGACTCTAGAAACCACAAGAAGCCAAAGGGCCAACCTCTAACTTTACAAATATCAGATGTGCTTCTTAACACCAGTCCCTAGAAGTAACTTGGGAAATGCTATCTATCCTTAAGGGATGTTCAGGAGGAAGATGTTTAAATCTGTGGCACCCTCAAAGCCTGGTATCAACCCCATAAACCGGGCAGGGCAGGCAGCCTCCACCCTGTGTTCTTTGATGGGTTAATGAGCTAAAGCTATCCTAACCGAGCTCCCACCAGGCCCTGGAGGATGGCGCTCCCACTGGGCACTTTTCCTCCTTCAGTCTTCCCTGCTCTTCCCAGAGGGCACAGCCGCGTTTAAACTGAACTTGGGAGCTGTAACCTGACCTCAGAACTATGCACCACAAAGAGCACTTGTGTGCTTTCCAGGACAGTTTCAAATCCGTGGAGTTTTCCAAGGTATTCCTGTGCAACATGGGGTGTATGTGTGTGTGTGTGCGTGTTAACTTTAAATACAGGAGCTTTAAGCAAAATGTTGCTGAGGGGCCTCTGTCTGTGGCAGAAGTCCGATGGAATCTGCGAGGCCCACTCCCTCCATGGCTGGCAAGTGCTTCGCAGGCATTAAACACATTTCCAGGAACAGCCAGAATCCCTTTAACAGGTCACTGGGGACCAAAAACGACAGCTAAGGCTCTCAGGATGTAGGATTCTTGACCAGTGCTCCTCTATTTTCTTAAGAGCACTTTTAAAACACACACACACACACACACAATTTTTAAAAAAGCCACAGCAACAATCAGTGATTTCTTAAAAACATGGCCCCTTTAAATAAGCCCTCAGCGAGGGTAGGTATTGTGTCTTCTAGATACTCCCTGTGTTCTGGGCACACTGCAGAGGGGACAGCAGAAATACTAATTAATGTCGGTTCACTGCGGAAAGAATGTAGGAAGACTCCTGTAAGGTAGCAGCGACCTCCAAGCCCCAGACGCCTTGCTGGAACTGTGGCGAGGAAAGATAGTGACAAGGCCTGAAAAAGGCAGCTCTCTTCCCACACTCGGCACATGCAATGAATCCAGGGCGCCATTGTCTGAGCTGTCACTGCTGGGCTGGGAGGGGGCAGAGGCAGCTGCCAGCCCTCCCCACGGCTGTGCAGGGTATTCAGGGAATGAGGGCCTCCCGTGTGAGACTGCCTTTTTCTCACAGGCCAGGCGACTGGGCTCCACAGTGCCACCTGCACACAGACCTGGGGGTGCCCCTAGTTCTTCTGGCTGTGGCTTTTTAGGAGCAGGGCCTGTGGGAGAGGGGACCTGTGGACAGTGAAGGACCTGAGAGGTTGGGGTGAGATAGGGCTGGGTGGACAAAGGGCCTGGTGGCCGCTGATCCTTGTCCTTTCCTGGAAATGGGGTCAGAGACACATCCCAATACCAGCTGGGTTCCTGCTCCTTGAGAATGGAGACCTCGCCTCTAGCCTGTGTCTGCACCCGCACCAGAGCTTCAGGCATGGGGTGGGGGTCACATCAGAGCAGCTCCCTGTTCCTGCTGTGGAAGCTGTTACTGTACATCTCCTCCCCCAAGTGGATGAAAATCTAGCTCCTCCATTTCCTGTTTCCTAGTCTCTGAAAAGTACAAGCGGGGAGGGGTGGAGAGGGCAGCAGGCTGGGAAGTGGATGGGGAATAGTGATGGGGAAAACTGTCCCAGCTCCTTTCTCTGCCAAGACTTGTTTGTTGCTGTGATGGGAGATTTTGTTTGGGGGCCTTTCATTTTCCCCTTTAAATCAAAGCAATTCGTTCTGGTGCTGCCCGCAGAGCGACTCTTTCCAGTTCCTTCATAAGGCGATTGTGCACGGAGCATCCAGGCCTAGGCTTGTGTCTGTAATTACCTCTATTGATTCCAATGGGAATTTAGGTTTTGTTCCTTCGCCTTCTCCCAGGGCATGTGCACTCTCGGCCTTTGACTGGGAAGCTTCGTGTGATGATATATGACCAGACCATCAGGCTGCAGCACTGAGACTTCAAATAGAGAGACTAACGCAGATGAAACACCAACTGTTTGCCAGGAACTGTTCTAAGTGCTTCATGTATATGAGCAGGCTCTCCCTTCCAGATAGGTACTATGATTCTCTATTCTCAGATGAGGAAACTGATAGTCAGATTAGAGAGTTTAAAAAAATGTCCAAGGTGGCACAGCTGGCCAGGGTCAGGCTAGCATGCAGGCTCCAGAGGCCCCCCCCCCCCCCCCACTTTTTAAATATATTTTATTGATTTCAGAGAAGGAGAGAGAGATAGAAACATCAGTGATGAGAAAGAATCAATGACTGGCTGCCTCTTGCACGCCCTACCCTGGGGATCAAGCCCACAACCTGGGCATGTGCCCTGACCAGGAATCGAACCATGATTTCCTGGTTTATAGGTCGACACTCAGCCACTGAGCCATGCTGGCTGGGCTCTCCCGCACACCCTCCCCCCCGCCTTTTTCTTTTAATCCTCACCCAAGGATATGTTTCTATTGATTTTTAGAGAGAGAGGAAAGGAGAGAGAGAAAGAGAGAGAAGCAATGATGTGAAAGAGAGTATCAATTGCCTCCCATATGCGCCCCAACCAGGGATCAAACCCACCACCTAGGTATGTGCCCTGACGTACAACCTTTTTGGTGTACAGGACGATGCTCCAAACAACTGAGCCACCCAGCCAGGGCCAGAGCCTGCATTTTTCAACCACTGTGTGATATCCACAGGGATGCATTACATTCTTTTGTAGGATGCACAAGAGTATACATATTCATCCCCCTATTTCTGATCATTTAACTTCTTTTAAAATTCTTCTTATTATAAATAATACAATGATGAGTGTTTTGTAATAGTAGCTAATAATGAACAATTTGTTGAATTGCTAACTGTGTAACAGGCACCATTTCAGGTTCTTTGTGCATTCTGACCAACTTAAGCTTTATACAACCATTTAACAGATGAGGAAACCAAGGCACAGGGAGGTTGGTCAAATGTTTTGTCCCGGATTGCACAAGGAAGAAGTGGCAGAGCCATGCCGGAGCTGCTGCTCTTAGGTGCGGCCTACATGTATATCCGTGACCACATCGCTGATCCTGCTTTGGGGAAAACTTTTTAAGCTGGAATGACTAAGGCATAAGATAGAGAAATTTTGTAAGGCTCTGGATACATATGACAAAATGACTTGCCAGTAACACTGGTGGTTATGCTGATTTGTATCCCATGAACACGGTGCAATTGACTAAGGAACCTAAAAGTGAGAGAAGCCCCTGATAAATGGCAATGCCCTCTAACCCCTGGGCAATGTATCCATTAGCCTTTTTGCTTCTGTGGGCTAATCTGGGCACTTACTACCACTAATAATACTCTTTTTATGACAAAATATAACTAATTGAAACTACATTTGGGCGGGGGCACCTGGGATGCTGGTAACGGTCTATCTCTGGATGATGTTCTAGTGTGTTTTCTTTGGGGTAATTCGGCAAACTGTTGCCTTAAGCCTCGTGCACTTTTCTGTCTGTTATTTATACTTACTAACTTGTTTTTTAAAATATATGACGGGTGTATATATTTTGGAAGTTAAGCACAGGATACATTGAAATGTGTTGTATAGAATAAGAAAATGACTCACTTGCTACCATATTTTCTCCATATGTTGGATGAAAGGAGATTTTGAAAGAAACATTTTCATGGTTCCTTTTTTTTCCATCTCTAATTGAGGAATTGAAAAGACATTAAATCACAATAGTTCTAAGAAATACAATTCTGTTTAAAAAACTGTCCTTTGCTTGTTTTGATTGTTGTTCTTTTGAAGTTTCAAACAAACAAAAAAAAACCTTCCTTGGACCAAAGCATGACACTCATTTAAAATATGTAGAGTTAGGATGACTGCGTTTTTGGCAAGGACTTGAGAACAAGAGCGTTGTTCTCTTTCTCTCTTGGCTCTCTCATGTGCTCTTCCTCAGCACTTGGTTTGGAAGCCGCGCGGTTCTGTGATATGGCCTGATGCCTCCACTGAGTGACGTCCCTGGAGGCTCAGGAGCGTCTTTCCATGGCTAATGCATCAGCCTGAGGTGATCACAGATCATCATTCCAAGAAACATTATGGAATGATGCAGCAGTTTCCTCGTCAACCTCCCGATGGTTTTGAAATACTATTTTGGTGCTTGTTTGCCTCTGCTGACTTTACGTTTGATCTAAAATTAATTGTTTAACCCCACTTCAGTTTCTGAGTCCCTGGATTCCAGTTGTATTTCTTCTACCACAGAGGACTTAACGCAGCTGTGGAAGAAGAGGGCATCTTGTGCTTTTTATGAGGAGACAAAAGGAGGCATGTTTCCTAATTCTTCCTTTAGTTGCTGCCCCCTAAAGGCCCACCCGGAGATTCTGTGAGTTCTTTGATTGAGGTATTAATGTCCTTTGGTTTAGGTGGACTTTCTTCCATTTCTACCTAACGTCTTACCATTACCACTGTATTAGTCAGCACTGGCTGCCATAAAAGTACCACAGACTTGTTGGCTTGGACAACAGCGATTTATTTTCTTGTGGTTCTGAAGGCTGGAAGTCCAAGGTCACGGTGCCTGCATGGTTGGGTTCTGATGAGAGCTCTCTTTCTGGTTGGCAGACAGTGCCTTCTCGCTGTGTCTTCACGTGGTCTTTTCACGGGCATGCAGGTGAGGAGAGCGAACACTCGGGCATGCCTTCCTCGTCTTGTAAGGGTACTCATCCTCTTGGACTAGGTCCCCACCCTGATGACCTCATTTAACCCGTGTTACTTTTCTGGAGGCCCTGTCTCCAAATATTCCTAACCTGGGAGTCAGGGTTTCAACATATCAAATGGAGGAGAGCACACAGTTCAATCCATAACATTCCCACAACCTACACATACTCTGCTTTTTCCTATACAGGCATACCTATGATAAAGTTTAATTTATAATTCAGTCACAGTAAGAGATTAACAGCAATAACAAAGAATAAAATAAAATAATTACAACAATATACTACAATAAAACTTAGGTGAATGCACTCTCTCTCAAAATATCTATTGTACTGTACTCGCTCTTTGTGTTGTAGTAACATGAGATGATGCAATGCCTATATGGTGAGATGAAGTGAGGTGAAATTTCCCATTTAATATTTTCAGACTATGATTGACTGTGGGTAGCCAAAAATGTGTATTGGGGGGAGGGGGGGCGCGCGGGAGGCTGATGTACAATTAAAATTAAACTTTACCCTTTCAAAGTAGCTTGTCCCCACCCCCTAGTGTTTCTATTAAATAACATTTTATTTTTTAATTTGTAAAACATTTCTGGATTTCTATTAACTGTGTCACGGGAATCCAGACATAAAGAAGACATGGACCCAATCATGCAGACGCCTCAAGGAGGTTATGCAGTAATGAGGGAGAGGCGTGCTCTGCACCCATGGCCAGAATTCCTGGGAGACTGGGAGGCTGTAAGTGAAATACAAAGTGCTGTGGCATTCAGAGGAAGAGGACCACCATCCACGGCCACCGTCTGAGCTTCCTATCAGAGACAGGCAGGGTTTGGACTGGGGAAGGTGTAGAAAAGGCCACACCAGCCTCAGCAGGACCAGACCCCTTGGAAGCAGGAAAGCACTTCAGCTGAGACTCAGGGAGTCCATAGGGGAGCACTGGCACTGCATGGCATAGCACAGGAGGAGGTCAGGTTCTTCTTAAAGCAGCCCTTAGAAAGAGAGCCACAGGGACTACATGGCCCCTGACCATCTAGAAATACTGTCTTTCAATAATTCTAATAACCAGTTCTCTCTCCAGTGTTGCAACAGACCACAGTTTCTCTGAGCACCAGATGAAGTAGTTGCTGTGTTTAGGGGCCATATTGTGGCAAAGAGAAAGAGAGAGAGAATGAGAGAAGGGAGAGGTGGAGAGAGAGTGAGAAAAGAAGGGTGGGAGGGAGAGGGAAAGAGGGAGAGAAGGAGAGAGGGAGGTAGAGGGAGAGAGAGAGAGAAAGAAATGAATGATAATGTAACTTAAAAAATATATAAGATCACACCCTGGCAGGATGCTCACACAGTTATAACTATGGGAGACCTCAGGTTGGCTGAAAGAATTGCAGATTCTCTCCAAGTCCCCCAAAGATAAATGGACAAAGATCATGACCTAGCAACTTAAAGGAAATATTGATGGAAACGGTCATATTTAAAATGTTCCACACCACTAGTGACCAAATAAATAGAAAACTTAAGAACAATGAGTTACTATTTTCTCCTTATCAGGTTAATATTTTAAAATACGTTGCTAATGGGAATGTAAATTGATACAACTTCTCTAGAAAGTAATTGTGCAATGTTTTACTTTCTTGAGAGCCCTGGAAATGTTAACACACCTTAACGTGACCATTTCATTTACAGGAATCTATGCTAAGACTGTAGAGGTGTGGACAAAGATTTGTGATTAGCGATTTCATTTAAGTTTGACTTACAATAATTAGAAATTTAGAAACAACATAAATGTAAGCACTATGGAAATTGGCTGCATAAATGTTATACAATTAATGGAATGTTCTTCAGCTGTTTATAATGTGTTTTCAAATATTTTACAGATTTAAAGTGCATATGATGTATTTTTAAAAGCAGTTTTCAAAATTGTGTGCATAGTAAAAATATGCACAAGAAAAAATAAAGTAAATGATAATGTCATTTATTCATTTAGTTGCATCATAAATATTTATTAAACATATAATCCGGCAATATACTTATCTATAGGGTCTATAGATGGTTTCTGTTTTTATTCTTTATACTTTACTGGGTTTTCCATATTTTTCTAGAGCATTTCATTGCTTTTTACCTACAACATGCATTTTAATAAAGCCTTTCCATTTGTTAGGGCCCAAGTCCACCCTCCCATAAAGTCGTTCCTAGTTAGTCTCATCAGAAGTGATCACTCACTTTTCTGCGACTCTTTCAGGTCCAATTTATCATACATGGTCTTGAATGACAGCCACTGGGATATGTGACTTTCTTCCCAACTAGTTTGGGAGCCACTGGAGAACAGGAATTATGCCTTAGGTCCTACCAGTAAGTTTCTAAGCCAAAAGCCTAGCTTTCCTTCCCCACCTTTCCATAAAGCCTTTCCTACTACTTGAAAAAGTGGGCAATTTCTTCTCCCCTTGAGTCGTCAAGACAGTGTTTTATGCTTCTTTTGTTGGAAGTCCATTCTACTTGGGATTATAGTTCACTGTGTTTGTCCTAACTGCCGCATTTGTCATCCAGCTCCTTGATGCAGGAAAGGAAATTTGTTCCTCTTTGTGTCCAGAGTGGTGCCTTACACAAAGTGTGTGCTCAGTAAACACTGGGCAGGTTGGTGACTGAATGAACACAGGTTATTTCCAGCTATTTCGGCGGGGGGGGGGGGAGGGGGGGCTTTAGGGGGGGCCTTTTATGTAGTTCCTAATCTGAAGAGTTTCAGTCTCACAGGTATAGCAGCAAGGAGGTGGGATAAGAAAGCCTACGAAAACTAAACAGGCCCAGAGCACTGAGTAGTGGTGGCCCTGAAGTCTAACCCACCAGAAAACTCTGCCAGGAAATGCATGCCCCTTAGACTCCCAATGCCCCTATATTGCTCTTTAGCTCCTCTCTGTGTACTGAGAACTTTACCTGCGAAACTGTACCTTTTTTCACCATTTCACAGCCTCCTAGAGATCAATTCCCTAAAGAATTCCATTCTTTCAGTTACAAATTGAACACCATAGGTTTGCTCTGCAAACCAATATCAGGCCCTAGTCCTCCAAACAGGGCCATTTGAGGGAAAGTTTAAAATCAGTGACTGCATAAATACTATTTTAGAATAAAAGCGAAAACTAAAGAAATAGGGCACAAGATTCAATTCAATTTCATGTGTACTTATTATGTGCCAAGTTTTTGCAAAGCGTTGTCCTGGGCACTGATGATTAAAAATGATCCAAAGGTTTAATAGGACACTGATCTCATTCATAAGATTCCACGTGGCTCTGACAATATAACAGGAAAGGGAGGAGCGGAGTAGGAAGAGTCTGGGGGGAGGGAGGGCATTGCACAGGAGGGCCAGGGTGCTGGGTCAGGACTGGATAGAGATGAGAAATAAGTGGTAGGGCTGCTGGTAGCTGTGCTCATAATTGCATTAGTGGTGGCCTTTGATACTTTGTGTCATCCAAGAAATGTGGATGGAATTCCAATAGAATAGGAAATGCTTTAGGAAAAAAATTCTAAAGCAATCTATATATAAAAAGGCTAAGTGACCGGCCGTATGTCTATCCAACCATCCGACCGACCAGCTGGTACATAGGACGCACACTGGCAATTTAAAATAAACGTTGACTTGCGCATGCGCAATACATGTAAAGCTCTTGCTGGTGCCAACCGCATATGTGTGTTTTGATCTGTCATTGTCAATTGTGATTTTGGTTATTTTTATAGCATGTTTTCGTTGTTTTTATATCATGTCTTTGTTGTTATTATGTCATGGTATTACTTATATACTAATCAATTTATATATTATTTTCATATACACTAATGCCCTGGTGCATGGATTTGTGCACATTGAAAGGAAATTAATTAGAAGGTGGCCAGCAGGGCAGGATTGGGCGAGAAGGGCCGGACACATCCTGGAACCAACCTCCTGCAGTCCCTCCCTGGCCAGCCACACCTGGGGTGGCGCTTTGGCTCGAAGGACATCTGCAGAGTGAGCGGGTCCCTCCAGCAGGTTGGCCTGCAGGGATCAGGCTGAAACCACCTCTCCGACATCCCCCGAGGGGTCCCAGATTGCGAGAGGGCAGTTCTCGGGTGACACACCCTAGAATTGGGCTCCCTCCTCTCTGGTTCCAGGGTGCATCACCTGAGAACTGCCGCTACCAAGTCACTGCAGCTGCGCAGCTCATTCGTTGAGCATCTGCCCCCTGGTGGTCAGTGCATGTCATAGCTACCAGTTGGACGATCAGATGGTGGCTTAGTTTTTCATATATATAGATTTTACTAATTTTCTTTCATCTCTGACACATCTATTATAGAGAAAGGGTGAATAGCAATATTAAAATATTTTTTCTAATTAATTTCCTTTCAATGTGCACAAATCCATGCACCGAGCCCCTAGTATTGAATAAAAGATATGAAATGAGACAGGTTGATATAGAAAAAAATTTTTAAATGATAGTATTTAACAGAACCCAGTGCATCTGTCAGTGTTCTTAACTACTGATGACAGAAGCTACTCTAGTTAGTTTGAGCATAAAAGGAATTTATTAAAGCCCTGGCCAGTGTGGCTCAGTTGGTTGGAGCATTACCTTGTACACTGAAAGGTGGCGGGTTCAATTCCTACTCAGGGCACATACCCAAGTTGTGGATTTGACCTCTGGTCAGGGTGCATGAGAGAGGCAATTGTTAGATGTTTCTCTCTCTCTCCCCCTCTCTCCCCATTCCTGTCTCTAAAATCAATAAAAAATTTTTTTCAATGAATTTATTAAAGTCTATCATGACACCATCAAAAAAGTGGCATTTCTTAAAGAAGATACCCAAGTGGCCAATAAGCATATGAAAAGATGTTCAACATCATTAGTCATTAGAGAAATGCAAATCAAAACCACAATGAAATGCCACTTCACACCCACTAGGTAATAAGAACCCTCAGACATTGCTGGTGGCAGTATAAAATGATGTAACTGCTTTGGAAGATAGTCTGGCAGTTGCTCAAAATGTTAAGTATAGAATTACCATATGACCCAGCAATTCTACTCCTAGGTTGTAACCAAGAGAAATGAAAATATAGGTCCCCACAAAAAACTGTACACAAATATTCAGAGCATTATTCATACTAGCCCCAAAATGAAAACAGTGCATATGTTTATAAACTGATGAAATGGATACACAAAATGTAGTCTATCTGTACAATGGAATATTATTCTGCAATAAAAATGAATGAAGTACTGATTCATGCTATGTACGGTACAATATGGTTAAACCTTTAAAAAATGCTAAATGAAAGAAGCCAGACACAAAAGGCCCATCCTGTATGATTCTATTCATATGAAGTGTCCAGAATAAGCAAGTCCATAGAGACTGCAAGTCTGTGAATGTTATGGTTGAATTGTGTCCCCCGTCCCCCAAATTCATGTTGAAGTCCTAACCCCCACTACCTTAGAACGTGACCTTATATGGATATAGAGAAATTTCCAATAGGAGATGGAAATAAGGGCAGGTGGAATTAGTTAAAATGAGGCCATACTCAGTAGGGTGGACCCCTACTCCAATCTTACAAAAAGGGGAAATTTGAACAGACACACAGGGAGAACGCCAGGTGAAGACTGGGGTTATGTGGCCACAAGCCACGGAACTACGAGGAGCTGAGAAAATGTGCTAGAACAGATCTCTCCCCAGCAGCAGGCAGAGGGAGAATGTCCCTCCTGGTGACTGACACATTAAACTTGGATATCCAACCTCCAGAATGGTGAGCCAATACATTTCTATTGTTCAAGCCACTTCGTTTTATGGTACTTTGTTAGGACAGCTCTAGCAAGCTCAGTGAGTTTTTCTCTACTCCTGTATTTGCTTCTATTTATAAGTGGACAACTGCCTATTTTGTATAGCTAGCCCATAATGCACCAAATACCTTACAGATCCAACTGACTGGCCTGCTGGGACCTTTGCATTGAATACCCCACAAAAATCACAGGCTCAACTTGTCTAAACTTAAGTCATCATTTCTCTGGTCCCACCTGTTCCTCCTTTATTTTTCTTTATTGGTGAATGGTACCCTCCATCCGCAGTGTTGCCCATGTCAGAAGCTGGGTGTTAGCCTAAAACCCCACTCCGCTGCCTGTAATCAGGCATCAAATCCTAAAGGTCCCACCTCTTTCACATCTTTGGAGTCTTTCCTGTCCATCCCAGCCCCACCTCCACTCCCTCCCCAGGCTGTCTTCCTTCCATTTGCCTTCCACAGCAATCTTTCTGCAACACCGTTTTAATCAAATCACTCACCTGCTTAAAATCCTTCTGAGTGTCCCCATAGCTTCCAAACAAAAGTCAAATCCCAGAACTTAGCAGATAAAACCTGTGTGGTCTGACTCCTTGCCACCCTTTATAAGCCATCTTTCACCTTTGCTCCTTGCACCTGCTTTCTGCAGCCATTCCATGGCTCACAACTTCTCTCCCCCCCCCCCCTCTCTCTCTCTTCATTCTATCTGATGTCTGCTCAGGTTTCAAAACTCAAATGCAGCCTCCTCTGGGAAGCCTTCCTTGATTTCCAGCATTATTTAAAACTTGCTTCTATGTTCCTGTAACCCTCTGGGCATACACTCTATCATAGCAATTGCCCAGTGCACTGAAATTGTTGGTCCTCCTCCCCCCTTCTCACCACCCTCCCCCAATAATAAGGCACTGAAGAATAAAGGCTTCAGGTTTTTTCCAACTTTCTGTTCTCCATCTATTATAACATATAGGAGTTAGTCATAAATGTTTCAGGAAGGAAGGAAGGGAGGGAGGGAGGGAGGGAGGGAGGCAGGGAGGGAGTCATTGGAGGGAGGGAGAGAGAGGAGAGAGGGAGGGGAAGGGAAACGGGAGGGGAGGGGAGTATTTTAGCGTAAAAAGTAAGACCCTGAGGAATAGAAATGTCTCATCATTTTCAGAGCTGGTTGTGCTGTAGTTGACTATTTGCCAGAATGAAAGTAAACGCAGAGATTTTGTCCTCTCTCCCATTCAGGAGTTGTGATTGCTTTAAGTAATGAGCCGGCCTGTAATGAAGGCTGGCCCTTTCCTGCTCTCTGGGCCCCATCAGACTCAAGTCGCTTCCCCTGAAAGGACAGTTTGCATCTGTGTTTGCAGGGCGCATTCGGGGGGGGGGGGGGGGGGGGGGAGCCGACCTGCCCAGTGAGCCAAGGCCCTTCTTTGCTGCGCCCCTGGGCTGCGATTGGCCCTCCCGGAGGCTGGCCGCGGGAGCCTTGAGTCACCGCGCTGGAAATCTTTCTGGAACTGGGCACCAGCTTGCATGTTGTGTTGTTTTCACGCACTGTGGGGATTAGCTGCCAGGCCGGGTCGGGAGCGAGCGCGAGCTGGGCAGCGTGCAATCCAGGACCTGCTCCAGGCCTGAGCGCAGAATGGAAATGACCAAGCACAGGCCCTTTGGGGTCAGAGGGCTCCGAGGGCTCCGAGATAAGGCCCTTCCGAGCCCAGCCAGGAGGCCGCTTTTCCTCCGCTGGTGTGTAGTCCCGACTTCAGGTTAGCGCTCAGAAACGCCGGCGGTAACGCCGTGTCACCTTCCGACACCGCCGGACGGCAGGACCCGGCTGCGGCTGCGGAGAGGAGGAGGCGGGCAGGAGCTGCGCCAGCGCCTGGGCCCTCTGCCCGGCTGGGAGCGAGCACCCCCGGCCCTGGCGGGGCCCCCCACGGCCGAGGCAGAGTCTCCGCGGCGCCCTCGCGGGTCTCGCAGTAAGTCAGGGCTCGGGCGGTGGTGCTGGCCGAGCGCCGCTGCCGCCGCAGGCCTGGTCCTGCCCTGCTGGAACGGTCCCCGGGCCAAGGTCTGGGTGGACTGAGGTGTGCGGGAAGCCTGCAGACACTCTTCCGGGTCCCGGCTCGGATCCTGGCTGGGATCCCGGCTCAGCAAGAGAAGCCACCCTGGAGCTGGCGCTGGGGGCGGCGGCTGCTGGCGCTGTCCGTGGGGCTCGACCTTGACGTTGCCTTGCTCGCAGGCTGGGCCGGCGGAGGTCTCCGGGGGAACCATTTGCCATTTCTTAAATAGTATAGCGCAAAGCTTCGGAAGTAAAGCTTTTAACGTCCTTTTGCATGAAGGCAGGGGGAAAAAAAGATACTCTGCAATCTTGAAGCAGTAGCTTTAATAATTTTTGAAAACTGTATGTCCTCTCCCCTCCCCCTTCTTAAATTTTGGCCATTTCCCTAAAACTGCTCAAATAGATTTCCTCCCTATTAGCCTCAACTCTTACTCGCTGCCCAAGTTCATACTACAGTTCTGGCTTACTGGAGGCGGGGGATGTGGATTTTTGAGGCTTTTAAGGACTCCTTTTGGTTGATGTGTTCTGAAAAGTACATGCTCCGTATTGAAAACTTCATGCTGCTAACAACTCAGGGCTAGGGGTGGGCAGGAAGGGTTTGTAGCATGAAATGCCTGTCAGACTCAAACATTCTGTGAACCCCAAATCTGTTCCCCCTGTGGTTCAACCCTATAGAGCAACTGCTTCCTTCTTCACCCCTTCTATCCTCTCCCCCTCAACCGCCCCCCCCCCCAATCATCAGCCTTAATTTGTGAAACAGAGACAACTTTAGGTTAACATGGCTTTTTAATCGTTAATTTTAGAGCACTTAGAATTCTAGGCATCCAAGGATTGGGTTAGTCCTTCGAGTGGGAGGGTGGTGGTTCTGTGGCAGTATACACACTAATGCCTTTTTTCAGTAAATAGCTTATAGCCGATTTTCTTCTAAAAATGGAGATTAACCTTTACATCAGTGTTATAAGAATACTAGAGGCTTGGTGCATGGATTCGGGCACTGGTGGGGTCCCGTAGCCTGGCCTGTGCCCTCTCGCAGTCCCGGACCCCTCAGGGGATGTAGCAGTGCAAGAAGCTGAAGGTGGCTGGGGAGGAGCCCAAGCCAGGCCGGGAGCCACTCCCACTCATCCTGGCTCCGTAGCACCTGCAGCCCGAAGGCAGGAGAGGCTTGTGCTGCTGCAGCTGCACTCTTGCACTCACCAACCTTGAGCCCAGCTTCGGGCTGAGAGGTGCTCCTACTGTGGAAGTGCACTGACCACCAGGGGGCAGCTCCTGCGTTGAGCGTCTGCCCCTGGTGGTCAGTGCGCATCATAGCTATCAGTTGACTGATAATTTGACTGGTCAGTCAGTCGGTCACTTAGGCTTTTATATATAGAGAGAAGATAGTTATGGGTATTGTTGCATGACAACCTGCATTTCCAGGTTCCTTTCTCAGGGTGGGAGGAGGTATTGTGCTCCGTTCACTGCCTCCCAGTTCTACTTGACCTCTAGTCTCAGATTTCCACCTGACTTCATCCTTGGCAGACCTAGTACCTGCCATTCAGCTGTAAGAAACAAAAGAGCAGGAATGGTTTAGAACACTTTGACTATCACAACATTAACAAGAGAGGCAAAACATTTCACTGAACTCTTTATGACACACATACATTACCTTCCCTTCTTCAAATTTAGGTACATCCAGCGATTGAAGATCAATTTTTAAAAACAAACAAAAACTCCTCCTCCCTTCCCCCTCCCTTGGTTAAATACAGATTTGGCTGAGTCAAGGTAGGCCACCTAAGCTAATGAAATGTCTTCATGGTGACATAATTCGGTCACGATCTGGACTGGGATATGGACTCTTTTTGATTGATGTGTTCTGAAAAGTACATGCTTCATATCAAAAACTTCATGCTGCTCACAACTCAGATAAAGGGCTGGGGGTAGACAGGAAGATTTGGAGCATGAATTGCCTGTCAGACTCAAAGCATTCTATGAACCCCAACTCCGTTCCCCCTGGGTACAAAGGGTTAACACCAGTTCTTATTCTTTTCCCTGTAGCCTCTCTCTTCTTTCCCCTTCTCCATACTATCCCATGTAGGTACCTATCATGACTTTATTTGGGATCATGGAATCTAGGAGAGTACCTTTCAGTGTCAAGGTTCATTTAGATGACAGTGTCCCCTTATCAGTATTCCCAGAACTTTTTTTTTTCCCAAATCCTGCCTTTATTTGCCTGGAAAATTCTATGTCTATTAAATCCTCTATTGGAAATTCCATTGTATCTTTGAAAACTAAATGTGGCGCCTACATCTTGAATTACTTCTTTTGCATCATCATTTGAATGTTGACTTGCATGGTTTCCTGATTGTCAGCTTGTTATTTCTGCTTCATATTGAAGTGAAGCAGAAGGATCTTCTCATAAAATATGAATCTAAATAGGTTAGGGAGTCTCCTTGAAAATTAGCAGCATACACGCTGACCTTTTCTTTGGTCTGCTGTTGGGTTGAATTCCACCCTTTGAATTTCTGTTTACTGACTACTTTGGGGGGAAAAAAATGGATATTGACCTTGGGTCTCATGAGTAATCTGTTTATTTGGCCTTTTCTGAGCAGCAGTAACTCACCACCTCTCCAAGTGCTGCTTGGTGGGAATTTGCCTGTTCACTGGAGATAACTCAGTAGGGTAATCCAGCAATGCACAAGGAACCTTTGAAAATGCCATCCTGAAATCTGGAAAGAAAACATTTCAGAACTTTCTTCTTTTCTCACCTCTCCACTGCATGGTTTACACCAAATCCATCTTGGGTTACAGATCCCCAAAGGGCAGTTTTAGCTTGATTTGAACAGGCTCTAAAGGTTTATGTTGGCAGGTGCTGGCAGGATGCTTTTGAAGCTGCTGCTAATGATGCAGATGGAGCAAGGGGGGCTTTCCTTTTGGGATTCATGAGAAAATACAGACCAATGTCTGGCTGAGAAGCCTCTCGGAGACTGTTATCTTAAAAGTCTTGAGTCAAGGCTGAGTTACCGTTATACTGTATCGCCAACATATTTCTTATACTCACATGTGTTAGACCTTAAGTCTGACCTGCTAGTTGGCAGGTCTGAAAGAGCCCCTGCCAGTCATCTGTGTGTTTAGCTTATTATCTTCTCTGGCAGAGGATGGTCTTTCATATGGATAGCATTTGGTCTTGGAGTTCAAGAATTGGTGGCAAGTGGAACCTTTGAGATAAGTAAGTAGAGGGGAAGTGAAGGGGAATCAATCCAAGGGCACCAAGTCACTGTTTACTGGCCAGGCAGCTTTTATGTATTTTTTTGAGAGTTTAGTGGAAATTCAACCTCAGAAACTGAGCTTTTGTTGGCAAACATTTTGTCTAACTAATACTGGTTCCTTCCTATGGAAAACGATTATTTTTGCATATCCTGACTTTGAGTCTCACCTTATTCCTTGAACAGAAATATCCTCACCCTAGAATTTTCACTATGTTCTTTTTATAACACACTAGATATCTAGGTGAAATTTATTTAGACAGAAGGGCTGGCCAGGAAGATTAGGATGTGTCCTGAGTCTAATAAGAATACATTGTCTGCCAGCATCTTTATGAATTCATGACAGTGTAAACGTACTCCAATAGGAGCTGTGGCTACATTTTCAGTGAAATGACTCAGCCTAAGAAGTGCAGGCTGTTGGATCCAGAGCAATTTGTAGGAGTGTGCTGGAGGCAACTGCAGTTCTGGGAGGTGATTAGCCTTTGAAATCACCATCTCCTTATTGTAAGTGTTGCTCAGGTTTCAGAATGCCTGCCATTGAAGGATGTCTTTTTTCGTTTAAATGTAGCCATTGATTTCAATGGAAATATCCAGAGAGGCAATGTCATGCTGAGCTGGGTATCTCCCATTAGGATCCGGACTAGCATTTTGGACCTCTCATTGCTGACATTCAGGGATTGTGATTTTGAGGTCCAGAAAGCAAACAAAATGAAATCTCTCAGTTTAAGACACCTGAAAAGAGAGATTTGACATAGCACCCAGGTAAAAGAAAGGAACGATGTTTTTCAAGATGAGTCTGCCAGCCAACAGGCTTTATTGAGCAAATATTATATTTCAAGGTCCCTGCTTTAAGATCTGAAAAAGTACAATAGCGTAGAAGGCAGAACATAAGCCTTCAAGGAATTTTCAAGCCTGAGGGGTATCTTCAAACATTAGTGAGCATCCTTCCACCTGTTCACTGACTTCCTCATCTGAGAAACCAGGTCAAGGACTATGGTAGAACTCTCTTTCCTTGTCCAGCTATACCTGCTTCCTTGAGGGAATCAAGATGGTCCCTTGAGTCCAATGGTTGACCTCTGAACCAGGAGGTCAGGGTGTGATACCCGGTCAGGGCATATGCCTGGGCTTCAGGCTCAATCCTCAGGAGGAGGCATATAGGAGGCAGCTGATCAATGATTCTGTCCCATCATTGATGTTTCTCTCTCCTTCTCCCTTCCTTTCTCTGAAATCAATAAAAATATATTTTAAAATATAAAAAGATGGTCCCTTGACCTGAGCTTTGCTTCCTTTGGTAGTGAAAGGTGTGTTCTCGGTTCTTTCAACATGACCTGGGTGAAGTGACACTTGCTAGCTAACCCCAAGCTCCTATTTGTTGATTGGCTTTATTCCTATAATGTGTTCAATAGTTAAGTGGGCTATCACCAAAATGACCAGAGGGTAAATGATAGATATCTTTAGCTTTGAGCTTTGCCTTAATGAAGAGGATGAGATCAGGTCTTCTTAATCATGAACCTAGCTCAGACTAAACAAAGAACTGTCTCTTTTTCTGACTACTTGCAATTTATTTAAATTAGTGTTGCACATTCAACATGGAGTCAAAGCTATACAAGTATAATAAAGCCTCCCATAAGGGTGAGTTTTCTTGGCCTTTGTCTAGGGATTAAAAAAAAAAAAGGCATTAGCCACATTGAATTAGATTTGCATCTTGTTAGCTTCCTGTATCTCCTTGATTATGGGACTTAGTGGGAGGGGCCCATCTTTCTTATTTGCTGGGCAGACTGCCTTAGTTATGAATCTGCCAGGAATTAAAATAGTGAACTAGAAGCATAGGAGGGGAAAGGAAAAGGGCAGGAACTTGTAGGATAATCAAAAGAAGGGAAACTTTAGGGTCAGTTCTGACCCCTCCCCCCCCCCCTTTTTTTTTTTTTTTTTGTAATTCAAGATTAGGTACAGTTTGCCTTAGCAGCACACAGGCTATCTCAGTGGGTAGCAATCTCCTTGGTGTTGGTGAGTGAATTGTCTCCTTGCAGATTTGGGGCAGCTGGCTCCTCTTTGTTGTTCGGCATATGTCCAGGGCTTCTTCTACTAACCTCATGCCTTAGATTCTACTTGTGAAAGACTAAATCATTGCTGTGTTAGACAAAGAAGGAGATTGTAAGAGTGAACCACTCATGAAACGTAAGCACACATTTTGGATCCCCCTTATTTAGCATGGCCAATCAGAAGTCACCCAAGGAAAGTGGATAAAAAGGTACTCTAATGGGCTGAATGTTGGCTTCTTGATTGCTGCAGAAAACAAATGGCCAAGACTCAATGTCTTTCTCTTCTAAATCTAAGCCAATAATGAAGCCACTGATCAAAACCAAATTTCACAAATGGTTATAGAAGATGGTATCCAGATTCCTGTACCATTAGAAAGAATTCTTTTTTTACAAAACTATTTCCAGTTCAGAGAAGCAATGCTTCATCCATCTGTTGTGCCATACACTCTGCAACAAATGAGCCTTAAATGACAAATGCTCTATTGGCCCCAGGTCACATGGAAGTCATATTGTCATGTTGTACAATGAAGTGGTGTGACAGGGTACCATTTGCGTAGAGGAAGGATGAGCAGAGGCAGACAGCAATCGTTTTGCTGTTTTTCCTTTTATATTCGGCCATCAAACAGCAATTACCCTTTGAGGGTCCTTCATCTCCTTCCTCCCTGAACGCCTCAGCAGAGAAACCTGAAGTGCAAAGCAGTTCATGCCGAAGGCTAAATCCCACTCAAAGCCAAACCATCTACCAAACCATGAAAGATCTAAGAGCTTGGAAAGGGATGGGGCTGGTGGGAAGGGTATGGGGGGCCTTGTGCAAAGTGCTTCTTTTTCTTGTGAGATTTACTCTAATATCTCTACTTCAGCTATAGACCCCACAGAAAAAGTTGTCTTTTATTCATCTTTAATACAATTTCATGGCTAGAAAACAAACTGGGTTTCTCAGGGATTTCCTCTAGAAGGATTTCACTTGTAGTCCACATACACTGTTTTACTTAAACAAAGTTTCTAAATCTTTTTTTGTTTTGTTTCTGATTGGTTAATAAACATCTATTACTGATGAAATTCATATTACTTTCTAAAAAGCCTTTACAATATCAAGAATGGGAAATAATGAAGATTTTGCTTTAAATAGTTAAAGTAGTTTCTGTAATAGGAGGAAGACAGATTGGTTGGGTTATGAAATTCTGAATCCCATCTGCATGGAAGCTGGTTTTCATTTGTAATATGATACAAAATATTCTTGGCATGTTTGGGGCTTAATCTACATAGGATGCTCTGTGCTAAAACCAAATCTAGATAGAATAACTAGGTTACTTTTCCTAGACTTTTTTCCCTAACCATTTTCTCTTCAAGTCCCTTGGATAACTGTAGTCACCGAAGTGCTGCCTGTTCTCTCTATGAGTAGTTTAATCTTCAGTCTTCATTATTCAGCCCTTCAGCTGGTATCTGTGGATGGCTCATCAAGGGATCTGGAGTTCACCAGCAGACCAGAGGGAGGGAGTCATTCCAAATGGCAACACTCAGAACTCCTGCTTGTGTCCTAGATCTATTTTGCAGTCCCTAGAAATCCAAGGTCCAGCTTTCTGAATTTTACACATCATGACTGCTACAATAATTATACTCTTAATATGCATGCTGTATTTGGCACCTGCAACTTAAAAATGACCACTTGATTCACTTGAAATCACTGGCCAGTGTATAAGTTTTGTGGAACAATACCAAAGGTAAAGAAAAAGTTAATTCAACCCCTTTAAAATAGAAACATTTAAATAGAAAAAAATCTAAATTCATATGGCTGGTTTCACAGAAAAAAATTTGGTGTTTTGGGGCATGTGAATATTGACTCTGTATATTACTAAAGCTCATCTTCATTGGAATTCGAGTGAGGGTTTGGCTCTTCCTTAATTCAAGATGCTCAAGGGATGAACCATATTAAGAGTCTAAGGTGACAGAGGTTGACTTGCCTGTGTGTTGCAGGCATATTTTATCAATTCTTGGTTAGCTTTCAGTCTGAAACCCAGTAGAATTCAGTTACAGGGAAAAAACAAAAACAAACAAACAAATGAAAAAACAACAACCCAAAACATTAACCTCTTCACTTAGGCATAAACTTGTGGATTTATTGCACTAGAGCTGATTATGTCAGGGACTGTCAGTTATTTCTTCTGAGAGCCTGGGATACTGCATGCCTTAAGATAGATGGAGTTGACTATATGCTTTCTATCTTTTATTCATGAATATAGCCCTGCTGACCCACCAGGATGTGCTTTGCAGTTTTCTTCATCCCTCCTCTCACTCTTTATTAGTCATGAAATTTATTGGTCCCTGTGGCATGAATCCAGATGAACCAGCTCATGAGGTTCAAGCCCATAATTTCATCAGCATAGCAGTTAACTAGCTGAGTTAACTTGGCACTGATATAATAATGATTTAGTCTCACATTTGAGCAAATCTTTACCTTAAAAAAAATCACTTTCACATAAATTATTCCATCTTATCTTTATAATGACTCTGAGAGGTAACATGTTAAAGGTAAGGAAAGTGAGGCTCCAAGAAGTTCAGCGATTTTTCCAGTAACAGAAGATTTAAGACTCACACCTAGGGCGTCCTTCTCTCTTAACCAAAATGCTCAATAATACTCGATTGTATGACAGATGATAAAATCATGCAAAAATAGGTTTATTGAGAAAACAAATGTAGGAAGGTGTCTGGAAAAGTGGTTTGCAATAGAGGTTAGTCACTTAAAATTTAACTCTAGACCCAAGAATATCACGAGGAAATTATGTGAATAGGACATAATCAAGTGACAGCTTACATGATACAGAGGATAAGTATGACAGTTCAGAGAAGAGGTAGAAAACCATTGGCCAAAAATTCAGGGACAGTATAATTGAGGAAGAGGGACTACAGTTAGCGCTTAAAGAATGTGCAAGTTTAGGTGGAAGAGAGAAGCGGGTAGGGCATAATAGGCTGTTGGGAACATCCCAAGCAAAGGCAGAGAGACATCGTCCAGATGGGGATTAGCAAGGAGACCTGTGTCATTGAAGGGGCTGCCCAGAAGCTGTGGGAATTAAGGTTCAATAGGGAGGATGGGGCCAAATCAAAGAGGCCCTTTAGTGAGAGGCAGAGAAGCATGGACTGATGTTACGGCACCGTAAGGTATGTGGGCAGGGTTGGTTCCTTCTGAGCGCTGTGAGGGAGAATCTGTTCTGTGACTCTCCCTAGCTTCTGCTAGCCTCAGGCACTCTTTGGCTTGTCAATGGTGCTCTCCCTGTGTCTTCCTTCTATGCATGTCTCAGTGTCCAAATTTCTCCTCTTAATAAGGACACTGGTCAGATTGCATGAAGGCCCATCCTAATGACCTCATTTTCACTTGATTACCTCTGTGAAGACCCATTTCCTAATAAGATCACATTATGAGGTCCTGGCACCTCTCATAGAAGGGTGAATTCAGGAGAAGCAGCAGAAGGGTCTGTGCACTTGGGGACAGGAAGTGGCGGTGGGAGGGGTGAGGACTGGAGAGAAGGTGGTGATAGGTTGAATTCAAGGTTGGATTGCTGAGCTGAAGATGATGTGGAACAACCATGTGGAGAAGTTAAGCAGGCTGTTGGGTTCACAGTTCTGGGCTCAGAAGAAAGATCTTAGGGGGGGAAAATTTGGCTTATAGATCTAGAGAGGAAAAGAAATTATAATACTAAGCATTGACTGTTAACCAGGTACAGTCCATAATGCTTTCCATGACTTCTCTCTTTAATCTTTTCAACAACCATATATAATAGGTACTGGACATTCAGAAGTACCCTGCTCAGGCATCCCACTATTAGAGGATCCATATACGTCTACACCCAAATTTCCCACACGTGACCGTGACTTGATCCTCAGCACAAACATATGTTACCTTGTGGTTTACAGGCATATATTTCAAGGAAACAAAAGTTGCATGAGATTACACTCAGCCCTCTGCTGTGTTCTATTGGATTTCATTGTTTAAACAAGCTGGTTGAAACCCACAACTTGATACCAAATCCACTCTTGAAACCCACAGTTTTAGAATTACGGTTTAACATCCTCCTGCAAAGATGAGCAGGTTAGGAGGGAACTTGGCTTCCAGGTGCTTTTAAGTGAAAAGTATAAGATTAGTCGCAAATCTCTTCCGCCAAATCATGCCCCGAGGACATGTCTGCAGAACCGGCTAGCTCTTCAGCAGTGAGTCATTTACAGCTGTCACATGCATTTATGAGGATTGAAGCCATTTTTGCTGCCAGGTTTTTCCGTTGGTTGGGGCAGGAAAAGATGCAGATGCACTTAACACTGGAGAATTTTGAAGTCATTAGTTCTAAAATCACTACAGGATTGCATGGCAGCAGAATTTGGGCACGCAGCCCAAAACAAACCAGCCCCGTGCCTGCGCTCCCCTGTGATGTGATTCCTGCGGACAGTAATTGCATCGGAAAGAATACCTCCAAGGCGGAAGCTATGGAATATGACAGTTAACATCTTGCTGAGCAGGAAATGGTTTTGCTGTCAGGACATTAGGAATCCACTCCCAAAATATATCATAGACCCTGAATGTATTCATCTTTCCTTCCACTTCATAGGAAGAGGGGAAACTTCCTTTTCACTAGAGTGAACCCCTGCTGAGTGGCCCTGTGCCTTCTTGCCCCCTCCAGGGCCTCAATCCCTCAGCTAACCCTTCCTTCCCTTTTGGGCTCCATCATTTTCTCCTTTAGCATGGCTTCCCTTCCTTCTGACTTCTAATCCACCCTGGGTGCCTCAAAAAAAGCCCTTTAGCAGAAGGAATGTTGGGGGGCGGGGGGAGGGCCGGAGAGGGGGTTAACCAGTCTCCATCTTCGAAGTGGTGGTAGTCCCGAGAAGACATGCTTGTCAAAACTCATAGACTTGAACAAAATAGACAGAGCAAATTTTACTATATGTAAGTTATATATTTTTTAAAAACATGACTTTAAAATAAAAGCCCCGCCCCCTTACCCTTTTCTTAATCCTACCGCCCTGTGATTATCACCCTCTCTCCTTCCTCCCTTTCCCTGACACTTTTCCCAACCTCTTCCTGTTAGCTAAAGCACAGTGGTGTTTGCTGGTTGGTGGGGGAGGCAGCTGTAACCAAGCAAGCAAACAGATAGGTCATTAGAGATTGTGACATTTGCAGTGGGGCCCATGGGAGCCAAGACTCACTGAGGAGCTTACACCTCCCTCATGAAGACCCAGTAACTTTGCTATTTACTAAGGAGAGGCCACCTCTTTCTCTGAATGCAGTAATGGGTTGATGGATACATGAAAATCCAGAAACAGAGAGACAGAATGAATGATGGAGGGGAGAACCGAAGCCGGAGGCCACAGGGCGGCTGGGTAAAGGTCCCAGAATGCTTCGAAGAGAGCCCTGGCCAGCGGCATGAACAGAAAACTAGAAACGAAATCTGTTTTTATAATGAATAAGCTTTTTGGACAAGTCTAAATTAAGACTGGGTTCTTCCACTTCTGGGGGGACAAACACACATGTGTTAAGAGCTTTTTAAAAATAGAATGGCAATTCCACCGAGGCCCTTCAGGGAGCATCAAAGAGAAGGGGCCCCACCATGCCAGCCAGCCATGCCAGCAGCACAGGTCTTGAGTAAATCTCTGTGCTTTTCTCACTTTGGTGCAAGTTTGACTGGATTAAAAGGCTAACTGCTAATGATTTACTGTCCACTCTTCTGCGTTTGTTTTAGTGTCAGATTTTTATGATCAAGGTCATTCTGAAGATGCGCAGCTTCTTAACCATACAAAGTTGGTACAATACTTAGCCTTTGTCTAGTAAGTGTTGTCTCTTTTTTTTCTTTCCAGTCCCAGGAGTCTGCCTTCTCTGTGAATCCCCCTCTAACAGGATGTCGTGGTTTATTTTTTCCCTGCCCTTGGCCATGTGGACGGGCCAAGCTTTAACCTTTTACTGTCCTCATCCCTGGGGTGGCTTCCTGTTTCTCAGTCATCTTGGGAACTCCTGCTGTTTGACTGCCCAGTTTGCATGTTCCTAAACTCTAAACCATTAACTCTTCAAGCTCTACTCTGAGAGCTGTTTGTTATTCTGCAATATGGTATTTTTATTCTCACTTGGCAAAACCTGTGCTTGTATTTCTAGTCGATACTGTTGTAGAACAGTCTCCACAAAACTTCCGTCCTTATCCTGTAACCGGGCAGCCTGCACCGATATCCACTCCCAGGTCTGTGTGTAAAGAGGGCGCAGTGGGGCAGATGGAGAGAGGCATGCACCCAGGCCTGAGTTCTGCGTCGGTCTTTGCCACTAGCTAGTTGGAGGGCGTCGGGGGGGGGGGAGTCACGCCCTCTCCCCAGACCTGTTTCTTTGTCTATATGATGGCGAATATGGCCCCGAGCTCCAGGTATTCTGCAGAGATGCCTCAGGGACCCTGCCAAAGTGTGAACTGACCTTGTTGGCAGGGCCCCCAAGACTGGGACCAGTTCTTCAGAGAAAGTTTTTTGTGGCTTTAAAACCACGGGGCTGTATCATCTCTATGGTTCTTTCCAACTTTAAATGCCTCTGATTCTATGAAAGGATGGAGGGTCTTGTGCCTTCCTGCTCCCAGTAACTGGTGGAGAGGCCCTGCCAGTGCAAGCAGGGGGTGGGTTAGGAGCCACACCTGGGGCTGTGGGACAGAACTGAGCCTCACTGTGGGATTGGAAAGTGATGGAGTTTATGCCAATGGTCTTGGTCTGAGATTAGAGATCCACTTGACACAGGGATGGCTCTTACCCCTTTAGACCAGTGGTGGGGAACCTTTTTCTGCCAAGGGCCATTTGGATATTTATATCATTCAAGGACCATACACAATTCTAAATTTAAAAATTAGCCTGCTATATTTGGTCAAACATTTAATTAACTCACCCGTATTGCCTTGGCAGGGCCAGACCAAATGATTTCTTGGGCCTTATATGGCCCACAGGCTGGACGTTCCCCACCCCTGCTTTTGAGGTACCAATGCCACAGTACATGGTGCGGTAAAGATAAAAGAAAAGGCCAGGTTCTTTGACCTTGGGCTTGTGCTTCTTGATGGGAAGGGAAGGAGCATTGGGTACAGTGGGGACATCCTGGCCAGAGTTCCTTGCCAGATCCCAGTTCCTCACTTTTCCTCTTCTAAAGAGGTCTTGCTTGCTTTCTTCATCAGATAGCAGTTAAAACAGAGGCAACTCTGAAGGGAGCCGGCAGGTTATCTATGACTCAGATGACGTGTACACATCTGTGTCCGGGCCTGTTCCCAGAGGAGAGTCCCCCTGAGTTAGAGGGCACTACTCCGACATCTGACCTCGAGGATGCTCAGCATGTCAGGGCTGGGCGAGCAGATGCTTTACCTAGTAAGGATAGCAGGACGTGGGGAACACATGGTTGTTTTGTTTTTAATCTATTTTTATTGATTTCAGAGAGGAAGGGAAAGGGAGAGAGAGACAGAAACATCAGTGATGAGAGAGAATCATTGATCGGCTGCCTCCTGCAAAACCGCCCCCCCTTCCACGCCACACACACACACTGGAGATCAAGCCTGAAACCTGGGCATGTGCCCTGACTGGGAATCAATCTGTGACTTCCTGGTTCAAAGGTCAATACTCAACCACTGAGCCACGCCAGCCTGGCAACACATATTTTTTTAAGGATGTACAAGAGCAGTTTTGATTCTTGGAATGGCTTCATAAGAAAGCCTTTGCATTTCCTTTGAGTCAAGGGAAGCAAGTTTAATTATTAATGGCTATGTGTCTGGAATATGGCCTTTTAAAATAGCATTAGAGAAAGAATTTTTGGCTTGTGAGGCATTTCATATAAACTAGACAGTAAAACCCTTCCTAGATTGCAGTGGAAAGGAAAGCACAGTGTGCTGGCTCCATTCACAGGTGCTTACGAAGGTAGGGGTGGAGACAAGGAAAGAAGGGAGTTAGGAATTACATGGCATTTTCTGGGGGCTCTGACTGCTCTTTAACAAAATCATATGCAATCTGATTTATTCTTTTTCTAAGATATTTTTTAGTATTTTAAAATTAATATTAGAGAGAGAGAGAGACAAAGAGAGAGAAAAGCATCAATTTGTTGTCCCACTTATTTATGCATTCATTGGTTGCTTCTTATATATGCCCTGACCCAGAACTGAACCCAAAACCTTGGCATATCAGGACAACACTATAACCAGCTGGTCTACTCAGCCAGGGCACAACTGATTTATGTGTTGCTGAGACTTGGCCTGTTTTCAGGCAGGTTTGTCCTGCGTGCTCTCATTTTCTCTAGCCTTCTTTACCCACCGCACATGTAGTCTCTCTTTGCTTCTGTGTGTAGAATTGAAGGGCGTTGCGGCCCTCTGGGCAAGACCTTACAGCTGGGTTTCTCTGTGCACAGCACTGAGAAGTGAAGTACACACACAGCTCATCTTTGTGCCTGTTGGGAACAGCGTGCCTTTGTCTACAAAACACAGCTGACGGTGCATCCAAGGAACTGATTGTCTTTCCCATTTCTTAACTTGTGCACAAGTAAATTTTAGATAGTGTTTACTTATCTTTGCTTGTGCACAAATAAATTATAGGTATTGTTTTTCTTATAGGAGATTTTTGCCGTTCTTGGATTGGTTTATAACCTTGTTAAAGTTAGTGGGGCCTGTATCTTTAATATTCAGACACTGAATTAGGGTATTATGGACCCACTAAGTAGATTTTCTTTTGAAGCAAAATTCATGAAAGAAAATGCCAGCCATTTCATTAGGCTTGATCAGAAGTGGATGAACTATAGTCTGTGGGTCAAGTCCCACCCACTGCCTGTGAGCTAAGAGTGGTTTTACTTTTTTAATGCTTGGGGGCGGGGGGGGGAGGGAAGGGAGATAATAATGTTCTGTAATATTTTAGTGACTATAAATGTAGGTTTTTGAAGCACAGCTATACTCCTTCACTTGCATATTACCTAGGGCTGCTTTCACACAACAAGGAAAGAAGTGAGTAGTTTAAACAGATACTGTGTGGCCACAAAGACTGAACGATTTACTATTAGGCCCTTTACAGAGAAAGTTGCTGACCCCTAGTCAACAACAATAGTTGACATCTTTTGAGTTTTACTCTCTGCCAGGCCCTGTGCTAAGCATCTTTTTTATTTATCTTTACTGCTGAAAGTATTACAGATGTCCCCCGTGCTAAGCATCTTTGAGGTGTAACTCTTTATTTCTTTCATTTCCTATTGATTTGAGAGAGAGAGGAAGAGGAAGAGATTCGTTGTTCTACTTACTCATGCACTCATTGGTTGATTCCTGTATGTGCACTGATGGGAATCATGTCTGCAACCATGGCATGTGGGGTCAAATCTCTAACCAATGAGCTACATGGCCTGGACTGAGGTGTAACTGTTTCATCGCCATTTACAGATGAGGAAAAGGATGGTCAGAGAGGTTGTACATTTCCCCCCAAATCACACCGCTGGTCAGTGTCCGATCTGGGATTTGCAGACACATTGTCTGATTCCAGGATCTGGATTATCATCAACCTCCGAACACCGTCCCAGTCGGTTGGAGCAATACCCCGTGGTGGGGCTGAGGCGGAGGCCACAGTTAGAAATTACTTATTTGAGAGCGAATTTATTTCTGTTTATTTAATTGATGGTTTAACTGATATTGTATGTTTGTCTCTCTCATAAAAGTGCACAAGGTGAGACACTGGCTAAAGAGGACTCGTTTCTACTAGTCCTTGACCACATGAAGCACCAGGCCTCTTACATCCATGCAAGAAACATCCAAACCTGTGCAGAATTTTTGTAAGAGTTTGACAACATATGCCAGGAAACAAGATCTTAAATGCTCCCCAGAATAAGTTTCGCAGCTTCTTTTATGCATTTTCATTTAAGGAGAGAAGGTAATAAAGGTTGGAGAAATCAAGGTGGAGGAGTGGATTACAGCATAGTTAACAAGATTATGTGCTCTCTTGAAGGTTAATACCCTTCAGGGGTATTACGGCTGGTATTTCAAAGATGTGTTAACTATAGGTAACTCCATTGTATGGTAATCAATAACCATACAATGGAGTTAACATTGTATGGTAATCAATGGAGATGAATACAAGGGAGATGAATAAAACCTAGTATTTTCAGAAGTTAAGCTTTATTATTTTAACTGTGCTTTTAAATTTAACCTCCATTAACTAAGCATCTCTTGTTTGTGGTAGGGTCTATCTTCTGCTTCTCTGGAAAGGATAACTTTTCATCATTTGACACGTTCAAGTTTTTTGTTGTTTGTTTGCTTGCTTGTTTTTGTTTTTGCCACTTAAAATAAAAATGCCATGTAAATTTAATTCTCACAAGATAGTGTCTTATAATCTATACTAATAAAAGAGTAATATGCTAATTAGACCGGGAGACCTTCCAGAGACCTTCCAGACATCCTTTTGGACAAAGCCAGGGGCTTGGCCAGACTGCAAACTGCCCCCAAACGGCCCTCAGCCCCTTGCCCAGGCCCACCCTGCCCCCAGTGGGGACCCTCACCCCGATGGGGCATGGCCAGCCTGCAAACCGCCCCAGGCCCCTCACCCAGGCCAGCCTGACTCCCAAGGGGACCCCCACCCTGATCCAGGACCCCCTTCAGGGCAGACCAGCCTGTCCCCACCCATGCACCAGGCCTCTATCTATACTAATAAAAGGGTAATATGCTCATTAGACTAGGAAACCTTCTGGGAGACCTTCCAGACATCCTTCCAGACAAAGCCATGGTGGCAGGGCCTAGGCAGAGGTGGTTAGGCATGGGGGGGCAGTTGGAGGTGAGCAGGCCAGCAGGGGGGGCAGTTGGGGGTGAGCAGGTCAGCAGGTGGGGCAGTTGGGGGTGAGCAGTTGGGGGTGATCAGGCTAGCAAGGTGGGGCAGTTGGGGGTGAGAAGACCAGCAGGGGGGCAGTTGGAGGTAAGCAGGCTGGCAGGCAGAGTAGTTAGGGGCAATCAGGCAGGCAAGCAGTTTGGAGCCAGCGGTCCTGGATTTCGAGAGGGATCCCAGATTGGAGAGGGTGCAGGTCGGGCTGAGGGACATTCCCCCCTCCAATGCATGAATTTCATGCACCGGGCCACTAGTCTATATATATAAAAGCCTAAGCGACCAAACAACTGAATGACTGAATGACTGGTCGACTAGTCAACAGGTCGCCATGACGTGCACTGACCACCTGGGGGAAGATGCTCAACACAAGAGCTGCCCCTTGGTGGTCATTGCGCTCCCACAGCCAATCCCACGACCCCGATCAGCCCCGATTGCTGGCCAGGCCAAGGGACCCCACCCATGCACTAAATGGTGCACTGGGCCTCTAGTTTTGTACTAAAACAGGCAGAAGTGGAGCCCTCGCTTGAATTAAGTATTATACCCACTTTACTATCATATTGAAGAAAAAGATGCCAACTTTGGAAGAGAGGTGTATTGCATCTAATAAGAAAGTGTAGCCTGGCCTGTGTGGCTCAGTGGTTGAGCATCGACCTATGAACCAGAAGGTCATGGATCAGTTCTTGGTCAGGTCACATACCACCACCCCCGTTCCCACCTGCCCCACACAGGTTGCAGGCTCACTTCCCAGTGGAGGGCATGCAGGAGGCAGCTGATCTATGATCTTCTCTTATCTTTGATGTTTCTATCTTTCTCCCTCTCCTTCCCTCTCTAAAATCAATTAAAAAAAAGTTAAAAATAAAAAAATATATATATTTTAAAAAAGAAAGTGTAAAAAACAAAGATAAATTATGTAATTTTTTAAATGAAAGTTTAAGTTTTATTTCCTTTGGTTAGAATGAGAGAGGGCCCCAAACCTTTGGTTAATTCCAATTCTTATTATTTAAGAGTATGTTGTTTACCCATGCTTCTGAATTAAAATAGGTAGTATGTTTACTTAACTACCTCACTTGAGTTAGGCATATTATGTTAAGTGATGTGAAATGTTTCTCAACCTTATTAAAAGCTTAAAAATTTTGGACCTATTTGCACCACAAAGCAACAACAACAATACACACACACACACACACACACACACACACACAAACATGGGACAGGGCTGGTTTAAAAGCTCTCACTAAAGAACTTCTAGGCCCGGCAGGAATTTATGATCTGATCACTCTGGGAGGTTACTTTCCATAGAACCCCTAATTTTGTTCATACAAGAACAAGGAGCAGATGAGCTGGAGCAGAGACCTTTTTTTCCTGGGGTTGGCCTGGGATTAGGAGTTGGTGAGAGGACTCACCAAGAGCAACAAAGTAACACGCCAGCCTCTTGCTGACTTGTGTCAAAGCGCTGGCAGACACCAGCGCCAAGTGGGTGAGAAGGCTGAGGGAGGCTGTGTGCCGGCGAGTATGACAAAAGTGTATCTATCTCTTCTGATTTCGAATGATGCTGCCCATTCTCATTTATTGATTCATTTTATTTGCCATAAGAAAAGAAATAATGGGGAGTGTCGTATTACTAGTCCATTCATCCAAAAGATAAATGTTTATTGAATCCCTCCATGAACCAGGCTCTAGTATTACGAAAGTGAGTCATTAGTCATTCTTAAAGGAACTCATCAATCTTGTGTTGGCAGTACTACTACACATGTAGTGACTACTTACTATATGGCAGGCACTGTGGTAGGTTCTCTTCATAGATTAAACCATTTTATTTTATTTTATCTTTATTGTTGAAAGTATTACAGATGTCCCTTCTGTTTTTTTCCATTGACCCCCTACACCCCACACCTTCCGCTCCCAGGCCTTCACCCACTATTTTCTGTGTCCATGGGCTATGCATATATGCATATAAATTCCCTAATTAATCTCTTCCCACCCACCCACTCCCTAGAGTAAACCATTAATTCTCACAATTATCCTATGAAGTAGGTTATTACCCCCATTATACAGAGGAGGAAACTGAGGCACAGAGAGGTTCAATTACTTACTCAAAGTCATCCGTGGCAGAGCCAGGATTCAAATCCACCCTGGCACCAGAGCCCACACTCTCCATCACTGCACCACACAGATTCTGATTATAGTAACTTGAGACTTGCCGTGATTCAGCCGGGTGCTAAGGCTCTTACACACAATGCATTTAGTCATCATGACAGCCTTATGAGGTAATATTTTACAAATGTACTTACAGAGGCAATGAGCAACCTGAATATAGAGCAAACACAGATGTGTCTCCAGAGCCTGTGCCTTAATTACAGCTTCGTGCTGACGTTCGTTGTAGGGTTGTGATACTGGGTTATGAGTGATCAGTGTGGCATGGTGCCACATATGCTGCTTAGGAAACTGCTCTCTTCTGATTACATGTGTCGGGGAGGCAGCCTCCTGCAGGTGATGGCACATCCCACTAACCTCAGATACCAAGGATATTATGGGGGAGGAAAAATAATTTTCCTTCTAAGTTCTTCTAGATGGTATAATAATCAAATGGATATGAGGCAGATTATGGAGAAAATGACCAATTTCATGATGTATGTACAAATGGGGGTTCCATAAGATTATGGGGCGAGGACACCTCCCTCAGGAACTTAAGGCTTACATATGCCATGGTGAGTGAAGGAGAAGGGGTGGGGGTGGTTTGGGTTTGGGGCTTCAAAGTGGAAGAAGTCAATTCACATGGCAATGGAAAAGCAAAAGTTTGGTAAATAAATGTTTGCCGGAGTCGTCTTTAACAATAGGACACAGAGGGGACTTTGAACAAAAGGGCCTAGCTAGGTTCCTCCCTGAATATCCCACACTAAAGATCAAAACTCTGGTTATCTATGATGATAGCTCCTTTCCGGGATCAAGCCTTCTAAATTCTTTTAGGCAGTGAGGGGGAAGGCCCAAGGTTTTTCCTAAGTCATTTGTTTATAAAAAATAACCAGCTTAAAACAATCAATATCCCAACAAGGCATATTTTGAGACGGTAAACTCTGCTTCCCCTCACTAGCTCTCTGCCAAGGTGCCCAGACTCTTTTAGTATCACCTTGGGAATGAAAGCCCTGAGCTCAGAAGTCCTCAGTAAACCCAGGCTTGTTAAGGAGAGGAAGTCCCACCTTAACTCCGGAGCACCGTGGTCACCTGAGCCCAGACAGCGAAGGCAGGAGAGCGGAAATCCCAGAGCGGGGAGGAGATTTTCCTAATACTGTATAAGCTGAGCCTAGGATGCCTCTGTCTAGGAGGTGCCTGCTTCTCTTTAGCCAGAGGAGAGCTTGGCTCCCTGGGGGAGGAGCCTGTTGCCATAGAAACCACCGCCCAGCGTGGGAAGCTGGTGAATGCTCTCAGGACTCGGCCTGGTCTAGGAAGCAGGGGCTGTCTGAGATTGGCCATATCTGTGATTATTTATTACTTTTGAGTAAAGTCCTAGAAGTGGGATTACTTGGTCAAAAGAAATAAATGTTTATAAGGTTCTCTGAACTACATGTTGGTTTTAAAATAATCCAATTTACCAGGACAAAGAGGAAGGGGATGGAGGGAGAGGAAGTCAGCTGTCTAATGAGACTTCTTCAGTTGGCCTATATCAGCCAACTCCTGGCTCCTAGCCGCTGTCAGTCAGGCCCAGCCCCACCCAGCTCAGATCTGGGCTCTGCATCCGCCAGGTCAGATACCAAGGGCAATCTGCTTTATAGAATCCCTGACTCTAACTCCCTACCTGGTAGTCAGAACCTGTGCATTGATTAACTAAATGGGGTAAACCGCTGGAGCAAGCAGTAACTTGGCACCGCCTTGAATTTAATTGTCAAAATGAGAAGTGTGATCATGAAACTGCTGGAGAGAGAAACTTGATGCTGTGTGCTCCTCCGTGTGGACATCAATGTAATTAGGAGTCCAGAGTCCGGCCTGGGAGGTTACCCTCCAAACATACTCTGGACAGATAGAGTCCGTTAGCCAGGCCAAACACTGACAAAACAGGAGTGTTTGTTGACTTGCTTTTGCCTTTTGCTTTGTCAGAGCAAGACAAAGACTAAGGAAGGGGTGGCATGCTGCATCAGCAGACGGTGGAGCCTTGTGTTTGGCTTCAGTGTTCTCTGTGAAGGGCATCTCCCTGCTGGGGAAGGGCTTCTGAAGGCTAATGAGAAGGAAGTCGCACCTGGGTAGGCCGGCAGCACAGGGTTCCAGCTGCCAATCAGACACAAGCCGGTTTCACTCTAATAGTATGGTTAGTACTGGCAAAGGATACGACACGGGCAGTACAGCATTTTCAGCTCTTCTGGAAGCCCAGAAGCTTCCTCTGCCCCTCACCTGCTTGGGGATGAGAGCCAAGGGGTGGCGGTGGGAGGGTCACCTTGACACACAGAACTCACAGCCCCTTTTTCCTGCTAGTCGTCTCACAGCTCTAATGATAAGTGAAGCAGACATAACATTCTTTGTGTATCTTAACTACTGTTTTTCCAGGGAACAGTGCTATGGGAAAACAAGGGCATTCTCAGGTTGGCCCAGGCCTCCTGTTAACCTTTCCACCACAGGAGGCGTTGTGGGCTGAATTGTGTTTCTCAAAACGATATGTTGACGTCCCAAATCCCAGGATCTGTGAATGTGACCTTATTTGGAGAGAGGGTCTTTGCAGATGTAATCAAGTTAAGGTGAGGTCATACTCTACGAGAGTGGGCCCTAATTCAATAAGACAGGTGTCCTTACCAGAAGAAAAAACAGAGACACATGAAGGGAGTGCCATGTAGAGACACACAGGGAGAAGACAGCCTCATTACCATGGAGGTAGACCCACCTACGAGCCAAGGAGTTCCTGGGGCTACCAGAAACTGGAAGAGAAGGCAAGGATCTTCCCCTAGCATCTTTAGGGAGCTTGATTTTTGTACTTCTAGCCTCCAGAAGTGAGAGAATAAATTTCCGTGGTACTTTGTTACAGCAGTCCTCGGAAACAAACACAGTAGGTAAAAATAGAAAAACCAGTTGCTCTATATAATTCTTAAGTCCCTTGGCTTCAACAAGTGACATTCCAGGTCTTTGTGTGTGTGTGTGTGTGTGTGTGTGTGTTTCTTTTTCTTTTTAATAGGGCCTACGATAGAAGAAGCAAGAGGAGAGAGCCTTGGCAGGGCTGCTCTGGCTTTCTAGAAATGCTACAGGAAAGAAATGAGTGTAGGTGAGGCTGCTTTGGCTCACTGGGAAGCCAGAGAAAAGGGGGCCTTGGAGACAGGTTCAGGGGGTTAGCTCAAGCCCATTGCTCCCCTGGTTGCAAGTCTCATGGGGTCCCTTAGAGTTTAGGAGATGCACGCTTGTCGGGGAAGAAGCAGGGGAAGGGAAAGGCTCAGGCGTGCTCCCAGGAGGGAGAGCACGCCACATTCCAGGTTTTTGAAGGAACATATGATTGCCAAATCACAGACCCTCATTTTTATGAGATCTTAAGTAGAAGGTAAGTTTCTTAAAGACCAGAGATAGAGAAATACACTTTTTATTTACAAAGTTCAGGCCCACAAATTGTAGGCTAAGGAACTCTGCCAAGCATAATTTTATAGAGGAACAGTAATGGCATGGTTACAAGCACCTAGAAAAGAAAGCATTCTGGGTTCCATAAGAATAAACTATACTAGACCTATTCTGAATTCCCTTTTTGATAGAGTTGTTAGACATGATTTTAGTTATCTGTTCAGTATGATTCAACATGGCAAAAATGCCAAGAAAGGTAGAGTGAACTCAGAAGTCATTAGCGAAAGCATGGGGCCTAGAGCAAGGGAAGCAATGGCCTTGCTCTATTCTGTGTTGAGCAGACCCCGCCTGGATTTTGTTGTCAGTATTGGGCAGCACCCTGTAGGAAACTCACAGGCAACCTAGAGGGGATGCCAAGATACTGAGCAGGGAGTCAGCGGTGCTCGATCTGAGTCACTTTTACTGCAAACACTCTGCCTGTCTTGGAAGGGCTACCCTGACACTTGAGAACCAATCAACATGCCTGTGACTTGTAGGCAGGACACTGTGATTTTGAGAGATTCTGTTCATTTCCTATTTTAGTACCATCAGTGCCTAGTACATTACCTGGCACGTAATTATTTGTGAAATGCAGAACATTAAATGGTAATCCCAAGGGCAGGCCAGTTCTGGTGTGAGTTCTTGGGTTGCAACTGGGTCAGCTGGTTTCCTGGTTAATCCATTTCTAACCATATAACCCCACTAGGTTAAGATCAACTTGGACCTTCTCTTTTCTTAAGAACACTTACAGGGAAGATTCTTCCTGCTTCATCATCATTACTTTCAAATAGCCCTGTATGGTCTAGGACCTCCCCATAGCTGCTAAAGAATGGCCCCTAACCACCCAATGTGGGGGACCTCCAAAAGCCACTGACAAGAGAGAAGTAGGAACCTCTTGGGGTTCAAGCCAAACCACTCACTCAAACTGACTATAAAGAGTCTGGATTGGCTGGAAGGAGTCTGATTTGGAGGGGCCACCCCAGGAGTGCTGTGAAATCCATAACAATATCTCTTCTGCAATTGAGAGATATACCTCTTCACTTCATGCCTGAGCTGAAGGCTGGAGTAATTGTTCCTGACCATCCTCTTTCAGAAGACCATCAAGCAATAATTTTCATAAAGGTTTTTGAAAAGGTAAGAAAAACTCAATAATGATTGCATTAGGCAGTTTCCAGGCTCCTGATTTCAGGTTGCCTCCCCCTGGTTGATTGCATTTGTCTTTCACTGGAACACACCGCCTCTCTAATCAGCTGGCTTTGTTCCACTGCAGAATTGCCTGATAACTGGGCCTGTCTTAGCCCATCCTTGCAGGGCACTGTGGCCCTGAAAGAGGCATCGTGCCAGTCACAAGACCGGAACTCTCATTCACTTTTACTCCATAATGTCTACTCCACTGGGGGCTGGTCCTGTGACCTTTCTGAACCTCAGTTCCCACTAAAATAATAATTGTGCCTGCTCTGTCTGTTTCTGGGTTTGCTTTGCTTTGTACTTGGAAGATGCTGTCTAAATTATAAACCACCAATCAGATATGAAGAATTACATCTCCCTAGTGTTCTCTGATCCAACTGTTTTCCAATTGTGAAGTGAACATTTACTTTTACATCATGTTATGTCACTCATTCCTTTGTAGAAGGATTTTTGTCATTCTCCATCTGTGTATTGGGTGCCTCCTGTGTGACAGGTACTGCAATAGGGGCTGGCAACTTAGCGGTAAAAGATAGAGCTGTCAATAATTTCCAGCAAGGAATGCTACGGAGCACACAGGAATGGCAACCAATCCAGACTGGAGTGGGAAGGTCTGGGATTGGAGGAGTTGTCAGAGAATCCTTCCTAAAATGGGTGATGTTTTTGCTGAGTTCTGAAGGAGTCAGGAGAGGATGAGAGCATTCCAGGCAGAACAAGTGGCACGTGAGGCTAGAAATTAGTGTTTCTCAAAGGGGTGCTATTGGCAGTTTGAAAGGACAAATGTACTTGTATGGACTCTTCCATGTACTGGAGGGTGTTTGGCATCCCTGCTCCCAGGCACTAAATGTTAGCAGTCCCTCCCCACCCCACACCCCAAATACATAATCAATGTGACAGCCCAAAATGCCCCCTCACATTTCCAAAGGCATGCCCCACCACTCCATCAGGGGGTTTGGTGCCATTGCCTGGGTAAGAACTACTGGGAAAAAAAGAAGAAGAAAAGAAAACAAAAAACCAATATAGTAACGTGTCTTAAGAACTAGAGTATGACTAGGGAGGACAGAAAGTGGAAAAAAGAAGGCACAAGCCAGATGATAAATGGTCTTACGTGCCATCTTGAGTTTACTTTTGAGGAGCAAGTTCCTTGATCAGGAGATATAGACTCTATATAAAGGGCTTTGGCACATAACAGGTGGCCAATACATTTAAGATCTCTGTCTCCCAGATCCTGCCAAGCCCAGTTTAGTTAGCACATGTCCTGTTCTTAGGCATATGCACTGTCTGTATACCTCTCAATGGCTGTGTACATCACAGTCAAACTGGCCTATGATGGTCACTCTTTAATGTCCATTCAACTGGAGGGAAACATTGGGGAGAGCAAGACAGCTCCAAGATGTCAGTAAGTCTGTAGAGGGCCCAATCCCAAGCATCTCGGGCTCTTCTCTGCTCTTGTGGCCCCAATGTCTGGCTGCTGCTTGAGGTCTCAAAACCAGCAAACTCCAATTCGGAAACTGTGCTGTTACACACCAACAGCCACTACCACCACCGCCTGTTGCCAGAGAGTGTCAAGGGGAAGATGCAGTGGCCTGTAACACATCCTGTGGTAACTCAGGCCCAATTTATAAAGGGTTTATTTGCCAAGACATGCTAAAAATAAGGCTGTACTTTCCTATAATAAACAGTGTTATGGGTGTTAGGGTTCTGGTTGAGCCCTCCAACCTCACTTGCTCAGACAGTAGTTAAGCCATCATGATGAGGGTATTTAGGACCCAACTATCCTGTATAATGCTGTTTCCCAGGAAGAACTATTCCCAATTCCAGGAAAAGATCAGAACATATAGGACCTCCATTTGCCCTACCACACCGCTGGCTCCAGCCACCCTGCACTACCGCTCTCAGTTCCTGGGAGCCTTCTCTTACCTCGATGCCTTTGCCTATGCTGTACTCCATGCCTGAAATGCACCCCACTTCTCCTCACCTGGCATGTCCCTCTGTGGGCTCCACAGCATCCACTTCCTCTTGCACTCAAAGCACTTACCACTCTGAGTTGCATTTGCCTAATTACTCATCCACCTCCCACACTAGGTTGTGACCTTTCTGACGGCTAAGAAACTGTTACATTTTCTCTGTATCCTCAATGCCCATTGAGGGTACAGAGAAGGTCCAGTGCCTGGCACACACTGGACCTTCAATAAGTATTTATTGGAATGAATGATTGAATGAGTCGGTGAACCTTCTCTGACTACAAACTCAGCAACATACCGAGGATCTCTCCCACTCCTCCACCATCTTCTGAGCACTGAGCCTCACGCCAGTTGTATGCCCCAGAGTTTAGGTTGAGTGGGGAAGAAGAGAAAGGTGAGGAGAAAGGATGTGCTTGGGGAGGGGTCAGCGTTAGATGAATTTGGTACCGGATGGGCTCAGCAGCACAAATGAGAAGAAGAGGGACTCCCATCATAGCAAGTCAGGCACCTTTGTGAAGGTCTGTCTTAGGGAAAGGACATTGTAAAATAGAGTAAGGGTAGCCTGCCTATAGTTTCAGGTATTGGTTCTAATTAAATTGTAAAATAAAATAGAACATGTGTCCACACAAATTCCTATACATGAATATTTATAGCAACATTATTCATAATAGCCAAAAAGTGGAAACAACCCAATGTCCATCAACTGACAGATGGGTAACAAAATGTGCTATATCCATAAATGGGATATTTTCCAACCATAAAAAGGAATGAAATACTGATACATGCTACAACATGGATGAACCTTGAAAACACTATGCTAAGTGAAAAAAAAAAAAAAAAAAGCCAGACACCTAACACCCCCATATTGTTGGGAATGGCAAAGTAGGGGGTGGTAGTTAAAGGGTACAGGATTTCTTTTGGAAGTGATGAAAATGTTCTAAAATTGGTTGTGGTGATAGTTGCCCACATCTGTGAACATCCTAACAGCCATTGAGTACACATACTAACAGTCATTGAATAGTACACTCTAAATGGGGGAATTGTATAATATGTGAATTGCATCTTCTGAGAACTGTGCACCACCTGGAATAGCATGCTAATATTTACATGTCTCTGCATTTTCCCGGGTCTGCCAATTTCACGGGATTCTCTATGACCCGCTCCCCCTCCCACCGCCAAAGGTAGTCACTGCTCTGCGGAGCTGACTGTCCCATCACGGGGCTCAGCGCAGTGCCTGGCTGCAAGGAGAGAATATGATGAATATTTATATTATCAAATATGCAAATTCACAGTCTTATTCTATAAATAAAAATGATCAGTGTCCACTTTTAAACGAGGAATGAACCAAGGAATAGAATGCAATAGGATTCCGGAACTGCCTTCATTGCTGTAGAAAATGGATTAATTGTGAATTACATCCTGATATGTACATTTTTTAATTCAAGTATTATTTGTAATGTGAGGATCTAATCATTTTTATATGATTACATGCTGATCATTTTTAAGTTAGTAAACACTTTAAAAATAAGTTTAATAACTTGGTAGGAAATCAAGTTATATGTAAATATAAAGGTTAAGCTTTTCAACCTTTAACTAAAAACTTTTGCATCATCAGATAAGCAATGAGCTCTGTTCATCCCCTGAAGCATGCATTTAAATGTACTGTGAGAACCACAGAAAGCAAAGAAATGTCATTTGCATTGTTTGACTTTGGGGAACTGTATTTTATTTCCTGGGCAAATACCCAGAGTTAGGAAAAGGTCGTAGAGGCTTGTTGAACTGAGCTGCTCTGCATTTTAAAAATCGACATTGGTGTTTCAAGCTACTTGAAAAGTCTAAGGAAAGAGATCATCTTTTTCCCCCAAAGGAAGTTGATTACCTGATGCTGCCCGGTCCTCAAGCACACCCTCTAAATTTGAACTTCCCGTGTGTCTAGTGTTCTTTGTAGAAGCCATGCTCACTGCGTTCCCCTTTGCTTGTCAGCACGCCCTCTTGCCGACTGGTACCACTCGTGGTGCCTGGCCCAGCTTCGTGCCTGGCCCGGCTGCGCTACGCCGGAGCCGTGCGCAGTGGTTGCCTGTCCCTGGGCCGATAGCGCACTCACATTGTGGTGACGGACCTGAGCGGCCCAGCCGGGAGCATGGAAACAGCTGACTGCTGACTCAGAGGGGCGAGCGAGCCACCCACGAATCTCATTGCAGCTCGCTGCTGCATCCCTATCCCACAATCCCTTGCTTGGTTTGCTGCAGTCTTTTCAACAGACGCTGAGTGAGAAAAAGATGTCCTGTAAGATAAAGATTGATTTGTTTGAATGCTGAAAGGGGTCTTCCACTTGTTAAGGAACCAGCAACATTCCTGCGGACTTTGCTGAGCCTCCCCTCATTTCCTCCATTTTTCTCTTCCTCTGTTCTGTTCATGAGCTGGCACATCCCTCCATAGAGCAGAAGATATGCTGGGCTTCTGATGATGGCTGCACTGCATGGTAGGGAATTTTAACCGATCTCTTTGCATGGTGCTTCCAAACTGGAGGTGTTAGCAGACATGTGCATTGTGCTTTTGGGTTCCCGCGGAGCTGCCTGCAGCTTGGGAGGGTTTAATGCTTTGCATCGTTGACTAGTGTGCAGTAATGAGTAGGTTCTAAACGTTCGGATTGCTTAGGATTATGCCAGGTGGATAACTGATTTCTCCTGCTCTCTCTGTCCTGCCCCCGCCCCACCTTTTCTCTCTTGGTAATGCTGCATGCTTTGTAACTATGAGATAGAGGGAGAATCCGCTTTTTGCTTAAACAAAGGCACTGATTCACAAGAATAGGAAGAAAATCATGCAAGATTATATCAAGTTCTTAATGTGATATAACTAGCTCTTTATTTTTACTAGTCTTTATTTTAATGTATATCTCGGCTTATTTTGAATAGAAGATTTTTTCCCTCCTGCATCTGTTGGGTACAAAGATGGGGATGCAGTATTCAATTTGCAGGATTCCTTCCTCGGTACCCCAGGGTGGAGTAGAATGTGCATTCGACCCTTCCCCCACCCAGTCCTCTGTTAGAGAACCCTGGGGTGAGAGCCACTGTTCCCAGTTACCATTGGAAACCCATTCATTCATAATGCATGACTTGACCCTCTGGATTCCAAATGCCATTGATGACCAGACAATATGCAGGAGATGATTTGTGTTTTTTTTCCTGACATTTTTTCCCCTGCCTTTGCAGTAGACTCAAATCTGGGTGGAGTTCAATGGTAGCATTACAGAAGAAGAAAAAAAAAATCTAGGTTTGCTTCCTGAAATAGTGGGCATTATCTTCGTATCCAAGATTTTTTTTTCTATGAGTATGCCCCACCCTGCCATTACTCCTTATTTTGGGGGGATAGGAGAACAAGTAGGAAAGCAATTTATTTTAAATTACAAATTAGGTGGATTTCTGAACCAAAAGATAAGATGCTATTTCTATCTTAAGAAAAGATGGGTTTTGCTGTTATACTTTATAGAACAGATCTAGATTTAGAATGAGGCACTTAAGGAATTGTTATTGGTTCTTCTTTGGCTTAGATCATATTATGGAAGTTTTATTCCTCATGATTAAATTGTTGGCGGTGTGTGTGTGTTTTAATTTAAAAAATTAAACTATGTAAGGAGAGCCATTAGTTCACCCAGATTCTTAAATTGATTTCTTAAGTATTAGGATTCCGTTCTGCCTCGTGTGAACCTACTTCCCGGTGCCTTTGATTATCTGTCAGCAGATGCCTTAGCAGCACAGGCCCTAACCGACTGTAATGTTAAATAATGCACACCCCTCCACACAATGCAAAGTTTCCTGTGTGCTGTGGATGAGAAAGCAGCTTTCTGTTGCAGAGATGTGAGTAGTGGCCTTTCCTAAACCTCTAAAAATGCCTTTCTAGTTTTCTCCTAGAAAGACACAAGCATTGGAAAGGTTAAAATACAGCCGAATGTACAAAGGTTCTCTGATCAAATGTGCTGGTTCAAGAAATACAAATGCAGCATGTGTAACCCACACATTTTTAAAACGGAGAATAAAGTCTATACATGTTTCACCATAGTTAATATTAAAATCCTGGGATGACTTTTCTTATATGATAACAAAAGATTAAGTAAATTCTGCTGTGTGTGAAAGTAAAAATACTCATTCTTTATCTTAATAAGAAATGAAAATATCCTTCATTTGGATATCCTTTGACATTCATTTCTCTAAACGTACAGCTTTCTTTTATCTGTCTTTCTTAAATAGAAAAAAAATCCTAAATATGTAACAAATTTAAAAAATTTGGTTAATCTTAATTTTTAAGACTCCCTTGTTCCTTTTTTCATTATCTCTCAGATGACAACTTTAACCAAACACTGGTATATATTTTTGAAGTATATAGAAGAAAAATACTTTCAAACTTAAAAAAAAATTGCTGCTGAATTATTTATTATCATAGCTTTTTTTTTTTAAAAAAAAAAGTGTGACTGAATTACCTCTAATTGTGGCAAAATTATAATTTGCACACACCTTAAAAAATGCAAATGCCATCTGTACCCCTTTATTACTTATGTAAGGATTTCAGTGTCAGAGTAGAATTTGTTCTCTGAATAGTATTGTTTAGGTTGTCTAAATTTAACAAATCCTCCTAGAATTTGGCGATTTAGATTAGACCAGCTACTGAGGAATAAATGAGCCCAGTATAATTATTCAGATAGCATCATTGAGGGAAATAATCATTACTGCTTTTTGCACACAAGTCTTTCTACCCACTTCTTTACCTACTCTACCTTTATAGTCTCAATAGCCTCCATTAAGTGCTTTATTCTTCTTCTTCTAGAAAATGTATTAATTTAAGTGGATATTTATTCTAATCAATAACAGAATTAAACAGTATTCTTCCTATTAACCAGGGGCAAAAGGGGTTTGCTGTCAGTAGGCCTGTCTTTCAAGTTCTGATGTGGAATACATTTCTCTTTCCCCTACTTGCTAACCTCGCTTAACTCCCAGAGCTTAGAGCCCTGGCAACACTCTGCCATTTTTGTGGTCCAAGAATATTTGGCCTCTTTGTGTAGTCCCCAGGGAAAGCAAGGGAGGGGACTTGGAAAGCAAGGTGGTGGGTGAGGGGAGAGGAGACCCCACTCATCTCAGTGGCCCCAGGACACTGTGAGATGAATGTCAATTAGCCTGACCACTTAACACTCCATCACCCAGACCCAGCCTTCTGGAAGTTGGAACCCCCAAAGCAAATCTTAAGAACTGACTGCACAGGTGAGGACTTTTATGAAGAAAGCAATGGCAAACAGTTATCTATTCTAAGGACAGAGGTAGAGGAAATACGCATAAATATTATAAAAACAAGTTGGGTACTCAGCTTGTAAATTAACTTTCATATAAGCAAAACCCAGCAGTCTAGGGAAGCTGGCATGCATCTGACCCTGGGAATAAGAGCCTTTGGGAAGCTTGGGCACGCCCTTGTCTGGAGACAGAAGTTAAAGTAGATGGTCCCTGAATGTCCTCCAACACACACACTCACACGCACATACACTGATACACACACTCACACACATACTGTTGGGAAGGATATTGCATCTGGCCTCCTAATTTACAAAAAGGCCCATTTGGGATTGCAGCTTGATTTAACCGGAATCAGGTCACTGTTTTAATTTCCTGAAGAGTGTCCTCTTTTTTTTCTTCTAGTTGCGGTATCAGCAACAATGCCAATTCCACTGCAGGTCAATGATAATATGCTCACAAATTTTAAAAATGAAAAATACATTCTTTAATCATGTTTCAACCTGTGCCTTGAGCTCGAGGGACCACCTGTCCTGGCAGGTGAAAGACAGTGTTTTATAAATTAGATAATCCTACTGGTTCGAGATTTCCTTTCTATAAATGTAGCAGAAGATTTTTAGCTTCTTGAAAGCTGATTTTAACATGCCTGCAGAGCAAGAACAATTGGCCTAAGAACAATACAAAATGTAGCCGTATTAATAAATTCAGCTAAGTGGCAACAAAGAGGAGGAGTATCCCAGGAATGCCATAAAATTAAGCAACAGACATGGAAGCCAGTGCCTGTAGGATGACGTGCAATCAGATATGCATGCTGCCTCTTACTCACAAGTCACATGTTAATATTTTATTTTCCAAAGGAATTCTGAGCTGCTTCCCAGCCATGTTCCTGAGATCATCCAGACAAGTTTTCACCAACTCTCTCCCCTTTTCAAGAAGAGTGCTTTTCAGTTTGGCTTTTCTCTTCCATCCTCCCTTCCAGCTCTTTCTCACAGTGGTGCCAGTAATAGGAGTTTGGATAGTGTTCTAATCGACGTGGTATAATATGGTAACAACCATAGAATTGTGGACACAGGCATTTTTCTTTCATTTCATCATCTCCTATCAAGTTCTCCTTTTCCATTTGGTTGTAATTCCCACCAAGTTGTAGATTTGCGAAAGTGAGCCAGGAAAAATACCAGCAATGATGAGAGGAAAGAAATGCTGGGATGGGATTTTTCTCTGCCCAAGGACTTTGTGATGTGATTGTTGCATTGTTTTTACCTGAAACAAGCTGTGTTTAGTTGGCAAGCCCCCACTGCTAAGGAATGTTATGTGTCAACCTCCTTAGACTTTTACTTTCCACGCATATGTGTCTTCCACAGTTCTCAATTTCTTTTCCTGCATTTGTGAGTGTGTTAAAATATGTCACTAAATGTATACCTTTGGATGATGGCTTACGTTGCTAAGCATTAGATTACCACATGGAAAGGCAGGTACTGTCTGATATCGAGTGAAGACATTCACATGGCTGGTAATGACCTTGCTCTTTATCAGGTCATTCAGCAAGTACCCCTCTTTCCTGCTTTTGGAACTGAGTCCATTTCCATGTTATAGCTCATTTTTTCAGTTAATTCAATATATAATGCATGACTTCCAGGCACAGCCCTAGAGCTGGGACTACTGCAGTGAGAAATCAGAAAGAAAAAAAAATCCCTTAAAAATGCTACATCACCTTAGTGGAGTGTGGGAGGAGATAATATGCAAAATAAACACATTACATAGTTATATTAGAAAGTGACCAATACTATGGGAAAAACAGAGCAAGGATGGGCGTAGCAAATGCTAGAGAGTTGAGGATAAGTTTCAATTTTAAACAATGCTCAGATTGAGAAGGTGATATTGAGCAAAACTGGATATGGGGAGTGAACCCCTCCGTAAGCAGTATTGCTCTTGGTCTGCCATGGGCAAGAAACCTTAGTTAGTCTCTTCACATAAAAGTTCTCATAGCTGGATAACGCCAATAGCATACCCATGTTGGCTATTTAAGTAGTTTTAAAATGGCGCTTCCTGCCTGGAGCTCTCTACCAGTGTGTCTGGTGATAGTCTCTGCATCCAAAGCATCTGATATTCTTCAGAGACAAACTCTGCCCCAGGCGTGTTTTCATATGTGTTGCTCCAGAAATTAGTTTTGCTGATCTCCAGAAGAACACTTCTATAACGTCATCTCATTCTTATCACTCACTTGTTTCTGCTGGTTATATGAGTTAAGAAGGATCTTTAACACTTCAGAAACCCAAGATGGGGAAATAAGATCCACCGAGAATCTAGATAAGAATTTATTGCCTTTCTAATCAAGTACATCAGGAACTGTGGTTATGTCCAAACACTTTGATTAGAGGCTGTCATATATTCCTTGAGGCATACTCAGGCTGATGGAAGGCTTCCCAGGGTACTTATTGGCACATTTTCCCAAGCACATTATCCCTGTAGGAGCAGTTAAATTTGTCTTCCTTTTGTGGGTATCCATTTATATTCAAGAAATGATAGTTCCTGATAAAGTCTCTGTTTTGGGGGTTGGAAACCTTCGGTGCTGATTCTGGAAGTCCTAAAAATCCAGATGCCTTCAACAGGTCACTTGTGACAGATTTGTAATATTATTGTGATTTTAAATTACTGTTAATGAGTAAACTTAATTTGCCGTATAAATTACCAATGCTAACAAAGATTCTCACCCACTATAGTAATTATCGTAAAATTAGAATAAAATGTTTTTATTTCAGCTTTAGAGAACAAAAATTTTGGCTCAGGAAATTTCATTTAGTCAACATATATCATTAAAACCAATATTTTTTTTCTTTGCCCAAAATCCAAAGTTCTAAGGATTAAAATAAAAAAGTAAAATCCAATTATGATGTTTTCTCTCTGCTTTATTTAATACTCAACATGACTCAGTATTCCAAAGGGTAAAAGGAAAATTTTCAAAAGCTATTCAAAATAAAATGATTTTTGACTGATTTTAACAGAAAAGTTCTATATATTTTAAAATATGGGACACATCAAGAATTCGCATGTCATCCTTGCTCCAGGGCCATCTTCTGTATCATTTCAAGGTTAGTGCTGCTAAAGTAAGCACATAATTTTTATGTCTGTCTCTCTTTCTCTCTCTCTCTCTCTCTCTCTCTCTCTCTCTCTCTCACACACACACACACACACACACACACACACACACACACACACACACATCAAGTGTTAAACTTGTTTAAGATTAAGTATCATGACTTACCAGATAAGGCAGAAAACTTGAAATCTGAGCATTCTGATTCACTGATTTTACTGGATGACCTTTCGCAAGTCACCTACATACACCCTTAGCTTTGGTTTCCTTATCTTCAAGACAGGCAAATCCAATCCTTCCCTATTCTGCTGTCGGAAGGAAGTGGTTAAAGAAAAGCAGACTATGTGCCAATATTTTGAGCTCCTGAGAGATGAGCTCTATTTCATTCAATAAATATCATTCTCTACTCTAGATTTTTAGGGAGACATTCAGTGAAAGTCTAGCAGGTAATGTTGCCTAATTAGGTTTGTCACACCTACACTGTTGAACTAATACAGTGAGTTGTTGGAACATGACACTCTTGTATAGCAGGTGCTTTCACAAGGTTCTATCTCTTTATCAATCATGCTCTTTACTGAACTTATCTAGAAGGTACGAGTTGGAAGGTGGGTGTGTCATGTATGTAACTACTCAAATAAGTGTAAATAGAATTTTCTTTTTTTTTTCTCCTTTTTTTTTTTAAATAAATCTTTATTGTTCAGATTATTACAGGTGTTCCTCTTTTATTTTTCCCCATAGCTCCCCTCCACCTGATTCCCCACCCCACCCCAGGCCCTTACCCCCCGCCACTGTCTTCATCCATAGGAGTAAGATTTTTGTCCAATCTCTTCCCGCACCCCTCCCACCTGCTTCCCCTGAGAATCGTCAGTCCACTCCCTTTCTATGTCCCTGATTCTATTATATTCACCAGTCCATTCTGTTCTTCAGATTTTTCATTCACTTGATTTTTAGATTCACTTGTTGGTAGGTATGTATTTGATGTCATTTTGTTGTTCATAATTTTTATATTTACCTTTTTCTTCTTCTTCTTCTTCTTAAAGAGTACCCTTCAGCATTTCATGTAATCCTGGTTTGGTGGTGATGAACTCCTTTAGCTTTTTCTTGTCTGTGAAGCTCTTTATCTGACCTTCGACTCTGAATGATAGCTTTGCTGGGTAGAGTAATCTTGGTTGTAGGTTCTTGCTGTTCATCACTTTGAATATTTCTTGCCACTCCCTTCTGGCCTGCATAGTTTCTGTTGAGAAATCAGCTGACAGTCGTATGGGTACTCCCTTGTAGGTAATTAACTGTTTTTCTCTTGCTGCTTTCAAGATTCTCTCTTTGTCTTTTGCCCTTGGGATTTTAATTATGATGTGTCTTGGTGTGGTCCTCTTTGGGTTCCTCTTGTATGGGGTTCTGTGCGCTTCCTGAACTTGTAAGTCTATTTCTTTCACCAGGTAGGGAAAGTTTTCTGTCATTATTTCTTCTAATAGGTTTTCAATATTTTGCTCTCTCCCTTCTTCTGGCACCCTAAAAATTCGGATGTTGGTTCGCTTGAAGTTGTCCCAGAGGCTCCTTACACTATCTTCATATTTTTGGATTCTTTTTTCTTTTTGTTTTTCTGGTTGGATGTTTTTTGTTTCCACATATTTCAGATCCTTGGTTTGATTCTTGGGGTATGTTGATCTACAGTTGAGTTTCTGTATATTCTTTATTTCAGACAGTGTATGCTTCATTTCTGACTGATCCTTTTCCATTTTTTTGGCATTCTCATTAAGCTCCTTGAAGGTCTCATCAAGTTTCTCAGCGGTTTTAAGAAGATTCTTGAGTAACCTTATAAATGTGGTTCTGAACTCTATGTCATCCAGTAGTTTGCTTTCCTCCGTTTCTTTCATTCGTAACATGTTTCTTTGTTTCTGCATTTTGGCTGCTTCCCTGTGTTGATGGAGTGGCTTTGTGTGGTAGGTGACCTATGGGGGCAGTAGTTCAGCCTCCCCAATCACCTAATGTGGATGCTCTTGGTACACCCCTTTGTGGGCTGAGTGCAAAGTCTTGGTGTAGTTAAGCCTGAATTGCTGTTAGTACGCTGGGAGGAATTGACCTCCAGGCCAGTTAGCTGTGAGCACTCCCTTAAATAGAATTTTCTTAATAAAAGTTGACATACTTTTTAAAAAGTTGATGATTTGGTGGGAGGAAAAAGAACTATCATTTATATTTGGAAAAGAGTACATCCTTCAGAAAATATAGAATGGTTGATTCTGTAAATATGGTATATTTCCCAGCTTCAAATACAGGTCCCCGACCAGATTAACATGTTACATATAAACCAAGCTTCTACAGTGCAGCCTTCTTAAAACACGAGTCAAGGGAGGTGTGGTGATTTAAGGAGTGAAAAGGCCATGGGATTTAGAGACACACGCACCTGAGTTTGCATCCTGGCACATTTCTTAGTTGAGCCCACTTTTTAAAATCTTATAGAATGAGAAGAATACCCTGCCTGCCTAGGGTCATGAAGATTAACTACTTCTTCTTTTTTGCAAAGATAATTTCTATTGGAAATTGAAGGGCTGTGGACATCTTAACCATATATTTAGAAAATTTGGAAGTGAATTTTAGCTCAGCCTTGTTTTGGGATAGAAGCCAGAAATTCTTTAAGGTGGTAAATGGAGCTGTGTTTTATGTCATAACTTTTTCTTCTCTTGTTCTCCCACAGTCCCTCTGTTTGCTTCTCTGTTGCCCTCTTCTAATTCTCCATTCCTGACACGATCCCTCACTAATTGAAACCTCCTCTGAATGCATTCCCTTCACCAGGTCCCTCAAATTCTTACACATGAATAGCAACAGACATTTTTTAAAAATAATAGAGACACTTGCCTTTGTTCCCGATTCACAGAACATACATTTTAATAAGAAATCTATACACCTTTAGTTCTTAAGAAAACACTCTGAATCACATACAAAGTTTTTAATTAAAAATTCTAACCTAGGGGCACGGCTCAGTGGTTCGATTCCTGATCAGGGCACATGCCCGGGCTGTGGGCTCAATCCCCAGTGAGGGGTGTGCAAGAGGCAGCCAGTCAATGGTGCGCTGTCATCATTGATGTTTCTAACTCTTTCTCCCTCTCTCTTTCTCTCTCTGAAATAAATAAAAACATATTTTATAAAATTGCAATTATTCCTACCCTGCATATTAACAGTAGGGAGAAAAAACTTTCTCTACACTCTTATATTCTGTGTCTGGGGCTTATGAATGAATCTGACAAAAGGCAGGTTTTCAGGAGAAAAAGATGTACAAATGTATGGATATTGTATTTACCCCAAATAAAATGTGTTATATTTTATTGATTTAGTACTTTTAATTCTATATGCATGGGGGCTTCACAGAAAAGAAGCAAAAACCCAAAAAGGTAGTTAGACTTGGGAGCTTATATATTATTTTAACAAAGAACAAAAATTTGTGGAGAAGTGACTAAATAAAGGAAAAGGCTGTTTGGACTCCTAAAGACAAAAAAATTGTGGGAAAATGTATTATACATAAGGGTTGTTTTGCAAGGTTTGTGATTGAGTTTTTTCCTCTTCCTATTATGGCAGAGTGGGGCACCTTTACAAATGGGAAATTTATGACCTGCTTTTAGGCAGACGGGAGAGAACAGAGAGCTCCTCCCAGGTCTGCTGCTTCTCAATTGCCTTCAGCTCAAAATAATCTTTACATCAAAGTGGCATATTCTGATCCCCTTCAAGTAAAATAATTGGAGAAAACATATTGTACCTTAATAAGACTATTCTATTTAATATAGACTATATGACTATTATAATAAGACAGACAATAAATATTCACAAATATAATCATGGCTAAAGGCATGAACAGGCACAGCTATATAAGTATTTAACCCCTCATCTGCCACTGTGTTGAAAGGCAGCAAGCATACTTCTTTGTACAATGCACCTTCTTTTAATTTGCTTTGTTTGCTTGGTGAACCTGTGGTTATTTTATTGATATGCCATACAGGCAGCAACCTATACTCACTGTATAGCATGAGGGTTGGTTATGGTCATTTTGAGGTCACTAACATGGAATTCTACCTGTATTCAGAACACAGTGCTCATAGTGAATTAGCCAATGATTGACTTGCGCTTACAGATTATTAAATATTTTTCCATTTTGGTTTTTCTGTCTGACAGCAGCAGTGTGCAGGGTCAAAGACAGCTGGCCCCCCATGTCAGTGGTCTAGGATGGCCAGTGAAGCCACCAACATCCCAAGTCCTGTGGTGCGCCAGATTGACAAGCAGTTTCTGATTTGCAGTATATGCCTGGAGCGGTACAAGAACCCCAAGGTTCTCCCCTGTCTGCACACGTTCTGCGAGAGGTAAGCCTCCTTTGTGGGCGGAGAAGGGAGTTTGACAGACGACTTCCTACCGAGGGTTCTTTCCAGAATTCTCCAGTTACCTATGGGAGACAATAAATCTTTTGTGCTTCTGATATAAATCTAGAAACATAATCATGAGTTGCCAATAATTTACTTTATTACAAGTGGGGCAAAAAAATAATAATGATCTAGTAGCTGTTTATTCATTTCCACAGGAGATGGAGCATTAATTATTGGAAGTTTTTTTTTAATTTAAATTTTCCCTTTGTTCTTTGTGAAACAATTTTTGCCAACCACAGTTCCCTCACAAAGGATCTTTGGTGAGAGACAATTAAAAATATATCATGTCCTCCCATATAACAATCAGGTAAAAATATCTGCATATATGAGGGGCTAAAAGGAGAGAGCCTCCTTCCAAAGATAACTCAGAAGACACATACTAATGGCACATTTGAACATTATGCTGTTTCAGATGAAGGAAAAAGCTTTATATGTAATAATTATAAATTATCAGGATATACAATTTGCTATATGTAAAATATACTTTCTTATTTATCTTACTTGAGTGTTTCTTTCCACTGAGTTAATCGTTTATCAGAATGCTCATTCACCCCATGTACAACTTCCCACATAAGCAATTAAGCATAAAGATTAGTGGCCTAACTTAAGTATTTCCCTAATAAGGCTGTATATTTTTTCTTAAAAACAAATATGAATATGGTAATTATATTTTATAGCAGTTTGTTAAATACAGTTGCTATTATTATTTAATATATATAACTAGAATGCTTTGCTTTCTGTTGTAGAACAGAAAATTGTTATTGCCAATGGCTTCAAATCAATGCTAATTACATCTACATCCAATTTAACAGATTTGTTAACTGATTGAGCATGCTTTGAGTTGATTTACTTTGGAGGGTCTCAATTGCAACAGAATAATCACATCCTTGGTGATGGATGGAGGGAGAGGTGGATTTGTTATTGCAAGTTATGGTTTTTTGCTTGTTTGCTTTGCTTTTTTTTTTTTTTTTTTGCTGTGGGCTGTTTTGGGGTTTTGTGTGTAATGTGTGGATATAGGGTTTTTGTTTGTCTGTTTTAGTGGTGGTATATGGGGCACCAAATACCTTTTATTTATTAATTTTATACTTCGGCTTAAGTACTTTGTAATTCATATTCCAAAACGGCTAAATGGAGAGTGATTTTTCCCTCTTCACTCAATAGCTATAGCTAAAACACGAATACCAGCTAATTGTCCCTGTGTCCCTGGGCTCATGTGGTAAGATCATTATTGGATTTGGTGCAGTTGCCATACCGGGGCTCTTTCTATACAGCGCTGAGAGGCACTCCAGCTGAGCTTGGCAAAGCTGCCCCATTCCCCAATGCTCAGTCCCACTGGCCTGTTGTTCGGTTCCCATTTCCTTGTTCTGACAGGTAAGAAGCCCCATTCTGCTCTGAGCCTGCCCCCTGCCCTCTCAGTTAGGTCTAGCCCAGCCCATCTATATGAGCTAGAGGTGCTGTTACAGGAAGAAGGCACAGCGTGGGGGACGATCATGGGTTTGGCTTGGAACATGTTGAGTTTTAGAACCTGTGAGACGTCTAAGAGGAAATGTGAAGACAGTGGATGGTGTACAGACCTGGGGCTCAGAGGAGATACCTGTGGGAAGAAATAGAAATGTGGGAGTGTTATGCTTTAGGCGGGCACGTGGGTATACTGTCCCAGGGAAAGAAGAGTGCTTCCTGTGGAGTCTGGATTAACTCCAAACTGTACTGACTTAGCAGAAAAATAAAGCAGACAGGAGAGCCAGTTGAGTGTGGCGTCATAAGCCAAGGGAAGATGAAGTTTCAAAGGAAAGGGTGGGAGGGGGGAGCATTGTGGTCAAGCCTGATGAATGCTTCTAAGAAACCTAGTAAGAAAAGATTGAAATGTGTTTATTGGATTTAGATATCATTAGTGACCTTAACAAAAGCTGTTTCAGTTCTGGTATGGATTCAGCCCCGGCCACCTCTGTGACATAAGGAAGACACTTAACCTCCTTGATGTCCGTTTCCTCATCTGTAACATAAGGATATGGGCGAAAGCATTGCTTTTCCAATTCTGTTTGGCTGAGAAACTGGAAAACTCGCAATGTAATTATTTAGAGTTTAGATCCTGGTACCAAACGGCCTTGGTTCGAATTCCTGCTCCGCCCTTGACCACCTAAGTCCCTTGGGCAAGTAACTCAGCTTCTCTGCCTGCATTTTGTCATATGTCTCAAGGTGATCACATAGTACCTACTTCATAGGGTTGTTGGAAGTACTTTGAGTTCAGTGGTTGGCATATATGTGGGTCGTTATTAGCAATACATTTCGCTAATTAAATGAAGTAAGTTGATGCCTGTTGCGGAGAGGCAAGAAGAGATCAAGCTCGTGTGAGCCTGGGTATCCCATTCCTGCTTCAAAAGAACACTTCCACTTGGATGTTTTGTTGTTGTTGTTGTTTTAAAAACATTTTTATTGATTTTTGGAGAGAGAGGAAGGAGAGGGAGAGAAAGAGGGAAACATCAATATTGAGCGAGAAACATGGGTCAGCTGCCTCCTAGGGATCGAGCCTGCAACCCAGGCATGTGCCCTGACCAGGAATTGAAACTGTGACCTTTTGGTGCATGGGAGGACCCTCACCCAACTGAATCACACTGGCCAGGGCTGGAGGTGTTTGTTTTTTAATATATTTTATTGATTTTTACAGAGAGGAAGGGAGAGGGTCAGAGAGTGAAAAACATCAATGAGAGAGAGACATCGATCAGCTGCCTCCTGCACACCTCCTACTGGGGATGTGCCCACAACCAAGGTACATGCCCTTGACCAGAATCGAACCTGGGACCCTTCAGTCTGCAGGCCTACTGAGCCAAACTGGTTAGGGCTGGTTGTGTTTTTAACAGCAGAGATCATGCTTATGGTTTTGGACATAAAAAGGGTTTCAACAGCAACCACAAAAAAATGTGACATGTTTCTCCCAAATGTAAAAGTCCATGAACCTCAGACTAGCTATTCTAGACAAAGCTTCTCAACCTTAATGTGTATACAAACTGCCTGGGATCTGACACGTTAGGCCTGGAGTGAGACCTAAGGTTCAGCATTTCTCCCAAGCTCCCTGGTGAGGGCAATGCTGCCTCTTCACAGACCAAGGCTCTGGAAAACACCGCCAAGGCAATGGCATTATTTTTCTCATGGACAGGGCCAATATGAGCTTCTCAGGGTTAGCTCTTGGTTTCTAAAATACTCTTCTTCTAGTAAAGGAAGTGACAAAGGCAGTTTCTGCAACGTGGCCTGTATAGTTTGCTGAGAACATGTGTGGTATCTGTGAGAATGGCGGTTCCATTCCAAGAGCCCCACTGTGCTGACAGCCCTGGCTTCTGCTTCTGATTCTACCACAGGTGCCTGCAGAACTATATTCCCGCCCACAGCTTAACCCTCTCCTGTCCAGTGTGCCGCCAGACCTCCATCCTGCCCGAGAAGGGGGTGGCCGCACTCCAGAACAACTTCTTCATCACGAACCTGATGGACGTGCTGCAGCGAACACCAGGCAGTAACGTTGAGGAGTCCTCCATCCTGGAGACCGTCACCGCAGTGGCTGCTGGAAAGCCCCTCTCTTGCCCAAACCACGATGGGAATGTAAGTGGATGCCCAGCAGCATGCCTGCTTGATGGGGGTCGGTGTTGGGCACTCAGAGGCTCTACCTGAAAACAACTCCACCTGGAAAAGAAGTAATTAAAAAAGATTTTTTCCCCAGCCCTCAGACTACTTTGTCTGCTTCCTTTCTCTGACCCGATTTATTTAAATAATAAAATCAAACTTCATTGTATTTTCTGAGCACATATTGGTGGTTTCCCCAGGAGAGCTAGCCTGTGACTATTTGCAAGCTGGGCATATGTTGACCCACATAAATATCTGTGTAATAAATTATGGATAAAGACTTAATAATACCCCTACCTGGTTTCGCTCAGTGGATAGAGCATTGGCTGAGGACTGAAGGGTCCTGGGTTTGTTTCCAGTCAAGGGCACATGCCCGGGTTGCAGCGGATCCCCGGTGGGTATTGTGCAGGAGGCAGCCAGACTGTGGTTCTCTCTCATCATTGATGTGTCTATCTCTCTCTCCCTCTCCCTTCCTTTCTGAAATTAACAAAAATAAATAAATGAACAGTTAATAAGAGATAAGTTCTGCAAATTGAGGATGTTTAGGAAAATGTGAATTACATTTCTTTATTTTTCTTGTGAGGGAAATTTTTCTCAGGCCTCATTAGTCCCTACTCCTTAGTAATAAATAGAATTTGAAGATACGTGAGTCCTTGATAATAGATTATGAATTCCAAGCATATTTTCTACTATTAGGAAGCACAATACTGTTATAAACTCAGGGGGACCTGCATATATCATCAATAATTGATTCACAATGGCTTTGTAACCCGAAGAGGTGGCATTGCGTGGTGGCTAAGAGCACTGGCTTTGGAGTCACAGTGCCTGGTTCAGATCCCGCACTTCAACTTATCTCTGGGTTAGTTTTGGCAAGCTAACCTCTGTGTCTCAATTCCTCATCTACAAAAGGAAATAATAATAGTACAATTGGGAGAATTAAATGTGTAAGTCATATTTGAGTAAGCTCTTGACAAATGTTAGCCATTAAAATTCTTTCCAATTAATAACTTTAGTCCCTTTTTTCTTTATATGATGACCACGTCAAAAGTGCTTGAAACTGCTTATAATATAAGGCTCAGGTATAATAAAACCACTAAGGCAACAAGAGATTGTTTGAGCAAAGCACTTATTATTAGCCATAACTAGTGTTTATTTGCCTTATCTTGTACCACTCTCTCTGCTCATTACTGCTACAGCCTCACTGGCCTGGGACTTGCCAAGTGGTTTCCCACCTCGGGGCCTGGCTGCTTTCTATTTCTTATGCCTGGAATGGTTTTTGCTCTCTCTTTATGTGGCTAGCTCATTCTCATCCTTCATGCGTCAGCTCAAATTTCTCCTACACAGAGCAGTCTTCTCCAACTGCACTACGCTCCCCACCTCTGACACCCAGTTGCCATCCATCACATCACTTCTTGATTTCCTTCCTGACATTCACGCTCGGCACGCCTTCATCTGTGCATTTGCTGAGCTCACTTTTAGAAAGTGAGCTGCAGGAGGGCAGGGACCAGGCTCTCCACCATCGCTCCAGCACTGAGAACAGTATCTTCTACATAGAAGTATGGAAATCAGTGGAGACCAACCAGATGAAAACAAGCAAAGGCTATGCATTCCAAATTTGCTCAAACAAGGAGTCAGCCACTATCACCTGTGTTTTGGCAGAGATTCAAAGGCAGGCAGAGGAGTGGAACGCCCAGTCGTGGGAAAAAGGGAAAGCTTCAGGTGTGCCCTGATGTGAGGCTATTGGCATGGGGAAGCTGGAGGTGGGCCAACTTGAAGGGGGCACGTATGTGATTGGTTAGGGGTTCATATTTGGCTTTCTCTGATTGGTTCTAAGTTGTGAGTAGAGACAAAAATTAGGGAAGTTATCAGTAATCAAGTCCTAGCCATTTGGGGTCAATTGTTACCAAAGTTTTTGTTTAGCTTTTTGGATTGTTACTAGAGATAGCGGTTGGACTTCCTGCAAATCTGACGTATAGCAGGCTGACTTACTGGGTTGTTTATTATAGATATGGAGTCAGTGTCCTGGGCAGGTTGTGGGTCAGAGGTCTATTTTTATACATGGTCTGGCCATTGTCCATCTGTATAGTTAGTCTCTCAGAAGTCAGTTGGTACCTATTTGTTGAACAAGTGTGCCAGACACTGTGCTTGGTCTCTTACACACCACTTTGCAAAGTAGGTGTTAGCTACCTTCGTTGTACAGATGAAGAAACAGATTGGAACAGTTTCAGTCACAAGTCCAATTGACGTAAAAGCTAGACCTGCCTGGAGAAAAGAGCACGCTGAGCTTTTTTGGGTACCAAAGTAAGAGGTACATGGTGGATTACCTCTTTTTATATATAAAATATATATATATATATATATAAAATATATATATATATATATATATATATATATATATATTTAAAAAGATTGGAGACGTGGGCTGTGCAAGAGTTGATCGGCTGGCTGGGTTGGTGAGGTCAGCATGACTCCCAGGTGTCAAGCTCGGGTGCCTGTGTAAGCAGTGGTGCGACCAACAGAAGCAGGTTGACTCTTTTTTATTTTTATTGATTTCTGAGAGGAAGGGAGATGTAGAGAGAGATAGAAACATCAGTGATGAGAGAGAATCACCGATCAGCTGCCTCCTGCACACCCCACACTGGGGATCAAGCCGGCAACTCATGCCAGGTGCCCTGACTGGGAATCGAACCATGACCTCCTGGTTCATAGGTCAGCGCTCAACCACTGAGCCACGCCAACTAAGCCAGAGGTAGACTTTAAAATTACTCTGAAATTTTTACAAAATGACACTATCGATCTTAGAGAAACTTTGGAAAGAGAAATATGTTGTTAGTGCCGGAAGGACAAATAGAAAAGAATTTCTAAAGATGGATTTCCTGAGCATGCCTCACAGTAGAGACCCTTGGTTGCCACAGGCTGCTAAGCAGAAACTCTCTCAGAGATGCTAATTTCAGGAAAATTAAAAACTTCTTTTAGGCTAAAACTTACTTTCTACCAAATGCATCACATCAAATCACACTAAAGATGAAATCTGTTTAAAGAGCTGGACCCTCCTTAGAGTAAAGGAAGTTCTTTATGTTTTGAGCACTTTCTCAATGCTGGGTCATTATGATTCCTCGGGAATCATGAGATTTATGAACCAGCAAGAGGCCTTGGAAAATTAGCTGCATGTCTTCACTCATTCTGTTGTTTCATTGTAGACCTTAGGAGTTCACTGCTGCTGCTTTGAAGCGGGGCTTCATTGCGTATTCAAGCCAAATGCATGCGATATTACAGATTAAATTGCTGCAGTTAACTGCCATGGGTAAATCTTTAAAAACATCTCAAGCGTGGGAAGGTTAATAAAATCCGGTAATTAACAATAAAGCAGGATGTTGCTGTCATAAACTGCCTGGTGCTGATCAGCACATGTGGATGAAAGCCTGTCACTTACTTTAAGTGCTGTGACACAATCTGTCTTTTAATTAAACTGCCCATGGCGGCATTGTCCAAATACAAAGAAAAATGGGGCTGGCGGTCAGTGATTTAAGAAGTTCCTTGCCCATAAAGCAGACACTTGAGCTCATGCCTTGCAGTCTTAGAACATGAATGATCATTAAACCCTATTTTCGCTTGCTTAGGCCATGCTAGCAAGAATGTTAAGAGGTGCAAAGGAGAAATCCTCATGCCCTGCCAGTTACAAGTCCCCACTGCTAGAAGCCTCAGGGTTGACTACATGGCCCTGAGCACATTCCAGCAGTTAGTAATGCGAGTGGCCCTGGTCATCTTCTCTTTTGATGAACACAAATGGTGACTATCTGTCAACAGCAGTAAGCTCATCCTGGCCTCTGGCCCACCCATCCCTGGAGCACCAGCATCATGGCACTCAAGATGGATGAGCTCAGCTGAGTCTCACACCTCCCACAATTAACTCGCAGCCTGAGTCAAAGCTGTCAGAACCCAAGCACAGGCATTTGAGAATGACTAGTTGTTGACACTTCAAAATGAGTTGCTCCCAAGAAACACGGAGGATACTGAATCAGGGAAGTAACCCAGGTCTGCTGCTGTCTCTTCAAAGCAATCAAACATTTTTTTAATTGAGGCAAAATTCACATTATAACCATTTTAAAGTCTATAATTCAGTGGCTTTTAGTATATTCAAAAAGGTTATGCCATCATTGCCACTGATTCCAGGATCCTGTTTGTTTTCCCGAAAAGAAACTCTATACCCATTAAGCAGCCAGTTATTTACTTCCACCACTAGCCCCTAATCTCTGACAACCATGAGTCTGTGTCTGCCTCTCTCTGGATTTGCCTGTATTGACACTTGGTCTAAATGGAATCTTACAGATAAGATGTAGCTTTTTTCAGTCTGGCTTCCAGCACTTAACATAATGTTTCAAGATTTATCTATATTGTAGCATATATCAGAACTTCATTCCTTTTTAAAATATTTTTTTATTGTTGACAGTATTACAGATGTCGCCCAACTTTCCTCCCCTTTCTCCCCCTCCTCCCAGCCCCTGCCCCACCCTAGGCCAGTGGTCGGCAAACTGCGGCTCATGAGCCGTGGTTTGCCACTCTGTTGACTAATGAGTTTGCCGACCACTGCCCTAGGCCTTCACCACTCTATTGTCTGTATCCATTGGCTATGCATATATGTACATAAAAATTCTTTGGTTAATCTCTTCCCATCTCCCCTGGCTTCCCCTTTGAAATATATCAGCCTGTTCTGTGCATTCATGCCTCTGGCCCTGTTGTTCATCAGTTTATTATGTTTATTAGATTCCACATATGAGTGAGATCATGTGATACTTATCTTTCTCTGACTGGCTTATTTCACTCAGCACAGTATTTTCCAGTTCCATCCATGCTGTCACAAAGGGTAAGAAATCCTTCTTTTTTTACAGCTGCATAGTATTTGATTGTGTACATGTACTACAGCTTTTTATCCACTCATCTACTGATGGGCACTTGGGCTGTTTCCAGATCTTAGCTATTGTAAATAACGCCGCTATGAGCATAGGGGTGCGTATATTCTTCCTGTTTGGTGTTTTGGGCTTCTTACAATATATTCCTAAAAGTAGGATCACTGGGTCAAATGGTAGTTCCATTTTTAATTTTTTGAGTAAATGCCATACTATTTTCCATAGTGGCTGCATCAGTCTGCATTTCCACCAGTAGTGTACTAGGGTTACCTTTTCTCCACATCCTCAACAGCACTTGTCATTTGCTGATTTGTTGATGGTAGCCATTCTGACAGTTGTGAAGTAATACCTCATTGCAGTTTTAATTTGCACCTCTCTGATGATCAGTGATGTTGAGCATTTTTTCATATGTCTATTGGCCACCTGTATGTCTTGCTTGGAGAAGAGCCTATTCAGGTCCTATGCCCATTTATGAAACTGGGTTATTTGTCTTCTTTTTGTTGAGCTGTATGAATTTTTTATGTATTTTGGAAATTAACCCCTTATCAGATGTATCATTAGCAATTATGGTCTTCCAAACAGTGGGATCCCTTTTCATTTGGATGGTGGTTTTTTTTGCTGTGCAGAAGCTTTTCAGTTTGGTGGGTGCATTCACTTCGTGAAAATCCATCCATCCATCTTGGGACTTGTGCCATTTTCTGTATGTGTGTTACACTTCCAGAAGGTCACCCCTCCCTCCCCCACCCCCCGGCCAAATGCTTTGAGAATTCCAAATTGGAGGAAAATATTTTCAGCTGAGAGAATAAGGGGACAGTCTTCACAAGGAAACTAACTTTCAGGCTTTATGTTATACTGTTACTGAGATTCATAACAATTAGGATAAGGTGGTTTTATTTTCAGGTAAGCAGATGACATCATTATTAAGAACTTACTATGTGTCAGCGCCAGGCAATATCTGACTTCTTTGTGCATATCAATCTACTGACTCCTCACAGCACCCCTATGAAGTAGGTTACTTGTCTCCATCTGACAGAGGAAAACACTGAGACACAGTGAATTGACGTAAGTGGTGAAGCCAGCATGCAAACTGCTCAGTGCAGCTCACCTCTTCTCCAAAGAGCAGCAGTTCTCAGTGTGGTCCAGGCATCCTCAGGGGTCCCAAGACCCTTCAGGGGGGTCCACAAGGTCAAAACTGTATTTACATAATATTAAGACATTATTTGCCTTTTTCACTCTCATTTTCTCAGTGTATGTTGGTATTTTCCAGACCATACAATGTCTGCTATCAAAACAGATTGAATGCAGAAGCAGATATGAGAGCCCAGCTTTCTTTTATTAAGCCACTGAAGGGATTTACAAAAATGGAAAACAATGTTGTGTGTGTGTGTGTGTGTGTGTGACTTAAAACAACACAAATTTATTCTCTTACAGTTTGGGAGTTCAGAAGTCTAAAATCAAAATGTAGGTAGGGCTGTGTTCCTTCTGAGGCTTCGGGCTTCAGTAGAGAATCCATTTCCCTGCTTTTTTTTTTTTAGCTTCTAGAGGCTGCCTGCATTCCCTTAGCTCAGTGGTTGGCAAACTGTTGCTCAGTGGTTGGCAAACTGCAGCTCGTGAGCGCCGCAGTTTGCTGCTCTGTTGACTGAGTTTGCTGACCACTGACCTAGACTCTCGATTCCAATAATTACAGGCTGTTGTTCCTTGTGATTAAGCCCCTATCCCAGTGGTCAGCAAACTCATTAGTCAACAGAGTGGCAAACTGAGGCTCGTGAGCCGCATGTGGCTCGAGAGTCGCAGTTTGCCGATCACTGTCCTACACTGTCTGTGACCCTCCCGCCTCCCTCTTACAAGGACTCTTGTGATTACAGTGGGCCGGTGGTCGGCAAACTGCGGCTCGAGAGCCACATGCAGCTCGCGAGCCGCGGTTTGCCGCTCTGTTGACTAATGAGTTTGCTGACCACTGCACTGGGCCCACCTGGATAACCAGCATAATCACCCCATCTCCATATCCTTAACTTAATTCACATCTGCAAGTCCATTTTGCCATAGAAGGTAAACCCATTAACAGGTTTGGGGATTAGGAGGTAGACATCTTTGGGGGGGCCTTTGTTCAGGCTACCACACCTGCTTTGCTATGCATTCTTTCAGCAACTCTGCATCTGTGGCGTAACCATCGATACAACTCTATGCTATTTGGGCTTCAATGTCCGCCCTGCTCACATCCCCTGGAAGGGACAGTGCAAGTATCATCTCACTCCACCCTTCTTGGCATGGCAATGGTTGATGAATAGCGGATCTGTTTTCTGGTTAATAATCTGTCGTCCCATTGACTTGCCTTTTATCAGCAAGTGATACATTTCTGAAGAATTTGGGTGAAATTATACAAGGACTGTAGTAGTTTATTTTATTTTTTTCCTGGGGACACACTTGATTTTTTAATTTATTAGGGTGACATTGGTTAATAAAATTATATAGGTTTCAGGTGAATGCCATTCTTTTTTTGTCTGTTAATCCTCACCCGAGGATATTTTTCCATCGATTCTTCCTCCCCTCCCCCCATTGATTCTTAGAAAGAGTGGAAGGGAGATAAAGGGACAGAGAGAGAGGAATGTCATTCTTCTCATAGCTTTTTGTCTTACAAAATATAGTCATTTTTTAATAAATTATATTATTCATGTTACTATTTAATGGGCTTGTCATGGCTTTTAATAAATACATATTTAACCTTTTTCTGTTTCACTATTAAAGTGATAACTATCTGTAGATATAACTCCCGTAAACCAAAGCGCTCCGCAGTCCTCGATCATTTATAAAGAGTGTAAAGGGGTCCTGAGACCAAAGGTTCGAGCACCACAGCCCTCCCCTGTTCTGCCTAGTGGGGCGGTCACAGCAAAGCTGGTTTTGTGACCAGAGCAGCAGCTTTGGAGTCCGACCCGCCTCAGTTTGAGACATGGCACATAAAAGCTCACCTCCCCTTCCCTGCTGTGAAGCTGGACTTAATATTGCCGACTGAACTGGGAGAACGCCTGGTAAGCACTTCATCAGCGGCACTGGTCCTGAAATTGTTCTTGTGTCACCCGCAGGTGATGGACTTTTACTGCCAGTCTTGTGAGACCGCCATGTGTCGCGAGTGCACTGAGGGGGAGCACGCGGAACACCCCACAGTGCCCCTCAAGGACGTGGTGGAGCAGCACAAGGCCTCACTCCAGGTCCAGTTGGATGCTGTCAACAAAAGGTACGCACATCTCCCCCAGGCTCCCAACTGGCAGCCGAGGTCAGGCTTGGCCTCAGGGTCTCTTGTCTCAGGAGGATGGTAGGTTCATGTCACCGAAATAAATTCTTTAATCATGGGTCTGCAGTCATAAACTAGTGAGTGGAGAGTCATCCCCTGGCCTCTGGTAAAATCCCCCTTCTGTTATGAGTGGTGACATTTTTTGTTTTAGTACCTTAGTGTGATTATGAATAAAATATACTTAAGGAAAGTGGTCTCAGGGGATTTCTAAAATTCTCACGTGAAACCAGGCTCTCTGAAGACCCTTTCTTACCTGCTGTTCTCGACACACTTACAGGCCCATTGTGTTGCCTGTGACTGGCTGTTCTCTGCTGGAGCCCAGCAAAATGGTAACGAGCAGTGATTGCTCCATTTTATGTTTCCCTGCGTTCAGGACTTTTTTTTTTTTTTTTTGGCACGGAATCGAAGGAACAGAGTAGCTGTGTGATGCATGAGAAAGAACAAAGAGAGTAAATAAATAGCCAGCTGAAAGAAAATCTCTTCACCAACAGTTGTACTGAAAAAAGTGTAGTTATTCTATACTAATTAAAAGAACTTGGAAACTTGCAAGAAGATCCCGGGAACTCTGAGTTTGGATAAGTTTTTCATGTGACTGAGAAAAAAGATCCAGCTATGTTTAGAAGAGTGGGACTCAGCCATGGATAATTATTCACGTGTGTGTGCGCGCGCGCGCGCGCACACGCACACACACACACACACACACACACACACACACACCCCAGGGACATTTAGCAATGTGTGGACTCAATTTAGTGTCACAACTATGTGTGTGTGTGTGTGGGGGGGGGGTGCTGTTGTCATCTGGTAGAGGACCGGATGCTGTTAAACATCTGTAATGTACAGCACAGTCCTCTGTAACAAAAAATTCTCTGGCCCAAAATATAAATAGTCAAGATTGAGAAAACCTGGTTTAGAGTGTGAGGAAAAGATGGGATCCAGAGAGCTTCAAAGTATCATCCATTTTAAAAGTAGATGACTGGCCTAGCGGGCGTGTTTGAGCATTGACCTAAGAACCAGGAGGTCAGGGTTCAATTCCCCATTTGGGCACATGCCCAGGTTGCAGGCTCAGTCCCCAGTGTGGGGTGTGCAGGAGGCACCAATCAATGATTCTCTCTCATCATTGATGTATCTGTCTCTTTCCCCTCCTCTCTGAAATCAATAACAAATATATTTTTTAAAGTATTTGACTGTGGTAGATTGAAATAAACATGGACTCTCAAAGTCTCTTTCAAAGGCTATAATTATGTCTTATTCGTTTTGTTCTTCAGTTATTAACTTCTTGAGGACGATCAGAGGCATATAGAATGTTTCTTGACAAAATACAGTTGTTGTTTTTACTATTTCCGGGTTGATGTTAAATAACCAGGATCTTTAACAACTGTTCCTCTAGGCTCCCAGAAATAGATTCTGCCCTTCAGTTCATCTCAGAAATCATTCATCAGCTAACTAATCAGAAGGCCAGCATCGTGGATGACATCCATTCCACCTTTGATGAGCTCCAGAAAACTTTAAATGTGCGCAAGAGTGTGCTGCTTATGGAACTGGAGGTCAACTACGGCCTCAAACACAAAGTAAGACTCCAGCTGTCCTTCCCGATATCCTGGAAGCGACGTGATGTCTGGGGCACTTCATGGCACTGGCTGACTACATTCTAATAGCAGCAAACAGGGCGCCAGTGGGTCCCTAGGTGTCACTGTTGCACAGTAAAGGGTAGTTTTCATTTAATGGCATATCCAGCTTTTTTCCTTCGTTTTCAGCAAAACTCTAAATCTGTGACTTTAAGTCCCCAATTCATAATTTGACACAAGGCAAGGTTGAATATGAAGTAATGCGTTCAGGATTTAGGGTTAAGCCGGATTGTTTTCCTTCCTTAATTATAATGTCTAATAGTCTCTTAATTGCTCTCTCACCCACACCAACCTGTTAGTCGACTTCAAAGTGAGCCCTGCCTGCAGCCTTTGTTTAACTCTGCATGTGGATCACAAAGCCGGGTATGAAAAGCTTCTGAGATTCATTCCTCCGGTTCTGTTTCTTTAAGAAGTGACAGGGGAGCTTTGGACATGAAGGGAAGATACTGAATAATGAACATCGGTTCTGTTCCTTTAAGAAGTGACAGGGGAGCTTTGGACATGAAGGGAAGATACTGAATAATGAATATTTCAGATGTCAAGCATGGTCATCTGTTTGCTAAGCTCTGGGTGGTGACGGTTCTGCTGGGTCCCATCAAAAACACGTGACCCAAGAACTATGTGTGTGGGAGAAACAGGGCAAGGCGGAGCGGAAAGAGAAGGTACTGGGAATGCAGTGTAGGACGGCGCATTAGAACCGGGTTCAGTGAGTGAAATTAAACACCCCTTGCTGGGAGCCACGGGCGGGCGTGGGCAGGTGCAGAACCGGGCTCTGGCCCAGGGAAGGCCCGGCCCCAGGGCGCGCTGCGCCGCGTCCTAGGGGTTGAGCTCCAGCGCTGCAGGGAGCGCTCATCCTGTGCGGTTTTTTCCTGCAGGTGCTCCAGTCGCAGCTGGATACTCTGCTGGAGGGGCAGGAGAGTATTAAGAGCTGCAGCAACTTCACGGCGCAGGCCCTCAACCATGGCACGGAGACGGAGGTGCTGCTGGTGAAGAAGCAGATGAGCGAGAAGCTGAACGAACTGGCTGACCAGGACTTCCCGCTGCACCCGCGGGAGAACGACCAGCTGGATTTCATCGTCGAGACCGAGGGGCTCAAGAAGTCCATCCACAACCTCGGGACCATCTTAACCACCAACGCCGTCGCCTCCGAGACGGTGGCCACGGGCGAGGGGCTGCGGCAGACCATCATTGGGCAGCCCATGTCCGTGACCATCACGACCAAGGACAAAGACGGGGAGCTCTGCAAAACCGGCAATGCCTACCTCACGGCGGAGCTGAGCACGCCCGACGGCAGCGTGGCCGACGGAGAGATCCTCGACAACAAGAACGGCACGTACGAGTTTCTGTACACGGTGCAGAAGGAAGGGGACTTCACGCTCTCGCTGAGGCTCTACGACCAGCACATCCGAGGCAGCCCCTTTAAGCTGAAGGTGATCAGGTCGGCAGACGTGTCGCCCACCACAGAGGGCGTGAAGAGGCGCGTGAAATCCCCGGGAAGCGGCCACGTAAAGCAGAAGGCTGTGAAACGACCCGCGAGCATGTACAGCACCGGGAAGAGGAAAGAGAACCCCATCGAGGACGATCTGATTTTTCGCGTGGGTAAGGAGGGGGCGGGCGCGCCTGCAGGCGGAGGGTTACTTGGGCGGAGGGCTCCCCGGGAGAGCGGCTGCAAAGAGGCGCATTGCAGGGCAGGACTTCTCCCAGGTGCAGAAGATACTGGCCTATTTCATTAGCTGAACTTCTGCAGCCTCTTTCTCTGGAGACAGTATGATGCATTTTCCCCTCCTCCTCTTTCAAAACTCTGTGCCTCCCCTCCCTCTCTCCCTCTTTCTCCTCCTCCCTTTTTTAACAGGCAGTGCTGCCTGTTCATGGTAAGAAATTGGAAACCGAAAATAAGCAAAAAGAGAATTAGGAAAATATCAGCACTCATTCATAATCTAGCAATTTAAAGGAAGGTTGGCCATCGCTTACCTCCCTGTAGGAGTGTCCTTGGAGTACTCCCGCCTACCCCTAAGGCAGAGATTGTTCTGTGGGGGCTTAATCACAAGGAACAACAACAGCCTGTAGTTATTGGAATCCAGAGTCTAACCCAAAGGCAAAGGCGGAGCGATGTGCTATCAGATAGCCTTCAGATTCTCTGAAACCTGCCAACTGGGCTGTGGTGTGGGCAGAGGGCCTGATGCCTCCCTGTCACTGCTTCGGCGTTCCTGCTGTAAGGGCTGGGGGGGGGAGGGGCGAGGGGCGGCGAGGGGCGTGGTGCATTGCAAGTTGTGCTCACCTTCAGTATATTAGCTGCAGAGCAGCCCCCAAATGGGGAGGATGGGTGGAGACCTGGAAAATGGAATGGGGTTAGGGTGGAGGCAGAAGGCTTCGTGTGAGCCAAGAGATTGGGGTATGCAAATAGCCCATCCCTTCTGATTTATCGCTTCTGATTTTTTTTTTTACTATCAAAACAAAAATTTATTGAGACTAAGGTTATTTTTAGCTGTTTATTTTTCTAGGTAGAAAGCAAATTAGATGTAAACAAACAATTTGATAATACTTTTTCTCATGTTTATATTGATTTGAGAGAGAGAAAGGGAAAGGAAGAGATAGAAACATCAACATGGATTGGCTGCCTTCCCCCCCACCCCACCCCCACCCCGAAACCCAGGCTTGTGTCCTGACTGGGAATTGAACCTGGGACCTCTTGGAACATGGGTAGATGCTCAACCACTGAGCTACATGAGCCAGGCCCAGATTTGATAATTCTTAAAAAAAAAAAAAGAGTCTGCATTTTAGTTACTGTATCCAAAAGTAGGTCTAATTCGCTTCTCTTTCTGCCTCTTCAGTCCTTATTGTAGTATCTCTAAAAGGGCTCTGCCCCGTGTATTAAATGACACACATAGAAAAACAATTCTGTGGTTCAAATAAATTAGGGAAACCTTAGCTTAAGTGAAGGAAATGCGGATTTTTTAAAAAATTGCAGAACCTTTAGAATCTGCTGATGTGCACTTTAAGACTCCAACGTAGGGGAGGGATAACAGGCAGCACTTCCAAACTTTCCTGATCATAGAACTTTTCCATGGAACATTTTGGGGTAATAGCTCCTTGGAATATTCCTAGGCAAAGCTATTCTATGTTCGCACATTAGGCTGAATCTTGGTGCAGATTGTAATGTGATATGTCAGTTGTCTGCTCAGAGCATGGAGGTCTAGCACATTCACTGGCCATTTTGTGCAGTGTGGGTGCAGACACTGATCCACGCGCCAAAGCAGAGTGCACGAGCTGGGGCGGGCGCAGGATTGGGAGCCTCCCGGGTCTGCCACTCCGGTTCTGCCAGTTACTTGAACCTTGGGCATGTCTCCCAGCTTCCCTGGGCTTCAGTTTCCGTGTCCATCAAATGAAAGTACAAATATCTGCTTCTGAGAATTGTTCTAAGTTCCAAGAGTAATGCCTGGCATGTGGGGGGAGCCAAGTAAATGAAAAGTATGGTTTTTGCACATGCAATTTAAGGTTGTTAGAGTTTACCTAGTATCTTCTCAAACAAGTTAACTCGCTGCTGCCCACTGATCTCCTGCATTAAGAACAAACTCAGTCTCAAATTCAAAATCCCTCCACCCCCTGTCTACTTGCCTGGGCACTGTGCAGAGAGGAGAAAGGCTCAGACCTGGGTCCAGTTCTGGCCCTGATTCTTTTTGCCAGCTGGGCAACTAACTTACCCTTTCTTAACCTGGTTCCCTCCTCTGTAAGACAAAGGGGATGAAATATTACCTAACTCTTAAGGCTGTTGTGGCATTGAAAGAGAGAATTCTTGTAATAGGGCTGGCACTTGCCTGTGTATAGTAAGTGCTCAGTTCATGGTACTGTTATTTTACTGTTATTATCAATCATCATCATCACCTCTACCTGTGATTGTCCCAAGTATTTTCCTAAGGATATTTCCCTCCAACTATTGGCTTTGAATTCTTAGCTCCCATCCTGTAGAAGGATCTGCTCTCTCCCCTTAAACATTTGTAAAGTGCTTAGAACAGTGCCTGGCAAGCAGCACTGCGTCCAAGATTATTAATGAAGTAAACATGGTGGATTATGACCAAATTCAGCTTCCAGCCGTTTGGCTTGAGTGATGTAGGAGTGTGAGGCAGTAGAGTGAGTGACAGTTAAGGCTGAGGGCTCTGAGGCTAGACCTCCCTGGGTTCCAGCCCCAACACCACCACTTTCTCATCTGTGCAATCTTGGGTAACTTATCTAACCTCTCAGTTCCTCAGTTTCCTTCATAAAATGGGGATTTAAAAAAAAAACACACACACCCTACCAAATAGGGGTTGTGACGATTAAACAAATTAATAAATTAATACACAAAAGACCTTGGAAGATAGGCAATGTAGGTAATACTAATTAACATATTCATAGCGGTGGTATAGAAGTAATAGTTAACCTAAGGCAGTGGTCGGCAAACTCGTTAGTCAACAGAGCGGCAAACCGTGGCTCGCGAGCCGCAGTTTGCCGACCACTGACCTAGGGAGTTAAGAACATGGTAAGTAAAGAGCTCAAAAGCCTGATTGCCTCATTTTGAATCCCAGCCTTCAATTCATTGACCATATGATTTAGTGAAGATTATGTAACCTCTCTGTGTTCAGTTTCTTCATCTGTAACATGGGGATGCTTAACACATATGTCACTTGGTAAGGATTAAAGTGGTACATGTGAAGGCTTAGAACAGTGCAGGCACATGATAAGGACTCCGTACTGTGACTATTGTTGTCCGTATCAACCAAGTTAGGGAAAGTCAGAGGAAGAGAGGTGTGTTTCAGTTTTCATCATCCAGGCTGAAGTGTCCCATAGGCAGTCTGGAGTTTGAAGCTCAGCAAAGAAGTCAGGGCTAGACATCAATTTGGAAATGAAATGTATAAAGAAGTTGCTTTAAAGCATGAGTTTCAATGAAATGTCCATGATAAGAGATGTGATTCTGGGAGGAATGGATGGGGAATGGAAGCAGGAGGAAGGAGCAGGCATTGTCTGAGCCAGGCAGTGTGCAGCCCACTTCTGCGTCATCTTATTTAAAATCTTTAGCACGTATAATATACTTTCAGTTCCCAATGTCCCCACAGGGTAATGTACCTACTACAGCACCATTTGTGGTGTGCTGGAGTTAGCTTATCCTGGTTCTCACACCACCTCCCAACTCTGTTCAGTGACTTCATGTTGGTAACTCTAAATTGGTGAGTGGGGGTGGGTTGGAGGGGAGCATTTATATTTAGAAATGGGCAAATGCTACAAATCAGAGCTCCTCTCCAGCCCCCCAACCCCCGCCCCTCAAGAGCTAAATTGCAGGGACAACATCCATTATCATTCCCATAGAAGGAATGGAGGCTCAGAGGGCTGGTATAGGAGCCCAAGCTGTCTGTGACTCTCAGGCCTATGCCTTTTCAATTGCACAATAGCTCCTCTTCACCTAAAATGTCCTTTAACTACTGTAGTTTTTCAAAGTTGAGGAATTCGATACCTCCCACGCCTGAAGACTTAATGATATGCCCACAGTGAATGAGTTATTGTGTTTCTCTAATATTGTATTGCAAAATAGTCCTGAATGAGTTTAGCGAAGTAGCTTAGAGCATCTGCTGACGGTGATTCCTTGAAACACTGAGATTATTTTCCCCTACAGTGTCAAGTTTGCTGACTAGAAGCCACTAGCTGGTTTTGTCAGCTATTAAAGAAAGTCACTGAACAAAAGGGAAGCCAGAAAGACGTGGGAGGGAGTGAAAGAATTACAGTTGAATTGTTTCAAATGATGTAATGAATACACCACACCGTAGTGAGTGCATGGGAAGTGAACGAAGCACTCATTTGTACTCTAGAGCAGTGAACTTTTTTCCCTATGTAAAATCACTTAGCGTGAGTTCAGAGGCTTTACAGGAAGTTAGGGCATTTTACACCCTTCCCCTGCCTCACCTCTCCAAACCACCACCTCCCCTCCCTGGAATCTTGGAGGAAGGAGATGGTACTAATTTGGCATCTGAGGCCATTATAGACACCCTGCCCTCACCCACCTTGAGCATCTCATCCTTGGGAACTGTTCTTGCATGTCAAGTGGGAAAAGATGCCAATAATATTTACCAAGTCCTAGCTAGGCACAGTGCTGTGTTGTAGGGTGCAATAGGAAAGATGTTACCCCTGCCCTAGGGGAGCTCACATTTTAGTGAGGGAGATAGACAGTTACACAGTGAAAATGCCGTGTGAGAAGGAATGGAATAATCTAAAGGATTAGATCAGTGGTTCTCAACCTTTTTAATGCCATGACCCTATAATACAGTTCCTCATGTTGTGGTGACCCCCGACCATAAAATTATTTTCGTTGCTACTTCATAACTGTAATTTTGCTACTGTTAATGAATCGTAATGTAAATATCTGTGTTTTCCGATGGTCTTAGGTGACCCTGCTAGCGGTTCTCAACCTGTGGGTCACGGCCCACAGGTTGAGAGCCGCTGCTGTAGAGCCTAAGAAAACTCAGATATTTACATTACGATTCATAACAGTAGCAAAATTACAGTTATGAAGTAGCAACGAAAATAATTTTATGGTTGGGGGTCACCACAACATGAGGAACTGTATTAAAGGGTCGCGGCATTAAAAAGGTTGAGAACCACTGGGTTAGGTTATTGTGAACCCAAACGGTAATTATCCGCACTCACCTCAGAAAGCTAGCATTCTAAAGTCCAATTAGAAGGAAGCACTGTGCGTATCAGAAAAAAAAAGTATTATATGAATCTCCTACTCTCCTGGTCAGGAGAACTCAGATTTTAGTTTTCCCTCTGTTTCTATTGCCTTTGTGGTGTGTCTAGTTTCAATTTTGCATCTCTGAAATGGACTGATAGAGAATATTTATCATGTTCACTCATGGGGTTATAAGGCGTGCACGAGAGAAAGTATATGAAAGTGCTTTAAGTGTTATGGAACATTTCATTTTCCCATGAATTAATGTGGGTTGTAATTTACTTAGTCATTAATAATTCATTCAGGCACTTACTCACTCAACAAACATTTGTTAAGCACCTACTTGAAGATCCTGTGTTAGACCTTATATTTGGCTCACTTTCATCTCTTGCTTTATCCCATTCTAAGTATCTTGATTTACTTAGCATGAATTTTCCCATTAAGTCATGGAGCGGAGGGAGGCTTATAGTTATTGAGCCTCTATTTCAGCCCAGGGTCCTGTTACCTTGTTGCCTTACTTCTGTAATTTTCCTGGAGGCATGGGTGGAAGTGAGTATAATTTAACATATGGGAAAAACAAGTTTAATTCTCCTATGGCATTGTTGCCAAATTATTTATAATTAGTTTTAAAACTCAGGTTACTTGCTTTACTAGCAAATGTAACCATCAAATGAAATCTTTTATATCAAAGTAGCAGGAAAAGATTTTATAAGTACTTCTTGTGTTTTGTGTTACATTTATATTTGTTATGAAAGAACTAATTTTCATTTATACTTAGAATACTTTGAGGGAATTTTTCTACTGACTAAATAGAATTTACTAAAAATCTTGAAGAGTAAAGCACGATCCCAATTTATTTCTAACTTCTGGGATTTTTATTTATTTTATTTTGGTCTCAAGACACTTTATCAACCCTTGGAGTGTAGGCATTTCAGTATAGTGATAATATGCTGTAGTTCTGCATCATTACTCAACATCAGGATTTTCCTAGTTTAATTGCTAATAAAAAATAGGATTTAGTAGTCTCTCTAGAGCAGGGGTGGGGAACCTTTTTTCTGCCAAGGGCCATTTGAATATTTATAACATCATTCGCAGGCCATACAAAATTATCAAGTTAAAAGTTATGTTGCCATGGAAAGAGCTCCTAGATTTATTGAATTTTGAGTCCCGCCTGTGGTTGCCTTGGCAGGACCAGACCAAATGATAAGGCTGTGCCTGCAGGCCAGATGTTCCTCACCCCTGCTCTATCTAGAGTGTGCTGCTGGTTTTCTTTAATCCTCAGGAGTAATGTTGTGATCCTGCTGTGCTTAAAAAATACAAATAGAGGTTTTAAAAAGATGATGACCAATAACTCTGACAAGACTAAAGGTGCTCATTAGAATCAGGAGGTTGGGCCTGGCAGATGTGGCTCAGTGTCCTCCCGTGATCCCCAGTAGGGCGCGTGCAAGAGGCAGTCAATCTATGTTTCTCTCCTCCCTTCCTCTCTTTCTAAAATCATATTTTAAAATAAAATAAAACCAACAACTTAAAAAAAAAAAAGAATCAAGCGATATTACCAGTAATGCAACCTCAGCTACTTGTAAACTGAGCCATGTAATTTAAGGAAACAGATTTTTTTCAAATATTATAATATTAAAATGGTAATACCTATTCCATGTAGCTCTTTTAAAAATGTATAAGTAACCTCAGACTAAGATACCAGTATGTGCCTCCAACCCTGTGATTTTATTTACATGTTGGGCAACAGACTCAAGCTCTAGTTAACTTGAGTCCAAGCATAAGAGCTGGGCCAGCACATCCTTTGAAGCTCAGTACGGGCTGAAGAAAACGTGTTGGCCTGGCAGTGTGGCCTTTGTGGCAGTCCCATGGCTCTCATGACCCAGTATTGGCAGGTACTGAGCATCTCACGTTCATTTCAAACTGGGCAGCATCTTTCTTTGCCTTGTTCTGAATGATATTGATGTAGAGTCTAACTAAATGTCTTCCCAAGTTCCTCATTTATATTGAGGCTCAAAAGGTGTTTTATTTCTGCAAAGAAAAAAAAGGGCTAGTGTTTTTCTTCCTCCAACATCACCTTTATATCTTCAGAAGAAAAATATCTTCGACTGAGTAAGGCACCCCTTAACTTCTAATAAGTACTATTCTCACCATTTTTTCTTCCTTTCAAATATCAACTGTGGCTGCCTACAGAGCCTTCTCTCAGTTGCGTAGGCTTTGTCCTTAGGAGAAGGGAGAAAAGGTTAAATGAGAGAGGGAAGCAGCAGGTTTTTGTCCCCTAGTGAGACCAGAGAACAAGCAAACGAATGTTCATCCTCTAGTTCAGTGGTTGGCAAACTCATTAGTCAACAGAGCCAAATATCAACAGTACAATGATTGAAATTTCTTTTGAGAGCCAAATTTTTTAAACCTCAACTTCTTCTAATGTCACTTTTTCAAAATAGACTCGCCCAGGCTGTGGTATTTTGTGGAAGAGCCACACTCAAGGGGCCAAAGAGCCGCATGTGGCTCGCGAGCTGCAGTTTGCCGGCCACGGCTCTAGTCTGTTCAGGTGCTTTTTATTTTCCTCCCCATTTTCAATATGTCTTACCCCAGTTTGTTTGCCCTCTAAACCAATGTGCACTCCAACTTTACATAAACCAGGACCTAGAACAGCCGGTTTATATTCCAATGCAGTTGTGGGACTCTTGCTTTTTTTATTGTGTTTCTTTACTTGAGCCTCAGTTCCTCATCTTGCTAACATCCATGCTTTTCTTTATCAAAGTTGGTTTTTTAAAAAAATATATCTTCCTTCATTTTAAAGAGAGAGGGTGAGAGAGAGGAAGAGAGAGAGAGAGCAACATCGATGTGAGAAAGAAACTTTGATCAGCTGCCTTCTGCACGCCCCCCCTGGGGACCAAGCCCAAAACCTGGGCATCAAACTGGCAACTATTTGGTACATGGGGCAATGCTTAACCAACTGAGCCACACCAGCCAGGGCTGTTTATCAAAATTTTTGTTAAGTTTTTATTCTTGAGAGACCCTGCCTACTGCCTTTTAAACTGAGCATTTTAGAATAATTCCTAGTCCTTCAGTTTTCCTGTATCATTAACCATCTGTTATTGAGCCATCAGAGGGAATGACCAAAAGCTAGTACCAGACGTACCTGGCTCAGTGGATAGAGCATCAGTCTGGGGACTGAAGAGTCCCGGGTTCGATTCCAGTCAAGGGCACATGCCCAGATCGTGGGCTCGATCCCCAGTAGGGAGTGTGCAGAAGGCAGCCCATCAATTATTGTCTCCCATCAATGATGTTTTTAGCTCTCTCTCCCTCTCCCTTCCTCTCTGAAATCAATAAAAAATATATTTAAAAAACAACAAAAACTAGTACCATGTTGGCACATACCTCCTTCAAGGACAATCCCTTACCCTGCCCCCCACCGGCAGGTACCAACACACCATTTAAAAAGAGTGTTAGCCTGGCCGGTGTGGCTCAGTGGTTAAATGTCAACTCAGGAACTAAGAGGTTGCTGGTTGGATTCCTAGTCAGGACACATGCCTGGGTTGTGGGCTCGATCCCCAGTAGGGGTGCGTGCAAGAAAGCACTGAAAGTCAAATGTCTAGGTTTCTTCTAAGAGCTGCTGAGTGAGAGGGTGGGGTTTGGGCAGAGCTCTAAAATAAGGCTCTCTCCTATTGCATATCCTCAATTATAATGTTAGTTTTTATTTTTGTCTTTGTGGAACTTACTAGTAAAACTGTTTTAATCATGTTAATATACAGCTACAACTTCATAAGAGAAGATTGGCATTTGCCTAAAAGAAGATTTTGTGAAGATTTGATTGGTCTGGAAGAGAGGTTTAGTAGCTGATGGATTAAGTCATGGAGAGGGGGATTTTTTTCTTTTTTAAAAGTATAACTTAAAAATAATGCATTCTCAGGTTACCTATGGAAACCTGAAGTATTTTCTTTCTGAAATTGAGAAATCTAATTCTCTGTTGCTTAGTTTATGTCATTTTATCATTTATTTTTAGGCACCAAAGGAAGAAATAAAGGAGAGTTTACAAATCTTCAAGGGGTAGCTGCGTCTACAAGTGGGAAGATATTAATTGCAGACAGTAACAACCAGTGTGTGCAGGTATGGCCTCTGATTGTATACCTTTGACTCCTGATGGTGATAAAATAGGCATAGTTAAGACTTGAGGTACTTGGTACAATACAAGGGAAGCTTATAATGTGTGCATAGACTTTTCTTCAAATGGAACTTGCAAGTTCTGACCTGCAGTGCAGATGACAGAGTTTCTGGCCTGTTTCTTCTTCACTCATTTCTGTGTGAATTCTCATCCCAATGACTGTAATTTGTTTTACAGATATTCTCCAATGATGGCCAATTCAAAAGTCGTTTTGGCATACGAGGACGCTCCCCTGGGCAGCTGCAGCGGCCCACAGGTGTGGCTGTGCATCCCAGTGGGGACATCATTATTGCAGATTACGATAATAAATGGGTTAGCATTTTCTCTTCAGATGGGAAGTTCAAGGTAAGATTCACTACTGATTAACCACTAACAGTAGAGAGAAGGAATGGGAAATATAAAATGAAATTGTCTTTTTTCCTTTCTGAGATCCAATAAAATATTCAATAGTTCTTCATATACAAAGACATCTTGACTGTTTTACATCTAAGTTTTATGAAGTGAGAGTAACAATGATATTGTCATAAATCTACTCGTATGGGTCCTACGTGTGGCTTCATTTCATAAAGCAGTTAGGTTACCCAGCCAATTTTTGTTTATATACTAGGTTTAAGGGTTAATAAGAGGCAATTTGTATTTTCCAAAATAACCTACATGTTGTCATTGATGAAGTTCCTTCTACTTTCCCAGACCTGTGATAGATAGATGTGAGAAACAGAATTGTAAGACACAGTCCCTACCTTTTAGAAATACAAGCCCCATACACAAGAAAAAAAGACCAATACACAAGAAATGACAAGAAAATAAAATTCCTGTCAGCCTTTATTCAGACATAACAACGTTTGGTACAATCTACAAATAGAGTGTTAAAGTATAGAATATAAGAACTGGAAAGAAAGGAAATGAAGGCTGGCTTCATGGAGAAAATACAAACTGAGCTTCCCTTTGAGGGATCCCATCATTTGACATATCTGTTCCCGGCATCATTTCTGTTTCTTCGGCAAGTCACCTTAAAGAGCTCTCTGTTGAAACAGGAATCTCTCCCCTAAGATGCCATCAAAGAGTATGATCACCCAGCCCATTTTCCACGCTGTTCACAAGAAGATTATGAGACACTTTGTCAAAGGTGTTTTTGAAAGCCATGTGCTCTATGCCATCTCCGTCCCCCGACGGGCCTTCTAGAGGCTTCCTTTTCAGTTGACAACATGAACTTTAACTCAGACAGACCAACCCATTGGTATCCCACCTCTGGGGCTTATTAACTGTTTGGCTTTTGGCCAATTATGCAACTTCCTTGAGCCTTGATCGCCTCATACTTCCATTTTGCATTTGGGATTTGGGTATGGATGAAATGAGATTTTATTTCTGGATCTTATATGTGCCTCATATGAAACAGGCATCAAAGGAGCATTCCTCACCAATGCTTTTAGGAACCTTGTCCAAAACCTGAAGTCTGTTCAGTTGGCCATGATTTGGGTCTCATAGCCTCATGCCAGCCCCTGGTGGTCATCCCTTCCTCATCTAAATGTGCAGAGCTGGTGATCTTCATAATCCAGCTGAATCCTGCACGACGTTCACCCACTGGTCTCCACTGGAGAAACTTATATTTCCCTTTTTAAAGTTGTTAGATCACTACAGTCATAGCATTTTTATTAAATAGGTTACATAATTATGCATCTTCAGATTGGAGCCTTTATTTGTGTGGGGCAGCACCTTTGCAACCTAGGAAAATTAAAAGCTATTGTTTTATTATTTTTTTTTTTTAAGGTCTACCACCCAATTTTTTATTCATCTTTATCCTCGCTTTCAGTTTTTGAGATCTGTTGTCATGACCACATCATGAACTAAGTAGCTCAAATTTCATTTTAACACAGGCCTCATATTCATGTACAGATTAAGTGCAAAATCATACCTTGGTTTCACAGAATTGCACAAATGATTCACTGTATGTGGTAAGTTAGACAGAGCCCTAGTCTTTTCTAAGGTTTTAATATTATTTTGTATTAGTTTCAGGTACAGCATGGTAGTTAGACAACAATATATGTTACAAAATGTTCCCCTGATATTTCCAGTACACACCTGGAACCATACATAGATATTACAATATTATTGACTATATTCTCCATGCTGTACTTTACATCCACATCCCCATAACTATTTTGTAACTACCAATTTGTACTTCTTAATTCCTTCAGGTGTTTCACCCTATCCCTCAACCTCCTCCCCTCTGGCAACCACCAGTCTATTCTCTATATCTATGAGTCCTTCTGTTTCTTTTCTTTTTTTTTTTTAAATAAATCTTTATTGTTCAGATTATTACAGGTGTTCCTCTTTTTTTCCCCCCATAGCTCCCCTCCACCTGATTCCCCACCCCACCCCATGCCCTTACCCCCCGCCACTGTCTTCATCCATAGGAGTAAGATTTTTGTCCAATCTCTTCCTGCACCCCTCACACTTGCTTCCCCTGAGAATCGTCAGTCCACTCCCTTTCTATGTCCCTGATTCTATTATATTCACCAGTCCATTCTGTTCTTCAGGTTTTTTATTCACTTGATTTTTAGATTCACTTGTTGGTAGGTATGTATTTGATGTCATTTTGTTGTTCATAATTTTTATCTTTACCTTTTTCTTCTTCTTCTTCTTCTTAAAGAATACCCTTCAGCATTTCATGTAATCCTGGTTTGGTGGCGATGAACTCCTTTAGCTTTTTCTTGTCTGTGAAGCTCTTTATCTGACCTTCAACTCTGAATGACAGCTTTGCTGGGTAGAGTAATCTTGGTTGTAGGTTCTTGCTGTTCATCACTTTGAATATTTCTTGCCACTCCCTTCTGGCCTGCATAGTTTCTGTTGAGAAATCAGCTGACAGTCGTATGGGTACTCCCTTGTAGGTAATTAACTGTTTTTCTCTTGCTGCTTTCAAGATTCTCTCTTTGTCTTTTGCCCTTGGCATTTTAATTATGATGTGTCTTGGTGTGGTCCTCTTTGGATTCCTCTTGTATGGGGTTCTGTGTGCTTCCTGAACTTGTAAGTCTATTTCTTTCACCATGTAGGGAAAGTTTTCTGTCATTATTTCTTCTAATAGGTTTTCAATATTTTGCTCTCTCCCTTCTTCTGGCACCCCAAAAATTCGGATGTTGGTTCGCTTAAAGTTGTCCCAGAGGCTCCTTACACTATCTTCATATTTTTGGGTTCTTTTTTCTTTTTGTTTTTCTGGTTGGATGTTTTTTGTTTCCACATATTTCAGATGATCTTTGGTTTGATTCTTGGGGTACGATGATCTACAGTTGAGTTTCTGTATATTCTTTATTTCAGACAGTGTATGCTTCATTTCTGACTGACCCTTTTCCATTTTTTTGGCATTCTCATTAAGCTCCTTGAAGGTCTCATCAAGTTTCTCAGCTGTTTTAAGAAGATTCCTGAGTAACCTTATACATGTGGTTCTGAACTCTATGTCATCCAGTAGTTTGCTTTCTTCTGTTTCTTTCATTCGTGACATGTTTCTTTGTCTCCACATTTTGGCTGCTTCCCTGTGTTGATGGAGTAGCTTTGTGTGGTAGGTGATCTATAGGGGGCAGTAGCTCAGCCTCCTCAATTACATGAGGTGGATGCTCTTGGTACACCCCTTTGTGGGCTGAGTGCAAAGTCTTGGTGTAGTTAAGCCTTAATTGCCATTGGTACACTGGGAGGAATTGACCTCCAGGCCAATTAGCTGTGAGCACTCACTGTGTCTATAATGGAAGAACTGCTGCGCTGAAGACACGCTTATGGGGCAGGACTTGTTTCAGTGGGGCTTTGGTGCTCACTGAGTCTGCCTCTTGAATGTGTCACTTATGAATGTGAGGAGCTGAAATCTGGTGTCTCACACTGACCACTAGGTACACTGGCTTCTGGATCTCCAATGGGGTGCAGGTCAGCTACTGTCTGAGGCCACTCAGCAGGAGCTACAGTGAGAGCTGCAGTTTTCTCCTCTTTGCTTGGAGTTTGGAGGTTTTGGAGCTGTCTGACCAGGGCTGCAAGTTTGCTAGGTTAATCTGCGATAGGGCAGGGCTTTCTTATGCAAAAGCCGCTGCTTAGAGCTTGGGTGGGTTTGTAGGTTGTGCAGGGCGGGGTCTCAGGGCGTCACTAGGCTAGGGCATGGCAAACAGCAATGGCTGCTAGTTAGCCGGCTCTGAGTCCCTGTCGGCAGTCCCGTGCCCCAGTACCGTAAACAATTATTCCTGCACGCAGCTCTGCAAGCAAGCCACCCTCACTGGCAGACAGTCCAGCTTCTCCCCATAGGAGTTTGGGTCCCCCGCGTCTCCCCAGAAACTGTATTTCAGAGTAATCGGGGGCTTGTCTCCCTTCAGGTTGAAAAAAGCAACGCCCGCCGCCAGCCCGGATCACACGCCTCCGTACCTCAGCTTTTCAGCGCTCGTGCATGTCTCAATGCTCTTTTCTCTTTCCTTCTAGTTGTAGAACTTCCACTCAGCCAGCTTTCCTGTGGTTCTGGGTGATAGACATTTTGTCTTTTAGTTGTATTTTTGAAATTGTTGTGCGAGGCAGCAGTTTAGGTGTTTACCTTCGCCGCCATCTTGGATTCTCCAGTCAAAAGCTATTGTTTTAATTCTACCATATTGCACACAAGTCTTCAACTGCCCTTGATTTTTTTGCCCCACTAGTAATGTAATAGCTTTGTATGATGGCCATGTACACAGAAAGGTCTCTGGCCTTTCTATATCTCTAACTTCCCTCCTTTTATGTTTTCATAATTGTATTTGCAGTATGCCATATCCAAATATGACAATAGAATAAAAGCTATTCATTGACCTCTTGAAAATATCTATCTAATTTGGAGACAACCTATAGTTTTTATTTCATACTTGAGCAAATCCATAAACTGTCCATTTAAATTCGGAATTAAATACACTAAGTTAGGTATCGAAATAGGAGTTTTTATAACTATTATATTAGAATATTTTACATCTACTATATTAAAACAGAAGAGAGAGGGGTTTCCAGAATTAAACATTTTTTACTCAGTGGTTCAATATTCTATATGTAATAGACACTTTCCTGGAAGAATTGGATTCTCATGGTTGGAATACTATTGAAATAATTAGAATAAACACTGAAGAACACTTATGCCCCCTAGAGGATTTGGGAATGGACATGGTGTCGTTTCAGCATGCCATCCCCAGCCCCTTTTGTTTACGATAGACCTAAAACATCTTTACTCACTATTCTGTTTGAGATGGGAGACACATTGTCAGGTCAAATGCTATCATTCTTGTTTCACTTGGTAGACTCTAATACAGCTAACCTGGGATTGAAGGGAAGTGGAAGGAAAAGAGGTTTTGGTTCAACATTTAAGTTTTTTCTTTTAGATCTACACTAACTAGTTCTTAACTACATGATAGTATGGCAGTAATCCTTTACTTTCTGTTTTTAAGCTACAAATTATCATCCACTTGGTATTATTATATGCCTGGGTCATTCTAAGTAACAACTAGTGTTGATAACATTAGGTACTAATATTATTCTTGTTTTTATAATCAGAGTCTTCTCTTGATCTCTACTGACATATCTTCTATTCACGCATGAAAGAAAGTACACAATTTCCTTGTAAGCTATTTTGTGATAGTGTCTTTGATCTTTGGGCTAGATGCAGAATCAGAATCAAATTTATATGACATCCCCTTGCCAGAATGCCATTGTTTCCTTCCTAAGTAAATGCATGTCTTTGTTCTAAAGAGATCAGTTCTGAATTTCAGTCATTTATAAACTTCCAAGAATTAAAGATTATATAAAGTCTAATCCCCATCCTTCTTTTCATATTCTTTTTTTGCCCATATCTTCATGTCTCTGTTAGGAAAGAAGATCATCCTGGGGGTCAGCTATGATACCAGCTGAGTAGGATGAGGGAGAAGGAGATTATCTTTATGCTATGGTTGACAATGTCCTTTTTCCTTCAGAATCTGCATGACCCAGGAAGTAAATAACATAGTTGCCATTTTACAGATGAAAAAAATGAGGTTCAAACTGATGAAAGAATGAATGAGTTTTGCTGTGAAATTTTGATCCTGGTTAACTGGATGAACTGTGGTGTCAAAGGAATTAGAAAATCAGGAGGTGCTACATTGGGGTTTCTTTTCATTTTTTTTAATGGTGGAAATGAAGAAGATAAATTTGGTTTACATTGGTTGAGTTTAAGGTGAAACTTGTAAAATAGGCCAAATTGGCCAGGGTGCTACACTGCCTCTTCAGAAGCGAACTGTGAATCCCAGTTAAGGCAATTCCAGAACGTTTTTGGTGGTGATCCCTTTTAAAAAACAAGGATTTCAAATAAATATTAATAGCAGATAATAGATGTGACAAAGACAACTTTCCAGGTTAGAGATCATTGTGACATGAGTCACTGGGTCTGCTGCTTGAACATTCAAGTGAAGGTTTACCAGGAAAAATGTCTGCCTTCGTGTTCTGTATAGTGTTTTAATCTTCTCTGCTGTACTTGCTTCTAACAGACAAAAATCGGATCGGGAAAGCTGATGGGGCCCAAAGGAGTTTCTGTGGACCGCAACGGGCACATCATCGTGGTGGATAACAAGGCGTGCTGCGTGTTTATCTTCCAGCCAAACGGGAAAATAGTCACCAGGTTTGGTAGCCGAGGAAATGGGGACAGACAGTTTGCAGGTACACTCGATGGTAATATGTAAACCCCCTTTTTTATGCCTCTTCTGCTCACATTTGCATGATGTTGGAGCATGTTGAAGATGCCTCACCCCCACTATGTTTTCTGGCTTTTGGAAAGATACTGGGGATGAAATCTAAGCAAAAAGCATGGTTTGATGCTTCTCACTGATGTCCCCCACAGTAAGCTGAACTGTCATCCATGCGTGGTTTTGATTGGTGGCACTTCACAATTCAGAAGTCTAATCGTCGACTGCTAGAAGTAAATAAAATATATATTTTACAATAAGATATTTTAAAATAAGAACGTATTTAGGAACAGTGGAGTAACTCCTGTCTCCACCTAGCTGTAGCTTTATTTAAAGAGCCTCAGAATAATAATTTTTCCATCTTTTTAAAAGGTGATTATAACAGAGCAGGTGTCCAGAGTATTTGCCTCGTATGGGAACGGCAGTCTCTTTAATTTCTCTTTTTGGTTCACCACTTTACAGTCACAAGCTTACTTAGTTTCTCATATCTGCGAGAAGAGGCTGAAAGCAGTTTTCTAAATTTCCTTCTTGCAAGGATGTTTTTGGCACTTAATCTTAATTTGCATAATCTTTCTTGGTGCTTTGTCTCCAGTTCTGCCAGATTCTGAATGTCACCCAAAATTATAGAATGTGGGTTTTCTGCTCTACTTTATAAAAAATCTTATATGTTGGAGTCTTTTTCCCTCCGTGCTGAGAGTTACCATGCCTTTCCTCAGTGGGAATAGAAGATCCTAAAATGACTAACACGTACTCAGGCAAGCTGGCAGATGTGACGTTCAGATGGTGGCTTGGAGAATGAATTCTGGTGCTTATGCTCATCCATTCTCATTAGGGCTGCTGGAACTCTTAGCTGGATCTGGAAGGAGTCAGCATAGACAGTCACGGTGCAGGGTGATAGAGATTCCATGTTATCTGGAGCCAGAGGTCTGGCTGAATTATCTTTCAAGAACTGAGGCTCACCGTCTTTGTTCTTTCTTAAATAACTAAGTAATACATTGTTTCACAACTGCTATGTTGTCATAATCATTTTTTGTTGTTATGGTCATCTCATATTTTTTTCATCTTTGTTGCAGGTCCCCATTTTGCAGCTGTAAATAGCAATAATGAAATTATTGTTACAGATTTCCATAACCATTCTGTCAAGGTACTATAAACACATCAATTTTTGTTACCTTTTAACTGCTTTGATTGAGAAACCTGTCTGGGAGAAAACAATGTAATGTTCACATATATACATAGGACCTAAAGGAGTTAACCTAAAAGAGCAGATTTTGGCTTCTCGTTAAAGATTTAGATTTTAATTTGGACATTCACATTTTGGAGAGACAGAAAATTGAACAAAATATGGTGGCAATAAGTTTCTTAATTTGAAATTATGTACATGGAGACAACTTGGAAATTAAATTTGAAAAAGCAATTGCTTGAACTTCAAGAGGCAGAACTTTCTGAAACTTAATATTTCATGGCTATTCAATAATTAAAACAAAACCACTTTTTCTATTTTCTGCATCGTAAGGCCTTTCAAACAAAATTAGATATTAGAACTCTGCTACAACAAAAAATTTGGGGAGGGAAATAGCCTTAGCATACATTCATATAGCATATTTCATACTTCTTAGAATGTTTTCACACAGCTGATGTTCCAAAGAAAACATTGCCACTCCTGTTCCCCAAATAATATAGTACATTTTTCTTCTTCCTCCTCCTCCTCCTCCTCCTCCTCCTCCTCCTCCTCCTCCTCCTCCTCCTCCTCCTCCTCTTCTTCTTCTTCTTTTTCTTCTTCTTCTTCTTCTTCAATATCATTTTATTGATTTCAGAGAGGAAGGGAGAGGGAGAAAGATATAGAAACATCAATGATGAGAAAGTATCATTGATTGGCTGTTTCCTGCACGCCCCCCCACTGTGGATTGAGCCTACAACCTGGGCATGTACCCTGACTGGGAATCGAACTATGACCTCCTGGTTCATAGGTCCACACTCAACCACTGAGCCACAATGGTTAGTCGGGCCTGGTCTCTCTTTTTCTTTCTCTTCTCTTTGATAGACGTTGCCCTTAACTTTTATGTATAGCTGGAGTTTTTTGTTTGTTTGTTTCCCATATAACACAGAACAGTTAGCAATAGTTCTGGATTCAGGTCACATCTCTTGATAAATATAAAAATTATACCTATAGGTCAGGGCTAACAAGTGGTCTGGTTCATTCTTTACCTATCTTCATTATATATTTTCTTTTTGTGGCAAAACAAGTAAGACTAGATTTGGCATTCTCCATCATTCCAAGACAAAGCAGAAGCACCTGAGCCATTTGGAATATGCCAAGGAAAACATACTGACAGAGATGATGCAAACAGACCAACAAAAGGTTATTTGTAGGACCTAAGAGACGGATCAGAGAATAATAAGTTGCATTCTTATGAGCGTACTAACACTCCCATTGGTCTTTTAAGCTGGAATGTTTTATGTGAAAGGAGTTAAAAGAGTCAGGAGAGATTTTTAAAACATGGTATCTTAGTAAAAGCTAGTTCTTGTCTGTGTCCTTTGCAAAGAACCAAAGAGGTAACTTGCTTACTTGGCAAGCAATTAATGCAAGAAGTGGTCAAGACTTTTTTTTCAAATCTTAAAGTAAGTTTAGACTTTAGAGATGGAAGTATCTCGCTTTCTCAAGATAGATAAGTACAAAAGAGCCATTTCCTGGTCACAGAGATGGTGATAGGAGAATCTCTAAGAGGTCCTGAGATCTTCCTCAAATTAGATCTGCACTTAGATGTAGTGAACGTCCTCAGTTTCACATTTCAGAAACTCTTACTCTCTTGGTGCCCTGGGGGTAATACCTTTGGATTTTTAATGAGTATTTCCACACTGGTAGACTGCATAATAATGGAAGCTTAAAATAATATCCTGGAGACATTTCAAAACCATTAAGTATCTTCTGAATCATCAAGATAAAATTATGCTTGTATAGTCTTATCATTAAACACATATTCTCTCAAAATCAGTAATCTGTATTTGATACATATACAGCCACAATCTAGTAATAAGAATGTTTAATTAAACGCAACAACCATATCAGATTAGAGAATTTGCTTAAGAGTTCTGTTTAGTTCCCAATTCTGTCAGCCTCCCTTCTCTCAGCAGTCTCAGGGTCATATAAACTTTCTATTTTAGCTAAAATATATTCTGAAAAAAATATATTAAAAAGCCCTTCTTTTATTACTCACCTTCTGCGCTTTCTCTCTCTCTCTCTCTCTCTCTCTCTCTCTCTCACACACACACACACACACACAATTTTCCTTGTTATAATTGTGAAGTCCAGCCTATTCTTTTTTGTTATGTTGACTTAGTAAAATGGTAATAAATTCTAAGCATCTGGCCTAACAAAAAGCTCCTACTTTCTGACCCAACTTTGAATCATCATCTATCCTGTTAGAAATACAATGCTTATTCTTAAAATTTAGCTATTTATTTAAAGGCAGAGAGAATAATATTGTTGACAATTATAGCTCTACTCTCTCATACTACCTAATATTTGTATATATTTTATAATTTATAATGAAAGTATTTTTCACCCAAGTATCAATAACCAGATAAAAGCTAGAAAAAAAAGAACTGATTTAACAAATGATAAATCAGATTTATACAATAAATTGGGAAACCACAAGTGCAGTGGGAGTCTAGTTTGTAGATTTTTTTTTTAAAGAATGTCTTAAATTATAGGTCTTGTTGTAAATAACCTGCTCAGATAGATATTTTAAAATCCATAATGTTGGCTCAACTATTTTCATTTGAAATGAAATAATTTTAAAATATTTATACAGGTGTTTAATCAGGAAGGAGAATTCATGTTGAAGTTTGGCTCAAATGGAGAAGGAAATGGACAGTTTAATGCTCCAACGGGGGTGGCTGTGGATTCCAATGGAAACATCATTGTAGCTGACTGGGGAAACAGCAGGATCCAGGTAAAGTGCTAATTTATTTGTGTGGAGTGATTGGTATTTGTTAAAAGTGGAGGATTAACTGTCCCTGGACCTTAATGTTTTTCATTCTCAATGGTTAGGTCATAAGACCATAGATAATCTCACAAGAAGTGCCAGACTAAGGAAGGTGGAGACGAAAAATGTCAACATATTACCAGAGTGAAACCCTCCCAATCAGGTGTTTGTAACATGTATTCCACAGACCCCCCCCAAAGGGTTTTTGGCTAGAATTCATGAGATCCTTTAAACAAAAATATTATATTATTGTTTTTATTAACTTCTAATTAAAAATTATCATTTACTTTCATTATAAATATAGGCAACAATCACATTCGTTTTTGTAATATCCATAACTTTGTCACTAAGAGAAATCACAGAAATTTTCATATTACAGTTGCAGACATCTCGAATTATCATTTATGCTCATTCAAAATTGTAGTTATTAGTAGGCCCATCACTACTTATTATTTAATGTATTAGTTTAAAAAGCACACATATTACTATAATTAAAATTTTGTAATATTTTATTATATTTTAATATGATTGTTTTCTTTCAAAACACCACATATTTTGTTTCATGTTTTGTTAAATAACCTGAGCTAAAGAGGAAGTCTGAAGGAAAAATTTAAGATATATTGACTGAATGAAAATGCAAATATAGCATATCATATTTTGTGGCATGCTGCTAAAACAGTGCTGAAATTTCCCCCAAGCTTTGTTGAGATTGACATATAACATTGTGTTAGTCAGTGTACAATGTGTTGATTTAATACTCTTATAAAATGATTGCCACTATAGCATTACATAACATCATCATGTCACAGTCACACTGTTATCGGAGGAGTACACGTATGGGATTCCTCCGTTGCTGGTGGGGTTCTTGGGGCGCTGCTGAAATTAGCGCTTTCAGAATTCCCCATGAGAGAATGAGGTGTGGTAAAAGACTTATTTGTTTAGAGAAATATTTCTCAGTTTCCAATGTCCCATTTCCCTTAAACCAGTCCTGAAAGAGGAGCAGCTGTGGGTTCAGCAAAGCCATGTCCAGAGCTTCCTTTCCGTGTTGCAGCCGAGTCCAGTTCAACATTCAGGCTAATTGAAGTCCATTAGTCCATCATGTAGAGTCCACATGGCTATGGGTCACATGGATGAATGCAGGGGAGCACGCCCCTTGCAACATGGGTCAGGTGCAAGCAGCAAGGGAGAGGCCAAGAGCCAAGAACCAAAAGGAGAGAACTCTCTTTGTTCAGAAGTTTAAATAATTCAGTTTCAAGCCCTTGCAGTGGCCATGCCTATTCTGGCCAATTACTTGTTCCCAGGTATGATTGACAGATAGGTAAGCACCTTCCCATGTCACTCAGACCTTATTGGGCATGTGTCTAAACTGCCTTTGCCTAGTCCCTTCCCCCAGCGGTAAGCAGGGAATACACTTGGAGAGTGTTAAATTAGCAAAGCTGTATAAATGGAATGCTATATTAACTAGTCCTCTCTTTACTCCTTTCCTGTTAATAATAGCCAGGTTATTACAACAGTATCCACATAATTACCATTTCTTTTTTTGTGGTGAAAACATTTAGGTCTATTCTCTTGGCAGCTTTCAAGTGCATAATACAGTATTGACTGTTACCACCATCCTGTGCTTTAGATCCCCAGAACTTATTCATCTTCTAACTGGAAGTTTGTACCCTTTGACCAACTTCTCCTCATTTCCCTCACTCCCCAGACCTGGAAACCACCACTCTACCGGAGAGGGAAATTAATATCACTAAATGCTTACATTAGCAAAAAGGAAAAGTTGAAAACCAATAATCTAAGCTCCCACCTCAAGAAGCTAAAAAGAAAGGAGAAAAGCAAACTGAAAGCAAGCAGAAGAAAGGAAACAGTGAAGATAGGATCAGATTGATGAAATTCAAGATAGAAAAACAATAAAGTTGGTTCTTTGGAAAGATCAGTAGAATTGACAAGCCTCTAGCAAGACTGACAAAGAAAGGGAGAAAAGATACAAAATACTAATATCCTATAGACTCTGCAGACTTCAAAAGGATAATAAGGAAATTCTATGAACAACTCCACATGCATCAATTTGACAACTTCGATGAAATGGACCAACTCCTCAAAAAGTACAAACTCTACAACTCACTCAATATAAAATAAATGATTTGAATAACCCTACAATAATTAAGGAAATTTAGTTCATAATTTTAAAACTTCCCCAAAATAAACCTCCAGACTCAGATGGTTTCACTTGAGAATGTTACCAAATGTTTAAAGAAGGTTTAGCATCAGTTCTACACAATTTCTTCCAGAAAACAGAAGACATAGGAACATTTTGCAATTCACTTTCCAGCTTAGCTTCTCATGCACTGATCCCAAAACCAGGCTAAGACAGCACAAAAAAGAAAACTACAGACCACATTCCTCATGAATACAGATGCAAAAATAGTTAACAAAATATTATCAAATAGAATTCAGCCATAAATAAAAATCTCTCGCCCTAGCTGGTTTGGCTCAGCAGATAGAGAGACGGCCTGTGGACTGAAAGGTCCTTGGTTAATTCCAGTTAAGGGCACATGCCCGGGTTGTGGGCTCGATCCCCAGTAGGAGGCGTGCAGGAGGCAGCTGATCAATGATTCTCTCTCATCATTGATGTTTCTATCTCTCCATCTTCCTTCCTCTCTGAAATAAATTTAAAATATATATATATATAATAAATTAATTAATTTTAAAAAACGAGTTTCTTAAAAAAAAATATCTCCATGACTAAGTGGTGTTTATTCCAAGAGTGTATGACTCTTCCAGTATTTGAAAATCCATAAAAAAAAATAAATAAATTGGACTTCATCAAAATTAAAAACTTTTGCCCTCTGAAAGATTCTATTAACAGGATAAAAAGATAAACAATAGACCAGGAGAAAATATTTATAAATTTCATAACTGACAAAGGATTTATACCTAGAATATATGTATAAAGATTCTCAGAATTTAACAGTAAAAGAACCAAATAATCCCACTAGAAAATGGGCAAAAGACATGGAGAGAAATTTCACTGAAGAGGACATACCCATGAAAAGATGTTCCATATCACTATACATGAAAGGAGTGCAAATTAAGACATGATGAGATATTACTACACATATATTAGAATAGCTAAAACTAAAAATATTGACAGTGCCTAATGCTGGCAAGTATACAGACAAACTAGATCTCTTAGACATTGCTAGTAGGAATGTATAATGACAGGCAGGCTTTAAAATCATTTGACAGTTTCTTTAAAATATTGAAAATACATTTATCATACAACCCAGCAGTTGCATTCCTGGGCATTTATCCCAGAAAAATGAGAATGCATGTCCATACAAAGATGTATACATTGTCATTCATAGAAACTTTGGTATAGTCCAAAACTAAAAATAACCAAGATGTTTGTTGACAGGTTAATGGCTAAACAAACTGGTATATCCATACTATGGAATATTACTCCGCAGTAAAAAGGAAGAGACTAATGATGTACTCAACTGCTTAGATGCATCTCAGGGGCATCATGCTGAGTGGAAAAAGCCACTGTTAAAAGATCACATACTGTATGATTCCATTTATGTAACCTTCTTGAAATGTTAAAATTACAGAGAAGGAAAACAGATTAGTGGTCAAGAGTTAGAGATGGTGGCGGAAGGGAGTATGTGAGACTGTAAAGAGGCAGCATGAGGGAGATCTTTGTGATGATAGGATAGTTCTGTGTGATGATTGTGGTGGTGGTTATATGAATCTATACTTGTGATAAAATGATATACTACGACACACATACATCCCAATGTCAGTTTGCTGTGTTTGCCATTGGGGGGAACTGGGTGAAGGGTACACAGGCTCCCTCTTTACTATGTTGGTGGTTTTCTGTGCATCTATAATTATTTCAAAATTAGAAGTTAACAAAAAAATTTAAAAGAAGAAGAAGAATTTAAATATATTTTCATTATTTCAGAATAATAATATCATGAATGGCATTTGGCACTTTGATTGGTTATGAAAAATAATAAAGCTGCTTACATTCTGGGGGAAAAATAACACTAAAACACTATTTTGAGACTGTATAGTCTTTGTCAGACAGTCAAAGGGGTCTATGATACAAAAATTTTTTTGACTTTTTTCTAAATTAAGAATAAAGCTGTTAAATTCTCAAACTGAAGACTTATTTTCTCCATGTAGACACCCGCATGGATCTAAACATGCATTTGCAGATGGGGCTATTCATCTTTGCCAATGTGGCCCTGTGCAAAGCACCTGAGAACCCAGAGTGCACTGTTAAATCTAGTAGCACTCAGATGCCTCTGAGGACCACAATGGTCAGCAATTTAAGTCTGTGATATGTATCTACTTCTCTGAAAAAGGGTTGAGACTATAAATATAACACTAAATACTTTTATTTCTGAAATATGTTTGTTTTGCTTAATTATCCCAGTGGGCATCTACATTTGAAAGAGGCCTTCCATGTCTGATGGTAAGCCAGAAACCCACAGGGAACCAAAGCACTTCTGTGTAGGACCACAGGTCATCAGCTGTGTTGTGACCCTCGTAGCACCTGCGTGGTAATGCTGCCTTCTAGAATGTCTGCTGGGCCAAACACAATGGTCCAAAGAAACCAGCCTGGGCCTTGCGAAGAAGTGTTCCTGATCCTTTCATGTCATCATAGCAGAAGCTTACACAGCAAAAGAAGACCACCTCCTATCCAAATGTACATGCTGAACCATTGTACATGTTGATTTCTTATAATTTACTCTTTTCTGAAAAGAAAAGGAGTAATCTCTATGTTTCATCCCATATTATGACTCAGGACCATTCTTATGTGATCAAGTGGCTTATTTTCCTCACTTATGATTGTGGATAAAAGAGGGATGTAAGGCTAGAAGGGGGTAATATGAAGGTCTGAGTGAAAAATAAGACTGATTCATTTTTTAAGCACCATCCAGGGCAGTGGTTGCCAACCTTCAGACCTCATGGACCACCAGTGGTTCACGGACCTCTGGTTGGCAACCACTGATCCAGGGCATTCTCCTCCAGTCCGACCACTGTAAGATCATAAGTATGATCTGTTGGCTAATGGCATGTTCTTTGTCAGTGACTCTTAGAGAGTGTGAGGAGAAAAAGCAAGGTAAGTGGAGGGAGGTATTGTATATTTGATAGTGACCTAAACAAACCTAGATACACATGCTTTTACAAACATTAGCAAACTATTTCTCATCATATTACTGTAACTTTTCCTGTAACACTCTATTTTTGACAGGTTTTTGATGGAAGTGGATCATTTTTGTCCTACATTAACACATCCGCTGACCCACTCTATGGTCCCCAAGGCCTGGCCCTGACTTCAGATGGCCACGTTGTGGTTGCAGACTCTGGGAACCACTGTTTCAAGGTCTACCGGTACTTACAGTAATGGTGGGCAGCTGGACGGCCCCTTGCAAAGGTCTTGCACTATAAACTGGAATGGATTTCTCGCCGCGGGACCAGATTATACTAGACTTTTCATGCTAGAAGGAATCATTGGTGAATTTTCCAATGTTATTTCTGAATGTAACAATTTCCTTAAAAACTGCATATTTGATTTCTGTAATTGACCTTTAGGGTTAAAAAGAAACTATAAAAACTGCAAAGTTTTACACCTGTGAACTATGGCTTATAGAACAGGGATGTATGTAGTTAAACCAATTGTGCAAATCAAGTAAGCATTAAAAAAAAAAAAATACCTGGGAGATTTAAAGGTATTTGTTAAGCCTGTGAATGGCAGCCTTTGCACAGAGCTTCCAAAAACAAAACAGAACAAAACAAAAACAAAATCTGTTGTAGTTATATACTTTAACCTCGGTCACAAACCTGGGGAATCTCCTAACCTCACTTTTACACTTGGTATTACTCTTGTGACATTTTTTTGGCTATCAATAACTACATATAAATTACTTTAGAAAAAAAAAATAAGACCGTCTTGCAAAAATCCTCTCATCTGGGATTAGCAGGCCTCTGAGTTGAGCACTTAAAAATAAATGCAAACTTTCTATCCTTCCTGGGCTAGATCGAAGATCCGTTTTTGAGTTCTTTTCACCTTCTCTCTCCTAATCACCTTGTCTTGAAAAACAAAGTACATTTTTCAGGGAAACCTGAAACTCCTAATTCTTTGAAAAGCATATTATAATAGTAATGCTACCTGTTGGTAAACAAACAGCCCAACTCCGGATCAATGCACTGGATGTAATCAAGAAAAAGTTATGTTTTATGTGCCATGTTCTCACATGTGTCTCTCCTCTTCCACTTCATGAAAGCGAAAGCTTTACCTCCTGCAAAATGTCAGCACATGTAGTAGGACACCAGTATCCTAGGACAGAGAGCCATAAGTAGCCCTTCGGAGGACGGATGGTGTCAACCAAAGGCATGTGACTGAGTAATGGTTTCCCCTTAGAAAGCAAGTGTTACCAAAGTTGTGAAAGCGTTACAGGTAAGGGCATGTTATGGTTATTTATCATTGTCTAATGAATAGTAGAGGCATTAAAGGACTATGTATTCATGATTAGGGTAAGGTAGATTGTATCATATATATCTCTATAGATAGCTGAATCTTTGGTGTATTGAAATATAGGCAGCACTCTGAAAGACAGAAGCATTGTCCAGCCTTCTTCAGCACATTCCTTTACAGAGCAGCTTCAAGCCATCCTGTCCTAGTAGAACAAGCATCTAAAGCAGGTTTAATCTTTGCCATTTTCCAGGAATGATGGTATCGGCTGACTTTGCATCAGAAAATGACCTTCTGGTCTTTCAAAAAAACAAAAACAGGTCAAAAGAGAAAAGTTAAACTTGAATTACATTTAGACGAAGTATAAATGCATTTTGAAAAACACTAAGAAGAATTTAGTTGGTCATTAATCTGTCATTGGTACTGTAAAATAAGATGTGGTTTATTTTCACTGTTTAATTTTCTACTCAGTTCTACCAAATAGGATGTCATGTTTGGCATTTTCGATAATGACTTTGGGATCTTTTTCACTGAAAGCACCTTAGAACTGTACTATAAAACATTTCCCATATGTATAATTATATGAATGTGATGTTTACTGCTTTTTAATTTATAATTCAGCCCCTCTCTTATATAGGATTTTTTTTTTTTAATTTAGAAGGGAAATCTAGCTACTTCCAGTTGTCTATCAAATTTATGCCCAAATCAACCTCTGAAAAATTTTTTTTTCAGAAAGATTTACACTTAGATTTAGTATATCTTTAGTTAGGTAGAGTTTTCAAAATATTGAGATTTTGATAAAGTTATAAAATTCAGTAACATTTTTAGAATGTTAAGACACTGTTTCCTAACGTGAGTGGAATAAGTCTTTGAATTTAAATCTTCATATTTAATGAGTGCCTACTAGGAGCCAGGCTGTTCTTGGCACTGGGGACTTAGTGATGGAGGAAACAGACAAAATTCCTGCCCCCTTGGAACTTACACTCTAGGGAGGGAATTTCATTTTGCTCTTTATTAATATTCTGCATAAACGATAAGCTAGACTTCTGATAGCTCCTAGACTATTTAAAAGAAACCTTTTAAAAATTGGTTAAATTCATTTTAGTTTATTTCCACAAGTAAAAAATGGCTTCCTATTTAGATTCTGTCACAGGCTATTGATATTAAGACTAATTTACTTAAAGATTTTTTTGTGTGTGTGCACAACATTTAAATTATATGTGTGAATTTAGAAATTAAGCAGCTATCATACAATATAATGCTGGATATCTCAATTAGTAGATTGAAGACAAAGCTAATTTTTTTTACATATCAATATTGACACAAACTGGAATGAAAGAAAAGGTACTTTGATTCAGACCTGTTTAGCTGTTACTAAAACACATGCACTCCAGGAAACACTATATTCCCCCCCAAAAATAGTAATCATGTATGTTAAAAGATAAATAACATTTCGTATTTGGATACATATGTGCATTTACTGTATTTCTTGGTAAGCATCTTTTAGGGGGCAAAGTGCTGCTAAGATACAAATAGACAAGATTTAAGTGAAATTTTGTCACATTCTATGGAAAATGGTTTCTGGTAAACTGAGAAGGATATTTAAAGTAAGTGACTTTCTTCTGGGCTACCATTATTGCTTGATTTCTCTTTGTCAAGTGTACAGAACCTGTCATACATTCATGATAAGTAGCACTGAAAAATTAGCCATTCAAATTTCCCCTGGGCACTCTGGTAAAATATTGCCAGTAAGAATGTAAAGGTCAGTGACAATGCATCTCTTCCCAGTACAGACCTCCCCTGCTGGACACGGGTGGTAAAGATCACTTGACCATTCAGAAACACATGAATAAAAAGCCTTTATGGCTTTGCCATTTTTTAATGGTACTTAGTATTTTGATCAAACGTTCATCTCTAGTAACTAAACAAGTCCCCAAGTTTCCTTATTTTCATTTATTTCTTGACTAGATTTGAGGCAAGTAAATACTACAGGCCCATGAAACTAGAACACACTTGCTTCTACACTAAATATACAGGGTATGTCCTAGCATGGAATTAACTGGAATAGCAGTACACTAGCAAGTGACTATGGATCCTTAACATTAAGGGTTCACACGAATGCTTTGGCAGTGCCTACTGAGTTAATTGGAGGCAATGCCACATAACCATCAGGTCATCTGTAGATTGCTTCAAATGGGAAAAATCTTTTTGTACATTTGGACTCTACAGTATCCTCTCTATTCACCAGCTCGTGAAAAGGAAGGAGTATTTTTAGTTTAATAATTTTTAAAAAGACATTTCCAGGTAGGGTAAAACTAAAGCTATTTGCTGCAAACATTATCTAAGTTGTAATACTGTTGCATTCTGTAAACGTTGCAGGGTTTTAAAATTTACAATTACTTTAATATTTTTGATAACTAGGAATCTAGTATTGCCATAAAGGAACTAAGTGCCCATTAAAGATTTGTTTGGTATAAATAATTTTTTGTTTGTTTTAAATGACAGTAAGCTACAAATCATGGTGTTAACCTTAAGCGTTCCCAAGATGAATTGTGTGGCAGTGATCGTGTGGTTGGTTTGTGGAGAACGTATGAAAGCTATTACTATTCTAAAATCGATTGATAAACTGGCTATGTTGTTCCAATGAATGTACAGCATTTCCATTAACCTTTGAAAGCAGCACAGCCTTAAACTCAATGCTTTTGCTTTGTGACTCGGAATGTTTTGTCATCAACCAGAGTGTATTCTTGTAATAGAATTCTTTATATCGTTCTCAAGCCTGGCCTTTCAGTCCTATGTATAAGTAAACAGTTTTTTGCTTCCTTTTTTTCTTCGTTTTAAATTTTGTACATTCCACCTGTCTAGGCCTGTTTCATACGTCCTATGTATAGAACACGGAGCCTCGCGCTCTCTGACGTTGATTCTGTTTGATGTATTCTCATTTGTTCTTTTATGAATCAAAATGCTGACTGCCTATTTAAAGAAAAGAAAAAACGCTGTGCATCGAAGTGTTTGTATGTTCGTAGCTGCATACGTACCACAGTATTTTGGATGCTTTTAGTGTACAATAAAACTTTAATTCTGTCTTGAAACATAGGAGAAACAAGATTCATGCGTATTATCTTTACCATGCACAAAAAATCTCAAATCACTATAATAAAGTTTGTTTTCTCCGTTTCCAGGGTGAATGTTTATTTAACATTGTCTCTTTTCTAAGGTAGGGCAATGAAGGAATGTTCTAGAATTTGTGGAAGGTAGCCATCCCTCGAACACCTTAAACTAGTGAGAAGGTTCCGCCCCACCCCGGCCGCCAGGGGTCGCTGCGCGCCTTCGGGGCCAAGGTCGGTCACTCCCACCGCTTCCCTTCCGTCGCTCCGCCCCCAGGGCGGGGTTGGCGCCAAAATCAAACCCTCCTGGGCTTGCCCCGCCCCTCGCCTCCCGCGCAGGCCCTGCCGCCCCCGGAAGACGCCTGGGCTGCGCCATGGTAAGAGCTGAGGCCGGCTCCGGGGTTCCCTTCCACCCTAGTCTCCGGCTGCAGGAGGCCCCGATGGGCTTCGGGTCGGGTGCTCCGCCCTGGGCCTCACTCGGAAAGGCCGCTAGGTAGACAACCTGGTCCCCCCGCCCTTTCCGGCCCACGCGGTCCAGAGCGCACGCCGCCCACCTGCTCCGCCGCCGTAGCGGGACAGCGCCGGGACCACCGCCCCCGGCGCCCCGGGGCCGCGGACTCCCGCCTGCTCCGTGCCCCGCTGCATCCCGCGGCTGGCGGCTGTCTCCCGGGCGGGTGCGGTTAGACCCCGGCACGTTCGGGAGCGTGACCCGAGCATCGCAAACGCTGCCCTCTGTCCGGGGCACCTCGGGTCACTTCCGAGCCGGTGCCCCTGCTCCCCGACTGCCACCACCTAAGTGCAGCCCCTTAAAGAGAACCCGAGACCAGGCAGGACGCCCTGGGTCCCAAATGCCTCTCTTGCTCTTTGACCATTGAGTGGTCTTATGCATCGCAACGGGTAGAGTACGTTTCCGAATTGCTCTCAATTTCATAATAACCCAGGGAATCTTCACTTAAGGTGATTTCTTTGAAAATCAGTTGTTTTTTCCCCCCAAAGGCACGCATCTCCCTTTGGGGCCGCGGCGGACAGCTGGTGGGGAGGGAGCTGGTCGCTTTATTAGGGACGCACCTAGGGGGGCTCCAGATACTCTGTGAACTAATGTCTTTGTGGTCATCAAGTCATTTTCATAAATCTTCAAAGTTTCATGCTGGCTTTTTTTTTTTTTCCTGCTTCTGTTGGCAGACGATCAACACCTAATTAAACAGATCTAAGATTTTAATATCTTAATTTAGTTAAGTGGCCGTTATTTTTGCCGAGCTAATGGTAGACAAGGATTTAGGTTGTACACTGTTTATTTGAAGATTCTTGTCCAGATGTAATTATAGCTGATAACGGCCTCTTTGTGGTTAAACTACCATCCCAGCCACCTGGGCATGACACGATGTAAGAAGCCAAACAGGACCACGCTTAAATCTGTTACCAGGGCTCTGTGGTGTCATATTTCTCTATGGAGTTGTTGGCCCAATAAAACTGAATACTGATAACTATCACAAATGCATTAACTTCGTCCCTTTACCCAATCTCTCTCGACTCACAAATCACCTAATATTTAATGTTAACTCTTTTCAGATGCTTACCTCTGATAATGGAGAAACATGAAACAAATTAGAAAACTTTTTGTAAGCTCTACCCTTCCTATTTTTTGTTAATGATTAAGAATTAAATTTAGCATTCTTTTAATCAAAGATGACTTTCCTTCTCTTTCCTGGTTATGAATTAATAGCTGTTTTGACTTGGTCGGGCTTGCTCAGTAAACAGTTATTTTAAGTCCAGACATATATTTGGGAAGTGGAGAAATGCAGAGTATCCTGCCACTTCTGAGGGTAGCAGATACCTCCTTTGGATTTTGCAACTTTTTATTGTAATTGATCAACAGGGCTGACTTTAGGAATTCTGTAACTCCTAATTGGAGAAGGTTACTTTTGTTGTCCTCAAGTCAAGTTTTGAGTCCCCTTACTAATTTGAAGACATCTCTAATTTATAGTGTCAGGAGATTTTCTTTAATCTTAAGTATTAAGTAAATGAGCTTTTAGATGGCATGGTTCTGAAATTAAGGCCTGGCCTTTACGTCTGCTCTGTCTAACCCGGCACTAAGTTCTGGAAAGGCAAAGGCAGTTCATGTTTGAAGATTTCCAGTCTGCTGAGACAAGTAAACACATCTTTTCATCTGTAGTGATGAAATGAAATTGTATTCTGGGAACATGTGGAATGACACGCAGCCCAACCTGTGAGCTCAGAGAAGTTAGAGAATGCATAACTGAAGCCTTGGGAGACTTTTTGGAGTTTCCAATAGGTGAGAGGAGAAGGTGTTTTAGGTAGAACAACATTTTTAAAGGCACCAAAATGGGAAAGAACCTTCTCTGTGCGGAGAATTACAAGTAGTTTCTGTATTACAGCTCAGATTGCTTAGCTCTCCAGGTTTTCATGTAAAATTTGAGATGAGGAGTGGTACCTATGAGAGTAGACGGGCCAGGTGAAAGAGGGCCTGTGCGTATCTTTCCAGGGTGTTGGAGACTTCTGGATGGTTGGGAGCCGCTGAAGGCTTTTGACAGTGCAGAATGTGGACTTAGAAGGTGCAACCAATTGTGCTTAGTGGGCTGCAGCTGTGTTGCAGGAGACAGATAATGAAGGCCTGAATTGAGGTAGAGGTGGTAGGCATGGAGCAGACTGTAGATTTGTGAAATAGTTAAGCACTGAAATGGGCAGAAGTTGGTGATTGGTTCGATGTGGGATAAGATGAAGAGACTAGGATAACTGCCAGGCTGCTGCTCTGGCCTGGGTAACTCGGGGGTATCTAACTGAACTCAAGATCTACAACAGCTGGTTTGGCGAGTAGCCATGGGAGAGGAGGAGTTCAGTTCAGACCTCCTGAGTTTGAAGTCTGTCCAGCAGGCAGGTAGATACAGGAGATCGAAGCTCAGGAACACACTCAGGGACTCATGTAAAGATTTGAGGACCTGGCGTGTTAGTTAAAACCGTGAAAGCAGTTGAGATCAAAGAAAAGGTGTGAGGAGAAGAGTGAATCAATAGAGAACCCTGGGGAACCACCGTGTTTGAGAGTAGACAGAGGAAAAGGAGAAACAAACTTTAAGGGTACTTATTTTACCCATATGACTCAAGGAAGGCAGGATCATTTTATTGCTATGAAGATGAGTGGTGAGTTCTAGGACCTGCAACAGAATAAAGACTCATACTCTGGTATATGTTCAGATGGCAATTCCAAATCCTCCCCAGGTGTCATGGGCTCTCATTTTCTGATGGAGTTTCTGGTTGGATATGGTCGATCTTTAATTGTTGTTCTATTTATTTCTGCATTTGTAGTGGTTCGATGTGTTTTAAACTTATTTTTTATGTGCAATGTTTGAGAAAGATGCAGATGTTTCTTAAAAAACATTAGTGCAGAGTCCTCTGTTAGAACACTAGAAGATGATGGTTCTCGTTCTCTTCTGTTATTTTCTGTGAATCTTTGAATTGAGGAAATTTGGCTTTTTTTTTTTCACCCTTTATTTTGGACTGTGTATACAATATATAGTAAAATTTATTATTAACATGCATTTTAGTTACATATTATCTTAATTTCAGGTTGGCTAAAAGATAGTTAGAAGATGATAGTAACCTGACATGAGCTCCATTTTCTACTTGGATAGGTTTTCCTTCCTCCAGCCCACCCTCCACAGCACTACTACAACTTTCTTACTAAAATGTAATTCTAATCTGTCACTCCCTGCTTTAGAAATTGTGCTGTAGCTGCTCATTGCGTAGAATAAAGTCTGCTCTCTTTGGCTGGACAATCAGCCTTCCATCATCTGGCCCCCAGTATTTATTACCATTTATTACCAGTTCTGGTCCAGTTCTGGTCCTTTCTCACCCTACCTGCCACTCCCTGCACATGCGCCATACAGTCATCATCCAGAGCCTTTCCGGAATAGCCCATGTACTTCTATTACATTGTGCCTGTATATGGTCGTCCCTGGACACCTTTCTCACCATTTCTCAACTCACCAAAATCCTCCTCATCTCCGACTTTCCTAGTGAACTCTCCCTCCCTCCCTGAGTGGAATGAACTCATTCTGACCTGGTAACAATTCAGTCTGTTCTGGGTAACAAATTGTGCATGTTCCTGTTCATCAATTACACATAGTTATATCTATGTATTTTCTTTGACAGATTGTAAGACTATCGAAGGTAAATACAGTGACTTGCCCCTGGATCATTTGAAAAATAGTGAATTGATACAGAATGCCAGGCTCTGTCTCAGTCACAGTTTTTACTGAACTGGCAGCACCTACCGCAAGGCTTGACCTATAATCATAGAATAGTTCAAATCAGTCTTGAGGCCTGGCTGTGACCATTATCAAGCCTGTTGGTACCAGGCAAGATCATACATGAAATTTCTGGTAATGTTTCAGACCACGTTGTTTTAAAATGCAGTGTTTAAAAAAATTCAGTGTCTACTTTTTAAATTTTGTGCTTTAGTCGAAGAAAAAAGGACTGAGCGTAGAGGAAAAAAGAGCCCGCATGATGGAAATATTTTTTGAGACGGTAAGTCATTTTCCTTAAGATTTTTAGTATTTTGCATAATTTTTTCCTTACATATATGTCATCCAGTGTTAACTGTATCTTTTTTTTTTTAATCTCACCCGAGGATATGCTTTTTCATCGATTTTAGAGAGAGCAATGGAGAGAGAGAGAGAGAGAAACATCGATGTGAGAGAAAAACATTGATAGTTTGCCTCTAGCATGCACCCTGACTAGGGATCCAACCTGCAACCTGGACATGTGCCCTGACTGGGAATGAAACCTGCCACCTTTTGTGTACGGGCCTACACTCCAGCCAACTGAGCCAGACCAGCTAGGGCTTAACTGTACCTTTTTTTTTTTTTTATTAGAAATCAGTACTCGCCAATTTCCTGAAGAATGAATAAAGTGCTGCAAATATTTGTGGTGTTTGTGAGCTATGGGATATGGAATAATCTTATCCCAGTGTTCACAGAGTCTCTTCTATCCAGACTATCCTATACACTGGACCCAGAATTATATTTCTGAAGCATATATTTGATTGTGTCCTCTTTCTGCCTGAAACCAATAATAAGATTAGCCCACATCTAGTGAGTATCCCCTAGGTACCAGTTGGCCAGGGTGAGGGGCTGTGGGTGGTTGGCCAGCCAGCCCCACCCCCTGGTCAAACTCCCAGTCAAGGGGACAATTTGCATATTAGCCTTTTATTATATAGGATTACATACTAGACATAATTGTATGTGCAATACAGCTGGCAGTGTAGTAGGTTTGTTTATACCAGCATCTCCACAACACGTGAGTAACCTGCACTGTGAGATGGCTAGCTACAACATCACTAGGCGATAGGAATTTTTCAGCTCTGTTATAATCATACTAAAGGCCTGATGCACGAAATTCGTGCAAGAGTAGGCCTTCCTTCCCCCAGCTCTGGCACCCAAGACCTGGGCTTCCCTCCAGCTTCTAGCAGGGACCCGGGCAGCCCCAGCCTCATCCGGAAGGACATCCAGTCTAATTAGCATATTATGCTTTTATTATTATAGATGGCATGTTGACCGAAAGGTCATTATGCAATGCATGACTGTAATTGTATTAATTGACTGATTTCAGTTCCTATATTCCCATATACAGGGTGTTCCCCCAAAATGTATACACACTTTGAATGATTATAAAGTCAGTATTTATTACCATACAGTTCATTTTCAAAATTTAAAGGAATCTATAGAAATGAATAATCTTTTTTTGTCAATGCTTGTTTTTAAACTGATGACTGTTCTGGTCCAGGCACTGCTGATAATATGAAGCAGTGGAATCGCAAACATCAAGAATCATTTTGGCCCTAGCCGGTTTGGCTTAGTGGATAGAGCGTCAGCCTGCAGATTGAAGGGTTCCGGGTTTGATTCCAGTCAAGGGCACATGCACAGGTTGCAGTCTCGATCCCCAGTAAGGGGCATGCAGGAGGCAGCTGATCAATAATTCTCTTTCATCACTGATGTTTTTCTCTCTCCCTCTCCATTCCTCTCTGAAATTAAAAATAAAAATAAAAATTTCGTTTGTTATTTTTGCACCCTTGGTTTGTCAATTGTTGCCAGTTTTGTATCATAAACTTTATTTTTTATGTATCCTGATTTTAAAAAGTCTAGTGGCACTTTAGGATAAATTTTCTTTGTTCAAAGCTTAGTCTGGCTTTACCCATCATTTTAAACCCATTAAACCTGAAAAGGAGTGAAAATTAAGTTATCAGCTGTTATAGTGTGTATACATTTTTTGGGGACACGTTATATAGTCATTCATATGAATACATGTATGTGTATATTTGAAGTTGCTAATGTACTACAAAAAGAATTCTTTGGCCCTAGCCTGGTTGGCTCACTGGATAGAGCGTCGGCCTGGGGACTGAAGGGTCCCAGGTTCGATTCTGGTCAAGGGCATCTACCGTGGTTGCAGGCACATCCCCAATAGGGGGTGTACGGGAGGCAGCTGATCAATGTTTCTCTCTCATCGATGTTTCTGACTCTCTATCCCTCTCCCTTCCTCTCTGTGAAAAATAAATAAAATATATTTTTAAATAAAGAATTCTTTGCCTGTTAATGCTTAAGAACATGCTAACAGTATAGCTCAATGATAGAGAACTTGTACCTGAAGTCTGTTTCACCTAATAACTTTGTGACTTTAAGGAAGCTATTTAACCTAAGTCTCAGTTTTCTCGTCTATTAAGGAGGTTGATAATAACTGTACCCAGCTCACAGTGTTGGTATAAGAATTAAATGAGGTAATCTATATACAACATTATAATGCCCAGGTCGTAAGTGCTTACTTAAAAGTTATCTAGTGGTAGCTTACACACATATATTTTTTAAGGGCTAGAATCATTGTGTTCATCTGTCCTTCAATATCTCTGTTCAATGCTGGGGAAAACTAGTATATACTTGAGACCATTTTCTCTGTCCACTTAAGTGACCACATTTTAGTTCTGAAGCTAGTTCTTTGCAAGCTCATTTGTTTGCACAGCAACCCCACTGGGGCAACCAGTATATCTGGGGTTCTTCCTTGATGACCACATATCATATAGGCAGATATCTCAGTGAGTTCATGTCCTTTATCCAGGGAATCTGAAGTATTTGCAAATAGATTTGATTAATTGATTTTTTAAAATGCATTAGACACTAAAGTCAGTAATTTATTGCATCTTCTCTGAGACCTTAACAGTATTATCTTTAAACAGTTTATTCCCAGATGTGCAAAAATTGATTTCACACCCTAAGATCAATGACTTCGCAGTTTCCTTAATTTAGTAAATCTTTAAGTGTAGTGAGATGAAGTTACTTTTTCCAACATTTTATTATGAAAGAATTTTACAGTGATACCCATGTATCCCACTTCTAAATTCTACCATTAACATTTTACTCTACTTGCTTTATCACTTATATATTCATCTCTCCACTCCTTTATCCATCCATCAATTGGTCTTTGGTGGGAGGATGTATACCCAGGTACCAGTCTTTGGTCAGGTATATGTTTTATTAATATTATCTTCTAATCAGTATTTGTGTTTTCAATTTCTTAATAGTACCCTTGGATAAGCAGAAGTTTTAAATTTTTAGGAAGTCTAATTTTCATCATATTGAAGTTTCCTTTTTAAGTTCATTTTAGAATAAGTAGATCCCTGCTGAAACCGGTTTGGCTCAGTGGATAGAGTGTCGGCCTGCGGACTGAAGGGTCCCGGGTTCGATTCTGGTCAAGGGCATGTACCTTGGTTGCGGGCACATCCCCAATAGGGGGTGTGCAGGAGGCAGCTATCCATGTTTCTCTCTCATTGATGTTTCTAGCTCTCTATCCCTCTTCCTTCCTCTCTGTAAAAAATCAATAAAATATATTAAAAAAAGAAAAGAATAAGTAGATTCCAGATTTCAAAACAATCATCACAATAATTACCTTCTGATTGCTGAGTACTTCCATCTTAAATATTTTATTTTGGTTATCCAAGTTTTTTTTCATCACTTTAACCAAGGCTTATTACAAAAAGAAAAGAGTAACTGTAAGATTAAATATTCTATATATACATAGGTCCCATAATGTTTTAATTTGGTGGACAAGCAACATGTATAAAAAAATGATTGATAGGCAGCCATGAATATATAATTTTCCTATTTTTTAAGTGTAGCTCTCCATGAAACTAAATATAAACAATTCTTGAAAGTTGTCTGTTTTGTTTTTAGTTGGAACTGCTAAATCTGTAATGTATGATATATGCTAAGCAAAATACTGTTTTTGTTTTCTTAAAATCCGTGTCAGAGAAGCTAGAGTATCTCGTGTTAACAAATGATTCATTGTAACTAGTTTTTATACTTCAGTGGGAAGCTGTTCTTCAGTTACTCTTAAGATTTGTATGTCCATGCAAAACCTGTCCATTTTAACTTCTATGGTATTACACAAGATAATTGCAGTTTCTTCTGGCTCCAAAATGCTTGATTCTATTGCATTGTTCATTTCCAGGTATAGTTTTTTTAGTACATTGTTTTATGTATGAACAGAATTATGGTAAATAAAAGTATATAGCAGAAAATAAATACATGTTTTTCATTTCTTTTTAAATTTTTTTTTTAAAACAGAAAGATGTATTTCAATTAAAAGACATGGAGAAGATTGCTCCCAAAGAGAAAGGCATTAGTAAGTATCAAAGATGTGCCAAAATATGTAGGGAAATATTGGTCCTTTTTTCTGCTACAGTCTTTCACTTTATGAAACATAAATTTCTAGGGATGAATGTTTGTAAATGTATAATGTGTAATATATGCATTAAACAAATGTATAGTGACACAGATCCATCATTATGGTATTATACAGAGCATTTTCACTGCCCTAAAATTCCTCTGTGCTCTGCCTCTTTACTTCTTCCTCCCCCCTCATAAAGTCTTTACATGAGGTCTTTGTGCCATGGCCATGATTTCTGTGTTTGGAGTATCTGCTCTAGGAAAATTGAAATGGAGTATGCATGTATGCCCATGTACACATATATATGCATACATGCAAATATACACATTTATCTACTTATGGGCATAATTTACTTCGAAAGAAGTAAAAACTGTTCATGTATGTTTTAATATTTGTTAAATGTTACTTTTTGTCTTTACCTGGTGTATTCATTTTCTGTTGCAGCAAATTACCACAAATTGGGTAGCTTAACACAATAGAAATTTATTCTCTTAGTTCTGGAGACCAGAAGTCAAAAATCAAGGTGTCAACAGAGTTGGCTACTTTTGGAGGCTCGGAAGGAGAACCCATTTCACATTTCTCTCCTACCTTCTGGTGGCTGCCAGCAGAGCTTGACTTACAGACACATCATTCTAATCTCTGCCTCTGTCTTCACATGGCCTTCCCCTTTGTTATCTCCCCTTCTGTCTCTTACAAGGACACATGCCATTGAATTTGTGATCCAGCCAAAATCCAGGTTGATTTCATCTGCAGATCCTTAATTATACCTGTACAGATGCTTTTTCAAATATGATCACATTCACAAGTTCTGGGGGTTATCTTTTGGTCACTATTAAACTCATTACATAGGATACATATTTTTTTACTTTTTATTTTTCAATATATTTTTATTGATTTCAGAAAGGAAGGAAGAGGGAAGGAGATAGAAACAGCAATGATGAGAGAGAATCATTGATCAGCTGCCTCCTGCACGCCCCACAACTGGGCATATGCCTGACCAGAAATTGGACCATGACTTCCTAGCTCATAGGTCAATGCTCAACCACTGAACCATGCTGGCCGCACTGGATACATACTTTTTAAACCTTTCTGATTACGTAAACTACATGCTTATTTTAACAGATTTGGAAATTATAAAGAATATACTGAAAATAAAAGTTGTTCATGAGATCATCACTGTTAACATTTTGGTGTGTTTTGATGTCTTATATTTAGGTTCTATTTGTCTTTGTATGTATGTATCTGTCCATTTCTCTGAGAAAGAGCTATGCTGCATATACAGTTTTGTGTTTATGTCTTTTTTCATATACCATATCATTCACATTTACCTATGTCATGTGCTTTTAAGAAAATTATGTACAACACCCACGTCTCTTAATGTTTAATTCTTGACTACTTACCATGCCATGATTTGCTTAGCCTGTTACCCATTGTTGAACATCTACGTTGTTCGCAAATTTTGCTGCTAAATTTAATGTGCAATTAACATGCTATCCATAAACTTTTTTCTAAAAGACTTTTTATAGAGTAGTTTTAGATTCACAGAAAGATTGAAAGGAAGGTACAGAGATTTCTCATATATTTCCTGTCTCCCACTCCCAATATGCATAGCTTCTATTATCAACATCACTCAACAGTGGTACATTTATTACAATTGATGAATCTGCATCAACACATCATAATCACCCAAAGTCCATCATTTACATTAGGGTTCACGCTTGGTGTTGTACATTCTATGGGTTTGGACAAATGTATAGTGACACAGATCTATCCTTATGCTATTATACAGAGTACTTTCACTGCCCTAAACATCCTCTGTGCTCTGCCCATTTACTCCTTCCTCTCTCCCTCATAAATTTTCCCCATATCCCATGTTACTTCAGAAGGAAATAGAATAGAAAATAGAGACTTGTGCAGTTTTAGGCTTTTTATATGTATTCTCAAATTACCTCAGGAAAGGCTATATCAAATTAAACTCACATTCATTTCTTAGAACTGTGTTTTCACTTTTAGAAGTTTTTGACACTTCATTTCAGTTTGTACTTCTTTACAAGTGAGGTTGAATGTGACACATATTTGAGGTCAATTTTATTTATATATTAAATCTTTAATTTTTAAATAGATTTTATTATATTTGGGGATCTGCTATTAGGAAAAATTAAAATGGACATTAAAATATGGGTAATTTCTTGGTATAGTTTTATTTAATAGAAAATAAGAATTTTTGATGAATTTTCAAGTATTTGTGAAATATGGCTTTGTATTTTTTACATGCTATTTTTTAAAATGTTTTTCTGATTTTTAAACTTGTTCAGTTTATTATTTATTATTTATTTTTCATAATAGTTTTATTTTCGTTTTCTTGGCAGAAATGGCAATATGTATATATTGTTGGAAAAAGAAAAACGAGTAAAAAGAAAGAAAGAAAAATTGCCTCTAAACCTGTTATTCAAAATAGCCACTGTCACATTAGTGTATACTGTCATTTAAACTTATTTGACACAATACATTCTATATTACACATTTTGAATATATATATATGCCATGCCATTAAATATTTTATAACATAACTTTAATGATTGCATATATTCCATTACAATAAAATACTTTTAACAGTCCAGTTATTGGACTGGTTCCCAACTTTTTACTATTGAAAACTACTTTGATAGGCATCCTTATGCATACCCATCATTGTTTTCTTTGGCTGAATTTATAAAACTGGAATTTCTACACAAAAGGCCTGCATAAACCTATAGCTTTAGATGCATGCTGCTGTGTTTTCCACCCATGTTGCGAGTACCCATTTTCCTGAACCCTTTATTTTTTTAGTGTTTTTGATAGTCAAAATATTAAATCTCATTGCTTTATTTTACTTCTTTAATTATTAATGTGGTTCAACATTGTCTTGTTTATTGACCATGTATATTTTATAGATGCCCATCGATATACTTTCGTTTTTCTGTTGCAGTATTGGGCTTTTTTGTTACTATTTTTGAAAGCTCTTTATTTATTAAATTATTAACTCTTGACCTATAATATTTGTTGTATTTCCCCACTTATTGGCCTTTTAATTTTATTTATGCTATATCTTTAAAAATTATATCTTTTAGCTGCTATGTCAGTGAAAGACGTTCTTCAAAGCTTAGTTGATGATAGTATGGTTGACTGTGAGAGGATTGGAACCTCTAATTATTATTGGGCTTTTCCCAGTAAAGCCCTTCATGCGAGGAAACGTAAGTTGGAGGCTCTGGAGTCTCAGGTAAGCCACCACAGTTAAAAAGTATACATTTGCTTTGTAAAATAAATTTATTTTACTTAATCTTTTCAGTTAGTGGCCTCTGTTAAATTTTTCACATATATTATTTGACTCAAAGTCTAAAGATAATCAACGTCTCTTTTTCCCATCAGAATCTTAGAATGTTTTAACTTTCATCTTCCTACATGCCATAATATTGTTATCTAATACTTTAGATCCTTTTAGATTTACAGAAAAAGTGATGGGGAGGTTCAGAGGGTTCTCTAATACCCACCCCCTTCTCCCTACCAAATGCACATCTTGTATTAGTTTCTGTGTAGAAATTTGCTTTCATCTCTCTTAGGAATTGCTGTGTCATATGATAACACTAGAGGCCCAGTGCACAAAATTTGTGCAGGGGTAGGGTCCCTTGGCCTGGCCAGTGATCATGGCCGATCAGATTCCCCGCCTCCTGGCCTCCCCGCCTCTTCCTTCCCTCGCTCCCTCAGCGCCCCACTGCCACCCCCTGGGGATCAGCGCATGTCATAGCGAGCAATCAAACTCCTGGTCTCCCAGTCAAACTCGCGAGGGGACAATTTGCATTTGGCCTTTTATTATATAGAATTATGCTTAACTGAAAAACTTCAGACTGTTTTCTAAGGAGTTGCACTATTCGGCATTCCTACCAATTTCATCACTTTCTCACCCAAACTTGTCACTACCTGACTTTTTGACTCTAGCCATTTCATTGATATCTCATTATTGTTTTGATTTCCATTGCCTTGATGACTAAGGATGTTGAACATCTTTTCATGTGTCTACTGACCATTTGTATATCTTTCTTAGAGACCTATCAGTGCAGATCCTTTGCCCATGTTTTATCTCTTAAACATGATGCCACATTTTTTTTCCTGAGGAAATGACATGCATATTCATCACTCAGCAATTTTTTATTTTTTAATAATATATTTTCATTGATTTCAGAGAGGAAGGGGCAGAGAGAGATAGAAACATCAATAATGAAAGAGAATCATTGATTAGTTGCCTCCTGCACACTGGGGATTGAGACTGCAACCGGGGCATGTGCCTTTGACCTGAATCGAACCTGGGACCATTCAGTCTGCAGGCCGAAGCTCTATCCACTGAGCAAAACTGGCTACGGCCATCACTCAGCAATCTTTTTAGAACTGCTTATATTTCTTATATTTAAGGTTTATAAATTGATGTTTGACACATGTATACATTCATGAAACCATCACCACAGTCAAGATAATGACTTCCCATCACACCAAAAAGTTTTTTCATTCCCCTTTTCAGTATTTCTCTCCTGCCCACTGTTCCCTTACCCTATCTCTAGACAAGTACTGATCTGCTCCCTGTCACTATGCATTAGTTTATATTTCCTAGAATTTTCTATAAATGGAATCATACCGTATGTATTCTCTTTCCTGGATTCTTATACTCAGCATAATTATTTTAAGATGTATCCATGTTGCTGTGTGTATTAATCATTCGCGTTTTATTGCTAAGTGGCATTCTGTTGTATGGATGTACAACGGTTTGTTTACCTATTGATGGACATTTGGGTTATTAGAAATAAAGCTTCTATGAATATTTATATATGTCTTTGTATGAACATTTGTTTTCATTTATAATGGGTAAATATCAGAATGGAATAGATAGATCATAGGGTAGGAGTGGTTTAACTTTTAAGAGATTGCCAAACTGTTTTCCATAGTGTTGTGTTATTTTATATTCCCACTAGCTATGTATCAGAGTTCCAGTCCCTCCATATCCTGATTAATACTTGGTATGATACCTATTATAGTAAGTGCATAGTGATATCTTGTGGTTTTAATTTCCATTTCCATAGTGACTAATAATCTGAGCATCCTTGCATGTGTTTGTCATCCATATATCTTCATTGATGAAGTGTCTTTAACAGATCTTTTTGCCTTTTAAAAAATAAGGTTGTGCCCTAGCTGGTTTGGCTCAGTAGATAGAGCGTCAACCTGCGGACTGAAGGGTCCTGGGTTCAATTCCTGTCTAGGGCATATGTTCAGGTTGCAGCTTGATCCTCAGTGGGGGGTGTGCGGGAGGCAGCTGATCAATGATTTTCATCATTGATGTTTCTCTCTCCCTCTCTGAAATCAATAAAAATATATTTTAAAGAAATCAGGTTGTTTATTTTTATTAATGAGTTTAGAAAGTTCTCTATACTTTCTGGATATAAATTCTATATCAGATAAATGCTTTCCAAATATTTTTCTCCTAGTCTGTAGTTCATCTTTTTATTCTCTTAACTGTTTTGAGGAGCAAAAGTGTTTCATTTTGATGAAGTCTATGTTATCAATTTGTTTCTTTATGGTTGGTGTTTCTGGTGTTGTATATTACTTTCCTCCAGGTAATTCATGGCTGCAGCTGGGTATATCACGTGCTGACTAAGCATTTCTTAGTTAACTTTACAAGCCAAAGAAACTTTTTGACTTTGAGAGAAAAGGCCAAATGAGCACTTTTCATATTTTTGCCTTTGGGTTTAGCATAATCTCTACTTAGCTGGAGGAACTTGGTAAATCCTATATAATAAAAGCTTAATATGCAAATCGATGGAATGGTGGAACGACCTGCTGAACAATTGATCACTATGATGCGTAGTGACCACAAGGGGGCAGATGCTCGATGCAGGAGCTGTCCCAGGCCAGCAAAAGCGGGTGCCAGTGGGGGACCCTCCTGATGGCCCCACTGGTCGCCTCACAGATCAACCCTGATCGCCAGCCAGGCCTAGGGACCCTACCCGTGCACAAATTTCATGCACCGGACCTCTAGTCTATATATATATATAAAAGGTAAGTGAGCAGCCTTACTCCGTCTGACAGGTACATATAACACGCACCGGCAATTTAAAAATAAACGACTCACGCATGAGTGACATAAAGTTCTCACTGGTGCCAATCGCATGCGTGTTTTAATTTTAGAACATTATATTATATATACTATTTTGATATGTAATTTTTGCAGTAACATAATTATCGCACAAATCTTTCTTCTAATTAATTTCCTTTCAACTGCACGAATCTGTGCACCAGGCACCAGTATTAATAGAAATAAGCAAGAGATTCTTGTTAGTATGCTAGTACAGTGAATCTATTTTTAAAAGTGAGTATAATATTGTTTTTTTATACTGAGTGACTGAGGTATAGGATGTTCCGATCAGTTACTGTCAATATACTTCTCTACCTACTGGTTTGAGGGTTGGCATCCAGTATATTTTGTGACACAACCCTCTTTCCCCGCCCCTGTTTACTAGCTGCAGGCTAAAGCTTAATCTCACATACCTGCTCAGATATCAGAGGACTAACACAAGGCAATAGATTTAATGCCTTCTGTTCAAAGCACTCCAGTAAATGAAGAATGTGTCATTTGTAAATATGGCATTTGCTATAAATTAAAAAAAGAAATTGCCATTCTACTGATCTAAACCTACTTTTTTCTTTTACTACAATTTGAGAAGTCATGTCAATATCCTATCATGTCCCTCAACCATGGTTCTGAAGCTCATTTTTTTAAAAAATATATTTTATTGATTTTTTTAACAGAGAAGAAGGAAGAGGGATAGAGAGTTAGAAACATTGATGAGAGAGAAACATCGACCAGCTGCCTCCTGCACACCCCCTACTGGGGATGTGCCTGCAACCAAGGTACATGCCCTTGACCGGAATCGAATCTGGGACCCTTGAGTCCACAGGCAGATGCTCTATCCACTGAGCCAAACCGGTTAGGGCTGGAGCTCACTTATTATTTTAGAGAAGTGATTTGGCTTAATGGAAAGATAGGAATCAGACTGAATTTAAGTCACATTTCACTTCTTACTAACTAGGATCTTGGGAAATTTTCTTAACCTCTTTAAAGCCTCAGTTTCCCACTTTGTAAAAGAGACACTATACTTATTTCAAAGGGTTGTGATGCAGATGAAGTGATATGTGTAAAGTGCCTGGTGGAAGTAGGCACTTAGTATGTGGTGGTCACAGATTCAACTAAATTAGTTCCCATCCAGGAGTATATACTCCTAAGTTTACTTGTTCAATCAGAACAAATATTTGAGGGTCTACTATGTACAAAACATTTTACCAGATACCAGAAAAATTAGAATTCAAAATCCATGTTTCATAAGAAAGAACTTGTAGCCTGTGCTGAAGCTAATATATATTATACACATGAAAGAGGAAAGTGAAGAGTGAAAAGTGTTATATGGTTAATGTAGAGATTAGAAATGCTGCAAGGGATGGCGGGATTTATATAAAGATAGAAGGCACTGAGCAAACATTGAATTGAACCACATTCCAAATTCAAGGTTGCACTGAAGGATCAGTGTATTCAAGACATTGCTAAAGTAAAATGTGTACTTCCTTTGAATTTCTTAATTACTTCCAGATTAGAGAGAGGGAGAACTCTTAAATTCCCCTGCCCCTCATCATTCTCTTATGCTTTGGTCTGTCAGTGATTTCAGTTATGTACAGGAATGTATTCGTCTCTTGAGAATAGACATTTTTGTAGTAGATCTGAAATTAAATCAGGAAACGTATTTCTTTCTCCCTTCCCTTTAGGTTGTATGTGTTGATGATGCTTACAAAGTCTAAAAAAGCCTCATGATTATAATATATGTTTCTCTTTAACATATTCTGAGCTAGCAAACAAGCCATCAGCTGTGTGTGGGTTGCATTACTTCTACTGATATTTACTCTGCATGCCTGTTCTGTGCATGCATTGTGCCAAGTTCTGTGGGCAATCCTCCTATATCAGTGGTCGGCAAACCGCAGCTCACGAGCCACATGTGGCTCTTTGGCCTCTTGAGTGTGGCTCTTCCACAAAATAGCACGGCCTGGGCGAGTCTGTTTTGAAGAAGTGGTGTTAGAGGAAGTTTAAGTTTAAAAAATTTGTCTCTCAAAAGAAATTTCAATAATTGTACTGTTGGTATTTGGCTCTGTTGACCAAAGAGTTTGCCGACCACTGTCCTATATAATAAAGAGGTAATATACAAATTGACCGTCATGCCCTCACACAAGATGGCCGCCTCCATGTGGTCACAAGATGGCCGGCAGGGGACGGCAGTTGTGGGCAATCAGGCCAGCAGGGGAGGACAGTTAGGGGTGACCAGGCCAGCAGGGGAGGGCAGTTGGAGGCAGCTTGGCCTGCAGGGGAGGGGAGGACCAGGCCTGCAGAGGAGGGCAGTTAGGGGTGACCAGGTTGGCAGGGGAGGGCAGTTGGGGGTGACTGGGCCAGCAGGGGAGTGGTTAGGAGGTGATCAGGCTATCAGGCAGAAGCAATTAGGGGCAATCAGGCAGGCAGGCAGGTGAGCAGTTGGGAGCCAGCAGTCCTGGATTGTGAGAGGGATGTCCGCTTGCCCACAGGGATCGGGCCTAAACCGGCAATTGGACATCCCCCGAGGGGTCTGAGATTGGAGAGGGTGCAGGCTGGGCTGAGGGACAACCCTCCCCCCCCAGTGCACAAATTTTGTGCACTGGGCCTCTAGTATAAAAATAATAGAATATGTGTTTTATGTTGAGATAATTTATGCTTTACTTGGTAAGGCAAGATAAATACCTTCTGTACTTAACTTTTTTTAATTTAATAAATCTTTATTGTTCAGATAATTACAATTGTTCCTCTTTTCTCCCCCATAGCTCCCCTCCACCCGGTTCCCACCCCACCCTCTGCCCTGACTCCCCCCCCCCCCCACTGTCCTCATCCATAGGTGTACAATTTTTGACCAGTCTCTTCCTGCATCCCCCACATCCCTTCCCCCCTGAGAATTGTCAGTCCACTCCCTTTCTATTCTCTGATTCTATTATATTCACCAGTTTATTCTGTTCGTCAAATTTTTTTATTCATTTGATTTTTAGGTTCTCTTGTTGATAGATATGTATTTGTTGTTCATAATTTTTATCTTTACCTTTTTCTTCTTCCTCTTCTTAAAGAATACCTTTCAGTATTTCATATAATACTGGTTTAGTGTGATGAACTCCTTTAGCTTTTTCTTATCTGTGAAGCTCTTTATCTGCCCTTCAATTCTGAATAATAGCTTTGCTGGGTAGAATAATCTTGGTTGTAGGTTCTTGCTATTCATCACTTTGAATATTTCTTGCCACTCCTTTCTGGCCTGCATAGTTTCTGTTGAGAAATCAGCTGACAGTCGTATGGGTACTCCCTTGTAGGTAATTAACTGTTTTTCTCTTGCTGCTTTCAAGATTCTCTCTTTGTCTTTTGCCCTTGGCATTTTAATTATGATGTGTCTTGGTGTGGTCCTCTTTGGATTCCTTTTGTTTGGGGTTCTGTGTGCTTCCTGGACTTGTAAGTCTATTTCTTTCACCAGGTGGGGGAAGTTTTCAGTCATTATTTCTTCAAATAGGTTTTCGGTATCTTGCTCTCTTCTTCTGGCACCCCCATAATTCTGATGTTGGTACGCTTGAAGATGTCCCAGAGGCTCCTTACACTATCTTCATATTTTTGGATTCCTTTTTTCTTTTGCTTTTCTGGTTGAGTGTTTTTTGCTTCTTTGTATTTCAAATCTTTGACTTGATTCTTGTGATCCTCTAGTCTGCTGTTAGATCTCTGTATAGTATTTTTTTTATTTCAGTCAGTGTATGCTTAATTTCTAATTGGGCCTTTTTCATATCCTCGAGGGTCTCGCTAAATTTATTGGCCTTTTCTAGGAAATTCTTGGAAAACCTTATAACCATGGTTTTGAATTCTATATCCAGTCGTTTGCTTTCCTCCATTTCTTTGATTTGTGATCTGTTTCTTTGTCTCCGCATTTTGGCTGCTTCCCTGAGTTGATAGAGTGGCTTTGTGTGCTAGGTGTCCTATAGGGCCCAGTGGGTCAGCCTCCCAGTTACCTGAGGTGGACACTCTTGGTGCACCCCTTTGTGGGCTGTGTACACAGTCTTGTTGTAGTTAAGCCTTGATTGTTGTTGGTATCACTGGGAGGAATTGACCTCCAGGCCAATTGGCTGTGAAGATCAGCTGTGTCTATGCTGGGAGAACTGTGCTGGAGACACCCTTATGAGACAGGACTTGCAAAAGCCTCTGTGCTCAGCTTGGATGGGGCGGAGTCTCAGGGTGGAGCAGACAGCATTGGTTTCCCGTCAGCCCTGCCCTAATAGGCCCCTGTGTCTCAGTGTCCAGTGGTAATCGCTGCAAGCACCTCTGAGAGAAATCCACCCTCGAGTTCTGCCTGCTGCCAGACAGTCCAGTTTCTCCCCGAATGAGTCTGGGTCCCCAGATTCTCACTTAAAACTGGAGTTCAGTGCAGTCAGGAGCTTTTGTCTCCCTCCAGCTTAAGAAAGCCAGCCGTGTACTCAGTTGTCCACCCTCTCCACACGTGCACCTCAGTACATCTGCCTTATGCAGTTCCTCTGAGTCTCAGTGTGCTCTTCTCATTCCTGACAGTCCATTTTCACCCCATATGAGTCTGGGTCCCCAGAGTCTCATCCGGAACTGGAGTTCAGCGCAGTCGGGAGCTTTTGTCTCCCTCGCGCTTGAGAAAGCCAGCCACACACTCAGTTGCCAGTCCTCTCCTCACACTCATCTCAGTACCTCTGCCTCCTGTAGCTCCTCTGAGTCTCAGTGTGCTTTTCTCTTTCCTTCTAGTTGTAGAAATTCCACTCAGCCAGCCTTCTTGTGTTTCTGGATGATGTCCATTTTGTCTTTTAGGTGTAGTTTTGAAATTGTTGTGCGAGGCAGCATTTAGGTGTTTACCTATGCCATCATCTTGGTTTCTCCTCTGTGTAGTTAACTTTTTATGAAAAGACATAGTTAATTAACTATGTAAGATTTAACTTATGTAAGATTAGTGTCAAACACTGTTGTTGCAATGGGTCCTAATTGTTACACAGTTTAGAGGGTAGCAAGATTTTTATAAATCCACTACAGGCCCAGTGCATGAAATTTGTCTATGGGGGATTGGTGATGTCCCTCAGCCTGACCTGCGTCCTCTCGTAATCTGGGACCCCTTGGGTAGGGTCCCTAGGCCTGGCCAGCGATCACGGCCTATCAGGGCTTTCCTTCCCTCAGCTGCCGGTAGCTGGCCCCGCCTCCACTGCTGCCACTGCTTGTTATCTATGTGGTGCTGCCCGCCTCCCCCACCACCAGTTGCCTCCTTCTGTAGGCAACAGGTATGAGGTGCAATCACTTGGCTGACCTGGGCCTCCCACTGCAGGGCAATCACTGGCTGACCCTGTACACCCGCCACAGTGTCATTGGCCGGTGGTCTGGGCCTCCCTCTGTGGGGCAATAGATCGCAGGGCTCCATGATCAATTGCCCAGCAGAGGGAGGTCCCACCACCTGGTCAGGGCTCCACAGTCGTGGAGCCCTCCCCACCCCCATTGATCACCCCATTGACCAAAGGCCTGGGCCTCTGTCTTTGGGGCAATCGATCGCAGAGCCCCCCATTAATTGCCCCACAGAGGTTGCCTGGCTCTCCCTCTGCAGGTAATCATGGGGCGATGGCAGGGGACCCCTGACCAATCCCATCTCACCCACCTTGGCTGGACTGGTTCCAGTATGTATCTTAGCACGGTCATCCGGACAGTGTCTATTCAGTTGTTTGGTCGATTTGCATATTATCCTTTTATTATTATAGATACCAGGGGTCCAGTGGCTGCTGCCCCGATCGCCCCTCAGGAGCAGGGGGGAGGTGGAGAAGCCCTGAGGGGTGATCAGGCAGTCTCCGCTTACACCTGCTGACAGCACTGAGCAATCAGGGCCAGTGCCAGGTGCCGGCAGTGGGTGCGAGCGGTGGTTCTGGTGCAAGCAGCAGGTGCGAGTGCCACGGGGGACCATGGCGCACGGGAGCAAAGACTTTTAAGTAACCAGCAGAGGCTCCCCCCAATGACAGCAATGGCCTTGGTGTGGCACCCCTGCTCACCTACTCCACCATCCTGCCATGGCCAACTCTCACCATGTTCCCCTGCCCCCCCCTGGTGGTCAGTGCATGTCATAGCAACCGGTTGTTCCAGTTCTGTCATTGCATATTAGCCTTTTATTATATAGGATAGTTAAGGGAAACTTTTTAGCAATTATTTTGAGCTGAAAGTTGAGTAGATTAGATGGATGGAGGAAATTCCACAGGGGGCAGAGGGAGCCACTGATGCTGATGTTGACAATAGCAGCCAAAATTTATTGAGCACTTAGCAAGGTACGGCTTTAAGAGCTTGTCTTAGTTTTTCAGGCTGCTATAACAAAATACCAGAATGAGTAGCTTATAAACAACAGAAATTTATTTCTCATAGTTTTGGAGGCCAATCAGGTAAGAGCCCTCTCCCAGGTCACAGCCTTTTCACTGTACCCTCACATGATTGAAGGGGCTGGCATCTCTCTGGATACTCTTCTATAAGAGCACTAACCTTATTCATGAGGACTCCACCTTCATGCCATAAGCACCTCCCAAAGGCCCCACATACTAAAACCATTACCTTTAGGTGTTAGGACTTCAACATATGATTTTGAGGGGGACACAAACATTTAGACCGTAGCAGAGCTTTTACATGTTTTATATCACTTGATTCTTATAACTATAAGAGTTATGTATTAACTCCCCATTTTACATTTGAGAAGATTGGGGCACCAAGAAGTTAAATAACTTGCCCAAAATGACAATATTAGTAGATGGTGAAGCAGGATTCAAATACAGGCATCCTGATTCCATAGTACTTGCTTGTAACCACAGATAAAACTATAAAGCACATTACATTTAGTGAAGAGTTGGTGACCAGCATGGAAAGACTGAAACAAATTTTTAATAGTAATGGAAAATAAGGTTAGAAATTAGATTGAGACCCTTTCATGGGATGTTTTAATGATTGGGGGGTTTTAAAAAATTCATAGAGGGGAAGGGAAAGGGAGAGAGACATCAGTTGGCTGCCTCCTGCACGCCCCCTAATGGGGATCGAGCCTGCAACTCGGGCATGTGTCCTGATCAGGAATTGAACTGGTGACCTCCTACTCATGGGACAATGCTCAACCAATTGAGCCACACCAGCAGGACAGTAGTTGGTTGGATTTTATCATATATACCAAACAGGGGAAGTGGAAGTTTTCCTGCCAGTTTATTTTATGGTTTTTCTTTTTACTGATCTCATTACTTTAAAAAAGTAGATTATAAGCTCAGAAAATACTAGTGTTATTATATTATGACTAGAGGCCCAGTGCACAAAATTTGTGCACGGAGGGGGGTTCCCTCAGCCCAGCCTGCATCCTCTTCAATTGGGGACCCCTTGGGGGATGTCCGACTGGGATGTTCCACAGGGATCAGGCCTAAACCGGCAGTCAGACATCCCTTTTGCAATCTGGGACCACTGCTCACCTGCCTGCCTGCCGGATCACCCCTAACTGCCTCTGCCTGCCAGCCTGATCACCCCTAGCTGCCCTCCCCTCCCAGCCTGGTTGCCCCTAACTGCCTCTGCATGCCTGCCTGATCGCCCCTAACTGCCCTCCTCTGCTGGCCTGGTTGCCTCCAACTGCCCTCCCCTGCCAGCCTGATCTCGCCCCCAATTGCCCTCCCCTCCGAGCCTGGTTGCCCTCAACTGCCCTCTGCTGGCCAATTCGGTTCTGATTGGTCAGTTCCTATGCCAGTCAGCGTCTCTGGGCCTATCAGCAGGGCTGATCAGCAGCCCTGGTGGAGGCCTGGAGAGAAATGGAGGTGCAGCTGCTGGCCAGACTGGGAGAGAAAAAGAGAGCAAGTGCTGATCAAAAGCTGCCTCAGAGGCAACAGATCAGTCCCTGCTTCTCTCTTCAGGCCTCTCTCTGGCCCTGATTCGCAGCCCCCTCAGCAGTCAGTGCTGGGGCACCACACCTGCAGCAGAAGCAGTCTGACTTCTGGTTGGTTGAGCTTCAGTCATTACCGGTAATTTCGACCCAGGGTTTTTATATATTAGGATATTCAGCAAAAAACTTTCAATCCCCCCCCCCTATATGTAATATAGTATTACTGTTGCTGGAAATATCTAATGTAGTATTTTATTTCTGCAAGGCTGAAATAAGTATTTGGGTTGGGTAGAAAAAAAGTTGTTAAGCTAGCCTCTCTAACTAGCTGTAACACAGTTGCATTCCTGAAGCCTTTTTACATAACTTAATAACTTTAATGGGCAAGAAAAGCTTTGATGATGAAAGTGGTAGTGTATGTTTAAATCTGCTAGTTCTTCTGAAATATATGCAAATATGTTACAGTATTTGGATGATAGTAGAAAGCCATTCTGGCTCACCAAAAAGTAGAAATAGCCAGATACTTTTCTCATGTCATTGTTGTGAATTGTTATGTAGCTTAAAAAGTAATTATAAAAATTAATTATAATGTGGGAACTCCCAAGTGAGATGGCATTTCTCGGTATCCTGAAGAATATACAGAACTTACTAAATGTCAAGAAGTGACTTTTTTCTTCTTGATAATTATTAAGAGTTTTGGCTGAAACTTGCTGATTATTCAGTGTGATAATGATATTAGTTACTGTGTTTGTATGTGTGTGTGTGTGGTCTTTCTGAATATTTTTTTGTATGGAAAAGCAAGACGGAATGTGTTAAGATAACTCTTCCCATCATCTTCTGGTTCTCTCCTTTTTTTGCTCCTTTCAATCTCAGCTTCAAAGGAAAGACTTCCTCTATTTGATGTTGTCTTATAGTAACACATGTACAATGGTGTCCTATAATATGTGCACGACTGGGGAAGACCAGTATTATAGCTTTTGTGCTTGACGTGCTGTTCATACAGGGTTACTGGCAGTGTGGGAAATAATTGACCACTACTAATTAGAAATGCCTTTTTAAAGCCTTTTCAAAAAGGAATAAGCCTTGTTCCAAAAGGAATAGCATTTCCAGTATGCTTTTGTTTTTGTGTTCTTGCCTGTCCTTTCTTCCACACTCCATTCTGACTTGGGTATTCCTATTCGTTGCTGATGTAGCACCCTGAGCTAACTCCAGTCTACCATACTGTGCTGTGTGGTTACTCAACCCCACATCTTAGTTTGTATCCTTAGTAGCTAGCATAGTTCTTGGCATATGGCAGATGTTTGAGAGTTGAATGAGAATTAAAGGAAACAAAGGTTATGAAGTTAGTCTTACTGATAAACATTTACTGATTCAGAGAATTCATTAGTGCTACAACTAGTCTGTATAGCAGTTTTTAACTGATTTTTTATTTAAAGGGTCAAAATTATGGAAACAAAATTTCTCTTTTGTTTTCTCCGCTTTGCTAAGATCGTCCATAGTTCTTCATCCAAGTTCTGGTTCACAGCCCATTTATTACTAGTGGAAGGTAGTTAAGGGGCAGGTTTTCTAGGAGTTGGTTTACATTTTTATATCAACACTGGATTTCAGATATAGTGTATTGGTTTGGGGAGACACTCGTAGATTCTCAGGATAATTTAAAGATTTTCTTTTTACCAGTTTTTAGAAATGAGTATAGAGAATTTTTTATTGCTAAACTTGAGTGAATAAAGAGTAGGTCCACTATTAGACTGTGTGGACAACTTGAAATGTTTTTGAATAAAAATAGGCAGTACCTCTACTGCATTTCTTTGAGTTCAGTGAATGCTTGCTGTGGCAGGCATTGTGACTGATGAGAGAGGCATAAAATAAATTAGTAGTTCCTGTCCTCCAGGACCGCACAGTCTTGTGAGTCACACATGTCAACAAATCATTGCAATTGGTGTGATATATGTGCAGGGTGGTACAAGATGGTGACAGTTCTGCAGAGGAAGGCTGTACAGTTCAGGAAGGAAACATCTAAGTTTGTTCTGGAAACATACACTGAGTGGCCAGGTTATTATGATTTCTGAACGCATAATAATCTGGCCTCTCTTTCTCTCTCTCTCTCTCTCTCTCTCTCTCTCTCTCTATATATATATATATATATATATATATATACACACACACACACACACACACACACACACACACACACACACACATACACACACACATATTAGAGTCCCAGTGCATGAATTCGTGCATGGGTGGGTCCAGCCAGCCTGGCCAGGGGAAGGGGACATGGGCGGTTGGCCCGCCTGCCTGCTGGTCGAACTCCTGGTCGAGGGGACAATTTGCATATTAGCCTTTTATTATATAGGATATACACTGAGTGGCCGGATTATTATGCGTTCAGAGATCATAATAATCTGGCCACTCAGTGTATATGGGATTTTGTAAGGTATTTAGGATGAAGAGTGTTCTGGGTACAGAGACCAGTATGTTAAGATACTATATACTACAGTGGTTTAAAAGAATGGACTCTAGACCCAGGTGCTAGATTCAAATCCAATTTCTTCTATTTACTAAAAACCTCTTGCACCTCTGTTTTCTCATCTGTAAAATGGTGCTAATATTTTTTACTTCACAGGGTAGTTGTGATCATTAAATATGTTTTATATAACTGTTTACAGACTAATACATAGTAAGTGCTTTAGCTTTTGTGATTATATGCAAAGATTTACATAGTAGTGTGTATAGAACTACATAATGTGTGAGAGAATCCTGAGTTGTTTTGTACCACTCAATTGTGTGTGAGGGATCAATGACTATGACTAGATGGGAAGGCAGATTTGTTATAATGAAGGGCTCTGTGCATCTAAGTTGAATAATTTTGAGTAGGGAAGTGAGATCAGAAGAGCCTGATTTCAGAAAGATGGGTCTGTTGGCAGTAGGGAGGAGTGTGTACTGAGAAATTGTCCAGCTAGGAGATGAAGTCTTAAGACTGGACCTGGGATTGGGGATAATAGACCGATGGGGGAGAAGGTAGAATTTACAGTCATTAGTAGTGTACACTCATAGTGTATAAAGTTCAGATTTTAAAATAAGCAGAGTAATTTTTATCTAAACAGATTTCCCCTTTGTTGCCTGTCTTTGTGTGTGGATGGGTAACACATGCTGTCTGTCTATATTCTCTGAAAGTCAGATTCAGGTAGGATAGATTATGACAATAATTAAAATTCATGCTTAATTATTTCCATATAATATATGATATTTCTAAGGCTGAATTTTTAAAAATAGGGATTACTATAATCATTACTACTTAATGGAAATTATCTTTATTGCTTTATGTTGTGGACTGGAAGGGAAAGAAAAGCAATGGGCCAGAGAAGTACTTCTAGAACATTTACACAATAGTTGGGACAGATCCTAGGCAATACTATATTGATTAATGCATTCATTCAGCAACATTTATTAGGTCTCTTGGGGTCTCAGAACTGTATTCTGTGCTGGAGATAAACGTGATTAAGATATCCCTGCCCACTCAGCCAGCGCGGCTCAGTGATTGCTCAACCTATGAACCAGGAGGTTGCAGTTCAATTCCAGGTCAGGGCACCTGCCCAGGTTGTGGGCTCGATCCTCAGTGTGGAGTGTGCAGAAGGCAGCCGATCAATGATTCTCTCTCATCATTGATGTTTCTATCTCTCCCTCTCCCTCTCCCTCTCCTTTCTCTCTGAAATCAATAAAAAATACATTTTTTAAAAAGGGGAGTACACATTAAAAAAAAAAAAGATATCCCTACCTTCAAAGAATGTCTGCCATGGAAATAAGACACTCTATAAAAGAAATGAAGCACAAAGGAGCACTAAACTCTGCTGAAGAGGAGGGGATAAAAACTTTCCCCCAAAAAAGACTTTTGAGGTGGATATACGTATATATGTCACTGGTTAATGGACAGTTTGGGATTTGTTAGAGTAGTAAAAAGAACCAGCCAGGCATAGCATGTAAAAACACAAAGTTTAAAATGAATGGCATTCAGGAAGCTGTGAACATTTTGGTATAATGGTGTGTAGGGTTACAAAAGGGGTAACAACAGGTTATTAGGCCGGCCAAGGGCAGGAGCAGGATTACAGAAAACCTTAAAGCCAGGCTGAGGAATCTGGGTTTTATTATTCAGGATTGGGAAACCATCCAATATGCATAAAGATAACTACTATAGCAGATGGGAGAACGTGAGGTCTGGAGACAGGCTGACCAGCAAAGATACTAATTCAGAATTCTGGGCCAGAGATGTCTAAGTCAAGATGATGTCAGTGGGGATGGAGAGAAAGGAGAGATAAGATAACCACCAGGTTTCTGGTTTGGACAACAATATGGATAGTAACTTCAGAGTCTAGAAGACACAGGAGCAGGCTTGAGTAATGAACTGAATTTTGAAACCACTGACTATGAGTTGCCTGTCAGCCATTCAGGTAGAAATATCTAGTAGGTAGCTGAATGTACGGGTGTGGAGCTCAGTGCTCATGTATAGGCAGGAGATAGAAAGTGGGAAATCAAAAGTATGGAAGCCATAGGAGGAGATGAGACTTACCAGGAAGAATGTGCAGAGCAAGAAGGGAAAGAGACTGAGGACAGAATGCTGGGGACCAGCCTGGGGATCCCTAGTATACCAAGGGTAGTTGCCTGGATTTAAGTTACTTTTCCCTATTTCAAAAATCAAAAACATATATTTACTTAAGATGGAGCTGCATAGGCTAGCTAAAATCTCATGAATGGTAGTTCTTCTAAAATGAGATTCTCATGGAAAGAATAAACTAGCCCTTTACAATTTAGAGAGACTGGAGTATTATTTTCTAGCCTAGATTTATATCAGCTAAATATGTTAGCACTAGTTATTTCACATCAATTTTCAAAAGTTCTTATTGGTGACATATATACTATGCATTGTGAATTTTACTTGACTCATTTTCATGAAATGAGGGATCAATGTTCCATGGAACACACTTTGGGAAATGTTGCCCAACTTTAGAGTTTGTTTGAGCAGATAAGCCTATTTACTGCCTTAGACTGGTTTCTTACCCCCAGAGCTGATGTATCTTCTATGTTGCTACCTGCAGTAGTCTTGCCAGTTGGCAAATCACATCTCAACATGTTCAAAGCCGTATTGATTAAATATTTCTGTGGGTCATCTCTTAAAGAGCCCAACCCATAATTCCTTACCCTTAACAACTCCCTCATTAGAAGGCACTTAAGTGTGGTTGTCAACTTTCTGTTATTGTATATGTATAGTGTCTATATTAGGGATTATCCATCTGTTCTCTCTACCCATCTAGCATTCTTTAGATTTATATCTCTAACATGACATTAGCAAGTGAGAACGTCTCAAACCACAAATCCTATATAATAAAAGGCTAATATGCAAATTGTCCCCTTGACTGGGAGTGCAACTAGTGCCAACCGCCTGTGGCCCCTCCCCCCAGCCAGCCAGGGCCATCGGGGCAGGCCGGCCAGACCCCACCTGTGCACGAATTCATGCACTGGGCCTCTAGTATTACATATTGAAATTTTTTTTTTAATTTACATTTTTCTGTAATTTAAAATCTATTCACTGTAGGAAAAAGTTAAATTGCTTGCAGTCCTATCATTTAAAACTAATAACTGTTGATATTTTGATATACTTTCATTTTTATATAATTGAATCAGTATATTTACAGCCACAAATAACAGAAAAGTAGATCCATATTGGCTTAAATCATAGGGGTTCTTTATCTTACATAAGAAATTTGGAGATGTGGGCTCTTTCAGGATTGGTTAATCTCACCACACATTGGTATCAGAGGTCTGGTCTGACATTTTTTTGGCTTTCTGTGTTTGGATGCAGAAACTATAGCTACTATATCTTCCCTTGACAATGTCCAAAGCAGGAAGAAAGATGGACTTTCTCCTTATACATCTCTCTCTCTGTTTTTATCTTGGAGGAAAATCCCAGGATGCCCCCTTTCCCAAGTAGACTTCTCTTTGTGTATCCATTGGCCAGGTGTGAGGTACATGGTCATGTTGGAAGGGTAAACCGTCACAGTTCACCCTCTGAGACTAGGAAGGGACCCATTCTCTATGAGCACATTGCCATCATAGTCTTCTTTTTTTTAAAAAAAAAAAATGAGATTTATTATTTTTTTTAATGTATTGTTATTGATTTCAGAGAGAAAGGGAGAGGAAGAGAGAGATAGAAACATCAATGATCAGAAGGAATCATTGATTGGCTGCCTCCTGCACACTCCCTACTGGGGACCGAGCCCATAACCCGGGGATGTGCCCTTGACTGGAATCGAACCCGGGACCCTGAAGCCACAGGCCGACGCTTTATACACTGAGCCAAACCAGCTAGGGCTGCCATCATAGTCTTAACAAAGTTTGAGTTTTATGTACAAATAAAGGCTTTTGAGAGACAGGCAACTAACAAGGTCTGCAAAATTTTATTGATATGCACTTAAAAGTCATGTCTGTTAAATTGAATGTTTTTATTTTTTCCATCATCTTAGATAATCAAGAGTTAAATATATGTTTATTGAGATCAAGTGACTAAAAAATTGGGGGTGGGTGACGGATAGGTAAAGTATATAAACTGAGTATTTTTTTGGTAAATAGTTGAAAGTAATACAAAATTATAGTAGTTCATATTACAGCTGTGAAATTTGCATGAATTTTTATGATAGGACTTAAGACTTGAGATTTATTTTTTATAAATCGCTTTTTTTACTTTTATAGTGGGTAGCTTTGGGCTGGGCTCCCAAACCTTCCCCAGGAATTATTCTCCTTGGCTATTAGAGCAACTTCCTGGAGGAGCTTGAGAAACCTGACTCTAGAGCTACATAATCCTCTCTATACCATAACCCAAACATTTCCATGCTTCATGTGGGTTTCAGGTGTATGACAGCTATTCTTTAGCCATAACTATTTTCTCCCCAAATCAACCAGCCTGGGAAAGAGTTACTCCACAAAAACTTGGACCTACAACTTTGTTGTCATGCCACCAGGTGGTGGCAGTGTCAAAGTCATATGTATCCTTAATCTCATGGAATAACCCTAATTTCAGTTCCTTTGGCCCGATTTTCCCTCAAAAGTATATCAATATGTTATGCATTTTAGTATTTCAATATTCATGTCTCTGGATGCCTTGTGTATTTTGAAGCTTCACAAAAATAGCCCTGTGAGTTGGGTGCTTTTTGTTTTTAAAATATGGTTTTTACCAAAGGGCATGTTTCAGACTTTCATCATATTCACATATAGGGTTTTGTTCAGGTTCCATAGTATTTATATGTATTTATAACTAGAGGCCCGGTGCATGAAATTCGTGCACGGGGGAGAGGGGCCTTCAGCCCAGCCTGCACCCTCTCCAATCTGGGAACCCTTGGGGGATGTCCAGCTGCCAGTTGGACATCCCTCTCACAATCCTGGACCACCGGCTCCTAATTGCTCACCTGACTGCCTGTCTGGTTGCCCCTAACTGGCCCCCCTGCTGGCCTGATCGCCTCTCACAGCCTTTGTGTGCTGACCTGATAGCCCCTAACTGCCCCCCGCTGCTGGCCTTGTCACCCCTAACTGCACCACCCCCCCCCTGCCCCCGCCAACCTGGTCACCCCTTACTGCCCCTCCTGCCAGCCTGGTCACCCCTAACTGTGACTCCCCCCACTCCCTGCTGACCTGGCCGCCTCTTACTGCCCCCCTGTCTGCGTGGTTGCCCCCAACTGCCCCCCTCTGCCAGCCTGGTTGCCCCCCTAACTGCCCCCCCCCGCCAGCCTGGTCACCCCCAACTGATCCCCCTCGCTGGCATGGTCGCCCCTCACGGCCCCCCTGCCAGCCTGGTTGCCCCACACAGCCTGCTGTTCAGTCATTTGGTCATCCCTCACTAACCCCCCTGCCGGCCTGGTCGCCTCAGGCAGCCTGCTATTCAGTCCTTTGGTCGTTTTTCACTAATCCCCCTGCCAGCCTGGTCATAGGCAGCCATCTTGTGAGGGCGTGAGGGTTAATTTGCGTATTACCTCTTTATTATATAGGAGGATCATAAATTTCCTACACTATAACTCTTGTTGGGAAAATAGCTTTCTATTAGATACAAAACAACCTCAATTTTGAATTTTGTTAATTATTTTCTTGTTTAAACCTATGTGCATTTCAACTTTTCAATAATTTTTTAAAATATATTTTTTAAATTGATCTTAGGGAGGGAGAAAAGGAGAGGGAGGGAGAAAAACATCAATGTGAGAGAGAAATGTCAATTGGCTGCCTATTGCACATCCCCTAGTGGGGATCGAGCTTGCAACCCGGGCATGTGGCCTGACTGGGAATTGACTGGCAACCTTTTGGTCCATGGGGCAACACAACCAACTTGAGCCACACCAGCCAGGGCTCAGTAATTTTTAAAAGTGCCTCAAGTCTTAATTTGTTTGGCTGCTCTCAACTCTTGAGTTAGTATACAATCTAAATGTGTTCGGTTGCTGCTCTCTTCACTCTGCTAAAGCCATGGAAGAGAAGGCATTAGTTTGCCTTTCTGATCCTCTGAAATCCAAGTTCTCTTGAATCTTTCCACTTTATAAGGCAGAAATAGAAAAAGAAGAAAGAGTATTATTCTCTGTCATGAGCAATGAAACATCCCGCAAGGAGTTACTCACACACTTTTGTGTCTTTCCACAATGCCGTGTTTATGAGGGGAGACCTCAATAAGCCAGTAAAGACACATGCAGGTTACACACAGAGAGGGGGAGCCTACTCTACAGAAATGAAGTCCCAGTTCTTGGTGGTGAAGGTAGAAAGGCAGGTGTGGGTCTCAAGCCAGGTGGCTGCATTGGCAGCACACATCTGGTGGAAAAGTCTCCTTGGACTCTGAATGTAACCCGTGGTACAGCCAAGCTCGAGCTTGGGTGGTTGGAGCTCTGAGTTGTTTTTTTTTTTTAATATACTTTATTGATTTTTATAGGCAGGAAGGGAGAGGGATAGAGAGTTAGAAACATCAATGAGAGAGAAACATCGATCAGCTGCCTCCTACACACCCCCCACTGGGGATGCGCCCACAACCAAGGTACATGCCTTTAATCGGAATCGAACCTGGGATCCTTCAGTCTGTAGGCCGATGCTCTATCCACTGAGCCAAACCAGCCAGGCAGAGCTCTGAGTTCTTATAGTCCACAGTGGGCAGCAGTCCCACGTATATCAGTGTCCAGATGGAGTCCTTATCCAAGTGTCCAGACTTAAGGTTTTGAACAATTACATGGGTCCTGTCTTTATATGTAAATATATCTTTATAGTGTTTATTGTTTTCTTATGATTAATTCATAAATGGAATTTTGTCTTAAAAGACAAATTTTAAAGTTTTAGATACTCTTAACAAGACTTTTTCAACCTGTACAATTTCAGAGTAAATTGGATCTGGATTCTCTTGCTGTTACTTCTTTTCCCGTTCTCTGTTACTTGACATTCTTTCCCACCTATGAAAATCTCTATCTTCCTTCCCTAATGCTTTGGAAATTTATTTCTAAAAAGAAGCAAATCAGAATCCCAAAGCAGCCAGCTTGAATCAATCTTCCTGTTCCTCTTATGAATAGGCAGTTCCTCCAGGCAGTGAATTAGCCCTTTAGAAAACATTGGCATTATGTTTCTCAGCCCTGAGTGTCTGTATAGGTGGCCTGGAATGTATTAAAGAGAAGCATTGTGTCAGATCCTTAAATCTGAAGATGGAATCTGGTTCTTACTAATTATAAGTAGTTTTTGTTGCTGCTGCTGCTGTTGTTTTGTTCTGAGTTACTGGATTTTTAAAAATTATTGTTTGCTTTCATGGAAGTTAGAAATGGACTTGTTCCGGTATATAGTTGGTTCTTGCTTTATGTATAGAAATGTATCGGGTGAGTTTGCTCTTTAAAGGAATCCTATGCTAAATACCTTCTTTGAATATAGAGTATCACTCCTTTTCTATTTTTGTAAATATGGAGTTTCCTATTACTTCTAGTGAGAGAATTGTTGATACTTTAAGTTCAGGCTGCAGTATGTAGGAGTAACTCATTTTTGCTGATGAAATAGACAGTGTCTTTCCACATATTAATATCTTGTGCATTTTTCTTGAGTTTGTTACCAAAATAATAGGTTTTGTTTAGATCAGTAATTGTCCAGTGGTGCCCCCAACCAGAAGCATCAGAATCACCTTCACCTGGGAGCCTGTTAAAAATGCAAATTAGGCTACACCCCAGACCTACTATTTAGAAACTGGGAGGTGGAGCCCAGCAACCTGTGTTTTAACAAGCCCTTTGGGTGAGTCTGGTATATGCTAAAGTCTGAGAACTACTGGTTTAGATAATATCTGTACAGCTCTTACCACTTGAGGCCTGGATTTGGTTTAATTCCAAGATACGCATTAGGAACTATACCAATATTGCTTTTAAGAGATGTGTAGATGAAACACTGATAGCAAAGGCCACCTCACATGAGTTGCTTTCATTGTTTCCAGTAGTTGAGATTTTAAGAACTAAGCAGAGAGCCAAGAATCCTTCGCTATTGAGCTGAACTAAATTGTTTCAGTACTTAGGATAATTAGCAAAAGCTTCTCATTTGTTTACATCATTTAGATTGTGTCTCCCTTCATTACCAAGATACTAAGACTGACAAATCATGGAATCACATTCCAAATACATAAGGTTATTTTCAGAGTTAAGGAATTCCTGAATTAGCTCTCTTTCAAATGCTTTTAAGTTGTAAATAATTACAAGCAGACAAACAATACCTGGCAGACACTTCATTTCACTAATATAATTAAGATACATATCCATTAATTATTAACTTATTTTTATATAATAACTCATTTCTAAATGTTTGTAACATTTACCTATCTGTTTGTTTTAAAACCATTTTTAATGGAAAATTTTTATGGTAATATGTATGTGTATATGTGTGTATATTTTTTCATTGGAAAATTCTTTATTCCTGAACTTAAATGTTACATGCATTTATTATTTCAAGTGGATCCTTCAGGATAGAATATTAACTTTTTAAACATGGTGTTATTTTATAAATGAGAACCTTAAAAAAAAAAAAAAGAACTAGATCTCCTTGTTAAATTTAGGGCTTTCGAGCTTATTTTGGCTCTTAAATCTCCAGCGGACTTTTGTTTGATAACTTAGGAAGATAATTACTCTCAAGAAGAGGTATAACTGGTTTGGTAGTGGTGTCTTCTTGGCATTACAGATGGGCCTTGTTCATGCTGTGGGTTAGAATCAGTGACGATAGAACCATTAGGGAAGGCTGACAATGTTCCCTTTATGCATAGTGAGAAGTGGAAGATTTCCTAAAACTAGGGTAAACCTTCCAACTTTTTAAAGATACTGTATATGATTTTTAAGCAAAAAATAGTATCTAATTATTGTTCACCCTCTTCATATAACTAGGTCATATTGTAAAAGGTCAGTTTCTTATAATCATCTACAAGAAAGAATTCAATCATTAATTATTTTCTAAGTGTTTAAAACTCGAGAATGAGGGAGGATTGGAACATATTTTAAGACCCAATCAAATAAGTCTATAATTTCTGACTAGATTATAGCAAAAGATGTGGTGGAAAATTTAGTATTGGGAATTTCCTGTGAGTATTTATTTAGTCATGGGCCCAAGTGAGATTTTAAAAATTGAGGAAGGGAAGCAGTGTTCTGAAATTAATGAGTCTTTTTTGGGGAGGGCTCAGCTACATGTTAATGAATATTCTATATCTGTGGTCTCTTTATGCTGGTATTGTTTAATCCATTTTTATATATAATTTACTACTTTCTAAGTTCAGTGCAGTGCTTAAACGAATCACTTTTAAAGTATGTAAAAGATGCATAAAATTGGCCATAGGCTAATACAGTGGCTCTCAACCTTTCTAATGCCATGACCCTTTAATACAGTTCCTCATGTTATGGTGACCCCCAACCATAAAATCATTCTCGTTGCTACTTCATAACTGTAATTTTGCCACTGTTATGAATCATAATGTAAATATCTGTGTTTTCTTATGCTGTACAGCAGCGGTTCTCAACCTGTGGGTAGCGACCCACAGGTTGAGAACTGTTAGCAGGGCCACCTAAGACCATGGGAAACACAAATATTTACATTACGATTCATTAACAGTAGCAAAATTACAGTTATGAAGTAGCAACGAAAATAATTTTGTGGTTGGGGGTCACCACAACATGAGGAACTGTATTAAAGGGTCGTGGCATTAAAAAGGTTGAGAACCACTGGGCTAATAGATATTTTTGTTTTCTGAGAACTTAGAATATAAAGTATCAATTCCTCATAAAATACCTTATCTATATATCTATATATATAAAAGCCTCATATGCAGTGTCCCCTCGGGAGTTTGACCAACCAGGCATTTGAGCACTCGCTAGGACGTGCGCTGACCACCAGGGGGCAGCGCAAAATGAAGGAAGGCCCCATCTGGCAGCCGGAGAAGGGAGTACCCAGCCGGCAGCCACTAGGGACCCTACCTGTGCATGATTTTCGTGCACTGGCCACTAGTTTAAAATAGTAACTGATCCATTCTTTTTTACTTCGTTAGTGAAATAGGTCATAGTATTACAGTCTATAAAAAACAATTTAGGGTACTTGAAAACACTACTCAGAAGTGAAATGAAATTTGAAAAGAATTTACATAGAATAGATTTGGAATTTTCAAATTCAATTTTTAAATAATATACCTTAAGTTATTTGGGAAAGGGATAGGGAACTAAAGACTAGAAAAGATTAAAAGCATATTATTCATTTTTCTGCATAGGATAGGAAGAAATATTTTAAAAAAATTTTTTTCAGTTTGTCCTAATGGTTCATAGCAGTGGTCAGCAAACTCATTAGTCAACACCACTGGTTCATAGTACTTCATTTTCTTCAAGTTAGAGTGGTTCCCAATGTAGTCTTTGACATTTTTGTTTTATTGACTTGAGCTGAAGTCAAATCTCATTTTGTCTTTTGACTCATAAACTTCATATTTAGCAAGTTTATCTTAGCAAGTCATTTTTTTGTTTGTTTGTTTTACTTCTCTAGTTATCTGAGGGAAACCAGAAGCAAGCAAACCTACAGAAAAGCATTGAGAAAGCTAAAATTGGCCGACATGAAACAGTAAGTTTGTGTCTGTGGATTCTTTAATAATACCAATTCTAAATAAAAGAATAGGGTCGTACAGCTTCCTGTGAGGAGTATGCCATCTCTACCAGAAGAGAAGTGAGTCACAGCAAAGGACATGAACGTTTGACCTACTAGGATTCACTAATTGCGAATCTAGATTTATTATTATTTTATTATGTTGTATATGGCAGCATAGCATAGAAGCATAAACTCTGGAGCCAGACTGCCTGGGTTTGAAAGTCTCCTAAACTTTCTGTTCTCAATTTTTTTAGTTATAAAATGGGGAATAATAAAATCTACCTTGTTAGGTAATTGTGTGGATTAAATTAACATTGGCAAAGCACTTAGAAGAGAAACTGGTATTAAGGTAAGCCCTATGTAAATGTTTATATATGTTTTTAAGAGTCTTGTTTTTTAAATATTGGCGCAGAACAAATGGAAAACTATCAATATAATATTCTTGTGGCCTTGTGATATTTCTAAATTATTTAAATGAATATTGATTTACTATTTTATTTTTAAAGTGCAATGTTCTCTAGAGTATTGTTAGGTTGTTTTTAAAAATTACTTTGCTTTCTAGTTTCAGCATTATCTCAGGTATGGATTTATGACTTGAGAAAATATGGAAGGTCAACATGAATCACTAATCATTTCCATCTAGTCTTCTATCTATACCACTTGATTGCGATAGAGACTAAAAAACTTGCCACATTATAAAGAAGACTACATCTCAGGTTTACAGTGACTTTATCCTTTTCAACGTTATTTCACATACCTTATTCCAGAGTCAGCATAGGCACAGACAGGAATTGGACAATGTAATTTCTAAAGACTATTAAGGGAAGAGAAGTGCAGGGCATAACATGCAGCTGTTATTTCTTCTTTGATTGACAGTAGTAATTACCACTTCTTTGTTTGATCATTTTTTGTGCAACATTGGCAATAACTTCTAGAAGCACCTTCAACTAATGGTGACATACTCGTGCACACAAGTTGTCAACCCGTCTGCTGAGTGTTACACAGTCCACTGAAATCAATGCAACTAGGAAAAAACCAGTAGCAAACCTAGTTGGTGCCTGCACCTATCAGAAGGGTATAGTAATTCAGAAAGGCTTCTGAGAGGGATGCACTCTTATGACCTCACCAGGCAGTACTTTTCAGAAATATGTCGCCCATCTACCAGATATTATTTACTAGAGGCATGGTGCACGAATTCGTGCATGGTGGGGCCCCTCTGTGTGGCCTGCAAGGATTGGGCCAAAATTCAGAGTCCAAAGCTGCCTGTAGCTCCTACCTGCCACTCCTGCTCATCCCAGCCCCACTGTGCCTGCTGTGGGCTCATGCCCAATCAGTCCCAATTGGGAGAGGCTTGCACTGCCACAGCAGCACTCACCAGCTATGAGCCCTGCGTCTGGCACCCTCCCAAGGGGAGTGGCCTGCGGGATCCGGTTGAACCTGGCTCTCCGACATCCCCCGAGGGGTCCCAGATTGTGAGAGGGTGCAGGCCAGGCTGAGGGACCCCACTGGTGCACAATTGGGCCAGGGAGGGACCATGGGAGGGCTCTAGGGCATGTCCGGCCCATCTCACTCAGTCTAGATCAGCCGGACCCCAACAGTAAGCTAACCTACCGGTCGGAGCATCTTCCCCCTGGTGGTCAGTGCACATCATAGCGACTGGTTGACCAGTTGACTGCCCCCAGTGGTTAGTGCATGTCATAGTGAGTGGTAGAGCAGCCTTAGCATATCATTAGCATATTACGCTTTGATTGGTTCGGTTGTTCTGCCATTCGGTCTATTTGCATATTATCCTTTTATTATATAGGATATATGGGACTAGTGGCTCAGTGCACGAAATTTGTGCATGGGGGGATGGTGTCCCTCAGCCCGGCCTGCACCCTCTCCAATCTGTGACCCCTCGGGGGATGTCCAACTGCAGGTTTAGGCCCGAACCCTGTGGGATCGGGCCTAAACTGGCAGTTGGACATCCCTCTCACAATCTGGGACTGCTGGCTCCTAACTGCTCACCTGCCTGATCGCCCCAAACACTGCCTGCTGGCCTGCTCGCCCCCAACTGCCCCCACCCCCCAGCCAGCCTGTTCGCTCCCAACTGCCCCCACCCTGCCAGCCTGCTTTCCCCTAACTGCCCCCCTCCCACCGGCCTGCTTGCCCCAAACTGTCCCCCCCTGCCAGCCTGATCACCCCTAACCTCCTACCCCTTGGCTCCACCACCATGGCTTTGTCTGGAAGGACATCCAGAAGGTCTCCCAGAAGTTCTCGCCTAATTAGCATATTACCCTTTTATTAGTATAGATTAGAGGCCCAGTGCACAAAATTCATGCATGGGGGGTTTCAGCCTGGCCTTCACCCTCTCCAATCCAGGTCCGCTGGCTCCTAACCGCTCACCTGCCTGCCTGATCACCCCTAACCGCCTCTGCATGCTGGCCTGATCGCCCCCTAACTGCTCCCCTGCCGGCCTGATCACCCCCTAACTGCCCTCCCCTGCCGGCCTGATCACCCCAACTGCCCTCCCCTTCCAGCCTGATCACCTTCTAACTGCCCTCCCTTGCTGGCCTGATTGCCCCCTAACGGCTCTCCCCTGATGGCCTGATTGCCCCCAACTGCTCTCCCCTGCTGGCCTGATCACCCCTAACTGCCTCTGCCTTGACCCCTGCCACCATGGCTTTGTCTGGAAGGATGTCCGGAAGATGTCCAGTCTAATTAGCATATTATCCTCTTATTAGTATGGATAGGATGGTGATGATGTTGACAATGAAGAAGAAATAGCTAACATAAATATTCTGCCTCATGAGCAAGGCAGGTACTCTTTCTAATATATACTTTATATTTATTGAATTCTGCCAACAGTAAAGGAGGTAGTTACTATCATTGTCTCCATTTTAGTGAAAGCACAAAGAGTTAAGTAATTTGGCAAAGATCTTAGTGCCATAGCAGTCTGAGGTGGCTTCCAGTTCAGGGTGTCCAGAGAGCTATCATTGCGTTCACATAGATGTTCACCACTCTGCTTCTCATTCGCTTTTTCTCCTTTCATTTTTCATTGTGGAGCATGTATAATTTGGATATGGATGGCAAATAATGACCATCTTATATGTAGTTACTTAAAAATCTCTCCTAAGCTGTGCTAATATGGTACACACTAATCATGTGTGGCTATTGACACTTAAATTAAAATAAATATCAATAGCCACATTTCCTGTACTCAGTAGCCACTTGTGGCGCTAATGTTTTCTGCAGAGAACACAGATCCAGGACACTTCTGTCATTGTAGAGACCTGTGGGACTATGCTGCTTCAGAGCATGCTGCTCTGTACATGCATTCTCATATACAAATGCTAGCCAAGAGCTTTCTACACTTTGGAACCAAAGAGAACAGAGAGAGGCACAAGTAGAAAAAATACAAATACAGAAACAGAAGCTAGCAAGGAAACTTGAACAGGTCTTATTAGGCAGCGTGAAGTACTTAGTTTTGCTTCAGTATATCCTATAATTCTGTACCATAACCTTTGCCAGTATTTTATTTTTGTTTGGATTTATTTTTCAGGTTTCATACATATGAATTGACTACCAGTAGCTCCATGACTTCTACCTGTTGGTGGAACTATGGCTAGAAATTTCAGATGATGTTTATTGGATCACATTGTGTGTAAAAGGTTTATCCTGGTTTAGCTGTAAAGGAAAGTGATGGGAGGCCACAATCTACAATTCTACTATTTCTTATATCTTTAAATATTTTTTAAAGGTTAATTTTTAAAGGTTGAAAAATTGTCTAGAACACTTTTAAGGAAAATTATATAATGATACTACCCTAAATATTATATACATATATAGACATAATCTTGTGAAACTATTCAAGTGGTGGTATAATTTTTTTATGTAACATGAAATGACATAGTCTTTGAATTCATACATAATTAGTAACCTCTTATTTATGAGCATTTCATTCTACATATTCTCATTCAGTCAGTATATATAAAAGATGCTTGAAATGTAATAGGAAAATGATAATTAGCTTGTTCTTATACTATAAATATATGTAGGTGTATTTATAATATTGTTAAAGCTTAATGCACATCAGTTATGAGAAATAAAATGAAAATGTCTATAAAATGTATAACCTTATAATATATAACATTTTGTTTGGCTTAATTGTACATAAAAATATTTTAAATGCAGGAAGAGCGAACCAAGCTAACAAAAGAGCTTTCTTCACTTCGAGAACAAAGGGAACAGCTAAAGGCAGAAGTAGAAAAGTACAGAGAATGTGATCCTCAAGTTGTGGAAGAAATACGTAAGTTTGTGTCACATATTGAGGATTTTAACTTTGCTAATGAAAGAGACTTTATACTTCCGATTGCCTGGTATTCTTTCTCTATGTATATAAGAAAATAAAGCCATTAATAGTATTAATGGTGCATTAAAATTTTCTTTAAGGAGACTTATCTTAAAGTGATAGCTTTAAAATTAAAAGCATTTCAAGAGAAAAAAAAAAAAAAAAAAAAAAAAAAAAAAGCATTTCAAGAGTAAGGTAATTAAGTGGGGTAGAAGGATAAAGACATAAAATATAAGTTTAGGAAACTAAGGAGTCAGAGAAGGAGCTAACTTGGCTGCAAGTACCTTAACTCTAGAAAGAAACCCACCAATATCTTCTAGGAAAAATGATACCAAAATATAAAGTTTGCAAGTTGCAGAAAATCAGTCTGTGTTGACTTGCCTTTTGAATACACAATGATGTTTTGTCTTACTTTTAAACCAGAGTCTCCAAAGCTTCAATTTGAATAATTTTTAATATTTATGTGAAGAGAGAAATTTGATTATTTAAAGAAATGAAAGGGTGTATTATAAAGACACTGCATTTAATTGCTAAGGAAAACATAACTTTCTTCACATTTTTCTGTGTTAGCCTGTCTTTTCATTTAGGAAACTACCAAGTGAAACTTGTAGAAAAATGGACATTATGTGATTGAAGGCTTTAAAAAAAAAACTGAAAATATTTGGCACTTTAAAATTAACCTGAGATAGTATGATTACAATTAAGTTATCCTTGATGGTATTCTTTACAGTTAAAAAAAACAACAACAACAACAAAAAACCCTGAGCAGTTCAGTTAGTGTAATGTAAAGTTAAATTTAATTTTAGAGATAGGTCCCTGTTTTGCACAGCTCAAGAGGTACATTCACATGCAGGTAGTACGAAGCCTAGATGGCGGTATGTACTGGCTCTGTCTCTGCTGACTATCCACGGTGATTTTCAGAGTGTGGAGGTAAAAGAACCCCCTGAGCTAGTCATTTTCTACAAAATAAGTTTTTGGAAAGACATGTTAGCTCTTTCAAGCTGCCCACAGATTCATTTCATTTATCATCATCCTGCAGAAGAAAGTGCTAATCAAATCTACTGCTACAAAATTAACCACTTCAATCTGCTTTAAAGTTTTAACTAATATCACATGATCCTCAGTGAATACAAGCACATCAAAGCAGCAGGAGACAGGTAGGAGATTACTAGGAAGCTGGGCCTGCTCATGCTTTATCTTTAAAAGAAAAGAGGACATCAAATGTTGTGTGTTTTGCCTAGAGCAGCTTCTCAGGAAAGAGAACTTTCATAACAGTTTCCTTCCCCAGATTTCCTACCTTCAGCTGGTTTATTTTCAGGATCAGGATGGCTGTGCCTTTTAGCAGTTCATCATGAAAATTCTGTTTTCACACGGTAAAACAGTAACCAAATCTGATCCTTCATTGGTTATGCTTACTTGGCTATGCCTTGCTTCCTGATTCCAGTTTTGGATGTTTTCCTCTTTGCTTTCCTGTTTTATTCTCTTTCTGTCTAGGAACTGCAACTCTTAGCAATACCCATTCAGGGTTTCTACATTTCCACTCTCTGGTCCTCTTTGTACTGCTACAGCTGGTTAGATGACCCTGACCGATATCACTTCTACTTTTGACCTCCCACTTTTACAGTACTTTTCATAACTTTAATTTCATCTCTCCTCTCAGAAATGATTAAAACTCTTACAGAACTACCCCGATATATACTGCTGGTGATCCTAAGGCAATGGATCATCGTGAGGTACAGAAAATCACCAGGGCTAGAGAACTGTACCAGACTGATTCATGAAGTCGGAAAACTTTTATTTCAGGTATTATAATTTCAGAGGCTACCGTTCCTTGTACCTCTGAATCAGGCAACAATTTTGGCAAATGCATCACCTCTTAAAAAGAAAAGTAAAACATGACGTTTCAGGGATGATGGATTTTCTGGACAGTAGAAAGCATAGTTGAGGAAGTTTATACTGGTTGCCTGAATTCTGCTTTCCTTCTTGTAATTTGTTTTTCAACCCGTGGAAAGCAGTGTAGATGAGTATTATGGGTATGAGGTCTAATTGAAGAAGAAAGTTTTCTGTTTTAGAGTGAGTTAAAGAGACTTTATCATTCTTCATCAACATCAGACCTAGATTATCTTTTAATATTTATTTATGCAGCCACATCAGATGGATCTATATTTGGATCCAATGGAATTTGTAGGATGTGTCCATTTTTTACATTTTCACACTGTGCATTTCTGATCTTAATAGGGGAATGAGAGGATAAGTCCTTCCTTGCTGGCTTTGTGCTATTTGTTTTCTTCATTAAAAATATTATATATTTCTATAGAATATGTTAATTATATAAAATTACACATATTTAATAGACAGATATGCAGGATAATTACACTATTCCATAAATATATTTTAGATGTCAAGGTAAGTTATCTTTTTCATGGAGAGCTACCAAACTACAACCTGAAGGGGGGAGAAACTGTCAAAGCCTACATGCCTGTAAACATAATTTTTTAGTCTAATTTTAGTTTATAGTTTTATAGAGAAATATACAATTTCTCTGCTTTTAAAATTCAGCTAACAAATAAAACTTTATTCAAATGTGGCACTTCCACTTCCAGCCAAGATAGTGATGGACTGGATTTATCCTCCCACCTGAAACCAATATATGAAATAATGGTTTTCAAGATACTTGATATCAGACAACAAAAGACAGTAGTTATTAGAGCAAAGCCTTATGGTTGTTCCACCTTATTTTGTTGAGAGTTTCCTGGCTGTGGCACAAGGAAGGAGAACCTGGGCAGAGCGCTGCAGACTCCCCTAAGGAGGAGAAGGAATTGAGAATGAGGGAGATCACATGGCTAGAGTTGATCTAGGCCAGCATACTAGAGAGGAGAGAGTTACATAGAAAGAGAACCCTGGATATCTATAGACAGTTTCTCTCAAGTACTTAGTTCATGTAATTGAGGACACTGCCCAAAGCTAGGGAAAGAACAGTCTGAGAGGATTAGAAGGAACAGTGCCAGGCACCCACATAGGACCAGGTATAGTGCCAACTCTTACCAGCTAGACTAGAAAAATGTGTAATTCACCAGGCATTGGGTAGAGTACTCAAGAAGGTCTTGACTGCTCTCAACCTATCTAACAAATCATAAGAGCAAGTCTTGAAAGCATCAAAGTGTTTCAAAGTAACTTTTGGCATTACAGAACAAGTTCAAGAATATTTATAGGAGTACAAAAATATCTAGCACCCAAATAATAAAATTCATAACGTCTGACATACAATGAAAGATTACCAGGCATGCAAAGAAATAGAAAAACATGATCCTTAATGAGAAGAATAAACCATCAATCAAAACTAACCCAGAACTGACACAGATGATAAAATTAGAATATCATAAACTTATTTTAAGTGTAATTTATATATTCAAAAAGTTAAGTAGGAACATGAAAGATATAAAAAAGATCCAAGTCAAACTTGTGGAGATAAATACTTCTGAATTGGAATGACAGCATATTAAACCTTGTGAAAGGATTAGTGTATTTGAAGACATAGCAGTAGAAATGATCCAAAATGAAACTCAGGAAAAAAAATTTTTTTAATGAAAATAGCATTTATGAGCTGTAGGACAACCTCAAGTGACCTAATATATTTGTAATTGGTGTCCCAAAAGGAGTGTAGTTGGGTCATGTTTTTGTATCCATTCAGCTACCCTAAACCTTTTGATTGGAGCATTTAATCCATTTACATTTAGGGTTATTATTGAGAGGTACTTATTTGTAGCCATTTTAATTCTGTATGGCTAGGTTTCTCTCTCTGTTTCTTCTCAGCAATCCCTTACAGCAATCCCTTTAGCATTTCTTGTAATGCTGGCTTGGTGGTGATGAACAACTTGAGACCTTTTTGTCTGGGAAGCTCGTTATTTGACTGTCTATTTTGAATGATAGTCTTGCTGGATATAGTAATCTTGGTCTCAGATCCTTGTTTTTCATTACCTTGAGTACTTCATGCCATTTCCTTCTGGCCTGTAGAGTTTCTGATGAGAAATCAGGTGTCAGCCTTATGGGAACTCCTTTGTAGGTAACAGTTTTCGTTTGCTGCCTTTAAGATTCTCTCTTTGTCTTTAATTTTTGGCATTTTAATTATGATGTGTCTGGGTGTGGGTCTGTTTGGGTTCTTCTTGTTTGGGGTTCTCTGTGCCTCCTGAACTTGTGTGACTTTTTCCTTTACCACGTTAGGGAAGTTTTCTACCATTATTTCTTCAAACACGTTCTCTATTCCTTTCTCCCTTTTTGCCTCTCTGGCACACCTACTATTCTAATATTGATACATTTCACATTGTCCCACAACTCCCTTAAGCTGTCCTCCTGTTTTTTAATTTTTTTTTTCTTTTTAATTCTCTAGTTGAGTGATATTTCCAACTCTGTCTTCTAATTTACTGATTCAATCCTCAGCTTCCCCTAATCTGCTGTGTATTCCTTCCAATGTGTTCTCTATTTGTGTTATGTCATTCTTTATCTCAGACTGTTCTTTTTTCATAGTTACTATATCTTTTTTCATACTGTTGAGCATTTTTAACATCATTACTCTGAACTCTGTTTCAGATTAATTTCTTATCTCTGCTTCATTTATCTCTTCTTCTGGAGAATTCGCTAGTTCTTTCATTTGGGGGTTGTTTCTTTATTTCCTCATTTTGGTTGTCTGGGTTTGTGACTATGTTTTAGGTAGAGCCTCTATACCTCTCAATCTCCAATGCAGGACAGTGTTAAAGGCTGTTTCTGACTAATTGGATCAGGCAAAGACTCAAAGCCTCCAGAGACCTCCTCTGTCTCAGACTAATAGGATTCTGACTTGAATTGCCCCAGGCAATTGTCCTCGGGTGTGGCGAGAGTTTTCTCAACAAGGTGGGGCAGTTGCTTCTGACTGAAGGCTAATTATTACTTTTAATCTCTTAAGTGGCTTCAGGGCAGGGTGTTTTCCAATAGGGTGTGTCAACTGTCTTCCCCCCAGGCAAGGCAAATGTATATGTGGGAAAGATGTCCTGCTTCAGAGAATGACAGCTCAGGAAACTTGGGGTGTTTGCTTTCTGAGTTCTATCCCCTGAGTCCCTAGTCCTGGGCTCTGATCTCACAGCTCCAATCCACTTCACCCTCCCTCTGCCAGAGCACAAGATGGGTGGCTCCCCAGGGAAATTTTGTGCATTGGCTCTTTAAGAGTGGCAACTTTCATTTGCCACTCGCTGGCAGACAGCACCCCACTGCTTTTCACAACTAGATGTTATGTGAGTACCCTCCTCAGTTTGGTGCTCTCTGCTGTGGAGTCCAGAATCGATATTAGATCCCAGAGTTCTCAGTGGCACCTCCCCCCCCCCCCCCCCTGCCACATACACACAGCTGAGATATCTCTCCAGGACTTCAGTTGCCATCTCTGGGTGCCCAGCCAGCCCTTTCACAACTCCACCCCTCCTACAAGTCTCTATGCAGACTCCACCTTTGATCCTTGGGCAGCAGGGTTCTCTCCTGTGAGTTTTCCACTGATTATTCAGGAAGCCTTTCTGATTTCAGTTGTAATTCCAGCTTGTTCCTGGGAGCATGTCCATGCAGCATCCTCCTATTCTGCCATCATTTTTAATCCCAAAAGTAAATCTTAAGAAAATTTCTTAGAAATAAATGTCAGGGCATGAGTGGGAGGGCAGGGGTTGGGGGTTTAATGGAGGGATGAGGACACATATGTAATACCTTAATCAATAAAGAAATTTTAAAAAAAGAAATAAATGTCAGGATGACAATAACAATGGTGGAGTAAGGATCTCTGAAAGTTTACCCTTCCATGAAAGCTGGCATGAATTGGGACAACTCTGCCAGAATTCTAAGAACAAACCAAAGATTTGCCTATTCAAGAAAAATGGCTGTCCCTATCTGGTTTGGCTCAGTGGATAGAGCATTGGCTTGCTGACTGAAGCGTCCCAGGTTTGATTCTGGTCAAGGCACATGCTTGGGTTGCAGGCTCAATCTCTAGTAGGGGGCAGGCAGGAGGCAGCTGATCAATGATTCTCTCTTATCATTGATCTTTTTATCTTTTTCTCCCTCTCCTCTCCTCTCTGAAATCAATTAAAAAAGAAAAAAGAAAAGAAAAATGGTGAATCTCAGCAAGAACAGGTGTTTTGTGGTGTTTTAACTTGCCCTATATTCAATCCGTACTCTCCAGCTTTGAAAAATAACAGCCCTGCATCCTAGTATCAGAGAAAGCAGAAAGAAGCTGGATCTCTTTAAGTCCCTCATTCCCAAAGAATTGTCATTATGTGATGTCTCTGATGATTCCCTGAAAGCCACCAATAGGAATGAATGTCTTTATTTGACCTGGATTGGAGTATGTCAAGTGTTAACAGCCTCTCCCTGGGGAGTGATTGTCTAAAATAATAAGGCAAACAGTAAACTAACCAGAAAGCTTAAAAGGAGAAGCTGAAAGATATGTCCGTTAGTGCCTTAAAAATCATATTCCAGGAAATCTAGAAGCCCACATACATGCATAGACCTGTGCACATTCTCAGGAAAGACCTGAGAAGTTCCTAATCTCCCACCTCCAGCTGACCTTTCTTGATACTTTGTGCAAGCCGGAAGTGAAAGCTAAGGCAGAGTTGTAAATTGCCTGAGTGTTTAAACATGCCCAGCACACACTGGGATGCAGTGAACACATTGCTCTGTGGAAATTTACTAACATCTTATTTTTTCTTTTATTATCTATTGTTTTCCACACATTTCTCTGTTTTTTAAAAATTGATTAACATTTTAATGCCTAGAGGAAACTTTTGAATCAATAACCTAGTCTTCCTTAAGGAACTGGAAAAAGAAGAACACTCTAAACCTAAGGCAAGCAGAAGGAAATAGAATGAAGAGAGCAGAAATAAAAGTAATAGATAATTGATTCTTTAAGCTGATCAAGAAAATTGACAGACTTTTAGCTAGACTGAGTTAAGGAAAAATGAAGATATAAATTTTTAAAATTAAGAATGAAAGAGGGAACATTATTAACCTTACAGAAATAAAAAGAAGCAGTTATGGTCAATACATTTAATAAGCTACATGAAATTAACAAATTCCTAGAAACATACAAACTACGAAAATGGTCTCAAGCAGAAATAGACTAAATAGATGTATAACATGTAAAGAGATTGAATTGGAAATAAAAAACCTTCCTGCAATGAAAAGCCTAGTCTACACTCCAGAATTCTACCAGTTCAAAGAAGAATCAGCTTTTCAAAGAAAAAAATTAGAAAAGGAGAGAACACTTCCTAACTCATTCTTTGAGATCAGTATTACTCTGATACCAAAACCAGACAAAGACATCATAAGAAAAGAAAACTTTAGATAAATATTGCTTATGAATATAGATGTAAGAATTCTCAACAAAATACTAGCAAATCAAATCCAGCAGTATATAAAAAGGGATATGATTCACTGACATTTATCCCAGGCATGCGAGGTTGTTTCAACATATAAAAATCAGTCAAATACAGTATATTTTATAGAATAAAGGTGGGGGAACTCCACATGATTTTCTCAATAAACAAAAAAATAAGTATTTGAAAAAAATCCACGATTCTTTCACAATAAAAACACTCAACAAATAGGAATAGAAGTGAGCTTTCTCAATCTAATAAAAGGACATCTACAAAAAATCCATAGCTAACATCATATTAAATGGCAAAGGGCTATATGCTTTCCCCAAGATCGTCCACTCTCACCACCTCTATTCAACATTGTACTAGAAATTCAAGGCAGGGCAATTAGGCAAGAAATAAATAAATGGAATTCTTGTTGAAAAAGGAAAAGTAAATGTATTGCTATTTGCAGTTGATATGATCTTAGATAGCCGTAAACAACCAACAACAACAATAAACGAAAACTATTAGTGCTAATAAGTGAGGTTACAGCATACAAAGTCAATATACAGAAATTACTTGCATTTTATATACTAAAAATGAATACTCTGAAAATCAGAAAAAAATTTCATTACAATAGCAGCAAAATGAATAAAATACCTAGGAGTAAAGTTAATCAGAGAAGTGTATGATGTACTGAAAACTACAAAACATTTAATGAAATTAAAGACCTAATAAATAGAAAGACATTCTGTGTTTATGCATTACTAGACTTAATATTGTTAAGATGGAAACACTCCCCAAATTGATCTACAGATTTAATGTAAAACCTATCAAAAATCCAATTGCTTATGTCAACATCCATTTTACAACTCAACAATTAAAAAAATAATTCAATTTAAACATAAGCAAAGGATTTGAATAGACATTTTCCCCCAAGAAAAGTATATAGTTTTCCAGTAAAAAAACTCAACATCTTTAGTCAACAGAGTAATTCAAATCAAAACCACAGTGAGATACTACTTTACACCCATTAGAATGGCCATAATAAAAAGAATGGAAAATAATTGTTGGTGAGAAGAAATTAGAACTCTTGGATTGCTTGGGGGTCCGGAGGATTATTAAAATGAAATAGCCACTTAAAAAAATATTCTTGGAAGTATTACATATGTCCCCTTTTTTCTCCCATTGACCCTTATAGCATGCCCCCACTCTAGGCCTCCACCACTCTATGCATATATGCATACAAGTTCTTCGGTTTATCTCTTCCCACCAACTCACCTACCCACCCCCCCCCCATTCCCACACCCACTCCCCGCCTTCCCTCTGAGATTCGACAGCCTTCCCTCTGAGATTTGACAGTCTGTTCCATGCTTCTATGTATGGATCTATTTTGTTCAACAGTTTATTTTGTTCATTAGATTCCACATATGAGATACTTGTCTTTTTTCTGGAACAGCCACTTTTAAAAACAATATATCTGTTTCCAAAAAATGTTAAACATAGAGTGACCTTTTGAGCTAGCAATTCCATTCCTAGGTATATACTCAAATTGAAAACATATTCACACAAAAATTATTAAATTGTTCCTATTAGCAATAACCACCTAAATGTTCATTACCTGATGAATGATTAAACAAAAAGTGGTATATCCATACAAGGGAATAGTATCTATGTATATAAAAGGCTAAGTGACCGTACGTCCGTCCAACCATACATATGTATGACTGACTAGCTGGTATATGATGTGCACTGGCAATCCTATATAATAAGAGAGGAATATGCTAATTAGCTGTTATATCCTGAGGCGTAACAACCAAGTGTGTCACAACCAGATCACGGATCAGCAGGAGGGTGGGCCAGCGAGGTATAAGCAGGCTGCGGAGTGCTACAGGAGGGGTCAGGACAGCAAGCTAGGAGGGGGGCAGGGGGCGAAGAGCTACAGGAGGGAAGCAGCGACCTACTGGCGCGAGGATTTGTGCACAGGGCTACTAGTTTAAAAATAAACATTGACTTGCGCAAGTATGATACATATAAAGCTCTTGCTTGTTGGCACCAATGACATCGAATTTCTTAATAGTATTACTCCTTCAGGAATGCCGTGTCATAAATTCAAATTGAAAGTAGGTGCAATCATGCTACTGAGAAATCTTTTTAAAAAAAATACATTTTATTGATATTTTTACAGAGCGGAAGGGAGAGAGATAGAGAGTTAGAAACATCGATGAGAGAGAAACATCGATCAGCTGCCTCTTGCTCACCCCCTACGGGCATGTGCCTGCAACCAAGGTACATGCCCTTGACTGGAATTGAACCTGGGACCCTTCAGTCCGCAGGCTGACGCTCTATCCACTGAGCCAAACTGGTCAGGGCGCTACTGAGCAATCTTAATAGTAAATGGAGTCTTTGTAATGGTACTAGATTTATTATCAAAATATTGCAAACTAACATAATCAAAGCTGAAGTATTAACAGGATCTGTGGAAGCAGAGGTTGTTCTGATTCCAATAATTGATTTGTCCCTGTCTGACACTGCTCTCTCATCTAAATTAATTCAAAGACAGTTTCCCGTGATGCCAGCATTTGCGATGACTATTAATAAATCACAGGGACAAACTCTAGACCTAGTAGGAATATTCCTACCTGAACCCGTTTTCAGACATGTCAGTTATATGTTGCTTTCTCTCGAGTTCAAAGAGCATGAGACAAAGTTGTAAATACTTCATCACAAAGGAAATTAGTCAAGCGCTCTGAAAGTGTTCTTACTCTTAATGTGGTATACAGGGAGATATTAGAAGAAGTTTAATCAATTTATCAGTCATTGTTTTTATCAATGTTTTTATGTCATTTTTTATATCTTTTTTTGTTTTTATATCATGTCTTTATTGTTATGTCATGTTGTTATTGTTTACTTACTAATCAATTTATATATTATTTTCATACACATTTTACTAATTTTCTTTCATCCTTGACACTTCTATTATAGAGAAAGGGCGAAGAGTGATATTAAAATATTTCTTCTAATTAATTTCCTTTCAATGTGCACGAATCTGTGCACCAGGCCACTAGTTTGGCAATAAAAAGGAATGACGTAGTGATACATGTTATAACATGGATGAAACTTGAAAACATTGTGCCAAGTTAGAGAAGCCAGACACATATTACATGATTTCATTTTTGTGAAATGTCCAGAACAGGGAAATCTATAAAGATGGAAAGTAGATTAATGGTCTCCAGGAGCTGGGGGAAGGGTGAATGTGGAGTGACCCCTGATATGTATGGGATTTACTTTTGGGTGATAAGAATATTCTGGAATTAGTTGGTGTTGGTTTTACACCATGTGAATATAATAAAAACTGAATTATATGCGTTCATATAGTGAATTCTGTGGTATATAAATTATTTTTCAATAAATAAATGCCATAAAGATATTTATGTCCAGTTGATCATGGCATTGTTATGTGCTATGTAGATTAACTTGAAAGACAATACAGACACATTTAAAAACAAGATGTATAATTAAATGTAAGTAAATATTTCCTCCTACAGGGGTACTGTATGACCATTGAAATTTTTTTAGGTCAGGTTTATTGTGATCTGATATATATACAGTACACTAAAATTCTTACCATTAAACTAATTATTGACCTTCTTTGGTGTTGTAAATTGTTTGAGAAACACATCTCAGTTGAACTTACATGTTGTCTTTAAAGGAGCAAGTATAATAATGACTCTTAGGAAAGGGAAACTGCTCACCTTGACTTTCTATTAATGATAATGTAACTGCAAGTAGGTTTGTGAGATACAATATGTCACTATTTGACCTTTTTTTCATAGCCACTTTAGTTGTATAAATTTTTGTTCATATAAGAAAAAGAATATCTAGATAAATGAAGACTATTGTGTGTGTGTATGTCTGTGTGTATATATTTTTTTCTGTGTTTTTTTTTTTTCCAGGTCAAGCAAATAAAGTAGCCAAAGACGCTGCTAACAGATGGACTGGTATGTATTATAATGGCACTGCTAAACTATAGTTAAACTTCTTCCACACTTAACTATGATGTGAAATACAGAAGCTATTGTGTCTAGTTTTGTTCAAGGAAAGATGTTTTTGGAAATGCATGCATTAAGCAGGTTTTTATATATTAAATCATTTTAAGTTATTCAAGTTTTTTTTAATCTTTTTATGAGTCATTTTGTAAAGTATAAGATATTTTTTAAAAACCAAAGATTACTTCCAGTTTAACTTTTGTGTGATTTTTCTCAGATAAGTCACTTAGGCTAATCACTTAACCTTCATACAACTTTAAGAGTTTTGTGGAATCCTAAAGATTTGTTTTCTTGCTAATAATAATAACAGCTAACATTTGGTGAGTTCTGATTTTAAGCCAGACATTATAAAAAGTGTCTGTGACACATTCTCATTTTATCTCTACAACAATCTTGTGTGGTAGATACGATTATTATCCCTAATTTTGGAGATGAAACAGAGCCCACCAGGAGTCCATGGCCACACCGCTACTAGGCAGTAGAACAGGAATCAGAATCCAGCTTTTCTGAATTCAGAGTTCAGGCTCTTATTCCCTATGTGATACTGTCTTCTCTGTATCCCTGCCTTCCTGTAAATGCCTCATTAATCCATTTGCCAGTGGATATATCCTCTGGTCTACACCAGAGATAATCTAAGAAATGGGAATTATTACGGCATTATCTGTGTGCCTTAAAGTTTAGAAGAAAGTTTAAAAATTATAATTGCTGTGAATTATATACAAGTATGATTAGTATTGTTAAAACTTGTCTGAAAATTGCACTGATGTTTTTTCAGTATTTAATTATAAATTAATGGTAAGTGAACTCTTCCATCCTGGTAAGAGTTTATAATGCCTTCACATGTATTACTCATCCTCATTTTGTTTCTGTGGGGGAGGACGGATAAGATTGTGTTAATGCAGACATCAAAGAGCTTAAAGTCAAAGGTGATTAAATCAGTCGCTGGAAGAAAGAGATTTGAGCCAAGTTTCCCTGACTCTGTGTCCAGGCCTCTGTATTTCTTAAAAAGTTGTAGAATCATTTTTTCTTGTCTATTTTAGAATTAAGTAGGTTGATAAAGTCAATGTAATTGGCCTTTGGTTCCTATAAAATTGCAATCTTATGTACTATGAAGCTATTTCATAAATAATGTAATGCTTTTGTGGTAAAAACGGAAGGGGAAAACAGCAAACTAATATTAAAGAAAAGAGAATAATGAGCCCTGGCCTGTGTAGCACAGTTGGTTGGGCATTGTCCCATGCACCAAAAGGTGTGGGGTTCGATTCCCACCCAGTTAGGACACATGCCTGGGTTGCGGGCTCGATCCCCGTAAGGGGGCGTGCAGGAGGCAGCTGATCAATGTTTCTCGCTCTCTCTGAAAAAAAAAATCAATAAAAAAAATATTTTAAAGAGAATAATGAATTATGTGTTCAATAAAGTCTTGAGAAGTAATAAATACAGTACAATCATGGATTTGTGAAATATAAAATTTTGAGTGAGAAAAACTAGTAAGTGGATTTTTAGGTTAAAAATAAGATAAACCGTAGCTGGTTTGGCTCAGTGAGTAGAGTGTCAGCCTACGACTGAAGGGTTCCAGGTTCGATTCCAGTCAAAGGCACATGCCCAGGTTGGGGGCTTGATCCCCAGTAAGTGGTGTGCAGGAAACAGCTGATCAATGTTTCTCTCTCTCCCTTCCTCTCTGAAATCAATAAAAACATATTTTAAAAATATAAGATAAGAGTCACAAAGTGATTTCCCCCAATAGTTCTCAACAAACAGTAGGAACAGGCAGCCTGTGTAAAGGGTAAGAAGAACTTGACTCTGAAAGGACTCCAAGTGTGTTCCTTATTGGCTCTATGACTTAATTGAACTTCTCGGACCTACTTCCTTTCCATGTGGACAGTATCTACCTCACATTTTGGAAGGATTAATTAAGATAGTTGGTAAGCCATTTAGTACATTAGACACATGGATTAATACTCCCCTTTTCCCTTCTCTTAAAAAATGCTTTTATGTTTTACCATTGATCATAAACTTCCAAAATTATAATTAAAAATTTTTTTCAACAACTTTTTCCCCTATGTCCTTAGCTGAGAAAGAACCTGGCACTTTTAAAATCATGTAGGAAGGAAGATATTTTTACAGCAGTAGGAACAGCTGATAAGAACCCTATTTCCACTTGAGGTTATAACTTGCTCCTTCCGACATAAAAGTGTTATAAAAAGATCATGGAGTTAAAACAATTACTCTTCTGAAAACCTCTCAGTCTTCAAAACCAAAAGAAAATATCAGTAATACTTATAACTAAAGAGTGTTATGTAATTATTAGTTAACTAGAGGCCCAATGCATGAAATTCATACACGGGGCGTCAGGGGGGTCCCTCAGCCGGGCATGCACCCTCTTGCAATCCAGGAACCCTCTGGGGATGTCCAACTGATTGGGATCGGGCCTAAACTGGCAGTCGGACATCCCTCTTGCAATCCGGGACTGCTGGCTCCTAAATGCTTGCCTGCCTGCCTGCCTGCCTGCATGATTGCTCCTAACTGCCTCTGCCTGCCTGCCTGATTGCCCCTAACCACTCGCCTGCCTGCCTGATTGCCCCTAACCACTCGCCTGCCTGCCTGACACCCCTAACTGCTTGCCTGATAACCCCTAACCGCCTCCGCCTCCGCTTCAGCCCCCGCTGCTGCGGCTTCATCCAGAAGGATGTCCGGCTGTCTGGTCTAATTAGCATATTACACTTTTTTTATTATTATAGATGTTTGTTTTCTTTTTACTTAAAAAAGTCCCTGCCCTAACCGGTTTGGCTCAGTGGATAGAGCATCGGCCTGTGGACTCAAGGGTCCCAGGTTCGATTCCGGTCAAGGGCATGTACCTTGGTTGAGGGCACATCCCCAGTAGGGAGTGTGCAGGAGGCAGCTGATCGATGTTTCTAACTCTCTCCCTCTCCCTTCCTCTCAGTAAAAAATCAATAAAATATATATTTTAAAAAATTAAAATTAAAAAGTCCCTGAAATATACAGGTTGGGACAAAATTGGGTTTACCATTGTGAATATGTCAAACACAGAGTGTATTTGTGTATTAGTATTTATTATTGTATTGTTTTCCATATGAACAACTGTAAACCTACCTTTGCCCCACCCTGTATATAGAATTGAGAATATTTACTGTTCAGTAATTCAGTATTTCAGTTTTATAGAATAAGTGATTGCTTCAGGATACAAATATAACTAGAAATATCACACTGAAATGTTTTGTGGCACTAAATATACTTCAATGCAATTAATAAGTTATATCACTTAACAGCTCGTTTAAACTCAGATAGTGGAGTTTCAATGACTTAGTATGAGAGGCATCTTAATGAACAAGGGGGGATAGATGTGGTGGATATGATATTGCCTATCCTATTCCTGTGTCTGTCTTGGATGTGCCACCATATTGATTAACAGGAATTCTACCAGTCTTAAGAAGGCTGTTTCTTTAAAAAAAAAACAACACTGTTTTTTAGCTGTTTATAAAAATTTCCACATAATAGGGAAATTATTTGACAGGGAATGAAATATCAGGATGGTGGGTAACATTGTCTTGAAGGCAGCTTGAGAACTTGTTTAATGGAGTCTTTTGAATTGGTCCATTAAGCCTTGTTGTGGAGAAGCTTTTATTTGTTCTTCTGTTTGTTTTTAATCTTAGAGGGTTTGTAATAAAATGATTTCTTGCCCTCAGGGGAATCAGGAACTCCTTTTGCAGAGGCTATAGCCTTCCTGTGGTGTTTCATTTTCTTCTCTCTGAACTAGAGTTGAAGTCCATTTCTCCAGACTTCCTGCTTTCAAACCTGCATGTGTTCTCTCATTTCTCGTGGAAGTCACTCTGTGCTCTTGGAGCCCTATTCTGAACGCGGTCCACATAATACTTAATCTTTTCTAACATACATACCACTTTGAAATTGTTCAGTAATAAATTGATTTTTCTCTGTATTCTGTGTCAGCTTGAAGGCATAGGTTCTTTATGTTCCGGAATTTCTGTAATACACTTAATGCCTGTCTCAGGTAGTAGCGGGCCCTCTGTAAGTATTTGGCTATGCAGACACTGTTGAAACTAAACATCATTCTGGAGTACCTAATGCTATTAGTATTTCATATTCTCTCTAAGGTCCTTATTAAAAGTAAAATTTGTTTTAGGTTTTTTTTAAAAGTAAAAATTTATTTATTATCTGTTGATATTCTATAACACTTTAATTGAAAGAAATGAGGATATTTTTAAACATTATTCTATTTGATGTGTTAGTATTCACCTTAGAAATGAACTTTATTTTAAACATTAAGTTAATCTTATTTGATACCTAGAATTAAACTTCTTTTGTTTTTTGTGTGTGTTTTATAATTTTTTATTTTGTTAAGTATGCCCAAATATTCCAAGCATAGTAAATAATGTGTTTTAAACTGATCAAGTAGCATTTATAGTAGAGGAAGCATTGTTATATCTAGCATGAATGTAATGTACTGCATGGAAAACTGTCATCTGTCTTGTCATTATAATAATATTAGAGGCCCGGTGCATGAATTCGTGCACAGATGGGGTCCGGCCAGCCTGCCCCAATGGGGTTTGATTGGGGCCAGGCCTACTGCAGGCCAACTTGGGGGAGGGGACGCAGGAGGTTGGCCGGCCTGCCCTGCCCCAAATCGGGAGGGGGGATGGCTGGGGGCAGGGCCAGTTGGGAGGAGGAGCTGTGGGAGGTTTGGGGGGCCAATGGGGGGAGGGGCTGCGGGCAGTTGAGGGGGGCCGATCAGGGCCCCAATTGGGCTGGTTGGCCACCACAGTGCACATCATAGCGCCTGGTTGTTCCAGTTATTCCGTCATTCTGGTCACTTGGCTTTTATATATATAGATAAATGATGAATATTGAATTTTTATGAGCTAGATTTAATATGCAATTTTTTTTCTAAATGAAAAACACCACTACCTTGACCTCTTCCCATTTCCTGTCTCCAGAGCAAGCTCTTTCAACTATTTTAGCTGAGTTTTTTGTTTTTTTGTGTTTTTTTTGGTTATTTATAATCGTATCTTCAAGTAACATTCATATATTGCTTTTGCTTGATTTTTCAATTTTAGGCAATTCTGTTATTCCTAATGTAAAACTTTGCTATTCTGCATCTCAACTATTACATATTTCTTTTCCTTGCTCCTTTTTTTCAGCATAATTATTGTCATTCAGTGTTTACATTATTGATTATGATTAAGAATGTTTACATTATGAAGATTATGTAATGCTGTGCATAGCTGAATGTATTATTCTTACCCTCTAATAGTTCATAGTTGACTTTGAGTTAATAGTTGACTTTGTTTACATAGGTTTCCATGTACTTCTTGCTAATTCAATAGCAGTTGTTAATCATTTTCATCCATCTTCTTTTTTTCAATCCTCACCCAAGGAAGTGTTTTTAATGATTTGAAAGGGGAAGGGAGAGGGAGAGAGAGAGAAACATTGATGGGTTGGCCTTCCATACACAAGGTCTCGGATTTGATTTCCTGACCACAAATTGAACCCAAGACCTTTTTTTACTACAGAACAATGCTCCAACCAACTGAGCACACCAGCCAGGGCTTATCCATCTTCTTGAAGAAATTGTTCCTGTTTTGTCCTGTCTGGTCTTCTTGCCTTCTGTGGCTAGTACATAGCTGTCATCCCAGACTTTCCTTTCACCATCATCCTGGGATTGCTTGCCTCTCCCCTATGTTGGATTCCCTGATTTCCCACTTTCTGTATCTCATGTCTTTCTTAGATTTACTCCTTCATTTATGTGGATCATTTCCTGGAGTAGCTTTCTCTCTTCATGTCGTACAGTGGTTTGGAAATAACTGTGTTCCTCTGCATCACAGCCATTAACATAGCCCTTCCAGATAGAGATCTCCAGTTTCAGGGATTACTTTTCCTTGTCTTTTCTTCTTGGGAGTAGAAATATCTTGCTCTTGCTTAGCCCAGGCTGCTTCACCATCTCTTGTAGGCTTTTTTCATCCTTGCCTATACTCTCCACTTACTTTGTTTGGTTGTGCCATCTGTTTTCTGCTGCAGTCCCCAATCTGGATGGCTTAAAAAGCGGAAATTTATTTTCTCACAGTCCTGGAAGCTGGAAGTCAAGATCAAGGTATCAATACAGTTGGTTCCTTCTGAGGCCTTTCTTGTAGACAACCACCTTCTCACTGTGTCTTCTCAGTCTTCCCTCTATGCATGTTGGTGTCCTTGGAATTAAACTCCTTAAAATAATATTTTTAAAGTGATCAAACACTATATTTTAATTTGCTAAGGATACCATAACAAAATACTTCAGACTGGGTGTGGCTTAAACAAAAGATAATTATTTTCTCGCAGTTCTGGAGGCTGAAAGTTCAAAATCAAGGTGTCAGCATGTTTGGTTTATTTTAAGACCTTGATTTGTAAATGGCACTTTCTCGTGTGTCCCCTCATGGTCTTGCTGTTCTTGTCTCAGTGTGTCCATATTTCCTTTTATATAAGAATACCAGTCAGGTTGGATTAGGGCTGCCCTAATAGGCTCATTTTAACTTAATCACATCTTTGAAGATCAATTCACAGACCTTTTGACCCTCTTCACCAAAATGTGTCTTTCACTCCATTGATTTGAAAATAAAATAAGTAAAAAAAAAGAGGGGATCAATTTTCCAAATATAGTCGCATTCTGAGGGACTGAGGATTAGGACTACAACATATGAATTTGGGGGAGGTGACATAACACTCCAAAAGAACCTATTTTAACACTTTACTTCATTATCACTGCTAATACAGTGCTTAATATTTATAGAATACTGGAGGCCCGGTGCATGAATTTGTGCACCAGTGGGGTCCCTCCGTCTGGCCTGTGGAATTGAGCCAAAACTGGCTCTCCGACATCCCCTAAGTGGTCACGGATTGCGAGAGGGTGCAAGCCAGGCTGAGGGACCCCACTGGTGCACAATCGGGGCCGGGGAGGAACACGGGAGGTTGGCCAGCCAGGGAGGGACCGTAGGAGGGCTCCAGGGCATGTCCGGCCCATCTTGCTCAGTCCTGATTGGCTGGACTCCAGCAGCAAGCTAACCAGAATGTCTTCCCCCTGGTGATCAGTGCATGTCATAGTTGACCAGTCAACTGTCTGCCCCCTGGTGGTCAGTGTGCATCACAGCGAGCAGTTGGGCGGCATTAGCATATCATTAGCATGTTACACTTTGATTGGTTGAACAGACGACTGGACACTTAGCATATTAGGCTTTTATTATACAGGATTATGAACTAGAACACTTTTACCATTATTTTTCTTTATTTATAATACATATTCATTATAAAGGTGGTATATGTACATTAAAGAAAATATGTAAAATTATAAAAAGAAAACTCACCATCCTTCCTATTCCCCAAGTGCAACCACAGTGAGCACGTTGGTACTGCCTGTGCAAAGAAACCCTTCCAAGTGATTAGACATTGAGAATGCTTTTATTTATTTTTTCTTTTATTATACTTGGATGAAGATTTGACCATACATTTTTGTACATGATTTGTTTTATTTCCTTGGGATAAATTCCTCTAAGTAGATATACTTTTTCAGTGGTAACATGCATTTATATTCCCCTAGAGGACACTATTCCTATCTTAGTCTTTAGAGAAGAGAACCCCTTGCTCTCCTCACCCCTCTCCCTTACATTGCCTGGCTGCCTGGCAGCCATTCCTTTCTGTTGGGGAGGGAAAGGGTCTGGAGAGAATGTGTTCCCTTTGGGAACAGGAGCAGCTCTAATTTGCGAGGTGACAGAGTCCTGACCTCTGCTGTGACTTGGAAGAGGCACCACCAGCTGTTCCCTGTCTTTGGATTTTTCCTAAGTTGGCTATTCTTCAGTGGCACCCAATTTACTGCGTTTTTAAATATGAGATCTGTTTATTCAAACTACTCACCAAATATTTTCTGCTGAAATTAATTTGCCATTATGCCATTACTCTTGAAAATAAAGAAACTTCTGTAAGTAAAAACAATGGATAGAATTATATATGAAATGTTTTATAATGGTATTTTGAATTCTCAAAAAATATTTCTTATTTTCTTTATAGATAACATATTTGCAATAAAATCTTGGGCCAAAAGAAAATTTGGATTTGAAGAAAATAAAATTGATAAAAATTTTGGAATTCCAGAAGACTTTGACTACATAGACTAAAAGTCCGATGTTGGTAAAAGATCTATGTGCTTGTGAATATGTAAATTATTTATGTTATCCAACCAAGTGTACAGAATTGTCATTTACCGGTAATTGTGATGATCATTCTGTTAATTTTAAATAAAGTATAAGATGTAGATGTTTTTCACATTTTTTTGTTTGATGGAAAACAGGATGGCAGCCATATCCCCACGGTGTTCATCAAAGTAGGCCAGCTCCTAAGTTAAGTTTACAGAGAATTTTTTTGAGGTCAGAAGCCATTATGACTTGATAACATTTTATAGTTCCATTCAACTATTAAATATTAAGAACTAAGGGTACTTTTGAAGGCTCTATTATATACATGCACTCACACATAAACGCTTGGAAATAACTATAAAACTCTAGTCGCTGCTTTAGTATATCTCAGTAATTAGTGGTAAATGTGTGTGATGAATTCTCAGTATACTGCATTATATTTGCAAATTCCCACAGGGGGAAAAATACAGAAAGTTGCTCTTCCTTAAATTTAGAGTTACATAGCAATTTCTCAGATATAAAAACTACTTTCTTTTGAATTTCTGGTGCCTTTCCATTGTGAAGAACAAGCATGTGGCCCTTTGTCCTGATTTCTACACATTTTATAAGATGATATAGTGGTGGTAGTATACCACACATCACCAACTAGAGTTTGGTGATACTATTTTTTCCAACTACCTAAGAAGCAGGTTAAAAATCACATATGTCCTGTATATATATCTTTTTCCAGTTCAGCTTAGGCATTTAGAGTATTTGCAGGCACTCCAAGACAAACAAGCAAACAATAAACTCAAAACTCATGTGTGCCTTAGTTTTTTTCTTTCACACTGTTTCAGTTTTTATATTCTTTTAAGTAACTTGAATGACATACTCCATATGTCTGAAATGACCCAAATGGCATTCAAGCCATTTGTAGTGAATCTGGCCTTTGTATTGCATGCAGTGGCTCAGGGCCTACTTAATCATTTCCTGGAGGTGAGGGGGAGCCAATTGGTCCACCATTGTTTGTTCTTGAGGCCAGTTTATGTTGTCTTAGGGCAGTGGTCGGCAAACTGCGGCTCTCGTGAGCCGTGGTTTGCCGCTCTGTTGACTAATGAATTTGCTGACCACTATCTTAGGGCAACAGCTCTTACAGGAGAAAGTATTTGATGTAAGGGACAAAGGACAAAAAAATAAAAATAACGCATCATAAACCTTCCCATAAAACATTAATTTGTGGGAATTCAAAAATTTCTCAGACCCAGTTTGCTTGCTATTTATTAGGAAACTAGAGGCCCAGCACACAAATTCATGCACCAGTGGGGCCCCTCGGCCTGACCTGTGGGATCAGGCTGAAACCAGCTCTCTGACATCCCCCAAGGAGTCCCGGATTGCGAGAGGGTGCAGGCCAGGCCAAGGGACCCCACCGGTGCACGATCGGGGTGGGGAGACATGGAGGTTGGCCAGCCGGGGAGGGACTGCAGGAGGGTTCCAGGGCATGTCCAGCCCATCTCGCTCAGTCCCGATCAGCCGGACTCCAGCAGCAACCTAACCTACAGGTCTGAGTGTCTGCCCCCTGGTGATCAGTGCACGTCATAGCAACTGGTCAACCAGTCAACTATCTGCCTCCTGGTGGTCAGTGTACGACATAGCGAGTGGTTGAGCGGCCTTAGCATAGTATTAGCATATTACGCTTTGATTGGTTGAACAGCCGACTATCAACCTGACACTTAGCATATTAGGCTTTTATTATATAGAATATGTTCTCTTGTTTAGAGAGAAGATATGTATGTTCAAAAGGAAACCATTTGTAATGATTCCTAAAAGATTCTATTTTATAACTAGTTAGGCAAAATTTTTTTTAATTGAGTCTATCTTATGGGGCTAGCATGAATGATGAGATGAGGTCTGTACATGAGCTAACGAGAGGCTGTGGTACCCTCCTAAGCTAGTAGTGTTCTGGGAAATGTTTAAATTACTCCTTAAAAAGTGGGGACAGGGCCTTATTTATAGTAGTTTCTGCCTATTTATGTGGTGTAAATACTCCCAGCACAGCCAATTTCCAATTATCAATATGATGACAGTACAGAGTGGGTAAAAGATGCTCAGTAGCACACCATTATATACATTTTTTTCTGCCACACAAATACATTAGATATAAATAATCTCAAGAGCAAAGGTAATGGTAAAATGTAAAATAGAGAGTGGTACATTTTTAGTTTTAGTTCCATTGTTTTTAATATAATTCATCTTAGTTTCTGTAATTTAATATTTATAAATGTAATTTAATCTTTATTAATGGCTGTTTAACAGCTGGCTCACTCTGTTACTTAACAGTTAGTTGGCTTGCCTACTCCAGCACATGACTCAATCTTTCAGAGTTGCTTTTGGGTTTGCTCTTCCCTGAAATTAGAGATACTACTCAAGAAGCCTAGGGGCATTAGTCCAGCCAAGCACTAGATAATCCTTAGTCCTGGTTGGTTTTGTTATTCATCTGAAGATTGAGTACAACTTGGGTGGACCTAAAGTCAAATTACTAATGATCCAGGATCAAATTGGATTCAGTAAATAATGTCATAATTGATACTCATATCTTTTCAGTGAATTGTGAAGTTTAAAAGATATCAACCTTCACATGTAGTTATTTCTAAATCTCACAATTCTATTTTTAAATGATTCTAGGAAAGATTTGATAGTCTTCTAGTTAGTTTCATAGTTGTTCACGGCCAGATCAGATCACTAAAATGTCCCTTCTGAAGTTGGGCCAGGACCAAAGCAATTCATAAGGAAGAATTGGAATGACTTTTCCCTCTGCCTTTTGCCACATCATTAATCTAATGGGATTACAAAGTTCTTGGCCTGTTTCAGAAATAGATGCTATTATCCTTTACTTTATCCAACATGATTCTCTTTAAGGGATTAGAAAAGGAAATGAGTATATCTGGCAGCCAAGAAGCCAGAACCACCCTAATCTTGAACAGAAAGGTCTAAATTGTAAAGCTGATAATACTGTCTTTTGAAAATATGATTGGAGTAGTTTAAAAAACAGTTTTCAGCTAATATGGCATCGTTTGGTAAGAGTGGTTACAGATAGTGGGGAAAATTATTTCTAAACTCCTTTTCAGGATATGTTTCCTGAATATATAACAGGAGGAAAAGTTAGTGCATTATGAAATACAAACTACTTACTTCAGCTTGATTTTTAAAAAATGATTGTGAGAGATAGAGGTCAGGTAATATGATTGTCTTTGGAAGTACTCGTTGAATCTCAAGGCGAATTTCTATTTGCCAAGATTGCCAGCTGCCACCTTGACAGCCAAATTCAAGGCCTGATCTCACAGTCCTTGAGCTAAAAATGTCTTTTTACTTTTTTAAATGATGTAAAAATAAACAGGAATATTGCAACATAGGCTGAATATTGCAACAAAGCCTAAAATATTACTGTCTGACCCTTTACAGAAGAAGTTTATCAGACTCCAAAAATTTCAAAACCTGACAACCTGTGGCTAGATAGGACCTACAAGAGGCATGTTATTCTGCCTTAACTATCTTTTTTAAAAACTGTGTTGCAACATATCCACATGTAAAATGTCATACGAATTCAGATTTTCAGCTTCTTTGGGAACAGGATGATTTAGCTACCTGAAGTCCTCATTCTACATGCAGCAAATTAACTAGACGTGAGTAGGGCTGGAGCAATGGTAATGGGTTCATTTCTTAAAGCAATGCCAGCATATAGCTTTCTTTTTTAAGTCTCAGTTTCATTCCAAGTTGACAGACTGACTTAAGATCAAACTTGACTTTTCATATCCCAGGGAAAAAAATACTGGTGCTATCTTTTAAATTGAGATTATATTAAATTTCTTAATTAACATAGGAAGAACTGATAGTTAGATGATAAAACCGCCTATTCAAGAACAAGGAAAGTCATTCCATTTGCTCAAGCATACTCTGGGGTTTTTCCAATCGTTTTATAGTTTGCTTCTCAGAGATTTCACACTTCTTAAGTATATTCTTAAGTATTTTATCTTTTTTGTTGCCATTATAAATGGATTTTTCTCTTTCATTTTATTTTCTTATTGGTTATAACATGTATCTGAAGGCTATTGGTTTTGCATATTAATTTTAAATCCTGCTATCTTGCTAAATTGTTTTGGCTTGAGTTTGTTTTATAATTTATTCTCTGAGGGTTTTCAGGTATCCTATCTTCAAATACACATAGTTTAAATTTCTCTTTTCTAATTCTTAGGCTCACAATTGGTTTTTATCTAATTGCATTGGCTAATGCTACTCGTAAAATTGTAGTAGATATAGAGAACGTCTCTGTCTTGTCTCTGACCTTAGTAGGAATGCTCTTAATATTTTTGCATTAAGTAAAATTCTGTGTTTCTTTCATATGTAATTTATAATGTTAAGGAAGTAGTCATCTAGTCTGATTTTCTCAAGTATTTGTATAAGGAATGGTTGAATTTTTCTTAGGCTTTTCCAGCCATCTCTGGAGATAAGCGTATGATCCTTATTCTTAAATCTATTAACAAGGTGAATGTTATTAATATATTTCCTAACACTCAGCCATCCATAAATTTCAGACATTAAACCTACTTATGGTGAATTATTTTCTCAATGTGATGTTAGAGTCTGTTTGCTGAGATTTTATTTATAATTTTTGCATCACTATTCATAAGTGCTGCTGGCCTATAATTTTTTAAATGTATTTTTTTAAATGTATTTCACAGAGGAAGGGAGAGGGAGAGAGAGATAGAAACATCAATGACGCAGGCGGACGCTCTATACATTGAGCCAAACCAGCTAGGGCTATAATTTTTTTCTTAATGCACTATATTTACAGATTTGGATATCAGTATTATACTTTCTTCTTAAAAAAGATATGGAAGTTTTCCTTCCTTGGCTCTGAAATTATTTATGTATCATTGGGATTATCTGGTCTCTAATGATTCTCAATTATAATTTCAAACAAAAAAACCAAAATTAGCTCCTTTTGTACATCTGGATCAACACTATTTTATTTTTCATTTAACAGTTTGAAAAATTTATTTTTTTTCAAAACGATTGTTTTACTTGTTATGTACTATTCATAAAGATATACTAAGATTATGGACATTTGGTTTGTTTCCAGTTTCATGTTATTTTAGACAATATTTTCAAACATAGCTGTTTGCATATTTGGGGGCGTTCTGAGGATGAATTCCTGGAAATGCTCCCCCCAAAAGAATCCCTGTTAATGAAGAACTGATCCTCTAAAAAGAATATGAGAAATACAACAGCTGAATTTTGTAGAAAAGCAGAGGAAGGGTAATAGCTTTGAGAACTTTTTAAATTGCTTTTTCCATGGATTTTCAGTAATATTTTCTTCAAAAGATTTGCATAACACAGACAAAGTGTGGTGAAGGCTGTGGGTGGAGAAGGGGTGTTGGGTGGAGGGGCTCAATGGAGGGAAAAGGGGGGATATCTATAATACTTTCAACAATAAAGATAAATTGTTTAAAAAGATTTGTGTAAAATGAGCTGGGAATCTATTATCAAAAACAGATTTGTAAAAAATACTGCCTTTTAGCTGGAATTTATTAATGAAAAGGAAAACTTATAATTACCGTTCAGTTGTCATTAGGCCAAAGATTGGCTTTCATAAGTTAAAGTCCAAATGCTTTCTGAGAAACGTCTCTAAAATGTACCATGCCAATCTGGAGACCGGATCTGCAGCAGAAAGGGTGTGTGCGTTTGCAAGCCTGCACTTGGAAGGCATCGTGTTTCTCATAACATTTTGAAAAGTAACTATGAGAACTTTTTATACATTTCAACTGAACAGATGTGGATTTTTTTTCTGTCCAGTTGTGGTGTTACCATGTTTAAGTAAGCATACTTCTTGCTTACATGCGTTTTCGGTGTTATGTGAGCTCTGGGGACCCACACCTGACTAAGTTTAACTTGCTTAGCAAGTTTCCATCTGAGCAGATTTGGTTTGATTCTTAGGTCGACTGGAACAAATATTTTGCCTTTAAGTACACTAATAAAATTAGTTTGTATCTACAGGCCTGTTTGATTTTTAACAGGTAAAAATTTACTTTTAATAACAACAGTTCCCTTAATGGATCCAGAAAGATAACTTCTTTTTTGGGACAGTGTCAACATTTGATGTAGCACAGCTTCAGGAAATAGAGTACCTGGGTATCAAAATTATTTTGCATAATCATAACTGAAAGTATCTAAGAAGTTGCTTACCTTTTCTCCTATATGAACAGGACATTTACAATCACTGACAGCCACATTATATTGCAATGTTAACTATGTTGTAATAAGACCATTTGAAGAGTGGGTAGCAATACTGGAATGAAATATATTTTGAAGGGTTGGATGATTTTTCTCCCTACCAAACAAAAGCTCCTTGTGAGGGCATGTTGGTTTTTCATCTCTGTAGGCCCAGAGCACCTCACGTAGTATTTGACACAAAAGAATTACAACTTCATAATCTCTTGCCTCAAATAGACTCTCAAGCATTGCTTATCAAGGCTTTTACCTAAAGTTATAATTGGCCTTTTTCCAGCAAGGCTATACGACAGCCCTTACTTTCCATCAGCTCTTCCTCTCAGTCGCTACAATTATTTAAAACATTTGCCATCCAGGCCCCTCTACTCAACCCCCCTTTTCTCAATTTTCTGTTTAAAGCCATTTAAAAAAAACAAAAACATTTGAGCCCTTCAAGCATAATCTCAACTCCCTAGCCCTCCTTCCTGGAATTGTTTTCATTCCCTTATTTCCTGCTTAAGCCACCTCTCTCCTGTTCCCCAGGGTCCATCCCTCCTGGTTGCTCCAAGACCTTTGCTTCATTTTTCTCCTCACCCCGCCGCCCCAATATTTTCACTCTTTCTATTGCCTGATCTTTCTTAACACATCCCTACAGGGTTTCATCAAACTACATTTACCAGCTAGAATAAAATACCATTCCTTTTATATTCCGATGCCCTAGGGTTCAGCTAAATTGCTCAAGTCATCCCTTGGAATATGTTATTCACATTCATTCAACATACCTTGTCCTCCATTCATCAAATAATGTTTTTTAATACCCAAGGATATATTGTTACTGATTTCACAGCAAGGAAGGGGGAGGGAGGGGGGGAGGAGAGAAAGAGAGGAGGAGAGAGAGAGAAAGAAACGTTATTGTGAGAGAAACAACAAATGGTTGCCTTCCATATAAACCCCAACCAGGGATTTAACCTACAAAAGGTATGTGCCCTGATCCAGAATGAACCCAAGACTTTTCAGTGTCTGGAACAACACTCCAACAAACTGAGTCACACTGGCCTGGGCCATTCGCTAATTCATTTGAATATTCATTGAATAATCTCATATTTATCAGGCATTATATTAAATTAATTGTATAGTCCTGGCCTCAAAGAATTTCAATCAAGTAAATAAGGCAGCCACACAAACAGGCAATTACAAAGCCATGATGAAAGCCAAGGAGAGGCGTGTACATGATGTTATGGTAACAACCTAAACTCTCATTCTAGGGTTTAGATCCATAGATTTAAAATAGATTTAAAGTTGATGCTGGGTGAGGTCTCCTGTGGAAATTATTCTTTCTCTTTTGGATTCCAATTCTTGATATTTGTTTAATAAATTCATTCTGGGAAACACCATTGTATTTTAATAAGTAAACAATTTTAAATAGTAAGAAAAAATTATATATATAAATTATTGCTATTCAAAGTTGCTACTGCCATATGCTTTCTATATATATAAAAGCCTAATATGCAAATTGTCCCCATGGGAGTTTGACCCGGAGACCAGGAGTTCAATCACTTGCTATGATGTGCACTGACCATCTGGGAAGGGAGGCCCCGATGGGCGCTGATTGCTGGCCAGGCTTAGGAACCCTACCCATGCTGAATTTTGTGCATCGGGCCCCTAGTCTTTTAATAAAGGTGAAAATAAGGACATATGCATTTATAATTGCTTGTATATGCACCGAAAGAAAGAAAGAAAGAAAGAAAGAAAGAAAGAAAGAAAGAAAGAAAGAAAGAAAGAAAGAAAGAAAGAAAAGAAAAAAGAAAGAAAGAAAGAAAGCACAGAAAACTTATAAACAGTGAGAGGGGTTTTTCTTTTGTTCCTTTTTATAAACTTCATTTCTAACTTTGTATCACTTGTTCGAAAGATAAATTATAGCAGAAATTCTAGAGGTCTCTGCAGCATCTGTCCACCACTTTCCCAATCTTATTTTCCATTTCTTGTAACATGAAACAAATCAAGCTAGTTTTGTCTCTTAATTGGAATCATTAGCATGCAAATTTTGCTCATCTGAGCCGTTCATCAGGTATGTCCTAAGCCCATTTTTTCTGGGTCCAGCTCAGGTCCAGCATTCTTCATGAGGCCTCCGGCAACAATGCCAGCTTACGTGAAAAGTGTTGGGTAGTGGGTTTAGAGTCAAACGAGTTTGGATTCAAGTGGTGTGGCCTCTAACTGCTTGAATCTAGGCAAGCTACTAACATCCCTACACCTCCATGCCCACTTTCTTTTTTTTTTTTTTTTTTTTACATTTTTATGTTACCCACTTTCTTAAATGCAGATAGAACAGTTGGCCTCAACAGATGTTGAGTTTGTTGGGAGAATGGAGTGAAATAATACAGACGCAACAATTTAATGCTGTGATCTAGCTCTGAGTATGTGTTCAATGGAAGGTGGTTATATCATTCGGAATATTTTGGAAGTTCTGGCCAGGAGAAAATACTCAATGCAAATGCAATCACAGATATGGATGTGAAGGCGATCTGGCTGAGACATCTGTCATTCCATTAATCACCAGGGTTGATTCCGAGGATCTGCCTGGGCGGGTGTCCCCCTCCCTCACCAATCCATGTGCATCCCTCCTGAAGCTGTGTGCTAGGTGGAAGAGGACGACCTTCCCCCCAGAGGAGAGGACTGGTCTTTGGTCAAGGGCATACGAGTAGCTGCACTCCCCTGCTAGAACCGCCAAATATGCTCTCAAATACAATGACAGGTGTCACTGCCTTCCAGGGCCTGGGCTCCACCAGACCTCACCCTCACCCTGGAGTCCTTGCTGCTAGGGAGCCTCCTTTCCCCGTCTCTCCCCCTCCCCTTCACCATGGCCTCCCAGCCAGCAGCATCTATATTCAGGACACTGTCTACTCCTTCCAGGACAAGGGAAGGTGAGACAGGAATCCCAGAAGAAGGGACACATAATAGTAAAACACCATTCTGTATAGTGGTCAGGGTCTGCGGTAAAATTTCTCACATGTTCATGGGGCTTCTTTGGCCATATCTGGAAATCTGAACCACCAGCTCTAAAATTGTTTCTATGGGAAACTATGTTTCTAGTGCCTAATGACTGACTTAGAAATGAACTATTGGAATGTAGCTCGTTTGGGGACTGTCTGCAGATCAACATTTACAACTCATGGTCAATGAAAAAGGAAATGACTTTTATTCTGTTATTACTGAAACCTACCGCACATACATTTCCACAACTTTTCCTTGAGGACACCAACAGAAGTTATTTAAAGTAGCAGTCCATAAAGCCAGCAGACTGAACTGATATTCTGGGTCTAATGCTATTTGAGCTACTAATTCCAGCAACTCAAGATGTGCGTGTGAGGTGTCTTTTAGGCAGTTTTAGAATTTAATATGTGTAAGGAAGGCAGAAAGCACCTTCCCTTCGCAGCACTCCCCTTGTGGTTATGTAACTGCTGTGCTGCAGCAGTGTGCTCCCCGCCCCCTCCCTCCTCGCAGCTTCTCTGCCCATGTATGGTAACTGTTCCACAGCAGCTCTTGGTACTGAAGTGAGCAAGTCGAACCCTTATTAGGATCCAAGCTTAAAAGTTAAACAGCCCAGGGGCTAAGATTAAGAATCTCCTATTTGTAGATACTATATGGGTCAACTAAACTGGGTTTAGGACAAAGTTATTCAGGGAGGAAGAAGTATGAATATAAATGATCTATCTATATGAGGTCGGTGTCCTAACAGAAAACCAATCACTTGCCCTGTTTTAAATTTATCCTGTCATGAGTCTCAAGAAAGCATTTTTTTTAAAAAAATTCTCTTATATTTCCATTTTGTGTAATCACCACAAAGAGCATGAGTTATGCCTTTTCTCTCCCTTTTCTCCTTTTTTATGCCCTTGTGTGTATGTGGACAAAAGCAACTTCCATTGTACTCTTTGCTATTTATTCCAGGTTCACACGCAGTCCCTGAGTTACTCACCCTCTCTTTTAAAATAGTTTCTCTAAGAGGAAGGGAAATAAAGCACAACGAGGTAACCTGTTAATTCTCTCTTTCCACCCGCTGACAAAGGCAGTTGTCAAGAAGGATAGGGTATGAGCACTTAATATAACTCAGTAAAGCTTATGAAGACACCTTACCCAGAGTGTTTGCCTTGTTCAAAGGATAGTTGTAACTTTTTAAGAATTATGAAAATTAAGCAAGCTGGAACATAAAAAAAAATATCTTGGAACACAAGATATCTCTAGTCACTTATGAAATGCCTCCTTTACACCATTCCCAAAGGTGATAACAAGGTCCAAGTCCTAAAGATAACAAATCTTGATGCACAAACTGAAATGGAAGTAGACACCTACATGTCAATAAGTGCTGTAATAAAAATTTCCCCAGGGTACTGGGAGTCCAGGTGAATGAGTAACTGCCCAGGGACAGTTCAAAAGACCTCAGTGAGAAACGGCTTGCTCATTGGGCTGAGCCTTAGAGGTAAGGGGTCCTGAGCAGGGCAGTGAGGAGACAATGTGAGGAAGCAAATGTTGGTACTTTAATTCACTCTTGCAATCAGTAAATGTTTGTTGGGTGCTTATTAGGTGCTAAGGGTACAATGGTAAACAACATGGAGATTACGGCTTAGTATGGAAGACATTGAACAAAATATATCACAGCAATTATACTAGCTACCATGACCATCCCCATGCAGGAGATCGAAAGGCACTAAGATAGAGTTTAACCAAGTGACCTTGTGGATCGGAGTGGGATGGTGTCAGTGTGCAGATGTCAGGGAAGAAAACAACATTAAAAACTAGACCTAAAGCTTCGTGGAGGTAGAGGGAACCATGTGTGTGAAGATTTCCCATGGGAAAAACATGCTTTGAAGGAGGAGGGGGAGGCAATGAGCCAGCCCCACGCCCAGGAAAGGGAGCAGGTTGTAGGGGGCCAGAGAAGTAGAGCGATCCTTCAGGGTTTGTAGGAACTGTCACAGATTTGGGACTTTGTGGACAATGGAAAGCCAGTGAGTTAGTGTAAGCAAAAGAAATAACATGATTAGATCTGGATTTTTAACAATGTGACCACTGTGTAGAGTAGTGACCACAAAACTTTTAAATCATGTACCTCTATCAATAATAAAACATTTAAAACCTGCATGCTAATTACAGGTATGTTTGTTATTAAAGAATATTATATGTGTTATACAAAATATGGAAAAGCAGTCATTTTAAAGAATGTGATAAATAGAAGCCCTGAGATTTTCTTCCCACACCCAACAGCTCACCTGTGCACCCTGTAGGTGCAGGTCCCATTTGGGAGGCTGCTGGTATGGGGTGTGGAGGGGGAGCAGGACTAGGGGTGAGGAGATAGGTTATATTTATGGTAATAATACAGGTTAGAAGTGGCGGGAGGCTTGAATTGGGCAAGGAATGGGAGAGGTAGACAGATTTTATTTTATTTTTAAAATATATTTTTTATTGATTTCAGAGAGGAATGGAGATAGAAATATCAGTGATGAGAAAGAAGTCATTGATCAGCTGCCTCCTGCATGCCACCTACTGTGGATTGAGCCCAAAAACTTGGGCATGTGCCCCAACTGGGAATCAAACCGTGACCTCCTGGTTCATAGGTCAATGCTCAAACACTGAGCCATGCCGGCTGGGCAAGGTAGACAGATTTTAAACATCTTTTGCAGGTTGAATAGAGAAGACTTGATAATTGGTTGGATGGGATGAGGTGGAGTGGAGGCTGAGGAAGGAACTTCTCAAATGACGATGTCATCTTGACCTTTAAAATAAGTTGAATAAAAAAGTCTGCCATTTAAATTTTGGAGGAAAACAAAAAGGAAGAGCTCTTAGAGTCATTTGTGGTGTGTGTGTGTGTGTGTGTGTGTGTGTGTGTTAATCGTTTTTTGTGAGAGGGATTTCTTCTAAACCTCAAGTGTTCTGTTCTTTTATCTAAGGAGAGGAAATTCCAACAGAAAGCCTAGATTTCTACGACTCCACCTTTCTCTCTCTTGCTTGCTCTCTTGCCTTCTCTCTTGGTACTGACTACCTTCTGAGTTGTAAAAATTCAGGAATACTGCCCTGGCCAGTGTAGCTCAGTTGGTTGGGCTTCATCCCATGCACCGATCAATTCCCAGTCAGGGTACTTGTCTGGGTTTTGGGCTCGATCCCCATGCAGGAGGCAGTCTTATTATTTGAAGTTTTGTTTGTGACATATAATTAAATCTATATAAATAAAAATGTAAATGTTCGTTTGTTCAAAATCTTAAATCTCCAAAAGTTCTTCACCAATTGCTTTGAAATTTTGACACAATGTTGCATTCGAATACGCGCGTGTTTTTATATACCTTATACCTACTATTATATAGATGTCACACCTGTGACAGGTAAAAACATGCTTTTTTGAAAAACAGCAACATCTGCTGGTAAATGTGCCTGGTCCAATGTCTTTCCAGCAATTGAGAATTGTCAACGGCGTTACACATGCCACTTTCTGCAGTGCATGTCAAGCTCTGAATTTATTGGAGAACAACCGACACTGGGATGTATGCATTAATGACGCGTGCAACATGTCACATCCAAATCAAATTCATGCATTGTTTGCAATCATATTGACTGCCTGCTCTCCTTCATCTCCAGCAGAGTTATGGGAGAAATATAAATCGCACATGGCCGAAGATATTTTCCGTTGAATACGCAAGGAAAATTCAAATATGAACATGGATTTCACAGCAGAAATCTACAACAAAGTGTTGATAATGATTGAAGATTTGTGCTTAGAAATCGCAAACAAAGTTCTCAATCAATTGGGGATGCCATCACCAAATCGATCTGCTGCTGTTTTTTGTTCGATGTAGAATTGCGTCATGAACAAAATTACAACATGGGTGATCTTTTGTGCAATCAAATATTCCTAAGCTAACGCTTGAGCAAAAAGGCATTTACGATCAAATAATGCAAACTGTCAATAACGGGGTTGGAGAAATCTTCTTCTTAGATGCGCCAGGAGGAACTGGTAAAATGTTCCTAATTAGATTGATTCTGGCAGCAATTTGATCCCAAATGACATAGCCTTAGCTCTTGCGTCATCCGGAATAGCTGAGACATTGCTACCAGGTGGAAGAACTGCTCATTCCGCTTTGAAATTGCCATTGAACATGCAATTCATTGAAACTCTCACGTGCAACATTTCCAAAGCATCCAGCATGGCAAAAGTATTGCAGAAATGCAAACTTATTGTTTGGGATGAATGCACAATGGCGCACAAAAAATCGCTTGAGGCTCTTGATCATTGCAAGATTTGCGTGGAAACATCAGACCATTTGGGAATGTATTAATATTGCTTGCAGGAGATTTCAGGCAAACATTACCTGTAATTCCTCCATCAACACCAGCAGACGAAATAAATGCTTGCCTGAAATACTCTCCTTTGTGGCAACACGTAAAGATGTTAAAATTAACAAATATGCATGTCCAGCTGCAAAATGATCGATCAGCTGAGATATTCTCACACCAATTGCTGGAAATTGGGAATGGAAAGGTACCGGTTGATCTGACCTCAGGACGAATTTCATTGCCTCATAACTTCTGCAATTTAGTGACGTCAAAAGAAGAATTGGTTGAAAACGTGTTTTCCAATATTCAGACCAATTATAAGAATAGTGATTGGCTGAGCGAACGACTATTCTTGTGGCCAAGAACAAAGACATCTACGAACTTAACAATATTATTCAGTCTAACGTTCAAAGCGAGGCAGTCACATACAAGTCCATCGACACTGTTGTGGAAGCAGATGAAGCGGTTAATTATCCAACAGGATTTTTGAATGCACTCGATCTGCCAGGGATGCCAGCGCACGTACTGCAGTTGAAAATGGGCGTGCCAATTATCATGTTGCGAAATATCAACCAGCCAAAGCTTTGCAACGGCATGCGGCTTGCAGTAAAAAAATTAATGAGCAACGTCATAGAAGCAACAATCTTGACAGGACCTTTCAAAAGTGAAGATGTCGCCCTGACCAGTTTGGCTCAGTGGACAGAGCGTCGGACTGCAGACTGAAGGGTCCCGGGTTCGATTCCAGTCAAGGGCATGTACCTTGGTTGCGGGCACATCCCCAGTGGGGTGTGTGCAGGAGGCAGCTGATCAATGTTTCTTTCTCATCAATGTTTCTGGCTCTCTATCCCTCTTCCTTCCTCTCTGTAAAAAAATCAATAAAATACATTAAAAATAAAAAAAGTGAAGATGTCCTCATTCCTTGCATTCCTATGATTCCAACAGATATGCCATTTCAATTTAAGAGATTGCAATTCCCAATTCGATTGGCGTTTGCACTTACCATCAACAAAGCTCAGGGCCAATCTTTAGAATTGTGCAGTTTAGATCTAGACACGGATTGCTTCTCACATGGACAATTATATGTTGCGTGTTCTAGAGTCGGCAAACCAGACAATCTCTATATCTGCACAGACAATGGAACAACAAAAAATATTGTATACCCACAAGCATTGTGAAATTAAACATTAGAAACGTGCGCTTTCTCTTTTCTTTCTTTTCCATTTAACCAGACTGAGCCACAGCAACGCGTGACCGGGTACAACTAGTTACATATAAATTATGACTGCCTTTTCCCCACTGACCCATTTTATGACACTTAGTACATTTTCAGAATCACTTCATTCTATTTCTCAACATGTAATACACTGAAAGTAATGCTATTCACACATTCCCACAAAAATTTTTAAAATTGAGGAGGCTCTCCCTCCTGGGAGCACACCCACATCTTTCTTTCCCCTCAGGCTTGCATTTCCCAAACTCTAGGAGATCCTACGAGACTTGCAACCAGGGGAGCAATGGGCAGTGGCACCTCGTCCTGGGCTAAGCCCCTGAACCTGTCTCTGAGGCCCTCTTTCCCCTGACTTTCCAATGAGCCAAAGCAGACACGCCTAGGCTTTCTCCTATTGCTTCTTCTATCCCAAGCCTTTCCTTGTTTAACTGTCCCCAGCTTTCATAAACATACTCTCAAATCAATCAGTCAACCAACCAATCAATAGAATAAAATAATTTTTAAAAATAAAAAATGGAGGAATCGTGGTTAGTCTCATATGTAGATGGCAAGCATCTGCCAGAGAACTAGCTGGAAATCCCCTACTTAAGGAAGCCCTCGGCTCAGCACTTACCTGTAGGCAAGTGTCAGCTGCAGCTACTCTTGAAAAACCACAACTACTTATAGTGATTATGAGGATCCAAAAAGATAACAGATAGAGATCATTCTGTAAACTGTAAGTTCGTATATGAATGTACATTAATACCTTTAAAACAAAACTATTTTTAAGTACCCCTGAAGTAGCAACTTCTACAGAAATGGAATACGTCAATGAATGAAACATGAGGCATTGTCATAGCCACAGTTCTCTGCCAAAATTAAAAGTCTGCTTGGAGAGTTTTGAGTTGGGAATGATATTTAGGGTGAAAACACAATGACATTTAGGATGAAAACACAATGGAGGGTCTCAAAAAATAAAAAATGGGACTGCCTATGACCCAGCGATAGCACTTCTAGGTATAAATCCAAAGAAACTCCAAACACTAATTTGAAAATTATATTCATTGCAGCATTATTTACAATAACCAATATACGGAAGCAACCCAAGTGCCCATTAATAGACAAGTGGATAAAAAAGTTGTGGTACAAAATTGATAGTTACAAAATAGTCACGGGGATACAAAATACACCTTAGATAATACAGTCAGTAATACTGTAATAACTATGTATGGTGCTAGGCAGATATTGGAAATATTGGAGAGATACTTTCTAACATATGTGATTGTCTAACCAATGCATTGTACACCTGAAACTAATGCAAAATATTATTAAATATAAACATAAATTGAAAGATAAAAGAATTTTAGAAACATAAAAATGCTTGGTACATATACATGATGGCATATTCCTTGGCCATGAAAAAATAATGAAATCTTACCATTTACAACAGCGTGGATGGACCTGCAGGGTATTATGGTAAGTGAAATAAGTAAATCAGAAAAAGACAAATACCGTATGATTTCACTTATATATGGAATCAAAAGAACAGATAAACAAACAAACAAAATTGAAATAGACTCAGACAGAGATCGGACTGGTGGTTGCCAAAGAGGAGGGGCGTTGGGGGACTGGGTGGAAAAGGTGACGGGATTAAGAAGTACACATTGTTAGTTAACCAGTCATGGGGATGTCGAGTACAGCCTGGGCAGTGTGGTCAGTGCTATTGTAATAATTGTGTACAGTGCCGGGTGGGTACTGGAAGTATCGGGGAGACTACTGTGTAAGGTATATGATTGGCCACTATGCTGTACATATGAAACTGATACGAAATAGTGCTGAATGTAAACTGTGGCCTTAAAGTAACAGTTTTAAAAATAGGTTTTTCTATACCCTGTTAGATGTTCATAATTACTTTGCTTCATGTTCTTCATTATGAAAATTAGTAAGCAAGCCACAGATTTGGGCCTGCTTCATGGTCCTAAATTACAGAAGGGATATTATCTATGAACTTAGAAAAGGCCTGGCTAGTTTTCTCCAGAGATGAGAGTTTGAATGACACTTGAACTAATTTCAAAGAAATACAACTTTATATACACTTGACAACTACTTTCGAGAGAGAAGGCTTTCTTCAATCAGTTAGATATCTAAAAATCATTTGGAACACTCACATTCATTGCTTGTGTGTAAAAACCATGGCTGAAATTGTGATCGAAGTTCTAGTTGGGTTCCTTATCTCGCTTTTCAGGTATGGCCTGTGCTCACAGTTTCAGTGGCAGCCCTGGAAGCAGAAATCCCGTCTTTTGTTTCAGCGTCCTGAGCCCTAGAAAGGGTAGTCGATTCCTTGTTACAGGTAAGCTGTTGGTTTAAAGGCCGAGGGTACAGGGAGGATCAGTGGTCATAGTCAAAACGTCTTGGCCAGAAACATGGATGGAAGACTTCCCTGCTATGTAAAGGAAATTCATCCAGGCTGGGAGGGAAGAGGGAATAGCAGGAAAGTTGGGGGCCCTGAGAGTTGAGGGGTCCTGTATACTGCTTCTTAGCTGCACTGCTAAGGACAAGGCAAGAACCCAGAGAGAAATGGCTATGAAGTTTGTAGTTGGGCAAGGATCCCCATGTCCAAACATGGCTGCAGGTCCCTTCTATGAACAGAGAACCAGATACACACGCCCTTGAAACTATGTAAGCCCCCAGAGCTTTGGCACAGTCTTAGGAAACAGGGAGGGAGAGCCTCAAAAAGGGCTGGGTTAAATCTCCCATCTTATAGGATGGGGCTTGAAATGGACAATAAAATTTCTTGCAAAAGTGAGTTTGGGGACTGAGATTTATAACCACTACAAAGGGCAAGCTCTTTTTTTTTTTTTTTTTTTTTGTATAAAGTGCAGAAATACACTTTGGTTTAGCATGTCCAGACAATTGTATACATTCCAGAACAGTGGGATATGACTGAGTGAAGGTTAACTCTGCCAGCATGCTAAAATGAAAAGACACAGAGGGCTTTTCAGTGCCAAGTCAGAGTCATTCAAACCGTTAACTGAGATGGGATTGAAAAGCTTGCATAGGCCCGGCCGGCGTGGCTCAGTAGTTGAGTCTTGACCTATGAACGAGGAGGTCACTGGTTTGATTCCCGGTCAGGGCACATGCCCGGGTTGTGGGTTCAATCCCCACTGTGGGGCATGCAGGAGGCAGCTGATCAATGATTCTCTCTCATCATTGATGTTTCTCTCTCTCCCCCTCTCCCTTCCTCTCAGAAATCAACAAAAATAAATAAATAAATAAATAAATAAATAAATAATAAAAACAAAAGCTTATATAGGATTGGGACTTTTGACAGATAGCAAAGGGCCTGATGAGATTTTAGGCTTCAGAGGCCCCTTACCCAGTAAAACTCAATTTTATTTCTATTTTTCCAAAAGACGCTATTAAACTCAAGTAGAGTTGAGTTTGGTTATAGAACTGCCTGCCAACACCTGGGGGGAAATGGAACTCAAGATGTGAAGACAGAGAAAGTAGCAGGAGCAGGTAGATGGGGACAGGCCCAGCAGCGGTGTCAGGGGCCAGTGAGATGGAAATGACCGGGAAGGGAGAGGAGAAAGCATGCCACCACATGGGGATTTCTGATGAGAGGGGAAGTGAAAATGACAGAAATAGAAAGAGGAACTTGGGGACCAGCCAGCTTTATTTCCTAGGTGCTCCCCCACCCTCTCCCCCAGAGAAGACCATATTAGGGGGAAGAGGTGCCAGAAATGTCCCTTTGCAGCTGGTTTTGTGGCTGAAGAAGATGCCAGCTCTCTAATAGGCTGGTGCCCGGGCTGGCTGCAATGAGTGAAGTTCTCTGAGTGGAAAGTGGTCTGTTTGCATTCGGAAGAGGAATGGAGCTGCCATCCAACTTGATGCAAATACTTAAAAAAGAAGAAATTACAAACTGTCGCTCTTTATGTGGTGTTCATGAGGGAGGGAACGGGGGTGGCAAAGCAGGGGGAAAGCACCGTCTTCTAAGATGCCATTTTATCAAGCGTTTAATCAATTCTTGCTCAAGGCTAACTGTAAAAAGACACAGCGCACCTCTGCCTGCAGCAGGGAGCTTGCAAACTGCAGGTGCGCTCCGGGAAGTCGCTGGCAAGTTCCCAGTGGAGAGTCAAAAGGCATTCACTATGAGATACACCGAATTCATGAGTCTCACACTGTGCGTTGGGCACCAGCCATAGATTACACTATGTTAAAACATCGACAAAAGAGCCAGCATGGAGAACTGTCACCAGGCGAGAGTCTACGCTTTCTAAAAAAAATGTTCTCAATTGTGGTAAAATACACCTAACTTCAAGTTTACCATTTAAACCATTTTCAACTGTACAGTTCTATAGCATGAAGTACATTCATCACTACCTTCCTTGTCCAGAACCTTTTCACCTTCCCAAAGAGACTCTACCTGTTAAACAATAACTCCCATCTTCCCCTCCGCCAGGCCCCGGCAACCACACCAGTCTCCTCTCGGTGTCTAAGAACTGACTAGTCTAGGTACCTCGTGTAAGTGTCCTTTTGTGACTGGCTTAATGTAATATAGTGTTCATCTGTCTTGTAGCATGTGTGAGAATTTCCTTCCTTTTTAAAGCTGAATGGGTCTACACTTCTAAGTGGGAGGCGTAATACAAAGAATCTTCTTTAAAAAAAAAAGTGTATATATTCATACCCCGTTTTAAAAACTGCCACAGCAGTGAATACATTTTTTGAGCACTTGTTAAGTTGCAAAGGAGGCTGGAGCTGGATGTCGAGGTAGCATTGTTCATTCAAGGTCCTGTTCGTTTCTGGGGTGTGTTCCTTTAAATCTCATAGATAAGATATGTCTGTCCATTAGTGGATGAGACTGAGCATTTACTAGTAGCTAATCCTTAGTCCCTTTCATTTCTGCTTCCCCTCCCCTTCTCCCTGCCTCTCAGCTCCTCTCATGGTAGACTGTACGGGAGCGAAACTAGGAGGCATGCTTCTCTCTTCCAAGTTGAATTCCTCATGCAGAAATACTTTTCCTGGACCCACATTTTGGATACTTTTATTGTTGAGCTGGGTTATGGTCTTGAGATACAGTGAATTGAAGAAATTAATAACTTTCCTCCTCTCAGCTCTTACCATAATTTCAAAAGTTCTATGCCTTTTACTGAAATGAGATTCTCCTTATCTGCTCTAAAATTGCCAGAAGGGCAGGGTTGACCTTATTTCCACAAAATCAAAAAGTTCTTTTTTTTTTTTTTAAATTCATGGCAGGATGTCTGCTGTAATGGCAGATGGGAGAGCACGATCATTTTGAAGTAACGAAATGGCCCTGAAAATAATCTCCAAAGCTCATTAGGCTCTGACATTTCTGTTGATAAACACAGTACCCAGGCAGCATCAGGAATCATTAATCACCCATTGGCCCATCTAGTCATGCCCAGAGCAGGGGCCTAAGAAAGCATGAGCATTTACTTACAGCCAATACACGGATATGATTCCCACAGAAATAACTCAAAGGAAGTTACAAAAGGGAAATGAGAGACACTATCATTTTTAAGTCTTTTTAATTTCTTAAAGATTTCCTTTATGTAACTTCTTTTTAAAAATGTTTTTATTGATTTCAGAGAGGAAGACAGAGAGGTAGAAACATTAATGATGAGAGAAAATCATTTATTGGCTGCCTCCTGCACGCTCCCCACTGGGAATTGAGCCCCCAACCCATGCATATTCCCTTGACTGGAATCAAACCTGCGACCCTTCAGTCCGCAAGCTGACGCTCTATCCACTGAGCCAGGTAGGGTGATGTAAATTCTTTTGAGGAAATCCTTTCCTGTTTCTTACAAGTTGCCAAGAGTTGTTTTAATAAAAAATAATTTTTCCCCCTAGATAATTGAAACTAGTAAAGACCTCTGGTTTGAAGCAAGGCAAGAAAAGTCAGTATTTCTTCTACTCTTCAAGATAGTTGAAGGAAAGTGTACAGCTCTCTGAAGTTACAGTTTACAAATGAGTTGCCCGCTGATGGTTCCATGAGTAAAGCTGGAAGGGAGATCTAGCTTTGGGGGGGATTAAGAGAGAAAAGAGGATCTGGAAGGGAAAATAGAGTGCAGGCTCAGTTCAAAGGGACATGCTTGCCTGATGTAGAGAACCATTGTCCCGCCCTGCGGACATTATTGGCATTCTGCTCCCAGCCTTGACTGAAGTTCACCATACAGGCAAGTCGAGATGACAGGGATCAGCCATCGTATCCTCACGCTGCATCTGGGTTCAAGCCAGGGTCCATCTTCCAACAGTTTCCATTTCTCCTTTGCTTTTTCAGGAAAACTAAAGCTATTATCAGAGTCTTAGAAAAACAGGTGAGTGAGTTATTGGGGTGCTGTGAAATATGAATGTTCCTAAAAGTGACATTATTTAGCAATTGGAGGCATGATAGCTCTAGCTTTCTTTCATGGAGTGTGTGTGTGTATTTAAAATATAAATAACCAAAAACTTACCATTGTGACCATTTTTAGGTGTATAGTTTAGTGACATTAAGTATATTTTATGGGTAATTTTTAAAACCTTTACCACTCTCAATACAGAGACTCCTTCCTGCTTTTTGTATAAGCAACTGTGGGTAGAATTTAGAAACCTTTCATTTCTCTTCACTTTATATTTAAACAATATGTGAGTAATTCTATCACCCCTTGTAAAACACAGATCCCAGAATGGAGTGGCTCGAAGACTGTGTCCTCTTCCTATTGGTCCTCAGTCTCCTGTGACATTGTATCCGGTAAAGGTCACTGTTGGGTCCCAAACCTTCTCTCCCTCGAGCTATGTGATTTCAGTTTCTTTTGTCTATTAATAGACACTGTTGCCCACACTTTAGTCATGGTGGTTCTCACAGTGGTTCTTCTCTGAACCCCGTCCAAAGCTATTTATATCCTGTTAGTTTTGAAATCTTGTAGTAGTGTCTGTAAACGCAATGCAAAATAAAAGCAAAAGTCACCCAGCGTTGAGCAGAATGGGTTTCTGGGTTAGAATCCCCAGCGTGAGAATGCGTTACTGCTGCGGAAGAGCGGCTGAATTTGGCGCCTTCTGTCGCGGGGACTTACTCACTCTCAGCCCCACTGTCCCGGGCCACCTGAGGTCTAGTCTTATCTCAGCGCTGCAGGCTGAGGAAAGCTCCGCTTTCTTTAGTCCCTGACTCTTGGAACAGTGTGGCTGTGTGGTACAAAAGTGGGGATGTTCAATTGCATGTTCCAGGACATACTGGATTTCCAATAACCTGAGCCATTGTCATAGTTCATGCCAGGGGATGACTTGCTTTTTTGTTCGGAAAGTGTTGGTCAGACTATTAACGAGGGCTTCCTGGAGGAAAAGGCCCCTGGATGGGAACCAGGTTAGTGTCCAGACCATGCTGGTGCTCGCTGGTGCTCGTGCCCTGTCCCTGCAAATGCGGGTCTTTAGAGAACAGTTGTTGACTGGGTAAGTGGATGAGGAATGGGTAGGTTTTTAGAGAGGTGACATTCTAGCTCCTGGTAAGCAGAACGATCCCAAAGTGGAAGCAGGGGTAAGTATGATAAGTTAGAGTGAGAGTAACTTCTGACCGAAAGTGGGGGTGGGGACCAAGCAGAGAAGATGACAGCCTGCATGGGTTTGAATGTGACCATATTATCCAGGCTGTGACCACCCCAAATGATTGACAAGTGGCTTATAAGGAAGGCATATCATCAGAATCCTAAACAAAAATGAATTCAATAAAAGGAAAGAAAGAAAAAGAAAGATAATTCTCTTTTGTCTGCTCTTACATGCATTTCTGCATGCTTGTTATCCCTTTTGGGCATCCTAATTGTCCCGTGTCCTAACGCCCCCAGCACCATGCACAGACACAGCCACACCCAGAACAAGTCTGTCATCCTTCAAACTACAATTTGTCCTAAAAGTTTCCCTTTTAGCAATGTACGTTAAGTAAAGTTTCCAATTACTCAGAATGGGAAAACGCTCAGATTACTTTGTTAAACGCGTATTTAAGCCATAATCACCAAGTACTTAGCAGTCAGTACATGTTGCAAATTACTTAGTTAAAACACTGTTCTAAGTCTGAATGACCAATAGGCTTCATTCCCCAAGAGAACATTTATGTTTCAGAAGAGAGTCTCATTAATCTAAGAGAATCTAATTGATAGAAGGAGTTTGGACTTCTGGATTCTAGGCAACATTCTTCTCCCCACCATCAGGCTGAGAAATCAGCAACTTGGTTTCCCATTATATTCCTGATATCATCTACAGGAAGCCACAGTAGATTCTGTAGTGGGGAAAGACATGGTAGGCATGTTCTAGAGTGTTTACTAGAGAAGGGATGTTTCTCCCAGAATTATATGAAGACTCTAGGAGGTGATTTCTACCGCTGCTACACCTGGTGCCCATCGCCATTTAGAATGATCCCAGTGGGGGGACACAGGTGGGCTCTGAGCTCAGTATGCCTGAGGATACCACCTGGTGCTCAGCCATGTGCCAAGCACTTCCAATGTACCAGGTGCCAGGGATACAAGGACCAGTAAGATAAAGGAGGGGGTGGTTAAGTCTGCTTGAGGGAGACACAGGCGAGAGGGTGACCAACGCTGCTGGGGGAATACAGACCAGAAGGTCACCGGCTACACCTGAGGTCGCTGAGAAGGCTGCACTGACTGAAAGTGGCTGGGCCTCGTAGCACTTGTCATCAGTCTGGTTCTACCACTCTAACGCTCCCCGAGGCTGGGGCTGCCTGTTACGTCTTTTAGGACAGCTTCATGTACCACTTGGCATAGAGTTATCATTGCCATGTTTATTTTTAAGAGAACAAGTTCACATTATGTTATCTTGAAAGATGAGTAGAAATGCAAAGGAAAGGAAAGGGGGAAGTACTACACATGTGGAGAGAGCAGCATAGCGAAAATATGGAATTGGGAAATTCAGGGGGAGTTTTAGGAAATGCAGTGAGTTCATTCCTGGAGCTGAGGGTGACGTGGGGTGGAGGATGGTGATAAAGGAATGCTGTAAGTGTGGCCAAGGATCAGAGTGTAGAGGGCCTGTGCTCTCTGCAAAGAATTTGGACTTAATTCCGTGGACAATAGGAACGCATTCAAAGTTTTAAAGCAGGGAAAAAATTAGATCAAATTTGTGTTTTAAAGGGATCACTAGCAGCAGCATAGAGATCAACTGGAATAAGGGAAGGTTCGAGGTAACCATTGGTCCTTTTGTGAGTGGAGAATGGAGGCACAGACAGGCACCTAAGAGAAAATTCAGAGTCACATTATTATTAAGAGAATAGAAAGAGTTGAAGATAACATCAAGGTTCTTGTTTGTGTTGAGCAATTTGCAAGAAACCAACATAGGAAATATAAGGGGAATGGGGAAGGAGAGATGAGGAATTCCATGTTGACTATTCGGAGTTTGAGGAGCCTACACATTTCCAGGGTGAGCACTGTGTATGCAGTCAGTAAATGAAGCCCAGAAGAGATGTTGGGGCCATGGGTATAGTATGGAGTGTGGAAGTTGGTCTCAGTTAATTGGATGAGAAACCCAGTTCACATGGAGAGAGGAGAGAAACGAGGCCCAGGGGAAAGTGAAATTCCCTTCAACCTTTAAAAAAGTGTAATGACTTTCTCCCTGTTATAAAAATATCTGAAAACCAACAACAGGCCTGAGGAGGTGGAAGTGACACTCAATTATTTATTTCAGGAGTTCTCAAACTTCTAGCACTGTGAGAGGTGCGCTGGCCCTGGCAGATTCAGGAGCGTGGCTCTGGGAGCTGAGTGTTATGCATGGTTAGGTCATGCAGGCACTTCTGTGGAGTCAGCTCACCCAGGAGTCTACTAGCAGCTCTTGAAGTGTGTGTACATGAAAGCCCAGGTGCAGGAGCCAGCCCATCACAGAGGCAAACGCTTGAGTCAGAGCGTCAGCACAATGGGGCTTTCAGAATCTCTTGTATTGTGAACTGTCTTGAAATGTCAAGATTTGGGGATGCTGAGCAGTCGGAGCAGGTTCTGGTGGAGACCAAAGGCGGGCGCCACAGGCAGGTGAATGGGGAAGGGCTGAAAGGCACAAGGGAGCCTGGAACATGACAGCAGTCATTCAAGTTGGGGTGGCATTTTTTTGAGTGAATTTTTGGTGACAAAGATGAGTAAAAAGAATCAGAAGTGGAAGGATGTTCAGAGAACAGATTGGTAGTGGGCCAGAGGCGGGAGTGAGTGGTAGGTAGAATGGGTGGTGGTGGTCAAAAGGTGCAAACTTCCAGTTATGAGATGAATATGTCCTGAGGATGTAATACACAGTGTGGTGACTATGGTTAATAATACTGTACCTTATATTTGAAAGTTGTTAAGAGAGAAGCTCTTAAAAGTTCTCATCCCAAGGGAAGCATTTGTAACTATGTGTGGGATGGACATATTGTGGTGATCATGTCACAATATATACAAATATCAAATCATTATGTTGTATCCCTGAAATTAATATAATGTTGCATGCCAACTATATCGCAATAAAACTGGAGAACGAAGTTAAAGAATGTAAGAACTTTAGGAAAAATAGTTATTCAGGAAACAAACTCAACAGTGGTCTCATGAATAATAACTTTTGACCTAAAAATATCATTACAGATAGCACATGAAAGACAATGGCAGAAATATCGGGATGTGGTTAGGGTAGGCTTTCTGGAAGATAAAGAACTTGAACTAACCCATTATGTTGGTCAGAAAGAGAAGGAAGGAGGTGGATTATCACAGACAGGGAGAATGATGTGAGCACAAAAGAACAAGTGTGTGGGTAAATTGGAATGATAACTGGCATGACACAGTGGCTAGTTTAGCAAACTGATCTTTTTTTTTTTTTTAAGTAAGAAGGCAAAACAGAGATTTGTTCATGAGTTGGCAATTTCATTTTACTGCCATCTCAGCTGATGGCAACTCCACTCTTCTGGTTGCTCAGGCCAAAAACCTTGGAGTCATTCTTGGCTCCTTTTTCTTATTTGTTTCACACCCCACATGGAATCTATGTTAAGAAAACACATCTTAGTCCCTCCACTGCTAATGCCTGGCCTGAGCTGCTGTAATTCCTATACTGACTAGACTACCACATTAGCCTCCAAACTGGTTTGTTTCATCCTTGCCTTCCTATAGTCAACTCTCAACACTGCAGCCAGAGGGCTCCCCCTGAAATGCCCTCTGCTTAAAACCCCTCCTGACTCCCTGCCTTTCTGAGAAGTAAAAGTACATTTCAAAGCACTGGGAGTGGCCCATGGGGCGCTGTACAATCTGCCTCACACCAACGCCGCTCTCTGTTCTCCGATCTCATCTTCCGCACACTCCCTCTTGCACTACTCTGGCCACACCGGCCTTTGTGGGCACATGTTGCACAGGGCTCTTGCTGTATTCTGCTGGAATGCCCTTCCCCCAAAGAGCTTCAAGGTTGACTCCTGCTCAAGTGTCCTTTTCTCAGTGAGGCCTACCTTCACTTCCCCATGTAACATTGCTTCCGTCCCTGTCTGCCTCGTGCCACCACCACCCACCCCTCCTCGAAGTCAGGCAGGAGACACTCCTCCAACCCATTTACAGATGGTTCTTAAATGCTCTCATCTCACTACCAACAAGAGCAGACTTTGACCTGGGACTTAGGGCAACGAATCCAAATGCTTATAGTCAGTGGCCTCTGTAGCAAAGTACTGTTGTGATAGAACAAGGAGAAGTAAACATAGAAGAACATTACTCAAGAAGGATTTTTTAATTATAGACTGATGTCTGGATATTTAAGAAGAATCCACTTTTATTGTTATAAAATTCAAGTCAAGTTTTAAAGCCATTGTTTATAACTTGGCTTTTCTGGAAATGGAAACACTCATTATACTTAGATATTATAATCCTATATATCCTATATGGACATAATTACACTTTTAAAAATTATATAAAGATTAACATTCCTTTATTTTGAGGATAGACTTTCCTCCTTCAAATATTATTGTTTTATTCCTTAAGGGCTTTAACTGAGCAAGATGAAGCAAATCAACCTAAAAATGTATAGTGAAACCTTTCATCTCAGAGAAGAGAGGACCAATGAAGAGAAGAGTCATAGGATTTGAGCCCTAGGACAGATCTTCAGGATGCAACACCAGCCCAACACCTCCGTGTTGCTGTTGCAGGACTAGAGACCTAGAGAGTGTAAGGCACTTAGCTGATGGGCTGTGAGCTGGTCCTGGGAGCCAGGCCTCCCAAAGGCTAGAGGAATAGTGTCTTCATTATCCCAGACCAACTTGAAAATAATTTGGGGTGATTATACAGCTAGCCAATTTTATTTATTTATTGTAGCCAATACATTTGGAGAAAAACAGGCCATGCCACCCTCACACTAGCACTCTTCCATAGGTAATGAGATTTCATTTCATTTGAGAGTATGCAGGGCCCTCTTCTATAAAACTTGAGTATTTGCTCTGGGGATTCACCTTCTGGCATTCGCCCATTTGTCACAAAGTATTAACTCCCCGTTCTGTGTGTGCATGTGTGGCTATTTCTTAGGATCTAATGAGAAAGCATCGGATCAAAGAATTGTGAGATGGGCTAGTGTTCAAGAGTGAAGAAACAATGGAGACCTTGTCAGGAGAAATTATTGGAATGAAATGATATCACCATGGTAACCAAGATGGGGCTCTTCAGACACTTTGGGGCTGGGGACTTCTGAGATTAAACCCACTTCCCTGCTTATCCCCACAATGTTTCCAGTGCTAGGTTGCTAGTGACACTCTTTCCTCCCAGTCCTTAATTGTCACAAAAGTAAACACGCTACACACTTGTCTCATTAAGGAATAAATCAATGATCACTCCGCTTGTCGACATGCGATGGCACAGAACTGGAAATGTATGTCTATTCCTTACCTTGCCATCTGTGCTAGGAGTTCATTTCTAGAGTAAGTGCAGAGATTTTGCAACTGTTTATATAGCATTTGAAATCCTAGACGTCTATTCCCATGAGCCTGTCATAGTCAGACTGTTTATGTCTCTCATCAGTTGCATGGAGTCACTTTATTATCTTAAATGTGCATTCCCCTCCATCTTACCCTATTTCCTTTAGCCAACCTTCAGCGAGAGATTGAAAGTGACAGTCACAATGGAGGGGACTGGGGATCTTCAAGATAAGTCCATCGTCACCAAGGTAGAGATTTTGTAGGCTCTTCTACGCTTTCAGAACACAGCACATTCTAAGAATCAAAAATATTTAGCCAACGTCTTCATGCTTACACCAAATTCAAAGGGAAAGCATGGCATATTTCTGTTTTACAACCAAGGTCCCAGGCCTTAGATATTTGGAATGCAGCCTGTGCCCTGTTGGCAGGGAGTTGGAGTCAATTTACAACGTGTGATATGATAACACATGTTCTGGATCAGTGGCAGGGGAATGTTTGGAGCTGTAATTCTGTCTGTCTCCCCATTAGCAGGAAGCCTTGCTAAATTCACAGCTGGAGAAGGGCCTAAAAAGAATGAGGCTGTGTGTGTGTGTGTGTGTGTGTGTGTGTGTGTGTGTGTGTGTGTGTCTGTCTATAAAGGCAACACAAAACCCAGCCCCAGGGATAAATGCTAAATGAAGGCTGTCAAAATGAACTCTCATCACACGGATAAACTGGTACCCAGTCAGGATGATGACCTTTCGCAGCCAGGAGTGCAGCTGTCTGCCTTCACCTGGAACTAATGATGCAGCTGATGTTTAACAACAGAGAAAGAAAACAACCCTAGACCCTTGGTTTTGGGAAGAAAATCAAATGGAAAGTGTTCATTTTAATAGGGCACAAGGGGAGTTATATGAGATTCACGCAACGGGAGTTGAAACCTGATATCCCTGAGGTATAAGGTAGAAGCTAACGCTTGGCCCTGGTGAGCCGAGCATTCAGGAAACATGTAAGTGCGTGTAAGTGCAAGCATGTAGCTAGCATAGTTCAGCCGGCTTCATGAAGCCAAAGATGAAGCTTAGGCAAGAAAGAGCAAATGTCGTTCTTTGTAAAGCTGTAAATTATTTGCTCATTGAGCTCAGCAAAAAAAAAAAAAACCCAAAAAACCATTTATATAGTGTAACCCTACTGTTATATTTTTCATTTCTTACAGGCCATAGTGTTCTGTACTTTTCCATCATCTTACCACTTTTATCCTCCTTAGATAGACACAGTGCTTGTCTTGTGATTATCATGAATGAATGAATAATGATGGTCAGGGGATTTAAAATATTCAGACTATTAAAATCACTGAGCCAATCATGGTTGATCTGGTGTTTGGGGACTATTTCACGAGTTCACAACAAGAACTTATTATGGCTGGCTTATAGATCACCAAATACTTACTAGAAAGAGACAACATGGTTAAATGGTCAAGGTAAAATCCTAGCTTCAAATAGAAAAAATACTATGATTTTATCATCACTCATTCGGAATTTGAACTATAAGAATTTATAAAACCATCTATTGATTTAGTTAAAGAACAAACTGGCCAACTTTGCTTTCAAGAAGGAAGCGCGTCTCCAGGGCAAGCACTTACAAAGCACTTCTCAGTTGGCAAAGTGCTTCTACACACACTATTTTATCCACTCCCCTCGACCTCTTACCTTTTTGTCTGAAGACACCGTCTGGGCTTCTTCAGAGGTGAGGTGAAGTATTTGGTCTTAAAAACTGAGCAACGTCTTCCCAAAGTCTTGTCTTACTTCAACTTCCTCTGACAACTAGAAAGACTGTCTTAGCCATTTCCTGCTCAGAGCCCTGCTCCGTTTGAGCCCCTGGCCTGTGTACCCGCTTCCTGCTTCAGAGATGTCTTTGGTTTCTGCTCACGTGAAAAGCAGAGAAAAGCCCAATCATTGAGGCTTTTCCCACCAATATAACAAACTATGCTCTTCCCCACCTTCTCTATAGTCGTCTAGTTAGTGTCCTATTAAACCGTGTACAAGTTTTCCCCATGCAATTTAAAATTTAAAATCATTAGGTAGAAAAATGCATAAACTAATGGTTAATGAGTATGGCTTCCCAAGTGTTTTGTGTCTTGGTTCAGTGCACCTCTCCCATGTTGATCCTGGTGCTCACAGCCCTTCCTCCTTCCTGAACCCCCACATTCTGCCCAAAGAAAACATTTTCCTCCACCCTTTCCCAATTTTATTGCTTAGAAATCCCTTCTGCTCTGACCCTTGTGTATCCCCTTTTTCTCTCTATAGTACTTTAAAACCCCCTTATATATATTTGTCATTATGCTGAGTAGTTTTTCACTGAATCTATCATAGTTGTCTTTGACATTTCCATGTTAGTGGATTTATTTGGGGTGTATCCAGTTTGGAGCTATTACAAATGACATTGCCATAAATATCTTGTTATGGCAAGATATTTTCTTTTCTTTTCTTTTTAATATCCTCACCCAAAGATATTTTTCCATTGATTTTGAGAGAGAGTGAAAGGGAGGAAGGAGAGGGAAAGAGAGAAGAGAAACATCCATCGATGTGAGAAAGACACAGCAATTGGTTGTCTCCTGCACGTGTCTGGACCGAGTCCGGGGATTGAGCCTGCAGCTGAGGTACTGCCCTTGACCGGAAATCGAACCCAAGACCCTTTGGGCCAAGGGCTAACACTGTAACGACTGAACCAAACAGGCTAGGGCTTGTTAAATATATTTTAATTAAAATTATTTTCTGAAAATAAATTTCCAAGAATATTAATGTGTGACCATTTTGTGGCTATTATTCTGAACATTTTTATGGCTATTATTCTGTATTCAGTTTCCCTTAATAAAAAATACTGACTTGTCCTGTCCTTGGCACTGTGAAAGTGGGATTCTGTTTCCCGACACTGGATTTTATAATAATTTTGTTGATACCGTTAATAACTAAAAAGTGATACTGCCAATTTATCTTCATTTGCACTTCCAAGTGGACCAACCTGTCCATATGTTCAGGAATGAGAAACCCTTCAACATATAGCCAAACTGATTTCCAAGGGGTGTGGAATGGGTAATTTCTTCAAAGATGAAATGGGACTGTCTAGGAAGATATTTGCCTACCCAAGGGAGGGGTGTGTCTTGATTGCTCATCAGTAAAATTGCTGCCATAGCTCTAGTGTAGATACTTCTCTCCTCACACACACAGGTGATTGCCAGAGTCTCTAACTAATTTACCAAACTTCACTCTCCAAGCATTTACCCACAACTTTCAGTTCCATGTGCTGGCAGAGGAAACAGGGCCCAGGCAGGCCGACACCGGCACACAGCCAGCCAGGACGGTACCTAGGACTCCCGAGTAACTGGCCAGTGCTCTTTCTCCCACATCTCGCACCTCTCCCTGCTTGCTGGGAGTCCAGATGTCTCAGAAGAGCTCTGGTGGATGTTGGAGGCTTTCCTTACAGCTCCCTGGCTGCAGTAGCATTGGCCTCTGCAGAGGGCCCCTTACTCCCTTACTCGCTGTCTGTGACTCTGCCCTTTGCCTCCTGCCGCCAAGTCCTCAAGCCTCCTAGCCCAACTCCAGTTTGGGATGATCCTGCTATTATCTCCCTGCTGTTTTCAGCAGCTGCCTCACCAGGTTGTGTTCCATGGGTCCTGTTTGCCTCCTGCCTGGGTTCTCTTCCTGAGCAATAGGACCCGCTGCCCTGTACGGCCGCCCTGGCCAGGGGACCTGACCATTGTAAACTGCATGGAACTAATTTACTGCGCTGGTGGAGGCCCCCCTTGATCACGTGTCAGCAGCTTCCTTCCTGAGAGAGGATGTATAGGAGGCCTACGTTTAGCATGACACGGAGTCAGATGCCAAGGTTTGTTCTCTCTCTCTCTCTTTCTCTCTTGCTCTCGCTCTCGCTCTCTCGCTTGCTCTGAATTCAGTCTGTGTTGCAACAAAATGTTGTGGTCACCACCCTACAAGCTCACACTCGGGGATCCAGACTAGCTGGGTGGAATTCTGGCTCCTCCACTTAGCCCTGTGACCTTGCAAAGCTACCTGGCCTCCACCAATGTGTTTGCTCCTTATGGCTACTCCTAGAAAAGGAAGGGAGGTTATAGAAGGAGAAACAGATCAGCTCTCATCCGAGCTGCACCTTTTTCAGTTGGTGGTCAGCTTGAGTTTGCAGTTGGAGGAAAAGTAAGGAAGCCCTAGATTGGCCTGGGACCCTCGAATTGAATGTTTCTAAATGGAAGAACTGAACTGAGGGCATTTTCACAATGTGGGGGGAGGGGGTGGAGAGGAGGGAGATGAGTTTCACATTGGCCTGGCGTGAAGTCGACTGGGTAGAAGCATTTTATGGGCCCTCACTCATGCTTCTCACCTGCAGAGCCTACGTAAACTTAGGGCTTATGTTCCTCAGGTTCTCATCTCGCTTTTCTTAATATAGGAAACAAGAGAAACAAAACACCATTCTGTAGCATTTCCCATGTGCCAGGCAGTCTTCTGCAGGCTTTCCTACACTAACTTATTTTTTCTGCCACAACCTAGGAGATAGGCTATCATTAGCTCCATTTTACAGGTGAGAAACGAAGGCACAGAAAGGTTACATAACTTGCCCAAGGCCCCACAGATTGGACACAAGATTCTAACAACTGTGCACACGGCCAAGTGGCCCCAGGCTGGCAGTGCAGGTCTGCACCTAAGGGGAGGACACATTCCCATGACCGCTTCTTCTCCAGAACATCTGGCTCCCTGCTGCTGACCTGGCAGTTTTTTATTTGAACTTTAAGTGCCAAACTTAACAGGATTGTAATCTGAAAGCACGCCAATTCAGGAAGCTGCAAAGTCGCTTTACTCAGTGGATTCTGAAGTAGTAAGAAATGATGAATAAAACAAAAAAGCCCAGGCTTCCTGCTTTCAAGCTATCAGGTCTGGACAGAAAATCATTCAACGTTAGACACGGAAAGGACCTTAGAGGTCATATCGTTTTACGGTTTCATTTTATAGGCAAGAAAAAGGCCTGGGGTGGTGAAGTGCTTTGCTCAAGCTCGTGAAACATATTTTCCAAAACGGCAGTGAGGTTGTTGAGATGGGTAAGTAAGATAAGTGTTACTGAAACACTACTATTAGGGTCCTAATGATGGAAATGGACATATGGTATTCGTTTGGTGAGCTCCTACAGCAACCTGAGTTCAAATGGCTTAATGCCTATAACAAGGTCTCTTCACCTAGACAGACCATTCCTAGCACCGGGCATGCTGTTGTTTCTGGAACTACGACACATTTAATGACTAGAAGCTGGTTATGCAGTACTGACATCCTTTAAAAAAAAAAATATATATATATATATATATATATATATACATACACACACACACACACACACACATATATATATATATAGTTTTCAGAGAGGAAGAGAGAGAGAAACATGGATGAGAGAGAATCATTGATTGGCTGCCTTCTGTATCCCCCCTGCTGGGGATCAAGCCAGCTACCCAGGCATGTGCCCTAACCGGGAATGGAACTGTGATCTCCTGGTTCATAGGTTGATGTTCAACCACTGAGCAACACTGGCCAGGCCTGACACCCTCTTAAAACAAGTAGCTCTCTTGGTGCCATGATGGCTTTTTCAGTGTTTCCCATCACTGTGCTTTGGATACATTTCCAATGATCACGGTTACAACAGTGGTCGTCATTACCCTGCCATTCATTTGAGGGTAGAAAGGCAGTATTGCCCTGGTGGTTGAGGGCCTGGGTTTGAATTCAAGCTCTGTGCCTTACTGGTTTATGGCCTTGTGCAGTTATAGCTTACCTATCTGTGCCTCAATGTCTCCATCTGTAAAATAGGGATAAAAATAGTACCTATACCCCATGAGGTTGTTGGAAGGATTAAATGACTTAATATATGCAAAGCACTTAGGGTAGGGCTTGGCATGTCTTAAGTACTAGTATGAGGGTTATCTGTCACTCTCTCTAGAAGAAGAAGCTGAATTACAGTGGAATCACTTCAGACTGTTACATGGAGCTGAAAAAGTACTTACTATTTCTGTTTCCCAGACTAAGGTTGGGCCTTGTTTTATAGCTTGAGTAGGACCTTAAAAAAAGTTTTTCCAAGATTATTTACCAAGAAATTGACTCAATTTACAGAATTGAAATCCTTGCCAACCTTCTGAAGTCTACTTCTGTATCGTTTCCAAAAGTAAGCAAGAAAGAAAGCCAGCAAGGAGGAGAAAAATAAATTCTCCTCCTTAGTCTGCATTTTGAATCCCAAGTAGAAAACTGTAGTAAATACAAACAAATTAATGCAGTCATTATCTTAGAGGTTTATGCAAATAACTTTCCCAAATAGATCATAAGCTAGTATGTACTATAGTCTGTAGAGGGTCAAGATCTGTATGTCCAGAAGTGTGGAGACAAAAGAAAAATGACAGCCTTTACTGGATTTCATATTGACCTTAATTTATCACCTGGGAGTGTAATAGGTGAGATGTGTTTTGCAGCTCTATGGAACAACAGTAACTTAAAAAAATTTTTTTTATTGATTTCAGAGAAAGGAAGGGAGAGGGAGAGAAACATCAATGATGAGAGAGAATCATTGATTGGCTGCCTCCTCTACACCCCCTATCAGGGATCTAGCCAGCAACCCAGGCATGTGCCCTGACCGGGAATCAAACCCTGACCTCCTGGTTCATGGGGTGACGTTCAACCACAGCCACTCCAGCCAGACAATACTAACTTACTTTTAATGCCTATAGCTTGGGCTTTCATAGACTTTTTTCTAACATTCCTAGGAGCATCCTAAAATAAGTAGCATTAAAACATGAAAAAAAAGAAAGAAAATTTCTTGCTTCTTCATCTTTAGAGACAGTACAGTGCAGTGGAATTTTTTTAGATTCCAGTTTTAACTCAAGTTAACAATTTATCCCTCTCAATTGCAATTTCTAATGTGAAATAAGGACAATAAGATTAATCCCGTTGTGTTTTTATTTAAGACATGCGCTAAAGTGAATATCCAGTGACTGTTAGTTTTCCCTTCTGCTTAGACATAAATAATATTTTGATTAGAAAAAGGTGCTCGCTCTGGGAAGACACAGTGTCACGAGTATGTGGTTTGGCCATTGGTTAGTATGGGATCAGTAGAAGGCTCTTCTAGCTCCAGGGCCCACCTTAGTGAATCAGAGAGCTGGATTTCAGTCACTACTCCTTGGGAGCTCCAGGCACAACCATATGTGGCAGTGCCATATAAATGATTGTCCAGAGGTGACAATCAGGACAAAGAGCTTTCCTATAGAGAAAACAGCAAGTGCAAAGGCCCTGAAATGGGGGTCAAGCCTAATGGGCTTGGGGGACACGAAGGCCCCTGGGTTGAAGAACAGTTATCCATGGGAAGACTGATAGAAGATGATCACCCTTTGGAAAGGGGAGCAGGAGCCAGATCTGTTTCATGCAGGACAAGGATAGGGGATTGAATGGTGTCCTAATTGTATAGGAATCCACTGGAGGGTTTTATACATAATCTGAATTCTATTTTCAAAAAGTCATTCTGGCCATTATACAACCAAGACGCAAGGGGTGAGAGTGGGGGCAGAGAGACCAGGAGAAGGAGGCTGTGTGAGGGATGAGGTGCTTCCTTCAGGGTAGTGATGGAGAAAGGAGAGGTATGGGAAATATTCTAGAGGTGAGCACCACAGAATCCTATATAATAAAAGGCAAGGGACCATAAGTGTAATGACTGGAAAGACCTCTTGACCAGTCGCCATGAGGTGCATTGACCACCTCTTGGTCCCTCCCCTACAACCCCAGCCCACGAGGGCAGTGGGATGGGACTGGTGACTGGTGACTGGCAAGTGGGCTCAATGGCTGACCTCTTGGTCTCTCCCCCTATCCCGCAGGCTCTGATGGATCAGCGATGGTGTACGGGGGAACCGGGGTGGGTGGCGGGAGGACTGGGCTGGCTGTCAGGTTGTTGGGATCCCCAGCTTATCCCTGGCTGCTCGGGGTCTCAGGCCAGCGGGAAAGCGGGCACCAGCGACTTCATCTCCAGGTGTATTTGCTGGGCCGGCCACTGATGGAACACGCTGCCTGCTCGGGGCTGCTCACATGGGCACCGCTGCAGGGCATGCCCATGATCTATCCGCCCCGGCTGTGGAGGTGGCGTTTGGCCTGGGGACTGGCGAACGGGTAGAAGATGGCTCTGATCGCAGGCTAGGCCTAGGGACCCTACCTGCACAATTTTTTGCGCTGGGCCTCTAGTTTCTTGATAGGTTTAAAGGGTGTAAAGAGAAGAGGAATTAAATATGAATCCTTGGATTTTGGCTGGAGCAGCTGGGAGACGGTACTGCCATGGACTGGAAGTTAGGAAGACTAGGTCGCGGTGTGCAGGTTTGAACAGGTGGAATCAGAGTTCTGGATATGTTAGGTTTGAGATTCTTATTAGACATTCAAGTGGAGACTGCAAGTAAGCAGTTGGATATATGAATGAGGAACTTCAGGTCAAGGCTAAAATGATAACGTGAACTCATCAGCTTATAGATATTATTTAAAGCCATGGGCTGGATGAGTTGATCCAGAGGAAGTATAGAGCAGCCAGGACCAAGCCCCATGGTACTCTTACTTTTAGAGGTTGGGCATAGGAGGAAGAGGTTGCAAATTGAGACGATAGGGGGAAATCTCAAATGGTACCCAGAGCTGTATGTCATACATGCCCGGGGGGCTACTACAGAGACCAAAGATAATGGCCTCGCTGATAGCACTGTCCTTTGGAGAATAAACTCATTTGCTAAGTGATAAGCACTGTGTCTCTGCAGTTGTCTAATCAGTATTTATTTTGTTGCTTTTACCTACTTTGCTAATTATGTATAAAATTATGCACAATAGTTGTTAATTTGTACTTATAAACCAAGTACTAGTTTGCCATTTCCCCTTGTTATATGAACATTCTGTTACTACCTTTGAGGCTGCTTATTTATAACAACTAGTGGCCCAGTGCATGAAATTTGTGCACGGGGTGGGGGTGTGGTCTCTCATCCCGGCTTGCACCCTCTCCAATCTGGGACCCCTCGAAGGATGTCCTACTGCCGGTTTACAGGGATTGGGACTAAACCGGCAGTCGGATATCCCTCTTGCAATCCGGGACTGCTGGCTCCTAACCACTCACCCGCCTGCCTGCCTGATTGCCCCTAACCACTCTGCCTGCCGGCCTGCTAGCCCCCAAATGCCCGCCCCCTGCCAGCCTGATCACCCCCACTGCCCCCCCCGTGCCAGTGTGCTCGCCCTCAACTGCCCCCCCCCGTCAGCCTGCTCACCCCCAACTGCCCTCCCCACTGGCCTGGTTGCTCCCAACTGCCCCCCCCCCCCCCCCGCTGGCCTGCTTACCCCAAACTGCCCTCCTCCCTGCTATCCTGATCACCCCCAATTGATCCCCACTGATGGCCTGCTCGCCCCTACTGGCCCCCCTGCTAGTCTGCTCACCCCCAACTGCCCCCCCGCACTGGTCTGACCACCCCCAATAGCCCCCCCCCCCCAATGGCCTGATCTCCCACAACTGTCCTCCCCTCTTGGCCTCTAACCACCTCTACCTTGGCCCTGCCGCCATGGCTTTGTCCAGAAGAACGTCTGGAAGGTCTCCCAGTCTAATTAACCTTTTATTAGTATAGTGGCCTGGTGCATAGGTGGGGGCTGGCCACTATACTGGTTTGCCCTGAAGGGTGTCCTGGATCAGGGTGGGGGTTCCCTTGGGGTGTGGGGCAGCCTGGATGAGGGGCCTTTGGTGATTTGCAGGCTGGCCATGCCCCATGGGGTGAGAGTCCTCACTGAGGGGCTGAGGGCTGTTTTCAGGCTAGCCACACCCCCTTCAGGGTCGGGGTCCCTGCTGGGGTGCCTGGCCAGCCTGGGTAAGGGGCTGAGGGACATTTTCAGGCTGGCCACATCCCCCGGTGACCCAGGCTCCCAGCCCCTCCTTGAGCGGAGGCCAGGGCAGCCTGGAAGCTTGGCTTCCTCTGTTGCTGGGGGCAACCCAAGCCTCCTGCTCACTCCAGCTCCATGGCTGCTGCCATCTTTGTTGGGTTAATTTGCATTCTCACTCCTGATTGGCTGGTGGGTGTAGCGGAGTGGTCAATTTGCATGTTTCTCTTTTATTAGTGTAGATGATTGTTTAATTTCATTTTTGTTTTGATTGACTTTTTTCTTTCTTTCACTTGGTTATATGTATTAGAAAACCTGTCTGCAGTAAGAAGGGGTTACTTTTCCTTACAAAACAAGATAGCTAAAGGCAGATGATCTAGCAATTCCATAATTCCATCAAGGATCCAGACTTATTCTGCCTTTTTAATCCACCATCCTCAACTGATAGCTTTTCCCTCAGGCTTGCCTGATGGCTGCAGACCTCTGGCCATCACATCTATTTTCCAGCTGGAAGAAGGACACAGAGCAGAAGATCTGTCCTAGCTGAATCTATTCCTTTCCGTTAAGAAAACAATAGCTTTCTTTGAAACCATGTCAACAGAAGTCTGCTATCTCTCTTTGACCAGAACTAGGCCGAATAGCCATGCCATGTTGCAAGGGAAAGTGGGAAGGTAACTATTCTTTTTTATTCATGTATCATTCATTTAATCATAATTACATATTTAGCAGGACTTGAGTATCCTGTATACATCACATTCTAGCCTTACAAAAGATATTTAAAAATGTCTTAAATGTTTTAAAAAGTTATTTCTTTAAAAAATTCAGTTTAAACAGCTTAATTTTAATTGATGTACAGTAACAGTTGCCCTTTTCAGTGTACAGTTTTTTTGAGTTTTGAAAAAAATAAGAAAGGTGACTATATTTAACTACGAATACTGATGCTCTCCCAAATTGCTCCATGTTCCTATAATGGAAAAGGACAATTGTTTAACACAACTGAGTGGTTTAAGAAAATCCTTATCCAACGTACCCAAGCGAGGCTTTCTGAGATGAGATGACATGGAATACAGTTAGAGTAAGAAGGTTCCCCTGAGTCCAGGGGGCAGGTTGCATCTCAGGAGTACCTGACCTTAACTATCAGGTTTCTGCTCTGCTAAAAAACCACCCATTGGGGCATTTCCTTCCAGGCAAGGATGAGCTTGGATCCCAGCATGACGGTGGGGGTGGTTTGAGGAAACACATGGTTTTGTTGTCAAGATTGGAGTGAGGCCCAAAATGGATGGATAGATAAGCCAGCAAACAGCTGTTACACGTACATTTTCATTAATCATTTCCAGCCTGAGTTATAAATGATATGGTAATGAATGATAATATGGAAATTCAAGTCATTGATGATCAGTATCAAATTTACCATATTAATGAAAGGTCTGGCATGGCCCCTCAGTGTGAATACATGGTCATTTCATCACTAGCCTTTATTGAGCACCTACACCAAATGCTTGCCACACATTTTCTCATTTAATCAACCGCTTGTGTCGTGCTATGTTGAATCTTCTCTGGAATAGAGATAGGGCTTGACGCTTCACGGTCAGTTTTATGCATTATGCAGGATGTGTTAAGATGTAACTCACATTTTTAGGCTTGCTTGGTAGTCACCTGTATAAATGTTTCATTAAGAAAAAAGAACAAAGGTAAAGTAAGTCAAAAGCATGATTGACATCTTGTGTATTTTAAAAATAGGTATAGTCTATCAATTTTAGGTTTGATTTTTTAATTTATAAAAACATCTTAACTTACATGGATCTAATTTACAATTGATGTACTCTAGTGAGGTATCTCCTTAGTGCCTGTTCCTCGCTTTACTGCATATAATTTGCATATAAAGTTCCTTCACGTTTATATTAAACTAGAGGCCCGGTGCATGAAATTCATGCAAGGGAGGGAGTCCCTCAGCCCAGCCTGTGCCCTCTCACAATCCAGGACCTCTCTGGGGATGTTCGACTGCTGGTTTAGGCTCAATTCCTGCAGTTGGACATCCCTTTCGCAATCTGGGACCGCTCACCCCCTAACTGCTCACCTGCCTGCCTGCCTGCCTGCTCCTAACTGCTCGCTTGCCTGCCTACTCAGTGCGCGTCATAGGCACTGGTTGTTCTGGTCATTCTGCTGTAATGGTTGCTTGGGCTTTTATATATATTGTTTTCAGTTAACATTATTTCATATCTCTGCCACTATAACTTGGTATTTCTCATCATTTCTGGGCTTCAATTTCTTCTGTAAATGAGGCAGCTAGGCTATTATTTATTAGCCAAAAATTTTCCAGCTCTAATATCCCCTGATAACAAAATATTGACTATCTACAGGGGAATAGTGGAAATATAGCACAAGAGTCTTCTTTGGAGAACAAGTTTACTTCAAAACATGGATGCTACTTAATGGGCCATAACTTTCCTGTTGTTCATGAGTCAGCATGAAAAATAACTCCAGAGAAGGCTCAGTGGGTCAGATTTATCTAAGAAGACAGCTGTGTAATCCTGTATCCCTCTCCAGCCCCTTGGCACTGCAGATACATGTTTCTGGCTTTTTGAACAACAGTCGAATAGCATTACCCACTTTGCAAAGTCGACAAGGCCACAACCTGGAAAATCAAGCGGGCCTTTAAAAGGTTCAGGAGAACAAAATAGAGCTGTGTTTATACATGGGCCACAGCAATTTTTCTCTATCTTTAAGTCATTTCCATTGATTCTGTGATACTGGTTGGTGTGGGAAAGACTTGTAGTAAAAAAGTAAAATTATTTAAAAGTTAGTAAAAAAGTTTTGTGCTACGACTTTTTATTCAGCCTGTTCAGTAAAACCTAGTAGACCATCAATTTTTGCTTGTTCTCCTTTCTGAGTAGTATAGTCATAACAGGTCTTAAAAATACACATTGTAAATAACTAGGCCAATGAGAGAACTTTCATTTAAAAACAAATTTGGAAGATGCAGTAACTGCCTAATTGGGCTGTGCAAGTATTCTTGTCATAAGAGGCCCCTTTAACACCATGGAGAATCTTCAGATCCAAAGGGCAAATACAAACCTAGAGAATGACATGAAGAGAAAAAAGGGACATATTGGAATAGGAATGGAGATTCTTGCTAAGGAAATAAGCAGACTGGCCCAGCAATTAGGCTATTTAACCTTGTTTAGAGTTTTCTCCAGACACAGTGTGAGACTGGGCTTACAGTACTGTATTATGTCCTTTAGAGAGAGAGAGAATTCTAATTGGTTTAGTCCTCCGGCATCCGTCCTGCTATTTGACCACTGCTTTTCCATTGTCTAGACTGTAAGGCACCAGAAGCAATTAAGTAGAGGATCAACGAAAGCAGACAGGTGTGCCTCGGTCACTTTCCTTCTTTATTCTACACTGCTCATATTCTCTGAATTTCATACAGGCTACTCTGGAAGCAGCAAATGAAAGGGGGATCTGAAGATTGTCAATACTTCCAGGTGATGCAAATAGATTATTGAATAAATCTTTGCATGACATTAAAAGAGATCTCAGATCTCAGACGTAGTTTTCCATTCTAAACATCAAAAAATAGGGCTAGAAAATATATTTCCAAGCATTGCTTCTATTATCCTGTTAGTATTAGAAACAGGCAACTTACCACGTCCTCGACCCCCACCATGTTGCAGAAGAGGCTGGCTGAATTTTGCAACGTGAATCCGAAGGGGAGTATTTGCAAGATCTTTGAAGCTATAAATCCCCTAGGAAGCGGCTTCCCCACCTGTCACAAGCTGGATCGTCTCCACGGAGGGCGCCGGGCGCACCACCGCCACGCGGCGCTGAGGTCAGCCTCTCTGGTCTTGGGAGAGCTCTTTTTATTTTAAATTACAGACTTTGCAGCCACCGGATATCCTCGCTGCAGAACTGGCAGTAGCCATGTGGCTGCACTCGCGTTTCCTGACCACCACTGCATTATTTCCACTAATATCCTGTCCCAGGCTTCTCGCTGGGCGACTCCTCACTCCCACCACCCACCGTCGCTCCCCCCTGCCGATGGGCAATAACCCGACTGTGCCTAAACAAAGCGAAGCCCTCTCCCCCTCAAAATGTTGAAATCGCACTTGGCGACAGTCCCTCCCGGCAGCTCTAAGTCACAGCCTCAGAAAGTGCCTGCGCCCCGCAGATTTGGGCAGACTCGCAGCCCTGTGCTCTGAGCCGGGGCGGGGCGCCCGCGGCCGAGGCGTTCGCATTGTCCACGTTCCCCGCACCCCGCCGCGTTCCGTCCCCCCCTATCTGTGGCACACACGCGCGCAGGGCGAGCGGCGCGCCCGGGGCTGGAGCTGCAGCAGCAGCTGCTGCGGCGGCGAGGGCGGGGGCGGGGGCGGCGGCGGGGCGGGCCCGGCGGGCGGCGGGGGCGGGCCCGGGGCGAGGCAGCCAGGGCGCCAGCGAGCGAGAGGCGAGCGCGGCGAGCACCGAGGGAAGCGCGAGCAGCAGCATGGCGGGGCTCCGACGCCCGCAGCCGGGCTGCTACTGCCGCACCGCCGCGGCCGTGAACCTCCTGCTGGGCGTCTTCCAGGTCCTCCTGCCCTGCTGTCGCCCGGGAGGGGCTCAGGGACAAGGTCAGCTTTGCGCCGCTCCGCTGGCTTTTCCTCTCCACCCTGCCCCCCCCCCCCCTTCTCTTTCTTGTAGGGAACTGCTGAAATCTATTAGAGGACGAGGGGAGGAAAGGGAAAGGGGCAGGAGGAGGAAGGAAAGCGGTTGCAATTCTTGGCTGATAACATTTTCTAACCGCAGCGTCCCCTCCCGCATTCCCCGCCCCCATGCAAACAGAAAGCTGGGAAGTCGCGGGGCTTGGGGACCGTGCGGACCGCTAGCCGCGCGCGCCCCGGAGCCTTTGTGCGCGGCCCCCCAGCACCCCAGGCGCAGCCCCCGCTTTGTGTGGCGCGCGCCAGGGCCCCGCCGCGGCCCGGCTTCCTGCAGCTTTGTTTCCCGAGCCTGGCCGCCCAGGACCCATCCTGCAGATGCCCGCCCCAGATGCTGCGGGATGCGAGCGCAGAGCAGCCCGCGGGGCGGCCACGGATCAGTCCCCCAGCACCAGACCCCCCGGCCCTGCTAGCTGTCGCCTCTCTGTCACAGGGACCGTCGGCTTACACCCCGTCCATTGTGTTCATATCCTTGGCTCCCTTCTCGGGTGGCCTCCGCTTTTAGAAGGAAAGGGAGACTTGTTTTGGTGAGGCGGGTGCATAGGGGACGATAGGGAAACAGGAAGCGTTTCTTTTCCGTGCATTAAAAACTCGGTGTATTTTTTGGTTCGTGTAGCGATTGAGCCCTTGCCGAACGTGGTGGAGCTGTGGCAGGCAGAAGAAGGGGAACTCCTGTTGCCCACTCAGGTGAGGACGACCAGGTGACAGGGCGCGGGGTGCGTGTGCGAATGTGGAGAGGCCAGGAGGCCGCCGGCCCCCCAGTGGCACAGGCGCTCCGGCCACTTTGCAAGGCAAATAAACGGTCGGGCCAAGCCTGAACACCTGGCAACGGTGGCCTTCCCAGCCTCCGCCTGCGCCATGTGACAGGGCGTGAGTCACGCCTGCCCCAAGTTCAGGAGGTGGGAGCTGAGGCCACCTCAGCAGGGCCGGGCCTGCTGTAGAGAGGGGAAGGGCGGGCCCCTGGGCCAGCTGTGGTCCTGGGTGGGCGAGGGACGTGTGCCCTGTTCTTTAAGCGACCTGGTGCTGTGTGCGTTAGGACAACAGGAATATTGATGTCAGAAATGTTAGAGATGGTACTTGCCATTATTGTTAAGTAGCTTTGGGATGAAGATGTGACTTTAAAGGATTGTAATCTTGGATTTTTCCCCCCAGTGCTTTTAATCCTGTTAGAATACAACTTGAATTTCCTGTTTGGGGTTTCCTCCCCATATAATACAATGAGTGCATTTGGAAAAATAAATACTAACATTTTATTGGAATTTGTGGCATCATAACAGGGTTTACTGCTGCAATAGACACAGTACTGCAAAGCGCTTGTGTTGAAGGTTTAACTTTCAGGAGAAATTCTCATTGACTGAAGATGTACACATTTAAATATAAAGTTGCTGACTGGTTTTCAGCATGGACAGTAGTGATCCCAAGCACATTTTCCCCCTTTGTGGAAAAGTGGTTTGAATGGGATATTCAGCTTGTGTGCCACAATTTTTAAGATGTTCATTACCGCCACATTGGTGGCAGCACTTGGTTCTATGCTGTCTCTTGTGGCTGTTTAGAAAAACAGGATCTCTAGCTATAACTTCACTGGCCAGGCTGTGCAGTTTTACATTTCAGTTTTCTCCCTCCTATGTGATGCATTTAGAGTGCTGGTTTTGAGATATTTGGAGTATTCATTTTAATCAGGGCTAATAAATAACAGCTTCGAGGCAGAGAGGTGATTTTTAGAGGAACTTTTTTTTTCTGGACCTGCCCTAAGGCCAGTGGGCTAAATAAGACCAGTCCTTTGAGAAAAAGCCCCAGCAGGATGGGGAGCAAATAGCCTGCCTTCATCTTAAAAGTTTATTCCCAAATGGAGTTTTTCCCTGATTATAAATAACAGGTGTGTATTGTTGCAGGTTTGAAACATACCGAAAGATAAAATGAACAAATCAGAAATGGTTCATAACCCTACGGAGAGAATCCCACTTAATATTTGAAGTATTTAGTGTTAAAAAATACAGTTATATTTGTATAGATCAGAGTCATTCAGGAGCGGCATGTGTGACATTTTGGGCTGGAGAATTCTTTGGGGTGAGGGGCTGTCCTGGGCTCTTGAGGATGTCAAGCAGTCAGAGCATTTCTGCCTCTACCCACTAGATGCCAGTGGCACTCACCTCTCCCTCCCTTCCCCCCAGTTGTGACAGCTAAACATGTCTACAGAAGTAGCCAAGGGTCCCTGGGGAGCAGAAGTGCCCCGGTGGAGGAGTCCTGGTGTATAGCTATATGCATTTGCTTTTTTACTCACTTGTAGCCTCTGCCTCTTACTGGTTAGTGTTGGAAGCCCACCCAAGCTGAAGAAAAGGAAAGGATAGGCTCTGATTGATCCTTGCATTCGTTGAAGATTTAGTCACTTTGCTGAGAGATGGAAGTGTCAGGCCCCTGATAGGATTTTATTATAGGCTCAGGCATTATTTTATGAAATTCTTAATTTCTGGTTTTGTTTATATGTATAATACACTTCGTTTTGGTAAAAAAAAAAAAGCCTTAGAATTTCGTAGCTGTCTTTCTGGAGTACTCACTATAGAAGCATTTATAGCTAAGCTATCTTAATGAAAGTTGTAGTGAAAGTGAAACTGGTATTCAAAGTAATTTTCTAAACACTTCATCTCTATATGAGTTTCTTTTAGAGACTCATCCTGCATATACCTGGGAAGGGTGAGGAAAGATATAGATCTATCTATAGTTATCTATTTAAACTGCATTATATGTATATATGTCAAAACTGCATAAATATGCACACATAGTATAGATATATCTTACATGTATATAAAAGCTGCAGAGAATTCTGAAGAAAGTTATTTTTAGGGAATTCTTCTCAAAGTAGTTTGAATTTTTTTCAGAAAAGCTTCCTTGTGTGTCATGAAGTCCAACGGAAAGATAATATTTATAGGTGTTATTTAAATTTAAGGGTTTTCTGCTTACTTAGCTTGTAGATTGTTCCTTTCACTTAGGAAGACCCAAAGATGGCTTCAGAAGCTACATTTTTTAAATTGTAGTTGAAATAGGAGCATCAGAAGATGTGGCATTTAAAAATTGAATACTGACATTTGCCAACACTAGTTATTTATACAGTTATTTATTTTGGAAATGTTTTCTGTTGATTGGGCCTTTTGTTTTCTAATGGGTCTCTAAGTGATCAAGAATTTTAGTAATGCATCATTAGTGAAAAAACCAAATATAATAATTGAATTGTTTTAAACTGCCAGACCCTCTGGCCAGCTTTCCAGGATTTGACTCCCTGCTCCATCATTTTTCACCTCTCTGACCTCAGTTTCTTCGCCTGCAAAATGGGGGTAATAATGGAACTGGGTAAACACTTACTATATGCTACCTGTTACTTTGGCAGTATCCACCTGTCCCCCTATGATTCGGTCATTGGAGTGCATGGAACAGCTTCCCTGCTTTGAAGGGGCTGACCTGTGCAGATAGCTCAGGGTTATTCTGTGCCCTCCAGTTGTACAGATAAATTGTATTATTTATATCTTTTTGTTATATGCTCTTTTATGTTGTATGATAGTTTGGTGTAGGAAGATAGAAACTATCCATTGTGATAATGACAAGGAAGGAAAAAACCGTGGTTTTCTTCTTAGGTTTACAGAATTTGTCCTTTCCTTTGACTTTGCTTCATGTGACCACGTGTATCGAAAGTGGTGGTGGTGGTGTAGAAATAGCATGTGCAAGAAGTAATTGCATGTGTGCAAGATACTGCTTTGCCCAACTTCTTACTTCGCGTTCAAGGTCAAAAACCTTCTGTGATTCCCTGCCATCCACTTGACCTGCTCTGGCCCTCAGGGCCTTCCGAATTCTGACCTTGACGGTTGCTCCTGTCAGTCCTCTGGGACACTTACTTCAGCCCGAGTCTTGGCCGAGGAGGCCCAATATGTTTCTGTTGAATGAAAGAACTGGTGCTATTGCCCTGCTCTTTGAACAGCGTCGGTCCTTCCTGACTCCTAACTTGGCAGTGGCACCTTCATTTCTCTCTCTTTGCGTTTCTTGAGTGTCTGGATTTTTTGCTTTGTCTTGTTGCCCTAATTTAGTTCTCCTGAAGAGGGTGTGGGCTTCTAAGCTGGTGGCCCCAATGTAGCCACAATGTTCTGTATGCAGTAGGCACTCAGTAGTAGCCCATGAGTTCTTCCTGGGAGAGGAGAGGCAGTTGTCTCTGTGTTGTCCAGTTCCCCAATTTATAGGGTATTCAGTTCTAAAGATGGCAGGCCAAATGCATTAAGCATTGGTTTCCTAATGTTGTTTAATAATCACATTTTTGTATCAGTTCTAGAAGCTGGAAGGGCGATCTTGAATGTGGTTTTTAATCCCTTCAGCCTTGGCTGAGATGAGAAGGCTCCCTCCGGATTCCCTGGGTTAGGTTGCAGACTTGGGTGCTGAGTAGGAGCAGCTGGAACCAATGAAGCAGATGCTCATTGATCTGGTCTGGGATGGTAGGCCCCCTGCTCCTCTGGCAAACACCTCCCAGGGGGCCTGGCACTCGGAGGCCCCTGGGATCTGCCTTTAAAAATCTCATGTTTTGTTAAATTTACCCCGTTAAGCCTGAGTGAGAGTAGATAACGGAAATTGATAGAAAGTGAAACAGGAACTGGGACACTGACTATGAGACTTCATTATCTCAGGTACTGTGTGATGTAATGGCATCTTGCTCCAGTCAGCAAATCATTAACGGGTATTTGGAAATCTTTTTGTCATAGAGATTTATTTTTGTTTTAATCTACTTCCACTATCAACATAAAAAATAATAACTAACATGGGTGGGAGACTAACCGGCATTGTTGAAGCACTTTATGAGTATTATCTCATGCTAATATGCTAAGAAGCAGGGATTAGGAAGACCTGATTTAACAGGTGAGGAAATGGAGCTCCCAAGTCATCATACAGCTTGCTCAAGGCCTTGAGAAAGTGGCAGTGGTGCAATTTGAACCCAGGAGGTGTTTGGCTCCAGAGTGCATGCTTTGGCCACTACAGTATTGTATGAATTTTAGCACAGCCTGGCCAGGAAAGTATTGTTGTGATAAAGTTCCTAGGTCTGAGGGAAATAATTTTCAGGTTCTGTTTTGATTTATAAAAATTTGCTTAATGAAGTTTTCAAAAATAGTCATATCCACTAGTATTTTTACATTATCTTTATTAAAACATTTTTATTGAGGTATAATAGACATATAACATTATATTAGTTTCAGGTGTAAAACATAATGATTTGCTATTTGTATATATTGTAAACTGATCACCACAGTAAGTCTAGTTAACATCTGTCTTGGTACATAGTCACAAATTTTTTTTCTTGTGATGAGAACTTTTAAGGTTTATTCTCAGAGCAACTTTCAAATGTGTTGTACAGCATTATTAACCATAGTCACCATGCTGCACATTAGATCCTCATGATTTACGTACTTTATAACTGGAAGTTTGTACCCTTGGACCACCTTCACCAATTTTGCCCACCTCCACCCCTGCCTCTGGTAGAGGGAGCAGATTACAGGATTTGGTCCCTGCCTTTCGAGAGCTTGGTGTTGCTGGGGAGATAAGGCTGGTAATACCCCGAGATAACAATCAAGTGCTGAAATGAAGGAACTGAAGGGAGAGAGCAGGAGCAGAGTGTATGGGGAGTTTGTTAGAGATCTGCATTGGGGCTGAGCCTAGAGCCTCACTCAACATGGGTGAAGGTTCAGAGTGTTTTATGCTGATGTTTTAATCCGGAGTCCAGAGACCCTGCTAAAGTCTGGCTGTGGAGATTGTGATGGGTTTGTGAAGGTCCATTGACAACCGCTAATTCCAGGCTAAGGAGCTTGGAATATATCTGACTCAAAGTTGGGGAGCCATGAGAGGTTCTTGAGCAGAGAGTAGCACAGTGACATTGAATGCTGGGTCCACATCATGTGGGTGGTAAGTGATCGATGTTGAGGAAGATGGCCTCACAGTGACTCCCAGGATGGATCGAAGGCCTACGTCTTAAACAGAGCAGAAAGCCCCATCTGTGGTGGTAGTGCAGGCCTGGGTGGGTGGGTCATTGTGATTGGAGTGAGGGGAGGAGAGCAGTGTGGTAGTGACCTTAAGGTTTGCCCGAGGGTCAAGGAGTGTCATGGTGTCTTTGACAGAAGGAGACCAGTTAGAACAGAAGCCGCCTGGCAGGGGCCCTGGTGTTGGTAGGCCTGATGTCGGTGACTGTTTCTGGGGCGACAAAGTTCACCCCACACACGCGGTGGAGTACCTCTCATGTTCTGTGTTGACTAAAACCATGCGAGTCCTGGCTTCCGTGGAAAGAGCGAGGAGGCATTCACTGAGTATCTGTAACGTGTGATTGAGGGAGAAGTTGGTGCTGGAGATGGGGATTTGGGCCCCATGGTTTCAAGTGTGGATTAACATTTGGAGGGGATTTGTGTGGAGGAGTCTGGGCCTGGGAGACTGGCAGGGGTGGGGGTGGGGGTGGGGGTGGGGGTGCGGTGGAGGTCTGGGGGGCGGAAGAGGGCACCAGGCAGTATTACCTGGAGAATTAGGGGTCAGAGAGAAGCTGGAGGAACAGGAAGGGTCGGTGTTCCTAAAGAACCCTGGCAGCAAGTTCCAGTGTAGCATTTAATAGGATCTGCCCTCTGTTTCTGTTTCAAGAGGCTTTTTTTTTTTTTTTTTTTAATCTCCTGGTACATGACACGTGCGGTCAGATTTTTGGATGGTAAGTTTGGGAGAAGATTTTGGAATCACTTTTGAGTGATTTTATGCCACTTATAACATTTATCAGCCTTCTTACTTTGATGTCAAAATACATCAAGTGTTCTGAGTGAAACATTACATTTTCTACATTTGGGAATTTTAATTATTAATAAACTTCATCTTGTGTGATTAAACGGAAACATGCCTTTGGAGAGAAGTGATGTCAAAGTAATTTTGAGATTATGTTCAGATTGTAATTTTAAACAGGTAAAGTGCTTACAATGAGTACATGAGGGATCACTTGGCAATTTAGCAGTCTCCGTACTAAAGTTATTCTTTCTTTCAGTAAATATTTATTGAATGCCTGCTGTGTGTCGGCATGATTTTAGACATTCATTACAGAGTTCATCATCCCTGTGAGATCTGAAGAACTCTTCCTTTTGGAGATTTTTGTGCTCCTTTGAGAACACTAAAGCATGTTCTTTTTCCATAGGGTGATTCTGAAGAGGATATGGAGGAGCGTTCTCAAGAACAGAGGTAAGAAAAAAATGGCAGCGAATACCTGCTAAATTGCCCTGCCCACTTTGGATGTTATCTGAAGTCTTGGATAAGTGTATGCTTATGTACTTAATATTCTCTGTAATGTACCTCTCTTGTTGGCATTTGGGGTATTTGTACTCTCTAATAATATAGCCTTGTTTGAAAATAAGGTTGTACAGAAAGCTGTTAAAACACACACACGCACACACACACACACACACACTCTACCAACCTCATTTTTCCCATGGCATGCTTACGTCCTTCATCTTGTTCACAAACATCTATTGAGCATCATGCACTGTACTGGGTTTTATGCTAGACATAAAACACTGAACAAGACCTGTGTTGTGTGTAGTGGGGGAGTCAAGCATTACTGTAAACAAAACAAAATAGTTATGCTGTTAAAAGAACTATCAAGAATTAGATTGTTGTGATAGAGAGTAATGAGTTGGATGGGGTAGTCAGGTGAGGCGCCTCTTAGGAGGCGACATTTGAACTGAGGTCTGGAGGATGTGCAGGAGCAGCCATGCAGCAAGTAGAGGGAGCGTGCTCTAGGCGGGGGGGGGGGGGGGGGGGGGGGGGGACGGGACGGGACGGGACGGGACGGGACGGGACGGGCACAGCAGCTGCAAAGGCCCAGAGGTGGGAAGCATTGACAGCAATCCAGGAACTTGGAGAAGGCCAGGTGATAGTGAGATGTGGTAGGACCTTAGAGGTCACAGTAAGGAGTTTGAGTTTTATTTTTTTAAATATGTGGAGTGAGTTATTAAAGGATTTTAAGCAGGGGCTAGTAATTGAACGGTGTCAACTGCATTTACAAGAGAATATTTTCATTATGAGGCAGTCTCAGTCAGTTGTCAAATGGGGATATCTGGTCCCTTGGAGGCACTTGAAGACTCACTGGTACCTGGGCACAAGGATAACTTCCTGGAATCGGATTTTGGATCCCCAACATCCACATTTACTCAAAAAATTGATCTGTTTGAGGTTGCAAGTTATCCTTCTCCACTTGACAAAAGAAAAGCAGCCTTCTCACCTAGCCCAGATCCTACCATGTGCTTTCATCTTGGGCAGACAAAGGAGCAATCGGAACTACTGGTATTGGTCAGGAGAAAGTGATCGATCCACTCTGATAGGTTGGCAAATTCATTTGTAACTCTCTGATAGTTTTCAAATGTTGACTTTCAACAAAATTGAAGGAGGACCCAATCAAATTGTAGTTGCTAGATCATCAGAAATTATTTTTAATGATAGATCTCTGTGATTTTTGGATAAAACATCGAGGGAGCTTAGAGTATATAGGGATAGCACTCCACCAAAGCTCATTTCATTCACATCTATTTATGTGAACAAGCTTTTTCAGTGCTTACATTAAGAAGAAGAAGGAAAAAAAAAAAGACAAGGAAAATGAGATAAAATTGATGCTGATTAACCCACCTCATTCTAGTAGTAAGTGATATTCACATGAACCAATTGGGGGTGGGGATGGAGGCTGTTCTATCTGTCTCAGTAAAGGATGCATTTTTCAATAGAATTTGACATGTTTAATTACCTATCAAAATTTGTAAAAAATACATAAATAGTTAAATTTTTTGGTTTGATCAATTGCATACTAATAAAAATATGGTAATTCAGAAGAGAAAGATTTAACACTTAGAACTTACGGTCACAGAAAAATTAAAAACAAACACATTTTCAATTTATACCCATTGTTTTGTTGCAAAAGGCTTTGGACATAAAGGTATATTAGGTTAAAATTCTTTGAGAAAATATCCAGCAATATAGGAAAGCCCATTTATGCAATTTTTGAAAATGGGAGGTGATGGATATTATTGCAGTGGTATTTAGATTTCACTGAATATATTTTAAAAAGTGATTGTGAGTTTTATTTAAAAAAATGCCGATGCCGAAACCGGTTTGGCTCAGTGGATAGAGCGTCGGCCTGCAGACTGAAGGGTCTTGGGTTCGATTCCGGTCAGGAGCATGTACCTTGGTTGCAGGCACATCCCCAGTGGGGGGTGTGCAGGAGGCAGCTGATCGATGTTTCTCTCTCTCCTTGATGTTTCTAGCTCTCTGTCCCTCTTCCTTCCTCTCTGTAAAAAATCAATAAAATATATTTTAAAAAATAAATAAAAATAAAAAAATGCCAATATTTGCAATATTAACTTCCTAGTGACCATTTAAGCTCAGCATAAAATTTTCAGTGGGGGATAACTTGCATTTATGGGGCAGAGTCCAGAGCCTGTCACAATCCTGTTGGGGTAAATGGGAGCAAGGAAAGGTGAGGAGGAATGGGGATGCTGTTTCAGGCTAGGCTGGCCATAGTGGGGGTGGAGTGATATGCAACGTCCTGAGATGAATTTTGGGGAGTGAAACAGACCATTCCTTACTGAAGCAGATGTGGAGAGGGAGGGGTAAAGAGAAGTCCTGGAGAGCTTCTGGCATTTGGCTGGAGCGTCTGGGGAGATGATGACTGGGCTGGGAAAGGGTTTAGTGGGAGGGAAATCAGGATGTCTGGTTGGTTGTCTCCTAGGAATCTCAGACGTGATAGGACACGTTCACGTGTAGCTGGCAGGTAGGCAGGTGATGATGTGTGTGGAGCTGGGAAGGCCTGGCTGCATCTCCGGGGGTGGGGTGTGCCGGCCTTGGAGAACTTGTAGCATACGATTTGGAGTTTGTTCAGCTCATTTTCAAACACAGTTCTCTCTTTTTTCATTAATTAGAATTCATTTCTTTTCTTTTCACCAATTTTCTGTGCCACTTAAAAGTATTAGTAGACTTTATCCTTCTTGGTCTTTTGACACAGTGTCAGATTATCAGAGTGGAGGTGCAGGGTGAGGGAGCATTGTGTCAATGAATTAGAAGAGTGGCTTCCAAACTTTTTGACAGTGACTTGGGGTAAGAAATACTTTTTACATCACGATACTTCTTTTTACTTGCTTACCCGAAGGCCTGTTTGTGGATGTATGAATGTGTACATGCATGCTTATTTATTTATACAATAGTGCTTACCCTTACTACCTGTGGTATACTGTTTTCTGTTTCTTTCTCTTTTTTTTGGTGGTTAAATATATACAACATTTATCATTTTCACCTTTAAAAATTTTTTTTTTTATTGATTTCAGAGAGGAAGGGAGAGGGAGAGAGAGATAGAAGCATCAGTGATGAAAAAGAATCATTGATTGGTTGCCTCCTGCAGGCCCCCCACTGGGGATCGAGCCTGCAACCCCTAGGCATGTGCCCTGACCTGTTCATAGGTCGAATCTCAACCACTGAGCCACACCAGCTAGGTCACCATTTTTAAGTGTACGGTTCTGTAATATCGAGGGCATTCACAATGTTGTGCATTCATTACTACAATCCATCCCCAGAACTTTTCTTTTTTATTAAAAAAAAAAAAAAAAAAGCCAGTTGCCAGTCCTGGAGTTTAATTTTAAAACACCTTAATCATAATTCGCAGTTTGACCAACACTGATTTATATAGTATTTTAATCTTCCTGATATCAGATATTCCAGTATTTTACTGTTACTTTATCCCTAGTTGCTTTCTTTCAACTTGATTTCCACGCCTCTTTGTTTTCTTTTGGCTTTTTTTGGTTGAGATTTGTTTTTTATGCGTAAAGACAAGATCATGACATGAGTTGGATGCTGCTATTAGAAAATCCTCTTTGTGTAGGTTCTGGAATTCTCTCCAAAGAAGGATGTCTGTAAGTGTGATGCCCTGTGATGGTAAATTCATCCCCCAAGTACTTACTGCTCATTTACTTGTACTGTGCAGTTGCGATTTCTTTTAAATGAAAAATTTAATACCCCCAAAGCTCGTGTAATGTCTTGCTACTTTTATTTATTTAAATTTTTATTGTTGAGAGTCTTACAGATGTCCCTCTCCTCCCCCCTTGCCCCTTCCACCCGATTCCCACCCCAGGCCTTCACTTCCCTATTGTCTATGTCTATAGGCAAAGCGAATATGCATATAGGTTCTTTGGTTAATATCTTCCTGCCCCTCCCCCCTTCCCTCTGAGATTCTTCAGTCTGTTCCATGTTTCCATGCCTTTGGTTCTATTTTATTCATCAGTGTATTTTGTTCATTAGCTTCCTTGTTCATTTATTTTTATTTTTAGATTTAATTGTTGATAGATATGTATTTATTGCCATTTTATTGTTCATATTTTTTCTTTTCCCTCCTCCTCCTCCTCCTCCAGTACCCTTCAACATTTCATGTAATGCTGGTTTGGTGATGATGAACTCCTTTAGCTTTTCTTTTCTTCTTGCTACTTTTAAAATAAACCTTTTGCTTTAGAATATATTTAGATTTATAGAAAGCTGTAAGATGGTAGAGAGTACCCATATACCCCTCCCACAGTGTACCCTAATATTAACGTCTTACACGACTGTGATTGATACATTTGTCACAGCCAAGAAACCAACATTGTTATAGTACTGTGAACCAAACCCCACATTTTATTGGGTTTCCATAGATTTCCCCAAATGTCCCCTTTTTGTCCAGGGAGCCATTCTCTCTAGATGCCACCTTACTTTCTTTCAGTGACCGTGTCCTCTGAGGATCCTCTTGGTTGTCAGTTTGTCAGGTTTGTTTATGAAATCCTGACAGTTTTGAGGAAGACTGGTCAGGTATTTTGTAAAGTGCCCCTTAGTTTGGGGTTGTCTCGTGTTTTTCTCTGTGGTTAATTGGGGTTCTGGGTTTGGTGAGGAAGACCTCAGATATCAGTTGCCATTCTCATCACATATCACATGCCTGCCAGCAACATGATGGGTCACTTTGACGGTGACCTTGGTCTCCTGGCTGAGGTACTATTTGTCAGGTTTGTCTGTGAAGTTACTGTTTGCTCCACCTCTTCCCATGCTTTACTCTGTGGAGCAAGTCATTGAGTGGAATTAAGCTCTCCCTGCATACATTACTTAGATTCCTTTTGTAAGGGAGGTTTGTCTATTCCCATTCATTTATTTATTTGGTCATTTACATTGCTATAGATTCCTGGATATTTATTTTATACTTTGGGTTATAATCCAATACTAGATTTGCCCTGCTATTTTAATGTCCTTTATCCTTAATCTTATATTTATGAAGTAACTCGTTTCTCCTTACACATTTTTCAAACATTTTTGATTTTCACTTTAATTACTATCCTGCAGTGCCAACTCTTAATGATATTAGGATGGACTTGAAGTCCGTAGAGCCAACACTTACGAACCGCACAAAATGAATGCATTGTCTCTGAGAGGACCCGTATGGAGGAGCAGCTACTACAAGGGCCTCAGGAATAGATTTGACCACAGTACAGAGTCTCATTATATCCCAAGAAAAGTGGAGGCAGCACTGATATCTGTCACCAGAGATCTCGATGGTGAAGAGGCTCCGTGTCACCTCCCCCGCCCCCAAGACTGCCCAGCGTGGGCCAGAAGCAGACACTCACTGTTCACGCTGGGGTGGAGGGTTCTAGAGGAGCTGCCTGTGATCTCAGACACAGTTGGGGAAAGCTTTCAGGGTAATTGGCCTCATTGAAGATTTTGTTTATATTATCTTGATTTCATCTTCTGCTAATGCTGTGTAATTGTAGTTGGTCGAAAGCCAGAAGAGCAATATTTGAAAAAACGTTCTTCCCTCTTTCCTCTCCATCCCCACTTTCCTCCTGGGTGTTCTCAAATATCAGCAGTGATCTATTGCTTTGCTGAGAAAGAAAGGCTGCTGTTGGGGATGCGTGATGAGAGCAAATGAGAGCTGACTTCAGCTCTTACTAGAATTGAACCCTCTCTGGGAAGCTTGGCTGGCTCTCTGGGCATATCTCCGATAAGCCTTTTTGGGGGTCTGTTTGTTAGAATGTGAAAAGTTTAAGCATTGGCAATGTATGAATAGAATATTATTTCAGCTTTTAAAAAGGGTTATATAAAAGCCATAAATACTGAGTGGCTAGGCTCAGCGTCTGTGGCGGTTTTAAGTTTTTTAACGGTGCTTTTATCTGATTAGCAACAGCAGCAAAATGTGTTTTCCTGACACTGGTTACTTAAGTTCAAGGCAGATCCTGAGAGTCAGAACATGAAGAGAATCCTGTTAACCTTTCAGCAACATACTGAACGGCGTAGCTGCAGACAAAAGTGACTAATCTCTAGGGAAACACTCCTGTGGCAGAGGAGGGGATCTCAGCACCCGAGCAGGGACTGGAACTATTTTTGACTTTGTTCCCCTTCAGAAACTGAGGCTGTTTTCAGCACAACCCCAAGGTCTTGACCTGTTGATAGGATCTTACCTTTTGAACCTGAATATACCTCTCCAGGATTCCACTGTGGACGGTCTCCTCTTCCCATCTGTCATTTCCCTAGGGGATGTTACCCCCTCTCTTGGGTTTTTATGTAATTAACCCACAGGAGGAACCTGAGCTAGGATTGTACCCTCTGCCCAGGGTCTCACCTGCTCAGGTGCCCACAGAGACCTCCCTTTAGCCTTCAGGTGCTGCTAGATTAGTGTGTCCTCAACTCAGCTGTTGGGCTGGTCCTATCTGCCCTTCCCCCAACTGCTCCTCCTCAGGCAGCCCCCTCCTGGTGCATGGCCGCAGGGAGCATTCATTTGCATAAGCTTCGACCATCTCACACTCCCCACCACCAGCAGATCATCAGGTATGGCTGCATCTTCTTCATGTGGTCTCCTGCCTCCTGGTGTAGCTCCCCAGCCTGTTCTCCACATTCCTCCTCGAGTCATGTATGCTAACCATACATCCTGTCCTGCCATTCCTCCTACAAACAGCCTTTTGTGCACTCCTTACCTGCAGGATGAAGTGTGGAGGCCTGAGCTTGGCACAGAAGGCCTTTTGTAATGTTGGGCCTGCTCACCTCTTTCAGACTGCCTTCTCTTGCTTCTCACTTCCCCTCATTCACAGGGTGTCCCCTGGCCCCCCCCCCCCCCCCCCCCCCCCAAAAAACACTCGTTTCTTGCCTGGCCAACCCCCTCACCTGACTCCACACAGTGCCACGCATGTCTCCCTGCACGGGGCACTTACCCCTCTGTTTTGAAATGGCCTTTGTCAGGATGCCCAGGTTCCTGTCCGAGTCTCCATCCATTGATTTCCCAGCACCTAACCTAGGACCTAACACCTAGGTGAAGAGCTGCTAACTGAAAGGATGCAAGCTTCTATTTTTAAATTTAAGACATGTTTTTCAGGTCCAAGCCCACAAACCATATTTGCCATTGAAACCACAACGCTGACATTAGTATGAGGGGCTGCGGTTTTCAAATTGGGTTTTTGCACTTGGTGTGTCTTGAAAGAGAATGGGTTGTATCTCTCTCTAGGTGTGGCCCCTGCTACCTTCTGCTGGTCGTATGGCCCCCGAGGGCTGCACAGTGAATGCATTCATGGCTTCACTGCCATCACAGTGCAACGTGAATTTCCTCCGGCTGTAATAGATCTCATAATTTAGCTGTTCTCCTTAGAATACAAGTTTTGAAACAGGGTTCTCGGTATATATTAAAATTGTTTTCAAGCCACAAAAGCCTTGTTGGGTTTTTCAGGCTGTGAAATTTTTAGCAAAGCTTTTGACATTTCTATCATTGTCAGGCCTCCATTGGAACCGATGAGAAAAATAGTATAATAGGATGAGAATCCTAATTCTGGTTTTCGTTGACATTTTTACTTTTCCTAGATATATATTTTTATAGACTCTGGAGCGGTTAGGCATGTGCTAATTTGTATCTTCATATTGAAAAAGATGCTTGAACCAACTTGAATAATTTCAGGTGTATTTTGAAGAGTTGATCTAGAGTAAAATAGGCACAACACTTCATTCAGATTGACATTCCTGAGCCAAAAAAGTGGAATTGCAGCCTGGAGAGGTGTGGGGTGTCCAGCACCAGGAATTCCCTAGACGAGGGATTGCTGATAGGAGAAGGGGCTGAGCTGGACGCCGAAAGTCTGACTCTCAGCCGGCTTCATTCTGACTGCCGCTGGGTGGCTTGACTGACCATTGCTGCTCGTCACAGTAGGTAACATTAAAGGAACTCCATGGAATCCATCCAGTCAGGCGCATATCCTGAAGAAAGAGCGAGGCAGATTCAACAGCCCAGGAAGACGTGCCCATGGAGTGACAACATGGTTATTAAAAAGTGCACAAAAGACTGTGAGAAGCTTATTTCAGATGGGTGAAGAGTGTACCATCAAGAGTGAGAGAAGAGAGTGGGTGGTCCTGACTGGGTAGCTCAGTGGGTTAGAGCATGTCCCGATACACCAAGGTTGCAGGTTTGATTCCTTATCATGATAAGGGCACATATGGGAAGCAACCAATGTACTGGCAGCAATACTGACGAGTTCTGTAAAGGGGGTTTGGACATGTTGTGACTCCAGCTTCTTATTGCTGAAGAAGGTGGCAGAGCTTGGGACTTCAAGGTTCAAAGGAGAAATATAATTTCCCAGGGCAGTATCCTCTGTCGAGGAACACTAGTATTAAGATAATGGGGTCTCCTGGGAGCTTGTTACTTTAGTTTTAAAAGAACTGTCATGAGATTATTAGTTTGTTGTTACAGTCTTCCACACATGAAATATGACTCTAGAGTAAGAGTGAGTCCCCCCCAACACATGTAAGAATATTTACTGTGGTAGTCTAGACAGGATTTCACAGATGTTGTGCTCAATAAAGATGGTTTTGAAACCATTATTTTAGGGTTGCCTTTGTAACTAACATAAATAATACAGGGAAAAGTCTAGTTTATTTATTGTAGTTTTCCCCAAAGGAGTGGGGATGTAGTTTTAAAAAGTCTCCTGTAAGCATGAAAATGCTTTGAAATTGAAAATTTCAAAAATTTACTGAGAATTTTCCATGATTGAATAATTACTCATTGGTTGTTTCTTTTTTTTTTTTCTTCTCTTCCAAAAATCTTTCAGTAAAATTCTTGTTTCAGGAATATTGACCTCATGGTATTATTTTCTGTTCTGTAAGATACACACACCAATTGGAGAAACATGGGTTTGGCGCCATTCCTGTTGTTTTTGCCCAGCTTATTCAGGTATTTCGTTCAGAAAACATGGCTCTGAAGGACATGTGGCTGTCGGCCTAAAACTAAACTTCTATAGGAAAGATGATTTGACACCTTTGAAATGTCCAAGGAAACCCACGGATGCATTTGAAGGTAGTTCCCAGAGCACAGCATCAGTAAAAGCACAGGCATTGCGTGTGGCCTCCCAAGCTGACCATTGTGCAAACGGACCCGGTCAGTAACTCATATTGATGGCATGCCTTGTTCAAGGTTGACTTCAGGGCTGTGCTACCTTGTGGATGTGGGTTTCTCTGGCTGACACTAAGTGATTGATAATAGGTCAAGTCCGGTTTAAAGAACCATCCAGACAGTGTTCCAGTTAATAGTCATGGTAGATTATGTAATACTAGAGGCCCGGTGCATGGAATTTGTGCACGGGGGTGTGTGTCCCTCAGCCCAGCCTGCACCCTCTTCAATCTGGGACCCCTCGAGGGATGTCCGACTGCCTGTTTAGGCCCAATCCTACCTCACAATCCAGGACTGCTGGCTTCCAACTGCTCACCTGCCTGCCTTCCTGATTGCCCCTAACTGCTTCTGCCTACCAGCCTGATCACCCCCTAACCACTCCCCTGCCAGCCTGATTGATGCCTAACTGCTCCCCTGCCAGCCTTATTGCCCCTAACTGCCCTCCCCTGCAGGCCTGGTCACCCCTAACTGCCCTCCCTTGCAGGCCTGGTCTCCCCCAACTACCCTTCCCTGCAGGCCCGGTTGCCCCCAACTTCCCTTCTCTGCTGGCCTGGTCACCCCTAACTGCCCTCGCCTGCAGGCTTGATCACCCCCAACTGCCCTCGCTTGCAGGCCTGGTCCCTCCCAACTGTCCTCCCCTGCTGGCCTGATCGCCCACAACTGCCCTCCCTTGCAGGCCTGGTCCCTACCAACTGCCCTCCCCTGCTGACCATCTTGTGGTGGCCATCTTGTGTCCACATGGGGGCAGGATCTTTGACCACATGGGGGCAGCCATCTTGTGTGTTGGAGTGACAGCCAATTTGCATATTACTCTTTTATTAGATAGGATTAATTTTTGGTGAAGTAATTCTTTGGGGATTGTGATTAATCTTTACCTGTTAAGATCAGGCCATGCTAATCTGGTTAATCCATTAAAATTGGATTTAACTAGTTGCTCTACTGTTACACTTGCTTGTTTATAAAGTACTTTCCCATGCATTGTCCTTAGGTAACCAGGTCCACATTCCCATTATAGATGTGGAAACAAGTTCACAAAGGTAAAACCATTTAAGATTACAGAGCTACGAAGTGGCAGAATGGGCACGGACTCCGAGGTGTCTTCTCTCCAGATACACTTGTCCACCTTGTATCTAAACCAGAGTAGGTTGGAAAACCATTTTCCCAGTCACACATGCTGATTGTCTGCTCTTTGTAGGAGACTCAGTCTAAGACTGATGTGTGGAAGCAAATGAATTAATAAGCCCTGGCATTATATGGTTCCTAGCAAACTCCTGAAGAAGGTGGGCATGGTTCTTGTGAGAAAGACCCAGAGTGGGGTCTTCAGTAACCTGTGTGCTAGATAGATTCTTTAGTTGTGTTTTGTTTTAATCCATACCCAAGAATATTTTTGCATTAATTTTTTAAAAAAAGTATTTTTATTGATTTCAGAGAGGAAGGGAGAGGGAGAGAAACATCAATGATGAGAGAGAATCATTGTTCAGCTGCCTCCTGCACATCTCCCAGTGGGAATCGAGCCCTCAACCTGGGCATGTGCCCTGACCAGGAATCGAACTGATGACCTCCTGGTTCCTAGTTTGACACTCAACCACTGGGCTACACCTGGCTGGGCTCCATTAATATTTTAGAGACAGTGGAAGGGAGGCAGGATGGGGTGGGGAGATAGCAACATCGATGTGAGAGACACACATTGATTGGGTGCCTCCTGCATGCACCCAGACATGGGCCAGGGATTGAACCTGCAACCCAGGTGTGTGCCCTTGACGGGGAACTGAACCCTCAACCCTGTGGTGCCTGGGCCGACTGAACCACGCGGGACAGGGCAGATGCTTTATTTCTAAGTGTTGCTTACCCACTGGCATGTTTTGAGAGGACCTGGAAACTGTAAATCTGTCATTACAGGATTTTTTGTGGACCACATGCTATTGCACTGTGTGCTGAGAGGCTGCTTCCAGTTCTTGGGCGGATGTGTGATCCGGTTAGCTCCCTTTGCTTTGTGATTAGATACTGTCAGCTTCAAGTAATAGAAAGCCCTGACTCAACCCACTCAACCAATAAAGAATGTGTTATGTCACCTCACAAGAAGCCAGGAGGCAGGGTGGTGCTGGATTGGTTTACTCAGCAGGTGAGCGAGCATCAGCAGCCAGGTTATTCCCACCTGTCTGTTCTGCTGGCTCAGGGTGCTGCCCAGCTGCCCTCAAGGTTGTGGGAGGACTGCAGGCCTCATAGTCCTCCCTCTTGAACATGCAAAGGCAGGTTATAAGAACCTCTGTCGTGGGTCAAAAATAGGTCCTTACTCACCTTGAACCACTCCCTGGACTAGTGCGAGGGGGGACCCCAGGCATTTGCTTTGTGCAGGGTTGACCCAGTCGTTAGGGAGTGGTGCTCACTGAATATGCCAGGACTGTGTCCTTGTGGGAGAGGGGGGTGGGCGGGGCTGCAGGCCAGCAGCAGTGCCTGCTACAGAGTGACAAGCTCCTCACTTGTTCTGAGTGAGGAATGAGAGGTGCAGGGCAGTGTTTCTCAAAGCCCCAGAATCGGCAGAATCAGCACCATCTGGGAACCTGTTAGGCCAGTTCTCGGGCCCCACCCAAGGGCCACTGAATCAGAAGCTCTAGGGGTGGGGCATGCGATCTGTTTTAACAAGCCCTCCAGGTGATTCTGATGCCAGCTCAGGTTTGAGAGCCTTTCATCCCAGGGTAAGGCGTCCTTAGATGCCTTACAAAATACTTTTTTTGGGGTGAAGATTAAATAATGAGAGGCAGAAATGGTGTTGTAGGTAAAACAATGGAGTGGGATTGGGAGACGGAGGTGGGCTTTCAGCTCACCCGCCCAGGATTTTAGCAAACCTGGAATACATAGGTATTCTTTTCCTGTTACCAAGTTTCAGCTGGCGGATCCCATTTTTCTAAAGAGAGTTCTGGCATGGTTATAGGGATGGGGGTAGGGTTCTGGGTTGAGCTTTTGTGGCCACCCGTCAGGGTCCACCATGCCCTGGCATCCCTGGTCAACAGGTGGATGAGGCCATTGCAGGTCAGCTTCCAGGGGAGAACTAAGGAACTTTCTCAGGGATAATCCACTCATTATAGGGGAAGTGAGTCTGGTGGAAAATCTTGGCCCAGTAACAAAAAGTCTCAGTTACTGGATGGGAGTGGCCACTCACAGTACAGGGTGGTGTGTGTATACAGATCTCTCTCCTGGCCCAGTTCCCTCTGGGCACGTGGCTGTGTGTGTGTGTGTGTGTGTGTGTGTGTGTGTGTGAGAGAGAGAGAAGGGGGTGGGGGCGGGAGAGAGAGAGAAAGAAAGTGTGTGAGCCTGTAGGGGGTTGTTGGGGCATGTGGAAGGATGTTACTCAAGTAAAACTGAAAGAAGTGTTCTAAAAATTCTGTGAGAAACTGGGTGACTGTGTGGGCACAGCCCACACTGAAGGGAACTTCCACATCTTGCCTCACTCCCCCACCCCCTGCCTCCGGTCTGAGATGCTTGCAGGAGGATCTGCAATGCTTCCCCAGGGTTAGGGCCAGAGCTGGAGGGAAGGAATAAAATTGGGACAGGGGCCTAGGATGGCTGAGCCTGTCATGTGACCCTTTGGAGAGGAGAGGCCTCCCCAACCTAACCACAGACTGGGGATTCTCTGTGGCTCTTTCTTGGTGCAGTGGGAGCAGTGGCCTACTGAGGGGGCAGGATGAAGGAGGTCAAGAGGCATAAACCCAAGTTCAAGTGTGGGGTATTAGTGTCCTAGGGCTGCCATAATGAAGTCCCATAAAGTGGGTGGCTTAGCACAGACATTTATTCTGTCTCAGTTCTGGAGGCCAGAAGTCTGAAAGCAAGGTGTGGGCAGGGCCACACTCGCTCTGAATCTGGAGGGGAATCCTTCCCCGCCTCTTGGTCGCTTCTGCTCATCACTCCAGTGTCTGTCTTTGTCGTCACATTGCGTTCTCCCTGTGTATCTCCATGTCTTCACATGACCATCTTCACCAGCCATGTTTGGGGCCCACCCTGCATGGGTATGGCCTGATCTTAAGTAATTCTGTCTGCAACAACCCTATTTCCAAATATGCCACATTCTGAAGTCTTGGGGGTTAGGATTTCAATATATTCTTTCAAAGGTATATAATGCAGCCCAAACCATAAGGAAACTCATCTGTAAGCCCTGTGAGGGTCCCCTTGTCTCCTTTCCCTGCCCTCCCCCAACTCTGGGGCTGCTAGGAAATACTTTGGTATTGGGCCGGTGCTCTGTGCATTTTCACTTCTGGCAGTGCGTAGAGGTCCGCTGCTTCTTTGGAGTGTGAGTTCAAGGGCAGCTGCAGACCCCACAGGTTTTACTACCAACCCATTGAACCTGGCCTTTTTGGTCGAATGGCTTCCGTTTCTAAATTATTTCTTTTCATATCCAAGGTAGCTTTTGTTTTATTCAGACAAAATTGTGAGCACTGGGGGCCATTGTTTTTTCTTTTGTGACATTTTTTTTTCTTGTGGGAAATAAGTGAGAAGATGGAGGAATAGTTCAGTATACTGTATACTGAAGCTTAACAAATGGGCAAAGCCTTGAAATCAATTATACCACATGCCTTTGATTAGAATTCAGAGAAACACAGCCGCTGAGACAGCTGCCAGGCTCTGTGTGTTGTGTGGCGTCCGTGTGCCTTAAACTTGTTTCATTCCTATTGGAAACTTAGCAGACGAAGACCTGTGGGTTGACTCATGGTGAAGCAAATCCTGGGAGCCATTTATTGGTTGGGTGGGAGAATCCTTTGGTGTTTCCTGGAAATGCTTGAATCCAGATTAGTCTCTGCTTCCACATACAGTATTTTTACTGCAATTATCCAGGTGTATAATAGTGCTAACCATAGGACTAGCTGCTGTGGATTTTAATACTTCACCTATAAGTCTACTTTCAGGTGGATAAATGTCACATCCAAATTGCCTGTTACTTGACTTTCATGTAACTTAATTAGCAGATTCATGTTTTGGGAAAATCTGATCTGTGATCTTGAAATTGGTTACGGTTAGTGTAATTCCTGGTAATTAGGCGCCTTCACAGTGACTATTCTAGTCATTAGAGGGCTAAGGTAATTTGAGGTTGAAATGTGAGAGTGAGGTGGAGAAAACACTTGCTCTCTTCTTAATCTTTTAATCCATTTAATCTGGGTTGTAAATTCAGGCTTCGTTTTAATTTGAAAGTTTGTGTAGGTAGTTGGGAAGGGGTTTCTTACTCACCACATTTACTATAATGAAAGGAGGAAGGTTATCTTGAATCGCTTAAGCCTCTTAACGTTATCCTGGGGTAAATTGTGTTGATCCTCATTGGAAACCGAAATTGTGGGATTAAAAAAAAAAAAAAAGACCCGAAAAGTAAATAAAAACAAGCACAACAAAAACAAAATCTAGTTCAGAGATGTGTTGTAGGTGTTGGCCTTGAGAGTTCAGAAACACGTTTGGCCATGGGCTGGGCTTATGGACACACAGATATCAGGTGACCTGGTCCCTTGCTGAGTGAAAGGCCTGTGTCATGTAAACACACATGATTTATATTGTAGTTCTGCTTTTGAATTGGGGCTACAAGGGGAAACTGGAGAAGGAGAGGTGCCCACCTGTACTGCTGGCTAATAAAAGGAGAGAAGGTGGAGTAGGCAGGAAGTAAATGGAGCCGGAAACTGGTGAGGAAAGGGAGAAGAGAAAAAAAAATCTCCTAGCATCTGGATTGCAAGCTTTTTCTTTTCTTTTTGTCCTTTAGGGATTTTGATCAAGTAGATGGTGATTATGGGTGTTAATCATAAGAAACTAGATACCCAGGCCTTTGTATTATGGTTTTCTCAGTGGTCCATGTCAGTCTTCTGTTCCTCTGTCATCATTCAAGTGGAAATCATTTTTATTCCTGTAAGTCTGTTTAGGGACAGCTTTAAATGTTTTGTCACATTAGTCATTTTTCTTCCAATTTGTATGGTGTGCACATTTATTTTGTAACAGAAAAAGCCCTCCGTGTACATTCAATACAGGGTGGGGCAAAAGCAGGTTTACAGTTGTGAGTACATGAAACACAATTTATCCTATTATTGTATTATTATTTATTAGTTACTGTATTATTTTCCATATGCCCAACTGTAAACCTACTTTTGCCCCACTCTGCATAGTTGAATCCCCAGGTTACTTTTTAGAAGTGCTATTTTTTTTTTTTTTTGTCGAGTACTTTTTCTTTTAAGGTTTTTTTTTGGCCCCCCAAATAAAGACTTTTAATATCCAGAAGTTATTAGTTACTATTCTAGTATGTTAGTTTTTAAAGCTTCTATAGCTTTTGGAGTATTTTTCTTATAATGTCTAGTCTTGGATATATTTGGCAGGCCTTAGCACATGTTATTTCTACTATAAAATAGAAACTTGATTATGAGGCTTTAAGACACAGCTTACTATTAAATATTTAGCCTTTAATTTTTAAAAAATATGTTTCTATTGATTTTAGAAAAGAAGAGAGAGAGAGAGAGAGAGAGAGAGAGAGAGAAAGAGAGAGAGAGAGCGCGAGGAAGAAACATAGATCGGTTGCCTCCTGTATGGGTTCACTCCGACTGACCGGGACTGAACCTGCAACCTGGCCATCGAACCAGTGACCTTTCAGTGCAAAGGAGGACATTCATCCAACTGAGCCACACCAGCCAGGGCTAGCCTTTGATTATAAAAATTGAAGCCCTAACAATTTCCTGGGAATTGAAGCCCTAAAAAGTTAAGTCTGTTCTGGCCTTCAGGGAGAGGGGCTAGGCTGACTTGAGCATCTTACTTTATGGTGCTGCACACAGGGTTGCCAGGCTGACCTTTGGCCCTTTGCCCTTGGTGGTGTGTCCTCCCAGAGGGGGCGTCTTACTCAACCTTGTACAAAAGCACCATATGGGCAAGTCCTGAACTTGACTCTGCCTGCCACGATTTTTATTATACTGAGTACGTATTCCTTTTGTAGCCTAAACTTTTTATTTAGAAATTAAATTAAAATGTTAATTTTTAAAACTAAGAATCCTCAAGCATACTGGTTTTTATGCACAGTTGCTAACACATCACACTTTTTAGTTGAAAGTGCAGGGCTGTGTATTTCCTTTGATCCACATAACCTTGCAAAGCAGATCTCATCTGGCAAACGGGTCCTGAAACCAAGAGTCTGGGTTACTGAGAACATTTACCAGTAACATTTCTGGTTTTGTTTGTTTGTTTGGTTTTAGGTAAGTATTAGTTGATTTAATTTATAGAGCCTCCCAGGAGAAAATAGCCTTAGCTCCATTTTACTGTGAATGTTGAGACTCACACCTCTCGAAGTTTCAGTACTTGTCACCCTGGAGAAGTGTTAGAGTCAAGATTGGAGTCCGGGTATGAAAGTCTCACATTTACAGATAGGATGTCAATTGAAATGATTAGAAAATTCTCACTTGCTCTCATTTCTGTCTTTAGTGTCTCTCTATAACAGTGGTTCTCAACCTTTCTAATGGCCTTCAGGGAGAGGGCCTAGGCTCACAGGTTGAGAGCCACTGCTGTAGAGCCTAAGACCATCGGAAAACACAGATATTTACATTACGATACATAACAGTAGCAAAATTACAGTTATGAAGTAGCAACGAAAATGATTTTATGGTTGGGGGTTACCACAGCATGAGGAACTGTATTAAAGGGTCGCAGTATTAGAAAGGTTGAGAACCACTGCTCTATATAAGGTGATTAGCCCAAGAAAACAAGGTGGAATAGTATCATTTATCTACATATATTGATATATTGTTAATTCATGTTAGGAAAATGCAGTATTGATTTATGTAAACTTTGACTAAAGATTATTTAAAAGGACAGTTTTACAAAACATACATATTTAGCTCAAGGGGTTTGATCAAAATGTCTATGATGATGGTGACTTATAATTAATGTGTTGGTTTGATTGTAGATTATTCTTATAATTAAATGCTTATTATTAAAATATTTTCCTCTTGAGTTTACTCTGGATTAAAAGTAGAGGGAGCTTGTTGAAATGTTGAGTTTTTGCTCATCCTTCCCCAAATCATTATTTTCCAAATTAATGATGCTTCTAGTTGGAGAGATTTTCAGAGATTATTTTGAATCTATATTGCATTAATAAATAGGCATAAAACATTGCTTAAGTCATCTTTGAGTCTCAAGGTGCATATAATATTTCAAATGTACCAAATTGGGCCTAGGGAAAACAAATATTGTGATGGAATCGGTAAATAAAGACAATATTCTGGTACCAGGAGACTACCATTGCATGATTATTAGAAAGCCTAGAGCATATTGGTTGACCAGCAGGTTATAAACACAGGCTCTGCTCTCAAGGAATGTATATAGTTTTAAGAGAAGGAACGCGTGACTTTGGCGACCCATGAAGTAGTGTGTGTGTGCGTGAGCTGAATTTTTGATTTAGTTCTTTTTACTCACATTTTTTCTGGATTCATAAAGTGTAGGGTTGGGGCTAGGGGTGGGGTGGGAAGAACAGAGTAAAAAGTGGGATGAAGATGGGTGGCTTGAGGTGTAGTGGGTGGGAAGGAGAGTAGCAGGCGGCGGTAAGGAGGAGTGGGGCAAGGAAGTTCATGAGCCAAGGTTAGGGCTGTTTGCCTGGAACCAGAGGTGGTTGGGAGTAGGCTGTGGATAAGATGGTGAGACACAGGTGATTATGGTCATGGTTACATGAGGTGGGGTATTTTTTTTCAAGCTCAAGTTAGGGTGGTAGCTCAGTGGCTAAGGGATGTTCTTGGAACCCTACCAGCTGGATTTGAATTTGACTTCCTACTTACTAGCTGGTGACTTCTGGCAAGTCGCCAAAACTTTCTGTGCTTGAGTTCCCCTTCTCTAAAATAGGGTATTATGAATAGTACCGACCGCAGAGTTTGTTGTAAGAATTAAATAAATATAGGCAAGGCGTTTAGAACTTACATGTAAGTGCCCCAACCTTACCTGCTGTGAGATTGAGAAGGATGCCCTAGTTTTAGTTGTGGCTGCTGGGTAACTGCAAGGTACCCTGACCTGGCCCATGCCCTTTTCTGGCTTGCAGGGGGGAATCCCCCCTCCCCCCTCTTTTTTTTTTTTAAAGGAATGGTGGCCTTTGAGAAGGCAGAGCCAACGCAGGGAAGAAGGCCCCGGGCCTTGGCCTCAAGGTTTGAATCCCATCTCTGTGGTTTACCAGCTGTGTGATCTTGAGCCTCAGTTTTCTCATCTGTAAAACTGGGACAAATAATAGTACCTCCCTTCCAAGGCTGCGTGAGGATTAAAGGGATTCATGTAAAAGAAATTCTTCAGAGTGCACTATGCAGTTAGCAGCACATACCAAAGTATGTGCATGGTTTAAAGAAATTACACTTTCAAGAGTTTCTTAAGGAAACAGTAGGATAAGTTTACAAAGATGTACGTACAACAATGTCTATTTATATTGGGGGGAAAAATGAGAAATAACCTAAATGTCAGTACAGCAGTACATCCATATAGATAATGTTGTAGTAACATATTTGAGTGAGAAAGACGTCCATGATAATGAATTTTTATATGGAAAAAAATTACAGGCAGATGTTGACTAGACTTATTGTGGTGATCATTTCACAATCTATACCAGTGGTTGGCAAACTCATTAGTCAATAGCGCGGCAATCCGCGGCTCGAGAGCCGCATGTGGCTCACGAGCCACAGTTTGCCGACCACTGATCTATACAAACATCGAATCATTATGTTGTAACCCTGAAATGTATAATGTAATAAGTCCATTACATATACCACACTGAAGTAACCACCGACCTTAAAGGACAGCAGAGACGCTGACTGAGGGTGTGGTCTGTGCCAGCTTTTATGATAGGGTTCCTCATGCCTTACTTTGTTTCGTCTTTATAATCGCTCCTAGGATTGCTTTTGAAACATGGCCTACCTGGGATACAGCATAAACACACAATTATGTTGAAGACACTTGACAATGCTCAGCGTTTTCATTTAGCAGTGATTTTATTTTCTTATGAGGACATAAGGTGCATTAAAAAATAAGACCTCTTGACTTAGGGGGCTGGGAACGAGCTAAGGATAAACCTGATGGCCACTGAGTGCTGGAGCCCTCGAAAGCCCCTTCTGCTCAGGTGCCTCTCAATGAAGGCTGCTGCCTGAAGAATGGGAGCTTGTTTTCTTGCAGATGAGAAGTGATTGTGGGCCTGGGAAAGGGAAGCTGAGAAGAGCTAGTTAGCAGGAGTATGGGATTGCTGGGCTGTCAGAGGAGATCTCTAGGAGCTGATCCCACAGGCTGGTTAGGATGATGCTCTCAACACTGGCCCCAAGACTGGCGTGGGGAACCCCTGCTCTGCCAGGTGTTTCCTCTTAGTCCCTCTGTCCTGGGGAGGTTGAGGAGCCCAGGGAGAGTAGGAGTAGCTATTTACCAGAAGCTGTTTCCGCCTGTTAACAGGCCGTGGCTGTACCTGCTCAGGGAGTGGGTGTCAGCCCCAGCAGAGAAGTCTCAAGGTGAATTCCCAGAGGGCTAGCAGGCCTTCGGACACCAGGCCCGCTGCTGCAAGGTGGTGAGGCACACATCAGAAAGATGGTTGCTTGAGAGAATCCCATTTAGAGTATCCAAACAGATTGGTGGATTTAACGAAGGAATTCTTTAGAAAGGTGTCAAATGGTACTTGCCAAGGCATTACTCCAGAAGCTGGGTCTGAACTGCAGCTTCAGAAAACAAAACAAAACAAAACCTTTTCAATCACTGAGCACTTTATTTAAACAGCATTTTCTGTAAGAGCCCAGTATATAAAAGGTAATACAGGCTGCTTGGTTACACCGGGGATGGGGAGGCCCACTGAGGCAAAGGGACATTTATCTTCCCCCCATCTTATCACTCAGCTGGGGTGGCAGTCATGGCAGGGAAGACCAATCCCAGACATGGATCGTGGTTGGTCTAAGTCAGTACGCTCTGCACCGTGTATGTGTGGTATGACCATGACAATGCCATTTGCCAATGAATGATTTGGAATTGGATGTTTGTGAAGATAGTTTTGAAGGGACTGTTGTTTGAAGACTTTGGGAGAGTCTTTCTTATCTCTACAGAGCACCATGAGGACAGGATGCTGAGGGGGTGGCAAGATGAGAAGGTCCACAACTGTGGTGACATCATTGAGGTGCTGTGTCCACTTGCCCTAGGCCCGTCTGTCTGCGTCTGTGTCTGTGTCTGTGTCTGCACCTGCGCCAGGACTGCAGGTTCTGAGTCAAGTGAGAGAAAGACTCTTATTGACCCTGCTCTGAGTTAGGCCTGGTGCTGCTTGAAGCTGATAACATCCTGTTACACCTGTATCTTAGTCACTTGTCCTCTGGCCCCTGAGGCAAACCTGTCAGACACCGGTGATTCTATCCTTGTTGGACACTTTTTGCTCCGTGGATTCATCTACCAGGAGAATTAAGTGGATTAAATTAGGCCTTCCATTTCATGTTCTTCCTATTTTCAAAGGCCTCTTTTTGAGGTGTGCACCTCAGGTCCAGCATTTCCACATCCCAGTTGTGTCCCAGGTCTGTTGGTTCTTTGGTTCTGTTCTGTCTTCTTCTGCAAAAGAAAGTTATCTGTGAACTGAACTCACACTTGAAATTAGAAAGTGATGGTAAACATTCATGCCTGGCCCTTTGATCATCTACTAGGGGCCCAATGCACAAATTCGTGCACCTTGAAAGGAACTGTGGGGCCACGAGGATGCTGTGGGCACAGGGGCAGGTCTCAGCCCATTCTCCGCATCCCTGCCAAGCCCCTCACACTGCAGACCCTCCCCCCCTCCCCCCCCTGCCCCCAGTCCCCTGTCTGCCGGCAGCCCCGCTCCCGCTGCCTCTGCTCCCGCTGCCTCTGCTCCCATGTGCTAACTGCACTGGCTCCCTGCTCACACCTGCTGACGGCGCAGAGCAATTGGGGCCAGCACAGGGCAATTGGGGCCAGCGCCAGCAGCAGGTAAGAGTGGTGGTTGCTGCCCTGATTGTGCCTCAGGAGCAGGGGGAGGTGGAGAAACCCTGAGGGGTGATCAGGGCCGGCGCTGGGCACTGGCAGTGGGTGCGAGTGGTGGCTCTGGTGCTGGCAGCGGGTGTGAGCGGGGCTGGCGCTGGCAGCAGGTATGAGCGCCCAGCAGGACCACCGTGCACGGAGCAAAGAATTTTCAGTAACCACCAGATGCTTGACCTGATGACAGCGACCAGTGGTCTGGCGTCCCCACTCACCTGCTCCACCATCCCGCTACGGCCGACACGCACCACATTCCGCTCTCTGTTGCCTGCTGCCGACAGCCACCATGTTCCGGTGATCAGCGCACATCATAGCACCCGGTTCAGTTGTTCCGCTGTTTGGTCTATTTGCATATTAGGGTTTTATATATATCTAGACTAGAGATGTTTTCCCCACTCTTTACTCTTTCATCTGTGTTCTCATAACACCAAAATACCAAATTACCAAAACATTTTTTTCTCATGAAAATTTCAAAAACAAAGACAACTCAAAAGCACTCTACGATGAGCACCCAGCTGCACACCTTCCAGGCTCAGCTTCTTTGGACATCCTGGAGGCTTTCGATAGCAGAGATAGATTTGAAGCATTTTGAAGCTTGTGACTAAATGAAGAAAAACGTTGTGTTGCCTTCTCACTCTCTGTATGCCGTCAGATGTAAGGCACAGCTCCTTTTCTGTCCGCCTGCCATTCTCGGAGTTTATGTAAGTTGGAGGAGGCGGATGGGCGGAGCATGGAAAATGAGCATCTCACGTCATTCACAAGCGTCGTTCAGTGGATGGAGCCGGGGGTTTTGAAGCGTCCTGCGCAGGCAGCCCTCCTCCTGCAGGCCTTTCTTTCTATGCTTCTGCCCCTTAGAGGATGAAGAGACTGGGAGGGGCCCTCCCGGCACTGGGAACTTTTCCTAAAAGTCCACTTTGGGCCCAGAAGCCCTGAGGGGAGCAGCAGAGCCAAGAAGGGCCGAGGCCAGCTTTGCCTGCTCTCCCACTCATTTCCGGCTCGCTGTTTAATTCGAAATCCTGGAACATGTGTTTTAGTGATCTGGTTCATAAAAATGTTTTTTTTTCAGGATTCTGGAATAGAGGCTGCACATTCTTTGGTGCAACCTACATGGATCACTGCTGTCTGTGAGTGTGAGAGAGGGTGTGTAGTGTAGTGTGTGTTTCTGTAGGTGGGGAGGGAGGTAGAGGGTGAATACAGTTCCGTTTAAACTTTTCACAAGCAGCCAAATGTTTTCTCCCTGCGTAATGCAGAGTGTGAACAAGGAGGAGTGAGCTCCTGCGGCCCCAGGAGTCCCCAGGAGCATCTCACTCAGCCCTCGCGGGCAGCGCTGTGCTTCCTAGTTGCCCTCCTCTTTTTCTGTCTCAGGCACTTTGGGAATCTGTCTCTGGAAACGGAGAAGTCGCCCTTTGGAGGTTTATGGGACATATGCAGGACAGAGTCTGTTCCAGACTTTGCAGTTATATCCGCTCTGAGCTTTGGCCAACCTTTCTTGGAAAAAACCCCACCAGAATTAAGAAACACCGCTCAGTATGGCACGGCAGAGCCGATTCTGCATTTGCAGTGTGTGAGCCTGTCTGTAGCATGTGAGCCTGGGCCGGTTTTGTTGTCCTGTTCTCTGAATGCAGTCTTACATGGAGAACTTGGGCTGCCTCTCATTTTCCAGAGCCCTTATCTGGCTGCTGCTGCTTTTTTCTTCTGTTAGTAAGTGGGGTGAGTCAGACCCGACCTCACTGTTTCACGGTTCCAAGATGCGCCTTGCATCTGTGAGCACTGGGCCCGGGCAGTCCCTTCCCCACAGTCAGTGATGCTCAGAGCTCAGAACTGTCTTTGGGAGGGTGGCCAGTACTCAACCTGCCCATGGCTAGGCTAGGTTGGGGGACATCCTCCACTGGTGTATCAGTCTTGACAAGAATTGTCTAACTCTCTGCCAAGGCAGAAATAAACCCTGGCATCTTGACTGATTGATTCTCAGCTTCTGCTTGATCACTTCAGGTGATGGGGAGTTCATCACCTCTGAAACAGATTCCCGTGTTGGGCCTTTCAGTGTGAAGATGCTCTCTGATTGTGAATTCGCGTTTGCCGTCTCGGGCCCTTGCACCAGATGATCCCAATCTGCCTTCTGAAGCACTGTCTGCAATGGGACAGACGTGCTTCACAAATTTGGAAACAGTTATCAAATCCCATCTCCAGGTTGATTATACCAGACCATCTTTTTAACTTCTTCGTTTGTTTTTTTTCCAGTTCTAATGTTAAATTGGTCAGAACTCTTTTCTTAGCTTGAGTTTGGCCAAAACTGGATAAAATGATTCAGTTGAGATCTGAATAGTGCCATATGTGGTGAATTTCTTTCTTCTTCTTCTTCTTTTTTTGGCCTGGACTCAGCTTATTTTAATGAAGCCTAAGATTTCATTAGCAATTATGTCAGTCATTTCCTGCTTGGACCATCTTGGTTTGATGGCTACACAAAAACAAAAGCAGAAACAAAAAACGCGTACACCTCTCTGTTTCCCTTTTTCTTTTCTTCTTTTTACCAGGAACTCTTAAGTTCTTTTTCTCAATGTACACTTAATTGCCTTCTTTTTCAAGAAAAAAACCCTTTAAGTGTGTTCACATTTGGTCTTGTTAAGGTTTCATCTTGTTGATTTGGACCTACCATAGCCTGTTAAGATCAGAGAAATACACACACACACACACACACACACACACACACGGGCATGTGCACTGTTTTCCTAAATTGTGAAAATTGATTCTAGAATGACCACATGACTTAGTCTCCTCCCTCTCCCAAGACCTCATTTATTATGATAGGACAGAAACGGAAAAGGTAGACAAATCTCATTGTGAAGAGATGTTTGGGAAAGGAGTTATCAGTTGATAAGAAATTTCAAAAAAAATTCTGGGAGATTGAAAATGGATGTGATAGTAACTGATGGAGGCAGAGAAAAGTCTCCACAGTGAAAGTCTAAGGGTCCACCAAGCATACTGTGAAACTTCAGCATGACAAGGATAAAGAGAAGAGTCTCAAAGGTATTTTGGGGGGAGGGTGGGCAGGGTTTGGCAGGCAGTGGGTTGCTAATAAAGACATCACAGTTCGGGGCTTCTCATTGACCACACTGGGTGCCTAACTGAGGATATGGGGCTTAAAATGCTCACTTCACAAGGTTCTTGCAAGTAATGAAATCAGTGATGTATGTAAAGCTCCTGATGTATTTCCTGGCACAGGGGAAGGGCTCTCAGGGTGTGTGTGCAGGAGTTACTGCTATTCTTACCATCACTGCTCCTGATGTGATGGTGAGGAGGTGTATCGTTAGGATTAGGGTCAGCTTCAGGAGACAGGAAACCTGGTTGCATCAACAAGATGTAAGTGGAGTAAACAAGAGAGATGTTTGCCTCTAGACTGCTTATATGAGAGCGCAGAGGGCAGGCCAGAGCTGATGTGACCGTTCTGGAATATCCAGGTTGTGGCTCCTCTGTCTCCTAGTCTAAAATGTCTACTTACCGGCTCTGCCCTTCAAGCTCACTTCCTGGAAGTAGCCCCCAAATTTCAATATACCTCTCATTTCTAGAACTTAGTCACGTGATTGCATCTCAATTGCAAGATCAACTGGGAAACGAAATCTGTTCTGCCGCCATGTGCCTCGTTAAGAAATGCTTTTGAGGAGGAAGGGGAAAACAGCTATTGGGGTTGGCAGCTGGCATTCATTCTCTTTGTCACAGTAAGCCTTTACTTACCAATACATTTAGATCCTGGACTATAAGATTTGTTTCAACTCAGAATTAACACAACGGTCGATTGACATAATTCACTTATACTTTGGTTGATATGAATTATTACGTGTTAAGGCATTAAAATCACAGAAGTTTTATAATTTTCTTTTGTTAATCTTCACTTGAGTATATATTTTTCCATTGTTTTTTTTTTGAGAGAGGGAGTGGGGAGAGAGAGAGAAACATCGATGTGAGAGGGACACATCAATTGGTTGCCTCCTGCATGCGCTCCACTGGGACCCGGGATCAAACCCGCAACCCAGGCATGTGCCCTTGACTGGGAGTCGAACCTGTGACCCTTCCGTGCTCTGGCTAATGCTCTAACTACAGAGCACACCGGCCAGGGCCCAAAGAAGCTTTTAATGTGGCTGAAATATATTTAAATGGGCTCTGCTGAAAAGGTTCAGTTTAACATGACTTTAGAAAAGATGAGGCGATAAGGAGAAAACTGGAAACGGCGGGGCTTTGTGAGGCTGGTATTAGTCATACATTATTCTTTGGTGTGGAGACAGTTTGTACAGATCGCTTTGACTGTTGGAGGATGCTTGCAGCATTTGGTGTCCATAACTTTTTGCTATTTGATTTTCTGCCCTGGGAGTGCTATAACTCTCCATTATCACTCCGGGAAAATCTTTGATTTTTCACTTTTTTGCTTCTGTTAGGAGCTTAACTGGGGGATCCATGACCCTGTTCCTAGATGTGAAATTTCTAGAAAGCCAGTCACTGCAAAGTCTTATCTTGCTGGATGAACTTCTTTCAATTTTTTTGCTAAGTCTTCCTGACCATGTTTATTTCTGTTGACCCAAATACTTGAGATTTATTTTTAGTTGGAAAAATCCAGAGATGCCTAACTGTTAAGGTTAAACTCTATAAACTGTACATTCAAACAGATGAAGACATAATTTCAGTTTCTCAAACTTACTGCGAAGAGTGCTTTCTCACTTAGGAAACTTCTCAAGAATCTTAACACATAGCAAATGTTCACGTGATGTTTTTCATTGCTGCACCTTTCCTGTTTAATTCGCTTTTCCCCCACTCATTCTTAGAATGCAAGGGAACTTTCACATTTCAAGGATTTGGTTATTATTCCTTCTTTTCCCTTTGGAGCAGAACAGCTTGAAACATAAACAAGGACCACCCAGCCAGTGTGGCTCAGTTGGTTGAGCGTCGTCTCATGCACTGAGGGGTCACTGGTTCAGTTCTGGGTAAGGCCACATGCAGGAGGCAGCCAATAGATGTTTCTCTTTCTCTCTCCCCCTTCCTCTCTAAAATCAATAAAAACATACTTTAAAAAAGCATAGACTGGGACAGTATTAACCATCTATAATAATAAAAGGGTAATATGCTAATTAGACTGGACATCTTCGGATGTTATTCTGGACATCCTTCCTGACGAAGCTGGCCCAAGGGAAACCAGCCCGGGCCCCGGGTGCCTGCAGGTGGCCCGAGGGAAACCAGCCCGGGTCCCAGGTGCCTGCTGGTGGCAGGAGGAGGGAAGCCTGGGTCCCGGGTGCCAGAGGGAAGACGATGCCAGCAGCCGGGAAAGGAAGGCCTACTCTTACATGAATTTTGTGCATCGGGCTTCTAGTGTTAAATAATAGATAGAATGGGCACCATGGGAAGCTGTTAAACATAGAGCAAAATGAGTAAATTCTGCTTGTCAGACATTATGTACACTCACTTCTATTTAAAGCAGCTACTAGGAGGTAGCTTTGATCAATCCACTAGGATAGGCTGTTTGACAAACTGAAATATTAATAGTTAAGAAAAACATGGGGTTAATTCAGTTTCGTGACCAAAGCCAGGACAAGGAGTCAGGGAACCCTACCTGCGTCCCACAGCTTCCCAGTGGTGTGAGTTGGGGCAAGTTTATTTTACCACAAGTGAAATAAGGTGAATGTTTGCCTTGCCAGCCTCCTTCTGGAATGTAACAAGGCACTGGTTATGAAAGTGCTTTGAAAGTGATCAAGGGTCATGAAATGTAAGATTATGTTATGGTACAGGCACAGGTGAGACTAGAAGCAAATCTTTAATAAGGAAAGCAGAAAACTCACACCCCTCAATTCAAGGAAGCCTATGAGATATACAACATTCATTGGTTGGTATTGGGAATCTATTTAGTGGGTGGCATTATCTACAATACAGCAGTGAGAAGAAAGCATTGAACGAAAAAGCACTTAAGGACTCAAGCACTGTGTTTTTTTTAAAAATATATTTTATTGATTTTAGAGAGGAAGAGAGAGAGAGAGATAAAAACATCAATGATGAGAGAGCATCATAGATTGGCTGCCTCTTGCACGCCCCCTACTGGGGATCGAGCCCGCAACCCAGGCATGTGCCCTTGGCCGGAATGAAACCTGGGACCTTCCAGTCTGCAGGCTGATGCTCTATTCATTGAGGTAAACCAGCTAGGGCCAACCACTGTGTTTGGTACACATCAGAAACTCAGTAATTATGCTTTGTAAGTTCTGAACTTAGGATACAGATGAACATCTGCGTAAATTTCGAACTTGACCATGCCAGTCTTCATAGCCTTCATTTGACTTACTGTAACTTCTCAGATCAGGAAAAAAACACACAAAACAAACATGTTCAAACACTGGTATAAGACACATACCAAAATTTGAAATTTGGACACTGCAAGTTTTCTAATCCTCACTGCAAGGTCTAATCCTCAAACCTTGGCTATCTTTTTTAAAATCATGAAAACACTCGAAGCAAATAATAAACAATATACAGGAGGGTATAAATCGAAAAGTACATCTACCTCCCTATTATCTACATATACCCAAACATCACTATGTCACACCCAAATCCATTTCCTGGAGGTAATGCTGAATGTTGTCTGATTCCTCCCTCCCCCATCTTTCCTTATTCTAATTATCATTAAACGTGATTCATTCTTTCATACTCTCCTAAAATCCATTCTTATGTTCTGTTATGCCCATCCTAGTCCAGGCTTCACCAGGTCCTACCTGGACTATGTGGTCCTTGAACTGATCTCCCTGCCTCCAAGCTATTCCCCCCCCCTCATTCTGTGTACGTTCTTAGTTGCCAATCTCAGAATCCATTCTACATGCTCGAAAGGCATTTCCTGCAGCAGGTACTAGGTTATGCCGTGTCCCAGGATCTAGGCTGAGTCACACCGTGGAACTGGTCTGTTCAGTGCCCAGCTACCATCACCGGAACCACCCCAGTTCTACCAGGATCAGGGAGCTGCCTCTGAGGCCACCAAAGCCATCAGAATGCATCCTGCAAGCCTTGCCTGTTTAGTCACATTTCATTTCCCAGCCCAAGTTTCCCTAGGAGATCTCCAACAGGCAGAATTGAAGTCCTGTGTCTGCTCCCTAACAGCAAAAGAGGCTGGGTAATACAGGGTAATGGGTTCTGTTTCTGCTTTTTGTTGTTGTTGTGCATTCTCTGCTGGGAAGTCAGGATTCACAACACAGAGTACTATCCAATACAGAGAGCATGTTCAAAGGATTCTGGGAGATCACTAAAATTGATGGCGAGGTCGAGAAATTCAGCTCTAAAGTATCGCTTTAACCATGCCTTCTACTAAAGGAAAAGCAAGTGTGGCAGGCATGGAGATGTTCTGTGCGGGCAGCTGGGGGTGGACGCCTGCTTCAGGGTTTTCCTCAGCTACCGACAGCCATCCAGCACCCAAAAACATGCCCTTTGAGAGGCAGTCCACACGGGTGACCAATGAAGACGGGTATAAAGCCCAATCGTTTCAGCCCAAGACTGGACAACTCTGCTGGGTCCTAAATACTCCAAAGCTCGCATGGTGCTGGCTAGGGCTTTGCAGACCTCTATTGCCACTTGACTTCTCCCTCCGCCCAGTCCTGCATCTGCCCCCTCCCTTCCATAGGTGTTAATCCTTCATAAATATCTTATATACCAGAGTCTGTCTCAGCATCCACTTCTAAGAACCCATATAAAATCACCTCCAAGAGCTTCCAGTTACAGGTACAGGGAAGGCTTTATTTTCCCCATCCTTGACCCTTCCTCCGTTTTAGTCACAGATCTGCAAACAAAATATGAAATGTTCAGGCTTAATAACTGTGCAGAAGTTTCCCTGGTCATTTCTCGGTTGAAGGAAGTTCACCCTCTAACAGATTCCTCCACAAGAGTTTTTTTTTATACAAACAAAAATATGATGCGACTGACCTCACCCTACGGTAATGAATGAGAATATTATTGGCCCCCAAAGTTGAAACTGCTGCATGGAGATGGCTTTTGTAATAGACCGGCAGCTGCTTTTATGGTGCCCTTGTTTTGATCCTGCTAACTGGAATAAGATCTGTCAGGGAAAGGGTGACGCTGTCCATTTATGCAGATGGCTAAACTTTCATTTAAAAATGCAAGCCCGTGTGATGATGTGGAAGGGATGAAAACACTCCTCTTTATGTGAGGGTTTTGATACCTGACTCTCATTTGTCAGAGAATATGTGTATGCAACAGCCCAAATTAGAATCAGACTTTGTATAAATTTTCTTAGTCTTCCTACTGGGATTCTCTTTCATCCCCATCTGCCTTTGAACTTGAGGTCTATCCCTCCCTGCCTGAGTCTTAGGGCAGGGGCCTTCAGATCCCAGAGGAGGCACACCTGGGGGTACTTGGAAGATTTTTCAAGGGGTATGCAGGCACCTATAATTTAAAGGGAATCAATTTCGAATTCTTAGATCTTCAGCGTAATTAGTCCTAAAACGGACCTGCCTGAGAAAATGCCGGTGGCCCAGGTGGCCTGCTGGTTCTCCTTTCACACCTTCCCTTTCAGGATTACCATCCTTTAAAGGGAGGGCACACCTCTCATTCACCCCTAACCATCAGGGCACCAAGCAAAGGCATAATTAAAATATCGGTGTGGCTGCTGAGAAAATGAATGACTCTAATCACCGGGTAAAGGGTTCTTTTGCAAATAAGTTTCCCATTCTTTACCTTCAGTACAATTGAAAGAAAACTTCATTGAGTGGTTAGCTGATAGATTAGTAGCGATTACACCTATAGATGCTTATTATTCTTTGCTAGAAAAATCCTTTTCCATTTCCACCTACCTACACGTTTTCTTAGTGTTTGTAAGAACTAAACATGGTAATCGATTTCGTGTGGAATCTTGTCTGATTTCAGTAATAATCTTCTACAAAGAATGAACTCCTAGGAGGAAAAGTCCCATCCACATCAAGATGCACATTACCAATAACATTGTACTTCAGTGAATAATTTGTAATATTTCCCTTGGTCAGTTTTGTCCTTACAATAATAACTGTATTTAACTCAATTTAGAAGAAACTCAGCACTGATTTGTGTGGCTAAATACATAAATCTCAGTTTGTTTATAGACTTCTGCTGCAGAGGTTTGATAGACTTTTAAGCTCTTGAATGTATTAGGAATACTTTAGGGAAAGTGAAATGGAAAGTTGAGATCCAGGAAAAAGGGAAATGATGCACAATTTCCAACTCTTAAAGAGTATATTCTTTTTTTTTTTTTAAATGGATGTTGGTATGTGGGAAATGGTGATGGAATTTAGACTAGAATAAATGCATTGAAAAGCACTGCAATTGTTTTATTTAAAGCTTAATGTTACAGTATGCCAGAAATTATATTTTTTGCAACCATTTAAAATTACAATGTGAAAATCTGAATGTTAACTTAAAAATGTGTGGAGTATAACTTTTTCCCCCAAACCCTTTTTGGGATTATGCAAATAAAAATGTGAGGAACCCTGGGTAATGCCTGTTGTGGGGCAGGGATGATGAGGAAGGCAGGGTCATTTATATATTTTATTTGTTAAAATGAGGCCCAGTGCACGAAATTCCTCCCTTCATTCTGCGCTGCCCCCTGGTGGTCAGCACACGGTATAGGGAGCAGTCAAACTCGCTTTTGGTTGAACTCCCAAGGGAACACTTTGCATATTAGGCTTTTATATAGAGAGATACTGGAAAAATAATATGATTGGATATTTTTAAACCTCTCAGCAACATTTTAACAACAACAACAACAAAAAAGGGATAGTTACCAGATTTTAATAGGACATCCAGAAATGCACACTGCTTCTTTCAAGATAACTTTTCCAAGCCCATTCTCCTCTGAGCCTTTGTTAATGCCATTGCTGACACCTTCGTGTCTTTTGCCTTCTTCCTGCTCAAGACTCTGCTTTTTTACTGTGTTATTTTAGTTACATAGGATGTCTATGTTATCAGATGTCAGTGGGGTTTTAACTCATCAGTTTGTCACACTTGGGTAGGTATGCCTTCATCTTTTGTGAATTTTCATCTTGCGTTTGCTGGTTTTAGTTACCAAGGAGCTTGGAGAGCTTGGGAATGCACAAGGAAGTGGATGGAGTACTGAGGACGCACCCGGATATTCTGTGGTCTTATTTAGGCTCCATTGCTAGCAAGCTGTTTGCATTTACAAATACTTTCCAGACTGCCCTGTTAGCCTAAGGCAGGGAGGGCAGGGTTGGTGCTTTGCCTTTCCCAGAGCACAGCTGTGTGCTTATTAAGAGAACACGGAGGCCTGGCTAGGAACAGCTTATTTCTGTTGGTTCTAGGTTTCTACTGGGTAGGACAGGATGTTACGCTCTGAGGGGACACTTTTCAAGAGATATAACCAAAAGATAACTATCAAATGAGTAAACTCAATATTGAAATAGGGCAGGAGGCATTCAGGTTGCTTGTTACATTTTATGAGCAGTTTAGGTACTAGGTTTTCTTATTGGGTCTCTGAGCTCCAGGACCGAGGTTTCACAGGAATGCAGAAACTGTCATACATCAGAATCTATACTAATAAAAGAAAAACATGCAAATCGACCGTGCCTCTGCCACACCACAAGCCACACCCTCCAGCCAATCAGGAGCGAGTATGCAAATTAACCCAACCAATATGGCTGCGGCCACAGAATGAGCAGGAGGGTTGGGTTTCCCCAGTGATGGAGGAAGCCAAGCTTCCTGGCCTGCCCTGGCCTCCGCTCAAGGCTACAAAGAAGTTTCAATTATAGAAGATAAATAAATCCCAGATACCAGGGCCTCTACTTGGGTCACCAGGGGGGGGCATGGCTGGCCTGCAGACCACCACAGGCCTCTCGCCCAGGTCGTCTCATGCCCCAAGGGAACCCCCACCCTGATCTGGGACACCCTTCAGGGCAAACCAGCTGGCCCCCACCTGTGCACCAGGCCTCTATCCTATCTAATAAAAGAGTAATATGCAGATTGATCATCACTCCAACACACAAGATGGCTGCCCCTATGTAGTCAAAGATGGCTGCCCCCATGTGGACACAAGATGGCCAGCAGGGGAGGGCAGTTGGGAGGGACTAGGCCTGCAGGGGAGGGCAGTTAGGGGTAACCAGGCCTGCAGGGGAGGGCAGTTAGGAGTGACCAGGCCTGCAGGGGAGGGCAGTTAGGGGCAATCAGGCTGGCAGGGGAGTGGTTAGGGGGTGATCAGGCTGGCAGGCAGAAGCGGTTAGGGGCAATCAGGAAGGCAGGCAGGCGAGCAGTTGGGAGCCTGCAGTCCTGGATTGTGAGAGGGATCCCAGATTGGAGAGGGTGCAGGCTGGGCTGACGGACACACACCCCTATGCACGAATTTTGTGCACCAGGCCTCTAATATGTAATAAAAATGGAACATGTGTAAAATTGGCCTTCATTCAGACATGTCCGCTACATACTGGCATCTCTTCCACCCATTTCCCCATCTGGACTGTATCTTTGTGTTGGCAATTGAAGAACAGAAAATTGGCAAAGGTGATATATTTGATGCTTCAAAAGAGGGAGGCTCAAATGATGTTAAGAGATGTCCTATACGCATAACCCATGGACACAGACAGTGGGGTGGTGAGGGCCTGGCAGCGGGGAGGACAGGAGCGGGCTGGAAGAGGTTAATGGGGGGAAAAGGAGAACATATGTAATACTTTCAACAATAAAGACTAAAATAAAAAAAAAAGAAAAAATATATTTTAAAAAATAATGAGAAAAAAAGAAGAGATGCCCTTGTGAAAATGAATAGGGCCCTTATGTATTTTAGCAAAAATTACCTTTCTGTAAAAGCCTCCCCCCCACGCCCCCCGTCATATCATACTAGTACAGTATTTGTCAAGAATTATGCTGAACATTCTCCACTCTTACTTCATTCTTTGCTCCTACAGAGACTTAGGGCATGGTTGGGATACTAACAAACTTTATTAAATACGAAACACTGATTTTCTTAAACTCAGTTTTATTTTTTAAGATGTAAATTCTCTTTCTCTCTCTCTCTCTCAACTACTGTGGATTTTTAAGTGGATTCCTTTGAGCAGCTTTTTTCTTCAGGTACCAGTTTTCTCTCAGAAACATGAACCCGGGTCTGAGTCCTGCTCAGCCCCACGCCCTGGGCAGCCTTGGCCAAGCCAACCTGTGTGAGCTTTGGCTGCCTCCTGGGTAAAATGAGGCTATTGGCGCCTTCCAGAGTGCTGTTGAAGGTTTGATGGCAGAGGGCAGGCAGAGCAGGAGGCGGGCCTGCACAAAAGCGAGTGCTGCACCGCAAGGCCGGCGGCTGTCATTAATTATTTGCCACGTTACTCTCGCATCTCAGTGGCTTTGCACTTGGCCTTTGTCTCAGCTGAGATGAGAACTGCTTCTTCAGTGATGACAAACGAGTCAAGAATGTGTAGTGATGTAAGAAGGAGGTCATGTTTCCGTTTTCCAAATGGAGATGGTTTTGTTTATTTTAAAGGTTATAACCGTAATAGCTCATTTTCGAGTGCTTGCTTTGTGCTGGATGCTCTTTAGAGCCCTGTACAAATGGAATCTCCTTTAATCCTTGGAATAAAACTATGAGCTAGATACTGCTATGCTGGGAACCATGACTTATCCCCATTGTATACCAGGAAGCCAAAGTTTGTACTCACTCAAGCTTACCCAGTTGAGAAGTGTAATAATGCCTGTTGTTAATTTTTTTTTCTTAGCAAATACTATAAAATGTACAGAGATGATGGCTGCATTTTTAATTTTTATTAATTAACGAGTTGGTTGTTGTTGTTATGCAGCTCACAGACTTGATTCAGATGTTACCACTGTCCTCCTTGTCCTCGGTAGTAAGAAATTTTCAGGTCTGAGACCCAATCCAGGATCATCAGTTGCATTTCACTTGTCATGTCTCTTAGCCTTCCTCCATCTGGATCAGCCTTAGTTTTTCTTTGACCTCAGCTATGACATTTTTAAAAGATGGAGCCAGTGATTCTATAGAATGTCCCTTAATTTGGGTTCGTCTAACACGTCATTAGATTCAGGTTATGTGTAGGTGGCAGGAATACCCCAGGAGTGACACCGTGGTCATCTGATCGATCCTATCAGATGGCAAAACAGCTGTTTATTTTTTTTTAAATAGCAGCTTTATTGAGATGAAATCCACACCAACACACATGAATGCACCCTGTGAAGATGTATAATTTGGTGTTTTTTGGTGTATTAGTAGGTGGAAAACCTTCACTGTCTAATTTTAGAACATTTTCATAGCACCAAAAAGAAACCTCACACCCATTCATAGCCACATCCCACCCCCCAGCTTCAGTCCTTGGCAACCACTAACCTACTTTCTTTCTATAGATTTGCCTATTCTGAATATTTTATGTAAATGGAATCATACAGCATGTGATCTTTTGCTATTGGCTTCTTCCATTTAGCACGGTGTTTTTAAGATTTACCCATGTAGTGGCACATGTCAGAACTCATTCCTGCGTATTACCAAGTAGCATGCCATTGTGTGGCCATACAACGTTTTATCTATCCGTCCATCAATTGATGTACATTTGGGATGTTTCCTGTTTTTGGCTATTAAGAATAACGCTGCTATAAACATTGGTGCAGAGGCTTTTGTCTGGACATAGTTTTCAGTTCTACTGGGTATATATTTAGGAGTAGAACTGCTGGTTTATGTGCTAGCTCTGTGTTACATTTGGAAGAACTGCTAAACTGTTTCCTCAAGTGTCTGACCATTTTACATTCTCACCAGCAGTGTCGGAGGGTTCTGATTTTTCCTCATTCTCACCAGCGTCCATCAGCCAGCTTTTTGATCACACCCATGCTAGTGGGTATGAAGTGGTGTCTCACTGTGGTTTGTATTTGCATTCTCTAATGACTAGTCGAGTTGAACATCTTCTTATGTGCTTATTGGCCATTTGATTTGTTTGTTTGTTTTAGATTCCACATGTAAGTGAGATTATACAGTGTCTGTCTTTGTCTGACTTACTTTACTTGGCATAATGCCCACAAATTCTATGCATGTTGTTGCAAATGGCAGGATTTCCTTTTTTTAATGGCTGAATAATATTCCATATTGTGTGTGTGTGTGTGTGTGTGTGTGTGTGTGTGTGTACACACGTGCGCATGCGCCCCTCCCCCCAGCTTCTTTATTCATCCATTGACAAACACTTAGATGGATTCCATGTCTCAGCTATTGTGAATAATTCTGCGATGAACATGAGGGTGCAGATATCTTTTTGAGTTAGTGTAACTTAACTTTTAAGCTTAATATATTGTGAGCATCTTTTCATGTCTCTATCTAATTACATCACTTCTAATGACTACTTTGTAGTTCATTATATGAATCTTCTATGCTTTACAATCTAGTACTTTATATATGGGATTTATTTAAAAGGGGGAAAAAATGCCGCTCATTGATCTAACCTTTGAATACTTCTGCAATAATTTCTTTAGGATACATTTCTAGAACTGGAATTGCTGGGTCAAAAAGTGGACATGTTTTGTCCTGGCCAGGTTTCTTAGTTTTTTTGGAGCATCGTCTCTTGCACTCAAAGGTTGTGGATTCTATTCCTGGTCAGGGCACATACCTAAGTTTCAGCCTGGTCAGGGCATGTACAAGAGGCAACGATCAATGTTTCTCTCTCATATAGATCTCTCTCTCTCTCCCCCCCCGCCCCCGGCTCTTGCTTCCTTCTCTAAAAAAATTAATAAAAATATATCCTTGGGTGAAGTTTTTTTTTTTTTTTTCCTAAAGGTGGGCCTATTTTAAAGCCTTTGAAAAATATTCTCGAATGCTTTTCAGAAAGTTTGTTCTGGTTTATAACTCTTGTTCCAGTGTCTGAGGATTGTGCTGGTTTCCCCACACACTTCCCTGCACTGAGTGCCAGTGAAACTTTTGAACTTTGAGACCCCCGTTGGAATTATATGCTGTTCAAGTGTGTTCAGTTATTAAGGAAGTTGGTTGAAGTCTTTTTTTTGTTTCCCACCATTGGACTAGTTTCCCGAGCCGGGAGATTTCCTGCTCTGCCTCCTCCAGATCCATCTCTGCCTGGATCTCATCCTGGATCTGGGAAGCTTTTCCTACCGCACCCCCCACTGGCACAGACCCAAACACATCCACTCTCCTTATCACTTGCACAGGTCCTGTCCAAGGCCCTGGGGGGATCCTAGGAGTGTGTTCACGTGGTTATGGTTTCTATTACATTTTTGAAAGTAAGATATATTATGTATATTCCCTCCCCCCCCTTTACATACCCCCCTCCTCTCACAATAAATTTTAGGCCCCATAAAGGCTGGATCTGCCCCTGCCTGGGACATGTTAGGTGTTCAAAACAAAGTTGAATTGAATGAAACTCATGAAGTTTAATGCCCCCCCCCCCCTTTTTTTTAAGCATTTAGGCAAGGAGCCTTTTTTGTTCCTCCAAGGCTTGGTTCCTGGTAGGCTCATGAAAAATATGGTAGCAGTGAAAGAAATACTCTCGGAAGGTTTTTAACAGCTAAGATAAATTTTGTGTGCAGTCTATGTGTGCTTATGCAATCATGTGTTCCCAAATGTGCTAACCAGAGTTGCAAACCTGTTTTATCCCAGTTTCTTGTGGTAGCCCAGTCAAACCACTCAGTGCCCAGATAGCGTCTGTGTTAACTCACTCCGTGGCGCATGTCCTGCGAAGCCTGTGCACCAGAGAAGAATCTTCTGGAACCCTCCTTTTTATGTCTTGAAAATTTGCCCAATTTGAGTGATGGGTTTTCAGGGTGGTTTGTTTACTTTGCTAGTTTTCCCTATTTCCTAAACTTACTTGAAGTGTGTGTTTAATAACAGGGTGAAAAAAAACTACCCCAATACACCTTTTTGTTGAACAGAACATTTCTGACTTGTTTTTCGCGAGAGCCAAGGCCTGGAGAATCAGGGTGAACACGCAGGGCGTTAATTTGGCTGCAGGCAGGTTCATGTTTGGAACAGGGGTCGGTCAGCAGATGCTGCGTTCTCACAGGTGCCCTAGAATTCGCTCGTGCCCTGTCATTGGCGGACTGAACACTAGAACACAAAAATGTTTCTACGTTTCCTAAGCATATTTGGAAAGCACTGCAGGCTGCTGTCCAGTGTTTCAGAAGACAGTGTTTGGGGGTATCATAAAAAACTGGCAGCCATAGAATCGGAAGAGGCTGAGCCCAGTGTCAAGCAAAGTATATGAAAGTAAGAAGCAGATATCAGTAGCTGAGAAATTGCTAATGGAATAGAAAAGCTTGTACCCATAGTGAAGAAATTTGTTTTTTGCCCTGGCCGGTTTGGCTCAGTTGGTTGAGCTTCGTCCTGTACGCCAAAAGGTTGCAGGTTGGATTCTGGGTCAGGACACATGCCCAGGTTGTGGGTTCAGTCCCCGGTCAGGGTTCCCCAGTTGGGGTGCCCTGGTTGGAGTGTGGGCAGGAGGCAACTGTGCACTGTTTCTCTCTCACATTGATGTTTCTCTCTCTCTCCCTCTCCCTTCCTTTCTCTCCCAAATCAGTAAAATTATATTTATAAAAAAGAATAAATTCATTTTTGTCTCAGCCTTAAGTCTTCCTTGAGAGAAAAGATATGTAACAAGTGTGATGTGTGTGACAGGGCAGGGAGGGGTGCAGACTAGTGAGACTCTAGTCGGACCTGCAGAAAGGGAAAATTGGGTAAGTTGTTGAGAAATTTCCCACTGATTAAAATCATGAGTGGCAATTTCAGGAAATAAAGACAGTCTTTGGCATATGTTGGGTCAGGTTTACTATAAAAATCAATGCCCTTGGTGCTCAGACACTGTTCGCAGCAGCCCTGGGGTATATCACAGCGAGTGTTAAGCTTTTTGCTGGAATCTGTGACTCCAGGGGACACACTTTGCGTTACTGATGAGGCCCCCTCTTTCTGGTTCGCTCCCTCTCAGGGCGCCACCTGAAGTCCTTGTTGTGGCCATGGAGACACTGAGAGACTTTAACCTGTGGTTTACTTGCTGTATTTTAAACTTCTGAACACCTTTGTTACACTTCCGGCTATCAGTTATAGTCTCTGTGTGGGATACTTTCCTCCCCAGCCTCCTGGGCGAAAATTCTATGTGTCAAGGACTCCTTAAATCAGAGAAATGATCAAACAGCCTTAGGAAAAGTGAGAAGTCGCAATGAGCACGCACAACGCGAGCTGGAGAGATGTGGCGGCCCTGTGGGTACCTTTTGTTCTTGGCATAGAGATTTGGTAGGAAAAGTCCTCTGGGATTTCAACAGCAGTTGTCTGATGTCATGTGTAAATATTGTCTTCTGCAGTTGCTTGCTCGGGGCCAACCTTTCAGTGAAAGTTGCTGAAGTGACAAAAAGCCGGGATGGAAAATTATTTAGTGGCCTCGCATGTTCAGTTTTGAAGTCGAAGGCTTTGCACTACAGGTCCTCGAATAATGTTATTGCGTTGAACATCATTTGGTTGTAATGCTGATGATATGGCCCGGGAACGTAACTCTTGTTTAGATCATTAGCCTAGAGGAAAGCTGGTTTTGTTATACATCATTTTGCCTAAAAGTCGCAGAACCTATTGATGCTGTTAAATGAGGACTTAACTGTACCTAATGCCAATGAATAGGACTTCAAATTTTTATTCTTGCCACAGAAGCAGTGATGTTTTTTTCTGACATCAGGTGATATTAGCACCACAGAAAGAGAAAAACTGGGATAAAAGTATGGAGAGAAGCCCTGGCCAGTGTGGCTCAGTGGTTGAGCATTGGCCCGTGTACCAGAGGGTTGTGGGTTCCATTCCCCGTCAAGGCCATGTACCTGGGTTGCAGGTTTGTTCCCCAGTCCAGGTTGTGTGTGGGAGGCAATCAATCAATGTGTCTCTCTCACACTGATGTTTCTCTCTCTCTCTCTCCTTCCCCCCCCCCGCCCCCCCCCCGTCTCGCACTCTCTCTAAAAATCAATGGGAAAAAATATCCTCAGGTAAGGATTAACAAAAACAAAACAAAAAAATTAGGAGAGCTTTAAATTGCTGTGGAAGGAGTTTGAACATATTTACCTGTCAGACTCTATTAGTCGACATATGTAGAATATGGAGAATGAGCAATTTTAAACTTTAATGCTTGAGTTTCCATGAGAAGGAAACAACAGGCGAATGTAATTTTAAAGAAAATACATACATTTAGTACATATATAATTTGGCCAATTTCAGTGTCCAGGACAGAGGAAAAACGGTGCCTCCAGGCAGGGGAGTAAATTGCTGCTGCCCCCCGCCCCCCACCAGGCTCTGAGACAGCAGTTCACTAGGAGCCTCTAGGAAGATGGCCCACGGTTCCCTGCACACTTACTCTTTTACCCGAGGACTTTTTGAAGAACCTGCTCTACCAAGTGTCTGTTGTGTGTAAGAAACAGGAATTGATGTCCTGGGCGAATGGGGAAGTGTGACCGTCCTTGAGCACAGGGAGTTTACACATTTATGCACTCGAAAACAAAACCACCACGGTAAAGCCCGGTGCATAAATGCCAAGTGAATGATACAATCAGTAGTCATTTGCTCCAGGAAGATCTTGCCAGGAATTCATCCGGGGGCTGTCCATGAGGGACAGCCAGACCTGCTTCCTCATCTGAGCTCACTTTGGGGGCGGGAGGTTTCTGGAGGCTTTGAACATACATGGCCATCTTTCTTGGTACCAATTTTACTTGAGACTTGGAAGGAAGAGTTTTATATGAGAATAAACCCCAAAGTCGGGTGCTCAGTTTGCTTCCATCTTAAAAAAAGCCAGCCAGCCTTTAGCTCTTTTTGTCGATTTAGGCAGGAAACTGGGAAGGCCCTGTATCCCTGGAGCAGTGAATTCTCTTGTCAGGGGAGTTTCGGGGGGAAGTTTGAGAAGCAGTGATGAGAGATTAGGAAAGGCCAGCCCCGAGCTGTCTCCTCTCTGTTCCCTAATGACTGAGCAGGTTGAGGGGGAGCTGTTTCTCTTGTGATAGAGGCCATCGGGGGTGCCAGGTCTTCCTGACTGAGCTGGATGAATCACGCAATGGAAAGGATTGGAGCACTACCTCCAGCATGTTTTCTGTGGTGTTATTAATGAGAGCCCCGGGGGGCCTCTCAGGTGGGGTTGCAGCTCCCACTTCTTCAGGTGAGGTCTTTGGATCCAGCACGAAAGCAGCGCCCTGAAGTTGCAGAGCAGGTGTCTGTGTGGGTGAGCTGCGGGAAGCAGGGCCTGAAGGGATTCGCAGTCCACCTGAAAGCCAGTTCTTTGTGGCTGTGACTTCCGTGGGGGAAGAGTCCACATTGGGGAGCAGCCCTGCCCAAGGTGGGTGATGCACAGACTTGAGCTGCTGTCCTCTGTGTAGTCTTGGGCCCTGTTTCCTAGCTAGATGGCGGGCGGGGGGGAAGGGGGGGTGCCACCGCTCTTCGAGGCGGTCATGCGGCTGGAGAAGATGAGTCTTGGGGAAGGTGTGTTAGGGATCAGTTAATGGTGGTGGAGGCTGTGTTGCAGATAAGGCTCTAATATCCTTGGGAGGGAAGGGGGTGGCTCTTTCTCAAGGGAAAATTCTGGGCCCAGGCCTCCCAGGCAGGTTGTCTCAGTACACGTGTCCCCCGTGATGGTCTAGTTAGGAATTAGAGAGTCTCCACTATAATTGCTCGAACCATTGTACGTTACTCAAGAAAAGCCTGTGTGTTGTCACGTGCTGATGGACACTAGACCCAATAAAATTTCTGCAGACTTTTCTTTAAAAGAGTTTATTCATTTTAATTGTGATAAAACATGTACTATAACATTTTCCATTTTAACCCATTTTTAGTGTAGAATTCAGAGGCATTGAGTACATTCCCAATGTTGGGCGACCATTGTCACCACCCATCCACAGAACTGTTCATCTTGCAAAATTGCAACTGTGCTTTTTAAACAAGAACTCCCCATACCCCCTTCCCTCCAGCCCCCAGTCCTGACAACCACCATCCTGTGTTCTGCCTCTCTGAATTTGGCTACTCTAAGTCCCTCAAATAAGTGGAATCACCCAGTATTTGTCTTTTGGGGACTGCTTTATTTCACTGAGCATTATGTCTTCAAGGTTCATCCATGTTATAGCACATGTTCTTTGTTTTGTTGCTCTTTTTTATTCTATTTCTTGGTCTTATTACAGAAGAAATACATGTTTGTGTAACAGTCTTTCAGCCATTTAGAGAAGAATGAAATATCCCATCATTCTTTTGCTGTTCTGGTGTTTGTGCTTCTACTGAGGCTCCATCTTCAAGCAGAATGGCTTGGAGTAAAGCCCTGTGCATACCAGGGCCTTTGGTCTTCTCTTTGGATGTGAAAGAAACCGTTGAATATGTGTTGAAGACAGTGAGAGATCAAGTGTGAGTCTGTTTCGGGCTGTGGTGAAGGAGTGGGGGAGAACGTGGAACAGTCAAGTGGGAAACCTCAACCACCTTTTATGAAATGGGACATTCTCACCTTTGAAGCTTCAGCTTGTGGGTTTTGAGTTCCTGTTTTGTGCCCTTTAATTTCAACTTTCTAAGTTCATAAGTTTGTAGTAAATAGGTGGCCTGGCTTTTGTGATGTGCTAATACTAGGCGACCTCAGAAGGGTAGTCCCTTTCTTTCCACAGGGGGTCGGTTGGGAGAGGAGCTTTATGCCAAGCACCTGGGGAAGGAAGGAACCCAGGATGGGAGTGAAGGTAAATGCAAAGCCAAGAGGGGCCCCTCTCTGGTCCCCTGAGACTCCGCCCGGTGAGGTGTAGCTTCCAGGAAGCCCCCCTGTTTCTTCTGCCTGAGCATTCGGTGCTCTGTCTGCCGAATTCTCTAGTCTCGTGTGTGTCTCCACCCAGTGAGATGGAGTTCTTTGAGAGCAAGATCCTGGTATTACTTTTAAATGTTTTTTCCCCCGCACTTAGCTGGGTGCTTTAGCCCTAGATCTTCTTTAATGAATGTTTCCTCCAGGGGATGGAGAGCCTGCCCAGCAGGTGGTCCTTCCCATGTCTCATTCTGTGCCAGGCCCATCTTGATTCTCACCTCAATTCTCCTGTCTCCTTTCCTTCTGTTCCTACCTCCCCATTCAAACCCCCCCTGCCCTCTCCCCTCCCCATCGGCTTCCCCACCCTCCCACTCCCACAGAGCACTTTCCACACGGGTTTGCTTGAGGCCCTGCCTCAGCTACCTTTGTATGTTAGACAGGACAGAGGAAACCCCGTCACCTCTGCTGGGGTGCAGTGCCCTGGGCTTTCCCAGAGCCACTCTGCTACTTGGTGGTTAGTCTTTTTAGGACTTCAGGACTGAGTAGGTTTTTATGGCTTTATCTGTTCACTTAACCATTATGTAATATTTCTTTTTAAAGTTTTTTAATTTCAGAGAGGGATAGAGAGGAAGATAGAGCTAGAAACATCAGTGATGAGAGAGAATCATTGATTGGCTGCCTCCTACATGTCCCCTACTGCGGGATCGAGCCCAAAACCCAGGCATGTGCCCTGACTGGGAATTGAACCGTGACCTCCTGGTTCACAGATTGATGCTCAACCACTGAGCCATGCAATATTTCTATGGTACTGTGTTTTCTTTGGTCTAAAAAATACTAAATACGAAATACTAATTACCTGTATTTTTTTTTTGCCTTCAGCATTTGTTGTGCCTTTAGCATTTGATGTCAAATTAAGACCTGAAATAGTTTCCTGTGAATGTCAATCCCAAATATTATGTCAGCAGTTGGCAAACCACATTCATTAAAACTGCCAGAGTTATGTTGCTTTTTAGCTAGAAGTATTTGTGAAACTTAGGAATTTCCTCTGTCTCCATTGCTGTCTGTTAAATGAAATTCCTCCTATAAGCTACGAGGCCAGGCAGTGTGCCTAAAGCTAGAGATGGGGACAGTTGTCTCAAGAATGAAGTGGGGAGGGGAGAGAAACATAATAAAATTAAAAAGTTTAAAGGGAAACAGCCCAGTCTTGTGTAGCAGGAAGCCAAATCTGATGTAAGTCTGAAGGTAAGACTTGAGGTAAAAAGAAGAGGAAGTCTCTAGGAAGAGGAATTAAGGTTTTAGAAATACAAAGACTGAAATTTGCAGAGGTGGTTGGCTAACAGTTGTGAAGGGTGTGCTGAGGAGAGCAGTCAGAGAGGAAGGTAGCTGCTTCCAACTAGCCTCAGGTTTTGTAGTTGAGTTTTCACGGTTGACTAACAATGAACACTGTTACTGATAGCATTGTGGGAAAAGGTCTGCAGTTAGCTAGTGTTAAAAGAAAATTAAAATTTATGTCCAGATCAGGGCCACACCCATAAAGGAAGCTACACCCTCCATCCCTGCCGTCAGCCTTATGGATTATACTGAAAGTTTTCTTGTTTTTTTAGGCCAGGCTCAGGAATCCCAAAGGATCCAGCCAATCAGAAAAGGCCTCAGACAGCCAGTGAAGGGAGTCCATTCTAGCTGAATATCAGCCCTGCCCTTACTTCACGACATAGTTTTCTCATTACATTTCTCATTACAAAGTTCATGTTTGTTGCAGCAAGATTAGGTAATTCATAAAAGAACAAAGAGGGAAGAAATCATCAGTATCCCACTGTCCTAACACTGTTGTACCAGCACATCTCATGGTAGGTATGCCAGGCTTTCTGCCTTTCCCGCATTTCCCTCCTGTTTACTTTTGCCATCTCTCCTGCAGAAAGTCTAGTGGGGAATTTGCGCACTGGCTGTGCTACATTGCCTTTCTCAAAGCTTTGCACCCTGAGATTCCCTCCCAGTGCACGTGGTCCCCGCAAGGATCCTGATGGACCTGCCTGGGGTCACAAGCAGGTCCTGTGCCCAGGGAGGCCAAGTCTCTAATCAGAAGGACCGAATGGCCAAATGCCATGGCTACCCCTGATTGGTAATCCAAGTCTTCTCCCACAGTACTTGGTAAATGTTAAGAAAGGCTCACAAGAAGAATGGTTGCTAATCACAAGCACACATGTAGAATTCCTCATGGATGACCTTGCTTGCAGGTAAAATGTGTTATACGGTGCTTATATTTTTATTTGCTCCATGTATGTCTTATTTTGGAGGCAGCTTCTGTAATAACGGAATATGTTTTTTTTTTGTCTGTCTTATGGAACTTTTGTCTAATGCCCTGTGGATTGGTTGGTAGGAGGCCTGGGTTTGTTTCTCAGTTGGCTTTTAACCAGATCCCTGATCTTGGGCAGGTGGTCCTCTGGGTTTCCATGTCCTGGCCTGGAGGAGAGAGTTAGACCCTGTGGTCTGTCAGGCCACTTCTTCCATCAAATTCCAATGCTATGGCTTGATTTGACCGCTTCATAGTATTTACGGGTTGGAAGCTGTGTCATAGGTTTTGTGCAATATCGTCATTGCTGTGATTTCTTTGGTGCCTTTGGCCAGGATGTAACCCTTCAATTTGGAAGTCGTTCCCATGGGAAAATATGATTGGCTTTATTTGTGTTATGGTTTGTAGGAATGTGCTGGGGAGGTCCAGCGCAGACTGTCTCTGTGCTGGATGGCTCTTTTTGTAAAGACCACACTGTTTGCACAGCGATGCGTACTTAGTGACGCTAAGTGCGCTCAGCGGCTCCCTGTGCAAGTGCCTGACCGGCGCCCTTTCACTGTCCCTGTGTTAGTTTTTCCTGCCTTAGTGGGCCACCTTCACTTGGTTTCTTTTCCGTTTCATCTTCTTGGTACCATATTTTCAGAGGCTCCTTTGATTTTTGGTCCTGTGTGTTTTTAGAGTGCCAGCTGTCTGTGCAGTTAACGTGAGCAGCTGCTTTTTCCCTTGATCTGGGCTGGATTTCCTTGGCATGTGAAAGACATCACTGGCGAGGCCCTGGGCGTGCATTCATGCACCGAGCTCTCTCTGCAGCCGAGAACAGGATGGATATGGATGGCTTTTTAGAACGGGGGCGGGTGGGAGGGAAATATCAGAGCCTCACCTTACTTCCAGATTTTGGCATTCGATAATATAAAACAGGTTACAGCTTGCCTCTTCAAAGGGAGGGTTATTTAGTTGTAAAAATGGGAATTTATTGATAGGGAGAACTAGCGTATGAAAACAGAACAGAGGAAGGCTGCATGTGAGCTCCTAGCAGTTGGCGTTGATAGATTTGTGTGGGTCGAGAAACGTGTTTTATATTTACTGTATTCTTTTCTAGAGACTGGAAAAAACTGTGGTATGTTTGAAAATACTGAAAAAAGACGACTGGTTTTTAAAATGGAGTGTACAGTCTGGTTGCAGTAATGCAGATAAACTCATTCATTCACCTGTGGAAATTTAGGGGGAAACCTCTAGGCTTAAAAACAACAAAACAGTTAAAAACAAGGTGAGAACAAGTGTTCGATTAAAAGCAAGGAGAGGAGGAAAAGGCTTACTTTGGAACTTAGGGAGGAAATAACTTTCTCACTTCCATTTTCTCCCACGTTCTTCTTTCTTTAAAATCCTGGTCTTGTCTCCTGGGTTCCCTTCCCAGGCCTGTCTCCTAATGTGTTTGTATCAAAGTTGCTGTATCAAGCAAGGCAATTACCACATATACCTCAGTTGTAGAGTTTCCAAGACTTAAGAATAGTGTGGGGAATAGCCCTGGCCAGGTGGCTCAGTTGGTTGGAGCATCATCCCGTGCACCAAAAGGTTGCAGGTTCTATTCCTGGTCAGGGCACATGCCTAGGTTGTGATGCATCGAGATGCTACCAATAGATGTTTCTCATATCAATGTTTCTGTCTCTCTCTTTCTCAAATTAATAAAGGCGTATCCTGGTAATAAAGGCGTATCCTTGGGTGAGCATTAAAGAAAAAAAAAAAAAAAGAAATAGTGTGGGGGAGCAAGGGATTTGGTTGGAGTTGGGGAGCCAGCCCTCCCCTGGAGAGAGAGAGAGAGAGAGAGAGAGAGAGAGAGAGAGGAGAGAAGACAAGAGAAGAGGAGGGGGAGGGGAGGGCAGGGGAGGGGGAGGGGAGGAACACTCAGCCATGGGTTCTTACCTGCTCTTGTACGTCACCCCAGGCTTTGAGGTTTTGCTCCCTCTCTGCAGGGCAGCTGTGTATTTAGTCTGGTCTGGAAGGGTTATATCCTCTGGAATCAGGAGGCAGGGTCCTGTGAGGTGACGAAGACGCTTCCATTGCTGTCCAGAGGGCGCCAGGTTCCCCTCATCGGTCTCCTCTGTCCCATGACCACTGGTGATTTCCAGGAGATTTTGTGATTAATTTTATCTCGGTGCTTATGGGAAACGACACTTGGTCTAGTGTTCGTGAACTTTTGACTTTCATCTCTAGATGGTGGAAATGTTTTGTTCCATATAGACTTGGTTATAATTACAGTAGTAAAAACAATGATTGATTATTTTGAGTTTCCTATTTAAGGTAATTACACACAGCATGCTTCTTAAGTGAGTGTGGTAGGGGAGATGGAATCCTTTAAAAAAAAAAAGAAAGTAAAAACTTTCCGCTTAATACGAATTAGCAAGCTTCTGTGGGTGTCTCTTCCACCTTCTGCATAGTGTGAAGAGAAACTCCAAGTGTGTGTTTCCACTTGCTAAGAGTGAATATGTGAAGTAAGAGACCTGTGTGGACACCTTATTTAGAAACAGGTGCTGCTGATTTGGAAGGGAGTGGGTTGAAAACGGTGAAAAAGCAGTGAGAAGAGAAAGTGGAATCCTCAGGCAGGGGGTGGGGTGGGGGGAGTCTTAATGCCAGCACAAATATGATATCAAGTGAAATATAGAAGTAAAAGTAGTTTACTCAGAGGAGAAAGTAAATTCAGAAATCAAGGGCCCATGTGCAACTTGCACCCCATCCGAGGGGTACTCTCTGGCCCGACTCCCTGTGTTGGGAACAGATTCATTTGCTTTAAGATCTTCCTTCATTTCCCACCCTGTCCAGTGGGAGATTTTCCGTATTTGACATGTGCCCATGTTTTGAAGTCACACAGTGGTGTATTGTATTAAGTAAGATCTGATTGCAAAAATGGACTCTGTGGGCCGTTACACAAGATGTTACCATATGTTCCTTTCAGGAGACCTCACATGAGCTTTTAAAAAAAGGACCGCTCTCATCATTTCAGATCTGAGTAGCTCCTAGTTCATATTGGTGTCAGATTGTCTGTTTGCAGCATCTAAAATTCTTGCTGTCGCTGTTGTTCTTTTGTCTTAAGTCTCTGTTGCTCGTCTGAGAATATCAAGTCCTTGTGGTTTTTTACTCGCTCATAGCACCTAAGGCTTAGTTAGTTGGACATATGGTCCAGAAAAGACCATGTGAAAAAATGCTGGTTGCATTTGGGCACATGCTGATAATGTGATTATTAGAATTTTCCAGTGAAGGTGGTGGTAGTATATTTTGTATTCATCCTATCAGCTTAGTTCAAGTGTCATTCATTTGGTGAATCATAGGATTTGGGGGCAAATAGCCAGTTTATTGGATGATAAGAATCAGGAGCCAAAAAAACAAATACACCAAAAGACAAAAAATCACACACGCACACACAGAAAAACTAGACAGGCTGCATGATGAGCTGAATCAAAGAACAAGAAATGCAAAAGATGTCATTAGGCTCAGTACTGGGATCTGGATTAGTGGTTGTCTGCATGGGAAGGGGAAATGGAGAGGAAAAGGCCAGAGGAAGGGAGTTTAGGTACGGGAGACTTGGGGGTGTTAGAGACTGCTTGACAGTGAGCGATGCCTTCGTGTGTGCGAGTTGGGTCCTCTGCTCAGGGTAGGTGGTCATGCTGGATTCAGTTCTGGTGGCTGCTCTTCAATGAAGCAGTGTCAGAAATATATTACATTAACGTTAAGTGTAGCAGGAAGTGAATGATTCTTCCCAGGATCCAACTTAGAGCATATTGGCATAGGACCAAGAATGGTGACAGAGGCAGCTCCTAGGTCCTGGGGACACAGCTGGCAGGATGTTCCTGACTCAGTAGCCCCAGGGAAGCTTCCTGAGGTGCCTCACCTTCCCTGTGACAGAGGCACCAGCACCGTTGGGGGCCAGTTCCCTGTTGTTTGGGAGTCCTTCCTGGAGGCCCAGCATAGAGCCTGCTCCCTTGAACCTTTCAACAATCACATAAGTATCAATTCCCTGTATGAACATCCCTTTCTGCTTAAAATAGCTAGCTTGTTTCCTGCAACAGGGCTCTCCCTGAGACGGAGGAATTTTATAGTAGAAATGAGCTGTGTTAGAAACAGAAGTGTCCCTGGAAGGATCCAGGAATGAACAGCAGAGAGATGGATAAATGTGTCTATGGATCCCAAATGCACACCTGTTTTCCTAATGGGAGCAGGGACGGTGGAATTCCTTGGGGGAGCTGTTCCCCAAATCCATATTTCCAGGCTCTATCCCCAGATATTCTGATACAGGAAGAGCTCATGGAGTCCTGGGATCCATATATATTTTTTAATATGTTTTATTGATTTTTTACAGAGAAGAAGGGAGAGGCATAGAGAGTTAGAAACATCGATCAGCCGCCTCCTACACACGCCCTACTGGGGATGTGCCCGCAACCAAGGTGCATGCCCTTGACCGGAATCGAACTTGGGACCCTTCAGTCCCCAGGCCGACGCTCTATCAACTGAGCCAAACTAGTTATGGCCATATATATTTTTTTAAGTTTGCCCCTCGTTATCTCTGAGAGGCGCCAAATTGGGTACCAGTGGCCCAAATGTCTTAACTCCCTGAGCTGGTGCTCATGATGATTTTTTTTAAGGGCGGGGGAAATGTTTAGGAGCTACACATTTTTAAATATTCCCCTGCTAGGGATTCACCTTTTCTTCAATTTAAAGTGATTAATTCTGTAACTGATGCCAGAATGTGGCAGTCTTTCTAGTGGAGGGTGTACAGGATGTCCCTGTTTTGTTATAACTAGAGGAAAGAAATATATTTTGAAAGTGTCACTGAATACAGCATATCAATTGAGTAGTTTGCCATGAGAGTTAAAAACTTAACCAAACACTTAATATTTCATTGAATAACTATGGCCCTTCGCAATATAATGCCCTGTTTATTGTAGCAAGTACAGTTAGTGTATTTTTCTTTTTATCTCTGTTTATAGTTAAAGGAAAACCACAAGGAAAGCTATTTAAAAATAGGGAAATGCCTCCTCTGAAGAGGGGTCAAGGGATTATCTGGAGAACAGACAAAGTCAGAGTCATTGAGTCGTATTGGAGTGCATTGAGCTCTGGAGGTCAGGTGGTTTAAAGATCAGGGCTCACATGTTCGTGAAGATTAATATGGAGATGGAGATAGCCTGGAAGAGAGCATGTCTTGGTGTAAGCACTTGCTGTGCTCTTATTTGATTCTTTACCACCTTCCTACCCTCACTCCAACCCACTCCCTCCCCGTCCCCCCAGTACCAAAACTAGTCTTGAAGTCTGCCCTCCTCTTCATCTTCTCCTGCTGGCTGTGGAAGGAATATGCTCACAGATGAAGAAGGAAGTCGCTGTTGTTCCCAGGTCTCCTCGTGCCTACGTGATTGACATGCCGGGGACTGGAGTCCTTAGCAGCAGGGGTTCTATGTCAAGTGGGCCTCCCAAGGGCAAGCTGTTCTTCCTCTGCAGCTGCTGGCTGCCTGAAATTGGGCAGAAGGATTCTGCATTTGGATAATAGGCAGGAATTAGGCTGCATAACGATGGGAAATGTGGCCGGCCCTCATCAGAGGCATCTGCATACGGCTTTGTCACTGTGTAGGAGACGTCTGTGTGCACAGGAAGGAAGGATGAGCACATGTATGAGAAGATGCAGAAGGCGCCTCCTCTTCCCTTTCTATGTTGAATCCTGACGAATGCTTGATGTTGGAGGCTGGTGTGTGTGCTTGCTTTTGGTTCTTTTTTTTTTTTTTTTAAAGCTTTATGGAGGTATAATTCACACACCCTACAGTTCACTCATTGTAAGTGTATGGTTCACTGTGTTTTGAATATAGCCACAGGGTTGTGCAGCCATCACCACAATCTAATTTGAGAACATTTCTGTCTTTCCTAGAAGCAGCAATTGGTTTTATAAAGATGCAGACCGCCCCCTGCCCCCCCTTGCTCTTTTTTTTTTTTGGTGAGGATGCAGCTTGTCTTAGGCCTTTTGCAGATTCATCCTTTTTCTCAAAAAGCATTTGTTTTTATAAATAGTCATAACATGTATTTTAATATTCCAAAGGTTACTTGATTTTATGAATTACATTTGAATTACTGGGTTCATCTAACTACCAGTTGGGACCTTTTCAGCTTCAAGTAATAGATTCCAGTCATTTAACTTGAGCATTAAAAGGGATTTATTAGCTCTTATGACCTGGAAGGAGGGTTGTTGGCATTAGAAGTAAGTGAATTTGAGGATTCTCTCTCCATCTCTCAGATCTTCTATCCCCACATTGGGCACATTCACCCCCTTTCCAGCTAGGGGACTAGATGTGGGGGTGGGGTACACATGTTTACCCCATTGATGCTTGAAATAGGGGTGCAACTGCAGAAGTGAGACCGGGGGTCAGATAGCAGGCCTCTATTTTTGTGTAATTGGTATTTATATATACTAAAGGTTTTAATTTACAGTGGGAACTACAGCCTGGAGTGTTTATAGAGTGGTTAGAGCAGGACAGGTATCAAGGAGGGAATTGGTGCTTGCTTTTGGCAGCACTGGAGCGATACAGAGAAGATGAGCATGGCCCCTGCACAAGGATGACACACAAATTTGTGAAGCGTTCCATATTAAAAAAAAAAGAGGGAATTGAAGGTGGTGAGGTCATGGGGGAGAGTGTGGCGCTCAGTTCATGTGAGACCTTGGAAATGGGGAATCATCATGGGGTTTGGAGCGGAGCAGTGATCTGAATTAGGATTTAAAAAGCTGCCTGGCTGGTGTGAGCCTAGATTGCAGGGAGACAGCTTGAGGCTATTGTAGTCAATAGTTAAGAACTCAAAGAGATGTTGGTGCTTGGACCAGGGTGCAGGTGGTGAGGTTCTGGGTATGTTTTGAAAGCAGAGCTCACACAAGATTTCCAGTTAGGTTGATGTGGGGCAGTGGTCGGCAAACTGTGGCTCGCGAGCCACATGCCACTCTTTGGCCCCTTGAGTGTGGCTCTTCCACAAGATACCACGTGCAGGCGCGCACGTACAGTGCGATTGAAACTTCGTGGCCCATGCGCAGATGTCAGTTTTCGGCTCCCAAAAGAAATTTCAGTCATTGCACTGTTGATATTTGGCTCTGTTGACTAATGAGTTTGCAGACCACTGGGGTATAATAAGGCAGAAAACAGACAAGGATGATTGATTCCAAAATTATTGGCTTCAACAACTGAGCCACGATGGCTGTGAATAGAGTGGGTTGAGGTAAAGTCACGGATGTTGGTTTAGACTTTTATAAAAAATATATTTTTATTGATTTCAGAGAGGAAAGGAGGGGGGGAGAGAGAGAGAGAGAGAGCGAGAGAGAGATATCAATGATGGGAAAGAATCATTGATGGCTGGGAGCTTGCAACTTGGGCATGTGGCCTGAGTGGGAATCGAACTGTGACTTCCTGGTTCATAGGTCGATGCTCAACTACTGAGCCATGCTGGCCGGGCCTGGTTTAGACTTTTAAAAAAATGCCTTTTAGACTTTCCAGTGAACCTGTGGGTGGGCACCCAGAGTGCTGGGATTGGAGAGAGAGCTCCGGTGATGTTTAGAGCCTGGAGACTGGATCAGATCATGGAATGAGTGATTGTGGAGGGGGGAGGGAAGGCTTGTTTAAGAGGTGGTGGTGGTGGTGGTAGTGGAAGGAGAAGCTCACAGAGACGGGGCAGTAACCAGTGAGTCAAAGGAAAAGTTTCAGCATTGAAACTTTCGTTAGCTTTTAAGTAACTTATAAATGTGGAAATGTGTTCTTTGAATCCACCCAAAGAAATAACTATTTAAGAAGAATGTACCTTCCTATATCGCTCTTGAGTTTTCTAACAGCAACCTAACTCCACAAATTTGGAATATTCTCAAAGGTATCAAACTACTTAACAATGTTGGAAAACTGGGGGAAAGGGAAATGTCACTCATATCCCACCCACCCTAACACGGCCCTGTTTACTCTTCTGCTAATGGTATGATTTTTGGTTGTAATCATGGTGAACATGACAGCTTTGTTTCCTTTTATTGACTTGTTGCCAGCACTGTTTTCATGTTGCTATTATTCTCTTCAAAACAACGTCTATCAGCAAGCTCTCCTTTTGGAGTCCACGTTCATTGGGACTCCAAAAGTAGGGATTGAATGGATAAAACAACCTTTCTGCCAGGTGATCCTTATTTCCCCTCTCCTCTCTGCTGCCCGATTCACACTGCGCTTTGCCCAGAGATGGAGAGTGCTGGAAAGAGCGGGGAAGGTGTTGGAGAGGAACTGGGCTGAAGAGGAGACCCGGGAGCCAGCCTGGGGCAGGCCTGGCGGTGGGAGAGTAACAGCCTGCAGGGCTGGACAAAGGAAGAGTGGGCGGGTGAAGAGGCGCCTCTCTCCCACCCTGAGCGACCACAGGACCGTTTTTTCTTCAGTGACATCTTCAGCAATAACACTTCAGTGCCTCAAGACTCTGAAAGAAAAATTACAATTTAAAAGGAAAACCCTTCATGCACTATTTGCATATGAGTGGTGGCTGTATAATTAAGAACAATTAAATTCCCTGGGCTGAATGGAAAGGGAGGCTCCTGCTACTTGCAGCTGTGCCCCTGGAGTGCAGCCTGGAGCTGTCCTCTCCCTTGAATTAAGTTTGGAGGCGGTCTGCCCGCCCCCACTACCCCCACACATGAAATTCTGTTTTAGCCTGATTGGCGTCTGTGGAGTCCATGGAACTCAGTATGGAACTATTTTGCTTTTCCGCCGACCTTAGAACAGACACTCCTCCCCTCTCTGGGCAAACACTCTACTGGGCCCATTGCAAAGCTATTTACAAACTTATTTCACTTAATGCTCCCAGTGGACCTAGGGGTGTTGCTTTATTTATTTTTTTAAATTAAATTCTTTATTGTTGAAAGTACTACATAACGTCGTCTTCTCCCATTGACCTCTCCCTGCTTGCCCCCGCCCCCCAGCACATGCCCTCACCACCCCACCCCCCATGGTCTGTGTCCATTGGTTATGCTTATATGCATGCATTCAAGTCCTTTGGTAGGCCTCTTACCCTTCCTTACATCCTCCCCTGTCTTCCCTCTGAGGTCTGTCGGTCTGTTCCAAGCTTCTATGTCTCTGTATCTATTTTTGTTCATCGGTTTATTATGTTGTTTATTATATTCCACAAATGAATGAGATCATGTGCTATTTATCTTTCTCTGGCTTATTTCGCTTAGCATCATGCTTTCCAGGTCCATCTGTAACCGGACAATCAATGGCCTGTGCTGCCTGTCACTACTTGAGCCAATTAAGCAGAGACAGGGTTGAATCATATATGAGCTTTTATTGACGGCAGTATTGGTTAAGCAGCAGGTCATCCACAAAAATCTGCTCTCCAGCCCCCCATAAGCCAGCTGGTTATATAGGGTAAGACAAGGATTGCATGGGGAAGTAGGAGGCTGGTGGAACTTCATTATTTGGGCAACAGGGCTGTTAATCTTTCCATGGTAACAGGCAGTTCTTAAATAAGAATAGTTCCAAGGTTGACTCCCAGGTCCAAGGTTGACTCCCAGGTCCTAGGGGCGTACAACTCCCAGCCAGGTCAGAATGTCCTTCCTTTAACCAACACAATCATGGTTAACAGAGCATGATTAATATTTCTCATAATCGTAGTCCCAAATATTCTATTTTTGCCCCTAACACATTCATGCTGTTGCAATTGGTAAGAGTTCTTTCTTTTTTACAGCAGCATAGTATTCCATTGTGTAGATGTACCATGGTTTTTAAATATACTCATCTGCTGATGGATTCTTAGGCTGTTTCCAAATCTTAGCTATTGTAAATTGTGTTGCTATGAACATAGGGGTGCATATATATTTTTTTCTGATTGGTGTTTCTGATTTCTTGGGCTATATTCTTAGAAGTGGGATTACTGGGTCAAAGGGCAGTTCCATTTTTAATTTTTTGAGGAAACTCCGTACTGTTTTCCACAGTGGCTGCACCAGTCTGCATTCGCACCAGCAGTATATGAGGGTTCCTTTTTCTCTACATCCTCGCCAGCACTTGTTGTTTGTTGATTTGTTGATGATTATTTCTATTTTTTAGAATTTTTTAAAAATATTTTTTTATTGATTTCAGAGAGGAAGGGAGAGGGAGAGAGATAGAAACATCAACGATGAGAGAGAATCATTGATAGGCTGCCTCCTGCACGCCCCCTACTGGGGATGGAGCCCACAACCCAGGCATATGCCCTAACCAGGAATCCAACCGTGACCTCCTCCTGGTTTATAGGTTAACTAACGCTCAACCACTGAGCCACGCCGCTGGGCTAGGGGTGTTACTTTAATTTTGTGGTAGTGGAAATTGAAATTCTGATCACAACAACATTAGATGATCTCTTGTACTCATCTTTCTGGGTTAATTTGCCTTTGTGAGTTGGTCCCAGATTGGGCCCCAGTGAGTCTATGGGCCCTGGCACTTGGGCAAATGCTTTCACTGCTTTGACCTAATCCCTTTCTCATAGCACTGACTAGGAAACAGGACACTGTCTTCCCCCATCTTTTCTCTTCTGGTTTTGCAAGAGCTCTGCCGTCGGACTTTAGGAAGATTAAGAAGGACCCGGATTCCATTGTAGGGTTCCTGCCAGCCACCCAAGGGAAGGAGGTAATGGGTCCCAATAATTGAGGAAGTTTCAAGCCGTCTTTAACAAGTTGAGTAATTTTTACTCTTTGCCTTCACTGCAAGTGTAAAGGGTGTTGGGCTCTTATCAGCATGGTCCCTTCTAGGACTTTATTCCTGGAAGGCCAGGTGGAGACCTCACCTGTGTATTGCTTCTAGCGCCTCTTTTATTTCTGGTGCTGCCACTTCAGTCTGGGTTCCCCCAAGTGTCTCATAGAGATCCTTGCACGCCCCCACATGGAGGCTTGTCCTGCACAGGAGACATAAGGCAGAATGAAAGGTTCTGAATTAGAAGGTAGTTTCTGTGTGTCCATTCCTAAAGGCAGTTCATATGTGGCATTTCTTAGTTGATGCTCACATGTGACCAGAGCCACTGTAGGCCAGACCATAGTCAATGGCTTTCCCAGTGAAAGGCAGCAGGAACCATCCTTTCTTTATTTAGAATTTTCTTTGTTTCACCATCAGGTTTGGGTTATGTTTGGGTTAGTTTTATTGCGTTAGACATTTAGCTCCTGATTTATTGGGAAGCTCTGGTTCTGAACCACATGAAAGGCCGGCTGTGGAGCCTGCCTCCCCGGGGCCAGCAGAGCCCGGAGCCTGGGCCAGCGGCCTGGTGCTCGCTCTGTTGAGCAGTGGCCACTGGCAGGCTCTGGTGTTTGCAAAGGGTGAGAAGCTGTTGCAGTGAGAGTTAAGTTGCCAGGTAGCAGAGTTCTAAAAGACTAGTGGTTTAAAACATGATAGCATTTTTGTTTTCTTCCAATATTATTTTGTATTGCTTTCAGGTGTACAAGCATGGTGGTTGGACAATCATATACTTTACAAAATGTTCTCCCTGATATTCCAAGTACCAACATATGAGTTTTTGATATGCAGTTTAAAAATCAAAATATGTTAATTGAAGGGCAACTTCAAAAATAGGGGATTGGTTAAATAAATTATATCATCTCCAAAGCTCCCCCCACACACACACCTAAAGCCCCCCTCTCTCCACCAAGCAAACAGAAAATAAGATAGCGTTTTCTCTATCCTGTCAGAGTCTAGAGCAGGGGTGGGGGACGTCCGGCCCAAGGGCCATATAAGGCCTGAGAAATCATTTGGTCTGGCCCTGCCACAGCATTAGGGGTGAGTTAGTTAAATGTTTGACCAAATATAGCAGGCTCGTTTTTAAGTTGATAACGTTGTATGGCCCTGGAATGATGTTATAATGATCCAAATGGCCCCTGGCAGAAAAAAGGTTCCCACCCCTGGTCTAGAGCTCTGTAGCCTCGGGCTCCCTCAGGAGCACTGCATCCCCTTCCCTGGGACCTGGTCTTCAGGTGCAGGGTGGAGACGTGTGTCCACAGCAGCAGATGGGAGGAATGGGCCAGAGAGTTTCTGGAAGCTGCCTCATGACACTTCAACTTATATCCCATTTGCTAGAACTTGGTCCCATGGCCATACCCAGCTGCAAGGGAGCCTGGGAAATGTGACCAGTTAAAAATTATGGAAGGAGAGGGGTATATTAAGGGCCAAGAACAACCCTTGTCACAGGACTCTGGAAAAGAAACCATGAAACCATGAGCACCTCCCAGGGAAAATTGTTTTTGACATAACACATTTTTATGTTGCCACATTCCCTTTCAGCCATCCCTAGGAAAAAAACTCCAGCCCCTCTGACTTGGATTAAGGAGCATTTGTTTTTCTGGGCACCTTCTAGATAGATTTCTCCAGTTAGTATTCCTCAGGGCTCACACGCAAAAAAATCAGCTTTCAAGCCATGCTGACAGTGGGATTCTCTCACCCAGGTGAGCCTGGCACGAGTAAGTTATGCTCTGTGGGCACGTGTGTGGTATATGCTAGTGTGTGTAGTGGACTGCTTCACAGTCCAATTAAAAGAACTTCTACATACTTTCTAAAAATTTATATTCAAGGGTAGATTTTTTTTTTCTTGTTTTAAAGGGAGAAGTCTTGAACTTGTTGAATAGTGCTGTCCAGGTATTCTGAGAAACAGGACTGCCTTGAGACACAAATTAGCTGAGCAACAATCGCTGTGTTCTTCCTAGTAAACTGAAGCAGCTGGCTCCTTCACTCACTGTGGCCAAGATGGTCATCAGGCTGGCCCTTTGAGGGACACACACACACACACACACACACACACACACACACACACTCTTGTTGATTTTACCAAGAAACTCAGAAATTGCCTTATGCACTTCCTCAGTTTTTATGCCTTCATTCAGTTGTTTCTCCTTGTCTGGCACTCCTTCCTCCATCTTCACCTGGAGACAGCATATCCAGCCTTCTAGACCTACCCAAATGACCGCTCTTCCAGAACGTTCTTCCTAACCCGCTCCACACTGTCTTTTCCCCTGTGGACTGTGCTCTGCCTTGTATCGTAGGTAAGCCTGGAAGCCGCGAACATTAGGCAGCCTCTGACCTGTCTTTGGGTTTGGGGCAAACTGCCTTGTCTGTGATACTCTCCTGCTGCAGGTGGAGGGAAGACATGAGTGTGAGTGGGATCAAGCATTAATGCTTGTACAATACCAATCACTTTAGCTACTAATGTGCTTAAAGGGCTAGAGATGAGCTTTAAAAAAATACCTGGCTCATGTTCAGAGAGCTAATATCCAAAGTTATATAGACACCCTGGGAACTCAAAGTTGCTTTTCTAAAAAGAGATATAGTATTGCACACACTGTGACAAACTTGCACTGTCTACCTATGATTGAGGAGGAGAAGTCCCTCATCTCCCCATTCCCCTTTCATCGTGTGAATGTCTGCTTTGGATTCTAGCATCATCTGTCCAACCCTGACTGCTGGAGACCTCTAATACCGAATTATTTTTCATGCTAATTTGTTGTCCTTGAGCTAAAAGGCAGCACAAATGTATTTTGCATTTCCTGGATTTAAAAATCGTATTTAATTATTTTAACACATTGTAGAGTCTAGGGAAAGATGTTACGTCTTTAAGCCATAGATGAGAAGCTGCATGGTGTAGTAAGGAGAAAGTCGAAATGAAAGTTGGGACTTTAATTACTGGCCTTTTCTTTGGTCGGTTTTGCAAAGTTACTTAACCAGTTAGCTAAAGGAGTTCTTTATAGCACATGGTGTGGTGAAATGTGTAAATGTAATAATATATTGTAAAATTCTTTAAACAAGATGCAAATGTAGTGCCTCTCGCATATAAGATCCTGCTAGTGAGAGTAGAAGGTGGCGAGAGAGTTGAGTGGAGTAAAAGTGTCAAACTCCAGGGCAGCCCTTGGCATGTAGTTACAGTTAAGGAAGGCAGGGTCTCATCCAGGCTCCCCGGATGGGCAGGGAGCCTTCCCTCACTGAGGCAGTAGTGCACAGGTGGCCATCCCTCACCGAGGCAGTAGTGCACAGGTGGCCATCCCTCACCGAGGCAGTAGTGCACAGGTGGCCATCCCTCACCGAGGCAGTAGTGCACAGGTGGCCATCCCTCACCGAGGCAGTAGTGCACAGGTGGCCATCCCTCACCGAGGCAGTAGTGCACAGGTGGCCATCCCTCACCGAGGCAGTAGTGCACAGGTGGCCATCCCTCACTGAGGCAGTAGTGCAGTGCTGTGAACTGATGGGGAGAGGAGGCAGGGTATTGAACTCCATCTTAGATTCCATTTGGAGGTGCCTGAGAGCCATCAGCAGGAGGGCATCTGGTCCAGGCCACTGACACAGGCTTGAGAAATGATTCAGTCAAACCACAGAAACCAGCTCTGGCTGATTTAAGCAGAAAAGGAATTTATTGAAAGGCGGTTGGGCAGCTTACAGAATCTCTAGGAAGACTTAAGAACCAGGCTCACAAAACAAACAAGCTGAAGTGGGCTTAGCAGCTGGAACCGCAGCCGAAAAGGGTCATGGAAGTAGACCACAGAAGCATGCCCCTCCGCCCGTCACCCGCTGCATGGCCGCTGTGGTCACTCCAGAACAGTGATTCTCCACCTTCCTGTGTTTGGCATCTGCTCCTGGTCCTTTGGCAATCCAGAGGGGTGACAGTGGGAAATCTATGAATGCAGTAAGGAAGCTTAGCTACTGGACAGCCATAAAAAGACACATGTCTGTAGAGGGAGCATCAATTTCTGCGTGATAAATGAACCTAGAGGGTGGGAATTGAGGAAGAATGAGGAAACAGGAACGAGAGAGAGAGAGAGAGAGAGAGAGAGAGAGAGGGAGAGGAAGAGAGAGAGGAAGAAGAAGAGGAAGAGGAAGAGGAAGAGAGAGAAAGAAGAGGGAGGGGAAATGAGAAGATGCAGTCATAGAGGGAGGGGAAAGATTCCCTGAGATTTCCTAGAACTGAAGGAGAGTAGCCAGTAGAGAGATTAAGTGAGCTCAGTACTCGAGTTCACAGTTTAGAATCATTGGTGACCTCAGCAAGAGCCGCCTTGGTCGAGTGAGGGTACAGAATGCCAGAGAGAAATGGGATGGCAGGCAGTGCAGTTAGTGTTGGGGCTGATTCCTGTTCAGCCGTGCAATGGTGGAATGGGCTTTGGCGAGTTGTTTAAACGCTCAAAGTGTCTGTTTCCTTGTGTGTGGAAATGGCATAAAGGATAATGAAGTGCTGGGTGCAGCATCTGGTATACTGTAAGTGCTCAATAAATGTACTTGCTGACATTGTTACTTTTGCCAACAGTTTGGCTATGGAGGGAAGAAGAGGGCTTGAAGAGGTAGGGAGCATGAGGAGAGGGTCTTCTCAAATGAGCGGGGCTGAGTTTCATGGAGTGGAGGAGAAGGACAGAGCAGGGAAGGGGAGGGTGCACATTTTGGAGAGGGCAGGATGAGGGCTGTGTGGCCCTGGAATCAGTCCAGGAACCACCCAGAAAAGGCTTGGAGGGTTAGTCTCTGAGAGAAGGAGCACCTATCCGTGGGTGGTATGAATTTGGAGGCCATCAGCCACCGAAGGGGCAGACTAGCATGGCAGACTTTTGTCCTGGCCTTAGGAAGACTTGGCCATCAACACGCCCTGGTGGCTTAAAACCCCAGCTATCCTGTTGTTGGCAAGAGTGCCTCCAACAGACCACAGTTGGTATTGCTCCAAGGACTTCTTTTGCTTCGACCTTGAAGCCCCAGGCTTCTTATAGCAGAAAAAATTAGGAAAATGGTGCTCCACCAAATGTCTTCCCCCTAACTCCGTGGGGATTTAATGGGGAAAATACTGGCTTCTGCCTCCACTGTGAAGTGTTTCTATGCAAATTGTTAATTTACCAGGAAGAATGGCAGTTCTAGCTTGAGTAGACATGCCTGTGTATTTCATATTTTTCCTCTCAAACTTCTGGGGAGAAGAATTTTTGTAAATGAAAAGTAAAAGCAGGAAACAGCTTGTAGTGCTAAGATTATGATGCAGAGTTTCCCCCGGAGGCCCTCAGGCCGAGTACTCACTGTGAGATCACAGAAGTGCCTCCGGCAGAGTCTGTACTGTGGGTGGGAAGCTGCTGAGGCTTTGCCCTCAGTGGGCGCGCTCACGGCAGCCCCAGGCTGGGGCTTATTCTATCTGCGCAGGGATCAATTCCAGGTTTATTGCATAACCAGAAAGTACCGAATTCCTTCTAGGTCTCTGGCAGTACCAGCAGAGTCCTAGAAATATCTGCTTCCTGCTCAGGGTCCAAGGAGATGTTACAGGGCAGGAATCCCCACCTTAAGGGAGTCCAGCGCTGGGACCTGAAGGGGCACTCAGAGTCTCCTGACTCGAGAACAGCCCAGTAAGCAGTTCATCAGCATAACAGGTCTTTCCTTGAAAACTTTAGTCTAGACCAGTGGTGGGGAACCTTTTTTTTGCCAAGGGCCATTTGGAGAATTATAACATTATTCAAGGACCATACAGAATTATCAGCTTAAAAGTTAACCTGCTCTATTTGGTCAAACATTTAATTAACTCACTCCTAATGTCTTGGCAGGGCCAGGCCAACCGATTTCTCGAGCCTTATATGGCTTACTGGCCTGGCGTTCCCCACCCCTGGTCTAGACAATAGCATGATTTTTGCGTGATCTACTTACTTCATTACCTTCCTGAGTGTTTGTGAAATGGGTGTCAACCCTTTTCTCTTATTCACACCACCATTTTACCCTCATCCTGTGGCTAAAGCCCTTGTCATAACCTTAAAAAAATGTTTTTAAGCACTTGCTGCTCTCTCCAGGTATTGCATTTGAAAGGCAGTAGCTGTAGGTGCTGGAGGAAAGCCTGTCCATTTAAGAATATGGAACACCAGACCCTTCCACCCTCCCTGTAGGTGGTCACTTCACCTTCCTCTTAGAAGGTGGACTTCTTTTTCACCTGCTCGGAGCAGCTTCTGCAGCCCCTCATCTGAGACATTGCAGCGCTACCTTGAGGAGTAGGGTCCAGCACAGAGCCATGGTGCAGAAGACTGTTTCATGGCAGGTTGAGGTGAGCGCCTGACTTTTCTACTGTCCACCTTCTGGCCCAGTGGAAGCCATTTGTTTAGCTGTCTCGCTGTCTCAGAGCCTCCCTCATAGCTACTCTCTCCTTTTCTCACCTCACCGCTCACACACAGGGTGCTTTTTGCTCTGCACCCTACTACTCAGAGCCAACAACAGGCTAGCTCTCCAGTGTGTTTTCTGTGCTCAGATGGTGCTTTCCCAACCCTTCGCATCTTTCCCCGGCTGGTAGCTGTGCTGAAAGTGGCCTCTATTCAGTTTCCATTCATGCTAGGTGTTCATTGAGACCCATTCCCCCTTCAAAACCATGCCTGATTTTTTTTTTCCTTTTTAGGTAAGTTTTTCCTTTTCTCTTTGAATGCTCTTGCTCTTTGAGTTTTGCTTGTCCAGCTTGGCCAAGCTTTGTTCAGCTTCCTGGGTTATAACCTTGAGGGGGGAGAATCTTGTGAGCTGGCCCCAGACCCCTGTGCATCCATGCCTTACTTACTAAATTGCCGAGAGCTGCCGGGCCCCTTTTTTGCTCATTCAGAAAAGGTAGAGCATTGCGTTTGAAATGATGTGTTTCAGTCACATAACATTTGTGCATGGCCAGAACAGTTGGTTATAGAGTTAATCCGTTTCCAGATCTCAGTTACTGGACTGAATTTTTCTAAAGGATGTGTGTGTCTGATATCAGCACAAAGATTGATTTTCCTGGGAATAAGGAGTCTGGGCATCCCAACACTTTCCCAAGGATCTCAGAGTCACCTGGTCCAGCTCCTTCAATTTGCCAAAGAGAAACTGTGTCACATGGGAGCTCATAATCTAGCTGGGACCTGAACCAAGAGCTTCTCATTTCCAGTGAAATTCCTTCCTCTTTTCCTAGCCATGTTTTTGAACTGTGTTTGTTTTATATGCAGAGAAAAAAGGTGGCCTTTTTTTTTTTTTTTTTTAAGAAGAGAGAAGGAGATTAAAGAAAAAAAAGTGTTAGGTGATTTAAGGCAAAGATATTCTTTCAAAATAACATGTGGGCTGCCCTAGCTGGTTTTGCTCAGTGGTTAGAGCTTTGGCCTGCAGACTCAAGGGTCCTGGGTTCGATTCTGGCCAAGGGCATATGTCCGGGTTGCGGGCTGGATCCCCAATGTGGGGTGTGCAGGAGACAGCCGATCAATGATTCTCTTTCAGCATTGATGTTTCTATCTTTCTCTCCCTTTCCCTTCCTCTCTGAAATTAATAAAAATATATTAAAAATAAATAAATAAATAACACGTGGGCTTCCTTGCACATATGTCCTGCTGCTGAGGGAAGGCTCAGCTCTTTGCCAAAAGTGGGTGTCATTTAGAATAATGGCTTAGAGCCCAGGTCTGTATTCATTTGTTCTATTCAGAGCGAATACTACTACCCCATTTGGGACTTCTAAATGCAGAGCTAGCTCTGACTCCACGCTCAATGGGCCTCTCCACCTGTTCTCACTGCTTTTCTTGTTAGATGAGAATCATCCTCTTAGTAACACGATCTAGTATTTACTGCTTTTAATTGTGTGCCAGTCACGAAGCAAAGGCATTTTATCTAATTTTACACTGAGGACTATTGCAAGGTATAGATATGGTTGTCATCTACACTTTACAGATAAAGGGGGCTTTAGAGTAATTAAGCAACTGACCCACTCGGGACTGGAAAGTGATGACCTTGGACCTGGAATCCACATTTGTCTGGACTCTGAAGCCCAAGAGAGTCTGCCTAGGTTCCTGTAGGTCACACGACCTTGGGTAGACCTGAATGCTGTACCAGGTTCATGACTGTGACCTGGACAGGTCTGCTTTGGAATTTTGGCTGTGCGTCATTGTCGCTGCGTGATCTTGAGTAAATTAATTTAATCCTACAAACTTTCCTCATTGTGCGTGAAATCTGATGAAACATCCACTTTTGGGACACGCGGCAGGAAGGAGACTGTCATTAATTACTTTACTTATTACTTAAACAGTAGCGTGACTTTCCTAAGATAATTTTTGACATGTGAAGTTGCCAGTTTTCTTTTTCTTCTGAATGGCTGAGCCCTGGCCAGCTTGGTTGGAAGTGGGGTGGTTGTGGTGTGTCTGCTGTTGGCACCTCTTTACATCGGTCACCTCCTGTGACTCTTCAAAAGCATTTATGGAGGCTCCTGGGTGTGTTAGTGGCCTTTTTTTTGCGAGCAAGTCATGGTGTTAGTCCTGGCTTCTTGGGGTTTGAGGGAGACCCAGTAAATAGTACTTCTCTTTGGAAGCTCAACATGAGGGAGAGGTTAGCAAGGAGTTGGGTGGATGGTGTCACATTCAGTATTAATGTGGCTGATATAGATAGAATAAAGAAGATACAAATAGAAGATAACAGACAGGGCAGTCTTAGGAGAGAGGATGGAATAAGGGAAGCTTAGATGGAGGCAGAAAATTGGAGGGAGGAAGAAAAGATTGCAGCCAGGATTCTTCCTGTGAGGTGAGGATTTTGGAAGGGTTTCTCTGGTCTCTATGTTGTTTGCATCTTCAAGGAAAATGGGAGAAGGACTTGTTGAAGGTCACAGAGCTTCTGTTGGCTGGCAGGTGGGAAACTCAGATGTCCACTCCCGGACCAGCCTCAGAACCATGGGCTCCTTGGTGGGAGGAGAAAATAGAAAGATTGTATTTTGGAAAGCTTGCTTGAGCCTTTGAAAACAGTCATACAGGTTACACTTAGGAGCTTCTTCAGTTAAATATTTTTGGGTTACATGACTTTTAAAATGTAGTACATACATTGTGTCCTCCCTCGTTTTAAAAACAAAAGGTAGCATAGTATACATACTGTTCTTCTACTTGCTTTTTTCACTTGCCTAAATGCTCTGAAGATAATTGTTATAGTCGTTAAAAACAGCCCAATTTCCTTTCATAGTTGTGTTGTACCTTATTGAGTGTCAGGGTTTATTCAACCTTTTGATGGATGTTTGGTGTTTTGGTTTTTTTTCCAGTTGTGTGTTGGTTAATGTTTAAGAATTAGCTTTCTCCAGAGGAAAAAGCTCTGATTTGGAGTGTTTGCAAATTTCTATGAGGTGTAAATATTCCCACCATGGTTGATTTCAAGCTACTAACATCATGTCACTGGACGTGAAGTTGGGAAGGAATGTACAATAGCACACCATTATAAAGTTTTTCTGCCATTCATATACAGTACATCTAAATACCTTCAAGAATCCTATATAATAAAAGGCTAATATGCATATCGACAGAACAGCAGAACAACCGGTTGCTATGACGTGCACTGGCCACCAGAGGGCAGACGCTCAATGCAGGAGCTGCCCCGAGGTGGTCAGTGCGCTCCCACAGGGGGAGCACCGCTCAGCTACAAGCCGAGGTTATGGCTGGTGAGCGCAGCATGGTGGCGGGAGCCTCTCCCACCTCCTGGGCAGCACTAATGATGTCCGACTGCCAGCTTGGACATCCCCCGAGGGCTCCCGGACTGTGAGAGGGTGCAAGCTAGGCTGAGGGACCCCCTGAGTGCATGAATTTCATGCACTGGGCCTCTAGTATAGATAATAAAGTATGATAGCAAAACTAATAAATAAATAAAGTATTGTACACATATGCACATACATTCATACACACATGCTATGTATACATATATACACATATATTTTGCATTTTATGTTATATATGTTTTGTATTATGTATTTAAGTATGCTTATAGATTATTATAATGTATTTTTTTTATGTGTTTTCTTTATATGCTTTTTGGTATATTTGTGACTTGGTTCTGAAGGAAAATTAAGTCATGATAATGTTTAATAACTATTGAAAATGTGACTTGCCATGCAAGATTTTATGTGGTGCTTTTCCTTAAAATACACATCTGGTGATGGTTGCAGCCTTCAGGAACAACCCTGGCTATATGCCGCATCCTTTCCTTGTTATAAGTAATCTAACAATGTTAAGGGCCAAAGCTTCCTCCCTCTTCAGCCCCTAACTCCAACTCCAACCCACTTTTGAATGTCATTTCTTGAGTTTGGGTTTATGAAAATAGTCACATTATCTGAATTCATCCAGAAATGAAGCCTATTAAAAATGAAATCTATCCCTATTTTTATCTGAATACTTACAGAACTTGTACATTAGATATGAAGTTATAGTAACCATAATCTAAGAGTATCTTAGATTTTTGCAGCGGTATAAATATATTAGACTTCTAATAATTCAATTTTAGCATTTAAAATCTCGTTCAGACTCATCTACAAGGGAGTTAAATTGTATTTCACAAGAGCCATTTACCTAAGGATATCCTCTTAACTTAGCATTCAAATTTTAAACCTACAACAAAAATTCATCTCTATATTCTTTTTTTTTTCTTCTTTTTTTAGCTTCTCAGACAAACTATTTAGTGGAAAGGGCTTACATTTCCAGCCATCAGTTCTGGATTTTGGAATTCAGTAAGTATCATTTCTTTATAATTTTTAAGAACTTAATTTGCATTATTTTCTCTTAGGATATTTTGTATGTGTATGATGTTAAATACTTTAAAAATATGTTCGGAATATCAAGCGAAATCAATCCTGGGAATTGTTAAAGGGATTTTTTTGTGTGTGTGCAAAATAAGAATTGTTCAGCCCTTTCTTTAGTTTTTAACAAATGTACTTATAATAACTTGTAGTGATTGGAATTTAATAGGAAGTCAATATTAAGTTCTTGTTTTTCTAAAATAAAACAGGTTATTTTATAATGAAAAACTCTAACTATTGATGGTTTCTGAATTCATTTAATTAGATTCATTTACTGACTTATTTTTTCTACTCTCTATGCTTCAGGTTTCAAATGTGCACTATACAGACATTCATTATTACGATTAAGACTTTGGAGACGAGTTAAGTGGGGAGGACAAAATAAGCTGTAATTACTGACAGTGCTTCGTGTTAAGAACCATGAGGTGAAGGGAATGTGACGAGTGTCAGTTGAGGGACTAATCTGTGAACTCCATGAAATTAAGGAAGAGAAGGGTGGAGTCCTGCAGGAGAGGAGTGAACTTAAGGACTCCTGTTTTGCTGTGACAAAGTTTGAAACTTGAAGTGTTCAACTCCCTGGATGCAGAATATTGCTGCATTGAGCAGATAGAATTTCAGATTTCTCGAGTTTCCAGGGTGGAAGTAAAAGAATGTTTCAGATGGAAAAGCTCTGCTTGCTTTAGCAGCCTGGAACCTCACTTCAGTTTTACGAAGAGCTTTTTTGAGTTACAAGAAAAATTATGTGAATGAAATAACTGTGGTGTTAAGAGAGCATCTGGGGTGAGTTAGTGGGGGTCTCCTGGCGTGTCCTCCTCTATTCATCTGGGTGTCTTTCTATTTCCTTCTGATCCAAGAGAATGGAGCTACAGTGAGGGAGAATGGATTTTCAATGTAAAGTACCTTGTGGAGCTTTTAAAGGCGATTCCGTTAAAGGAAGAAGAGATAAAAGTATGGAGGGAGAGTGCTAACTTTATAAGACTCTAGGTGCCTGCTTTTTCATTTATGAATTTTTACTCTTAGGTCAAGAAACTTTATTAGGAGCTAAATCTGTAATAAAACCTCACTGACTTCAAATTCTGAGAGAGCACAGTGCTTTTATGGAAAGTCTTTATTATAAAAAGTTTTAACGGAGGACCTACTTTAAAGAGTGTCTAGTACAGTTTGGTAGATAGAATAAGATGTATAGTATTAAGTGCAGTTAGAGTAGGTAAACCATTCCAGGGGATAGGATGCTGGCTGTGTATAATATATTTACTCCTCAGTAACATAAAAGTCCTATAATCAGTGCACATGGATGGATGTATATATTAGCTATGCATGTTAATTAGCTGTATATATCAATTGCTGGTCCTGATGGCTGAAAGCATATTTTAAAAAATGCTTAAATTCTTTGATTGAAAAAGGTTGCTAATTTTTAGACTTGAGTCACCTTTGGATGATTTACTTACATTTATGTAGTAGTTTTATAGTTCTCAAAGCACAGTGACGTCTCTTGTCATTTGCATCTTCTAATCAATCCCGGAAGGATAGGTATTTTTTGTATGTGTGCGGGTGTGTGTGTGCGTGAGTGTGTGCGTACGTGCGTGTGTGTTACTTTCCAATATCTCTGTATTTGACCATGCATTAAAATGTGTTCATGCATATGTTGCAGAGGAGCAATGGGGTTTGCCCATGGAGTGACAGAATAAATCTGATTCCTAAGCTATTTTACTTATAAGTGAGATCTATCTAGGATATGATTTTGGGAATAAATAGGTTTTGTGGAAGTTTTTAAAATCTCAGTAAGAACAAACAAGTTTAAATTAGAACGTTTAAAAATTAGTCATTTTACCTAACTTCTGATAAATGGCATAATTTATAGGCATTAGAGTAAAACTTTAGCCATAGTTCTTCTCCTGATTTCTTCCCTGCCCTGTTCAGCTTTGACTGTTGTTTATTTTGACATTGACCTTGGGCAAGCCCCATCCCTTTTCATAGCGTTGATTTCCCTCTAGGGTGCCTGATGAAGATCATGTTTTTCAGTTGTCCCCTGCCTACTTCTTAGGGTTTATTTTAAGGGTTAATATTTTGCTGGTCCTGAGGTTTAAAGTGCTAATCATTCATACGAGATTTTAATCATTCTTTTGTAGTATTAAATTAACAGGGCATCTTCCCGTTGTCACCAGTGAAGGAAATTCTTATCCTCATAACACTTTTAAAAATAGAATTTAAAAAATAGATTAAAATAGCACAGCGCCAGCTAGGTTTCAGCAGCGTGCTCGGCCAGGCCTGGGGAAGGCTGCTGGGTGCATTTACCTGGCTCAGGAGCATTGCAGTTTTGCAGCCGTGTTTTCTATTCTCTTCCTCTGGGAGACATTTGTGTCCTTTGAAACAAAAAATCTTGTGTTCCAGTTGTGTGAATGGGATATAAGCCTTTGAGGATCAGCAGTAATAACTTTGCTGATTGATTCTTACTATTTACCTAAACCATAAACCATGGAAGTCCTTGTTTATTTAATTTAATTGAGAGAAAGGGTAAATGTGAACCCAGTACTTTTGAGGTAGGGCTTTCTGAGGTGACCCTTTATGCTTATGGTACTGTAAACAATTTTAGTTGTATTATTAAAGACATTGAAAATTCAAGGTTTTAATCACACTGATGTGTATTTTACTTGTAAGGGCTGTAAAGGACTGATTTTATTTATTTTTTTGTTAATCCTCACCTGGGGATATTTTTTCCATTGACTTTTGGAGAGTGGATGTGGTGGGGATAGAGAGAGAGAGAAACATCAATGTGAGAGAGACACATTGATTGGTTGCCTCCCACATGCTGAGCTGGGGATTGAGCCTGCAACCCAGGTGCGTGGCCTTGACTGGGAATTAAACCCAAAACCCTTCAGTCCTTGGGCCGACACTCTAACTCCAAGGCACATTGGCCAGGGCAGGACTTATTTTAAAAAATACACATTGGATGTATGAAATCTTCAGTTAAGATCTGTGATTAAAAGTAGGAGGAAAAGCTAGAAGAAAAATCCCAAGAATTTTATGGTGATACTATAGTATTTTGGGAATCCCATTGTGTGTAAGCGAAATGACTTGTGCTTCATTTTTCAAAAAGCACAAGCATATTGGAGATGAGTTTTTTGCTGATTTTAGAATATAGTTTTATTTGTGGGCCTTACTAATGAAAACTGAATATTTGGGTCTTGTCACTGAGGGTATTAAAACTGAGAAAGGATTTCAGTGAAATTTTGGCAGGCTCTCTAATACTGCAGCTAATATAACTAGAGTGAATTCGGCATTGGGCAGTGGAACCAGAGGTGAATGGTTAGAGGGAACATTGCAGGTAGCTCCAGGTAGGTGGGCCAGACAGTTCCTTGGTCAGAGCCAGCCTTGAAGGTGGGAAAGCCAAAAGAAAGGTCTTCAGCAGCTAGGGTATTTGCTGGAGAGCGGAGATCCTCACTCGGTGGTTCATAGAAAGTTTTGAAGTTACGTATAAACTTCCCTGTGTTCATGTTTGTGGAGGAAGGAGCCAAACTTTTATCAGGGTGTTCTGAAAGACTCATGATACTTAACTGGGTAAAAGCCACTGCTGGAAGGTGTTGCAGGGTTTTCATGTTTTCTTAGAAGAATGGTCGTAGCAACAATTAAGTTTTTATAAGACTTATTAAGTCTCTTTGCCAGTTGAAACTCATCTCCCTGAAAAGCCTCTTTAAATTTATTACTCAGGAAACAAACCCTAAAAAACTTGGGTTTTTCTATGAGTACAGTTTCTTAATCTAAACATATGTCCATTTGATTTAGAGTTCCTGCCAGACACGTAGTGCCTGGTTCCCACCGTGTGCTTTTTGAAAGCATGTTATGGCCTGGATGGGTTGAATACTTATAACCCCCAAACCAGTGGGGTGCTACAATGGTTTGGCATAAGTCTTGTATAAAAAGTGTTGTTGTTGTTGTTTTTTTTGGGGGGTGTTCTTTGTGTGTTTTTTCCATTGTGGATGAACTGTTTCATTAATAACAGAGTTTGATAATTGTTGCTTTTAACTTTGTAATGAACATCAACAGCTTTTTTGGTTTCAAGTATATATATGGATGGATGGATAGTTATAAGCACACAATGTATTATTCACATATTATTTCCCCCTCTGTTCCCCTCCTAGGTTCCTGGGACACCCTGCAGCCAAGATCCTCTATGCTTATAACCCGAGCAGAGATAGCGAGGTCGTGGTGAACTCAGTGTTTACAGCTGCAGGACATTTCCATGTGCCTCCTGTTCATTGCAGGGTGAGTGTTGATGGGCTCTTGGAAACTATGCTGTGGCGGGCTGCCAGCTTTTCTTGCTTTCTTTGGCCTTGAGTTTTTACTTTCTGCTCCCTGTCTCCCCTTTTTCTGCTACCCAAGCTCTTTCCTTCTGTGTGTTTGCTTTAGCACTTATTTTTTTAGTTGTTCATATTCATGATTTTGGTGGTTCTTGATATCTCCGTGGGGAAAAAGTGCGACCATCTAAACTAGGTAGTAATGGATGTATATTTAAGAAGACTTTTTCATCATTAAAGATACTTAATATTATCTGTTTTGAAGTGACTACCCATGTTGAAGCATTTCGTAACTAATACAAGTTAATAGTTGTGATCTCTTCCCCTGGTGAACGCACTAAGGTAGGTAGGACTCCTTGGAAATGCAGGAGTAAGAGGTAGTACATAGCTCCTTAATATGCTAATGTGCACCATTACACAGAGATCCTGTTCTTTCAGTAGTTTTAATTTTGGTGGCTTTTAACTTGTAATGAAGATTCCCAGTTACCAATGGCTTTTACTTATTTATTTTGTCTACTTATGTCCACTGATGAACTTTAAAAAAAATATGTATTTTTATTGATTCCAGAGAGTAAGGGAGAGGGAAGAGAGAGATAGAAACGTCAATGATGAAAGAGGATCATTGATCGGCTGCCTCCTGCATGCCACCTACATGTGGGCTATTGAGCCCACAACCTGGGCATGTGTCCTTGACTGGAATCGAACCTGGGACCCTTCAGTCCTCAGGCCAATGCTCTATCCACCGAGCCAGACCAGCTAGGGCCACCTGATGCACTTTTTAGAAATTACTGTAACTGCCCTGGCTGGTGTAGCTCAGTTGGTTGAGCATTGGCCCATGCACTGAAAGGTCCACAGTTCAATTCCTGGTCAGGGTACTTGCCCTGGTTGTGGGCTCGATCCCCAGTAGGGGATATGGAGGAGGTGGTGCGCTCGCACTCTCCCCCCCCCCCCCCCCCCATTTCCCTGTATCTCTACTCCTCTGTCTCTCAAATCAATTTAAAAAAATGCTGTGACTAAGGAAATGGCATAAGAGAGAGTGAGAGAGAAACATCATCAATGGGCTATCTCCTGCCCTCCTGCCCCTCCTCTCTTCCCCACTCCCACCCCCATTTGGGGATCGAGCCAGCAACCCAGGCATGTGTCCTGACCAGAAATTGAACTGGTAATCTCTTGGTTTCTGGGTCAAGCCTCAACCGCTGAGCCTTACCAGTCGGGCTCCCTGACTTTTATTTAGTACCAATGTGCTTGTTAAGTAAAGCTAGAACTGTGTTAGATAAAGGCATTGAACACGTGGGTGTGGAGGAGGAGGGAAAGGAAAGATGTGAGGCATGTGAGTCCAATCCCAAGCGAAAGGACTTGGCAGCTATCTTGCTATGAGTCCACACACTATGTACTTTGAAACGTTCTCTTAAGTTGTGGTTGTTGATCTGTGTGAGGGGTTTCTCGGGGATTCCTGCTACTTATAAATCAAGGGTGCAGAAGATGCTAACATCTATTCGCAGAAACCACCCAAAAGAAAGTCTGTGCGAGATAGTTTTTCAAGGAGGGCCATTCCAAATGGCTAATTAGGTGCCTCTTTCTCAGGTAATTCCAGCAATGGGGAGAACTTCCTTCAGAATTATTTTCTTACCTACTGAAGAAGGGAACATTGAAAGTTCTTTATTTATTAATACCTCCTCACATGGAGTCCTTTCCTATCACGTAAGTAACGTTTTCCTTCTATCACATAGCTCGGTTGTTGACTTAAAGGGTTTGGATAGTTTCAGAAAGACATTTGGACATGTTGCCACCTGGCTTATAGCAGTAATAGTGTAAAGCTGTTAAGTGATGCTGAATGCCCAGCTTTCCCCATCTCCTGCCTCGCGTGGCGTACAGGGGCTGTGCAGAGCTGTACCTCTCACCATGCATCTTTGAAGGGCACTGGGACAAAATAATGAAATCTGCCACACAGTTTTCTAGTACAGAATATAGCAGGCTTTCAAAGCCCACAGCCCACACCCCACAGACAGTCCAGAGGGAGGCACCTATAGGGGGAATTTCTAGCCACTTGGCCTCCTCCCCTCCTGGGCTCAGGAATAATTCTCATCAGGGAAAATGGATTGCGCACGAGGGGGCCAGGTCTCAGGGATCGCTATTATTTCTGGGTATTCTGTGTGTATCTAATACACTAGGAAGGGAGAGCAGGGTATCTTTTTGTTGTTGTTCCCCAAAGTAGTTAGGTTTCTTGATCTTAAGTTGTACCTGTGACATTGTTAAAAGAGGACATCATGAGAAGTGATTTAAGTGCCAAGATCTATCTAACCATTTCTGTGGTTAATTCTTACTGGATTCCATGAAGCACGGGGGTCCCATATCAGAAAAGTTGACTAGTTGTGAAAAGATCCATAATAATAAAAGGGTAATGTACTAATTAGATGGACGTCTTCTGGACATCATTCTGGGCATCCTTCCTAATGAAGCCGGGGCCGGAGGGAAGCCAGCCCGGGTCCTGGGTGCCTGCCGGCAGCCGGAGGAGGGAAGCCTGGGTCCTGAGTGCCGGAGGGAAGCCGATGCCGGCAGCCAGGGGAAGGAAGGCCTATTCTTGCACGGATTTTTGTGCATTGGGCCTCTAGTTTGTTATAATGAATAATATTCTGCTGGAATACTGCAACTTTTGTTACATTTTTTGGGTTGTCGAAGATAAATATAATAATTGGGTAAATAGAATCTTGAAGGCCAAGGTGCTGAATACAGATTTCCTTTGGAAACTTATTTTAGCATAATGGCAAATGTATTTCAAACTAATAGAGGGATATACCGCCCTCCCTCTCTCTGTCTCCTGCAGGTATCTGGAATTGGTACTCGCAGAATCTCTACAGAAGGGTCTGCACAGCAGCTCACAAATGCTTATTTTCTGCTCCCGCAGGTCCAGAGCATTCAGCTTTCACAAACACAGGTGATTTTAACAGTCAATTTATTTTGAATGCTAGTCAATGCCAAACTTTGAAGCCCTCTAGATTTGTGTATCTTTTACAGAGTACATACAGCCTTTTTACCTAGAATGATGATTTTACTTTTTTTCTGCTTTTGAAAAAAATCCAGATATGTATAGAAACTGTGTATGTATATAACAAGAAGTATTACTTTTTAATGGCTGTGTAGTTCATGGTGCCGACATTTCATAGTTTGCTTGTTGGTAATCAGAAACATTTCTAGATTTCCATTATTGTTACCACTAGGCCATGTACATATTTTATGTTTCTTAGTTCCCTTTAAGTGACCTGTTTCCTTGGGGTATATTTCATAAAGAGGGATTCTGTAGTTAAAGACTATGAACCTTTTTATAGAGCTTGTTAAGTCTTGCCAGGTTGCTTTTTAGGAAGACAGAACCTCCATAGTGCCCAGTAATGACATTCCTCCAGGAGTGTCTTACCATCTTCCCACTCCCTGCTTCCGGTCCTGTCTGTGTGTGGCTTCATGCACAGAAATGTTTTTGATGTTTTAGATGGTATAGAATGGTACCTTCACATTCTTTTAATACGCATTTCATTACTAGCATGTAGGTTCGGCCATTTCTTCCCTTCAATTATCCATATTTCCATGGTTATCGGGGAGCTCACTGTTCATATCATCTCTGAATAACTTTCAAAATTGAGAAAACTCTTGAGTCAACATGTTATGAACCTTACCTGTATAGCATTCTCTTCTAGTTTAGGTGTACAACATGGTGATTCAGTGTTTATATACCTACAGTGTGATCCTCATAAGTCTAGTACCCAGCTGTCACCATTCAAAGTTTGTATGCTTAAGATGGCCATAAGCTCTCTGTTTCAAAGCTTGAAAGAAATGTGAGTTGTCAGAATGACCACATACGACATCAGATATTTTGCTGCTGCAACCCAATCCCGTCACGAGGAATGAAATAGAAAACGTCAGAGAACCGATGTGTGCCTTTGCGCAGTGTTGTGCTACAGATGATTCCACACGAGGGGTGCACTTTCCTCCGCTGTCACTCAGATATGAGGAAGCTGAGCTCGGTGCTGGTCACGCACCAGGATGGTTAGTGGCTGGAGCTGCAGAACAGTCGTAACCTCTCGTTGCCCGGACATGGCTTCCCTGTTTTACAAACCATCGCACCTCCATAAGCTCTGACCCCGCTCGACTCTAATCATCCTTCTCATTCCATCTTTCAAGGCCCAGTTCTGACACCACCTCCTCTGAACCCGCTCTGGGTTCTCAGCAAGTCTGTGCTGTGGCCCATGCACTTGGATCCAATCCCTGCCTTAGAGTTACTGTTCCCTGTTGTCCCCTCCTCTGCTCTTCCTCGAGGCTCTGTGGGACAGGGTGTTTCTTTTTCATTTCTATCATCTCAGAGGCAGCAACATAGTGTTCGGTACATTGAGGCCCCCCGGGTTTTTAATAGATAGATGAGTCAATGGCATTTGAGTTGACATCCCCAAATAGTACTTCTGCCCCTCGTAGCATCTAAGATTTGCGTCACTCCACCTTTTCTCCACATCAATCAGTTTGACCTTCAACAGATTTACTACCAGGGCAGGTGGTATCATGCTTATTTTAGAAATTGTCCAACATACTTAGAGTTTAAGTTACTTGGCAGAGGTTGAGAGCAGAGCCAGGATGGGCAGTCCCCGCTCAGTATGCTTTCCGTTTTTGCCCATATGGAGTAAGTGTCATCATGATTTTCATTTCTTTTGACTTAGTAATTCCTGTTGTGGGAAAGATAAAGGCAAAGTAAATGTGGGTTTTGGGGGGCAACATGGGAAACCCAGTAAAGGGGTGTGTGTGTGTGTGTGTGTGTGTGTGTTCCAACAAGGTATCACATTGAATTGTCTAAAAAGAGTATGATTATAAAAATTATAATGTAGTTATAAGAAAACAGGGGAAATTAGAGAAGTGAAATATTAGAAATACACCCCAAGACCACATTTACACTCAGCAAAGGTAATCAGGATGAGTTTTTGTTTGATCACATCCTTGCAGTCCTTTTTTCTGAGTGTGTGTGTGTGAGTGATGGGGGTCCCCTCCCCCACCATGGGGTCATGTCACTGGACTGTGTGAAAGGGAGATTATTTCTGGGCATTCCGTGTGATACCTAATACATGTTTCAGACCAGGAGTTCCTAACCTTTTACAACTGGCACAGCCCTTGCTTTGGGCATGGTGATGTCAGGCCCTGTGCCTGCCTGCCTGCCTGCCTGCCTGGGACAGGTGTTGGGCAAGGAGATAGCGGGGCCTGCTGCCTGGAAGGTGCCCGGGTTGGGTTGTTTCCCTGCCCCCTGCCTCCGGAGGTGCCGGCCTCTGGCAGTGAAACCTGGCCGTTGGGAAGGGAAGCTGTAAAATCAGCGGAGGGAGGAGAACAAGGAAGCTTTTTTCCATCACAGTTGGATAAGGGAGGAATGGAAAGACTTGGATTTCTCACAAACAAATAAGTTGCAAAAGTCTGATGTAGGATTTGGAGATGGAACATTGAGAAGAGGGAATGGTGAAAGGCCTCTGTAGCTGCTCTGTTTTCCTCACTGTCTTACATAATTCGCTAAATGAAACAAAATAGAATTTCCGGGTGGAATAGCTGAGAATTCCTACAAGTCAGTGTCATCATAATGTATTTACTGGTAATGCCATCTCCTTGCATGATGAAAGTTGTTTGATTTTTCTTATACATAAAAATGATAGGCTGTCTGACTCTGGAAAGTTCTGACTGTATGTTAGGTAAATATATGCCATTACCTAATTTCCTCCTCCTACCTACCTCTGAATATAGTTTTTAAAAGCAAGGAAATTGCCTGAGCTAAAAAAAAAATCTTTTCTTCGGAGCCACAAGTGAGAATGATTCAATGGAATGGGAGCTTGGGAAGAGGCGAGAAAGGAGGGTTGGTGAGTAGAGGAAGAAGGGAAGTGTGGGAAGCCGAGGGAGAAATACCAGGAGGCGTGGGTGTGGGTGTTTCCCCTCATGTGTTTTACAGGCCAGTGGGGTCCCCTGGTTCCCAGAACACAGTTTCCTGGGGCCTCTTTACACTCAGTGTTTGTCTCTCTTTTTTTGCCTCCCAGGAGAATTGACTCCCTCCTTCCTGAACGCTCTGAGCATCCCTGTCTTAGCAAGAGTAATACTGGAAAGCTTTGTTTCTATGTATGTGTTTCCTGGACTATGATCATAAGCTCCTTAAGAGCAGGAATCATATTCTAATCAATATTTGCTCTCGTATTACCTAGTGCAGAGCTGGACCCTATCGCCATGCAGTAAACAAATGCTTGAAAATTAAATAAATGTCTTTATTTTTTATTTTATTATTTTTTAATTCTCACCTGAAGATATTTTTTCCATTGACTTTTAGAGAGAGTAGCTGGGAGGGAGGGGGGGAGGGGGGGGCAGAGAGAGAGAGAGAGAGAGAGAGAGAGAGAGAGAACATCGATGTGAGAGAGACGCATCCATTGGTTGCCTCCCGCATGTATGCCTTGACCATGTGCGCCTTGACCGGGGATCTAAACAGCAACCCTCCAGTTCTCAGACTGATGCTCTAACCACTGAGAAAAACCAGCCAGGGCTGAATAAATGTCTTTAAAAGAAAGAAATTATTGTCTTAGCTGTTTATGAAATTATAGGACATGATTGTTTTCTGATGATTTTTAAACATTCATTAATATTAGGATATTCTAGAAATTTTTGTTAAATGACTTGAAGATGCCCAGTAATCAGTACCTCTCTTTCTGGCCAGGTGCTGAAGTAGTAGACCTATAAGAATCAGGAGTTAGAGAACTAAAATGCACCTTTTTATTACTGATCAGCTGCATTCTTCTGCATTAGCTGAGGTAAGAAAGAGCCAGAGTTGCTAATGCCCTATCTCCTAGGTGCACCATGGGGTGGCCCATGCAAGGGAAGCTTGCATCAAGGACAGACATCCTTACCCAGGCTGTAGGGTGAAGGAGAAAGGAGCCAGCTCCTCCACTAGCTCCCCGCTCATCACCTCTGCCTATAGCACAGGGTCATTTTCTGTTGCCCACCAATAGGCAACTCCCTCTGCCTTGAAGGGAGAAGAGGGCTTGGGGCAAGAGGAGAGGAGTATTTAGGGGAAGAGAACCTTTTCCTTCTAATGTTTCTCCTGACCCATTGGGCTCACCTGTTCCTAAGCCCGCGATCCTCCCTTCTCTGAAGAGGAGGTCATGAGATGTCCTGTGACTCTGTGTCCACCTTCCTGAGCCTGTTCCTTCTCCCAGGAGCACCACACCCATTTCTTTGTTGACCCCCCTGAGACTGCTGGGGCACACTGTTGAGTTTGCCCCTAGAAAGTTCTGAGATGAATTAACAGAATTCATTAATAATCTGCTCCACAGCCACACTGTACCCAGGGTTAAAAGTTCATGTTCTTCTCTGTTTCCCATCCCAAATTCTTTTCAGGTATGATATCCAATGCAGCCTATCAGAGCATTTACAGTGGGATCAAATAACAGTTAAAATGCTCCAATAAAAACAGCCGTATCAGGACGCCACATCAGAGACATGCATAGGGTGGCAAATAAGAAGATGAGTTCTGGGAGGGGTTGGGAAATGGGACATATGCAACACTTTCAACAATAAAGATTAAAAATAAAAATTAAAAAGTAGGTGAGTTCTGAAACCAGGCCACCAGGCCATCTTGGCTCTGAGTGACCTTGGCCAAATTACCTAACCTGCTGTTTCTTAGTTTATCTATAAAATTAGGTAAAAATAACAGGACCTCATAGGATTGCTGTAGCTGTTGAATAAGTTGATACATGTAAAGCGCTTAGAACTAGTACCTGGCACAGAGCTAAAACACATTCATCATTTAACTTTAAAACAAATATAAATCCTCTAGGAGAATTTAAAAAATCAGGGAGTCAGTCCTTTGGTAAGACATAAAAGCTCAAGGCCATAGTCCCAATATCAAATTAGCTTGGCTTGTGAGTTAGAATTCAAAGAATTTGAAGTCCTCTCTAAATCTTATTTTTTATTTTTATTTTTTGTCTTTGCCAGAGAGAGTCTCCATGCCAGTGTGTAGCTGGAGAAACCTCAGCAGCTATAGCCTGGGCTCGCTCTTGCTAGAGTGTGGATGACTGCCTTGAGGTTTCAGAAGTTACAGTAGTCTAATGCTAAGTGTCTCTTGAGCCTCACTTGAGTCTAGAATCTTAATAAGATACAAGCATATCATATTATCAACCTAACATCCACCAATTTTGGAAAGCATGCCCCCAACCCCCACTCTCAAGGTACTAATTCTAAGCAAAAAATCGTTCCCAGTACGTCTGTTTGCCAGAGAGATGGAGGACAGACAGAGAGCATCAACTTGGTTTCAGCTTCAATTCATGCCAGTTGTTCTGAGTCCAGGATCTTGGCATTTGAACTTGATGGAGCCACTTGCTTGTCAAGAAGTTAATTTGAGCCCTAACTGGTTTGGCTCAGTGGATAGAGTGTCGGCCTGGGGACTGAAGGGTCCCAGGTTCGATTCCAGTCAAGGGCATGTAACTGGGTTGCAGGCACATCCCCAGTGGGAGGTGTGCAGGAGGCAGCTGATCGATGTTTCTCTCTCATCGATGTTTCCAAATCTCTCTCCCTCTCCCTTCCTCTCTGAAAAAAATTAATAGAATATATATATTTTTTAAAAAAAGTTAATTTGAGACCTTTGGGAGTTAGGGAGGAATCACCTGTGCACATTAGCTCCTTCTCAGGAAGCAGCATCTGAGCTGCTCTAGCCTCCTGAGTTAGAACTTGGGAGTGGCTGCAGGCTAGTCCCTAGGTGTGTCTTTCCCTCCTTTTGGCACAGAGCCCTTGTTTTACCCGCCTGCCCCCCGCCCCCCACTCGCCCCATGCTGATTGGTGTGCTGAATGGGGTTTCCCTCTGTTTAGGGATGGAGTCGCTGCAGAGGCTGTGCGCACAGATGTTGAGCCTCTTACTGTGGACTCATTGAAGCTCTGGAACCTACGACAGGGAAGGCTTTTCCTTCCTCGCCCCACTTATTTCAAGTGGAGCATTGCTCCCAGCAGGTTCCTGGAGGGGGCGCTGCTGTTGATAGGGAACTCAGGCCCTAGTGGGGGTGGACCTTGGCCGGGAGTCACTCCCTGTCTCCCCAGGTTGTTCGCGGCCCTTTCTCTAAAGTCGTGGGCTGCGCCTGGAGGATGTGCTGTTATCCCCTGTGCCCCTCTTCCTCTTAGGAAGGCTCAGTTGAGTTTTGAGCGTTTAACCAGCTTCTTTTGTTGGTCTCTTTCTTTCTCTTAACACTTGTAAGCTGCTGCTGTTTGCTGGAATTGATGCACCCATTTTTCTTCTCTTTCCTTTACTTTTTGACATATATGTATTTTCATTCCTCTCTAGATGTTTTCTTGTGAGTTCTCCCAAAGCAAGAAAGATAAAGTCAATAACCTTTGAGTCTGCTAAAAGTATCTGTTGTTTAAACAGATCTCCTCTTCCCTCATTGCATCGGTCTTGCATAAACCTCTCCCATTAGAGTGACCAACCCCTGAATCAGGCCTGGGACCCGTCTATCTAGTCCTGCCTGGTTCCTCTTTAATGGGTTTCTTCTGGGCTGTGCTTTCTCTTACTTATAGTCTAATCCCAGGAACATCAAACATATTCCCTTAGGGCACCAGCAGTAACTGTGCATTCATCTTGCCATGCTCTGAACTCTCTGCTCTGCTCCCCCTGGTCTCCCCTTCACAGCCTGCGAGATCGTACGTGGCCCCGGGTCTTGGCCTTGGAGGGTGCGGGTCCTCGGTCACCCTTCCCATGGGCTCTGTGCCTGGCGTTAGAAGTGTGTGCCTCCATAGTTCCTGGACCTGAATCCTAATTCCTCTTGGGGGAGCCATTTCAGTCTAATTGCTCCTTTCTCCATTTTCCTTTTATTTTCTTTTTCTGTAGCAAAATTGCCTGTCTTCCTTATTAGTATTTTTTTAAGCTCCCACAGCACAACGATACCTATTTCCTCATTTCAGTGAGACCCCAGGCTGTCTCACTTCTCTTTCTATGTCTGTGGAACCTGGCCGTCCAGGTCTCCTGTTGTCCAGCTCTGTCTGGTCATCCCCTAAAACGGCAGCTTTTCCTCCAAAGGGCAGCCCTCTCTTCCTCCTGCGGCATCAGCCTGCCTTCCTTTTTTTTTTGGTTTTTGTTCCTCTGGGCCCAGTAGGAAGACTCAAGTGTGTAAAGTGTGTTCCTCTAACCTTCTGGCACCTCCTTGATTTTCAGAATGCACCTGGTGGTTCCAAGGGCAGACCTTAGCATATCTCTTTAGTAAGAATACCCTTATTGGTTTTTTTTTTTTTTTTTATAACATTGGTCACCCTTATGTGGCTCTGCCACGGTGGGATGTTGAAAATCAAAAATGGTGGTCAGCATTGAGATGGTTCATAAATCTAGTGCCAGTGAATCGGGGAGGAACTTTTGAATCAGTGGACCAACCTCTTGAATTTGAGCTGCACCCTTTCACAGTTCTCTCAGCCGTGAAGGTGATGCATAAAAAGAGAACAAATCAGGAGCAGCCTGTCCACACTGCCGCCAGGAGGTGGACCCAGCTTTTCTCTGAGACCTGGATAGCAAAGCAGCAGGTGGTCTTCTGGAAGCTCTGTTTTGAAGAGAGTCCTGGTTGGGGCTATCTTTTTCTCCCCCCGCCGCCCCGCCCCCTCCCTTTTCCTTCTCCTTCCTCCCTTTTCTTTTTATTCTCTTTTCCTGTGGTAAAATATACATAACACAAATTTACTATTTTCACCATTTATAAGTGTATAGCTCAGTGGCATTCAGTACATTCACAGTGTTGTGCATCCATCTCCACCATCCATCTCTTGGACTTTTTCACCTTCCCAAACTGCAATTCTGTACCCATGAAACACTAACTCCCCATTCTTACCTCCTCTCAGCCCGAGCACCCCCCCTCCCCCCGACCATTATTCTTTTTTATGTCTCCATGAATCTGGCTCTTCTAAGTCTTCTCCTAGAAGTGGAATCACATAGTATTTGTCCTGTTGTGACTGGCTTATGTCACTGAGCATAATGTCTTCAAAGTTCATCCATGTTGTAGCATGTGTCTGAATTTCCTTCCCTTTTAAGACTGAATAATAGTCTGTTGTGTGTAGATACTGTGTGCTGTTTACTCATTCATCCATTGATGGATGTTGGGTTGCTTCCACCTTTTGACTGCTGTGTATAATGCTATGAATTGGGTGTACAAGTATCTGTCTGTGCTCCTCCTGTTACTTTGGTGTAGCTGTATGTTTAATTTTCTGAGGAACCGCCACACTGATTTCTACTGTGACATCTTCCTTTCGTAGCCGCATCCTTGCCATGGCCACGCCTACTTAGGTCAGAGCTGTGCCTTTGCTGCTCAAGCTCAAGCCATAGCAGCCTGCATCTTCACACCTGAGCTTTTGCTGAGCCTGGGCCCAGGTTCAAGGGCTGAGCCAGACCTTCAGGAGCCACTTGCCATTTGCTTAAGGCCCAGCAGCATCCAATTGGGTAAAAATAGCTGTTAGCCTTTGGACAGAACCACCGTGCGCGGCATGACCTACCAAGGTGAACATCCACATGGCTCTCCTGAAAGTGCCAGCCCAGGTTGAAGGAGTTCAAAGCCACCCAAGTGTAAAGATACAGGCCACTGCTACTTGGTCCCACCAAAAGTCTCAATATCCAAGTGTTAATTTGGTCTCTAAATTGCTCTTTGTCTTTCAGGGTTAGTGGCACATTCAGTGGCGTGGGTGGTGATGTGCTACAAGGACATTTCTCTCTCTGCTTGGGTTCTGAACCAACGGTGAAATAAGATGAAAAGAATCTGAAGTGTTTAGGAAAACAATCCCTTCTCTTCAAACCCACAGTGTGGGGAAGAGGAGCTTCCCCTCTGACACATTAAATGTGGGGAAAATGCTTCCCAGAAGCATTTAGATGACTTGTTGTGGAATTTCACCAACTTCATGCATTAATAATGAATGAACAAGTAAAAATCATAACACTCCCTCATGAGGGCCTGGTGCGTGCCCTGCGATGGGCGTATGTATCTCATTTAATGCTTTTCACACGGCGGTGAGTTCCTTAGTTCTGTGTTATGGAAGAGGAAGCTGAACCTGGGAAAAAGCGTAGAAATGTCACCAAGGTCTTGTGGCTGGGTTTCATCTTGAATTTATGGTGAATACAGTCATCTGGCCACACTGCCTTTTCTACAAAGATTTGGAGAAGCAAAAATGCTACACATATGCTTTAATCCTCTTTCCCTTAACGAAACAAAACAAAAAATGCATTCCCACCAGCCAGTACCTAGGTTTTTTACAAATGTTTTAGTGAGGGTGTCTGGCAACAGAGGTAAATTTCATTTAGGCAGTTAAATATCTGAGAACTAGAAGGGTTTGTAGTGGTAGGGGTGAGGGTTGAAACACAATTGCTGTTTAACATAAGGTTAAAGCAACAAACAGTGCTTACTGTTCGCTCAGCTGCCTGTTTGTTATGCAGGAAACACTAAATTAGGAGTTTGGTTACAGAGCCTGAGTGTTGTGTGGAAGGGACCCAAGAAAGTGTGCTTTCTATACAAAATCATTTGCTGTATGGAATGTGTTGTACCTGGCACTGTGTGTGTGGGCCACCGCCTGGGATGGCCCAGGCTTAAACTGTGTTCCTGTTGAGGCACACATTGGCATAAACGATTTACCTTTATAAAGACCTCTGAAATTCAGCCTTCAAAATTGAGGAAGTGGAGAAAGATGTGTGAGGAAAATAGGACCTAAGATTGGGACTTAATCTAAGTAATTCTTTTGTATTTCCCAAGTTATATTCCTTAATGAAAGGTTTTCCTGGATGGTCATTGCTGGGATCGTCATACGTTGTTCGTTCTGTCCGGATTAATATGTTATAGGCTCTTGTATACTTTTGTTAGGATATGGTTTACTCTTATTAATAAAAGTCATTTACATTGTCTATCTTTTTTTTTTTTTTCCTGTTTAATTGCACACAATCCCCCCAAATCACACTCGGGCCCTGACCCAGTCCACAAAGAGCAATTTCTTAGCAAATAAAGGAAGGTGATTTATTTTCTCTCTTAGATCCAGTTACCTAGACTCATATCCCTTCACCACAAAACCTAGGGAATACAAGCCACACAAAAGGAGCTTTCACATCGCTGTTTTCTTGTCCTTTGCATTATTTATTGGCATGGTTTTCTAATATGTGTTTCCATGCTGAAGAACTTCCAGGCTTTTACGTATCTAGGAGGAATCGACTTGGTCTATTCTGATTTACCTGGAAAAGACCCTGGCTTGTGCCCAAAGACCTGCTATTGTTTTCCATTTTCCCTCCAACTAACCGTAGGGCCCTTTGGTAAGCCATGTATCCCCATAGACGTAATGTGAAAACTACGAAGGAATTATTTTTTCTTTTAGCTATGAAATTTAGGAATTCATTTTTTCTTTTTCTTCTTCATGAGCTCTTTTTTTTTTCTTTTCCCAAAATAGTGTGGGAGGTTTCAACAGTAGAGAAATGGGTTTTGTGTTTCTTTTATAATCTGCTCAGCACACTCCTGGGTAAGGAGATGTCCTACTGTCACAACAAATGTGCTTGGTGGGGGTCCTTTCAGGGGAATTCTTATTCCCAGCATGTGTGGTGGCCCCAACTGGCTCATGCTTTGGTTGTAGTTTTCCTTTTAAAATCTAGATTGCAATAGAGTGTGTGTGTGTGTGTGTGTGTGTGTGTTAAAGGAAGACATGAACCTTTACATTTCTCTGAGAAAAGTTAGCATGCTTCAAGGGCAGTTTGGAGGTGCTGGAACTCCCCCTGGTGGGATGCTGAAATACGTTCTACAGCCAATGAAACAATATAGCGCTTTATGTTCGTTTTTGTTTCCTGCTAATAGAAGAATTTTATTTAGAATGGTAAGTTATAAAGTCATCCATCCAGAAATGTACCAAGGATGACAGAACATGAGGATTTAAATTACATCAAATTACTGTGAAAATAGGATTTTTAATCATGTTCAAAATTATAATTTTGAACTTCAGACATTATTTCAACATTTGAAGAAATATGTTAAGGAAGAGAATTGCCTTGCCAGGTTAAGATCTATGGTTAAATTGTTGTATGTTATAAAAACCCCACTTAATTATAACTGTACTAGAGGACGAAATTTGCAAGAGTAGGCCTTCCTTTCCCCGGCTGCCGGCACCGGCTTCCCTCTGGCACCTGGGACCTGGGCTTCCCTCTGTCTGCCAGCAGGCACCCAGGACCTGGGCTTCTCTCGCAGCCCAGGCTTCGTCTGGAAGGTCATCCAGAAGGACATCTGGTCTAATTAGCATATTACACTTTTATTATTATAGATATGTTGAGAGTGTGCTGATGTGTTTTGTTTTTTTTAACTCTTTAGGAAAGTTTTAGATCAGAAACACATGCCAAATATCAGGTTTGATACTTTGATTTTATAGCCAGTGTTTATTATTTTTAGTTTCTTTCCCTTTTGAAGCAAGCATGTAGCTGTGTGTCCACTTTTCTTCATTCACAGCTGTATATTGAGTGCCGATTAAGGGGTAGTCATTGTGGTAAACCCTTCAGGCAAGGTGCTTACAGTCTGCTGGGGAACATAGACCTTGAATTATCACGAGGAGTGTTAATGAAGGTCAGGTGGAAGGTGCTGTGGGTGTGAATATGGCACTTACCCCAGCTGAGGTGTCAGGGAAAAACCTCCCTGAGTGATGTTTAAGCTGGGACACGAAGAATGAATTGGCCTTAGCTATGTAGAGGGGAGGGTGGGTCGGAAATGTAGGTTCAAAGTGCAGGATCAGCAAAAATAGAGTTTGAAGGCAAAATAGAGCAGAAAGTCTACCCGTGAGGCTGGAGCACAAGCAAGGAGGCAAAGACTAGGCAGGTGCCTGCATTCTGTAGCTGCAGTAAAGGATTTGGGACTTGGGCCAAGCAGGAAGTCTTTGAAGGGTTTTAAGCAGATAAGTGGCTTGACCTGATTTGCATATTTATAATTCTCTCTCTCTCTCTCTCTCTTGCTCTCGCTCTTGCTCTCGCTCTCTCGCTCTCTCTTCCCTCTTTTTCATTGAATTTATTGGGCTGATGTTGGTTAATAAAATTCTATAGATTTCAGGTGTACAATTTTATAGTATATCATCTGTATATTGTAGTGTACTTACCACTGCAAGTCAAGTCTCCTTCCGTCATCATTTACCCTCCCTGTACCCTCTTATGTAAACTCACTGTTGATGCCATGTGGATAATGGAGTGGAGAGAGCAGAGGTAGACACAGGGACAGTAGGCGGAGGTTGGTGCAGCAGCCTACCTGCCTCTGCTCCTCCCTTCCTTTTTCCCTCCCACTAGGGCCAGGACTCCATAAACTTTTACAGTAAAGGCCTGGAGAGTAGTTATTTTTACCTCCTTCACAGTCCATAGACCTCTGTTGCAGGTACTCAACTCTGCCATTGTAACAGGACAGCAGCCATTCACAATTCACAAGGAATGAGCATGGCTGTGTTCCAATAAAACTTTATTTATAAACACAGGCAGCGGGCTGGATGTGGCCCATGGGTATAGTTGGCTGACCCCTGATCTTTAGGGTATTAGGAATGCAGAGAATTGAATGGCTTCAAGGGCTGCCAAGGAAGCACAATCAGTATAAGTTGGTTTGGGGTTAGTTTGAGGAGGGTAAATGAGAACGTGAAGTTTTCAGGTTTCTGGATTAAAATATGAAGCATGGTGCTAAGAGGAGGCCAATGCACAGCAAGGCCCGCTGCCTGGCCTGTGTGAGGGAGGTGTGTCCAGGCGGATGCCCTGCCATTGGTTGGACGTAGAGGTGTGCAGAGAGAGGTCTGAGCTGGAGAAACAAACTTCAACTTGTCTCTCCCTTAGGGAGAGAGTGAAGAGGACAAAAGACAGAATCCAAAATAATTCCAGCGTCTGATGGTCATAATGGGAAGAGCCAAAGATGAAAGGGAAAAGCCAGAAGGATAAATGGTTAATGGTATTAGGTGGGAGATCAGGATCCAGCAAAAAGAGAAGTTTCTATTGGATTTGGATATGGAGGTTTTTTGTAACTTTGGTGAAAGCAACTTCAGAGAAATGGTGGGCTTTTTGTTGTTGTTTATGTCTTTGATAGTGGGATTTGTTCCCAGAAAGACAAATTAAAAAATGTTTCTTCTTTAAGATTTTAGGTTCTGTTCACAGTGGTGTTTTCCTGTTTAAGTCTAGCAAATACCAACAATTGCTTCTTTAAAAGAGCTGTTGGTGAATGCTTGGTCCCATTTATAAGCTTGGTTAAACTCCTTAAATATTTTTACTGCATTCTAAAATGTAATCTATTTTATTTTTTCTGTACTTTAATTGACTGAATGACAAAGTAGTTACAAAATGGGTTTTTATAGAATGTACTTAGGTAATTCTTATAAATCTAACAAATTAAACATAATTAGGGTGATTCTACTTCGTACTAAATCTCCCTGAAGTAAATAGACACTTACCCACAGTTAAGTCAGCCAGGGATTCGGGGAATGCCTTCTTACCTTGTGGAGATTTTCTGGTGTTCTGACTGTGGCTGCCCAGCCCAGTGCCCTTCTGCAAAACTATACCAACACATCAAACTCAACAGAAGAGGAACTCTCCAAACCAGGCCCCTTAGATTCACATGCTGCACATTTTCTGTGCATTCACCGCCTGCAGCCACCTGCCCTCCCACCCAAAAGGCTGTATCCCTGGATGGGACTTTGCATTTCCCGTCTTCAAGATAAGTCAGTGGCATCTCATGTGCCTGTTAAGATCGTTGAACGTGATGAAAAATGTGTTCTTCCTTTTTTGTTGTTGTTAATACCCAAGGATACCTTTCTATTGATTTTTAGAGAGAGTGGTAGAGAGGGAGGGAAGGGAAGAGAGAGAGGGAGAGAAACATTGATATGAGAGAGACAGATCCACTGGATGTCTCCCGCACCCACCCCAACAGAGCTGGGGATCAAACCTTGACCAGGAATTGAACTCTCGACTCCTCATTGCATGGGCCAACTCTCCAGCCACTGAGCATAACTGGCTAGGGCAAAATTCTGCATTCTTTTGATATACTCTAGTCCCTTCTATTCATAACTCTCCCACATATTAAAAATATGACCTACGACAGTAATACAGTCATAGTAAGGGACTTTATCACCCTATTGTCATCAATGGATAGATCTTCCAGACAAGAAATCAACAAGAAAACAGCCGCCTTAAGTGACATATTGGACCAGATGGATTTAATTGATATTTTTACAGCATTTCACCCCAAAGCAGCAGAATATACATTTTTTCAAGTGCACATGGACCCAGCATTATTTATAAGAGCCAAGATATGGAAGTAACTTAACTGCCCATCAGTGGATGATTGGCTAAAGAAGATGTGGGCCATGGCCAGTGTAGCTCAGTTGGTTGAACATGCACCGAGAGGTCACTGATTCCATTCTCAGTCAGGGCACATGCCCAGGTTGTGGGCTCAATTATGGGCTCAAATAGGGATCATGCAGGAAGCAACCAATGTTTCCCTCTCATCAATGTTTCTCTCTCCCTCACCCTTTGTCTCTCAATAAAAACATTTAAAAAAAGAAGTAGTACATCTATACAATGGAATATTACTCAGCCATAAAAAAGAATGAACCAGCTACTATTATAATCGTTTGACTCAGTGGAGAGTGTTGGCCTGTGGACTGAAGGGTCCCAGGTTCAGTTCTGGTCAGGGGCACGTGCTGGGTTGTGGGCTTAATCCCCAGTAAGGGGCATGTAGGAGGCAGCCCATCAATTATTCTCTCTCATCATTGATGTTTCTATCTCTCTCTCCCTCTCCCTTCCTCTCTGAAATCAGTAAAAAAATATATTTAAAAAAAGAATGAAGTATTACCATTTGCAACAGCATGGATAGACCTAGAAGGTATTACGCTAAGTGAAATAAGGCAGACAGAAAAAGACAAATACTATGTGATTTCACTTATATGGGGAATCTAAAGTTCAAAATAAATGAACAAACAAAACAGAAACAGATTTATAGATACAGAAAACAATCTGATGATTGCCAGATGGGGAGGATTGGTAGAGGGGTTGGGTGAAGAAAAAGGTGAAGGGATTAAGAAGTGCAAATTGGTAGTTACACAATAGTCATGGGAATGTTGAGTACAACATACGAAATACTAGTATAGTCAGTAATATTGTAATAACTACTGTGGTGTCAGGTACACACTGGACTTATCAGATCACTTTTTACATTATATTCTGATAACTGTCTAACCACTGTGCTGTACACTTGAAACTAATATAAAATAATATTGAATGTCAACTGTAATGGAAAAATAAAGGAATGATAGCCAGTTGAATTTTGGACACCTCTTATGATTTGGTCATAGCTTTTAAGGTCATTCTAAGGAAGGCAGACAGAAGAACAGTTAATTGGCGATTGCTTGCTGAACCTATTTTAAAAGTAGACTCCTATGTGGAAAAAGAGTGTTAAAAAAGTATCAGCGATGCCAAACTACAGTGTTCCTGTGTATATCTAGAATATGTTTATCTGTTTATTGCCATAGTCAGAGTTTTCATGTTGCCCAAGGGGAGAGCTTATGACTTCCATTAGAACGTGAACTGGTTTATTGATGGTTATATTTCCAGTAAATAGAATAACACCCAGCAGTTAGCAGATACTCAAATGTTTGTCAATTGAGTAAATGTAGTTCCTGAATAAATGATAGAGTGTCTGCTATTCATGCTAGATTGAGCCTTTTGCTTTCTTTTACATTGTCCCCCCCCCCCCTTTTTTTTCTTTTAGGCAGAAACCACTAATACTAGCCTCTTGCAGGTGCAACTGGAATGCAGTTTACATAACAAAGTGTGTCAGCGATTAAAGGTAAAATGAAAAAATTAAATTTTTCCCTCCCTGCCTCTTTGCTTAGATATAAAAAATAAAACAGCACACTCTGTTCTCAAAAGTTCACATGCCCTTACCTTAAGTGCTTTTCCCCTTAAAATTTGAGATCACCAAGTTCAGATCACTCCCTAAGGTTTTCCATTTTTCCATCCCTCCAATCTCAGAGTTGTTATCTGGAATCCGATGATGTTTTACGGCTACAGATGAGCATAATTGTAACAATGGAAAACGCCTCGAAAGAATTTGAACAAAACACACAGGATTTGTTAGATCATCTTTCTATTATTTATGTAGCTACAGATAAATCTGAGACCTCAGGTAAGGTGGAATCGCTTCAGATTTTCATGGTAACATGTTATGATGAACCTGCATCATCATTCTGTAACATTTAATTATAGATCACATCATCACACTCGCAACACAAAGAGCTGCGGCTTTCGACATTATTAAGCGATTGTAATAGTAACTGGTTCTCAATCTGCAGCTGTGAGTTAACTTTTGGAGTAAATTAAGGGGCAAAAGCAAACTAGTCTATAAGTTTCCTTGGGAATCATTTTACTTGGCATTCTGGGCACAACAACTTAATAAAAATATTCACAAAGTGTTGGAAGTCTTGTGTCTCTTGTTGCAGTTTTACTGATTTGCAGAAGCTCAGTTGACCAAATCCTGCTGTTTTGTATTTTTTAAATAGTTGATGGGATACTGGTTGTTCCTTGATGCCTGACAAGTGAGAGTAGTAGGAATTTCAGTGTTCGTTCTATGAGTTTTATTTTTGAAAACAGCTCTACGAACCAGAAATAACCTACTTCATCAGTTTAAGTTTCTAGGAAATTTTATTGGAGACACATATTATGTAGGACTTGCTATCATCCATTGGTTGTCAAGACTGTTCTGGTACGTGTGTGTGTGTGTGTGTGTGTGTGTGTGTGTGTGTGTGTGTGTATGTGTGTACACCCACATACATACATATTCAGAAAAAGAAATGGCTCCAAAATATAGTTTGATATTGGCATTCTTATTGTTGTTCAAACAATGCTTGAGAATTGATTATAGGAATAATTCAGCAGGAGAGCTTTCCTGTCTCCATGTTGCAAGCTTTTGGTGATTCTCAGAACAGCCAGGTAGACATCAAAGTAGAGAAGACTTCTGCCCCATAGGGACCACCTCTGTTGGTGAGGCTTGAAAGGAAGGCTGTGGTTTGAGATCCCAGGTTTTATTTCTCCCAAGTCTGGTTGTCTAAATAAGGAAATGAGGGGCTGACTAATCACCAGGAAAGCACAGCCATATTGGAAGCTGTCCAGGCGGTTGGTTGTAGCCAGAGGAGCAGTGTCCTGACCCTAAACTCAGCGTTTATCTATCATTTAGAGAACCTGTGTTGGTAGGTTAATATTTTGTAAGGATCCTTTTTCTTGTGACTTAAAAGAATACTCTGCAGAAATAGCTCCAAGTTTCAATTGTAGTGTTGCAAAATGAGGTACTTTTTTTTTTTAGAGAGAAATGTATGATGTGTGAGAATGATATGGCTTTTTGTTTTAACCTCCTCACTCTGATTCTTTTGGACAGATGATTCGGCCGTAAATATGTATATATTACATTCAGGAAACAGCCTTATATGGATACAGGTAATTATAAATGCTTTATATCTAGTAAATGTTAAACTCACAAGTGTATTTCATTGTAGAACATGAGGAATTTTCAGGAACAGATACAGAAACACTTATCTCTACTCTCTGCTGCTTTCATTGCAACCCCTTTTCCCTGGCTTGAACCCCTATTTGGATGAAGGTTATCAGCACCCCATTCATACTGTTGTAGACACATGTGCTGCGCAGTTGCTGTCTGAATGCCAGTCTGAGCTCCTTAGTGATTTCACAGAGTTGATTCAAATTGGATGCACAGTGGCCTGGCCGAGAGTGCTAACTGGATTTTTTGCTGTTGTTACAGGATGTCCATCATTTCTCCCAGAGGGACGCTCTGTCTCTGCAGTTTGAACCGGTGCTCCTACCTTCCTCTACAACGAACTTTACAAAAATTGCCTCTTTTACTTGCAAAGGTACAGATTTAAAAAATATTGGAGACTGCCTTTTTATGTTTGTTATCGATGGCAGTTCTTTCTGTGGAAGGACTTACCACTGCAGAGTAGGCAGTGTTCTAAGAAAGAGAGTGGGCTTGCTCCGTACCGCAGCCTTCACCGTTCTGAGAGCAGGATGGAGAAGATGCTTGTCTGTGCCACTTCTGTTCTGCCACATGCAGAGGATTTTGAGTGTAAAGTGTAACTCAGTGGGGGATTTGAAAGACCAGAATGTAAATATGTTTGGAGATACTCCCTGCACAGAGAGAGAGAGAGAGAGAGAGAGAGATTGTGCTGCCTTAGTTTTGATGCCTGTGTAGAATGCAATGCAGAAGGTCTGATGAGCATGAACCCAATCTTATCTTTTGGTTCGTACTCACAGTTAAGAAGATTTCTGTAAAGAAATGCCAATAGCGCAGCCAGTGTGGCTCGGTGGTTGAGTGTCACCCATGCACCAGGAGGTTGCTGGTTTGATTTCCGATCAGGGTACATGCCCATGTTGTGGGCTCAATCCTCAGTGGGGGCCATTCAGCAGGCAGCCAATCAATGTTTCTCTCTCAGACATGTTTCTCCCTCTCCCTTCCTTTCTCTCTCTAAAAAAATAAAATAAATGAAAACATATATTTTTTTAAAAAGAAATGCAAATGGATTTTTAAACAGGAAAACATGTCACTTATATGGAAAGGAAAATGAATTTAAAGGGACAAGTGAGATATAATTTATTACTTAGATTGATAAAAATAAAAAAGATTGTTAACATCCTGTGTTGATAATGATTAGGGGGAAAAAACACCATTCATGTTTTTGATAAGAGTATAAATTGACACGGGTTGTTTTTGTTTGTTTTTTTTTTTTTTGAGGGAAAATTGGCAATCTATGAACATTTAAAATGCCCGTATGTATTCTTCAGTTCTTAATTCTACTTCTAGGAACTTATCTACAAATATGTTATATTCAAAGCTCTACCTACAGAATGTGCATTGTTTGTGACAACAGAACTAATATAAATGCCCATTGTTAGGAGTCTGGTTAAATTGTAGTTCACCCACGGAGTATACTCTGCGGCTATTGAAAAGCATACGTGGGCATGCAATGTAGACAGCATGTGGGCATGCAATGTAGACAGCATGTGTACATTTGGGTTTTTAAGGGTATCCATGCACTGGTATATGAAATAGAAAAACTGAAAGGATACTCACAAATCTGTTAGCAGCTGTTCCTCTAAGATAATTGGGAAGTCAGGAGGGAAAAGTAGATTTAATTTTCATATCTTTATTCGTGTTATAATTTTTTTATCATACATATAGCTTTAAAAACAACCACCTGAGTATTTGTATTAGAGTTAAGAATTCAATCCCAGTGATTTAATGAATAATATGACCCAGCTCAAGGGCAGCTTGTTGCTTGGATAAAGCAGCGGTGTTCTGAAACGCATCCCCACCTTCTCTGAGAGGCTCCATCTTATTGTTGAGGCTGTATTTCTGTCCTGCTCATGCCTCCACATGCTCCTCTCACCCCGCCCAGCTGGGCTTCAGTCGTCACCTCTGTCATCTCTGGCAGACCTGCGGGCTTTCCTCTTACTTTTGGTGAATGCAGATCTTTATAAAAAGAAAGCCACAATGCATTGACTCTTCCCCCCAAAGAAGTGAGAGGTTGGTTTATAAAAGTGGGGGGGGGGGTTACAGTGGGGTGGCAGATACCCTGTTTGAGATCAATGACAGCAAGCCAGTCAAGAAGATAAGGTTTGGGAAAGGATTTTCCCATTTATGTCTCATGCATGATTTTAATGGAGACAAAAACAGTGAAATAATTAGAAGGTTATAAATAACACACATACCTTGTTTTTGTTTAGGCGTAGTGATATGAAAGATATTATACTTTACACTCATTTCTTTATACCTCAAAACAGCTCCATCATGTGATAGTGGCATGAAAGAAGTCACGAAGAAAACAAAAAACACTCCAACACTAACAGCATGCCTCTCCTCTACGGTGGTCCCAGGGTAAGTTAACCCCACTTTCCCTGAAGTCGTATGGATTTTGTGTGTGAGTGTTTGTTCAGAAATGATTTAAAAAATATAACGAGGGCTAGTATGATTCCCTGGGCTGCATTCCTTGCATTCACACCGCTGACAACCAGAAACAGGGGTTGTTTGCAGAATGTGAAAGACGAAGGTGAACGATTCAGTTCACAAAATAGGCTTTGGGCCAGGCAGCCAGGTGTGGGAGGAGAAAGCCTCCTGCCGTGTTTCTCAGCTACACCCGCTCCTGGTTTTGCCTGGCAGCCTTTGTCCTTCAGATGCTCCATTTGTGGGAACGAAGGCTGAAGTGACCTGTGCGGTCGTTCCCAGTGCTAACATCCATTCTCTGATGTTTTATGATGCTACTCTTCTTGTGATTGCGCTCCTTCGAATGCCGGCAGTTGTCTTACTATCGGGGCTGAGAGCATGCACGTGCTGTGTTCACAGGTATTTTAGAATGGACTCTTCTGCAGCCCAGTTCCACCTGGAGATGCATGAGAACACATCGGGAGTTTGGACAATGTGGTACCTCAACCATTTTGACCGCAATGTCGTAATAAACGATGTGCTAGTCTCCAAGGAGGCCAAGCACTTTTTGAAGGTACACATGGTATTTTCATCCAGGTTTTAGTCTATTTTTTATTTCAAGCTTTGTTTATGGTCAGATACTATGAAATGAATATTTATAAAAGTTAATACTTACTTACCAATTTTAAAGCAAGTATTTTTCTTTGAACATTTTCAGAATTTCTTTTAAGATTGATCTCTCTCTTTTTTAAACTATTGTTCAAGTAACTCAAAGGGATCAGGATATATCCTTTAGAGATATTTGCTCTTACCATTATTAAAACATTTTATTATATATGATTTATACTAAAAAGATATTACTTAGTAAAAATAAGCCCAGTTCATGATAAAAGAGTAGATTTTTGCAAAATGCCAGCTATGAAAATTATATGATTTCGTTTGTGGAATTTACAAACAGTTGCATTTTAAACATTATTTGAAGCCTATCACTTATATACAAATAGTTCAATTTTTGATCTGGAAATAATTGAGTAAAATTATATTTCTCAAAGTATAGAACTTTAGTGTCATACTTTATAATGATTTTAATCATCATTAGTGTTAGGAAAGTAATTTCTCTTGCTTCTTTTTTTTGTCTTTAGATTCTGAATTTCACTGGCCCTTTATTTCTACCTCCAGGCTGTTGGAATATATTTTCTTTGAAAGTTGCTGTTAGAAACATTGCCATAAATCTATTCACCAATGTATTTTTGACTACAAACATAGGTGCTATGTTTGCAATACCTCTACAGATTTACTCTGCACCGACCAAGGTATTGTTCATGAAACTGTATATGTATTATAATTTTTATTTCTATTAAGTTGTAGTGCTTGGTTTTATTGACTAAGTTAAGCTCATATTCTTTAAGACTCTCTAAGGATATTACCAGACCAATCATAGATGGTGAATTTTTTAGATGTAGAAATCTTTATTTGGAAAGAGTTACAATTTTTCATAAATTTGAGGTGCTTGAGTGAAATAAGACATCACAAGTAGATTGATTTCATTTTCATTTATTTCCAAAATTTGTAGAGCAAGGAATGTGTGCTTGCTATAGAAAACACAGTTGAGCTCTGAGCACATACTTGCAATGAATTGAGATAAATAAGATGGTTAAATGCTTTATTTGGACCTTGGTAAGTGACTCTCAGCCGCTCATAATCCTTGAATATCTTTAATGGAACAAATCTGAAGCCTGAAAGGGCTTGCAAGGAAGAAAATGCTTTCTAAAATCTGGGGAAATGGTATTTAATTTAGATCTTATCTTAAACATGTCTCATTTTTTTCCTTAATATTTCTTTCCTTTCATTTAGTTACTGTTATTGCTTCTTTTTGATCCAAGCTATTCTGTACAACGCTGGGTTCTAATTTTTATGAGACATTCATGCAACCATCTTTATGATTTTTCTCACTTATTAGCATTGGTGTTTTATAGATAGAAATGCCTCATGTTCAGCTGTGAGCCTAACAGTAGGCCTTCTGAAAACTAAACAAAACATAAAGTTAATTCCAATCGTCCATATTTTGAGCAGGGAAGATTTCTTAGAAATTCTTTTTTTTAATCAAGAGATGTTTATAAGGAGAGGACTGTGGGAGGGAGCAGGCAGGTGTCAGGTATGGGTGGGAGTAGCAAGTGTAAGCTTTCGTGACACTAATTTGAATGTCCTGAGTAACTTAGGAGTTACCTTTTTTTTTTTTTTTACTGTTTCTCAGAGGATTCTAGTTCAGTTTTCAAAAAACCTGCTAAGAATGTCCTGACACTAATTTCATCTTCAATTCAGAAGGCAGCTTGGTGTCTTTTGGGTCCAGTGGTTGTCACTATGATTACCGAACAGAATCCCCTGTCATGATCCTCCCTGTGAGAGGCAGTGCAGAACTCTCATTCAAGGGTTGAAGGGAGCCAAGAAAGCACTTTTTAGTGGTTTAGCTTCTGATTAAATGGAAGTTCACTGAGGTAGAGGCCAATATCTGCTTTGCATTTGAGTGCTTTAGGATTTTTATGTGTAGTGCTGTGTTTTAAGTTATTCATATATTACTTTTCAATCTAGGAAGGGAGTCTGGGTTTTGAAGTGATAGCACATTGTGGCATGCATTATTTCATGGGAAAATCAAAAGCAGGTAAGTATTTTGCCCCGAGGCTTTCTGTAGAACTCTAGTTGGGGGTTGGGTGGGAAGTAGGGAGGAAAATTAGCATTGGTAGATGGGGTAATTAGTCCTGTGAATGGAATTGCATCATATTCTATTCTTAAAGAGCATGATCCCTAACAGAATGGCATGGCATTGTTAGGAATCCTCCAGAAACATCCTGAGGTCCTTGTGGGTTTTTCCGACACATTATTTGATCATCCTAGCAACCTTGCTATCAGGAAAAAAGGGGAAGATTCCGAACTCCAGTTCTTTTAAACAAAGTGTTGACTAGAAGTTATTAAAAATAATTTGGACTTGCCTTTGAAGACTTTAGCTACAAGAGCACAAACATCTTATGGTGGTGCTAGTCGTTGTGTGAGACTGAAGGCCATAGGGTTGATGTAGAAGCTGTTCCTAGTTTTGTTCCTGCCTTTTTATTTAGTAAAATGTCCAATCTATGGAGAGGATTACAGTCCAGAGGTTTCTTTGGGGAGATCCTCACTTGTTCACTCTGATACGCTCTTTAGCACAGATAAGAGAGAACAAATAAATAGAGAGGGCAAGCTGAATAAGTGACCAGTTTATAAATATAAATATACACCTTTCTCTAGGCTGAGCCCCTGGTCTCTGTCCTCTTTTGAGGATTTGTTCATCAGCATTCTACATACTAGTAACCCGAAAGACTTCAGTGATCACTGGCATTTACACAGATACATTTAGCCTTTTAGATTTAAAGCTATTAAAAATGTTCCGTGTGTAATTTCAGCTTGTTTCAGGCTGTGTTCATGAGCCATGTGTCTTTTCTGTTACTGCCTTTACATAATTCAATTTAGTTTTGTTTTATACATGTTTGTTTGATTTGATATATTATCATTTGCCATTGAATCAGAGGGACTTGCAATAAAGCAGTCAGAGGAAAGAGAGCATACATTGACTCGACACTCCTGTCAGTTTGAGAAGTTTGACAATAGCCTTGGCAGTATTTACTAGTTGCATTGTGTTTTCTGTAAATGTAAACATTACATCTGATCTCACTTGTAGAAAATCCTCTTTGGGAAGGGAGCCTTTCTCTGGATCAGTCTACCTGGGATGTGGATTTTGAACTGGCAAATAAATTGTATGAAAGATGGAAGAAATTTAAAAACAGTGACGTCTGCAAGTAGGTCTTCCCCTTTCTTCATTTCTTTCACTCAGCATAAAGGAGATGCAATTACATGCTACTTTGTTGAGCTTTCAGCACTGAATTTTTAGTAATTGGTATTTCTCTCTAGCTTTTTATTTTCACAAATTTCAAAGCTCAGGAAAGTTGAAAGAATAGTGCAGTGAATACTCAAGTACAGTATTGCATTTAGAGTCAACAGTGGTTCACATTTTATCGTTACTTTATTTCTCTCCCTACATCTGTATCTGTATTTATGCACACACAAACATGTACACCTTTTTAAGCTGTAGATATAATGATACTTCAACCCTCAATACTTTATTAGGAAATACATTCTTTCCTAAGGTGAATATTCTGGTACATACTACTACACTGCCACTACATATCCAACAAACTTAACATTGATCCAATTATACCATCTAATATTCAGTCTCTATTCAGATTTCCCTGGTTCACCCACAAATACCTGTTATAGCTGTCTTTTTCTTTTTCCTTTTTCGAAGTCCAGGATCTATATCATGCATTGCATGGGGTTGCCTGTTTCCTTAATTTTCTTTGGAATAGTGTCTCCATCTTGCTTCATCTTTCATAATGTTCACATTTTAAGAGTCCTTGCAAGTTGTCTTATAGAATGTTCAGAACTTTGGATTTTTTTTATTGCTTTCTCAAGTTTACATTCATGTTAGGCATTTTTGGGAAGAGTGCTAAAGACTTGACTGGTCTTGTGTCCTTATCATTTCGTCACCTCAAGAGAGGGACATCAGTCAGTTTATCCCATTACTGACATTGCTAAGTTGAATCATTTGACTCTCTCCTTTGTAGGTGTGGCAGATCTTTCTCCATTGTTGATATGTATTTCCTTTTGCAATTAATAAATACATGTATGATAATTTGAGATCATATAAATTTACTGTACCGTAAGAATGTTTCACTCATGCTTTTAGCATTCATTGATAATCCTTGTCCTGGTCTGTTATTAGTTGATGGTTACAAAATGGTGATGTTTCTAAATATCTTCTTCATTTTTATATTCTTATTGAGCATCACTATGGACTCTTTGATCATTATTATTATTATTATTTAATATGTATATATTTTATTGATTTCAGAGGGGGTGGGAGAGAGAGATAGAAACATCAATGATGAGAGAGAATCATTGATTGGTTGCCTCCTGCACACCCCCTACTGGGGATCAAGCATGCAACGCAGGCATGTGCCCTGTCTTGGAATTGAACCTTGACCTCTGGTTCATAGGTCCACACTCAACCACTCAGCCATGCCGGCCAGGCATCATTATTATTTTTGATGCGAATTTTTCCCAGATTTGGCTGATGGGAACCCCTTCAGGCTAGTTTGTGGGTTTCTTTGACATGTCTTCATCATTTTTTAAAAAAATCCTCACCTGAGGATATACTTACTGATTTTAGAGAGAGGAGAAGAGGGGTAGGGGAAGCAGAGAGTGAGAAAGAAACATTGATGTGAAGGGGAACATCGATTGGTTACCTTCTGTGCATGCCCCCACTGGGGATTGAACCAGGTCTGTGCCCTGACCCAGAATTGAACCTGCACCCTTTTGGTGTACAGGATGGTGCTCCAACCAACTGAGCCACACTGGCCAGAGATCCCCTTTATTTTTTAACCTTCCTTGCTTTCTTGTAACACAGGCTGTTCCAGAATCATCTTGTATTTACTCTTCCCCAGACCCAGAATAAGCCATTTTTTCCCAAGACCCCTTGCTTGTTCCTTCCAGTAGGAGTGATATAGTTAATGATTTCCTCTTTTTTGTGTGTCAGAATTGTTTTTTATAATATTGCCTTTCTTTATGAATTACACAGGAGGAATGTTTTAGGAATGACTCGGTTTGCCCCCTTGAAGAAATCCAAGGAATCGGAACCCTTTGTTTTCTTTCTGCCTCGTTTGGTTACAGAGCCGGGCCTCGTGTTGAACTTCAGCGCAACTGCCCTTAGGAACAGCGTGGTGAGGAGCCTGTGTCTTCTAACCTCTTCGTCACTGACACCCCATCTCTTGGGTTTTTAAGTTACACGAGTCTTTCCACCTTGAGAACATTGTTTCAGAAACAAAATTAACTTAAATTCACTTTAAATGACACACATATGCTTAGTCTGGAGGTATCAGAAGAACAAAAGAAGGAATAAAAATCTAAGCAGGCTGAAAGTGCATAGAACAAATACATTTGATGAAGTTTGTGTCCAATTAAAAAATCTTTTCAGTGGAGAAAGTCTTCAACTGCAAAAAACCAGAAAATTGAGACTAACACTAGCTGAAATAGGTGTCAGTGCGTTTCGTAACGAGCTCCCGGGAGAGGGAGTCCAGAGCTGGTGAAGCGGCCCTGTGCGGCCACAGCAGCGTGGGCTCATTCTGCTGCCCACTCTCCTTCCTGTGTGTGGACTTCCTTCCTGGGTGTGTGTCTCATTGACAAGGGGGACACGGGCAAAGGGAGCGAAGTGATACCAGCAGGCTTGCACTCCATCTCACAATGTGTCTCATTGCCAAAGACATATCTCACATATGATCTGAGAGATGACTTAGACTTCCATCAGACACTCATTGGGCTCCTTAGGGATGACATTCTAAGACTACTTTAAAATTTTTTTTAATTTGAAATAATTTTAACATAGAGAACAATTTCAAGAGTAAATCCAAGAACGTCCAGTTGCCCTTCACAAAGACTCAATCCATATTTAATGTTTGCCACACCTACTTTGTCATTGCCCTTCTCTGCCCACCCACTCATATGTTTTTTTTATGAGCCATTTGAGTGTCACACATTATGCCCCTTCCCTCTGATTACGTCAGTGTAAAGTTCCTAAGAGCAGGTGCATTTTATATACCTGAGTATACTTATCAAAATTAGCAAGTGTAACATTAATCCTAATAATGTTATCTAATGTTCAGTCTATATTCAAAAATTTCTAATCATCCCACCGACATACTTTATAGCAATTTTTCCCCCTTGGTTCAGGATCCAATTCAGGATCTTGCATTGCATGGTCAAGTGTTTCTCGTCTCCTTTAGCCTTCCTCAGCCTTTCTTTGTCTTTCATGGCGTAGGCATTTTTGAAGTGTGCGGGTCATTTATCTCCTAGAATGTCCCTCAATCTGATCTGTGTGGTGGCTCCTCGTGACTACATTCAGGTCATGCAGCTCTTCGCAGGAATATTACAGGAGTGATGCTGGGTTCTCCCCGGGGACTGATTTTCCTTTCCCGTGTCCAGGTGAAGTACTTCGTGGTGCAGAATCCTTCCTCTCTGCCAGTGTCCTTGCAGCTGCTGCCTCTCTCCTTGTATCCTAAGCCCGAGGCTGCCGTGCGTCTGCTCCACAAATGGTAAGCACCAGCCAGTAAAACTCTCTGATGGGTGGTTTGGGAAACATCGTTCAGACTCGGAATTATTTCAAGTTTTTCCTGCTTTTCACCTGGACTCTACATGTGGGTGCATGCAGTATTAACCCATGCACCTTGGGCACCCAGCCCCTTGGTGCATATAACCTGTTGGCAATTACCAGTTCTGTCTGTTAAATAGCATTTTCAGGGTTACTACGTCAAGTCCATTTCCCTGCAGACTATACTTTTCCTGGTTAGAGAACCTTTGCAATCATGAATTTTTCACAAACACTCCTAGAATCTGGCTCACCATCATCTCTAGGCTCACATAAGACATAAGTTTAGTGTTTTGGTATATTTTAATCTAGTGCTGTTAAACAGGATACGATGAGGATACTGTTAGTTCACATTGTATCTTATTTTCGCACAATCACAGTTTTGCTTAGAGTGTTTCTTCCTTTGGGCTCAGTGGGACCTACCTTGGTCCTAGGGTTTTCAACTTCAGCACTATTGACATTTTGGAACCGATGATTCTCTGCCGGCGGCAGGTGGAGGGCTGTTCTGTGTTTGAAAGCTGTTTAGCAGCATCTCTGACTTCTACCCAATAGATGCCAGTCGGACCTCCCCAGCTGTGACACCAAAAATATTTCTAGACATTGCCAAATGTCCACTGGACATTAAACCAAGAGATGAAATGACCCTTGGTTCAGAGTCCCTTCCATAGTTAAGAACCATTCAGAGCAAAAAAAAAAAATTGTTTCACAGCTTGAGCTTTTGTCACCATATTCCTCTTTACATTCCCATCCGCGCTGCCCACATCATTAAGCACTTACCATGTGCCAGGCATGGTGCGGGGGCTGGGACGGAGTAATTTATGTGCAAGTACATGTGCTCACAAATATAAAATACACACACACATTTTATTTTTTATTGGCGACTTAAATGCTATTTTAAACTTTTTGCTTTCTTTATAGGTTTGGCGCCGACATGCAGACGATTAATTTCACAACTGGCGAATTCCAGCTCACCAAAGCTTGCCCTTCCTGGGTAGGGTGTCATCTGCTTGCCAACTAGACACATAGCACAAGGGCCTCACTGATTCATGTTTCAAGTGTCTTTCTGTAATATATGTGGCTCTCTTATTTTTATATCCTCGGCCAGTGGTCGGCAAACTGCAGCTCGCGAGCCACATGGGGCTCTTTGGCCCCTTGAGTGTGGCTCTTCCACAAAATACCACAGCCTGGGGGAGTCTATTTTGAAGAAGTGGTGTTAGAAGAAGTTTCATTTTAAAAAATTTGGCTCTCAAAAGAAATTTCAATCGTTGTACTGTTGATATTTGGCTCTGTTGACTAATGAGTTTGCCAACCACTGTTCTAGGCATTTGATATATGTAGCAGATTTTTCCAATTAATGAATACAACAGGAACCCGGGGTTCCTGTTAGCCTGTAAATCATTTTAATTTGATGATTTTGATTCATGTGAGTGAAGAAATAGCGATTGAAATCAGGCCTATGTAGAAGACCATAAAATTTGAGACCCCAGAATTATAATTCTCGTAAGATTCCTTGGCGCCATCAAATTCTTTTTAGGGCAAGAGGAGATAAAAACAAAGACATCAAAAAAGGATCTTCTCTTGCTGAACTGGCTTCATGTGTTTAGCAAGTCACTCAATTTCTGCGACAGTCACTTCATCTGTGAGGAAGGCTGACTCTGGAATTCCCAAGCCTGGGCGCTCAGGAGGTCTCACGTCAATGCCTCAGAGCAGGAAGAAACATGTCATGGGGCGAGGATGTTGTTTGACGGGGATTTGGCAGCCTTGCTCCCTAGTTTTCACTCCGTGGCTCTATGTATAGCACTATTTTCCTTACAGGCATTCTGTGTGTGTGGATCCACGCAAAAGTGGAGCCCCTGTTAAAAACACACGCATACACATGTAAACGCATGTAGGTATACAACTACAGGTGTCCCCAAAAATGTATACACACTTTGAATAATTAGAAAGGCAGTATTTATTGAAATACGTTTCGTTTTCAAAATTGAGCTATCAACTGTTAAAAGTGTTATACATTTTTTGGGGACACCCTGTGTATTTCTAATACATACACGTTTTTAACTGGCTTGGGCATTTTCTTCTTTCTCCTCACTTAACTCTCCAAAGGTACACTGTTAGCTCTAGATTAACTTGAATAACCGAAAGAGGGAGACCACAGAGAACCTCCAACTAAGTTAAAGTTAAACCAATCAAAGTGCGTTTTAAGTAGATTTTGAATGGAGACTTATTTACCCCAGGAAGCACCCTAACAACAGATGCTCCTTTCTCTCTGTTAGTGCTCTAGGCAGCGTGGTCTTGTTTTTGTTAGTGAGTCTGTCCCGTTCTATCCCAAGCAGTCTCCCGGGGATGTTCGAGGTAAATTAGTCCAAATACCAAGAGATAGTTTGCCCCACTGGACTTAAATCATACGTAATTTGAAATTCCAGAAATAATGCCAATCCTTTTACATAGAAATATTCTATTCTGATTGGTATAACTCCTTGGAAAAAGTTTTTTAATCTCTCATTGAAGATCCCTCCGTCCCCCAAATAGACACCTTTTGTGATAAAGGGAATTTATTACATTGACAAAAAGAATAGTCAGTGTCTATGCCTTTGAGACACTTAAAATTTTAACTTAAAATTTTTATTAGAACTCTTTGACATGTAAAGAAAGGGGCCTGTATTTTAATTGTGTGGGTTTGCTTTTAGAGATGTAATTGCTTTGGTTAAGACCATGTGGACTTGGACACACAAAGTTCTGAATCCAGATTCTTCCATGTTCTTGCTGTGTGATCCTGGCAAATGATCCTGGCTCTCTGAGCCTCATCGCTCTCATTCGTAATATAAATGTTTAAAAAATCAGTAAGGTTTATGGAATGCTCAGCATTTTATATAGCTTATTACATTCCACCATCTGGCATATATAAGTAACATTTAATAAATGGTGCTGTTATTATTATACTTTAATACTAAACATCAGCTTAAAAAATATTTTTTTAATTGATTTTCAGAAGGAGGAAGGGAGAGGAAAAGAGAGAGAAAAACATCAATGATGAGAGAGAATCATTGATTGCATGCCCCCTACTGGGGGTCAAGCCCACAACCTCCTGTGTGCGCCCTGACCAGGATCAAAATGGTGATCTCCTGCTTCATGGGTTGATGCTCAACCACTGAACCGCTCTGGCTGGGCACATCAGCAGCTTATTCAATATTCTTATTGTATATATAAAGCAGGGTTTCTCCCTTCATGGAGCTTATAATTCGAATGAAAATGAGTCAAATACCATCAATATTTCTTCTTTCAGATAACATGGGAAATGTTAGCAACAATGGAAGGATAAGACAAATTTTAAAATTAGAAACATAAAAAGGAGAAATATTTCTATGCAGATTATGTGATTCTAGCTCTTAGAAATCAATCGATTATTTTTAGTGAGGAGTTAAAAAGATGTGGAAAGAGGGAAAAGGATAAAGAACTAAATCTTGAATGTTAAATTTAGACCACAAGGTTTATTCAGAAAAAGATACAAATCTTAGAATAAAGGAGGATGTGAATAAACGAAGGTCTTCAGAGTGGAGAGACCAAATATAATAAAGATGGTCTCTATACAAACTCAAATTCAGTATTAAAGAGAATTTGGGGTTAGGCAGCAGTGGGGGATGGTTTGCTCAGATCCTTATAGTTTTCAAGTAGAGGCTGTTGGGTCTGTTTTCTAAGTGATGTTTTCCACTCAACCCATCTTTACATTGAAGGCTTCTAGCCCCCACTCCTATCTAAGCCAGGAACCAAGTCCCCTTTCCAGCATCCGTGTGGGTTGTCCTGCAGCCACTGTCAGTACTTCTCACCTGTGGCTTGGGAACTGTTTATTGGTGTGAACTCTCAGGATAAACAAGTTTGACAGGTTGATTAGGGTGGTCACATCTGGGAATTAAAAGGAAAGCAATCATGTTTATGCTGTAAAATGCACATAATGAAGACAGAAGCTTGCTTTACAGGAATTGTTGAATTGCACTTATTAAATTCGCAGGGTATGCATTCTGAGGGATCCAGGTTTGGCAGCCTCCACTTCCACTTGCAGCCTTTGGCAACGAAAAGGGTCGGTGTCGTTTTCACGCCAGCTGACTATGGAAAAGTTACCTCACTCATTCTAATTCGGTAGGTGTGGCCCCCTCGTCCTGGAGAGTTTCTTTCTCATCGGCTCGTCTGTCTGAATTTTTTGTCTCAGGAATATGTGATCTCTTTCGCTAAGCGCTAACATCTACGGCTTAGTCGGGCCTTCGGTGGCAAGGCTGTGTTGCATGGTAGCAAGAGGCAGTATCTGAGAAGAGAGGCGACCTGAGGCTCCACATTTAATCCCTGCTTTAATTTCCTCCCTGTACAGTAGGGAGTGTGGGCCCATACATCCACGAGGGGAAGTACATTTCACTCAGCGTCTCATCTACTTCTGTCACAGAGGGCAGAACACACAAATACATACAAGTGCATACACACAGCACACATACAGGCATTTACTTCCCTGTCTTAGCTCAGAAAAATAATTAAAACACTGTTGTATACTTTTCATTCCACGGTGTTTGGATGTACATCCCTCTCATTTCTGTCTGTCTTGCTTCTGGAATTCTCTGTAACCCCAAAGGACAAGTGCTTATTTGAGCTCATTGGCTCTTTCTACATTTTCCCCTTCCTTTTAAACAAGTGTTATATTGTTAGCTGATTTAAGCAGCTAAATGTTTTCACTCTAAATTATTTTTCATCTTTAAGCAGTCTTTATTGATAGTCTTCTTTCAAAAATTTATAGTAAATGCAAATCTAGACTTCTCTTCATTGGCAAGAAGTCTAGCACAAATTTAATTTTTAATAAATGACATTTTAGTTATTTTTTAAAGCTTTTCTAGTGTCAGATCAGCTGAAAACAACTTTCTTATTCTGGAATCTATTTAGTATATTGTATATTGTATGAATTTGTTCTTCTGCAAGTGAATGCTACTAAACAGAAAATGGACTAAAAGTTCTTTTAAGCATTTTAACTAAGGCTCCTCATGCTTTGATGATGGTGTATTTGATTTTAAACCCATTTTCTTTTGAAGAATTAAGATTGTAGGAAGTATAGATATAAATTTCACCTCATGCCAGATTAAACTATCCCAGACTCCAAAAGAAAACCTACATTTTTTTGTTAGTAGTTAATTTATTTTTGGTGGTTTCTGTTTTGATACACAATATTTTTCTGTAAACAATACCAATCACCTAATATCAGTTAGAAGTTTTTAAATGGCAAGTAAAGTCCTAACTGGTTTGGCTCAGTGGATAGAATGTCAGTCTGCGGACTGAAGGGTCACAGGTTCGATTCTGGTCAAGGGCATGTACCTTGGTTGTGGTCACATTCCCAGTAGAGGGTGTGCAGGAGGCAGCTGATCGATGTTTCTAACTCTCTATCCTTCTCCCTTCCTCTCTGTAAAAATCAATAAAATATATTTTTTAAAAAAAAATGGCAAGTAAACGTTTTGAATCACTTAATAAAGACGTAACGATAACTGTATTTTGCATAATGAGAAATGAATTCTTTCTCTGCTTCTATAGTGTTTATATTAATGATGACTGGCTTTCGGCCAGTCTGCATCATTTAACCATCATTTCCACTTCACTTTTTCATTCTAGGAATCATGATTTCATTTAATGAAAAAGCAAAAGCTAGTCTGAATTACTGTTTAACTAGTAAGAACTTGAGTAGATATATGTTATTTGTGGGATGATATTTTAAATCTTTGGTTCAGAATAAACAGTAGAGTTTTACTTGGAGAATTATTCCTAAGGCAGAATTTCTCATTGTAACAAATACTGTGACAACGCTTTCATTCACTATGTGAATGATTGTTATGAATTTGTCTGTGTGTGTTACTGTTTCTCTGTGGCCTCCTCATTTACTTTGTTGTTTGTTTGTTTTGTCTTGGAGGTCGGATCACCACCCTGGTGGCTGGTTATTAGAAATACCTGGGTTTACGTTCTTGGCCGAGATTGAAGAGGGATCATGATCATTCACTCCTCCTTGTTGTATTCTACTTGTTCTGTGCTAGTCAGGAGAGGCTACACTGTTTAAATGGATTTTCTTTTTCAAAACAGGAAACATGTTTTGCTAACGGGGAACATTTAAGCACAGGTGACTCTGTTGTAATGCCGTTTATTTGTATCTCCTTTCCCTTAAAGGAATAACTTGACTGTTATCGACATGATTGCCGTGGAAGGATTTGGAGCGCGAGAGTTGCTGAAAGTGGGCGGAAGACTGCCTGGCCCGGGAGGCTCGCTCCGATTTAAGGTGCCCGAGTCCACGCTGATGGACTGCCGGCGACGTGAGTCCCCCTGCGAGCACTCTGACAGAGGGGGGCCTGGGTGCGAAAGCCAGGGGCGAAAGGATTATCTTGGAAGCTTCTTTTAAAATGTCTACAGAAAATTCATTGTATCGATGCAAATAATTAAATAAGGCAAACATCTGAGCCTAAAGGACTGATATCACTCAATTAGAATAATAGTCAACTTAAATGTAATAGACAGAGAGGTGAAAAGTACAGCATAGTGTCTGTATTACTAGCATAGTGTCTTATGTTTAAGATAAATAGTATGAATCTGTTAATTTGGTAACCAGCTACCTAATCTAGAAACTCACAAATGGTGGAGAGAAGACTAAAGGCATGCGACCCAAAGGAACTTTTGCAGTAACAGAAATGTTCTGTGTCGGTGCCATCTAGTACAGTAGCCACTCCCACGTGTGGCCGATGAATACTTAAAATAGAGCTGGTGTGATTAAGAAAATCAAGTTTAAATGTTTTTAATTTACTTTAAGTAGCTCTATGTGTCTACTGGCTACTGTACTGAACAAGGAGACTTACAAATTTACTTTAAACATTCCAGTAAAAATTTCTAAATTATGCATGTATTTAAATTAAATGCTTTTAAGCTACTTTTATTAGTTTCAAGAACTTTCTGAGGAACTAAAACAAAAAATCAAATGAGATGTAAAGTGTTTCTGGTAAATTCTTGTTTTCCTGTTATCATTTTTAATTTCAGGAACACATTGAAAGCATTTTAGTGTAGCAATATGTTTTCTATGGAGAAAGCTAGTTAGTATAAGTGTTGGATAATTTGTAGCAATGGTTTAATGCCTCATTGGAATTTTTTTTATATAGAAAGCTATGCTGAAAGAACCCTGACTTTGAAAAGATTTATTAGCCACTTTGCATAAAAAATTTTTCATGCATTTATTTACTCATTCATTCATTCATTCATTTTGAGCTGACCTTGAGAGATAGAATTAAAGAGTAATATAAAACCTATAGAACCAGATAAAATATTAGATTGTGGGTTATAAATTTATAGGATTTTTAAAAAATATGTTTTTATTGATTTTTAGAGAAAGAGGGAGGGAGGGAGAGAGAAACATCTATTGGTTGCTTCCGAATGCACCCCAGGGAGCATGCAACCTGGATATATGCCCAGACCAGGAATCGAACCAGCGACCTTTTGGTGCACAAGATGACCTTCAACTGAGTCACACCAACCAGGTCTATAGGAGTATTTTTAAATTGAGAGGACTCTTCCCTTTTTAAACATAAAATGTGCTCTCATTTATTTGCAAGGACTTAATTATTTACTTCCCCTTAATATAGTGGGTCTTTGAACTGCGTTTCTAGTAGCCGTGATGGCTTTACAGAGCAGCGCACACAGCCTCTTAACTGGCCCCCGCTGTTCAATGTGAGGGGGGTTTGAGGGGCAGAGGGTGCATAGAGCTAGTGGTAAATCCAAATGATTTGGCTTCTGAGAAGAATAAACTTTTAACCTTAACCTTTAATAAGTAAAAGAACAAAAAAGAGATTTTTTATTCTTTTAGTACCTAGGCTGATTGTTTAACTTTTAAAAAATTTAACTAAGTATTTTTATTTTATTCTGGTAATATAACAAAATCTGCAACTGTTCAAGAAATTAGATAGAGATCATGCTTTGAGTTTACATTGATTTTTGAAAACATTTTAATGTGCACATTGTTCGTTGCAATAAATTATTTTATATCAATTTTGCAGTTCCTATGTAATAACTACCACTTTTCATCCTCACTAGAACTGAAAGATAGCAAGCAAATTTTATCTATTACAAAGAACTTTAAAGTTGAGAATATCGGACCACTTCCTATAACTGTGACGTCTCTGAAAATCAATGGGTATAATTGCCAAGGCTATGGATTCGAAGTGCTAGATTGCCATCAGTTTTCCCTGCACCCAAACACATCGCGAGATATCAGCATTGTGTAAGCAGAGAGCTTTAACGTCACTTAAGTTTTGTGATGTTTTTAATGTCGACTGGGTGGGGGGAGCCTTTTTTCATTTGGTAAAACATCTTAGGTTGTTTTTATATAAGTGTCTAGTACAAGTAAGAAATTTTGCTACGATGATTATTATGTTTTGTGCCTAAAATTAAAGTTTACAAAGATGAATCTTTTGTCACCAGGTTTACTCCAGACTTTACCTCTTCCTGGGTCATTCGTGAGCTGACTCTCGTCACTGCAGCTGACCTAGAGTTTCGCTTCACTCTCAATGTGACCCTCCCTCATCACCTGTTGCCTTTGTGTGCTGACGTGGTTCCAGGGCCCAGCTGGGAGGAGTCGTTTTGGAGGCTTACAGTCTTCTTTGTCAGGTAAACAACCACCTTTTTCACTGTCTCTCACTGAGTGGAGGAGCCGTGCAGGCGAGTTGCGTGAACTTGAATGTTGCCTACATGCAATCAAAGCATATGAATTGAGTGGAATTTATATTATTTAAAGAACCCTTCATACATGAAGTAGGGAAAGTAGTAACTGGAAAGCTTTAATATAATAACAGTAAACAAACAGTAAGCACTTCATAGGACCTGCAAGTCAAATGGACAGTTGTGAGTCATGTATGTTCATTGGCGGTCCTGGTGGGAGATATACATGGCACTCTTACTCGCTCCATGGCAATGGAAATTCGAGATTGGAAACCACAATGGTCCTTTCAGAGTGATTTTATCCTGGAAGCATCTTTTAAAATGGAAAGGAAATGTCAGACTTATAAATATGCACATTTTTTAAAATGTGGGGTTTTTTTTTTTTTTTTTAGTCTTTAAGAACTGTCAGAAATGATGATGTCACACATCTTATGGAATTTTAATGCTGTAACTTCGGACATTATCTGTCAACCATTTGCTGCTCTTCTAGAATAAATCTGTTTTTTTAATGCCCGTCAGAACCATGACGATGAACCTTGTTGCTTTCTTTCCCAGTTTGTCCCTGCTAGGTGTGATTTTAATAGCCTTCCAGCAAGCACAGTACATCCTTATGGAGTTCGTGAAAACGAGGCAGAGACAAAATGCGGGCTCCTCCTCACCGCAGAACAACAGTCCGATGGAGGTCATCGGCTCCCATTCGCACAAGTAAGAATTTTTGTGGAGTGTGTGTGGGCGGGGCTGCTTCTCGCCTTTGATATCACTGATTTCCAATTTTATTTTAACTTAAGTAAATTTTGACTTCAACTTTGTTTCGTAAAGTTTTCTTTGTTCTTGTGTGACAGCTGTAACGTTTATTTAATTATAAGATAGACTTCCTGTAAGGAGGTAGTTTTTTGAACGCACGGAGCTTTAGAAGAAGCAAGGTAGAACGCAGTCCCCACATGCTACCTCTCTCCCTCATGGATTACAAAACAGACAGGTAGTGTTTTATTCAGTGTGGCTCTATCTTAAGTGCTTTTTTCCCCCTCTCTTTGATTCAGAAGCAATTGCAAGAACTTTCTCGATACCTACGGTCCCTCTGACAAAGGCAGAGGGAAAAGCTGCCTCCCGGTAAACACTCCACAGAGTAGGATGCAGAACGCTGCAAAGAGGAGCCCAGCGACCTACAGCCATTCTCAGAAGAAGCACAAGTGCTCAGTCTATTACAGCAAACACAAACCCAGCGCCTCGACCGCCAGCAGTGCCAACCTGGCTGCCGAGGACAAACAGACGGCGACCCTGGGCAGCTCCCTGGCTACCGCTAAAGAGGACGTGTGCACCGATATAACGGGCGAGAACTGGACAAACCTCAAATATGCCAGCGGCATCAATGTCAACCTGCAAAAGAATTTAACCTTTCCCAAAAACTTACTGAATAAAGAGGAAAACACACTGAAAAACACAGTTGTTGCCAATAACACTTCTTCGGAATGTCATACGAAGGAGGGAATACAGGCATGTATGTTTCCTAAGGAAACGGACATTAAAATTTCAGAAAACATAGCTGAGCTCAAGGAGCGAGAACTCGGTCCTCTGAAGACCTCTAAGAAACTACCTGAAAACCATTTGCCGAGAAACTCACCTCAGTACCAGCCAGACTTGCCAGAAGTTTCCAGGAGAAATCATGGTAATCTTTACATCCTCCTTGATGATTTTCTCGCCTGTGTGTCTCTGGTCTGGTTTAAATGGAGTTTGTTTTCACCTGTGACTTGAGTTTTAATTGTGGATGCTGAATTTTTCATTCACGTGCACAGTTTTAGCAAAGGTATACATGTTAGCATACGGTTTCTTAGCTGAAAAGTTTAGGACAAGGCACCACGTTTTTAGACTATTGTGGCTAAGAAGTTAACTTTAGTACCTGTGTCTGGAGGGAGGTGGCTGTCATAATTTATTGTTGGGAGGGTAGGGACACCTTCACCTAATTAGTTTTATCTTGGCTTCTCTGACTATTTACAAAAGTTAATCAGCCCATAAAATGTTTCTGGATGAACGAAACTTAACCAACTTTGTGTATTTAACAGCGGCTTCCATCTCATGCCCCTTGCCCTGGTTCTTTCCTAATTGTCTCCTTGGTTAAAAGGAGACAGCTGTCCTCCTATAGCAAATACAGTCCATGAAAATGTAAGCGACACTAGACTCGGAAGACGAGCTACCTATAAAATTGTCACTGAGCTTTGATCGACGCCTTTGGCCTCTGGCATAACAGCCTGTGCTGATGTTTCTTGTCTGGGGGTCCATGTTAAGGTGCACTTTTCTGTTCAAGTCATTGACCCTTTTTAATCTGGAAATATCAGTTACCTTTGATCTTATTTGAAACAGCTACATATAAATAAGTATATTTTTCCCTCTTTGATACTGTGGAGAAAGTACTGAAGTGTTATGGGTCGGCTAGCTCTAATGAGCTTTATGCATTTAGTGAAAAACCCCAGCTGAATTTTATTTTATTTATTTATTTTTAATATTTTTTTAAATTGATTTTTTACAGAGAGGAAGGGAGGGGGTTAGAGAGTTTAGAAACATCGATGAGAGAGAAACATCGATCAGCTGCCTCCTGCACAACCCCCACTGGGGATGTGCCCACAACCAAGGTACATGCCCTTGACTGGAATCGAACCTGGGACCCTTCAGTCCACAGGCCGACGCTCTATCCACTGAGCCAAACCGGTTAGGGCCCCAGCTGAATTTTAAATGTGCCATCTCCAGTTTGAAAGGAAGCTGGAGTCCTCTGAGTGAAACCTGGTTTGGGCACCTGTGTTTGGGTACACCTTGTTCCAACCTGTTTGTACCATTTCCCTGGCAACAGTGCTCGTGCTTGGAGTGGACTCCTGGTGGCAGGTTCAGCACTGTCCCCTGTGTTCTCTCCCCCTCTGGGCAGTGTACTCAACCAGATGGTTCCATAAAGTCGCAGCGTAGCTTGTTGGAGGGTGTTCTGTGGCGGGGCCGGTGGGGTGCCTACTGTTCCATTTCTATCCTAGACACTCTCCAGGGCCCAAACCACAACATGCTTGCGAAGGGTGAGATTATGGGTTAAGTCCGGGTGGGCTTTTCTCTTGTGTGTGTCACTTAGGCCTGTGCGTATTTGACATGGGCTGACGTCACACAAACCTAAAACACGAGTTTGGAGGGCTTGTGCTTCTCTGGTCTGTCGTGTCCATCAGATGTGTGGATCAAGGTGCCTGTGAAATGCAGTGGCTGTGGCACAGTGGAGAGACAGGTTCTCCAAGGCTCTGTTTTCACACACTTGCTCTTTTGGCATCAACCTGTCGAACACCTGGGAAACAGCCACGTTTTCCAAGCACTTGTTCCACGTTCCAGCGTCTTTCGGCCATGTGACAAGAGCAGGGCTTCCTGTGTAATGTAAATGATCTTTGAAATGTGTCTCTTTTCAAGTGTTTATGACTATTACTTTTTTAAGTGTAAGATCAGAATAGCACAGATTTAGAATTAAGACTAAAGACACACTGCTGCTGGCCTCAGCACTGTGCAAGAGAAATAGTTAGCCAATTATAGTATTACTTTCTGTTTATAATAATGCAAAGGGTAATATACTTTTAAATTTAATACTACCCTACGCCTCAAAATTAACATTTAAGTTTTCACTGAGTTAGAGACATGCCTTCAAAATTTCTGAAATACCAATATTTGCAGAAATTGAAAAAAAAAATAGTCCCATTTACTTGCAGATACTAACAGCTTAAAATGAGTATCTAGCAGTTTATTCCAAATATACTATGTGGTTAGATTTAATATAGTAAAACTTTAAGCAGTTATTTTGTTGAGTTTACTTGTTCCTTGTTCTATTTGTTTTTTTCATCTTCGTGGCTCAAACACTCTTACTCTGTGAGATAAATTAAGAAAATTGTGTAATACTCTTAAGTAAACATGCTGTAGGATAATATGAACTGGCTCCATTATTTTATTTTATTATTATTTTAAAATATATTTTTATTGATTTCAGAGAGGAAAGAAGAGAGAAAGAGAGAAACATCAATGATGAGAGAGAATCATTGATTGGCTGCCTCCCGCACGCCCCACACTGGGGATCAAGCCCGCAATCCCAGCATGTGCCCTGACCAGAATTGAACCCTGAGCTCCTGGTTCATAGGTCAACACTCAATCACTGAGCCACCCTCGTTGGGCACGGCTCCATTATTATTATTTTTTTAAATATATTTTTATTGATTACAGAGAGAGGAAGGGAGAAGGAGAGAGATAGAAACATCAATGATGAAAGAGAATCATTGATTGGCTGTCTCCTGCACGCCCCCTTCTGGGGATTGAGCCCGCAACCCAGGCATGTGCCCTTGACCGGAATCGAACCCAGGACCCTTCAGTCTGCAGGTTGATGTTCTATCCACTGAACCAAACCAGCTAGGGCATGGCTCATTATTTTAAATGAAATGTATACTCATGGTATTTTTTAGTTCTTGCAAATTGTCATGTTAGAATTTCTCAAAGAGTTAAAAAAGAATTTGCTTTTAGAATTTATCTGGTTTTTCTGATTCTTGTCCCCACAGAAGGCATTATTAATTTCCTAAGAGTCTCTGCTTTATCACTGTTGGGGGGTAGGTTAGTGTTGAATATTACATTTGATCTTTCCTAAGAAATGTTGGTGACTGATACTTTTAGTGCTATTCTTTGCCTGAAGAAAACGGAAGGAAATCCATTTTTCCATGAATTAAGACTCGAGGAAAGTAATGGTGGTACCGTTTTTTTAAAGGGAATATCTGTATTCTGTTTCATGCTTATGGCTTCCAGAATCCAAAGTGATGTCTTTATGATTTCCTTTTCCCTTTCGGACCCGATCTCCATTGCTCCTGGCTGTTTCCTTTACTCCTCCATGGTGCTGGAGGCATTCTCTTCCTCTGTGGATGCCTGGCACCCAGTCTGTTGTAGAGGATTCATGCTTTCCCAGCTTTTTTATAGTGATGTAATGTTTATACAGTTTTTGTTAACAAAATAAAAGTATGCCTACCTTACTTATACTTATTTTTAAAATGGATGTATCTTGCTCTGAGCGAGCTTAGCTTGTAGCTTCAGAATTTCTGACTCTGAGAAAGCCGCCCTGCCCCAGCTCCCACGGCAGGGCTGGCCGGGGCCTCTGCTGGTGTGTCCGGCAGGCAGTCGTCCCCCGAGCCTGCAGCCCGCTTTGCTGTGACATTGGCACTGCGGTCATCTAAGTCTTGCTCAGATTGCAAAGGTATCAGGGAGTCTCAGATAAAGAAAGAAGGAGGTTTTGAAACACTTAGTTTCATGTTAGAAGACTGAGGGAAGTTCGTGTAGGATAGCAGTTGATTGGACTTTTTTTTTTTGAAGAAAGGCGGTCATTGCCCTGGCTGGTTTGGCTCAGTGGATAGAGCGTCGGTCTGCGGACTGAAAGTCCCGGGTTCAATTCTGGTGTCAAGGGCACGTGCTCGGGTTGTGGGCTCGATCCCCAGTGGGGGGCGTGCAGGAGGCAGCCTATCAATGATTCTCTCTCATCATTGATATTTCCATCTCTCTCCCCCTATCCATTCCTCTCTGAACAAATATATATATATATATATATATATATATATATATATATATATTAAAAAAATGAAAGGCAGTCATTTGAAAGAAAAATGGAAAAATCGTGTTTTCAGATGAGGTTTCTACCAGCACCAACCTTGGCCACAAGATCCACCTCCCGCTCCTTTCTCAGCCTTTGGGCACCGCTCACTGGGCAGGTGGGCATTCCCTGCAGAAGGACCTCCCCTGGAGCAGTTCATGTGGCTTGTGATGGTGGCCCATTTATATCTGTTCTGGTGTTTTCTTTCTAACAATCAGTTAGGGAAGGCTGATAAGGTGGTGTTTTCATTTTGTAAATAAGGAAACTGAAGCTCAGGCAATATAAGAGACTGACTTGATCATAAAACTTGATCATAATTAGTGCCTGAATCATGACCGTAACTCAAGCCTTGACCCCTCTCTCTCTAACCTCTTTAAAAAATTGTGGTAAGATATACAAAATTTACCATTTTAAATTGTAAAGCTCAATGGCATATTAAGAATATCCACTTTGTCGTACAGTCGTCGTCATCACCAGTTTTCAGAGCTTTTTCATCATCCCAAGCAGAAACTCTGTACCCATGAAACAATCATCACCTGGGTTCCCTCCTCCCAGCCCCTGGTAGCCAACATTCTACTTTTTATCTCCATGAGTTTGAGGATTCTAGAATCATGTGCCAGTAATGTTTGTCTGGCTTATCTCACTTAGCGTAATGTCTTCAAGGTTCATTCATGTTGTGGCTTGTATCAGAATTTCCTTTTTCCTCCCACCTTAACCATTTTTTAGTGTACAGTTCAGCATTGTTAAGTATAATCACATTTTTGTGCAAGGAATCATCTCTTTTTTAGGCTGAATGATATTTCATTGTATGTGTACTACATTTTGTCTATTCATCTGTCCATTGACATTTGGGTTGTTTGTACCTTTTGGCATTTATGAATTTTGCCACCGTGAATAATGGTGTGCCCCTCCCTTTTATCCCTTGAGCTCTTTTAAAGACTATTCATAGAACTTTTAATATAAGTGCTTTTTCACTTGTAAACAAAATAGTTTTCTAGAGCACTGTGGATGTCAAAACCAATCCTTAAGTCTAAATCTCATTAAATGTGATTGGTGTGGGAAAGAGGATTAACTGTGGAGAATATGAGTAGAAATAATGAGCTAGAAATGGAATCATTTTTATTCATTCAAGGGAATAACCAGCAAGTGCCTATCAAGAATGAAGTGGACAATTGTGAAGCTTTGAAGAAGGTTGACACAAAGTCTTCTTCAGAAAAGAAGATCCACAAAGCATCGAAAGAAGACGTGTGTTCTGAGAAGCAGGACATACCTTCTGTCGAGGTCTGTACTTCTTTTTTTCTTGCCTATTAGAATAGTACCAATTTTTCAGACTTAGAGTGCAGATGTCTGTGTAAAGACTGTAACTGTCCATGTATATTTCCTCCATTTGAAAGAAGTTGGTTATCATGTATTTTGATCTGCATTGATAATTGGTGAGTTGGATGTATCCAGAAAGTTTTATTTATTTTCTAATTATACAGGAGGTAATAAAATAATTGGGGGTTGCGGGGGGGGGGGGGGGGGGGACGGACATCAGCTAGCTTTTACTCTCAAGAACAACTGTTCTTAAGCAAATGGGTACCAGGCTTCCTGGGCTAGAATCCAGCTTATCATTTATTTGCTTGATAACATTGGACAAGTTAAACACCCATCTCCTTATCTGAAAAATAATATAATGATAATCCTATGTAATAAAAGGCTAATATGCTAATCGACCGAACAGTGGAACAACCGGTTGCTGTGACGCGCACTGACCACCAGGGGGCAGATGCTCAACGCAGGAGCTTCTCCTGGTGGTCGGTGCACTCCCACATGGGAGGCACCGCTCAGCCAGAAGCCGGGTTCATGGCTGGCGAGTGCAGTGGTGGGCTAAGGATGTCCGACTGACAGCTTAGGTCTGCTTGCTCCCCAGGGGAGTGGGCCTAAGCTGTCAGTCGGACATCCCCTGAGGGCTCCTGGACTGTGAGAGGGTGCAGGCCGGCCTGAGGGACTCCCCCCACCCCCCGCCCCCGAGTGCACAAATTTTGTGCACCGGGCCTCTAGTACTAATATAAAATATAAAGTAGTATACTTACTTCATAGGATTATGAGCAGAGAATGAGTTGATATATTAAGGGCTCAGCATAGCAGGAGTTCCTAAGTACTGATGAGGACCAAAGACATGACAGGTATAACTACGACCATTACTGACAGGGGGCAGCTGGACTTGGATGTGGGAGACATGGAACCAGAGCTTTCATGGCAAGTCAGCCCTGGAGCTTGCAACTGGGGAGTTGGCCCCGTGGTGGTTAGAATTTAAGGGTGACCCTGAATTCTCTGAGGTGTATGTAGAGAGAACACCCAGGGCCTGAGTCTGAACCTTGCAGTGTTAAAGTTACGGACGGCTTGAGGGTGCAGGTACAGTAGTAGATGGTGCAGGTAAAGCTAGGGCAAATGATGAAGACAGGACATGCCTGCAGGAGCAGAGACCGTCACTGACTTGGGGCTAGGTGGGATGCATGGGGTTAGGAATGGGCCTCAGGGACCCAGATGCTGCCTGCAATGAGGTAGAAGCCAATGCTGAGATGTGCTGACTCCACAGTCCCACAGTCTCGTGCTGTGAGGAGCAGTTGGAGCTAGTCATTCCAGGTCCCCTCAATCTGAGGGCTGCCAGGAGGAGGTGGCCCAGAGCAACAGTGCCATGAGGTGCTGTTGCTGGCATCCACCTGCCACTTGTGTGCGCACCATTCTCCTGTCTCAAACTCCGCTCACAGCTCCTAGCTCAGGTTAGCTCTCCACATTTGCCCTTGGTTTTCTTAACTTAGTCAAGTTCTTTATTTTACTTTATTTTATTTTTTTATCTCGCTCCCTGGAGCTCAGACATTTCCTGCACTGGGTTCCCGTCATTGTCTGTGTTCCCCCTTCCTTTTCTGGTCTGTGAGCCTGTGTAGGGCAGACATCTGCATCGAATGGTGGCAGCCAGCTGGACGGTCAGGATGCAGGAGTTCGAGGATGTGGGGGACTCAGGCTGTGCTTTGTGGTTAAAGGCCATGGATTTTTCTGGTGCTGCATGGGGGCTGTCCCCTGTCATTTCTTTGCTGGCCCAGTGATTCACTTCCAGTTTTATAGAACTAACTCTCCTTTAAAATCCCATGCGTGAGTATGCTTTCCATTTCATTGGTTTGAAGAAAATCATCCTCAATAAACACATTCCCAAGTACATTGCTCACTGTTTGTTTTTCTAGAGTATTCTTAGGCTCTAATTTTGCAGCTTAGAAAATTACATAAATCTGTATACTACATAGGATCATTCCTCGAGATTTATTGGCAAAGAAGGTTGAAGCCCAGACTTGGGAGCCACAAACTAAATTTTGACCTTTGCCTTGGCTGTTTATTTTCTTTCGGGCAGTTTTTCCCCCTTAGTAAAGGCATTCGTGATGACCTTAGAAGCCCAAAGAAGGAAGGAAAAGATCTGCCCAAAAAGAACCACTTTTCCTGCTTTTCTGTATTCTGCTTTTCTTTGCAAATTGTTAACAAGGCAGTATCGTTACTGTGTTTATGTAGCTTTATAGTGTTGTAATTCTAAATATTCTCATGTCAGGAATGAACAGGAGCTTTGTTTTCGGGGGTTACATAGCATTCCATCATTTAACTATGCCATCACCTACACCGTTCCCCTGCAGTGGGACATAAAGTTGTTGACAACTTTTTATTTTCATAAATAACAGTCTGATGAGCGATTTTGTCCCTCAGTCTTGCCTACATACCGGATCCCTCCTTGTTCTAGTTTTCTAGAGGAGAATGAGAGAGGAGCCACTGGTTAAGGCTCCTCACGCGCGCAGCCAGGTTGCTTCCCAGGGAGGTGAGAGCGACTTCCGTCCCCATGCACGATACACCGGGAGGCTGGTTTTACTCTGCTCTCCACAGCACTTTTTGGTCAGTGTGATAGGTGAACGATTGTGGTGTTTTTGTGTGTTTTTTGTTTTATTTGAAGGTACATCTCTTACTAGGGAAAAGGGGCATTTTTTGTAAAATTCTGAAAACACAAGTAAAAAATCATCCATCCAGAATCCCATAAACGAGGACGTAAATGTCTAACTCCATTCCCCACTCACTGCTCAGAGTCAGACGGTGCTGACCCTGCCCTGCCCCACCCGCAGCCCTTCCTTCTCTAGAGTTTGTAGGCAGAAACATGCAGTTGAGGTTTTTAAAACCAGAAAGGAAAGAGGAGATACAAGCTGGTCTAAATTTGACTTTCATAAAAATATGCTTTATTATTAAATATTTTAGATGAACACTTCTTTTTTTTGGCCGTTTATATTTCTTTTGTGAATTTGCACGTCATGTTCTTTGCCCTCTTTTCCATTGAGTATTAGTGTTTTTCTTTTTTTCTGTGAGAACATATGTAAAGCTGTTAATTCTTTGTCTGTCAGTGTATTCCATTTTTTTCTTAGTTTGTCCTTTTCCTCCCATCTTTTATCTGCTTTCACTTATATACATTGGCTGTGTGCAGTCAGTGGTTTCTCTTCTTTGGTTTCTTCCTTTGCTTTTATTAACTTAGGAAATCTTATTTCCCTACCCAGCAATCAGTCAAATTGTCCCTTCTATCCAGGAGATCAGAGAACTTTGCTAGACCAAGTAATTCAGTAATGCTGATGATCATAGCTGAGTCTTCTATAAACTGCTTACTCCGTGTCAGCCAATTCAATCCTCACAACAGCCTTTTGAGGAAGAGTCAGGAAACTGAGCAGCTCAGTTCCTTGCCCAAGATCACTGAGCTGGAAAGCACCAGTGAGATGCAAACCCGGCAAGTTGTCCTCAGAGGCACTGATCTTAATTGCAACACTACATGGGCTCTCCGTCTTCTGGTTAGTCCTGCCTGCCTACCTGTGACACCCTCCCTGCCAGAGAGCCAGATTTGCGTTCTCTCTCCCGCTCTCTCTCTCTCTCTCTCTCTCTCTCTCTCTCTCTCTCTCACACACACACACACACACACACACACACACACACACACACACACACACACACAACTAAAGAAAAAGGCCATTCATTCAATTTTCATTCCTTTGTGGTGTCTATCTTTTCACTCTCCTTCACACCCTCTTCCTGTCCTGTCCTGTGTTGGCTTGTCGTCACTGCTGCTTGGTCATTCCATTCGCATCTTTGGGTCCAGAGTGTCCAGCACTGTCCTCAGGTTCACTCTTCGTAATATTGAGAGAAAGTGATGATGCTTCTGACCACCACGCCCCACCTCTCCGTAGCCCTAAGATGCATACCCTGTTGTTTGCACCTGGTGATAGTTCTAACCTGATTGATTTGAGGAAGGCAGCCAGTGTCAGAGTGAGTCTCTGATTCCACATAGAGACTGATCCTTTGTTTTTGGGACCCTGGAAGGACAAAAAAGCTCAAGTCCTTGCTTGAAAAGCCTCTCTTAGTCATTAAGTGGACAAGATAGGGCAGGGAAGGAGAACCCTCCCCTCCCCCAAAGTTAGAAATACACAGGGAGCAATACATGCACAAATACAGCATGTTTCTAATATTTACCTCTGAATTGTCTGATCAGATTTCTGTAATGTGTCTGTTTCCCGTCAGATTTGAGCAGTTAGCATAAGGTCCTGTCAAATAGAGCTTTGTGTGCCTAATTGTCATGTTTTAAAAATGCCTTCGGAATCAGAAAAAAACTTAATACATATTTATTGGGGAGAAAATAAAGGCATATAAAGAAGGAAGAAAAAAAATCCCATAATCCCACCACATGCACAGTTACAATTTCATTTACTTCTAGAGTTTCTTTAGTAAGCATATTGCTTTCATAGATACACGAGGCTTTTGACACCCCAGACGTGTAACAGACAGGCATTAACATCCTTTTATTTTTCTCCCAAGTCATGTTTGTTAGCCAAGTGTATGTTAGAACCTCATGGATTCCTACTCTGATTTCTGGACCAGCCTTCTGAAAGAGGAAGGTACAATGAGCCAATCCTTGCTCTTTATGAAATGTGAATCCTGAGGGTCAATAGGAAGAGGACTCCCTGAGCTAGGGGATTTGCCTTTGTGAGGTCCCAAGAAGGAAAGACCTCTCCCACTTAGAACCCTGGGGTCTCAGTGTGAGTTCCCACTACCTTCGCTGCTGACAGTGTCTTTGCTTCAGGGCAGGTGGTGCCAGGGAGAGAAAGAGTAAGAATTAGAAGACAGTAGAAGTGTGAGCTATTTAAAAATTTAAAAGACAAGGGAATTCCCCTTTCCCTGGGCCTGTTAATAGATGTTGCCTAACATTTAAAAGAGGAAAAAGCCCAAATGAAAAAAGAATAAACTATATCTGTACTAGAGGCGATGGAGAGGGGCGGTGATGATTGTGTCCCTCAGCCCAGCCTGCACCCTCTCCAATCTGAGACCCCTTGAGGGATGTCTGACTGTCCTCTCACAATCCAGGACTGCTGGCTCCCAACTGCTCACCTGCCTGCCTGCCTGATTTGCCCCTAACTGCTTCTGCCTGCCAGCCTGATCACCCCCTAACTACTCCCCTGCCAGCTTGATCGACGCCTAACTGCTCCCCTGCTGGCCTGATTGCCCCTAACTGCCCTCTCCTGTAGGCCTGATCACCCCCAATTGCCCTCCTCTGCCGACCCGGTCACCCCTAACTGCCCTCTCCTGTAGGCCTGATCTCCCCCAACTGCCCTCCCTTGCAGGCCTGATTCATCCCAACTGCCTTCCCCTGCTGGCCTGATCGCCCATAATTGCCCTCCCTGGCTGGCCATCTTGTGGCAGCCATCCTGTGTCCACATGGGGGCAACCATCTTTGACCACATGGGGCCAGCCATCTTGTGTGTTGGAGTGATGGTCAATTTGCATATTACTATTTTATTAGATAGGATATATATATATCCTATATATATATATAAATAAATTATATATATAATTTATAATTTTTACATATATATATAAAATATAGAGTTGACCCTTGAACAGCACGAGTTTGAACTGCATGGGTCCAGTTACATACGGATTTTTGTCAATAAATACTGTAAATGTTGTTTTCTCTTCCTTACGATTTTTTCTTAATAACTTTTTTCTCTGGCTCATTTTATTGTAAGAATGCACATAAGATACAAAATATGTGTTAATCAACTGTTTATGTTATCGGTAAGGCTTCTGGTCAACAAGCAGTAAGCTATTAGTAGTTAAGTTTTGGGGAGTTAGAAGTTTTAATAATTATGTTTAGATTAGCCATGAAATCCATGAAACATCGAAGTCATGGATATTATCCCAAGCTGTTTCAGTGCTGACATATTTTGTAACAGAGATAACATGAACTAACTTTTTGTAAACCCAGGTAAAATAAATGTATTATACTGAACACTAAAGAAAAAAGTTACATGTGGATTTTCGATTGCAAGGAGGGAATCAGCACCCCTAACTCCTGCATTGCTCAGGGGTCACCTGTACATGTAGCTCATGCTAACTTGAGTTTTTCAGAACCACATTTAAAAAACATCAGCATATTCTTGCCTTATGTACTTAAAAAGCTTAAACTAGTTTGGAGCATTCTGTGGAGATTTGGCTGTTCCCCTGAAGTTCATCTATAAACAGATAAAAGTGTAAATACACGAGTTACTCCTGAGTGGAGTTTTTATATGATCTTTCTTCAGTGTTGGTTCATGGGAGTTGCCCATGCCAAATTAACAGGTGAAGGCTGGGGGATTTATTGCTGCGGAAGTTAACAGCAAGCTGACCATAAATTGCTAACAGATGTTTTTCCTTTTTTTTTTTTGCTCCTTAGGAATTTTATAGGCAATCTTTTTTCTTTTCTTTTCTTTTTTTCTTTTTTCGGAGGTTGAGGGAGGTAAAGAAAGAAGGGAAATGAAAACAAACTAGAGTTTGAGAAATGTATGACTCTGTTTTCAATGTTGGAACGTTATGAAATTCATACAGAGTTGGTCTTCAAATGTTTATTTAAAAAAATACCCCCCCCCCTTACTTTTCCAAATTAACCAAATTTTTCTGTGCAAAATCCTTTAAAAACCCATAGAGTGGTGTTGGTTTGTTTGGTTGGTTTTCTTAAATGTAACCTTGGTCCGTTCAAGCCTTAACTAAAGGTTTGCTTTTCTCTTTAGCAAGAAGATCCTGACAGGAAGAAGAAGCTTCAGGAGAAAAAAGAAGGAAATTTACAAAATTTAAATTGGAATAAAAATCGAACCTGTAGAAAAAACAAGAAAAGGGGTGCTGCTCAGGCCTTGAGGTGTGTAATTTTTATAATCCCTTCAAGATTTCTATATAATTTTTACTCTGTCATTTCACATTTAGCTTTTATCTTTGAATCTTAGTTTTGTTACTAAGATTTTGTTGGATACAGATAATGGGAGAGTATAGATGTTTGTATTTTGAGATAAATGTTCTTAAAATTAACGTATATTCTAGTTGTGTTTTTGTTAAAAATACCCTCAATTGAACAGATTTTTCACATTTTTACTTTACAAAATGCTAAAAGCTATGGGAAGTTTTAGAGAAAAAGCCTAAGACACCCTCTATGCCAGGACCTTGCATGAAAGGAGACAGTCACCACCTGGGGAGGCTGAGGTTCCGTCCTGCCCGTGGTAGGTGCTTACAGCTGCGGGGAGAGAGATGCCCAGACATGGCATATTTGCTTAAAGCCTGGAGGGGTGAGGGGCAGAACTGGGATTGGAAGTAGGCTGTTGGCACTCTCCCTTGGCAGCCTTGCTTCCTGGGACACTTACTCTCCCTGAGCTTTTATTTATTTATTTTTAAATATATTTTTATTGATTTCAGAGAGGAAGGGAGAGGGAAAAAGAGATAGAAACATCAGTGATGAGAGAATCATCAATTGGCTGCCTCCTGCATGCCCTCTACTGGGGATTGAACCCGAAACCCAGGCATGTGCCCTGATCAGGAATTGATCTATGACCTCCTGGTTCATTGGTCAGGCTGAGCTTTTATTTTCTTACTAGAGGCCTGATGGACGAAATTTGTGCAAGGGGCTCGGCCCCTACCACTGCAGCAGCCGCCTCTGCCTCAGCCTCCCCCCTCACCACAGCTTCGTCCAGTAGGTCATTCGGAAGGATGTCCAGTCTAATTAGCATATTATGCTTTTATTATAGATCAGTAAAATGAAGGAGCTAGGCAGTGTTTATCTGGGAATCCCATGTTTCCAGAAATGTCTCTAAATCTAATCCTATATAATAAAAGCCTAATATGCTAAGTGTCCGGTTGTCCAGTCGTCCATTCAGCACACAGGAATTAGGGAGGAGGCTAAGTCTCCTAAACTGGAGCCCTGGAGGGGACACTGTCCTTGCAAGAGCACCTGGAAAATGAAAAGTCCCTCCACGGCCCCAGGAGGAAGAGGCAGGGGAGTGTTTGCCTCTACTCAGGACTGTGACACGCTCCCCAGCAATTCTCATACGCGCTTTGCTGCGAAGGGCCAGGCAGTTCAACTCCAAGCTCTGGTAGTCCTTGGCTCACAGCGAACAATCAGAAAAATGCAAATATGAACAAAAAGAAATAAACTATTATTTTGTTGTTAATATTGAATAGCAAGTGTTGATAGCTAATTTTCCTGATGTAGGCCCAAGTTATTTAGCCTGAATTAATTGAAAGCTATAATGCAGTATCTTATAGAAAGGAAAATTACACCTTGTAGTCTCTTATGTGTATTTTTAGAAAAATTTGATTGACTACTATGGTCACTCGTAAGTTTTATATTTTCCTGTTATGAACCCATAGAAAGATATGAAATTAGAGTGGAATTTCATTAATGAAATGTTATGATATACACTGAGTGGCCAGATTATTATGATCTCTGAACGCATAATAATCTGGCCACTCAGTGTATATCCTATATAATAAAAGGCTAATATTCAAACTGTCCCCTCAACCAGGAGTTTGACCAGCAGGCAGGCTGGCCAACTGCCCATGTCCCCTCCCCCTGGTCAGGCTGGCCAGACCACCCTTGCACGAATTCATGCACCAGGCCTCTAATTCTCTCTCCCTCTCTCTCTCTCTCTCTCTCTCTCTCTCTCTCTCTCTCTCTCTCTGAATGGCCAGATTATTATGTGTTCAGAGGTCATAATAATCTGGTCACTCAGTGTATATTTGAAAGCAGATTTCTGACATGCTGAAGAAACGATTTTTTTAAATGAGGCTTTCAAGTAGCTTGTAGCTAATCAGGATGTTTTGAGAACATGATGCTTACGAAGTAGGGGGCTGTTGGCTTGTCTGTTTCCTTGGCTCCTTCCTGCCTCTGCCTATATATGCTTTACCTTAAGCGGTCAGAAACCAGTGAACTCCTGTGCTATATCCCACATACTGCAAACCAACTTGAGGACTAAAATCCAACTGTGTGAAATAATCACTAGGTATCCCCTGGCATTCTCTGCACAGTTCCATATAGCCATTTACAGAATTGCGTGACCATTCTCCCCTCAAGGAGTCTGTGGTCTAGTAGGAGAGAGATTGTTATTGGGCCATGAACTCCTTGGGGGAGGAACTTGATCCTCTGCAGACACCGCATGTTTTCTAACAATACATGGCCATGGTTGTCACTCTGCAAATGTTTGCTAAATGAATGAATAAGAAAAACTTCAAACAGATGCCCAGCACTCTCCCCCAGACACCAAGGAGTGGGTTCTTCTATTCAGAATCATATTTTACACTAAAACCAAGACAGACAAGCCAATAGTCCTAGATTCTGGTCCAGGGCCTGCCACTTACCAGTTAACCCTGAGTGATTCATGTAACCTTGTGGAGTTTCATTCTTTGCGCTATGAAATGCAAAAGTGGATTAAACGACCTCCAAATGAATTCTAGTTCTAAAGCAACAAAATCATTTTCTTTTTGGATATCTTTCTCCCATCAGGACCCTAAGAGAAGTGGTCTCAAGGTGCTCCTGATTCATACTTTCATGTATAATAGTCTGGAAAGCAGTGTATGTATAACATGTGGGTGTGATTTTTTTTTTGTGTGTGTGACTCTCCCAGGCCTTCTGAACAGAGTGAATTAAAACTTGCATGCAGTGAATTTGAAAGATCTGAGCTGAGCTGTGACATGGATGTAAGAAACTGGTGTCCACAGGAGACCCCTGGGGACAGGTGTAAAACAGACGCTGGCATTGGAAGAAGCTTACCTGCTGCAAAGAGAGAGGCAGGTATGGAACCCACTGAGCTGTGAATGGCGGTTCCGGGTGGTATTTTTGTTTCCTTGAGGAAGTACCCAGTGTAAGAAATGGCATCCTGATGAGATGGTCACTTTACAGGCAACTTTGATTACTGAAGCCTGAATGGAAAGCTGTCGAGATGAGACTAGAAAGCTAAGGTTCATTTGAGCCAGGACAGGCCTCTAGTGTTGTCTCCTCCTCCCCCCACCTCCCTGAAACCTGGCCATTCTCGGCTGTCCCCATGCAGGCTGCTGAAGGCACAGTGGTTGCTTCTTTTAGGGCAGTGGTCGGCAAACGCAGCTCATGAGCCACATGTGGCTCGCGAGCCGTGGTTTGCTGCTCTGTTGACTAATGAGTTTGCCGACCACTGGACTAGACTAAATGTTACCATGTAGTTGGAAGCTGTGAGGATTAGGCAATTGTGGCATATTGTGTGCAAAGAGGTCAAAGGTAGTATATGACAGTGGTCGGCAAACTCATTAGTCAACAGAGCCAAATATCAACAGTACAATGATTGAAATTTCTTTTGAGAGCCAAATTTTTTAAATTTAAACTTCTTCTAACGCCACTTCTTCAAAATAGACTTGCCCAGGCCGTGGTATTTTGTGGAAGAGCCACACTCAAGGGGCCAAAGAGCCGCATGTGGCTCACCAGCTGCAGTTTGCCGACCACGGCTCTAGGGAATGGCCAGATTAGGAGAATAGTAGCTGTTTTCACATCTGAGCCAGGTGGTTCCTGCAGAGCCAGGCCAATGCCCCACCCAAAGGGCTGCTGGGCACGTCCCTGAGAGTGGGAGGCAGAGGGCACCCGATGCTAGGTCCAAAGTAGGGCAGAGCATAGCTAGAGGCTAAAGGGCCACTGAAGTTGGCAAGTCAGGTGGGACACAGGTTGGGGAGAGGTGTAATCCTCCCAACCAGCACCCAGATTCCCAGGCACGTGCCCACGTCAGCACACATAGGCTGGCGGAGTTAGGGAGTTTCTATCTTTGTCTTTTGTTCATTCCCTTGACACATGTGTTACTTTTTGATCTATTGGAGGTTCTTCCCACCACACATAGATTATAGTTCGGAGCTCTTGGTGGATATCTTAATAGAAGAGAGGGGGAAATTACCTACAGATCTCCAGTCCAAAAGATCAGCCTCAGTTTTCTTGATAGAAGTGTTTGTTATTCCCAGAACCACTGTCAGATCCAGTTATCATCAGTATGGACTGAATGAGAACCAAACAAGTTTAATTGCCCATCCCACAGGCAGAGGAGACATAGCGCATCCCCACTGTTTCTCCAAATCCCATCATTAGTTGCAGTTCAGCAAAGTCATCTGACCCTGAAGGTGAACCTTGCTGTCTTCCTCATGTCTCCTCTCTCCTTTGACCGGAAATGACATCAAGTTGAAACTGGCTGAAGGGAAACATGGGGTCAGCTCTTCTCTCCTCCTTCCTGCAGAGGGCTGCTTCCAGAAGCTGGGGAAGAAGTGCGTGGAGAAGTCTTGCTCAGATTCCAGCTCGGACTGCGGCAGCTCCTCGGGAAGCGTGCGTGCCAGCCGCGGCAGCTGGGGCAGCTGGAGCAGCAGCAGCTCCGACGGGGACAAGAAGCCCGGGGGCACCCCTCAGCACTTCCTGCCAGCCGGTGAGTCCTGGGAACAGCCCTCCCACCAGCAGTGAGAACTATAAAAGCATGCCCTCTCTGTCTGAGAGACGAGCACTAGTGGCCACCAAAACCTAGACAACGTGTCCACATGGGATTTCAGTCCATGTTTCCCTTGAATTTGTATAGACGTGGTTTGTGCCCTAACATGGGTCTGTCTTTGAGAATGTCCCATGTGTGCTTGAGAAGAATGTATATGCTATTGCTTTGGGGTGAAATTTTCTGTAAATATCAGTTAGATCCATTGGATCTAGCGTGTCATTTAAGGCCGCTGTTTCCTTGTTGATTTTTAGTCTGGAAGATCTATCCAGTGATGTCAGTGGGTGTTGAAGTCCCCTATTATGACTGTATTGCTGTTGATCTTTCCCTTAAAGTTCATCAAGAGTTGTTTTTGTTTTTTTTTTAATATATTTGGATGCATATAACATAAGACTTTTTAAAATTCAGGGCTTAATGTTAACAAAAAACAGAAGTGTAGTTTTTGTTAGTAGAGGAAGGCTGACAGAAGAATGATAAAAATTGGAGGGTTATGTAATACCAGGAAAATGTCCCCAACATAATTAATGGTGTAAAAGACCAAAAAGGCAAAGTATATATGAATATGGCCCCAGTTTTACACATATGTGTCCACATCCAAGGCATTGTAAGATCTCTAAATGTTGATAATGGTAGTATAATTATAGGTGTCTTATATTTTCCTTTTTAAAACTTTGTTTATTTTTATAGATTTCCTACGATAAGCATGTTACTTTTATAAGCTGGTCTATTTATATAGCAAAATTTATTTTCTCAGAAAAACCCCCATTAAAAAGTTATATATTATTAATGGTTTCAGCTTTTTTCCCCCATGAAGAAAACATTAAAATGATACATTTAAATGTTGGGTTTTCAAATAAAAGATAAATTATAAGACATTTTAATAATAAAATTACTGAATGTGTGACTACCAATTTAAAGTGAGAAAAAAATCACTCATTAGGGGTTAATGAAATTAACCATTTGCAATATAAAACATCATGCAGTTGAATTATGTTCGGAAAAACTTGAAATAATTCTTTTGCTTTTATGCAGGAGACAATGTTTCACAGAACGACTTTCCTCCAGAAACGCCCATCTCCTTGAATCTTTGCCATAACATCTGCAACCCCACGTAAGTTTTCAACTTCCCGGCCTTCTCCGTGTGCTTCATGCACTGCTTCTTCTATCGGAGTGTTTCCGCTTCATAATTGGTTCTGCAGAGTAAAGGATGAAAATGTTTGAAGGATGTGAGGAGGTGAAATCTGATTTTACTAGTAATTCAGAAAGGGGGGTCCGTCCAAGTGACCACAGTTCATGTGGAGGTGTCTCTGGTATCGCTGGTCTGTTCCTGGGATGTGACTGTGTCAGAAAGCCTCCCATCCTGAAAGTGGAAAGAAGTCACTTTCGGTATAAGAATGGACATCATCCCCTTTTTGCTGGGACTTGAAATAAAGCCAAGCATTGATGACCTAGGAAGTTTGAAAGAACCTGGGAGATAGTACGTGTTTACAGTCCCACCGTGTGATGCTTGCAGCAGCATCGGACAAAATAAACACGCACCTTCTATTGCGTGAGAGGGAGGAGGACATGCAGGAGGAGAGGGTTTCGGAGCAAGAAACAAAATTCATTTTCTTAGGCATTGGCCACTTTGTGAGAGGATAGGATGTCATTAAAATAAGTTGGTGAGCCCGGCTCAGTGGTTAAGCTTCGCCCCATGAACCAGGAAGTTTCGGTTTGATTCCCGGTCAGTGCACATCCCTGGGTTGTGGGCTTGATTCCCATTAGGGGGCATGCGGGAGGCAGCCGGTCAATGATTCTCTCTCATTACTGATGTTTCTATCTCTCACTCCCTTCCTCTCTGAAATCCATAAAAATATATTTTTAAAAATTAAATTGGTGAGTTGGTGAAAATAAACACTCAGCAAGGGTACAAAGAAAGCTCTGTAAGAACTGTTTTTGTGAGGGGTAGCAAGTAAACCAGGGGTTAAGAATTGCTGCCAGCTGGTGGCAGGCCGATGTGCACTGCAGATGGCCTCGGTGACCTTAGTTAAAATTGCTTTGTTGTTTATTGAAGGGCGACTTTGCTGGGTCTTGGGAATTTAATATTCCTCAGCTCTTTTCTGGCTGTGAACTATATGTCTCTAGTAGGTTTCTTGGGGGAGGAATTCGTGTAAACACTCAACCAGACTTGGTTATACAACTGCAGTATTTCCTTGCACAGAAAACATCAGCGATGTCCATTTTCTCGCTTTCCCCACAGCAACGTGAATAGTCTCCCACAATATGCAGAACCTCCCTGTCCCAGCCTTCCTGCCGGGCCTGCAGGTGTTGAAGAAGATAAAGGTGAGGCTCGTTTCACTTGTTCCAGACACCACCAGGTGCAGGTGTTCTAGGTTGTGGGCTGGGGGCTTGGGTGGGGCAGGGCCATTGCCCCGGCGCCCTCTTTTCTGAACCATGTCACTGGGCTTTGGTGCATTGGGAAGGCACCTGCCTCCTGCACCTGCATCATTGGGAACCTCTGCCTTCGGCCGCCCCCTGCACACTGACACTGGGCTCCCTCCTTGTAGCCAAGGCACAAGGGCTCCGGGACAGTGCGGGGCTACCGCTGTGTTTAGTTCACCTTTCCCATGGGGAGGTCCCGTTAGAAAGCATACGAAGGGTGAGGCTCCAGCACCTTAGCCTACTTCTGCTTTCCCTGCCTCTCCTCTTCCTTCCCCACCTCCTCATGCCCTACAAGTCTAATATCCCAGCCTCTGCAGCTTCCTGCACCAGGCCATTTTTCCCACATAGAACGGAAATACGGCTGGGGCCTAGCCAGGTGCATGAGCATCACATGTTTGCATTCATCCCCCTTGGTCCCAGACATTGCAGGGGTGACTTGACCAGGCCCAGGTGCTTGCATATGTGTGGCTTGCATTCCAGGAAGGAACCTTAAGCTTAGGGAACCTGTGCCTTTTATAACTGGCAGTAGGCATGTCTCCCTCTGCTGCAGAGGGAGACACCGTATGATGCAAGGCTTTTGCTTGGCAAACATCCTTGAACAGATGGTCCAGAACAAAGGCATCCGGGGCGTCTGCTTGCAGGATGTTCAGAAGTGCAAGGAGCCTATGGAGACTGACCTCCCAGCAGCCACTCTGCTCAGGACCTCTCAGGGGCTTTCCATCTGACTGAAGTCAATGCCCACGTCCTTCATGGGTCCCACCAGGCTCTGTGCTGTCTGGCTCCTTGCTGTTCTGAACTCACAAGGCACACTCCCACTGTGGGGGCTGCACACTTAGCTCTGTCCCCCGTGCCCAGAGCACACCTTACCCTTCCTTGGCTCGCTTCTCACCTCAATCACAGGTGTACAGCATCCGAAGTAAAGGTCGAAGCAGCATGCTCTATTTCTGCTTTATATTCAGAAACTATGCCCCAAAAGGCGTGGGGGGGAGCAGATGTGGTCAGTGTGTGGGGGTGACACAGGGTGTTTCCTGGAGGGAGAAGGGGGACAGAGGCCTTGCTCTCCTCCTCAGGTCTTTACCCTCCTGGAGACCTGTGGCCCACGCAACCCGTGTGTGTGACAAGCGGCTTCAACTGCACCCTGGAGAACACGGTGCCGGGTGTGATGCAGGGATCGGCCCCCGTGCACAGCAGGTACAGGTCTCTTGGCTGACGGCCGCCTCCCTGGGCCTGAGGACTTGCGGCGGGAACTGGAATTCCACCTGTTAGGTTGTCCTTAACAGAATCAAGGGCCCAGCCTCCTTCCCCAGCTACCTCAGCCGGGCGTTGCCATCTGCCTTTCGGAGTTGTGTTGTGATGTCTTAGAAAAGTACACACCCGGCATCGAGAGAAACAGGAAAGGAAAGAGAAGTAAAAGATGATACAGCTGAAGACCACATCATTACTCTCCTTTCTTTAAAATGAAAAGACTGAAAAAGCAGTCACTCCTAATTCCTACCCCCCCAACAGTGCAAGAATTTCCATTTTTTCCTGCTATTAATCTTGAACACATTTACATTTTTAAAAGATCAAATAATTTTGAGTACTGAAAAACAGTTATATAATGGCCATTCCCTAAATTTGTTTATGGCTATGACTATGTCATTGAGTTATGAAACCTGGAGAAAATGTTTATTATCTGTGTTTCGTCACAGAATCCATTTGAATTCTTTTGAGGGGGAGGTCAGTTTATTACAGTGGTATTTACTTTCTTTCTCTCTGGAATGAGAACCCAGTTGATAACAGTGATCGGAGTATCATGAGTCACGGTCTTTGTAGTCGTGATTTACCCAAGGCGCATGCCGGCCCTGCTCTGTGTGAGGGGCGGACATTTGCACAGCAGGATGTGTTTAAGTCCTTCCGATGTGAGCTAAGATGCTTCAGGGTAGGCCAGTGGCTCTTCCTCCGCGCTAATAACCACGGCCTAATGCCACCTCTGGTTACCTATCCTGGTCATACCGGGAGTGCGCTCCTCGTTCGAGCGTCTGTCCTGCCATGGCATGTCATTGGTGATGAGCGTTAAGTAAACCTTTGATTCTGTGACTGAAGAAAGTACATCTATTTCCCCAAATTAAGGATTTAGCGGTGATCAGGATGCTGGGCAGTAAAATTGCTTTCTTCTCTCTTTACTGGATCGGTTGACACCCTGTATCTGAAACGAGACCTCTTGTTTGTTTCGTAGCAGTTTCATCGACTGGAATGCAACTTGCGAAGGCCAGTTCCCCAGTGTGTACTGTCCATTGGAACTGAACGATTACAATGCCTTTCCGGAAGGTAAAAGCTATTTGAACCAGCCCAGTGCCATGCTTTTATTCTCAGAAAGTCAAAGCAGGAAGTGTTTGGCCTTAAGGCACTCACTGCAGAAGAATGTGTCTTAAAAAAATTAGACCATAGTTGACATAACATTATATTCGTTTCCAGTGTACAGCATCATACTTCGACTTTGTGTACATTGAGAAATGACCACCACCCAACGTGTCGTTAACGTCCCTCACCCTGCATAGTTAATAGTTACAGTTTTCTTTTCTTGTGGTGAGAACTTTTAAGATTTACTCTCTTAGCAACTTTTAATATACAATGCAGTGTTAACTACAGTACCATGCTGTACATGACAGCCCAGGACTTGTTTATCTTACCCCTGGAGCTTTGTACTGCGTAAGCCCCTGAACCATTTTGCCTATTCCACCACCCCCTCCTCTGCCAACCATCAGAAGGTCCACTGTATTCATGAGCTTGTTTTTATTTTTGGTGGTTGTTTATTTGTTTATCTTGTTGTTAAGAATGTGCCTTTAACATTGAGCGGCCTTTGAGAATGACCTTGCAGGAGGCTGCTGACTGCTTTTGTGGGGGTCTAGTTATGCATACCCTGCCATATATAATTTTCTGTGGCCTTAAAAAGCCCTGTACACCTGGGTGTCTGGGGGCTTCTACCCATCACCCTAAGAGAGAACCCGGACATTGGCCTTAGGTGGACCTGACATTGTGGCTTCCCCATGGGAGGCTGGGGTGGTCGGCTCCTCTTCTTCAGCAGCCAGGCCACCTGAAATAGAAACCTCTCCCTGCTTGTTCCTCAGCATGTCCTGATACCTCTGCCCCGTGGTGTTGCAGAAGAAGGGAAGAAGCTTGGAAGGGAAATTGCCAATGCTTGGGCTCAAGCACCTGTTAAAATAAACAATAAGAGAGATGAGACTTCCCTGATAAATTGGAAAATTCTCTTACTGTACATTACAGTACAAGCATGATTCGTCATACTAGAGCTACCTTTGCAGAGACACAATAAGCGGTATATTAGATATTGCACTAATGTGGATTTTGATACAAGATGCATTGCTCTATGTTAACCACAAGGGGGTGCTGCGGTAACTTTCTTCTAGGCTTATGAGGCTTGTGTGTATTAATCTTCTTAGCTAAGGGCTTGGCTTGGTATTGCCTTTGTCAGTCCATATGGTATATATGCAGGTGGCCTGATAGGTAATAAAAGAAAATTTTAAGGGCTGGTAAGAAGCTTGACGCGATTCACATCTATAGTGGTAGTACAGTGTATTTTGTGTATCAGAAAGATTCCCATCAGATCATCAAATACATAGGACACAAGCCCAGAGGTAGGCCTTCCCTGAGGGCTTCCCAGGTGGTGTGTCTGATAAATAGTTTTGAACCTGAGAGTGGCAGTGGAACTCCCGGTTCACACAGGGTAAGTATGCTCCGTCTGTCTGCAGCCTGTCCGTATAGTAAGGAAGGCCTTGAGAGTTTTCTTGCTGAGAGTGAGAGTTCAGTTCGCACCACAAAAAGGTTTACCTGCGTTGATGTCTCCCGTTCTTTGTAGAAAACATGAATTACCCCAATGGCTTCCCGTGTCCTGCTGAAATTCAGGCAGACTTTATTGATCACAACTCGCAGTCTACCTGGAACACCCCGCCCAACGTGCCGACCGCCTGGGGACACCCTGGTCTCGTCAGCAATCCGGTCAGTGCTGCCCAGCCTGCGCTGAGGCCCTGGGCGCCTCCAGTTTCTTTCTGCTGGTTTTTCCATCCTGGTCTCACGTAGCCATAGAGTTGGGTTCCGATCAGCTAAAGCCGGGCTTGCTTCCTTTAGGTCAGGGGTGGGGGACCTTTTTCCTGCCAAGGGCCATTTGGATATTTATAACATCATTCGAGGGCCCATACAAAATGATCAACTTAAGAGTTAGCCCGCTCTGTGTGGTCAAACATTTAATGAACTCTCACCCCTAATGCCTTGGCCGGGCCAGACCAAATGATTTCACGGGCCTTGTACGGCCCTGGGGCCAGACGTTCCCCACCCTTGCTTTAGATCAGAGGAGCCCACCCTCTGAAGGAACCTAACACATAATCAGACAGGCGGGGGCTTGCGGACATTGGCTTTCTAGCTGCTTCCAAGCTACACCAGCAGTGATGGCTTGTGGTAACATTGACTTGGGGCCATAGCTGTGTTTCTGTGGCCCTGCTAACCTTTTCATCTGTGATCAGAGGTGAAATGAACGTCACAGAAAGGTGTCAGTGGTCAGTGACGGGGCTCTGAGGGCTTCCTGCCTGCGAACGCCCTCCGCCCCTTCGTGCTTACAAGTTCTGCACCTTGCCCCTTTCAGATCCACTCAGCAGTTTTTTACAGAGAGGACATTTGAACTGTGGGTCCGTGCTTGGGTTGAAAATAAGTTTACCTGGTTAGATGTGGATTTCACAACCCTGTGTTTGTGGAAAATGGAGTTCAAGCCACCTGGATGGTTGAGAATAGTTTAATAGCGCCCAAGTGACTTGGATGGATACCACTGTGGTATCCATTCTTATACATTCAACCTTGACATTGCCTTTCTAAGACTTTTTTAAAAAAATATTTCTTTTTTTTTAAAAAAAATCTCTTTTTTCCCCTCCTCATTTACACATCAGCCCTACCTCACAAGCACCCGAAGCTTATCTCCAATGTCTGGACTTTTTGGTTCCATCTGGGCCCCGCAAAGCGATGTGTATGAAAATTGCTGCCCCATCAGCCCCACCACAGAACATTCGACTCACATGGAGAACCCGGCGGTCATGTGCAAGGAATACTACCCGGGGTTCAACCCGTTTCGTGCCTACATGAACCTGGACATATGGACTACCACGGCCAATAGGAATGCAAATTTCCCACTGTCTAGGGACTCGAGCTACTGTGGGAATGTGTGAAAAGAGTTTGATTTTTAAACAATGTGAATAAAGAGGCTTGTGTTTTGATGACTAGCGTAAACTGGTTCTTGAGATAGATTACAACATTGGTGGATATTTTGGCACTTTTATATGAAAATAAACTTTTTTAATGAAATCTGGGTGCATTCTGTTTTTTGTTTTTACCTTTCACAAATCAGTGGTAGAAACTAAGCATCCATATGTCATTACTCTGTACCTCAAGGAATGTGTCTAACATGCCAAATGTTTTCAGTCAGAACAAGGAAGGCTTTGGGGAAGGTGGAAACCGGGATAGAAGTAGCTGTTGCATCTCCCCCTTCCTCCCCACAGGCAGCTTGCAAACAATGAAGTTGGTGAGGTGGCATTCCCAGACCGGTCACCGACCGGTGTACCAGGCCATCGGCATCTTTCTTCCCACCGTCTCCATTGATTGTAACATGCAGGCGGGTCTGAGAACTGCTGCCTGGGAAAGCCCAGCTGAGCAGCCAGGCACTTGCCTGGGCAACCCAGCTCAGGGTGGAAGGTGGTTCTCTCTGGTCCTGGTGGCCACGGTGAAGCGGCGAGCCTGACCCTGTTCTGCCTGTCCAGTTATGGCCAGAACATCCCTCCCCTCCCTTAGGGCAGTCACTGGGCGTGACAGCAGCAGGGGCATCCCAGTAGTATTTGGTTTCCCTGAGCGAGCAGCCTTACTCCAAACACAGGCCCTTGGGGTCAGGGCATGGTGCATGCCTGCCAGGCTGGTTTGTGTCTGCTCATCAATGACTCGAGCAGTCCCTGGGGTGGTGGACTAATCGATGGGTGTGTGCAAATTTTGAAAATGTTTTTTACTTTTAATAAATATCTCCTTGTTACATTTGTTTCATCTTTATTGGAAATTCCCTAGGAGATAGTTTTGAGTGGACTGCTGGGTTTACTTGCTTTGAGTTGGCTTCGCTTTGCCATGGGGTGTGTGGGCGCCTGGGACAAGGAGGGCAAGTGTACTGTCAGTCCAGGACCGCCCTCTGCAAGGCGCGCCTGCAAGCATGCCAGGACCACTAGAAGCCTCTCAGGCTACCAAGTTAGAATTGTGATGCAGGTGAAGCCCCCCCAACACTGAATAATGTTAACAATAATTTAGCTTCTAGGTATAGGCCCAAAAGAATTGTTAGCAGGGACTTGAATAATGGTTTGTGCTCCTGTGTTCATAGCAGCAGCATTCCCTACAGCCGAATGGTGGAACAGCCTAGATCAGCGGTAGCCAACCTTTCAGACCACCGGTTGGTGACCGCTGGCCTAGATGCCTACTGATGGATGTAAGGGTAAAGAAAACATGATAAATACAGACAATGGGATATTCAGCCTCAAAAAGGAAGGAAATTCTCCCTGGCTGGTGTAGTACAGTGGTTAATGTCAGCCCATGCACCGAAGGGCCATCGGTTTGATTCCCTGTCAGGGCACATACCTGGGTTACAAGTTGGATTCCTGGTCTTGTCAGGGCATGCGTGGAGGGCAGCCAATCAATGTGTCTGCCTTCACATTGATGTTTCTCTCTGTCTCTTTTCCCCAGTTCCCTTCCACTCTCTCTAAAAATCAATGGGGAAATATCCTTAGGTGAGGATTAACAAAAAAAAAAAAAAAAAAAAAGGAGGAGGAAATTCTGGCCCTGGCCACATAGCTCGGCTGGTTAAAGTGTCATCCTGATACGCCACGGCTGCGGATTGGAACCCCAGTCAGGACACAAACAAGAATCAGCCAGTGAATGCATAAAGAAGTGGAACAACAATTTGATGTTTCTTCTATCTATCTCTCCCTCCCCCCTTCCTCTCCCTTCCTCTCTGTAAAATCAAATTAAAAAGAAAGGAAATTCTATATGTGCCACAATGCGTATGTACCATGAAAACATTCTACTCAGTGAAATAAGCCAGCCAATGAACAAATGCCTTACGGGTCTACGTCTGTGAGGCACCTAGTACAGTCAGCTCCACAGAGACAGAAAGTAGCATGGCGGTTACCAGGGGCTGAGGGGGGAGGGGGAAACGGGGAGTGATTGTTCAACGTGTACAGTTTTAGTTTGGAAATATTTGAAAAAAAGTTCTGGAGATGGATGGTGGTGATGGTTGCACAGCAACGTGAATGTACTTTATGTCACCAAATTGTACAGATAAGCGTTAAAATGGTAAGTTTTGTGTAATGTATGTTTTACCACAAAAAAACAAATTCATGTACAGTATAGAATTCAAAACTTTCCCACTGAGGAGCATATGAGGCCTTAGATGTATGTTGTGCTCATTTATCTAATTCACTTTCCTACTTTCATTGACCCCTCAATTCCCCCTCAGGAAAACGTGAGAAATCCAAACAAGTCCTTCCACTAAATACAGAAGAAAGTATAAACCTTCACTTTAACTGGAATATTACCTTTAGTCCTAAGGCCAAACTCAATGATGGGGAAACTGGAAGTTTTTCTTGGTTTAAAATATTTACTGAGGACCATCTAGGAGCTGGGACCAGTCCAAGGGGCCCTTCACCGGAGAACAGGACAGAGTAGGTCCTGCTGTGCTGGCATATTCCAGAAGGGCTCGGGCAAGAAACAAGAGATTCAAGGAATGTTTTAGATACTGCTGTGTGCTTTGAAGGCCATGAAATGGTGATGTGATAAATGGGGGAGAGGCAACAGGTGGTCAGGGGAAGGCTAAAGAAGTAAGGCTTTTTAAAAAATCAATTTTCTCTTCTTTCTTTAAATATGAATGTGTTTTTGTTTTTATCTTTGTTGTTGAAAGTATTACAAAACCCCCCTTTCGTCCCCATTGACCTCAAAGAGCTAAAACTTGAACAGCAAGAAAGAGCCAGCTGTGCCAAGATAACAGGCAAAGCTTTGCCAACGAGGAAAGGGCAGGTGCAAAGGCCCTGTGGCAGGAGGCCAGTGTGGCTGGGGCCTGGAGAGCAAGGGCCACAGGGGAAAGAGGTGAGGCCCTAGAAGTGGGCAGAGGCTGCTTCCATAAGGCCTTGCAGGCCACCGACAAGAGGATGGGTTTTACTCAAGGTGTGGTGGGGAGCCACGGGAGCATTTTAAGAGAGAAAAAATGTTAGCTGATTTGAGGTTCAAAGAAATCACTGACAGCTGAATAGAGAAAAGGTTCTTTGGGCTCAGGAGTAACAGTAATACCAACTAGACATCCGCAGCTACAGTGCAGATGATGGGGAGAATTGGTTTGTTATAAGCATGCTGATTGGTGGGGTGGAGTTGAGTTGATTGGGCCCTGAGAGCAAGTCAAGAGAGAAGAGCATTTGGGGAGGGTCTGGTTGGAGGCAGGGGGCAGGTGTTCCCAGTTGGACAGTGTGAAGCAGCGAAGTCATGCAGGCAGTGGCATCTGCAGATTTGAAGCTGGTGAAGTTTAGGGCTGGGGACAAACTCTGGGATATCTTCAGCCTCTTGATGGTATGAAAGCGATGGGAGTGAATGAGGCCTCTTGGAGATAAGAAGAATTTTGAGGTTTGAGCCTGGACACCCCCATGTGGAGAAGTGGAGAAGAGGAGACAGGAGCAGAGAAGACTGAGAGGAACCCCTGACAGGGTAGGAGGAAGCCAAGAGGCTGAGAGGTCAGATGTGCAAAATGCTGTGGGACCAGTCAGACAAGGAGAGAGTAAACACTGGGTCTGTCTAGCAACTATCCCTGGTGTCTTCACCATTCCGGAGGGAGGTGTGGTGAGGGAGGTGATGAAAGTCTAGCAGGTGAATGGCAAGGGTTGTTCGGCCCAGCACAAACAACGTGCAAGCATACTCATCACAACGTTAGAACAGTGATGACCTGGAAATGCATGTTCTACAATAGGAATATGTTCAAATTATAGTACATGCAGATGTTGGAATACTGGGACACCTCTAAAAATCATTGTAAGAGTGACACCGGCAATGAAACAGTGGGACACCAAGTTACATACAGTATGATCCCACTGAATATGGGGGGGGATGTGCCAACTAATGGGTGGGATTGGGAGTGATTTTGTATCTTCAGCCATTTTTGTATTGTCTATTATAAGCATGTGCTACTATCACCCCACCTGCCCCCCAAAAAGACTTTTAATTAAATCTTAAGGGAACGTATATTTTATTTAACAATGGGGAAAAGTAAGTATCTTAAAAACAAATGCTAAAGTCTAATAAAATTTTCATCATGCTATAAAAGGACAGAATTTAAAGGCAAAGGCAAAGTGAAACTTTCACCAAGCATTCCCTAATAAAATTCCTATAAAATGAGGTATGTAGTAATTACTTGGGTTAGGATTAAACACACATAAGAATGTCTTTAAATACATAACCAACATACAAAATGCAAGGCAGTCTAATGACAAAATACTGGACAAGTGGTGTAAAAGTCACCATTAAAATACAACTTTTAAAAAATACATATCCTAGAAAATTCGAATCCAAGATGGTGGCATAGGTAAACACCTAAACTGCTGCCTCGCACAACAATTTAAACTGCAACTAAAAGACAAAACGTCTATCACCCAGAACCATGAGAAAGCTGGCTGAGTGGAAGTTCTACAACTAGAAGGAAAGAGAAAAGAGCATTGAGACGTGCACGAGCGCTGAAAAGCTGAGGTACGGAGGCGCGGGATCTGGGCTGGCGGCAGGCGTTGCTTTTTTCAACCCAAAGGGGAGACAAGCCCCTGATTACTCTGAAATACAGTTTCTGGGGAGATGCGGGGGACCCAAACTCCTACGGGGAGAAGCTGGATTGTCTGCTACGGGGTCGGAAAGTGAGGGGGGCCTGCTTGTAGAGCTGCGCACAGGAATAATTGTTTATCTGCGCTGGGGCATGGGGCTGGACGCAGTCGGAGACACAGAGCCAGCTAACAGCCATTGCTTTTTGCCACGCCCTAGCCTAGTGACGCCCTGAGACCCCGCCCCACACAACCTGCAAACCTGCCCAAGCTCCAAGCAGCGGCTTTTGCATATGAATGGACAGCAGCTTAACCTAACAAACTTGCAGCCCAGATCAGACAGCTCCAAAACCTCCAAACCCCAAGCAAAGAGGAGAAAGCTGTAGCTCCTGCTGGGTGGACTCAGACAATAGCTGACCTGCACCCCATTGGAGATCCAGAAGCCAGTATACCTAGTGGTCAGTGTGAAAAACCAGATTTCAACTCCTCACATCCATAAGTGACACATTCAAGAGGCAGACTCAGCGAGCACCAAAGCCCCACTGAAACAAGTCCTGCACCATAAGCATGTCTCCAGCACAGCAGTTCTTATAGACACAGTGAGTCCTCACAGCTGATTGGCCTGGAGGTCAATTCCTCCCAGCATACCAACAGCAATTAAGGCTTAACTACACCAAGACTTTGCACTCAGACCACAAAGGGGTGTACCAAGAGCGTCCACATCAGGTGATTGGAGAGGCTGAGCTACTGCCCCCTATAGGTCACCTACCACACAAAGCCACTCCATCAACACAGGGAAGCAGCCAAAATGCGGAAACAAAGAAACATGTCATGAATGAAAGAAATGGAGGGAAGCAAACTACTGGACAACATAGAGTTCAGAACCACATTTATAAGGTTACTCAAGAATCTTCTAAAAACCGCCGAGAAACTTGATGACACTTCTGAGGAGCTTAGTGAGACCTTCAAGGACCTTAATGGGAATGCCAAAAAAATGGAAAAGGACCAGTCAGAAATGAAGCATACACTGTCTAAAATAAAGAATATACAGAAACTCAACTGTAGATCAACGTACCCCAAGAATCAAACCAAAGATCTGAAATATGAGGAAACAAAAAACACCCAACCAGAAAAACAAAAAGAAAAAAGAATCCAAAAATATAAAGATAGTGTAAGGAGCCTCTGGGACAACTTCAAGCGTACCAACATCCGAATTTTTGGGGTGCCAGAAGAAGAGAGAGAGCAAAATACTGAAAACCTATTAGAAGAAATAATGACAGAAAACTTTCCCTACCTGGTGAAAGAAATAGACTTACAAGTCCAGGAAGTGCACAGAACCCCAAACAAAAGGAATCCAAAGAGGACCACACCAAGACACATCATAATTAAAATGCCAAGGGCAAAAGACAAAGAGAGAATCTTGAAAGCAGCAAGAGAAAAACGGTTAGTTACCTACAAGGGAGTACCCATACGACTGTCAGCTGATTTCTCAGCAGAAACTATGCAGGCCAGAAGGGAGTGGCAAGAAATATTCAAAGTGATGAACAGCAAGAACCTACAACCAAGATTACTCTACCCAGCAAAGCTATCAGTCAGAATTGAAGGTCAGATAAAGAGCTTCACAGACAAGAAAAAGCTAAAGGAGTTCATCGCCACCAAACCAGGATTACATGAAATGCTGAAGGGTATTCTTTAAGAAGAGGAGGAAGAAGAAAAAGGTAAAGATAAAAATTCTGAACAACAAAATGACATCAAATACATACCTAGCAACAAGTGAATCTAAAAATCAAGTGAGTAAAAAATCTGAAGAACAGAATGGACTGGTGAATATAATAGAATCAGGGACACAGAAAGGGAGTGGACAACTCTCAGGGGAAGCAGGTGTGAGGGGTGCGGGAAGAGATTGGACAAAAATCTTACCCCTATGGATGAAGACAGGGGCGGGGGGTAAGGACATGGGGTGGGGTGGGGAATCAGGTGGAGGGGAGCTATGGGGGAAAAAAAAAAGAGGAACACCTGTAATAATCTGAACAATAAAGATTTATTTTAAAAAAAGAAAAAGAAAAAGAAAAGCCAAAATAAATAAATAAATAAAATTCTATTTAAGTAATTAAAAAAATAAAAAAATAAATTGTGTTTTTGTCTTGAAAACTATCACTATTTTAAAATAAATCTTATTTATATTGAAAAAAATACATATCCTATCATATTTATGCAAACTCAAGTGAACATTCAAAAATAATTATTTTGGTGTGACCCAGACATTTGAACAGTTTAGTGATCCTACTGGAGTCCAGAGAAGATGTCAGTAAATCAGAATGTACATATTTAGTATTTTTATATGTAGAATGTGCATCCTAATATATAAAAACCCTGGATCTGTCACATCCACAATGACTGGAGGCTCGACCTAATGCCCAGTCTGCGTGTGCAGCAGGCTCTAGTGGGTGGGGACTTATGGCAGCAGAGACAGGGTCAGGGGAGGGGGAGCTGGCACTCACACTCAGTCACAACCGCACACACACACAGACACACACAGCGCCCACCAGCTCACAACCTTTTCTCCCTTTCTTTCCCTCCCTCCCCACTCTCAGCCTCTCTCAGAATGAGGAAACAAAACAGACTGGGCCTGAAGAGGCCTGGATGGAAGGGAGGGTAGGCAGAGGGTGGAGCGGCCCCCACTGGCCCAGCCCCCTCCCAGCCAGGAAAGAGGAAGAGGGAGACAGGGAGGCAGGGAGGCCTGGAGGACTGCTGAGAAGAACAAAGAGAGACAGAGACTGGGCGAGATCAGGCTGGCAGGGGAGGGCAGTCAGGCAGGCAGAGGCAGTTGGGGGCGAGATCAGGCTGGCAGGGGAGGACAGTTAGGGCCAATCAGGCAGGCAGGCAGAGGGGTTAGGGGCAATCAGACAGGCAGGCAGATGAGCAGTTAGGAGCCAGCGGTCTTAGATTTTGAGAGAGATGTCCGACAGTCGGACATCCCCCAAGGGGTCCCCAATTGGAGAGGGTGCAGGCTGGGCTGAGGGAACCACCTCCCACCTCCATGCACAAATTTCGTGCACTGGGCCACCAGTAGTATTTATAAAACTCTTATTTTAGAAACTAAAGACAACAATTTTACTCAATATCATTTCAGGTTCCTTTTGTCTGTCTGGCTGCATATTTATTCATTCACAGTAGATGTAGAAATTATTTGAAATCTTTTAAAAACTGAAGGAACAGACCAAGCCCAGTGACATGAGGATTGGATAGACTACCACACTGCAGTGAATGACCACTCAGTTCAAATTCCATATGAAAAGCAATCCCTACAGGAAAAGGGGCAGGCAGTCCCGGGTCAGTCCAGGTTCCTCAATGCATCATGTGGTCTAGGTCCATAAAGCTCCCAAAGAGAAACCAACTACTTATTTGCTTTCCTTCTTTCATTAAAAAGTGTATTAAATCAGAATAATATCCAAAACCCAGAAATGATTTTTGTATTAGTTGGGATAGGCTAGGTTATGCTGCAATAACAAATTGATCCCCAAACATGCCCAGATACTACCCCAACTGTCCAGCAATTCAATAATATTAAATGTAAAAAATAAAATAATATTTTTTAAAAAGAAAGAAAGAGGATTTAGATGTCTAGAGTTCAACTCCTGACTATACTTCTTACGAGCTTCTCTAATCTCTCTGAGCCTCAGGTTGCCCATCTGCAAAATGGTCTCATAATTTTTTCCACAGGGATGCTAAGAGACTTCTGCCTCATGTGTAATGTTGTTTATATGGTCTCTTTGGAATTACTTGCTCAATTTATCTCTTCCCTCAAAGACTGTGTGCTTCTTGAGGGCAGGGACCATGACTTGACTTGTGTGCTGCTCACCCAGCAACTAACACCATGCCTGACCAAAGGAATTGCTGAATCAACATGGGATAACTGAAAACATACGTCTGGCACCTAGTAGGTGCCTGATCGTGATTGTTCTTTTCCCATCCTCCCTTTCAACCCTGGCCTTGCTGATAGCTTCCTGGACAGGTAGCTTCAACACCACAGGGAGTTCAGGTCCTCCACAGCAGTCACTTTCATTTCCTAAAATTGCAATCTTTCTCTGAAACATTATGCAAAAGCGGAATTTCAATGTGCCACTCGGGTTGGGCAAAACGAAGTTGTCCTCTACCAGTTGCTGGCATGGCTGGTATTGCCTAGTACGCAAGTTTCCAAGGCTGACAAACAGAACAGCTCTTGTAGTGTTCCTGTGAGTGTGGGGAAAACTTATTAGAATACTTCCTCATTCTTGGAAAAGACAGCAACGTCCCTTTCTTGCCAAAGCCAAGTCCCAAGTCTCTCTCTTTTCCTCCAAGAGGGTAATCAATGAGTTATTGTTGGGCCTGCAGATTAAGCCTGGAGCCCTCCATTGACAAAGAGGCAAAGGCAAACAAAATTTCATTAAGAGGGTTCTTCCCTGCCTCCTTGCTCTAGCCCCTCCTCTTGCCTGGACTCTTATAATTTTTGAACCCTTTCTGTATGCCAAGCATTCTATTACGTACAGGATATGCATAACCTCACATAAAGAGGAAGGAAAATTACTTCAGAGGCAACCCCTTCTTCCAAATCCTTTTCCCAACTGAACCTGCATGAGGCAATACCCTCTGCTCCAAACCTGCACCTGCACCTATGCCATCAACACTCCCCTTTTCTTTTTAAAAATGTTTTTATTGATTTTAGGGAGAGAGGAAGGGAGCGGGATAGACAGAAACATCATCCTTTGGCTGCCTCTTGCATGCCCCCTACTGGGGGTCGAGCCCACAACCCCGGGCATATGTCTGACCAGGAATCAACCAGTGACTTCTTGGTTCATGGGTGGACACTCAACCATGGAGCCACACTGGTCAGGCAACACTCTCATTTTCTGAGAGAAACTGAGCTCATCTGGTTGGTAAGAAGGAAACAATATTCGTATTAACGTCAAAAGCCCAATAATGTTTACATTCTTCAATATGCAGCAGGTGCTTGAAAAATGTTGTTTGGTTCAGTGTAGTTTCATTATGATGTTGATGAGGAAAAAAAAAAAAAAAAAGGATTCCCAGCTGGGGGCCAGTGTCTGTGTGGCCTGTGCACGTTCTCTCCATGTCTGCATGAGTTCTCTCCAGGAATCCGTGTTTTCCCTAAGGTGTGCACGTGTGGTGGGTTGGTGTATCTACATTGCCCCAGTCTGGGTGTGGGTGTGTGATGGGCCCTGCGGTGGAGGGTGGACAGTGTCCTGTGAGGGTGGGTTCTGCCTTGTGCCCTGAGCTGCTGAGAGAGGCTCCAGCCACCTGCGACCTCGAACTGGAATGAGCAGGTTGGAAAATAACTCTTATTTGCTTATTCATCTTTCTTTTTTATTTCAAAGTTTAATAATAGAGGTGTTTTGGGTCTTTACTTAGAAGTTTCTGTGACCAGAAGTATGCCATAGAAATATTCCTTAACTCGTGTTTATGTCAATCAGCCTGTGGTAAAATTGATTTTGTTATATGTCATTTCACTTAAAGTCACAGTTTCCAGGAACCTATAGAACAGTGGTCGCCAACCTTTCCGACCTCATGGACCACCAGTGGTCCGTGGACCACCAGTTAGTGACCGCTGCTACAGAAGATGTTAAGTGAGGGCTTATTGTACTTGCCTTTTATCTACGGGGCTTATTAGTTCAAGTGAACATTTTCTGTGGCACAACTTCCCATAGAGGATTTTTGCCCCCTTAGTTCTTAACAGGTCCCCCAAAGAATAATTCTTTCTTAAGAATGTCTGCCTCTCAGCCTGGCAGGAGTGGCTCAGTTGGTTGGGTGTTGTATTATACACGGAAAGGCTGCAGGTTCAATTCCCGGTCAGGGTAGAAGGCAACCATGTAACAGATGTGAAAACTGAGTCTTGTGATTGGCTTAGACATAAGCTGGCATGTGTAATAGGCAAGATTTGAACCAAGTCAACCTGACTGCAAAGCACTTGTCCTTAAGAGCCATAGTGTTCCCATATTGATGTGACATGGGCACAGCTGGATTGTGCTGAGCCATGGAAACGAGTCATCTCAGCTTGAATCTGTGGTACATAGGCCACAGCTGATGGATGTCCCATGTCAATCCAGAAACTGACTGATGGCAGGGATTCAGTGTGGCCTGTAGAGCAGCATAATTTAAGAACCTATATTTTAGTGTGTTGGCAAGAAATAAATGAAGAGCTGCAATGAGCCAGGAAGGGAAATGATAGTAATAGTAATAGCTATTTTTGAAACCTTTCTGTATGCCAAGCGTTCTGTTAGGTACAGGGTAAGCATAACCTCACATAAACTGGAAGGAAAATGAACTGATATTTGAGAGTGTCTCATACTAGAGCCATTATTAAATCATCATTTGACTTCCTTCTTGGACTTAAAATAATAAATGACATCATTTTTTCCAGGTTACTTTTGCTTAAGATTCTCATATGAGGCAATCATACTTGAATTGTGAAATGCATTTTGGGCAACATTTGTGTTAAAAAACACACCTAGCAACAAATGGATACATATACATCAGATACACACACACATATGCTATAAACAATTCAGCTTCTCTATTATTGAGTGTTTGGCCACATTTTCAGTGAATAACAAGTCTAGCAAGATTATGAAGTGTGGGAAGTTGTCTACAAAGACCTGGTGAAATCATGGCAGGCAGGCTTTGAAATAAGACTTGGCAAGTTCCTGAACCCTTCTGAACCTCTTTGAATTTAAAACTCAGATAAAACCTGGATCATAGACTAGTTACAGGATTAAACAAACACACATAAAACAATTAACAGAGATCTTAGCACAGATAGTGTCTCAACAGAAGTAATCACCTCCCATACCTCCTTCCCCACTTTGGATTCCTCTTGCTGAACTTGACTATGTTCACTGATTCCTCCTTCTCCTCCTCCTCCCCCTCCCTCCCCCTCCTCCTCCCCCTCCTCCCCCTCCCCCTCCCCATTGACTTCTTTCTTCAAGCTCTATTCTGTGCCCCATTTCCTAGTTCTTTATTTCCTGACATCCTGGTCTATTCACTTATTTATTCAAAAGTTTTCTTGAAATCTACTATATACACGTTACTGGGTGAGCATTGAGGTTACCATGGTGAGCTAAACCAAACAATGCCTTTTTACAGGCTAGTGAGAGAAACATGCATTGATCACACAAGTGGGATGATGTAGTTGCAAACTAGGCTAAATGCTATGAAGGAGAATAACACATACCCAGGCTGAAGAATAAGGGGAGTGAAGGGAACTTGAAACCTGAAGGAGAAATGGGTCTACAGCTGGGGATGGGTGACAGTGCCAGTGGAGGTAGTGGTGATGGTGGAGTTGATGGTGATGGTGAAGTGGGGGGTAGTAGTGGTAATAATACTGGTGAAGATGTGGTGATGATGGAGGGGATGGTGTAGAGGATAGCATGGACAACAGAGGGAACAGCACATGCAAAGGGCCTGTGGTGGGTGGGAACTCTGTATGTCTGAAAATATAATGTGGCTGGTACACAGATGGTGAGGGGGCAAGGAGGAGAGGCTGGCAGGTTAAGCAGAAACACACCACAGACCCTGCACGGTCTTGTAGGCTGTTAAGTATTCCAATCCTAATCCTAAGAACAATATGGAGGCTACAAAAAATTATTTTGAGTATTTTTAAAAATTCTTTATTGTTGAAAGTATTGCATATGTCCCCTTTTGTTTTCCCCCCACTTGTCCTCTCCCAGCCTGCCCCCGCCCCCCAGTCCCGGCCTCCACCTCCCTCTGCCCAATTGTCTGTGTCTATTGCTTATATGCATACAAGTTCATTGGTTGATCTCTTATCACCCCCCACAAAAGGATTTTGACCTTGGGGTAAGGTGAAATGATCTGATTTGCATTGTTAAAAAAGATCACTGAAGATCTTCTCTACTGTTCAATAATGGTAGCTACTAGCTACACATGGCTACTGAATACTTGAAGTGTTGCTGGTTTTAGTTGAGATGTGCTGTAAAGCTAAATACACACTGGATTTAGAATCTATAATAACAAAAGGGTAATATGTTAATTAGACCAGACGTCTTCTGGACATCATTCTGGACATCCTTTCTGATGAAGCCAGGGCCAGAGGGAAGCCAGCTGGGTCCCAGGTGCCTGCAGGCGGCTGGAGGAGGGAAGCAGCCCGGGTCCCGAGTGCTGGAGGGAAGCCACTGGCAGCGGGGGGAAGGAAGGCCTATTCTCACACGAATTTTCATGCATCAGGCCTCTAGTCCTATATCATAGAGAGCTCATATGCTAATTAGACCAGACAGTGGAATGACCTTCTGGAACAACCTTCCAGAACAACCTTCCAGAATGACCAGTGGGTGGGGGGGCAGGGCTGCAAGGGCCAAGTCCCTTGCACGAATTTCGTGCATCAGGCCTCTAGGACTTAATAAGAAAAAAAGAATATACAGTATCTCATTTTAAAAATATTGATACACGAGATGGTGGCTGGCAGGACAGAGGTGAGGGAGAGGAAGTGAGTGAGTGAGGGGATGAAAGGAGAGTGTGTGGATGTGTGTGGTGTGTGTGTGAGTGAGTAAGGGACAGTTAAATCTCGCAGAGCAGCCGGGGCTGGCAGACCAGGCTCTCTTGGACAAGGAGAGACTACCACTGTGGGCACTCCCTGGACTGCAGGACTCGGGCACAGAGCCTATGCCATCTTGAAGGGGACAGTGGCCTTTTCTAGGAACTCATCAGCACCACCACCCAGACAGGCCTTGGAACTACCCTGAGACCCAGCAGCCACTCCAGCCAAAATCCTGCTACCCCAGCCGCAGACCCGCGGATGCTGGGACCTCCACCTTGAACGGTGCACTGTTCCCGCAGCACCTCCCCCTCCCCAGCGGCAACCTCCCCCTCCCCAGCGGCAGAACTCCGGACACCACATTCGCGTGTTTCCAGCTGCTCAGGCATCCAGGGCACTCTGCTCTGTAGGCAGCGCCTGGGAGCCACTGGGTGTGATTCTGTACAGACAAGGGCGTGCTGCCCCGGAGTAGAAATTCTGAATTTCCTCTGCCTGAATAACTGCCTGCAGACACCCCAGCTGTGTAACTTCAGCGCCATGCCCCCTCAAAGTGCGTCAGAGCTCTGCGCCGGCAAATACACCACCACAGATGCACGCATATCCAAAGGGCAGGCACCCTGAGCCTATATATCCACAGGGTCCTCTGGGGAGCTGCTTTGAGCCCCTGCTGGGTGTGATTCTGTACAGATAAGGGCACACTGCCCCACAGTAGAAATTCTGAATTTCCTCTGCTTGAATAACTGCCCACATACCACCCCAGCTGCTTAACTTCAGTGCCAGGGCCCTCAAAGTGCATCAGAGCTCAGCGCCAGCAAATGCACTGCCACAGATGCACACATTTCAGGACAGGCACCCTGAGCCCATCTATCCACAGGGTGCTTGTGGGAGCTGCTGTGAGTCCTTGCTGGGTGTGATCTTGGACAAATAGGGATGCACTCCCCCCTGGCAGTAGAAATTCTGAATTCACTCATCCTGGATACCTGCCCACAGACGCCTCAATTAAGCAGCTTCAGTGCCAGGACCCTTGAGAGTACTTCAGCGCCCCTCACTGGCAAACACACCGTGGGTGCCCCTGTGATCCTCCACTGGGAATATGCGCATACCCGCCACAGGTGCAGCAGCAAAAGCTGAGTCTGCCCACCCCACAACTACAGAACTCTGGACACCGCAGTCATGCCTTTTGAGAACGCAGGCCTTCTGAGACCCATCACCCCAACAGATGGTTCCTGGGTGCCACTGTGAGTCCCTGCTGGGCATGCACAATTTCAATCACGCAAGACAGCAAAAATTGGGACACCCCCTCCATGGCTGCTGATTTCTAGACACCGCAGTTGTACCTTTCCAGCTCACAGGCCTACATCAAGAGAACCCAAATAGTGCAAGTAGGGAGCTACACTAATTATCAAGCCCAGGAGACCTGAGAGATCACACCAGTAGCACCATCCCCAAAAGAACCTGAGTATCAAACCAATCAGACCTACAATTAAAATGTTACAGCAAAACATGGGAAGACAAAAAAGCAATCCCCAAAGGAAAGAAAAAGAGGAATTACCAGAAAGGGAGTTAAATGAAATTGAGGTTAGCAGCATATCAGAGAAAGAATTCAGAGTAATGGTTATAAGGATGTTTAAACGGCTGGATGACAAATACACACAACTCAATGAGAAGTATAAGGAGCTGAATGAGAATGTCACCAATATGAAAAGGAACCAAGAGAAGATGAAGAATGACATATCTGCAATAAAGAACACAATGGAAGGCCTATACAGTAGACTAAAAGAGGCTGAGGACTGCATCAGCGCATTAGAAGACAAGGTAGGAAAAAACACACAAACACAGCAGCAACTGGAAAGAAGACTTAAAAAGCAAGAGGAGAGCCTAAGGGAGCTTTGGGACAACACAAAATGAAACAACATTCACTTAATAGGGGTACCAGAAGGAGAGGAAGAGAAGAAGTAAGGAATAGAAAACATGTTTGAAGAAATAATGACAGAAAACTTCCCTGATATTGGCAAGAAAAAAACTATGCAAGTCCAAGAAGTACATAGAGTCCCAAACAAGTTGAACCCCAAAAGACCAAACTAAGACACATCATAATTAAATTGGCGAACACCAACAACAAAGTAAGAATCTTAAAGGCTTCCAGAGAGAGACAGAAAGTCACCTACAAGGGATCTCCTATTAGAATATTAACTGATTTCTCAACAGAAACACACCAGGCCAGAAGGGAATGGAATGGAATATACAAAGTGATGCAAAGCAAGGAACTGAATCCAAGAATACTATAACCAGCAAGGATATCATTCAAAATTGAAGGTGGAATTAGGAGCTTCACAGACAAAAAAGGACTAAGGGAGTTTATTACCACCAAAACAGCAATGCAAGAAATGCTAAAGGGTCTGCTATAAAAAGAAGAAATAGGAAGCGAAGAAGGAACACAGGGATAAAGAATAAAAATGGCGACAAACAAGTACCTATCAATAATAACTGTAAATGTAAATGCATTAAATGCCCCAACCAAAAGTCATAGGGAAACTGAGTGGATAAGAAAACATGACCCATATATCTTCTGTATACAGGAAACCCACCTCAGGAAAAAGACGCACACAGACTGATGGTGAAGGGATGGAAAAAGGTTTTTCAGGTGAATGAAAAAAAAAAAAAAAGCTGGGGTAGCAATATTTATATCTGACAAATTAGATCTCAAAGTGAAGGACATAAAAAGAGATAAGGAAGGCCACTTCATAATACTAAGGGGAGCAATCCAACAAGAAGAAATAAATCTGGTAAAAATATACACACCCAATACAGGAGCACCCAAATACATAAAAAACTCCTGGAGGATATCAAGGGAGAGATTGACAGCAATACAATCATAGTAGGGTACTTAAATACCCCACTACCACCATTGGACAAATCCTCTAAACAAAAAATCAGCAAAGAAACATCAATCCTAAATGACTCACTAGACCAGATGGAATTAATTGACATCTTCAGAACATTTCACCCCAAAGCCACAGAATATAGATTCTTCTCAAGTGCACTTGGGTCAAAGATAGGCCATATATTGGGTCACAGGCAAAGTCTCTTCAAATTCAAGAAGATAGAAATCATATCAAGCATCTTCTCAGATAACAATGACATAAAACTGGAAATCAACTACAATAAAAACAATCCAAAAAAATCAAACATATGGAGACTAAACAGCATGCTATTAAACAATGACTGGGTTACCAGAGAGATCAAAGAAGAAATAAAAAAACATCATGGCAACAAATGACAATGAAAACACAACAATCCAAAATCTATGGGACACAGCAAAAGCAGTCTTGAGAGGGAAGTTCATAGCTTTACAAGCCTATTGCAAAAAACAAGAAACAATGGTAATAAATTACCTAACCCTACAACTCAAAGAGTTAGAAAGAGAGCAACAAAAAAAGCCCACTATAAGCAGAAGGAAGGAAATAATAAAGATCAGAGTGGAGATAAATGACATAGAGATCAAAAGATCAACAAAACCAAGAGCTGGTTCTTTGAAAGTATAAACAAGCTTGATGAACCTCTAGCCAGGCTCACCAAGAAGCAAAGAGAGAGGACCCAAATAAACAAAATCACAAATAAAAGAGGAGAAATAACAACAGACCCCAGAGAAATACAAAGGATTGTTAAAAAATACTATGAACAACTCTATTCCAACAAACTGGACAACCTAGAGGAAATGGACATATTCCTAGAAAGATATAACCTCCCAAAACTCAATCAGGAAGAATCTAAACGACTCAATAGGTCAATAACTATGGAAGAAATTGAAGCAGTCATCAAAAAGCTTCCAGCAAACAAAAGACCGGGGCCAGACGGCTTCACTGGGGAGTTTTACCAAACATTCAAGGAAGAACTAAAACCTATCCTCCTCAGACTATTCCAAAAAATTCAAGGGGAAGGAACACTTCCAAGCTCATTCTATGAAGCCAGCATCACCCTAATACCAAATCCAGATAAAGACAACACAATGAAAGAGAATTACAGGCCAATATCCCTCATGAACATAGATGCCAAAATCCTCAACAAAATTCTAGCAAATCGGATCCAGCACTACATCAGAAAGATCATACACCATGACCAAGTGGGATTTATCCCAGGGATGCAAGGATGGTACAATATCCACAAGTCAATAAATGTGATACATCACATAAACAAAATGAGAGATAAAAAACACATAGTCATATCAATTGATGCAGAAAAAGCATTTGACAAAACGCAACACCCATTTTTGATAAAAACTCTCAGCAAGGTGGGAATAGAAGGATCATACCTCAACATAATAAAAGCCATATATGATAAACCCACAGCTAACATCATACTCAATGGGCAAAAACTAAAACCATTTCCCCTAAGAACAGGAACAAGACAGGGATGCCCACTCTCACCACTCCTGTTCGACATAGTACTGGAAGTATTAGCCATTGCAATTAGACAAGAAGAAGAAATAAAAGGCATCCAAATTGGAAAAGAAGAAGTAAAACTCTCCTTATTAGCAGATGACATGATATTGTACATTAAAAAAAAACACCCTAAAGACTCCATCAAAAAACTATTAGACTTAATAAATGAATTCGGCAATGTAGCAGGATACAAAATTAATGCCCAGAAATCCATGTCATTTCTATACACCAATAGTGAACTTACAGAAAGAGAGACTTAAAAAGCAATCCCACTTACCATCGCACCAAAAAAAGTAACTAAGGAGGTATAAGCTTAACTAAGGAGGTAAAAGACCTATACGCGGAAAACTACAGGACACTGAAAAAAGAGATAGAGGAAGATATAAACAGATGGAAGAACATACCATGTTCATGGATTGGTAGAATCAACATCATTAAAATGTCCATATTACCCAAAGCAAATCTATAGATTCAATGCACTCCCCATTAAAATACCAACGGCATATTTCACAGACCTAGAAAGAACTCTCCAAAAATTCATCTGGAATAAGAAAAAGACCCCAAATAGCCACAGCAATACTGAGAAAGAACAAAGTAGCTGGGATTTCAATACCAGATTTCAAGCTGTATTACAAAGCCACTGTTCTCAAAACAGCCTGGTATTGGCACAAGAACAGGCATATAGACCAATGGAATAGAATAGAGAACCCCAAAATTGACCCAAACCACTATGCTCAATTAATATTTGACAAAGAAAGCATGAACATACAATGGAGCCAAGACAGTGTCTTTAATAAATGTTGTTGGAAAAATTGGACAGATACATGCAAAAAAAAATGAAACTAGACCACCAACATACACCATACACAAAAATAAACTCAAAATGGATACAGCACTTAAACATAAGATGGGAAACCATAAAAATACTAGAGGAATCCACAGGCAGAAAAATCTCAGACATATGTCGAAGCAATTTCTTCACTGATACTGCTCCTAGGGCAATGGAAACTAAAGAGAAAATAAACAAATGGGACTACATCAAAATAAAAAGCTTTTTCACAGCAAAACAAACCATCAACAAAACAACAAGAAACCCCACTGTATGGGAGAACATATTTGCAAATGTTATCACTGATAAAGGTTTAATCTCCAACATTTACAGGGAACTCATACAAGTTAATAAAAGGAAGATAAATGATCCAATAAAAAAAAAAAATGGGCAATGGACCTAAGTAGAAACTTTTCGAAAGAAGACAGAAGGAAGGCCAAGAGACATATGAAAATATGCTCAAAGTCACTAATTATCTGAGAGATGCAAATCAAAACGACAATGTGGTACCATCTCTCACCTGTCAGAATGGCAACCATCAACAAATCAACAAACGACAAGTGCTGGCAAGGATGCGGAGAAAAAGGAACCCTCGTGCACTGCTGGTGGGAATGCAGACTGGTGCAGCCACTGTGGAGAACAGTATGGAGTTTCCTCAAAAAACTAAAAATGGAACTCCCATTTGACCCAGTAATCCCACTTCTAGGAATATATCCCAAGAAACTAGAAACCTGAATCAGAAAGGATATATGCACCTCTATGTTCATAGCAGCACAATTCACCATAGCTAAGATTTGTAAACAGCCTAAGTGCCCATCAGCAGATGAGTGGATTAAAAAACTGTGGTACATCTACACAACGGAATACTACGCTGAGGTAAAAAAGAAGGAATTCCTACCATTTGCAGCAGCATGGTTGGAACTGGAGAGCATTATGCTAAGTGAAATAAGTCAGGCAATGAAAGAAAAATACCACGTGATCTCGCTCATTTATGGAAAATAAAGAACATTATAACCTGACGAATAAAAAGATAGATACAGAGGTAGTAAAGCATCAAACAGGCTGTCAAATTATAGTGGGAAGGCTGGGGAGTGTTGAGGAGGGAGGGAAATAGATCAACCAAAGTACTTGTATGCATGCATATAATCACACCAATGGACACAAGACACTGGGGGATGGGATGAGGGCATGTGACAGGGGGTAGGGGAAGCTGGGGGAAGATCAATGGGTTAAAAAGGAGATATATGTACTACTATATGTAATACTTTAAACAATAAAATAAAATTTAAAAAATATTGATACACACATATTAAATTAATTTCTTTATTGATTAAAGTATCACATATTTGTCCTCATCCCCCCTTTCCCATTCCAAACCCCTCCCCATGCATACCCCCACCCCCCTGTTGTCCGTGACCACTGGTTAGACTTATATGCATGTATACAAGTCCTTTGGTTGACGCACACACATTTGAAATGATAATATTTTGGGTTAAATATAATGTAAGCAAAATTCATTTTACCTGTTTCTTGCTAACCTTTTTAAATGTAGCTACTAGGAAATTTAAAATGATGCAAGTAGCTTGCATTTGTTGTTCCCTTTGTGGTTTTTTTTTTTTTTTTATCTTTCTTTCTTTTTTTATTTTTTTTACCATTTTTTTTATTGTTTTAAGTATTACAAATAGTAGTACATATGTCTTTGTTTTTTCCCTCATTGATCTCCCCCCGACCTCCCCTACCCCCCAGTACATGCATTTCACCTGCCCGCCCTCCCCCCCGCCCCAGTGTCTTATATCCATTGGTTGTGCTTATATGCATACGGACAAGTCCTTCGGTTGGTCTCTTACAGCCCCCCTCACCCAACCTCCCCTGTCTTCCCAATGTAGTTTGACAGTCTGTTCAATGCTTCTTTGCCTCTGTATCTTTTTCCCACCATTTCTTTCCTTTAAAAAGTTTTGCCTTTGCAGACTAGAAATAAACACATAATAACAAAACAAGATAAAACAAAAAAAATGTTTGAGTCCCAATTTCAATGTCCAACAGTTCTGAGTCCCCGTTTCAATGTCTAACAGTTCCTTATGTGTACATGTCAGCAATGATATCTGGATGGTGGGCACATGTTGGCAATGCAGGTCCGACCCTCTCTGGTTTGGTCCTAGGTAACCTGCAGTGGTGCACAGCTGCTGACTGCTCGCGTGGCAAGGCGTTGTCAGCGTCTTCCATCTCTGGACTGTTTTTTCCTCTTGTCTTAGTGGTTGGAGCACACCTGTCAATTCCTCTCTGTTGCAGGAATCCATCTGGTCTTGGGGTTGTTTTCTGAAAATATACAAATGTATTCTCGACCACAAGTTAATAAAGGAATCTTTTCTATATAATTGATTTGGGATCCTTTTTATTTTTGTTCAAACAATTTTCCTTTGTCTTATTTAGACACCATGTGTGTTTTTAATGGCCGTCTTGCTGTTAGCATTGCAAATGAAACTTAATTTGGTAAAGTAAAAATTTTCTAGATGTAATTTCCCTTTGTGTTTTTATTAGACGAACTGCTCTAGATGCAGCTGAAGAAGAAGCTGTAGAGAAGGCAAAGCAGACGAGGCACTTAGGAGGCAGGTTTTGTAGTCCAGGTGAGAGGTGAGGGTAGCTTGGACTAGGATGACAGCAGTAAGAATAAAAACACTTGGATGGATTTGAGGTAAAATTACCTGGACAAAGTGCTGTAGCAGATGCACCCGGATGGATGCATGGCGGTGTCATGTGTTGAAACGAAGAGCACTAGAAGAGGACCAGCCTTGGCAAGAAATCTCATGACCTAAGATTTGGACATATTGAGTGGACATGCTCTGAGACATCCATGTGGAAATGTGTCTTAAGTAGGAAGCTGCTACTCTAGGTCTGGAGCTCGAAAGAAATGTCTGGGCAGGAGACTTTTTAAGTGCGGAAGGGATTGGCCTGCACCTGGTCATAAACAGGACTTCTTAAGAGGAAAGTAGGCTGTGAGGACTGGCCTAGGATCCAGGGAAACAGGGTAGGGAAGGATACATTTGAAAAGGAGAGTTGGAAAGGAAAACTAAGTACTAGTATGTGGGGAAGGGATTATGTCAGCGGATGGGATGATGACAGATGTAGGAGGGCATGAAGTGAGCCCAGGGCCTCAGAGCAACCTGTTTTCTACAAAAGATTAGGGAAGCAATAGTTAGAGATTCTCTCACTTGATCAGGGAGGGGGGTTCCTGGCTCTGAGGATGCCCTCTGTGGAACACCGTGGAACAAGAGATTTCATCCCATCCTAGCAACTGGGGTTTAGCACAGATCATCTGTTAGTAGTCGAAGTGGGCTAGAACTGTTGCCTGTTAACCAGCGTCTACACAGTTGGATCTCTACCAGTTGATGAAAGCGCAAAGAAGCCATAGCGTGAGGAAGGGCAGGGCAGATGGCAGCACTCACAGGGGCAGGCTGGAAGGCATGCCATGACTAACTGCCCCTGCAAGGCAGCAGAAGAGGAAGAGCAGCAAGTTAACCTGGGGAGGAAGGGAGGACTTGGAAATTGTTTTGAGTAACTCAAATTTCATTTTTTTTAACTTTCTCAACATGTTTTGTCTGCAGGATTTGTCTGCTTTGTGATTTCATATATAAATGGCTAACTTTGCAAAGTTAAAAAACCTTGCAAGGGTCCACTAGCTATTTATAAATCTACCAACTTTAAGATCACTTTAAAAGGGACTTTGGCTTATGTTTGATGCTATTTACAAACACAGCTAATGAAACTTTAAAATAGTTTAAGCTGCATTTATACATGTAATATATTTGATATCCTCTTAAAGTGTCTCACTTATTGGACGTAACAACACTTTCCTGAGTTAACTTTTGTAACACACATATAAATATGGTGAACTTTAAGCTGTCTTAAATGTTTCAATATGTCACAAAAGCTTCAATATATGTTTCCACAAACAGAAAAATTTCGACTTAAAATCATAAATATAAATAAAGTATACATTTTAAGTTTGACCTTGACTCTAGTAGTTCAAATTATTTTAAATGTGACAATTCTTTAAAAACAAAGTATTCACAGATTCATGTAAACACTAAATTGTAAGTCTTCCAGGGATTGCATCCAGAAACTTTTTGGGCCAAATATAACTGTCCATACAATTGCCAAGAAAACAGCAATCTCTGGGCTTTAAAAGATACTTACACACACGTAGGAAATCATTACATCATCATACATAATTAGGGGAATTCCTTCATAAATAGTTAACCAGTGAAACTGGCCAGGAAGGTGGCAGTATTCTTGGCTATGACCCCATGACTAGTACTCACTGAACCTTAGTTATGCTTTATAACAGGGAATGAACCTAAAGAAGGCAGTGGTCGAATTTGCTCATGTCTCTGTGTTTGAGTCATATTACGACCTCAGTTTTTCCATTCACATAGAAAACGACAACCCCTCCAACCCACACTGCCACACCACACGATTGGATTTAGCAGTTATTTGATTCTTAAGATATTTCCATATACTTTCCAAGGAGTTCCAAAGAACATGGAACTTGATTCTGCCTTCTTTTCATATTTTTTCTGCCTGATGAGACCATACCATCCTTACAGATATTAAAATGATACCAGTTGCACACTCATGTTGACTACACAGTTGGAAATCATGCACTATTATTTCTTCATTCCCATATTTACCTGAGGGCAGCGGTTGTGTGGCAAGGGCAGGAAGTCAGGGCAAGGAGTCACTGGTCTAACTCTCCCCTTGCTGTCCCACTGTGTGTCTGCAATGGCCATGTCAGATGTTTATACTCTCCTCCTCCAGACCTAAGTGACATTCTGAAAGTTTCCATTCACCCCTCAACACGCATTAAACAGAGTCAGCCTGTTTGGTGCTGACTCTGTTTCACTGCAAAAAGAAGAACAAAAACCATGCATGCCCTGGTTTGAACCTTTAATGAGAATTCGGGGTGTGGAATAGGGACAGAAAAAACCTGGATTTAGGATAAAAATCTGGCTTCAAATCTCACTTCTGTCATTGACAATTTGCATGGCATTTCCCCCGTGTGTAAAAGAGGAGCATGAAAGCTTCCCTGGCCTCCAATCTCGATTTGTGAAGATCAAATGGAATTATGAACATGAAATGTATACTTTGTTCACAGGAAGGCAGTTTACTTCTTAAAAGGTACTGGTTTGCTTCCTTATAAAATATTCCTCACTGCCTGGGATAAACTAGTTTCTGTGGCAACGAAGAAAGCCCATCTAGGGCTGTTTTTGGAATTACCTTGAGAAATGGGTGTGGGATGGAGCAAGGGAAGGATGGGAAGGGCTCAGGTTCAAAACCTCAGTCATTTGTGGCTCCCACATCTCGTTAGGGAGAGACTAGGGATGGGAGACAGTGCAGCACCAGGGACTGCCACAGGACTGGGGATGGGGGCAGGGGGGAGACCCCAGAACCTGGGGCTGTACGTACCTGCTCTGCCTGCAAAATCTGGATAGTGATTGGTGAACTACTTTAACACCAGAGAGCATAGTGCTGAAAGGCGGGGAAGAATGAGAAATACGATTCCTGAGCCTGAGTTCGGCTTCAAAGGATGGAAAAGAGTGGAGAAGTGGTTTAAAGACGCTGTGTGTCAGGGTAATGTGAGGCTTGGATGTCCAAAGCTTCAAGAAAATACTGACTGGTTGGGTAATCAACCTTCTCCCGGGTTGCGAAATCTGCCCCTGTGATTCAGGCAATCCCAACGGGGCTTCCAGCATTTCGGTTTCATTTCCTGCCCCGCGATCCTGGTCAGGGTCACCTGACGGAGCTGGCGACAAGGCCCGGCGCAGCGGCCGGGCACAGCCTCCGTGCGCGCGGACCGAGGTTGGCACTCCTCCCCGCCTCCCCGCTGCGGCGCGCCCCGGGCGGGCCGGGTGGTTCCCGCCGCGCGCTCTCCCCTCGCTTCGTACCTGAGCCCGCAGTTAGGTCGGGAGGCGGCCCGAAGGCGGGTCCGGGCTGGAGGCAACCAGAAGGCGCATCCGATCGGGAGGCGGTCAGAGGCGCGACTTGGAGGCGGACCGCGTCTCGCAGGTCCGCGGGGGCTTGACAGCCTTTCCCTGATCGCGTCGGGAAGGGGCGGAGGGGAGACGCGGCCCCCGGGACCTTGGCCGGGGGGGCGCGAGCGAGGGCGAGGAGCGCACCTGGCCCGGGAGGACCTCGAGCTCCTGCGCCCCAGGCTGCGCGGCCCCACGCGGGGCAGCGGACGGGCGAAGGCGGGCAGAGCTCGGCCCTCGGGAGAAGCAGGGGGCACCCGGATAGGGACCGGGGCACCGTAGAGGAACGGGCGGAGAGCCCTAGCACTCTCGAAGGCCCCCGGGGGTGGCTTCCGCTGGGCCCGTCTCTCTGGCGACCGAGGTGGGCGGTGACCCGGGCCGGAGCTGGGGCTTCCAAGTTCACCAAGGGCCGCCCTCCCACGGCCTCGGCAGCCTTTACTCGGAGCGGGAGGGACGCCGCCCAGGTAAGGGCTTTCGAGGCTGCACCTGTGCGTCCTGCGGGGCAGGTGTCAGGGCTTGCTGCTTCCCGCTAGGACCAAACTTCCGAAGGGTGGATTTTGGTCACGGGGGCTCAGAAGTGGGAAGGTTCTGGACTCTCGTTGCCTAACCAGAGCCTGGCCTCTGCTTCGGGGTGGTCTCCAAGCCCCCTCCATGTTCCTTCATCCTTAGAGTTGTGTCAGATATGATTATATCTAATCAGTTATGACTAGGACATCACAGCATTTAAGCAGAGTTTTTGTTGTTGTTTTAATTAGAATGCACTGAAGTTGCCTTTTTAACTTCTTCAACTTCTGCAAATGATATCTTTTGTTTGAAACTTGGGTGCAAGCCAGGATCAAGTGTTTTTCCTGGGGAAGAGAGGATTCAAATCTGAGATGATTCAAATCTTGCAGAAGGCCTTAGCTGAACTTCACTAATTCAGATCTTTACCAAAAAGGAACTGGTAGGTAGAGTGCCATGACTTGAAAGTAGAGACCAAAAAAAAAAAAAAAAGGGAAATAGCAAACATCGTGACTTAAAAATGACTTATTCACCCGTATTTTAAGTTTCTTCCTGTTTTAAGCAGAGAACATTTGCATCTTTAAACTTTTTATAATGCCAGAAGTTGATAGCATGTTTTGGAAGTTTCTTAGCTGTCAGTTAAATTTTTTTTTGCATTTTTTTTTTTTTTAAGAATTTGGCTTGTCTGCCCTGGCTTGTGTTGTTCAGTGGTTAGGACTTTGGCCCATGCATCAAAGGGTCTCTGGTTCCATTTCCCATCCAGGGCACTTACCTGGGTTGCAGGTTCCATCCCCACCTATGGGGGCACCTGGGGGAGGCAACTAATTGATGTGTCTCTCTCACATGTTTTTTTCTCTCTCTACTGCCTCCCCCCCCCCTTTCTCTCTAAAATTCAATGGGAAAAAATATCCTCAGGGGGTGAGGATTAACAATAACAAAAACAATTTGGCTTGGCTGGTTAAATATCTTGTTTTGATTTTAGTGATTGTATATGGCATCTTGGGTGTGACCTTCTCATTAAGATCTTTTGATAAATATAAGTTGTATTTACTCCTTCCAAATAGTTGGCTTGTCAAAACTGTTTCCCCCCACATTACTTTTTCCTCATACTGGGAAGCCACACCTGAGTTTCTGAGTGCATTTGTTAAAAATTCAAGTTTTCTTTTTGCAGCCTACCCTTACCAGGTTTATTTTCCATATTGCTAAGGAACATATGTTTTGGGGTACTTTAATCAAAGAGAGTCTCTGGATAACAATTCTCTTTTAGTTGATGAATGTCTGAAAATATCTATTTCATCTTTGCCATTGAATGATCATTTAAATGGGCATAGATGTCTAGGTTGACAGGTATGTCTTTTCAGCCCTTTGAAGAGACTATTCCATCATTTTTGGGGCTAAGTGAGAAATTTCTATTCTATTCTTTTTTTTTTTTAATCTTTTTGTTTGGGATTCAATATGCATTTGTAACTTGAGAACATTTGTTTTTCTTCAATTTTGAAAAATTTTTAGTTATTGTATCTTTTAATATTTGGATCTATACCAGCATATATGGCAGATTGAGATTCTGGGTCAGAGGGCAGAGATTTTTTTCAGATCCCTGTTCAATTAAGCCATCTGAAGCCTTTTTCCTGTACCTGGCTTTATGGAGAGTCTACTTTCAGTTCTCTGTCATGCATTGGGTCGAGCCCCTTCTCTGCTCCTTCTTCACCCAGGCATTACTTCCCTAGCCCTAATGTGGATATCTAGTTGTGGTTTCACTGTGGGGCACAGGGTTTCAACTTCCTCCCTATTCTGGGTCAGCAGATGTCTGCAGCATAATTTGCCTCTAATGCCAGGCTTCTCAAACTTCCATCCTCCGAGGCCCAGGATGAATAATTCCTCACTACCCTTTCTGAATTCTTCAAGCAGATCGTTTTTATACTTTGTCCAGACCCCCATCCCTCATTTAGGTATGTATTGACTCTATACAGTCTAACTTTAGCTATTGCCTTTTCCTTCCTCAGTGTCTTCCATTGAGTTCTCTGTCCCATGCTGTAATGTATTGAGGAACAAAAAGGAGAGAAAAGTTACTCTGAACTTAAGTGTCAGGTTGTTAACTGTAGTTTTAGCATCATCAATAATTATTGTTGAAAACTCACCATTCTATAGGTACCATATAATATTTGTATGAAATAGCCCAAGATCTGTGTTCTTATAAATTTTACATCTTAAAGAAACAAGGCCAAGAAAAATTAAAAATAGATGTGTTTGACCTTAACTCTTAGCCAAAAACGAATATATATTTCTTAAGATCTGTGTATTACAAAGTGGAAAAAAATAAAAGAATTTTGGTTGCCCAGTACAGTTACACTGAGAGGATTTTTTTGATAACAACCAGAAACACAATGGAATAAATACAGTTCCAAGTAGTAACCGTCTCTTCTTGATCCTGTTGATTTTAGACGTAGGAACAAAACTAGATCAATAGTCTTTATGGGTTAGTTTCTATTTTCTCCTGTTTCTGCTCTTTTCATATTTATTATTTTCCTTTCTTTATTACCTGGATTATTGTGTTGTTGTTTTTTAAATTGTGTACTTTTGAAAAATTGTAGACAGATATTTGAGGCCTAAAATGATGTTATCTTCTAGAAAAACGTCCTTTGCTTCTGCAGATATCCATGAGCACTAGCATTCCAGAAATCATGTTAATTCATTTTCAGAGATTAAGACTGCCTGAGCCGTCCAGACAAATCAAAGCTGTGCTGCAATCTCTATGAGGAGTTGTTTTCCTATAGTTCAGCCTTACCGGTCTCATCCATGACTGCCCTGACCTTAATCTTTACTCCCCGTCTTTCCAGGCTGTCAAAAGTGCTGCAGCTTACCGGTGTATGCTTACTGTGTTCAAAGTGATAGAAGGCAATATGGAAAGTGTTGGCAGAGAATCGAAGCTATTAAAAAAAACATAGATGAGAAAAAGAACCAAGTAGAAATTATAAAGATAAAAATTGCAATGACCAAAAAAGTTAAAAGCAGTGGATGGATCTAATAGTAGATTAAATATAGCCAAAGAAAGAATAATAAACTAGAAAACATTTCAGAAGAAAATATCTAGACTGGAACTTGAAAAGACTAAAATATGGAAAGAACAGAAGAGAATGAGACATAGAGGATACAGCTAAACCAATGCTTAGGTGAACATTCATGACCTTAAATCGGTATATGAGAAATGAAGAATGGCTGAAAATTAATGAGCAAATATGTTCCTCAAGAAATTAGAATAAGAAAAGTAAAATCTAGAGAAAGCAGAAGTAAGGAAACGGTAACATAAGGCTAGGAATTCATGAAATAGAAAACAGGGGATCTGTAAAGTGAGACGTTGTGTTTTGTTTTTTTGAAAATGCCAATAAAATAATTCAAAATGGCAAGATATTTCAAAAAACCAGGCACAAGGAACTCATCTAAGTAATAAAATAGGGGAATTCATTATAGGTCCTGCAGACAAATAAGAGGACATTATAAGTAACTGGCAGTAACTTTAAAAATTTAAAACCAACAACAAAATCTTGAAAAACACTATGTCCCAAAACTGAGAAGAAGAAAAAGAAAATCTGAATAATTCCATAGCTGTTAAATAAGTTTAATGTATTTCACTCACACACACAAAAACAAGATAAACGAATGAACAAGAACAACAAAAATTGCAGGCTCAGAAGGTGGCCTTAGTGAGTTCTAAAGGAAAGAAAATTTATAGGGTAATTTGACTTCTGAATGTAGATGTAGAAATTCTAAACAAAATATTGGTAAATAAAACCCAGAAATATATAAAAAGTTGAATACATCCAGACTAATTTGGGTTTATTCTAAAAATGAAAAAATTATCATAACACTGAAATTGATTAATGTGATTACCAGTGTTTATTAACAGGGTAAAGGAGGAAATTCATGATATTATCTCAGTAGATATAGGGAGAAAAAAAGAATTTGATAAATTCAACATTCAGTAATGAAATAAAGGTATAAGGATTGGAAAAAAGAAATACAACCATCACCTAGCTGGTGATATGATTATATACATAGAAAAATGTTTTTTAAACCTACAAACTGTGGAATTACTAAGTTGTTCAGCAAGGTTGCTCAATGAATGGTAAATATATACAATATGCTGTCAAACACACTCACTCACTTGAGCCTCTTTTATTTGTAGGTTGAATCACGGGACGATGCCACATGCTTTGTGGACAGTGTGGGTCTTGGGGACCATAATCAGCCTGTTCAAGGAAGGGGCCCCTGATCAGGCTTCTCCTCTGACTTGTGACCCCACTGGGGTCTGCGATGGCCACTCCAGATCTTTAATCTCCATCCCCTCAGGGCTCATGGCAACTGTGAAGAGCCTTGACCTGTCCAACAACAAGATCGCCTATGTCAGCAACAGCGACCTGCGGATGTGTGTGAACCTGAAGGCTCTGAGGCTGGGATCCAATGACATTGACACGATAGAGGAAGATTCCTTTTTCTCCCTGGGGAGTCTTGAACATTTGGACTTATCCTATAATCACTTATCTAATTTATCAGCCTCCTGGTTCAGGCCCCTTACTTCCCTGAACTTCTTAAACTTACTGGGAAACCCTTACAAAACACTTGGGAAAACACCTCTTTTTTCTCATCTCACCAAATTGCGAATCCTAAAAGTAGGACACAGTTACCACTTCACTGAAATTCAAGAAAAGGATTTTGTTGGGCTAACTTTTCTTAAGGAGCTTGAGATTGATGCTTCCAATCTCCAGAAGTATGGGCCAAGGAGTTTGAAGTTGATTCAGAACATCAGCCACCTGATCCTTCATGTGAAGCAGCCTACTTTCTTGCTGGAGATTTTTATAGATCTTTTAAGTTCCTTGGGACATTTAGAACTGAGAGATACTCATTTGGACACTTTCCATTTTTCAAAAGTATCCACCAATGAAACCAAGACAATTAAAAAGTTCACCTTTAGAAATGTGAAAATCACAGATGAAGGTTTTAATGAAATGGTGAAACTGTTGAATTGTGTTTCTGAAATATTAGATGTGGAATTTGATAGCTGTACCCTCAATGGAGTTGGTAATTTTGACACAACTGCTATGGACACATATAAAGATATAAGTAAAATAGAGACATTAACAGTACGGAGGTTGTATATTCCATATTTTTACTCATTTTATGATCTGAGCAGTTTATATTCACTTACTAGAACAGTTAAAAGAATCACAATAGAAAACAGTAAGGTTTTCCTAGTTCCTTGTTCACTTTCGCAACACTTAAAATCATTAGAATATTTGGACCTCAGTGGCAACTTAATAGTTGAAAACTCATTGAAAAACGCAGCCTGTGAGTATGCCTGGCCCTCCCTGCAAACCTTAATCTTAAGGCAGAATCATCTGACATCATTAGAAAAAACTGGAGAAACTTTGCTTACTCTGAAAAGTCTGACTAACCTTGATATCAGTAAGAATAATTTCCATCCTATATCTAACACTTGTCAGTGGCCAGAAAAGATGAAATGTTTGAACTTATCCAATACAAGAATACAGAGTTTAACCAAATGCATTCCTCAAACACTGGAAGTTTTAGATGTTAGCAATAACAGCCTCAGTTCGTTTTCGTTGACTATGCCACAACTCAGAGAACTTTATATTTCCGGAAATAAGTTGAAGACCCTACCAGATGCCTCCTCCTTACCCATGTTACTAGTCATGAGAATCAGCAGAAATACCATAAATACTTTCTCCAAGGAGCAACTTGATTCTTTTAAAAAATTAAAGACTTTGGAAGCTGGCAGCAACAATTTCATCTGTTCCTGCAAATTCCTGTCCTTTACTCAGGGGCAGCAAGCACTGGCCCAAGTCCTGATGGACTGGCCAGAAAACTACCTGTGTGATTCTCCATCCCACGTGCGGGGCCAGCGGGTGCAGGACACGCATCTCTCGGCTTCTGAGTGCCACAGGGTGGCTGTGGTGTCTGCCGTATGCTGTGCCCTTTTCCTGCTGATCCTGCTCGCTGGGGTTCTGTGCCACCGTTTCCATGGCCTGTGGTACATGAAAATGATGTGGGCCTGGCTCCAGGCCAAAAGGAAGCCCAGGAGAGCCCCCCAGAGGGACCTCTGTTATGACGCCTTTGTGTCGTACAGTGAGCAGGATTCCCACTGGGTGGAGAACCTAATGGTCCAGGAACTGGAACACTTCAACCCTCCCTTTAAGCTGTGTCTTCATAAGCGGGACTTTATTCCTGGCAAATGGATTATTGACAATATCATTGACTCCATCGAAAAGAGCCACAAAACCATCTTCGTGCTTTCCGAGAACTTCGTGAAGAGCGAGTGGTGCAAATATGAGCTGGACTTCTCCCACTTTCGCCTCTTTGATGAGAACAATGATGCTGCCATTCTCGTTCTGCTGGAGCCCCTGGAGAAGAAGGCCATTCCCCAGCGTTTCTGTAAGCTGCGCAAGATCATGAACACCAAGACCTACCTGGAGTGGCCCACTGATGAAACTCAGCAGGAGGGGTTCTGGTTAAATTTGAGAACTGCAATAAAGTCCTAAGTTCCTTCATTAAAGGCCAGTCTTGGACTGGTGGTGGTCTTTATTTTATTTATTTATTTTTTAAAAAATAAATATTTATATACACATATATATTTTTAAATATATTTTATTGATTTTTTTTTTTTACAGAGAGGAAGGGAGAGGGATAGAGTCAGAAACATCAATCAGCTGCCTCCTGCACACTCCCTACTGGGGATGTGCCCACAGCCAAGGTACATGCCCTTGACCGGAATCAAACCCGGGACCCTTCAGTCTGTAGGCCAACACTCTATCCACTGAGCAAAACCGGCTAGGGCTGAAATATATCTTTATTGATTTAAGAGAGGAAGGGAGAGGGAGAGATAGAAACATCAATGATGAAAGAGAATAATTGATTGGCTGCCTCCTGCATGCTCCCCCACACTGGGGATGGAGCCCGCAACCCGGGATGTGCCCTGACTGGGAATTGAACCTTGACCTCCTGGTTCATAGGTCAACACTCAACCACTGAACCATGCTGGCCAGGCTGATAGTGATCTTTATATCACTAGCTGTAACTAAGTCCATTCTGACACAAGTATATATAAACTACATGATGCTTTGCTTACTAAAACTGTTCAAGTTTTATCTAGAGTGCTGTTTTATAAAAATTACTAGGAGATTGAAAAAAAAGGGGGGCGGATTTGGTTTTTCTTTATCCTGGGAGGTAATCAGGATCTAAGTCCATTATTGTTTTCTGAATTATCTGTAGCAAATGGTTTAGTTCATTAGGAAATTGCACAGATGAACAGAAGATTTCAAATGACTGTAGTCAGCTCTGCTAACAGACTCATCCATGCCTATAGAGGGTGTTGGCCATCCCACCCAGCTGTCTCCAAAAAAAGGCAAAACATTAGGGTCACCCAGCCCCATATTGCTATTCCTAGAAAAAAAGTGTTGTGTGTCCCCATAAGACTTTACAGGATACAAATTACTTAAAAAAGCATGTGTTTTCATGTTAAGTGGGCCTGTCTGTCTGTGTGGGGATTTGATAGGTTTCTTTAGCCATAGTTACTTGAGTGAGGGTACACAACACAAGATACAGTAAATTACGTTTTTCACTGAAAATCAAACTAATAAATAAAATACTCAGTTTAGAAGAATTTGAAAGAAGCTGTTCATATCCTTACTCCTCTTCCTCTAGCCTCTAACTATAGGTGCAGTGCTAATTTGAGTCGAGTGACCCTGGCTCTCAGCTCTGTCTTCTAGTCTGTCTCCCTGGCATTGTAGTGCTTTTTGCTTCTTTGAAAGGTTTTGTTTCAGATTCCTTTTTTTTTTCTTCTGAAAATTTATAATAGTACCTGTGAGCTAAATATATTTTTAAACAAGTATAAACCTCTAGGTTCCTCATAATGAGAAAAAATATTTGGCACACAATTATTTTGAAAGATAGATAATATTTCCCTGTGTTAATTTTTATAACATAGATTTAATAACACATTAAATTTAATGCAATTCATGCTATTTACTGATTTGGTGCAACTACCTTCTTAAGCTGGGAACCACGTGTGAACGGAAGTGAACTTCCTTTGACCCTGCTCAGTTCTCAGCTGGAACGGGGTTTGTGTGGTTAATTGGGCTCTGGAGTCAGAAAGTACTGGGTTAGTAGGTACGTATCTTTGGGCAAGTTACTTAACTTGACCCAAAATATTTTCCCTTCAAGTAGAGATAATAATATCGAGGTCATAGGGCCTGATGTACATATCAATGTACAGTAATGTTCACTAAGTCTCTGTGCACATGCCCCATTGGTCACCATTCCTTCTGGAGGGGTGAGGAGGGCGAGAGGACCAAGCCATGAGAATGAGAACCATGAGGTGGTTGCATGGGGCAGCAGGGATGCCTGGAGTAGATGTTGGCTGTTATTTTCCAAGAAGCAACTCATCTCCTTACGTATTATGGTTGACAAATGGATTTTTTTCTGTTAAGGGTACTATCAGCAGGAATATGAGATCCTGTTGTTCACAGAAAAGTATCCCAAAGAAGTAAGTTCATTAAGTGTATAACAGGCTAGAGTCCCTGGGACACTCACATAATACTTCTCTCCCTCATACAAACTCCCAGGAGAGTGTTATGGAGGAAACAGTGGCTAGCCTAAAAAAAAACATGGAAAAGTTCAGGAGAAGGAAACTTGAGGAGGTGCCGCAGAAACCAAACACAATAACAGACTTTTTGCTTTACTTCTCTATTTCCTACATTAAACACAATGTTAATTATCATGAGAACTAGATACATTTAACATGGACTTGATTTCTTAGATTGAATTGCAATAATTTGCACAGCAATAGGAAAATAGCTTAATACTTTATTGATAGATTTAAAGGAATACTTTAAAAAGAATATTTTTCTGATTGTGAATGCTAAACATGTTCACTGTAGAAATTTCGGAAAAGAGATAAAATTACATAAAAGAAAATAAGTATCAGCTCTTATCCTTGTACCTTCAGATAACCACAGATAACTGTGTAGTGTATAGGTCTCTACTATTTTATATATAAACAGTGGTGGGCAAAAATAGGCCTACAGTTATTCATATAGAAAGCACAGAGTTTATTCTTGTATTATTATGTATTAATTATTATATTATTTTCTATATATATGTATATATAACTTCACAAATTGGGATTCAATTATAAATACTTAAACTGCATAAAAAATAGCATCTTTATTTTTTTTCCTGAGATTGTTTAGCTATTATCTAACATACTAGAGACCCGGTGCAAGAAATTTCTGCGGGGGGGGGGGGGGGGCGTGCAGGGGAGGGGTGTGTGTCCCTGAACCCAGCCTGCACTCTCTCCAATCTGGGACATCCCTCTCACAATCCAGGACTGCTGGTTCCCAACTGCTCACCTGCTTGCCTCCCTGATTGCCCCTAACCACTCCCCTGCCAGCCTGTTTGCCCCTAACTGCCTTCCCCTGCAGGCCTGGTCATCCTTAACTGCCCTCCCCTGCAGGCCTGGTACCCCCCAATTGTTCTCCCCTGCAGGCCTGAGTCTCCCCCAACTGCCCTTCCCTGAAGACCCAGTCACCCCCAACTTCCCTCCTCTGCCAGCTGGGTCACCCCTAACTGCCCTCCCCAGCATGCCCTGGTCGCCCCCAACTTCCCTCCCTTGCAGGCCTGGTCCCTCCCAACTGCCCTCCCCTGCTGGCCATCTTGTGTCCACATGGGGGCAGCCATTTTGTGTGTTGGAGTGATGATCAATCTGCATATTACTCTTTTATTAGATAGGATAGAGGCCTGGTGCATGGGTGGGGGCCAGCTGGTTTGCCCTGAAGGGTGTCCCAGATCAGGGTGGGGGTTCCCTTGGGGTGTGGGGACAGCCTGGGCGAGGAGCCTGTGGTGGTTTGCAGGCAGGCCACATACACACACACCCACACACACACACCCGGCGACCCAAGCAGAGGCCCTGGGATCTGGGATTTATTTATCTTCTACAATTGAAACTTTGTAGCCTGGAATGGAGCCAAGCCTTCTGCTCGCTCTGTGGCGGTAGCCATTTCTGTTGGTATTTATTTATCTTCTATAATTGAAACTTTGTAGCCTTAAGCAGAGGCCAAAGCAGGCCAGGGCTGCAGAAGCTTGGCTTCCTCCATCGCCGTAGGCAACCCTAGCCTCCTGCTCTCTCCAGCTCCATGGCTGCCGCCATTTCTGTTGGGCTTTATTTATCTTCTATAATTGAAACTTTGTAGCCTTGAGTGGAGGCCTGGGCCAGCAAGGGCAGGTGGAAAGCTTAGCTTCTTCCATTGCCAGGGAAACCCAAGCCTCCCTCGAGCTCTCTGTGGCTGCAGTCATCTTGGTTGGGTTTATTTGCATATTCCCTCCTGATTGGCTGGTGGGCATGGCTTGTGGGTGTAGCGGAGGTACGGTCAATTTGCATATTACTCTTTTTTTTAAAAAAATAAATCTTTATTGTTCAGATTACAGGTGTTCCTCTTTTTGTTTTCCTCCTATAGCTCCCCTCCACCTGATTCCCCACCCCACCCTACCCCATGCCCTTACCCCCTGCCACTGTCTTCATCCATAGGAGTAAGATTTTTGTCCAATCTCTTCCCGCACCACTCACACCCACTTCCCCCTGAGAATTGTCAGTCCACTCCCTTTCTATGTCCCTGATTCTATTATATTCACCAGTCCATTCTGTTCTTCAGATTTTTTACTCACTTGATTTTTAGATTCACTTGTTGGTAGATATGTATTTGATGTCATTTTGTTGTTCAGAATTTTTATCTTTACCTTTTTCTTCTTCTTCCTCTTCTTAAAGAATACCCTTCAGCATTTCATGTAATCCTGGTTTGGTGGCAATGAACTCCTTTAGCTTTTTCTTGTCTGTGAAGCTCTTTATCTGACCTTCAACTCTGAATGATAGCTTTGCTGGGTAGAGTAATCTTGGTTGTAGGTTCTTGCTGTTCATCACTTTGAATATTTCTTGCCACTCCCTTCTGGCCTGCATCGTTTCTGCCGACAGTTGTATGGGTATTCCCTTGTAAGTAACTAACCGTTTTTCTCTTGCTGCTTTCAAGATTCTCTCTTTGTCTTTTGCCCTTGGCATTTTAATTATGATGTGTCTTGGTGTGGTCCTCTTTGGATTCCTTTTGTTTGGGGTTCTGTGCGCTTCCTGGACTTGTAAGTCTATTTCTTTCACCAGGTAGGGACAGTTTTCTGTCATTATTTCTTCTAATAGGTTTTCAGTATTTTGCTCTCTCTCTTCTTCTGGCACCCCAAAAATTCGGATGTTGGTACGCTTGAAGTTGTCCCAGAGGCTCCTTACACTATCTTCATATTTTTGAATTCTTTTTTCTTTTTGTTTTTCTGGTTGGGTGTTTTTTGTTTCCTCACATTTCAGATCTTTGGTTTGATTCTTGGGGTATGTTGATCTACAGTTGAGTTTCTGTATATTCTTTATTTTAGACAGTATATGCTTCATTTCTGACTGGTCCTTTTCCATTTTTTTGGCATTCTCATTAAGGTCCTTGAAGGTCTCACTAAGCTCCTCAGAAGTGTCATCAAGTTTCTCAGCGGTTTTTAGAAGATTCTTGAGTAACCTTATAAGTGTGGTTCTGAACTCTATGTCGTCCAGTAGTTTGCTTTCCTCCATTTCTTTCATTCGTGACATGTTTCTTTGTTTCCGCATTTTGGCTGCTTCCCTGTGTTGATGGAGTGGCTTTGTGTGGTAGGTGACCTATAGGGGGCAGTAGCTCAGCCTCTCCAATCACCTGATGTGGACGCTCTTGGTACACCCCTTTGTGGGCTGAGTGCAAAGTCTTGGTGTAGTTAAGCCTGAATTGCTGTTGGTACGCTGGGAGGAATTGACCTCCAGGCCAATCGGCTGTGAGGACTTACTGTGTCTGTAAGAACTGCTGTGCTGAAGACACGCTTATGGGGCAGGACTTGTTTCAGTGGGGCTTTGGAGCTCGCTGAGTCTGCCTCTTGAATGTGTCACTTATGGATGTGAGGAGTTGAAATCTGGTTTCTCACACTGACCACTAGGTATACTGGCTTCTGGATCTCCAATGGGGTGCAGGTCAGCTATTGTCTGAGTCCACCCAGCAGGAGCTACAGCGAGAGCTACAGTTTTCTCCTCTTTGCTTGGGGTTTGGAGGTTTTGGAGCTGTCTGATCCAGGCTGCAAGTTTGCTAGGTTAAGCTGCCATAGGGCAGGCCTTTCTTATGTTAAAACTGCTGCTTGGAGCTTGGGTGGGTTTGTAGGTTGTGTGGGGCTGGGTCTCAGGGTGTCACTAGGCTAGGGCGTGGCAAACAACGATGGCTGCTAGTTAGCCGGCTCTGTGTCTCCGACTGCGTCCCGTGCCCCAGTGCAGTAAACAATTATTCTTGCACGCAGCTCTGCAAGCTGGCCCCCCTCACTTTCCGACCCAGTGGCAGACAATCCAGCTTCTCCCCGTAGGAGTTTGGGTCCCCCGCGTCTCCCGAGAAACTGTATTTCAGAGTAATCAGGGGCTTGTCTCCCTTTGGGTTGAAAAAAGCAACGTCTGCCGCCAGCCCAGATCCCGCGCCTCCGTACCTCAGCTTTTCAGCACTTGTGCACGTCTCAGTGCTCTTTTCTCTTTCCTTCTAGTTGTAGAACTTCCACTCAGCCAGCTTTCCCGTGGTTCTGGGTGATAGACGTTTTGTCTTTTAGTTGCAGTTTTGAAATTGTTGTGCGAGGCAACAGTGTAGGTGTTTACCTACACCACCATCTTGGATTCTCCCCATATTACTCTTTTATTATATAGGATTTCTAAACTCTGAGGTTCATTCAGAATTCCAAGCAAATTTATACTGGCTTACTTGCCCAGGGTTCGAAATTGTTCTAAAAACTATCTTTATGCACCTGTCCACTGAAGATAAGTGGCAAATACATCAGGGGTCAATTTGTTTTATTTATTTTTAAAAATATATTTTTATTGATTTCAGAGAGGAAGGGAGAGGGAGTGAGAGATAGAAACATCAATGAGAGGGAATCATTGATTGGCTGCCTCCTGCATGCTCCCTACTGGGGATCAAGCCCACAACCCAGGCATGTTGACCCGAATCAAACCTGGGACCCTTCGGTCCGCAGCCTGATGCTCTATTTGCTGAGTCAGACTGGCTAGGGCCAGAGGTCAATTTAAAGGCTCCTTCTTTTCCACAAGAAAAACTAATTTTCAGTTAGTATTTTATCCAACTATGATCTTATTTGTCAATAAAATCAAGACTATAAAGTAAAGAATCTTCTTTTATCTCCTTAACCCTTGTACATTCCTGGTATGTAGTAAGTATTGAATTGCCAAAATGTTGGCTGAGTAGAGAAATAAACCAGAGTTAAATCTTCCAGTAATCTGGATGCTGAACCAATCATAACACTGAAGCACTGGGCAATTTCACGGAGGCTAATTACCAACATGTAGAAATCCTAGTGTGTTTCTTTGTTAAAACTATGATGGAACTTTGCATAGCATTAAGTACATTGCCAATATTTTTGACAGTGTGTGCGCTTTTTTCTACTTCTTATGAATGTAATACCTTTAAATATTACAGAGTAGATGTCTGGTGTTATGTATACAGTGTTGGCCATTTAACAAATGACCAGTAATTTAAAATGAATTAATTTTGCGGAGTCTGACATATCATTCATGGGTTAATTCTTTCTGACTTGTCTTTGCTATTCTGTTAATTTTGTTCCCTCCTGTCAAAGGATTATTCTATTCTTTCAATAAATATTTATAGAGTGCCTATTACATACCAGGCACTACTCCAAGTGCTGGAGATACAATAGGGAAAAAACAAACAGATAAAATGCTCTGCCTTCATTGGAAGGAAAAACAATCAATAAACAAATCTATTATATGATTGCAGGTATGGATAACTGCTATGACGAAAATAGAAGCAGAGTATGGCAACAGAGTGACTGTGTGTGTGTGTGTGTGTGTGAGTGTGTACAGAGTTGCACAAAAGATTGAGAGTGATTCTCTCCACTTCAGTGCAGCCCCTGGGTGAGCTGTGTGCATTTGGCAGACTCAGGAAACCTGGCATAGCTCTGGCCCACCGATGCGCTGTGGCACCCAGTCTAGAGGTTTCAGGAGTAATTGTCGCGATGGGAGGGTTTAGTGGTGTAAAGTGGCCAAGTGGTCACAAGCACAAGGAGTAGAAAAGGCCTTATCCTTCAGCCGCAGATTACTTAACAACTCTGCCGGCTTCTCTCAAGATGCGGAGTTGATCAGAAGGTATTAGTTATCACCAAGTGGTCTGTGTAAGAAGTGCTTTGCAAACCTCTGAAACATTCTACAGATGAGATCATCGTCAGTCAAATCAGAGGAGGGACGTCCCTGGGGGCGTTGGTAATACACAGGTCGCATGTGTGGATTAGAAAGCAACCGTAATGGGAAAGATGCGGAGCGTGCTTCGTTTGTTTATTTCGTTGTTCAGTTCTTTAAATTCTTTCCACATAGACAAATTGCCTTAGGTAGACCACCACATCTTATTCAGTTCTCTAAACTCTCGGAATCATCTCTAAAATAAAAAAACGAATATCAATAATCAATCTAGAATCAAGGATTTGAAAACATTTCAACATGCAACACCTTGCTTCCTGTATCATTCCAGCCCGAGTGAGTAGTTAATGCCTTGAACTATTCCTATCACCATGGGTTGCCAGGCTACCAAATAACGAAGCCAATCCAGGATTTGTCCATACAAAATGTGTGTTCGCTCCCAGCTAAATCTCAGTTAAGGAGGTTGCTCTGTATATGGCCAAATAGCAGAAATATTTATAAGTATCATTTGCAAATATAAGCAATGGCATGAGTGCACATTTCCTTTCATAGTTCTATGTGCTCATTTAAAAACTCCATACATGATTTTTATAGCATTGGTTATAATTATTTCTAATACACCTAATTTCTAATAATAAAAGTTGATACCACAATCCCAACTATAAAACAAGATTAAAAAGGCAAGGGTCATATACTGAAAGAAAGAGGAAGAGGGGAATGGCAGCATTGGAAACCAAGGGTAATGGGAGCTGCTGTAACCGAGCAAAACAGCTCTGGGCTTTCCTGTGGGCAGCTCGTCCGAGGAAATTCATTGTATATTAAAAAGGGGAACTTGTGTTCATAGGTAAAATATACCTTTTCCTGGTATCTTTGATAAGTTGTGCTGAGGGGACTTAATACATCACATCTCTGATAGCAATGTTACACGCACGAAGGCAGCTTTTTACATGGAGCTTTTTCTTTTATTTAGTCTCAGTAAAAAGAGCAACTGCAACATTCAAAAGTTCATCTCAGAAGACTATAAAAATAAACCAATTCTTCCTTATTATCTTAATGATCATTTAAGGTGACACTTATGATCACATTGTGACCAATTTTAAAAACAAAGATTTATGTACTGTGGTTTTATAAGTTATTCACCCAAAATGGTTCTGGGCTCGGTCTCCTCACACGAGAATGGACATTCAGGGAGAGCGGATGAAAAGGAAGGAGGAAGGCGTATCACACACCTTTAGCTTTGGTTGTGCTTGAGTTGCACGGACTCACTGAGAAAGGTCCGGCTTGTGGATGGAGCTGGTGGCTGCAGGCCTGTGGATGGAGCTAACAGTAGAGAAAGGCTGTCTCTTCGAGAAGAGAGGGTATTTGGCAGGTTGATACCAATGCCTCCTGTTTAAAGAGGGATATGTGGTAATCCCATTCACCCCTGGAAGAGATACGTGTATTACGGCCTTGAACCAGTGGCTGAGGACTGAGTGTTTGCAGTCAGCTCTGGATGGGGCCATCACCTGCCCGTGCCTTAATGACATTTGGGTTTATTTAGATGGGGATCCTGGTGTCTCTAAAAATCCTAGTTGCTGCCATAAGCCGACCAAGCCAGTAGGTCTTCATTTCCTTTCAATATTATTATCACGAGGGTTTAGCCTAAGAAAAAAAATGAGGGCATGGCAAGGAATTTAAAAAGCCAAAATCCAGGGGAGAAAGCCCTACTTAGTTCTGGAAATAGTAAAATTTGGTACACCTTAAAAATACTTTTCCATACTCTAGTTCACATTTGGGGCTTTTAAAATTAAAATTCCAAGCGCTCTCTCTCTCTCTCTCTCTTTCTCTCTCTCTCTCTCTCTCTCGTTTTCCCATATATTTACCTATTTTTGCAATGCCCCATCACATTTCCACTAAAGCCCTTATACGGAACATATGGAATAAAAGAGTAGAGTATGTCTCTTTTGGCACTTCAGTTTCTAACCAGAATGGTAGCAGATGCCGGGGGAAAAAGAGACCAGTAAGTGGTTTTGATGAGGTAGGTGTTTTGGGAAAAGAGAGTTTTCTGTTGTGACTACAATGGAGATGATGAAAGTTTAGATGGAGGAATGCATCACCAGAAACATGTAAGATAACGTTTCACAACTTATTTTTTAAAAGGATACGGGTTACTGATCATCCTCTTCAAATCAACCTTCTCTTTGCAGTAAGGGCAGGTCTGCTTTTTACCAACAATACACCAACCTCGGATGCAGAATTCATGAAAGCTTGGGCATCTTGTTAGGGAAGCTTCTAGATATGAAAGGCAAGGTTTGCTTTGTGAGGACATGCTGGAAATGACTCCAAGTGTAGGGTGGAGTAGTGGAGGGTGAGAGAATGGCTGCCAGTTATGACCTGATGGTGCGCATCACTTTTTAAGGGAGATCCTGGAGGACAGTGGACCCCCCAGGACTGAGCTTGGAGTCAGAGCTGCAATAGCTTTATGGCCCTGAGGAGTTAACCATGCTTCCTGGCCTCACTTTATTCCCACAAGAATTAAATTAGATTAAGAATGTGAAAATGCTTTTTTACAGTAATATCTTATGTAAATGCATCATTTTATTTCTCTGCCCAGCTTACTGTGCATTTCTCATGCATTTCCCATAGCATTCCACTATTCTACTCTTGTGCATTACTCACTATCTATACGTGATCATACTTGTCTTAGGCACTTAGATGAATTTAAGTTATTTGTGGTCATAAACTTACAAATCTTTCTATTAGTTTCTTATCTTTTTAATTACTGATAAGGAGCTGGTTGTTTTTAATAAAATATAAATCTAGGCATTCATAAATTTAGTTGTATACATCCCCTTATCTAGAAAGTCTGGCCCTTTGCCTCCTTAGTTGAGAGTGAACCCTGTTTCCCACAGCACTATGTGTCACGCTGTATCATGACTGTCTGCTCACGTGTTTCTTCTGGACCATATGCTACATCTCATTCATCTCTGTCCTCAGCACCTTAGGCGGAGCCTAAGTGCCTACGTATTGCATGAATATTTGAATGAAACACTCAAAGCCAATTGCTTTTGCAAATACATTTCCTCAGGTTCCACAACATGGTTGATTTGGGTAAGATGATGACCTATAATGACACTCATCCTATTGATTGATTTATTTCTATGGCCATTGATCTTAAGGTGGCTTTCTAGATCAAGCTCTCATCATTTACTGCCTGGCCTACTACACATCCATGTGAATAGCAATCATATAGAAGGCCCTGCCCTGACAAATGGAGGGTCGTAGACAATCAAGGCTGTGTGAATAATTCCTTAATATTAGATCTGTGTGCAACTAACAGTTTCCACTATTTCATATTCTTGGGATTGGGGCCACTTTTGCAACATGCTTGGGTGAAGATAAAGTGGTGTATTATAACAAAGATTTGAAGCAAAACCCATTTGGCCCTTCATTTGAAAGGGCTGGAGCCAGCATTGAAAAGTCCACCTCCTCTTTAATATCCTCTTTCATCTCCAGAATCTCCACGCTTCTTTGCTCCAGAGCAAGGCCCAGAGCTCTGCCCCTGCCTTGTGAATTGGACTCATGTTTGCCTGCTTCTGGCTAATATGACTCATGCTAAAATGGGCCATTAATAATACTCCCTGCAAAGCAAATTTAAAGATAACTGCATTTTGGATTACATATGCACACATATACAACGATTCCCAAGGGCTTTTAAAGGTGGAGAGAGAAAATATTTCCACCTGCAAAAGGCAGTAGGGGCTCTGTTCCAACATTTGAAAAGTAAGTCATATTTAAAACTACAGCCAGACTTGGAAAATTTCTATTAAGAATGATAGTTTTTTGGGAAAAGTATCTCACTGAAAAACCAACATCAAGTTCCATATGGGATATCTTTGTTTCTGACGTTAACATGTTAAGTCCTAAATGTTGGAGCAAAGGTTCCTATTACATTTCAAATGCATCTGATCCAGTGTTTTACTCTCAGGATTGAATAAGTGTAATCTGTCTGGATTAAAGAGAATTGAGTCATAAGCGCTGCACATCTGGGGTCTTACTGACTGAGGTAGGTGGGCTTTGCAGGCAAGAGGCAGATGGTTTAACTGCCTCATAATGCCAGAGCTTTGAACTGAGTGTATAGCAATATTGTAAAATTGATATTACACTATAAAGTGAAGTATTATGTACTTAGAAAAGAGTTAAAATACTGGTTGTTGGCCAGCCCAAGCACAACTTTGCTATCCAGAGGCACATGCTTAGTTAGGCAGCACAGGCTGCCTCACTCAGGGCTCTTGATCTCGGCGTCTTTCCACATATTAAGGTTCTCCTCAGTAGTTACTGGGGTTCCCAGAAAATGCTGGTCTCCAGGCCCAGGCTTGACTGGTTCATAACATCCAAGATCCTTCAGCCAGTAGATGGCTATTCGGGGCAGAATTCATAGGCAGAAGAGCCAAATGGTCCAAGAACTAGGTGCTAACATTTTGGTTCCTCCTTTTGTAATCTACAGTGTCCTGCTGCCTGTGGCATTATCCTCTTTGCAGGACCAAAGCTGATATTTGCCTGCACCCATTACCACTGATGACACAAGCAGTTTCCTAGGATGACAAAGCAAAACACACCTTGTCCTTATTGGTCCTGTGAGATTCAGACACAGGGCCCCACCCGCATAGTCCCAAGTTCCACCCTGCACCTAAAACTTTACTCTTTTTCTCACCCCTTAACCCCCTTCTTTCTCTGGTCCTTCTTGGCTACCTGTTCACTGATGGCTTCACCAATGGTCCAGCCAGCATCCTATACAGATGCTGAGTCTTCCTGTCCCTGTGGCACTAAATTTCCTTTTTAAAAGGAGCAGAAGGTTCACCTTAAATTAACAGTTAATTATTCTCAGGGATGATCAGAAAATCTCAAGAAGAAAGATGGGCAGAAGGATAAAGGCCCAGGAACTAAGCAAAGCAGGGGAGATGGGGATAGGAGGAGGAAAGGAAGGAGGGTGGGTGAGGAGATAGTCTTACCTGAATTGCTGTCTCCCATACCCAACACAGATTATTTGAAATGAGCCTCCCAGTATTGCTTCATGAAGACCACATGGTTTCCCATGAAAAGGATACACGTGATTGCAGGAAAGCTGGTAAGTGTTTTCAATGAGCCCTTCTTCATCGAGCTCCACAATGATTTTTTGTCCACACACGGCACAGATGCTGTCTGACAAGCTCCTTGTGGGCATCCCACTGTCGCTGTAGAACTGTTGGGAGAAATGCACAGAGCATTGTTGAACAGGAGAGCACAGACCCTTCTCTGGACACAGGGAAGACACTGCCAGGCTTTGGGATACTGCTTCCTTGTTGGTTTAGAACTTGAAACACTTTTTCCCATAGGAATGATGCTAGTCTGTGTGAGGTTTCCAGACAAACAACCACAGAACCCCAAATAAACCCAAAGTACATTGCTAAGTATAATCTCCACTCTAATCTTCTGACAAAGGAATCCTTCAAGAGGAACAGTTTCTATTCAGGGATGTAGCTCAGAATCACACAGGAAGCTTTTAAGCTTACCCAGAGATTCATAGCTCTGGAGTAAACCCAGGCATCTCTGTATTTTTTACTCCGCATGTGATTGTAGTGCCTGTGTGCACACACACAGAGACACACACATGCATACACCACAATTCAAGTCACTGGGGATTATCCCAATGGCTCGGGGCATTGCGTTTGCGTATTTGGTAGCTGAAGTGAAAATGACAGAGGATGGGTGTGTCAGGTGAGAAGTCTCCAGAAAGTTGGTGCTTCAAGACTTGGTTGTCTTGCTAGGTTAAAGCTCTTCTTCCTGACCCACTGGACAAGAGGGGCATACAACTCTTCTCTTCCTCTCTTGCCCATCAGCAAGCACAAGAGGCCCTGGGAATTTTTAAAGGGGTATGGTTTCTGGTTTTTGCTGGAGGAACTGGGAGTGGAAATGCTTCCTCCTTTGTTGACTTTAAGCCTTATCAGAATGGCAGTTGGCCTACAGATGACACATGGCAGAGGAATCCCAAAAAGGTATCTTGTTCCAGCATTTCACCACAGAAGTTGGATTCCAAGCTCAAGGAAAAGGGTAAGATAGAGCCTATGGAGATGGGTGGAAAGGAAATCAAGATAATATCTACTTTGCCCTGCCCCATAAATGGAGAGAGAGAACAGTTTAGAAGTTTATTCTTGCCACTCATACTAGATTTTCCATTTCAGGTTGGTCGTGTACCAGGAGACATGGCTGAGAATTCCTGAAACCACTGGGTCCGCCCTGCCGGCTTTGCTTTATGTTTAAGAGATGTGCATGTGTCAGACACACATAGATGCGTCCAATACCTGACTCTGAAATCCATCCAACCAGCAAGTATGTCCATTCTGAGTTTTATTTTTAAGAGAGTTAAACTATTAGGGATTTTTTTTTTTTAATTCTAGGGAACAATATACAGTCAGAATTACGTTTAACACACTTTTTATGTTATTTACTTCTTCACATGCTATATAACAATAACTGATCTTTATGATGAGTATTACCCTGAAACAATGGTTGATTCTAAAGTGTTTTAGTTGCATCAAATATGACTTTTATTTGTGGCAGGCAAAAATAATGGGTTTTTGGTATTGTTGAATTTTTAATCTTTTAAATTATGGCAAATTGGAGTATGCTAGATGTGGTTACTTCCAAATAATTGGTATATTTTATTTTAAAAGATGCATTATTTCCTAACCACTTTATATCAAGGAGAAATGTATTTTCTAATGAATTAGTAAAGACAATTTTTGGTGCAAGGAGCAATTGGGCTGAGAGAACCAAGAAAGATTTATTGATTTCTGAAAATGGATGCAAATATGGTGTCAGATGAGACCATTTCTCCATGTACCACAAGTGGTTACAAATAATAAAAGCAACACTTACCCCTATAGTAGAAGCCATGTAGTCCGAGCAGATCTCTGCAAAGTCTCTTCCCATTATGCCATAGTAGAGGCCATAGAACAGAGACACAATGCCAAAATCCATGGAATCTCTAGCCTTGATTCTATTAAAAACAGCAGTACAAAAAGATAAGAATGTGGCATTTGGGGGGCAGTGGGAGTGTTGCAGCTAGGAGAATATTTCCTGCCACAGTATCTAATAGGAACTTGGGGGTATTTTTTTTCCCATTGATTGGTGTAGTTTACCTTTTTGTTAGTGAAAAAATTTTAAATTCTCTAAAATTTTACCACTCAGTGCTAAGTGGACAAAGTAATTCTTTAGAGAGTCTTCAAATGCTTCTTAAGATTGAGGTCCTTAGACAAGCTGATCCTAACCAATGGTTCTCAAGCTGGGCTGAGCATATAAGGACCTGGGCAGCAATTACATCACACTCCGTGGGGATGAGGCCTGTGCAGCAATATTTTTGGAAGCTCTCTGGACCCCAGGTATCCCATTGGGCAGGTAACATTCCAAACCTCTTTAACAGAGCAATAGTTTTCAGCCCTAAATAGAGATTAGGATCACCTGGGGAGATTTAAAACTAGACTGATATGTGAGCCCTCTTGAAGGGCTCTAATTTAGGTGGCCTTGGATGGGGTCTGCACAAAAGTGCTTTTTAGGAGCTATGTAGATAACAACTGTAACACAGCTAGGGTTGAGAATCCCTGCTTTAGACCTCAGACTTTACATAATGCTTTCAAATACTTTATCTTACCTGAAAATATTTGAGATAGAGTCAAGAATCAACCTCAAGTTTCGAGGCCTTTTGCTACTATGCCATAGTTGTCAAGTATTAGACAAAAAAAATTTTTTTTTGGCAAGTTGGATTATATTTCAAATACAATAGGCTTCTCTATTAGGACCCCCTTTCTTTTTAAAGAGAAAGACTTTTTTTAAAAAAAGTAAATAAATAGTCTCTAATTTAATTTCTAAATCTTAATCATTGCATATTTGGTTTGTTACATCTATCAACAGTCTCAATATTAGCAATGGGCCTGGGTGGGTCTGATTCAATTGGAAAGGGAGTGGAGAGGAGTTGGGTAGTCTGTCTCAGGTACTATATTCTGGGTGTTTTTAGGCTACGTTAATTTGAGATAGAAATGTAAAGGTAGAGAGTTTGTAGACTTAGAGGGTACAGATCTTTTGTGATGTGACTTAGGAATTCCAACACAGGTGGCAGCTTCATCCTTTCAAGATTTGCCTGGAGATTATATATATATATATATATATATATGCGCTTTATTTACCCCTTCTAGCCCTCCTCCCATCCCCAGCCCAAGCCCTCACCACACTTTGTCTGTGTCCATGGGTTATGCATGTATTTATACAACTTCTTTGGTTAATTTCTCCCTACCCACCCACCCACCCACCCCTGCCTTCCCTCTGAGATTCAACAGTATGTTCCATGCTTTTATGTCTCTGGATCTATTTTGTTCGTCAGTTTATTTTGTTATTAAAATTTCACGTATAAAGATCTAAAGTGAGATCATGTGATACTTGTCTTTCTCTGGTTTATTTCATTTAGCATAATGCTCTCAGGTTCCCTCCAGCTTTCTCAAAGGCTAAGAGACCCTTCTTTTTTACTGCTGCGTAGTATTTTCCTGGGTCACTTTACAACTAGGGCAGTGGGAGGAGTGAAGATGACCTTCCCTCCAAGTCCAAGAGAGCAGGTGTTGATTAAAAGTATAGTAACAGCCCTGGCCGGCTTGGCTCAATAGATAGAGCATCAGCCTTCGGACTGAAAGGTCCCAGGTTTGATTCCAGCCGAGGGCACATGCCTGGGTTGCAGCCTTGGTCCCGTGTAGGGGGTGTGCAGGAGGCAGCAGATCAATGATTCTCTCTCATCATTGATGTTTCTATCTCTCTCTCCTTCTCCTTTCCTCTCTGAAATCAATAAAGAAATATATATTTTTTTAAAAAGTATAGTAACAAACACATGGTTCCACAGAAGAGGATCTCAATGCAATGATAATCAACAACACTTTAGAAGGAAACAATCATTCCTTCCCAACCTGAAGGGTTAAGGCCTAGCTATGCCTCATTGCAGGAGAAGTCATGGTTAAGGATCTTAAAATCTTATGAGATAATAGCCTTGGGACAACATAGTTTCAAGTGACTTAATAAAAGCCCTTACAGTATTTTTGCATTCGCTCAAAGAAAGTAATATAGACAGTATGCTAAAGGAAGAAATCAGTGTCTTTCTCTGTCTTAAACTAGCAGTAACAGACCTGTACAGTTACTTTCTGTCCCTTCCTGCTAGAAAGTGGTAGGAGCTCCTGTTCCGACAGCTTCAGGAAGTGCTTATGCAATCGGATTGGGCTGTTGCTGTAGGAAGAGCCCTTTCCACCAGGGCTGGCGCTCTCTCCCGTCGCCTCCTTATTTTATGAGTTAAGGGTTGCTGATCTCTGCCTTTCAATTTCTATTATGGCCACAGAGTAACTTCGATGTGAGAGATATCTGGCGAATTGTTGTGTGAGCTGGTGTCCGTAGCTATGTGGTGTGACTGAATTCCCTTTTCCTGAACACAGGTTGATTACACAGCCTCAGCTCCGCCAGCGAGGACCTTCTCCACAGCAACTCTCAGCCACCCTCTCCCTAATGGGAACTTGGTCTGGGTCATAGATATAGTGATCCTGATTTCCTTTATTTCCCCCAAGATTTTCTTGCTCTGTTATCTCATTACTTCCCTTTCATTGTCTAAGCACTCAGTTCCTTCTTTTCCAACTATCCCCAGCAAAAGGGACTTCATGGGTGCTAGAAACAAAACTCCAGAGCTGTACCGTCCAATGAAATTATAGATTGGAACCCTGACCAGTGTTGCTAAGTAGGTAGAGCATTGGCCCTCGGACTGAAGGATCTTGGGCTCAATTCCCAGTCATGAGCATGTAACAGGGTTGCAGGTTCCATCCCCAGCCCAGGCAACCAATCAATGTGTCTCTTTTACTTCAATGTTTCCCTCTCTCTCTCTCTCTCTCTCTCTCTCTCTCTCTCTCTCTCCCCCCCTCCCCCCCCTTCCCATCTCCATCCCTTCCACTTTCTTTAAAATCAAATGGAAAAAATATCCTCACTCTTTGGGTGAGGATTTAAAATCAAACAATAAAAAGAACGTGAAAAATATTCATTTGTCATAAAAGTTGTTGCATGCATTGGTATTTTCTCAGTAATTTATGTGGATCATTAAACTGTATAATTTCCTTTGGAATGTTCTTTTCTAGGTGGAGTAAAGAGGGGTGTTTTTTTAAAAAGGCAAATAAACAAGATATAGACACAGAGAATTTGACCAGATGAATGTTTCAAGCAAGTGCTTGCAGATATTAATGTCTTCATTGGATATACTCACTTGAAAAATAAATGAAGTCCACTCAATGAAAATATGATAGCCACGTAACCCACAACACCGAATGTGTAGCTGAGTTTATAGATGAGAAGAAACCATTTGTAGACCAATCTGTAGAGTGAAAAATGGGAGAAACACAAAGCATGATATATGATAAAGTATTTTATCTTTTTTAAACATTGTCATAAGTCAGTTTTGAGTTTCTAAAATTCTATTTATTATGTAATACAAAGAACATAAGTATATTATATCAGCTACCATGTACATGTGTTTCTGTGTATATGCATATATAAATTCATTGTAATTTACCCATCTTCCTCATGTAAAAATGGCCTTCAAGGATGGTTACTCTACCTGGCACCCTGCCTCTTCCTTCCCCTCCTTTTCCCATTTGGCTCCAGGGTTGGTTAGCTTAGAGTGCTTTTGGCAGGAGTACCTTGGAGGGACAGGAGAAGTCAAGAGGAGACACCACCTTCTCCAGGAGTTACTCTTCCTCCTGCTCCTCCTGCTGCCCCCAGCCCCACAGCAAACAACCTCAGCCCTCATCCCATCTCATCTCCATCAGAGAGCCCCTCTCCTAGCCCTGGGATGAACTTGCAAGAGTGCTTCAGCCTCGTTTTTTTCTGTTCATTAGATGCCCTGACCATGACCTTTCTTAAGGCCTATCCTTCTTCCCACAGGGCCTCGGTGGGGAAGTGAGAGGATGGGGATGGAGGATGGAGTGGAGATGATCTAGAAGGGAACCCTGTTCATTCCCCTCATCCCTGGCAGTAAAACCCTTAGAAAAAGCTATGCAATGGGCTACAAGGCTGCTTCATGCTTGGGAGGATGTGGGAGGAGGCTGGTGCCCAGTTCCATTCCTGGTATGCCATAGTTCAAGTCCCCCCTACTCCAGCCCGGAGACAGGAAGAGGTGGTGGAAGGAGGAGCCGCTAGCTGGGAGGCTACTTTTGGTGCCCAGAGGCAATAGCAGGTGGCTGGACTGATGCTCTCAAGGGCGAACAATGGCTGGAGGCCCTGCTTGCCTCTCAGTCCTTTCTTTCCTCATCTTCCTGAAGCCCCTCTCCTGCCTTCTATACCAAACTTCATTTAGAGTCTCACTCCAGAAACCTGACCCCACCCTCTCACCTCCAACCCTTGAAGCCCTGTCCTCAACTCTCCCACCTCCCCTGTCTTTCTCCCTGTTGGAGCCATTGCATCAAATGCTTTAGTTCTGTGTATTACTGATGTAGTGGTTTTTAAAATATATATATTTTTTCATTGATTTCAGAGAGGGAGAGAGAGATAGAAAGATCAATGATGAGAGAGAATCATTGATCAGCTGCCTCCTGCATGCCCCACACTGGGGACTGAGCCTGCAACCCAGGTATATGCCCTGACTGGGAATCGAACCGTGACCTCCTGGTTCATAGGCTGATGCTCAACCACTGAGCCATGCCAGTTGGTTTTATGTAATGTTTTGATGTTATTTTAAAAGGTACCCCACTTCATTGAGCTCCAGGCAGAAGGGACTTTCTGAAACATGTTTTAAGTGGGGGTTGTGGGCTAACTGGAGAAATGAATTGTCATTTACATAATTTCTATGGTGAAATGCTTTCTTCATTTCAAGCAACTCACATATAAGGACAGTTGAGAGATTGGGGTGTGGGGGGGTAGCACATCTCCTCCTCCAAGTATAATCCTGCCTGAGGGAGGCCTCAGCAATGAGGAGTTACAAGGCAGAGCGGGAAACCTGCAGGAGGTGACCCCAATCACTGTGAGGCTGTGTCATCACTAAAGGGGCCAGAGTGTCTCCCTGGGCTGTGGTGTGGGTCCTTTTGCTTTGCCAGTGCTGAACAGTTTGAATCTTTGCTTAGTGCAGCCAGATCAAGGTGGAAGTTTGTGTTGCTAAAAGGGGAGATGATGGGAAAAGTGGCCAACCTCGAGAGGAGCTCCCTCTTCACTCCAAAAGACCAGCATGCACCACAGTGGGGTTCCTTGAACTCCACACATCCTCTCTCTACCTGAAGGGCCCCTCTCAAGGTGGTGCCAGCACCAGAGGTGTTCCTAACAACTTCTGTAAGTGCAGGTTCTCTGTGCAAAGCAGTTGGTTGATGTAATTAAGGCACAGCCTGCTGTTGGAGCAGGGGCTTGGCATTTTGGCCATCTTTGGGTTGTTTCTGGGCTCTGCCACTTACTACCTGGGGGACCTTGGCCATCCTACTCCACATTTCTTCCTATGACTGCTCATTTGTAAAGGGAGGATGACAACACCAGCTCCTAAATCGTTCTGAAGGTGGTGTGAGATAATGTATTAATATTTCAAAGACTTGGCATATTAAATGCTTACTGTGTCATATTATCATGAAGTATGTACAGTATTAGCTTTTCCAAATATCACCGCCTAAATTGTCCTCCTTTTGGGGGTACAGGTTCCCAGAGTCCAGAACTTCCTTGTTAATTTGATTACAGATAAGCCAGGACAGAAACTGGGTAGGGCTTCAGAGCAGTGTCCACAAAGACTTGATGGGATTGGGCCAAGCTCTTTGTGGCCTATTTTTTGAGTCTGAACATTGCTTGACCGACAACCTGACCGTAGCAGACATGAAGCCCACTTCTTATCTGCGACTCTGCCCCTCAGCCGGGGCTTGGTGTGCTCTGGGGGAGGAACAGCCAGTTTTTAAACTGCGTTGGCACCGAAGACCACTCCTCTGGGGTTTGCCTTCTGCACCATGCACATTTGCTATCATGTGATGGTGAAGCAAAGATCCATAAAGATGCTTAGGGCCCACTACCTCTACTCAATGAGTTTCTTTATCCTTACTGCTTTTCTAAAAGGAAGGGGGCCATAATTAGCCTCTTCCATTGTTTCTCTCCAAGAGGCAGCTGAGTCTGCATAACATGTGAGTAGAGTGGCTTGGCCCTCAGACTATTGCAGGGAGGAAGAAGCTGACATGGATGCACTGTGGGCACACGAAGCAGAGGGCATGGGACCCTGGCCATCTGAGCTATTGGAGCCATGGGGGTAACAAGACAGCACTTGGATATTTCCTGTACTGAAGGTCTTGGCACTGAATGAGCTGATGTGGACAGAAGGACTGCATTTCACCAGGGGAATGCATTATGCATTGGAAAAGAACTGCTTTCATTAAAATACAATGTAGATTATATCCAGGGGATGAAAGGAAGTACATTTCAATTCACCCAAAACTTAGATCACATCACAAGTCTTAAATAACCGACAACATTTTGTAGGAAGGAAGGGTCCCAGCTGTCCATTCGCTGATGGGGGAACCAGGTCCTTACAAAGACTAAGACCTCAAACTGGCCAGTATAGAAGGTCTCCTAACACCACCTCAAGCACTTCCCAATGTGGGATTAAATTAAAGTGCTCATAAGCCTAAATTCATTTATTTGAATTTCAATCTTTATCATGACATGTGTTGATCTAATTTCTCTTACTGCATATTTTTTTTCTTACTGCATACTAGAGGGAAAAGCTGATTTTGTCTCTTCCACTATTTTAGAGGATTAAACACACACATCTGAAAGGCTAAATAATCATAAAAATATTTTATAGGCGTTTATGACTTATTTTCCAACAAAGGTCATTTGTCTTTATTACCATTAAATGGCATTGTCTTATTACCATTAAACACTTCACCTATTTTCTCTTTCTCCTATTCCAGTTATAGTTGGAATTGGGTTCAGATCTTATCTAAAGAACAAGGAGAGGGAGAGCAGGCTTGTGGGCACATTATGAGCACTTTGGAAAGATGTGAATAATGTGATGAAATTATATAAATGTCCAGAGGTTGACAATGGTCATTAAAATGATCGATGGAATTTTAAAGCCTCATTTGTTATGAGTAATAAATCATTTCTTATGATTTATCAGATACAAACCTCATGCAGAGTTGTTAAAAATACGGACTTCTAACTCTTGCTCTCTTATAAAATGTGCGTGACAACTTATAGTGGAATAAACAAAATGCCAAGTTAAAAAGAAACATGCAAATAGTGCTCTAGGAAACTTAACAATTTCACTTCTCTTTCTCCTGGCCTTCACTACTTAATAGCTAAAGTAATAAATTTTACAGGCATGTCTGAATCACCATTAAATAATGAATGTGAACTGACAGTATTATGGCTAATCTCCAAACAGTTTTGTTACTGAAGACAAAAAAAGAAGCATAACATCCGCCCCCCCCCCCCCCGCCCTGCCCATCCAGGAAAATGGAAGTTAAATATACATTTTAGTGTTTATAATAAAGGGGATGGTGGAGAAGAAACAAGTGGAATACCTACCGGGGTGTCCTCCCGGAGAGGGGCTTTCGTGTAGCTTTGAAGAGGATGTAACTGGTGATAACTGAGAACATTCCCCACATAGACAGAAACCGCCACCAGTAAAGTTTTATTGTGAAATACAAAGGGACAACCCACATCTGCAACAGGGTCACCAGCTGTTAGAGAAATGAACAGAAAGTCTCTTTCAATGACTCAGGGCCCAGAAGGGCATGCCCATTGTCAAACGATTCAGAATCCTGTCTGCAACACTCAACTGGTTAACCATTCAACTACAAACTCCTCTGTAACATGCACATGGAGTGGACTGGCACAATTATCTGAAAATTCGAATGGGAAATAATTCAAAATATCCAGCTTCTGACACTTTCTTTCTTAGGGATATTTCAGATGAAAGCAACCTTAGGCTTGGGCAGCTATGTGATTTTGGATAAAGGAGCTTCCTTTCAGTTGTAAAATGGGAGATAACAATGCCTGCCCCGCCTGCCTATGCTGACTGAGGTGGGGATCAAAGGAAATCCCTGAAGGGAAAGCGCCCTGCAAACAGTACTGCACAGAGCTCAGGGGCTGTGGTTACTACAGGGGCACACGTGCAAATGCACCTGATCTCAAGGGAGGAAGTGGTGTCCCAGCAGCTTCTGGGAGGCTTCTGCTTGCTGTCCCAGTGCACGCCGCAGGGTTAACCCTGTAGTCCTGGCTGTGCTGTTACCTCAAACCTGACTATTAGATTTGCAACCCACCATTTGCTTCTTGTCTTTCCTCTTTGGTTTCTGCTGCCTTTTCCAGGCAGCGCTAAGACATGGATCAGACTATTTCCTGCCCTTCTGTGTGTAACCCCTTAGTGGTCTATACCACTGACCTGAGTCCAAGTAGCCATCAGATGGTTCTGTAAGTTGGCCAGCCTCAAGCTCGCATGGCAGGAAACAGGACTACACTGATGGGCCGGAGGTCAATGACTTGATATGGTTACCGTAGTGACTGACACTCCTATTTGTTAGATCATCTGGGCCTAATACTGAAGCATCCATCTTATATAAAAACTGCTGTTTGAAATTTTAACCCTGCTATTTTGGCTTCTGTAAATGCTTGTTTGCTTAAATAATAAGGAAAATAAAACTACTCCCATTTTAGAGAGGCCATTAAACCTTCCCCAGACGAAGTTATCAGTGCTAGCACCAGGCCAAGCCTTTGGTTGAGGTCTCAAAGCCCCAGCACATAGGGGCTCTTTAAGAACTTGAAAAGGGGCCCGGAAAACCCCATATTTGGGAGACAAAGACAGTAAAAAGGTATAAATACAGGAAACTTCTGTGTGACTTCGCCCAGAATTTGAGAGACATTTCCTCTGGGCCTGCACATAATAATAATAATAATAATAATAATAATAATAATAATAATAGGTTTAAACAACAGCAATAATCTTTGGTCTTTTATGTTTTATCATCTGTAGACTAACCACCTATTATTTACTCAGTACCAGTATAAGAAGGGAATGGCAACAAGGTTTAATTTCTGGTGTGGACTTTAATTGGTGGTGGCACCTGGCAATGCTCTGTTGAGGAGGATTCTAAGCATGGGTCCTGGTTTTGTGTTAAAGAGTATCATGATCGATTAATTATGCCTGCCAGGATGTAGAAAGAGTTGTTACAGCATGCATGTACATATGTCATCTGGGTATAAACAAAGGCTGATGTAATTTATTTGTTGTCTTTACTGTCTTCATCTTTGTAATTAAAGGAGGTGGCCTTACACAATGAAAACTTTCTAATAGAAATTGTCTCTTAATACATTTAAAGTCTTATATTTAGAAACTAAATATATATATGAAATAACAAATAAAGCCTTTTTAAGTTTGAAAAAGATAAAAGGAGGTAGCTTTTGAAAAAAGAGTATATGGATGTATTTTTGGATCTTTTAATAAGATCTTGGTTATAATAGTCCAAAGGTCAATAACCAAATTTGATAGGATTTCAAGATGTAAGTGAAAAAGGCAAGGCCACAGCCACTCTCCTTTCCATGTCAAATAAGAAGACACTTCCCAGGCTTTCCATTCTCTTTTAATTGCTTCATTCCTAAAACAACCTGAATCCATAATCTTAGCATTGCTGTAAATCTTTCAAGAACAGTACAGTTGTCATTATACATATGCATTTGAACGAAAATACACATGGAGCAAATCTGAGGTAACTATCTAAAGAGTTCAGAAAAAATATCCTATAATCTGCTTTTTGTTTTAGAATTCAGTACTTTCAAGGAAGGATACATATTCTTTACTGTTGCCTGAATTAGTCAGATAATTGCTTTAATTTTCCATCCTACTTTGTGGGTATGGTCAAAGCTACTGAATGGGTTTGCACCTTTATTTATGAAATACATATCCTATCTAATAAAAGAGTAATATGCAAATTGACCATACTCCCATTACACCCACAAGCCATGCCCACCAGCCAATCAGGAGTGAGTATGCAAATTAACCCAACCAAGATGGCTGCAGCCACAGAGCGAGCAGGAGGCTTGGCTCCTCGCAAGGCTACAAAGTTTCAATTACAGAAAATGAATAATAAATCCCAGATACCAGGGCCTCTGCTTCCTGCATATCCTGCATATCAAGCTTCCTGCATATCCTGGCCGGCCTTGAACTCCACTCAAGGCTACAAAGTTTCAATTATAGAAGATAAATAAATCCCAACAAAAATGGCTGTGGCCACGGAGCAAGCAGGAGGCTTGGCTCCTCGCAAGGCTACAAAGTTTCAATTACAGAAGATAAATAATAAATCCCAGATACCAGGGCCTCTGCTTGGGTTGCCGGGGGGCGTGGCCGGCCTGCAAACCACCACAGGCCCCTCACCCAGGCCACCCCACACCCCAAGGGAACCCCCACCCTGATCTGGGACACCCTTCAGGGCAAACCAGCTGGCCTCCACCCATGCACCAGGCCTTTATCCTATATAATGAAAGAGTAGTATGCAAATTGACCATCACTCCAACACACAAGATGGCTGCCCCCATGTGGTCAAAGATGGTTGCCCCATGTGGACATAAGATGGCCACCACAAGATGGCCAACAAGGGAGGGCAGTTGGGGGTGATCAAGCCTGCAAGGGAGGGCAGTTAGGGGTGACCAGGCCAGCAGAGGAGGTAAGTTGGGGGTGACTGGGGCCTGCAGGGAAGGGCAGTTGGGGGGAACCAGGCCTGCAGGGGAAGGTAGTTAGGGGCAAACAGGCTGGCAGGGGAGCAGTTAGGCATCAATCCAGCTGGCAGGGGAGTGGTTACGAGGTGGTCAGGCTGGCAGGCAGAAGTGGTTAGGGGCAATCAGGAAGGCAGGCAGGCGAGCAGTTGGGAGCCAGCAGTCCCAGATTGGAGAGGGTGCAGGCTGAGCTGAAGGACAACGCCCCCCCTGCCCCATGCACAAATTTTGTGCACTGGGCCTCTAGTATGTATATATACTCAAATAGGAAAAACAGGCTTCCTTAAGTAAGTAGAATAGTTTTTGTGAGGACCAGAAACCATATATGAGGAAACCAAGACTCAGATTCACTTCTTTTAACATTCAGCATTAGCAACTTAGAGTTTCTACTGTGTTTTTGTTTTAAATAACCCATTTAAAAATATGTATATATCTTTATTGATTTCAGAGAGGAGGGAGAGGGAGAGATAGAAACATCAATGATGTGCATGCCCCACACAGGGGATTGAGCCTGAAACCCAGAAATGTGCCCTGACTGGGAATCGAACCGTGACCTCCTGGTTCATAGGTCAACATTCAATCACTAAGCCATGTCAGTCAGACTGACCCTCTACTGCTGAGAATAAGTGTGGAGCTCCTTAAAAATCTCATCAGTATTTGGGTCCCTCGTTTCCTTTTGCTTATTGTGGAGATAGTCATCTATCTTTTATTATAGGTTTTGAATTTTTTAGTTCATTACTTCTGATATCAAAGAAGGAAATGGATATGAACTCCATCTTTCAAAATCTGATTACTTGTCACTTGCATTTTCCATCTCTCTGTTTTAAGAATTTGATTCATCTTTTTACTTCCCCCATAAATATGCTGAAGTTTTTTTTTTTAAATAAAAATTTGAATTGGTTTATTTTAATTCAGCAAAACTACCATCCTCCCATATTTCATACTTTAGGTTATAAGTCAAATTTTACAAGACTAATCAATTTCCTCAAATTGTGGAGTTATAATCCATGATAGTTTGAAGTGACCATTGGACTGTATTTTTATAAAACTAGTTCTCTCCTTGTGGATTTATAAATACAACCCATTCCTGGAAAATCCCAAATTTCTCTTACTTGATGCCTGGATTTAATTAACAGGAAATAACAATGTTCAAATGTATAGATCTGCAACTTTTTAAAAAATAGGCCTTGGAGATCAGAAATAAAAGGAAAGCAAAAAATATATATCATTATAATGTATTCTGTATGCAAATATTCAATTTATTAACTATCTTTAAAGTCTAAACCCAGTACCAGATTTTCTCAACATGTAAGGACAAAGGTCAGAAATTTGTGTTATGAATTAAATGATTGTACAGAGAAGTCCTTTTGAAATGAGGGCCACATTTCATAGCAATTTAAAAAATTCTTTATCAATTTCCAGAGCAGTTAAAACCTCTCATTTTTAATAGTAACTGCCACATATGAAATGTAGGAATGTTGTGCCTCATAAATAAACACATGAAATATGTGAACTTGAGGTGCATGCATGCAACAGAGGAGCCTGGCAGCTGGGACACATTAATGATGCCAGAGGGGTCACCATCTGGGCATGTGCATATAAAACACATCTGCATGACTGGCCCTGCATCTGGATCACATCACCCACCTTCTCCCCACCCGCACATCATGGCAGGAGGATTGTCCTGATGGACCAGATGCTGCCCAGTGGTACCAAGTTTTTTCTTTTAGCATGCATTATGGATGAATCTGGAGAGAATTGCAAGTCAAAACAAAACAAAGATATCTTTTGTCTAGTTGTACAGGATGGTGAATGGGTCACACAATAAGGAAGGGAGGGAGGGTGGGGGGAAGAAAGGAAGAAAAAGGAAGGAGGGAAGGAAGGATGCAAGGAAGGAAGGAAGGAAGGAAGGAAGGAAGGAAGGAAGGAAGGAAGGGAGGGAGGGAGGGAGGGAGGGAGGGGAGGAAGGAAGGAAGGAAGGAAGGAAGGAAGGAAGGAAGGAAGGAAGGAAGGAAGAAAGGAAGTAGAGGGAGGGAGGGAGGGAGGAAGGAGAGAGAGGGAGGGAGGAAGGAAGGAGAGTGAGGGAGGGAGGGAGAGAGGAAGGAAGAAAAGGAAGGAAGGAAGGAAGGAAGGAAAGAAGGAAGGAAGGAAGGAAGGAAGGAAGGAAGGAAGGAAGGAAGGAAGGAAGGAAGGAAGGAAGGAGAGGGAGGGAGGGAGGGAAGGGAGGGAGGGAGGAAGGAAGGAAGGAAGGGAGGGAGGGGAAGAAGGAAGGAAGGGAGGAAGGAAGGAAGGAAGGAGAGGGAGGGAGGGAGGGAGGGAGGGAGGAAGGAAGAAAAGGAAGGAAAGAAGGAAGGAAGGAAGGAAGGAAGGAAGGAAGGAAGGAAGGAAGGAAGGAAGGAAGGAGAGGGAGGGAGGAAGGAAGGAGAGGGAGGGAGGGAGGGAAGGAGGGAGGGAGGAAGGAAGGAAGGAAGAAAAGGAAGGAAGGAAGGAGAGGGAGGGAGGGAAGGAGAGGGAGGGAGGAAGGAAGGAAGGAGATGGAGGGAGGGAGGGAGGGAGGAAGAAAAGGAAGCAAGGAAGGAAGGAAGGGAGGGAGGGAGGAAGGAAGGGAAGTTATATATGTATGTGATACTTATTTCCTTTGCACTGCAAATCCTAAACTACTATGTTTGCAGCCACGTGTACACGTGTCTGTGTGTATTGGTATGGGTGGGATGGAGGGAGAGCAGGGGGATGCTAGAGGTAAGTAGAAAATCATCATGTACATAAATGTCTCCAAGAATATTGTGCTATCAGAACAAAGGCAATGAAGGAAAGTGTGGGCATAAATTGAATAAGTAAAATAATGGAATCATGGCATATGAAGGATTCTTAGAAATCCACTAGGTCTAGATTTTTATCTTCAATCAGACTGTTGATTTTGCTCTTTAAACTGTTAAAGGAGCTTCTGCAATATTACGTAAGTATGTGTATATTTGTGCCTTCCTCATTTTAAAAAGCTTTGAACAGGCCTAATGGTTTATTGATATAGTACTATATTCTAGTGTTTCACAGCTATTAATAGGCAGGGAGTTTGTTTTAAATAGAGCAATGTTTCAATCTGTGGCTTAAGGATTTGCCAGTGTATTGAGGCAAGTTAACGGTGTGTCTGAAATCCCAATTCTATGTATGTAGTCAATAGGCTTTCGACTGGTTTGAAGGGAAGGAGAAGGGTTCTTTTTCAGCACCCTCCCCCGCTATTTCCTGCAGATATGAAAAGTAGGAGACATAAAAGAAGGTGGGGAGGATGGTGTTGAATGACATTTTATTTTTAATTGAAGGCTGTTAAAAGCATTTGGAAATAATTTAATTCTGAGGCTCTGCCTATATCTAAACCGTATCAGCACTACCAGCTGGAAAGAGAAAAATTCAAATATCCAGATGCTTGGACTATGTTATGCTAAAAATATGAGTATTTGGAAACATCCAGGTATTTAGTTGTATCCCAAACCAAATAACGACATTCCATTTTCTATCTACTTTCCCTTGACGCTCTTTGGCATCACTTAGGAGCAGTTAATATTATGTTTTAAAACTGTTTTCTAAATAACCTGTTTCTTTTGCTTTATCATAATAAGCTGCTCTGATAGTCACAGCTTCTACAGACCAGAGAGCAGAATCTGAAGAGACAAATTAAATTATCTCGTCAGAAGATAAACCTATTTGTTAAAAGCTGTGTCTGAAAATGTTCTGAGCTTTTTAGATTAGTCCCTCATCTCTGACCTACATGATCCAAATTATGCATGAAATAATGTGAAAATAATACTTGATGTGTAATTAAAAATGCCCTCAGGGCATAAATAAATGTATAAATAATGATTAATGGACAAAACTGTTCACATATATTGTGTGCACTTCCTACTTTTTAAAAAGTTTCCTCCCCTTGCTTATCCATAAATTTCCACTCCCACCACCTGCCACAGTTTACATAATTTTCCCATCCCATTATACACACATACATAGCAGGATCGGAATTGTTAACCTACTCTCCTGGGAAACTGTTTTAGCCACTAGAATACAGTGCTCGTGTGCAGCTTCTAGTGCCTTAGTCTTACCAGACTTGGAGTGGCACCTTGACCCCCAATGCCCTTCGGTGAGGTTGTTTTATACACTTATAATGAAGTTAGATTCTCTTGTCACCATCTGCATTTCTCCCTGGGATCCCCAATCTCCTAAATGATGATCTTTAAAAATTTACCTACCTTAAGGTCTGCTTCTTGTGCTTTATATAGTAGTTCGTTGGGATTTGACAAATGCATAAGGTCTTGTATCCAAAATTACAGTATTATACAGATCCATTTTACTGCCCTAAAATTCCTGTTTCATTTGTTTGTCCTTCCTCTTTATCTCCATGAACTACTGGCAACCACTGTCCAAAAAAAACCCAACAAAACCAACCATCATTTTACTCTCTCTATGGTTTTGCATTTTTCAGAATCTATAATAATAAAAGGGTAATATGCTAATTATACCGGTCATCATTCCAGAAGTCCTTCCTGACAAAGCCGGGGCAGGAAGGAAGCAGCCCGGGTCCCAGGTGCCTGCAGGTGGCTGGAGGAAGGAAGTCCAGATTCCAGGTGCCGGAGGGAAGCCGGTGCTGGCAGCCAGGGGAAGGAAGGCCTACTCTTGCACGAAATTTCGTGCATTGGGCCTCTAGTGATATATAATTGGATTCATATAGTATGTGGCCTTTGTATTGGCTGATTTCACCAAGGTTCCTCCATGTCTTTCAATGGCTTGATAGTGCATACCTTTTTATTATAAACTAGTATTTTATTGTATGGAGATATCATAGTTTGCTTATTTATTCATACTTTAAAGGTAGATGCTTAGATCACTGATTTTAGACCCTAATTTTCCTTTCTAGTGTATACATTTAAGGCTAGAATTTCCCTCTAAGCACTGCTTTTGCTACCTTTCACAAACTTTGATATGTTGTATTTTCATTTGGTTTTAATAAATTTTTAATTTCTCTTGAGTCCTCTTCTTTGACTCGTGTTATTTAGTATTGTATTATTTAAAGTCCAAGTATTTGGGGATTTTTCTAGCTTTGTGTTATTGATTTCTAGTTTAGTTTTGTGGTCTGAGAGTATAAAGTTGACGCTTGAACAGCTTGGGGCAGGGGTTAGGGGCACCGTTGCCCAGGACCTGCCACCCCATTGAAAAGCTGCATATAACTTAAATCGGCCCTCTGAAATAAGTCCAGTCCCACCACAGATCAAAGATTCTCTTTTCAGTCTACAGTCATTTGAATCCGTGAATGTGAAACCTGGGGGTGTGGAGGACTGACTAAATATTGATTTTTAAAAATCTGCATATAAGTGGATCTGTGCAGTTCAAACTTGTTTGCTCAAGGGTCAACTGTACTTTGTGTGATTTCTATTCTTTCAAGTTTGTTTTGGTGTGTTTTATGGCCTAGAATGCAGTCTGTCTTGGCAAATGCGTCATGAGAGCTTGAGAAGAATGCGTGCTCTGTTGTTGCTGGATGACGCATTCTATAAGAGTTAAAGTAAGTTGATCAATGGTACTGTTCAGGTCAACTATATCCTTACAATTTTCCTCCTGCTTGATCTATTGGCTACTGAAAGAGGGTGTTGCAATCTTCAAATGTAATTGTGGATTTGTCCATTTCTCCTTGCAGTTCTATCAGTTTTTGCCTCATATATTTTGATGCTCTGTTGTTAGGCACATATACAACAGGGGCAGGCTAGAAGGGCCTAATGGGGAAAAAGGGGACGACTGTAATACTTTCAGCAATAAAGATAAATTAAAAAAAAAGAACTTCTGTGTCTTCTTGAATAACTGACCCTTGTATCATTATGTAATGCCCCTCGTTATCCCTAATAGTTATCCTTGTTCTGAAGTCTGCTTTACCTGAAATTAATATAGTTTAATCCCGCTTTCTTTTATTAGTGCTATCATGACATATATTTCTCCAAACAGTTGCTTTTAACATATCAGTGTTTTTATAATATAAGTAAGTTTCTCCAGAAATTCTGTTAGGCATTTCTATTTTGCAGATAAGGAAACTATGTTTAAGATATATTTAAAAATCTTTTCTTTGATATGAGAGCATAACTAATGAGGTTTAATTCTAGTCTCCTTCATTAAAAAAAAACACCTCTGTAATGTAGAGGATGTTTATTTTAATTAACAAGACAATAGTGACATGCAGCAAATCGATACACGTTCTTTTAAATAAAAACCACCATCCCATCAAAACAACAACAAGAACCACCCAAGCCTTAGCTGGTTTGGCTCAGTGGCTAGAGCGTTGGCCTGTGGACCCAAGGGTCCCATGGTCGATTCTGGTCAAGGGCACGTACCTTGGTTACAAGCTCCTCCCCCAGCCTGGGTCCTGGGTGGGGCTCATGCAGGAGACAACCAGTCGATGTGTTTCTCTCACATTGATCTTTCTCAATGTCTTTCCCTCTCTTTTCTATTCTACCTAGAAAAACAAACCAACCAAAATTGCTCTTTCTATGTAAAATGTACAAAATTGCCTAAATTTAAGTATCATACAGAATTCTAAAGAATTCCCTTAGACCCTGTGCTACACAGAAAATAATCTTTATGATGGGTAAGAGGAAAATGAAATACTGGTTTAAGCCAGCACTTCATATGTCACAGGCGAGTCTTCTTATAAATGACCAGTCCAAGACCCAGAATCATGCAGAGTGATCATTGAGGACCTTCTCCCTTGGCAATGTTTCTTCACGTAGGCCACACTCAAGTCCAAACCACTGATCTTCAAAATGTGGTCCCAGGACCATCTGGGAACTTGCTAGACTTGCAAATTATTGGGCACCTGTTGAATCAGAAACTCAGGATGGGACCTGAGAATCGAATTTAATAAGCCCTCTAGGTGATGGAGTTACACCCTAAGATTTGAGAACCACTGCTCTAAACATCATAAAGTCTCAGGCCCAACACCCAGGGGATGTGAGACAGCAAAGGTCAAGTGGACATGCTTGAGTGGGATTGGTCTTTGAAAATGGGATTGTGCCCTATGTGGCTGTCAGTGCAGTGTATGCATAAACAAGCTTTCGTGAATATGCAAGCCATCAGTGCCAGAGTTTATTGCGAATGAAACAAAGTTAGACCGCCTCACCTTTTGTTTCTGGAATTCCTACTTCTCCTTTCCTGGGCCAATGGCAGAAGTTGTTCATGCACAAAAGGAACATTGGTTTCCTTACACCAGGGCTTCTCAGCCTTGGCACCATGGACGTTGCTTTTGTTGTAAGGAGCTGTCCTGTGCATGCTGAGCAGCATCCCTGGCCTCTACCTTCTAGATGCCAGTAGCATCCCCCAACCCCTTCCACTGAGGATAAAAATGTTTCCAGATGTTGCCAAATGTCTCCTGGGGCCAAAATTGTACCCAGTTGAGAATCACTGACTTAAACAAACCATTTTCTTCAAAGTGGTAAAAAAAAAAAAAAAAAAAAAAAAGGAGGGATGTGGCCGCAAGAGGAGCAGGCTTCCAGCAGCCACCAGGGTGACTTACGTTGTAGGACCGGCCATGCCTCTGTCTCCACTGCACCAGCACTATCTGGGCGATGATCAGGGTGGACAGGAAGATCAAGATCATCTCCACGTGCATGGACTCGTGGCCCCGGTGCATCTTGTACATCTTCTCCTGCTGCAGGCTGGAACCAGCAAATGAGGTCATCCGCAAAAGTCCTCAACTTTTGCACATTTAGCAAAAAAAAAAAATAGGCTGGGCCCATAGGAAGCAATTAGGGATTTCAAATGTAAGGGGTTTTAAGCTTTGACTGCAAAGTTTTCCTAAATTTTTCTTGGTTCCTCCCTTTCCCTTAGGCTTGGGGAAGAGGCAGTTGAGAGGAGGAGCCCGAACTTATCAGCAAAGCCAATTCCTCTCAGCCCTTAGTTTTTCCATGTGTATTGACTTCAGCCTTGTCTTTTCAAGTTAACTTATGCCCACCTCCCCCCCCCCCAAAAAAAAAAACACAACAACAACAACAAATCACTGATGGGTCCTGGAAAGGCCTGGGTTCCAGTCCTTAATTGCCCAGTTTATCACCATATACAGTCTTTCGTAAGTCATTTATGGTCTCTGAGCCTCAGTTTCCTCATTTGCAAATTTAAAATAATGATCTGTACCTCAGGATTGTTCTAAAATTGTAAAGAACATATGTTATTTTATTTGTCAACTAGAGGCCCGGTGCACAAAATTCATGCAAGGGGGGGTGGGGGGGGTTCCCTTCAGCCCAGCCTGCACCCTCTCCAACCTGGGACCCAGCTTTGGGAAGCTGGACATCCCTCTCACAATCCGGGACCACTGGCTCCTAACTGCTCACCTGCCTGCCTGCTTGATCACCCCTAACTGACCCCCCTGATGGTCTGGTCACCCTCAACTGCCCCCCTGATGGCCTGGTCACCCCTAACTGCTCCCCCCAATGGCATGGTCACCCCCAACTGCCCCCCCCTGCAAGCCTGGTTGCCCCTCACTGCCTCCCTCTGTCAGCCTGGTTGCCCCATGCAGCCTGCTATTCAGTTGTTTGGTTGTACCTCACTAACCCCCCTGCCGGCCTCTTCGCCCCACACAGTCTGCTGCTCAGTCCTTTGGTCGGCCCTCACTAACTCCCCTGCCAGCCTGGTCACCCCACGCAGCCTGTTCAGTCATCTGTTTGGTTGTTTTAGTTGTGACAGTTGCTTAGGTTTTTATATATATACATAATAATAATTAAGATTATATCATGATGGCTGAATGTTCAGGTTTTCATTTGGACTCTTGGTTTTGCACAATGGTAGAGAAAACCACTAAGGTGGTGTCATCTGGCTTAACTATAGCAGAAGTGGCTTTCTTCAAAGAAAAAAAGAGCAGTGGTTCTTGACCTTGGCTGTAAGTTAAAAATCACAGTGCCCAAGCTGTACCCCAGATCAATTAAATGAATTAAGTGATCATTCAATGATCATACTAATTAAAAACACCATTGCTGGGTATAATGGGCTGAATTGTGTCTCCCCACCTCTAACCCCAAATTCCTATGTTGAAATCCTATTCCTCAATGCCTCCGAATGAGACTGTATTTGGAGACAGGGATTTTAAAGAGGTAATTAAGGTAAAATGAGGTCATATGGGTGGGCTCTAATCCAATCAGACTGGTGTCCTTACAAGAAGAGGAGATTAGGACACAAACTCACACAGAGGAAGACACAGTGAGAAGGCGGCCAACCACAAGGAAAGGAGAAAGGCCTCAGAAGAAACCAAGAATCACCGACACCTTGATCTTGGACTTCTAGCCTCTAGAACTATGAGAAAATAAGTTTCTGTTGCTAAAGCCTCTCAGGCTGTGGCATTTTGTTTTGATAACGCTGGGAAACTGATCACAGATTTCTAGATGGTGATCTAGGCATCAGTAATTTTTAAAGTTCCCCACCAATGTAATTTTAAGATACAGCCAAGATTGAGAACCACTGGCCTGAGGAAGAAAGAGCAGTCCAGGATCAAGATTAGGGAAGAAAGGGGAAATTATGAACATTGCCAATCAATAACTTTATAAATATTGTTTAGCATTAATTTCATCTCTAGTGAAGCATCATCTGTCACAAAATCTCTTAAAATTTCCACTTATGGCTGGTTACAGTGTGCATTTAATTAAGGTACCAGTCAGAAAACACTGCAGAGTGATCTTTTGTGTCACAGATAGTAACCTTTTGAAGGTACCTGTTGGATATGTGGGTTTGGTTCTTCCCTTTACTAGCATTTCTACCGGAACTACTATATAGAGTAGAGCAGTGCCTCAGAAAAGGGCCCCATTCAAATCCCAGGGGTGCCCCCTGCTGGAGAATGTGCAGAAATTACTCCACAGAACCTAGTAAATAAATATTCTTACTTGTGTTCAGCTTATTTGAGATGGAATCTTAGGGTGTTAATGCTGGAAGGTACCAAGGATGTATCGAAACCCTTTATTTATCAAACTAAGATGCTGAAGTTCATTTCAGGTAAACATCCTGAGTAAGATCACATGGCTATTAGTCTCTGTGTTTAAGCTGAGCTTAGGAGACAAGAATAGTTTTTAGAAGCTCATTAAAAAATATGCTCATTCCTCTGAAGAAATGGGAAGTGAAAAATAAAATAAAAAGGTACAAGAATTTAGTAATAGTTCTTACAGCCCCAAGTTCAAAGTAGCTATTTAATATTCTATGTAATGAATAGATTTTCAACTTAGGCCATATAAATAGAAGAGTAAATCTCTCATCAGCCCAAAATAGGACTTGCATAGATATCAAACAAAATGCTTTATGACAATCTATTTTGGAATGCATAATGAAAATGCATGTCAAATAGCTAACTGATGTGGAAATACTGAGGGAAGTATAAAGTAATATACAAATTTTGTATTTCCTATTTTGATTAGGAATACAGTCCTGATTGATTACCATAAAACAAAAAAGGAGGGATTTTTCACTTTTATTTCATTTCACATGGTGACAGGTAGCAGAACACAGGGGAAGCAGCACATGAAGAAAACCAGATGTATCTTGTGTCCAAAATAAATACTGAGTTGGCACTGCCTGATTCTGAAGGACATACAAATCCAGCTTTGTGGGGTGGCACAGAGTGCACTGTGGTTTTGGTCTGTACTACCCTTGGGCACGCATGGTTATGCTAACTCACCTTCTCTATTCTAGGAAATTTACAAATAAAATGATGGCTTCATTTAATTTCTCAAAGAGTTAAGATGGAAATCTACTTTTTAGTGTAACAGCAATAAAAAATATACTAATCACTTACTTCCACTCGTCATCCGAAGAAAGCTTTGTGTGAGAGATCTGGAAAAAAAAAAGTGAGCCAGAATAATTTAGGATGAAAGCTCCAATAAAGTGTTTGCTTACAAACTAACACACACACACACACACACACACACAACAATAATCAGGTCACTATCTATATATATATATAAAGCCAGCAACTAGAACACTGTAATGACCAGAATGACCAGTCTCTATGACTACCACTGTGGCCAGCAAACCTGCCAGATCTGGGGGTGAGGATGGCCGGCCAACCTCCCATGGCCCCTCCCCCCAGCCTCCCCACCCCTGATCAGCCTCTCCCACCCCAATTGGCTGCAGCCCCTCCCTCTGGCCAGCCAACCTCCTGCAGCCCCTTCCCCTAGCCAGCTCTACCCCAGATCAGCCCCTCACCCTGATCAGGACCAGAGCCAGCTGGCCAACCACCTGTGGCCCCTCCCCCCAGCTGGCCCTGCTCCCATTGGGCCCCCCCTCACACCAATTGGGGGTGGGGCTGGCCAGCCAACCTCCCACAGTCCCTCCCCTGACCACTGACCCTCAATCAGCCCCCTAAAACACAATCAGGGGCAGGGCCTGACAGCCAATCACCCGAGGCCCCTTCCCCCAGCTGGCCCGGCCCTGATCGGCCCCAATTGGGGCCAGGCCGGCAGATCCCATCTGTGCACCAATTTGTGCACTGGGCCTCTAGTTAATAAATATTTGAGAAGCAGATGAAGTGCCATTCAATCAAGGTTGTAGAGTGGCCTCCTAATAAGCAGTATCACCCTGGCTTCTGGAATACAATGTATAAATCCAAGAACCCCCGAAGAAACATGTTTTGTTGGTATCTCAATTGATGCCAGTGAGTAAATATCTCTAAGTTCAAGGTTTTAGAGACAGATCTGACCAGAGGCTCTACTTGTTTGGAGCATTTTTGTGTCCTCCCACTAATTCAATGTCATTGAAGGCCTGGTCCCAGGGAAGGGGGTAATGTAGCCATTGCAGACTGAGCTGGAGGGCACAGAGACCATCCTCGGGAAGTGCCTGTGGATGACCTGCAGTGCACCCACATGCCACCTTCCCTTGATCACTGCTAATGCACTATATTGGGCCATTTGAAAGCTGAATGCCAATCATTATGCAGTCACCCAGGAGTCTGGTTAAAATGTAGATTTTAATTCAGGAATTCTGGGATGGGGACCGAAACTCTGCATTTCTCTCTCTCTCTCTCTCTCTCTCTCTCTCTCTCTCTCTCTCTCTTACTCTCTCTGTCTCTCTCCCTGTCCTGTCCTGTCCTGTCCTGTGAAAAAGAGGGCTAAGGGATACCCTGGCCAAAGGGCCTGGCCAGGCAGCCTCGATTGCCTGCCTTGTTAGCCTTTTATTGTAACAGCAGTTTGAGATAAAGTTTATCTTTAAGACACAATCAGTAGGGGAAGTAATATTGGGAGGACACGTGTGTTTGTAGTGTCCTTTGCATTTCTTTCTTTTTAAATATTAATTATTCATGGATTGCTTTTTAGAGAGAGAGAAAGAAGAAGGGAGAGAGAGAGAGAGAAACATCGATTTGTTGTTCCACTTATTTATGCACTCATTGGTTGATTCTTGTATGTGTCCTGACCGAGGATTGAATCTGAAACTTTGGTGAGTGGGGATGATGCTCTAACCAACTGAGCTACCCAGCCAGGGCAACTTCTAATTGTCTTCTATGTGACACAGTGACTGTTGGTTGGTGGATCATCAGAGCTTTGCTCTTGGGGAAAGCTGTGAGTCCCTCCTAGGGCCAAGTTAACAGAGGGGCCAAGCCTCCTAAGGGCAGTGATGTCAGCCTCAAGGGAGAGCAAACATCAGCAGTAAAGGTGACTCTACCGGTCTTCTGCCCCTCCTGGTGTGCAGTTTTCCATCTATAACCTCCTCTGGATGGTCTGGGGTTGAAACCAGCAAGGAAGCCCATAGAGTTTTCTTATAGTTTCCTCACTGTAGAGAATAAATCCCAAATGCAATGTGTGGTCCAAAGGCCAGCCACACTTGGCTCTCCCTTATCTTTTACTACCAACCTTTGTGAACCCTAGATTTCTATAGAGTCATAGTGTATATCACCCGCCCCTGCCTTTCACCATGATCACTCCCCAATATTTTCATCACCTCCAAGCAATGTGGTCTGCAGTTCCCTCCGTCTAGAATCCTTACTCTCCTCATCACCCACGTGGCCATGTCTCATCCATCCTCCACGGCCCAGCTCACATGCCCATCCCCCACCCCCGCTCCCCCCACTCCCCTGCCAGGAACAATCCCTTACTTCTTAGAAATCCTACAAAGCCTTACTTGAACCTGTTTTGGGGACAAAAATCTCTTCCTACTGCGTTTTAACCAGCCCTTCGGGTGATTCTGAGGCACGCTCTAGTTTGAGAACCAGAGAGTCAAGCGTAATGTACACCCGTCATCCCTCAAGCTGTCCTCCTTAAGGGGAGGGGCGGAAGGGAGGGAAAGGAAGAGAAATGGAGAGGAGTTGGGCTTCCTGGGGTGGGGTGGGGTTCAGGCGAAAGCACCAACGTCTTCCCTTGGGTCCCCGCCCCTCTCTCCGTGGCCCATTCACAACGCGAGGGGTCGGGGAGCTTGGAGACGCGTCAGCGCGGCCTCCCAGCCTGGGGACCCTGATGTGGTGTCCCTGCCGCCTGTGCCCCGCGGCCGGTACCTGATCGTGCTGGGGGGGCGCCTCCAGCACCGCGCGGGTCTTGCGCTCCGCTCCCGCGGCCATGCCTCCGCCGCCAGCACCGGCTCCGAGGGTCTCCGCGAGTCCGCAGGGGACGCCCTTCGGACGCAGGAGCCGCGGTCGGGAGCCGGGAGCCGAGCCTGTGGCTGCCGATGGGCGGCCCCGCCCTGGGCTGTGCGGCACCCGGTCCCCGCGCGGGGAGCCTCCGGGCGCTCCCTCCCCTTAGCCCTCCGCTCCGCTCTGGCCTCCTCTAGAGGAGGGGAGCTGAAGATCACCACCGCCAGCACGACTGGTGAGACCCTGTGGGTCAAGGGCCCCTCCGTAGTGAGGCAGTTGCCAGCCATCGTCGCTAATAAAACGTCCTGGGCGCTGGGCAGGAGCAAGCTTTTTTGTCACCAGGTGACGGGGCTGGCGGACGGCCCGAGGTCGGTAGGGAGAGCGGTGGGGAGCTGGGAGAGAGCAATGGAGAAGAGAGAGGGAGGGAGGAAGAGAGAGAGAGATCGTTTCTTCTCAGCTCTCTCCCCCAGAAGCATTTATCAGAAGACAGTTGTCCAAATGCAGGGAGATTGAGCCTCTGTGCATCCACAGCCGTGTTCCTTTCCCTGGGGTTCCTACGCCTCTGCCCTTGGTTATCTGCAGTTTTAATCACAGCGGGCAGCTCCCTAGAGGCAAACCTTGTCCCTCCCAAGATGACAAAGGGGAGAAACTCCACTATGGGGAGAGAACGCAGACCCTCACCCACAGCTTGCCTTGGTCCCCTGCACTTTTAGGGGACACTCTCCTTCCCCTTGACCTCAGGCCCACGCCTGGACTCGTGGTTGGAACAAGCTGGGACTCTTGGCAAGCCTTTAGGAATACTTGGGTGTCAATTTAGGGCAGTAGACAAAGAGGGAACACACAATTAGATAGTCTGACTTACAAAATATGGCCAACTTCATTCCAGTTTGTGATGGCTCATTTTCCAATACCTACAGAAGCTACCAGGGAGATTGACCCACAGATGAACATGTTCCTGCTATTGTGGAAATTTCAGCTTAGAAGGGGGTAGTGACAAACATCAGTAGAGTTTATTGTGGTAAGTGCTTCCTACTCCAAGTACTTTACCTGTGTTAACTCATTCAGTCCTCATAACAACCCCATGAGGTAGGTGGTGTTATGGTCTCCATTTTACTCAGGGGAACACAGAGAGGTTGCCCAATTTCAAAGCTAGTAGGTGGTCCGGTGGGAATTTGAACCAGAGAAGACTGACTCCATGGTTGGGCTCTTAACCACGCAAGAAAGGGGCTGCAAAGGCCATCAGGGGCCAGATCAAGAAGGTCTATGTACATCACTTTTAACAGTCTGGACTGTATTCTAAGGAGCATGGAAAGTCATTACAGAGTGGCAAGCAAGGAAATGACATTACTAGACTTGTCTTTGGACTGCAAGGGTGGGGGAGGGATGCTTAACTAAGACCCAAGATAGGGAGACCAGTTAAAAAGCTGTTGCTGTAGTTCCAGCTAAAGGTGGCAGTGGCCTTCTGTGCAGTGATGGGATGGGGGGGGGGGGGGAGATGGAGAGACATGGATGGAGCCAAGTGATAGAATCTACAAGACTTCACTGATCTTCAAGGATGGTGCCCAGGCATGTAGCTTAAGGAGCCTGGCATTTGGGCACATGATGCTGCCATCCCTGAGAATGGGAATTTCGAAAGAGCAGTTGATTTGGGGAAAGAAAGATACCGAGTTCATTTGGACATGTCACCTCCCTACCTGGCTTCTGGTCTGTCTTCATGTGGCAAAGGCCACCCTTTCTTTCTAGCCCAGAATGTCCTCAAATTCTTCTATATCCTCTTGTCACAAGAATACCTTGTATGTGTTGAATTATTTATTGCAAAGTGGTTCCCTGTAGACTTCCTACCCTCTTGCTGATTGTCACTCATTAATTTTCCCCATTTCTTTTCTTTTAAATATATTTTTATTGATTTTTTACAGAGAGGAAGGGAGAGGGATAGAGAGTTAGAAACATCGACGAGAGAGAAACATCAATCAGCTGCCTCCTGCACACCTCCTACTGGGGATGTGTCTGCAACCAAGGCACATGCCATTGACCGGAATCGAACCCGGGACCCTTCAGTCCGCAGGCCTATGCTCTATGCACTGAACCAAACCGGTCAGGGCTTTCCCCATTTCTTTACTACCCTTCTGAGGACACTGAACTGCCTTGGGCTGATGTTGCCACCTAATGGTTAGATCTTGCAGAAATCCTTTATTGTTTTGCAAATGATCCTTTTCAAGAAACTTTCTTTTTCAATGTCCTCTTTTCTCATGTCTTTTAAATATTTACAAATAAAATGTGCATTTGAGCCTAAGCATTACAGCTAAAAGCGGTGATTAAGAATGTCTTCAATCAGGTACACTGCTGGTCACCTGGAGTAGGTGGTGGGCGGAGAGAGTCTAGACACTGGTAAGGACTTTCCTCTGTCAAAGGGATGGCAGTAGCTGATTCCATCTAAATGAGGGTGTGTGTGTGTGTGTGTGTGTGTGAGAGAGAGAGAGGGAGAGAGAGAGAGAGAGAGAGAGAGAGAGAGAGAGAGAGAGAGAGAGAGAGAGAGAGAGAGAGAGAGAGAAATGCAAACCATCCAGGCAATGCGGAATCCAAGAGCTTGTCTGATCTCAGAGACCAGTAAGAAAGAGGTACCAAAAGTTCTGCATGTCAGTGATTCTTGAGGTCAGGGGCAGACTGATTGATAGGGTCATCATTCCTAAAAGGAGAGGGACTCTGAAGACAGGACTTACTTGGACTAATGAAATGGCTGCATAGAGATAATGAGGCTAACTCCCTTTGAGTCATCCCCCTGCAGCCCTCCCCGAGAGCCTGTTCAGACACTAGCCGCTTAGACAGAAATTGTACAATCCAGTCTGATGCCTAACTGCCAGGGTTCCTGAATAGTTTTCCCTGGCCCCCAGCTTCACTGGATAGACTTTCCCACCTTCCTTTCATTAAATCTTCCTTTGCTTAACTACTAGTTCTCAAGACTGAAGGCTACTCAACTTTATTGTTTATCTTGTTCTTTAATTATTAGTCCTGTAACATTATTGACCTCTACTCTTTTTCTTCTTCTCTTTTAATCCTCATCCAAGGACATGTTTTTATTGATATTTTGAACAGAGAAGAAGGCGGGGGGCGGGGGCGGGGGGAGAGAAACACATGGACGTGAGAGAGAAACATCCATTGATTGCCACCCAAATGCATCCTGACTGGGGATCGAACCTGCAACCTAAGTATGTGTCTTGACCGTGAATCAAAGTCACCACCTTTGGTGTATGGGATGATGCTCCAGCAAAATGAGCCACCCAGCCAGTGCAACCTCTACTCTTTTTTTGGCTAAAGTGTGCATTGTTTAGCTCTATTATGGTTACATGGAGTTTTGTGAGCTAGCCTGGCCCTAATCACCATTTATAAAATCTCTTTGGGAAAGTATATTCTGCCTTTCAAACCACAGCTTTCCAAATGCACATTTGGAACACAATCCATTTGTGAGCTGGGAACTCTATATTAATGTCTCTTGGCCCAGGGCAGCCCCACGACCAAATGACATGTGGTTTAAGGTTCTTGTAACAGCCAGTTCATTTAAATAATGTTAGCTGAAGCTCAGCTTTCAGGTTCTCAGGTTTCTGGTTAATTTGAAATAGAGGAGGCAACGGGTCCCAGTGCTCAGACAACAGGGTGGATGGGGCTCCCTGCTCCCTAGAGAGAGATGGCACATTCCCGCTTTTCATGGGTTATCCTGCAGGTTTTAGGACTGAGCCTCTTCCGAGGGAACGCTTTTCAGTTCTATTGAACAACTGATCTTGAAAGAAAAACTGCTTTTAAAAACCAGCTATACTTTCATGCCTGGGAGTTCAGCTAGGGTCATTCCAGTTTATTGAGTGCAGAGGCCCCCTCAGCGGGAGGGAAACCACATTTAAATCCTCCGTGGGGCCCCTTCCTCTCCCCTCCTCTACTTGTTTTCCTTTTCCGGTGCCTCCTCTAAGAAGTCTCATCTTTACCAGCCTGTCCCAGGCAAGCCAGTCTTTGCTGTCATAACTGTAAGGAGTTAATATTTATTAAATACCCACAGTGCCAGGCTCAGCACTTTATGTGTCTGATATTATTTAATCCTCAAAATGACCCCCAGTGACAGGTATCGCCGCCCAACATTTTACAGATGAAGACGTTTAAATTAGAAGAGGTTAACTATTTCAATTTAAGGATGCATAGCAGCGCCCCTGCTCCCTGAACCCTGGCTTGTGTGGGAGGCCCAGTGCTTCGCTGGGGGCGCCCGCAGGAAAGCCTGTCCTGATATAGAAGTTGTCATTTCTAGTTAAGACCAAGGACTTGCCACCATGATTGCTACACCTCAGGTTCATTGCAAAGATCACACTGCACCTCTGTCCCACCAAAAGCCACAATCTCATGAAAGAGAAAATGACTGTTTCTACTTTCTCTGGACTTTAGCTATGTGTCCTACTTGAGGGCTTGAAACAAGATAAGTTATAGAAGCAACAACAAAGTGCAAGGTTAGCTTTTCCTAGATTTTAAAGCCTTCTGACATATACTTCTGGCCCTATTTATGCTCCCTATCTGTGGGAATAGTTAACACTTGTTATAGTGCCTACTAATGCCAGGCATTTTATTTATTTTGAATCCTCAAAGCCACCTGGTGCAGTAGGTGTGCTGTTATTATCATCTTCATTCACAGTTAAGGACATTAAGGACTCTGGGCCATCCCCCTGCTTACGACAGTCCTGTTCTCTCACCAGGCTTTCCCAGATCCCCAGTGGGACTGCATTTCCCTCAACCCTTTGCTCCCATAGCCTTTTGCATTTGCCTCTGTTCCAGGTATTGGTACATATGTCTTTATCAGCCACCAATTGCAAATGCTTGGGGACCAGAGACCCTATTCTAACCATCTTTATTCCACCACTGCCTTTAGCACAATGGAATTGGTGGTGTGTTCACATTTCTAGGTCATCATGCTTCTGCCCAGGCCTCTCACTGCAGAGTGAGGACGGTGGCTTCCCCTAGTCCATGGCCTGCAGAAGTTCCTCCAGGAAGGAGAGAGGGCCAATGTCTCTGTGGCCACAGACCTTCCCATTCTACCCATTACAGGCCCATTGAGAACTCTGCACATCCATATGGACAAATAAGAGGCCTAAATTGTTCTCTTAACATTTTTTATGCAGTTCGGGATGTGCATGTACCAATACTACCACTTGTTGTTTTATAACGTGATGTCATTAATTAGGACAGGGACATATTTTTGCCATCATTTAAAGATGCTGAGATGTGGTTGGGAGGAGAAAGCAGTGGGAAGGGTGAGGCCCGAGTCTGTTCCATTCTAACTGTTATCTTAATCCTTGTGTCGAATGAACATCGATTTTGGTTTTTAGCCACACAATTCTAAAAGTCTGTGGCTTGCATGAGTGCTGGAGATATTGTTGTTTTTGTAATTTATCCTAGAAATAACAGTGATCCTAGCACATCATGTAATAGTTGGAATAGTGCACACATGGAAATAAAACACATATTTTCATTATTTCAGATGATCAGACAAATGGATTATCAATGTTTTGGGTTGTTTGTTGTTGATGTCACCTTTTTTTGGAAAGGATGTTAATTGTTCTAAGTTACTGAATGGTTATAAACAAAAATTTTGTGCCGGCCATGTCGAATTATGACTATTTATAAAGATTTAATATCTTGGCATAAAATTACTTATGTGTATTTAATTTTTATAGGAAACACATTTTGCCTTGTCTCCAAAGAAGGGGAGTTTTAGAAAAAGTCCTGGATATGATAGTGGGCAATTTAAGGAATAGACACTACTAGTTTAAGATTTTCCTGAAGATCTTATGGGTACCAGTCAAAGTGGCTATCGTTTTGGGGGCAACTTTAAGTGAACAACTCAAAGGAAGTTTTGTCCTATTATAAATGGGAAGAAGGAAGGGCATGTGTTGTCTCAGTGCCTGGCAAGACTTGAATTGGGGTCCTGCCTCTACTACCGACTTGCTAAGTATTTTTGTGAGGGTCTCTATTTTCAACCTTAGTTGCTGTTGTGTCCATATTCTAAGTATATATTTAAGGCATTATTAGTGTGGCACGAGAATGAAAAATGTATTGATAATGTGTCTTCTGGGTGAAGAATAACCAAAGAAAATGTTCAGAGCTGGTAACCTGAACATGAGAAACTTGATTTTTTACTGGGCTTGGGTGGGTTAATTATCTTTGTTTTTTAAATGGCCTGAGAAATGGAAACGACACCAGCCAGTAACTACCAATAAGAGCTATTCATAAAAGGAAGAGAAGGTTGTGGAAGGTGAAGTTTAATTTGTTTGAATGCATGTTGATTTTGAGACATCTCTGGATATGCAGACACAGATGTCCACAGAGACTAACCAAAGCTCAGGGGGAAAGTTAGAGATAGAGACAGAGATTTGGTGTTAGGCAGTGGTGCACTCTATAGGAGTGAAGAGCATTGTCCTGGGAGTCTGCAATGTGAGAAAAGGACGAGGTCCAGCATTTGGTTGATAGTCCAGACAAGAAGATTTAGAATCAAACAAATTTGGCTACAAGTCTCAGAACACATTCACTATGTGACCTTGAGCCTTGGGACATCTGCCTCCCCCCTCTTCTCCCCCCTCCCCCCCCAACAGGCTTGAGATACAATTCACATACCATACAATTCACCATTTTCAAGTGTATAATTCAGTGGCTTTTAGTATATTCATAAAACCATGCAACCCTCACTATTTAATTTCATAACATTTTCATCGCCCCCAAAAGAAACCCCAGCTCATTAATACTCACACCTTCCTCCTTTCTCCATCCCCTAGCAACCACTAATCTACTTTCTGTCTATATAGATTTTCTGGATGTTTCATATTAATGAAATCATACAATATGTGGCCTTCGTGTCTGGCTTCTTTCACTTAGCATAATGTTTCTAAGGTTCACCCATCTTGTAGCATTTATCAGTACTTCATTTCTTTTTATGGCCAAATAAAATTTCATTATATGGTTATACCACATTTTGTCTATCTACTCGTCAATTGATGGACTTTTGGGTTGTTTCTACTTTTTGGCTATTATGAATAATGCTGATATAAAAATTCATATAGAAATGTTTTTTGTGGATATATGTTCTCAGCCCTCTTAAGTGTATATCCATAGTACATTGCTTGGTCATATGGTAATTCTATGTTTAAGATTTTGAGGAACTGCCAAACTGTTTTTCAAATTAGCTGTACCATTTTGCCATCCCACTGGCAAAGTATGAGGGTTCTGATTTTTCCACATCCTCACCAACAGTTGTCATTATCTGATTTTTTTTTTTATTCTAGTCATTCTAGTGGGTGTGAAGCAGTATCTCACTGTGATTTTGATTTGTATTTCCCTAATGACTAGTAATGTCACACAGTCTTTTCATGTGATTACTGGTCATTTGTGTATCTTCTTTGGAAAAATGTCTAGATTCTTTGCCCATTTTTTAATTGGGTCATTAGTCTTTTTACTATTGAGTTTTAAGAGCTTTTGTAAAAAATACATTCTAGATACCAGTTCTTTATTAGATATATGATTTGCAAATATTCTCTTCCATTCTGTGGGTTGTCTTTTAACTTTCTTGAGGTTATGCCTTGAAGCACAAAAATTTTAAATTTATATATTTTTTTCTCTTGTATGGTGCTTTTGATGTCATACCTAAGAAATTACTGCCTAATCTCAGGTCATGGAGATTTACTCCTATGTTTTCTTCTAAGGGTTTTATAGTTTTAGTTCTTACATTTAGATCTTTGGTCTACTTTGAGTTAATTTTTGTATATAGTGTGAAGTAGAGGTCCAATTTCATTCTTTTGCATGTGGGTATACAGTTGTCTTGGTACCATTTGTTGAAGACTATTCTTTCCCCCATTAAATAGTCTTTCTTTCCTTCTTTCTTTCTTTCTTTCTTTCTTTCTTTCTTTCTTTCTTTCTTTCTTTCTTTCTCTCTCTCTCTCTCTCTCTCTCTTTCTTTCTCTCTCTCCCTTCCTTCCTTCCTTCCTTCTTTCCTTCCTTCCTTCCTTCCTTCCTTCCTTCCTTCCTTCCTTCCTTCCTTCCTTCCTTCCTTCCTTCCTTCCTTTCTCCCTCTCTCTCTCTCTCTCTCTTTCCCTCCCTTCCTCCCTCCCTTTCCTGCAAAAAGCTTTATTGTTTCATTTGGTCCAATGCTTGGGAGAGGGCTTCACGGTGGTTAAAAGAATGGCTAGTAGTTTTGAGGAGAGGCTCAGGTAAAAGCCAGACACCAGGGGAATGCAGAGGGTCCTCTCAAACTTCTCTGGGATCCAAAGCTCCTAGTCATGCTTGAGGGTGAGCCTTTCCAAGAAATACTCGCCCAGCTCAGTCTGGGGGCCAGCCAGTCTTACAGATGTTAGTCAGGTGGTCGCCTATCTTCTTGATGAATTTCACCTCCTCACCCGGGAAGTGGTTCTCCAGGAAGTCACAGAGATGAGGGTCTGCGTGGGTAGAACTCAGGGCCTGCAGCTTTAAAAGGGCCTGGTGCAGGTTCCTCTCCAAGGCCAGGGCGGCTTCCATGGGGTCCTGAGTTTTGCCCACTTGTCTTGGGGAGGCTTCAGCACGTCCTGGAAGAGAATGCGGCCACTGCTTGTTTTGCAACTTTAAGGGATGCTCAGGACCCTCACACTTCTCACCTACCTTCTTCTTCACCTACTCAGGGAAGAAGTGGCCCACACCATCCAGAGCCATATCTTCCCTGTCAAAATAGAAGCTCTGAGAGAGGTAGGTGTGGGAGGCATGCAATGCCGCTTGGCCAGGAGGTTGACCGCAGCCTCCACCTCAGTGGAATAATTCTGCAAATTTGGGAGCTCATGGTGGTTCGGCAATAAGGAGTTAAGGTAGAAAACAACAATAACAATGGTGTGTTGGCTGGCCCTGGGAGGTGGTTCTCAAGGTGGTGACTGGCTAAGACGTAGGAGGGTGGTCAGAGGCTGGAAGAAGGGGCGTCCCTTGGGTCTGTTCCACCCAAACACTGTTGAAGCAAGAGACAGATCCAGGACCACCGAGGGTCTTCCCTCCCTCCCTCCTCTCTTTCTGTCTTGGTACTCTTGTCAAAAATCAATTGATCATAAATATAATGGTTTATTTCTGGACTCTCAATTCTATTATTTAGATCTATGTGCCTATCCTTAGGCCAGTACCACATTGTTTTGATTACTATTGCTTTGTATTAAGTTTTGAAATTGGTAAGTGTGAGTCTTTCAACTTCGTTCTTTTTCCAAAATTGTCTTATCTATTCCTGGTCCCTTGCAGTCTCATGAGAATTTTAGAACCAGCTTGTTAATTTCTGCAAAAGAGGCAGCTGGAGTATTGACAGGGATTGTATTGAATCTGTAGACCAATTGGAGGAAGTATTGGCATATTAACAATATTAAGTCTTCTGATTCATGAAGAAGGGAAGTCTTTTCATTTATTTACTTCTTTAACTTCTTTCATTGATGTTTTGAAATTTCCAGTGGATAAATCTTGTACTTCATTTGTTAAATTTATTCCATACCTAAGTTTTTTTTTAATTCTTTTTAATTCTGTGGTAAATGGAATTAACTTCATTTTTGCATTGTTCAATGCTAGAGTATAATATTTTATTGTATATTGATCTTACAGCCTGTAGCCTTGCTGAACTTATTCATTAGTTCTAATAGTTTAGTGGATTCCTTAGTATTTTCTATAGGTAAGAACATGGCATTTGCAAAGAGTTATTTTAGTTCCTCCTTTCTGATCTGAATTCTTATTCTCTCTCTCCTCCCTCACTCCCTCTTTTCTTCCTCCCTCCTTTCCTTCCTTTCTTTCTTGCCATTATGTGCTAGCTAGAACTTCCAGTAATATGTTAAATAAGAGTGGAGAGAGTGAATATCACTTATTTTTTCCTGATCTTAAAGGGAAAGCATTTAGTATTTCACTATTAAATGTGATGTTAACTATGGGTTTATGTAAATGGCTTTATCAGGTTGAGAAAGTTCCCTTTTATTCCTAGTTTATTGAGTATTTTTACCCTGAAAGGGTGTTGGACTTCGTTGAGTGCTTTCTGCATCTATTGATATGATCATGTGGAGTTTGGTCTTTATTCTATTAATGTAGTGTATGACATTGATTAATTTTCATGTTAAACCAAGCTAGCATTCCAGGAATGAGTCCCACTTGGTCATGGTGTCTAATACTTTTAATATGCTGCTAGATTATTGAGGTTTTTGCATCTATATCCATAAGGAATTTTGGCCTGTAGTCTTTTCTTGGGATTTCTTTGTCTGGTTGTGCTCTCAGAGTAATACTGGCCTCATAATATGAGTTGGGAATGTTGCCCCATCTTCTATTTTTTGGGCGAGTTTGTAAATGACTGATATTAGTTCTTCTTTAAAGGTGTGTTAGAATTCACCAGACAAGCCATCTGGGCCTGAGGTTTTCTTTCTAGGAAAATGTTTTATTAATAATTCAATCTCTTTACTTATTATAGCTCTATTTAGATTTTCTGTTTGCTCTTGAGTCACTGTTGCTCTTGAGTCACTTTTGGTATTTTGTGTCTTTCTAAGAATTTGTCAGTTTTGTCTAGGTTATCTAATTTTTGGCATAAAACTGTTCATAGTATTCACTTATAATCCTTTTTACTTCCTCAAAGTTGGTAGTAATATCCCTTTTTTATTCCTGATTTTAGTAATTTGGGTCTTCTCTTTTTATTTTGGTCAGTCTAGTTAACAGTTTTGTCAATTTTCTTTTTAAATCTTCATTTTCATTTGTTTTCTCTGTTGTTTTTCCATTCTCAATTTTATTTATTACTGCTGTAATCTGTATAACTTCCTTGATTCTGCTTGCTTTGGGCTTAGTTCACTCTTCTTTGTTTTTTAAGATGGAAGGTCAGGTTATTGACTTGAGATTTATTTTTTTATTTTTTTAAGGTAGGCATTTATAGCTATTTCCTCTAAATATTACTTTAGCTGCATCACATACTTTTTGGTATATTGAGTTTTCGGTGTCATTCATCTAAATTTTAAACATATTTAGGACTGTGTTGTTTAATTTTCACATGTTTGTGAATTTCCATAATTTCCTTCTGTTATTTATTTCAAATTTCATTCCATTGTGGTTGGAGAACATACTTAGCATGATTTCGGTCCTTTAAAAAGTAAGAAGGCTTATTGTAGGGTCTGTCCTTGACAGTGCCCCACGTGCACTTGCGTGATGAGTTCAGAGCTTTGGGGGCTGATCAAGGCAGGCCGGGAGCACGAGATAGTAGTTTGGGCAGCATTTGGACAGGGTTGCATGAGAGGGAAGTCCTTCACAGTGGAAGGCCTTCCAGAGGCAGAGGCCACTGTCCAGAGGGGGAAGAGGGTAAGGGAACTCCAGGGAAGAGGGAACTGGGGAGGACACTGAAGTATCCAGGTGATGCCACTCAGCAGTCAGGCGTAGGGCTCTGAGTCAGCTCTGAAGGGCACAGCAGTTGGGGGTTTATCTTATCTATGGCTAGCAGAGATTGGGTGCAGCTCTGCAGGGTATGTGAATCAGACAGACTCTAAATGGCTAAAAATATGCTAATTTTGCATCTACTTAAAGCAATGGGATATGTAAGAATTGGAATTTGGCTTTGAACTAATGCTGCCAACTGGCTACGTAGAAGTAAACAACGTAAGGGCCCATCTACAAGGGCCAGCTTTGGGCCATTCACTATAAATTTAAGAAACATGTGTATTCTGTTTGGTGGAATGTTCTGCAAATAGATGCCTGTTAGGTCTGGTTGGCTCATAGTGTAGTTCAAATCTATTTTCTTGTTGATCATCTGCCTATTTGTTCAACCCATTATCGCAAGTGGCATATTGAAGTCTAACTGTTGGATTGTCCATTTCTTCACTTTGTCCACTCTTTGAACACCCCTCTCACTTTTTCCTTGCCCTGATAATTCCTTATGATAGCATAGGAAGCAGTTCAGCATTCACTCTGGTGGTTTGGCTCTGCTGCACAGGGGGTAATGTTACTGGTTTGAGGTGGTTTTTAATTTAATTTTTCTTTTTTAGTCTCGCATCCCAGGCCAGTGCTCATCCTCTGCAAGACAGGTTTAATGGAACTAGGCCAGGATGTGAGGGCCATGCTATACTTAGAACCTCTCCCCTTTTGATTTCAGCATTATCGTTGGAAGTGTAAAACAGCAAAGAGATTATTATGATCTCCCTATACAACCCCCATATTTTCATTTGGAAAACCAATAAAACAGTAACATATTTATTAGGTATAGGTCAGTATACAATGACTTGGTTTTCCCCTAACATGACTATTTTGATGCTTTAAAAAAATCAAAAATCAAATGCTTTCCCCCTTTATTCTGGTTTTTGAAACCCTTGCTAAACACAGTGTTTTGCCTGTCATAGAATTAAGCACTACAATAAAGTCTCCTTTGTCACATAGAGTGTGAGTGCCAAGCATTTGACACCTAGCTCCCAGTCTCTCCTCACATAACCATGGCAGAAACCATCAAGGACATATGTATATTCTTTTCCACCGAAAGTCTGTTCATGACTTTTACCCATGTCTGAGTGCATTGCTTGATTTTTTTTTTACTGTTGAGTTTTGAATGTTCTTTATATATTCTAGATACAAGTCCTTTGTCAAATATGTGCTTTGCAAGTATTTTCTCTAATCTGTAACTAGTCTTTTTATTCTCTTAACCTGGTCTTTGTTTTTGAACTTTATGGAGGTATAATTGACAAATAAAATAGTAAGGTATTTAAAATGGACAATGTGATAATTTGATAGCAAAAAATTTACATTTTTAAGAGGTTCATTTGATCATTTTTTCCTTTTATGGACTACGCTTTTGCAGTCAAATCTAAGAACTCTTTGCCAAATGTTAGGTTTTGAAACAAATTTATCTTCAGCTTTTTTTTCCCTAAAACTTTTATAACTTACATTTAAATTCATAGTCTACTTTGAGTTAATTTTTGTATGTATTGTGAGATTTAGACTTCTTCCTCCCTATGGGACATCCAAACACTCTAGTACCATCTATTGAGAAGGCTGTCCCTACTCCATTGAATTGCTATTACATCTTTGTCAAAAATTATTTGGGCATATTTGTCTGGATTCATTTTTAGGTTCTCTGTTCTGTTCCATTGATCTATGTTATGTATCTGTCCCTCCACCCATACCAGACTGTCTTGATTACTATCCTATCTAATAAAAAAGTAATATGCAAATTGACCACCACTCCAACACACAAGATGGCTATCCCCATGTGGACACAAAATGGCCACCACAAGATAACCAGCAGGGGAAGGCAGTTGGGAGGGACCAGGCCTGCAAGGGAGGGCAGTTGGGGCAATCAAGCCTGCAGGGGAGGGCAGTTAGGGGTGACCAGGCCAGCAGAAGAGGGAAGTTGGAGGCAACCGGGCCTGCAGGGAAGGACAGTTGTGGGGGGGACCCAGGCCTGCAGGGGAGGGCAGTCGGACATCCCTCAAGGGGTTCCAGATTGGCAAGGGTGCAGGCTGGGCTGAGGGACACCCTCCTCCCCCCCCCCCCCCCCCGCATGAATTTTGTGCATCAGGCCTCTAGTAATTAAGTAATAAGCCTTAACATTGTGAAGGAAGAATGATTTCTCCTATTTTGGTTTTTCAAAATTATTCTGGCTATTCTAAGGCCTTTCTTTTTTAATATGAATTTTAAAATAGGGCTGGTTGTCTATGTTTACAAAAAAGCTTGCTAAGATTCTGATAGGAATTGTATTAAACCTATAGATTAATTTGAGGAAAATTAACATTACCATGTTGAGTCTTCTAGTCTATGAACATGGTATATCTATTTCTCCAATTATGATAGATAATTGTCTTCTCTGATGTCTTTCATCAGCATTTTGTAATTTTCAGCATACATGCTTTGTTATATTTATATCAAAGTATTTTATTTTTTTGGGAGCAATTGTAAATGGTATTGTGTTCTTAAATTTTGATTTCTACTTTGATGTTAGTTTATGTAAATACAATTAGTTTTGTGTGACAATCTTGTATTATTACTAAGTCACTTATTAGTTCTTGGAGTTTTTTGTGGTTTTTTTTTTTTGTAGATTCCTAGAGATTTTCTATGTAGATAATCATGCTGTCTATAAGTAGACAATGTTTTATTTTTTTCCTATCCAATGTGTGCCATTTCTTTTTGTTGCCTTATTGCACTGTCTGGAACTTCTAATATGATGTTGAATAAGAGAGAATGGACATCATTGCCTTGTTCTTGAAGCATTCAGTCATTTACCATTAAGTATGAAGTTAGATGTAGGGTTTTTAGTATATAATATTTGAGAATAGTTTCCTAGTTTACTGAGAGGTTTTTATTATGAATGGGTATTGAAATTTGGCAAATGTTTCTTCTTTTGCAACAATTAACTTGATCATATGATTTTTCCTCTTTAACTGGTTGAAATGGTAGATTACATTGATTAATTTTTTAACATGAAAAGTGTTGCATACCTTGAATAAATCCAACATGGTTATAATATACATACTTTTTATACATTGCCAGATTTGGTATGCTAATGTTTTGTTATGCATTTTTGTGCCTAAGTTCATAAGAGATGTTGGACTATATTTTTCTCTTTTTGTGTGTGCTGTCTTTGCCTGATTTTGGTATTAAGGCAATACTAGCCTTATATAATGAGTTGGGAAGCATCCTTTCTTCTTCTATTTTCTAGGAAAGATTATGTAAAACTGGCATTAATTCTTCTTTAAATGTTTGGTAAAATTCTCCGGTAAAATTTCTGGGCCTGGAGATTTCGATTTTTAGTATTATTTTAATGTGAACTTACTTATACTCAGAAGAACAAATGGAGCCCAGGAAGACTGTGTCCAGGAGGGTCTGGAGAAGTGTGGATCTCAGTCACTATTGCTTGCTACATGCCTTGGTGTCACATTCCATAGGTGGGGAATGTCCCACCCTCAGGCCATAGGCCTTCTGTATAAGGTCCATGAAATAATTTATCTGGCCCTGCCAAGGCATTAGGGTTGAGTGAATTAAATGTTTGACCAAATAGAGCAGGCTAATTTTTAAGTTGATCATTTTGTATGGCCTGCAAATGATGTTATAAATATCCAAATGGCCCTTGGCAGAAAAAAGGTTCCCCACTCCTGCCTTATACTGTGAGCTTCTTGTGCATAGTCATGTGTTGGGACCTCCTCACTAAGGGTAAGCACTCCATACAGATTACTGAATAAATACATCAATGACGATAGTTGGTGCTCAGTAAATCTTTACTAAGTTAATGAGTTAGTTCGTACTTGTACAGTGTGTTTCAAAGGCGAAAAGCACATTATTCCACAATCCAGATGCAGTGACTGCACAAGGGGTACATACGGCTGGATTTGCTTTTCAAGATGACCCTCGCCCTTCATCAAGAATATTGAAAACATGATAGTAAACAAGAGTTAAAAGCTAAAAAATCCAGGGTAGCTATCATTTGATGTGAGGAGAGACAGTGACGAGTGGAGGGTGCTATTAGATAACATGGATCCTTTTCAACCCTGTGGATTTCAGTATACTGACTTGTGCATGTACACAGAGCTTTGCTCTTTGTACACTTAGGAAGTGCTGCCCCAAAAACTCTTACAGATTTGTTCTTATGCAAAAACTAATTTCTCAAGTTATTTAGGAAAAGGAAGAGGAATTACATGCATAGCAGATATGTAGTTTTCATATCTTTTAACTTTTCTGTTTAGGCTAATCCCCTATTTGAGGCATTTTAGCAATTTATTAACAGGTCAAAAATCATGTTTGGAAACTCAGAAACCCAATGTCTTCTGATGACTTGCTTCCTTTCTCCAGTAATGAATGACATTCAGGTTTTCATCTGCCTGCAGGAGAAATCTGATAGTTGCAAATATAAATAAGAATAAAATCACGATTAATTCAAGAATAAATGAGCCTTATATATCTGAATCTTCATGCAAAACAACATGATAAAACAATGTGAAAAATTAAACAAAAACCTAGCTGCTTTCCCCAAGCTTGCTTCGTTGTCTCCTAGCCTTATCAAAGATGGGACTGGAAAGTCCAAAGGGAGGCACCTGTAGCAGGAGGCAGATATTGGAGGGATGTCTCAACTGCTAACTCCTGAACACCTGATTGAAGGAGGCTATGCCTGGCATGGGCTTGCTCCCGAAGGCTGAAAGTTTTGCATCCCATTATATGGGCATGTCACTTTGGCTTGTTTGGAAAAGGAGCATTCAGATAGGTCAATTTCTTCCAAATCATCTCTTTCCAGTAGTTTTTGATGCATTGTACATATTTCCCCCTTCTAATCTCTAAATCCTTGGTTTATTGTTTCCTTTCATTTGTAATTTATCTTCTCTTTTGACTTTTTCAGTGTCTCTAGTTTCTTGTTCTAAATGTTTAAAATGAGCTGGCCTTGATCCATGAGTGTCCCCTCTCTAGTCTGGTCTATATGTGCCTTGTAGGAAGAGGGAGGGTTGTGTCTTGAGCTTGTGGATTCAGATGAGAAAGAGAGTCAAGTGGCAAGCCAGAGAAAAATGAAATGGGCTATGGTATTGATTTTTGGTGCCAGAAGAACTTGAAGAGCTGTAGAGAGGTCATAGATGTATATGTTCAGGAAACTTTTAAAGTAAATTGATAAAATGCCATAAGATAAAGGCTTCACATGAACACCACTAAAAATTGCAGATTTTCTGGGATATTCTTGCTCTCATTGCCTATACTTATCCTAATATATAAAAACCCAGGGTCCGTAACATCCAAAACAACTGAAAGCTTGACCGACCAGAAGTCCGTACTGGGCTGCCATAGCAACCCAGCACTGAATGCCACGGCTGCGGAAGCCCGGACCCAGCACTGACGGCAAGGGGGCTGAGGATCAGGCTGGAAGAGAGGCCTGGAGAGAGAAGCAGGTTCTGATATGTAGCCTTCATGGCAGCTGTTGATCAGCACTTGCCTCTCTCTTTCACTCCGGGCCTGGCCAGCAGCCCCGCCTCTCTTTCCCTCAGGCCTCCACTGGGGCTGCTGATCAGCCCCACCTCTCTGATCAGGCCCATTGATAGGCCCGGAGATGCTGACTGGCATAGAAACCAATCAGAACCTAATCTAGGTGAACTGTGAAGGCAGAACCTAAGGTGGGGGCTGAGGAGGGGTTTTAAGGGCAACAGCTGTTTGGTGTAAGGTGTAAGAAAGCGGTTTAAGTTTTTAATGACTGGTTTGGCAGTATAGTGCATATGACAGGCTATCAGTCCAGATATAGAGATTATGTATTTTTGACTGCCAAGAGCATCTCCTCCTGATGAAAAAGGCTCCCCTCCTCCCATTTAAGCAATCTTATCCTATATAATCTATCTATACTACTAAAAGGGTAATATGCTAATTAGATCGGGTCAACCAGCCATCTTCTGACGTTCGACTTCCTTCCGGACAAAGCCATGGTGGTGGGGGCCAAGGCAGAGGCCATTAGGGGTGATCAGGCTGGCAGGGGAGGGCAGTTGGGAGTGATGAGGCAGAGAGGTTAGGGGTGATCAGGCAGGCAGTCAGAGGGGTTAGGGGCAATCAGGCAGAGGCAGTTAGGGGTGATCAGGCAGGCAGGCAGGTGAGCGGTTAGGAGCCAGCTGTCCCAGATTGCGAGAGGGATGTCCGACTGCTGGTAAACCAGCGGTCGTACATCCCCTAAGGGGTCCCCTGTTGGAGAGTGTGCAGGCTGGGCTGAGGAAACCCCCCCATGCATGAATTTGGTGCACCGGGCAACTAGTACTTCATATAATTAGCAATTATCTAATCTAATAATAGAGGAATATGCAAGTTTGTCCATTATAGCATCACGTCACAACTGGATCAGCAGGTTGTGTCCCCGCCTCTGCTCAGGCAGCTGCAAGGTCGGGGGTAGGATAGGATACGATAGGAGGGGATAAGAAAGGAGAGTGAGAGGAAGGCAGGCCTGCATGCAGACAGGCCGAGAGGAGAAACAGAAATACAGAAAGGGAAAAAGAAAAAGACGCAGGAATGGAAAAGGGAAGGAAACTGCACTCAGAAGGGGGTGGAGACCACAGGGTGGCAGAGCAGGTGTGCCCGGCAAGGGGTGGGGTGCAGGTGGTGTGGAGTGGGGAGCCCTGCCTAGATGTGGGAGGAGGGCAGTGGCGGCCATTGGCAGGGAGGCGCCCATGGGTCCGGGACAGAGTGGAGGACAGTCCAAGGCCTTCTGGGTAGAGGTGTTCTTGCTTCGCGGCAGCAGCACCCAGACTGCATGGGCCTGGGCCACCCTGGCTGGGCCGGGCGTCCTGGGCAGGGAATGGGAACAGGACAGTGGCGGGAAGGTCGGGGAAGGGGGGTAGCGAACACCTGGCTGGGGCTGAGCCCTGGGCTGGGGGTTAATGCCTCTCCCCCCTGCAATGGAAGCTTTAAGAAGGGAAGGAGGGAGGGAAGAACTTTATAAAGGAGTCAGTGGAGAGCAGAGTTAAAGAAGGAAAGAGGATGTGTGAGTGAACTGTAGGAGCTATAATGAAAATCAAGTATAGTTGTGTACTGGGGACAGATTTTAAAAGTAGAAGCCTGAAAAGAAAAAAGATAAATGATAGTGAATAATTAGGCAGGTAGATAGATAGATATTAAAACAGTGGAAGTAAGTAGAGAAGAATGTATGGGAAAGGTAGGATGAGAGAGAAAGAGGGAGGGAAGAAAAGTTTTAAAGGGGAGCCAGTAGAGCTTAAAAGAAGAATGGGAAGAAGGAAGAAATGGGGGAGGGAGCAAAGCAGGTCCAAGGGAGGAAGTGAAGAAAAAAATTAAGATGGGAAGGAAGGAAAAGGGGAGGGAGGGCAGGGGTAAAGATAAAGGAAAGAAGGAATGTGGTGAGAGAGGGAGGATAGGAGAATGATGGGAAGAAGGATGATGGAAGAGAAGTAGGAAATGAGGAGGAAAGTAAAGTTTATAAATGATGAGTCAGTAGGAAAAAGTGTTACATAAAGGAGAGAGGAAAATTGTGTGACAGGGAGGAGCCAAATTGTGTGACAGGGAGAAGAAAGTCAAATACAGTTGTGTGTGAAGGGAATAATTTAAAAAAAAGTTAAAAGGGGTGACCAGGCCGGCAGGGGAGGGCAGTTAGGGGGATCAGGCAGGCAGAGTGGTTAGGGCCAGCAAGCAGTTGGAACCAGAGGTCCCGGATTGCTAGAAGGATGTCCAACTGCCAGTTGGACACCCCCCAGGGGCTCCCAGATTGGAGAGGTTGCAAGTCGGGCTGAGGGACTTTCCCCCCCCCCCACCGCCCCGTGCACGAATATTGTGCACCAGGCCTCTAATAAGTATATAATTGTTATCGTGATTACTTATTTTCTTTCTCTCCCTCATGTAAACTCTATAAGAACAAGAACTAAAGTAAAGTATCCCTGGCACTTAGAACAGGGCCAGGCACATAGCAGATGCCCAGTAAATACTTGTTGAATAAATGAGTGCCACCACGTTTCTAAAATCCACTTCCAGGTAGAATAGAAGATAGAATTTGTCCTTTGAAAGGCCTGAGTTTCAGCTCTGCCCCTCTGAGCCTTGCTCTCCAACCCTTCTGAGCCTGTCTCCTCACGTATTTAATATAATTTCTCTGGAGGCTCCCAAATAATGAACTATTTGGATGGACATTTTATGGATGTCTGTCCTTTTAAAAAAATATTTTTTATTGACTTCAAAGAGGAAGGGAAAGGGAGATAGAAACATCAATGATGAGAATCATTGACTGTTTCCTGCACGCCTCCTACTAGGGATCAAGCCCACAACCCAGACATGTGATTTCCAGGTTCATAGGTCAATACTCAACTACTGAGCAACACTGGCCAGGCTGCCCTTTCAATGTTGGTTTTTCACCACCACCCCCTGCACCCCATCTCCCAATGGGCACTTCAAATCATAGCTCTTCATCTGAGGGTTAAAGTGGGGAAGGAACTAACAATTTTTGCAATGGTTACTCTTTTTCGTTATGAAAATCTCTGGGAATGGAAAGGACAACAGTAGAGGCCATGAACCTTAGGGTTTCGAGCAGTGTTGCTACATGGCTGCAGCTGAACTGCTGAGAAGGGGCAAGAGCAGGAGAGTTCTCTGCAGAGGCTGTCAATCTCCGCCTCCCTGCAGGCTCCAGTGTAAACATCTGTACAAATGAGATGTGAGGCATAGGCGGGAGCCCAGTGCCGCTACGGGGAGACACTTCCTGTGTCACTTAAGAGACAGATACTTCAAACTGTGGGAAGGCTGAATCTCAGGCGAAAGGAGGTGACCACTCTTATACAACTCCTACGAAAAAGACCACGACAAGTAGGTAGAACAGGGTGTAAAGTTTATATACAAGAATATAATGTTTATCTGAAATATTTACAATGTTGGTTAAAGCAATATTTTTACAACTTCTTCAGGTCAACTACTATGTATATTACAGGTAAGCTACAATGGTTTCATTTGCAACAATAAGAAAAAATGTTTTAAACAAAGCTTAAAGTACTCAGGCCAATTACAAAATGTGTCTGTTGTGCCCTTTATTCAAAGAAATCGTGCTATGATGGTTAATGTGCTTTTTATAAATGGAAGTACTCTACCTGGAAATGCAATGTGTGCTGCAGTTAAGTTCACGAGGGTGTAAAATGTCAAGTGAATGGTTAGGCGCTGAGTCTCAGGCCTCAGGCCAGAGCTGAGAGATGTTGAGATAACAGCCAGCTTTATCCCAACCTGGTTTCTGACCCACAATACTGGGGGCCACATACCAAAACAAAGCTATTTGTATGTTATGGCAACCTCAGCAGAACGTGAAAATCAGGTGACCCAAACCAAACAGGAAAAAAATGAGAATCAGACCCAAGTCACAGTTGTATCTACTCAAAACTAGCTTTAAAGTGAGCTATTTTAAAACTTCATAAAAATATGCATGGTTTTATTACTTTGAATATTTCTACAATACTCAGGTGGGTTTTTCTTTATGTGAAAATAGGTATCCATTCCTGAGGCCTCTAAGGGCCTTACAACTCAGGAAATGCTGGGGGTGCAAATGTGCAAAAGGCAGGGATGCTGCTCTAGGCAGGGCCGGAGCTGCAGGGACTGTGCTTGGGACAGGAGAGCTGAGGCCTCCTGGTGGATGTGGTCAGCCGAGCCCTGGGGCTGGCCTGTCGGAAGCAACCCTGACGCCCAAACTAGCACTGCAGCTTGCGGATGCTGCGGGAGATGCGCTTGAACTCTCTCTGCCCCTTCTGCCACCGCTTCACGGAGGTGATCACCAGCTCCCCGCCCAGTTTCTGTCCAATGACCAGGTAGGGCGCGTTGATGTCATTCATCTCCTCACAGGTGCACTGCAAGCTGTCTTTGAGCCACAGCACCGACTTCTTCAGGTCCCTTTCGGACACCCCGTTCAGCTTGTAAATGGTCTTGCTCTTGGTCTCCAGGATGATTTTCGTATCTCTGTTGATGTAGGTTATCTCCTTCACTTTTATTTTCAGTGCTACCAAGAGGGGATGAAATCACTCCAGTTATGAGGGAATACAGGATAGATTGGGAGCTCCCCTCGCCCCAGTCGACTGCATATTGGTATGACCAGGCGTGGGGGATGAAGGAAGAGCTTCCTCGAGCTGAGGGACTGTCAGGGGCTGTGCAAATGGGGTTGGGAGCTGGGGGCAGCAGGTGCTCCATTTCTAAAACCTCAAAGGGCCCTACCCAGTTTGGCTCAGTGGATAGGGCCTTAGCCTGTGGACTAAAGGGTCCCAGGTTTGATTCTGGCCAAGGGCACATGCCAGGTTGCAGGCTTGATCCTGCCCCCGCAGCAGGGGACATGCAGGAGGCAGCCAATCAATGATTCTCTTTCATTATTGATGTTTCTCTCTCTCTCCCTTCCTCTCTGAAATCAATAAAATATATATATAAATATTATATATATATATATATATATATATATATATATATATATTAAAGCCTCAAAAGGTTTGCCTTGTACTTTGTTTCAAGTCAAAACTCCTTCTGTGAGACTCATTTGACTTCCCTAGCCTGACTAGTGTTTGTGTGTAGGACGCACGTGGTTTGTGCTCTGCTCTCAACAAAGGACTTCCCCTATTGGAAACGTCAGCATGAAAAGAAATGCCTGAATCTTAGGTGAAACGTGATCTTCTGTGGCTGTAAACTTTAAGCTCAATTAATTAGGTCGGATAGGTTTTTGGACAAACCTGTAAGGAAGTTATATCACACAATCATTGTTTTCTAAAGAACAGACTACAGGGAAGGAGAGATGATCTTACAGCTGCATTTGATTTGGTAAAGTAACTAGGAGAAAAATATCCAAGACTCTTTTTAAGAGCACATGTTTAGCTGTAAAAGTGTTTTTCTGAAGACCTCATCCTCATATGCTATCATTTGCCTGTCCAAGGCCAGGGCATTTACAGATCATGTATGTACTGTTTCCAAAATGGATATTGGACTCATTAGAATGCTAAGACCAAAAGTAAGTGGTTTACATAAAAGACACATTTTATAGTCATAAACAGCATGCTATGGGACAGAAAACCCTGCAAACATACATGGTGGAATTACATTCCAAGAATCCATGAAGGCAGAGAAAGGACAGACTTTTAAGGTTGGGAATAAATCGTCCAATTAAAAACCTCTTATTGGTACATGAAGAATCTGAATTCCAGAGAAATGGAGTGACTTACACAAGGTCACCCAGGTAGGTAGTGTCCTGGCTGAGCCGAGTTTTCAGAACGCCGGGCCCTAAACCTCCTTAAAACACTAGTGTGGTCTCATAAGGCAACTTCCAGTTTCTTGCCCTGGTTGGAGCATTAACTCACCCAACTGTATGTGCCCTAAGACCCTTGGTGCCACTGACAACTGTTCTGTATAGATATGTACGAGTCTAACGTCCTGACTTTGACGGCGTTTGCGTCATCGTTGAAATTAGTAATAGAGGAAGAGTATTGTGTGTATGTGAGCATCACTGCTTCGGCAGTTTCTTTATCTCAGAAAGGGAATTTGACTAATATATATACATACACATATATATATATATATATATATATATATATTGGCAACTGGAAAATGACCAAAGCTCACCAGGTAAATCAAGGATACTGTGACTTAGCCAACCATGTTTTTGTCTGATACACCTCTGAACCATCCCACTGAGTTCTCAGGGTTTATGAGATGTGTATCATGGAATAAGTCACATGTTCCTGTGGCCTCTGTATAAGATATGGGGGTGAGGATGTCATATGGTGAGAACAGTGATTACAGAGAGAGTAGGTGTGAATTTCGCCTGGTCAAATTAAACATTCTTGAGCTCCAAACATTAAAAAAAAAATCATCACTTTGACCCAGAGGGAACATTTATCACTCATGTTTCTCTAGCTTTAAAATAGCCAACATTGCAAAAGAATACCCTGGGGAAACATTAGGCCCTTCCTCCCTGGATTCTTAGCTGGGACCAAATATAGGGAATTAAAGTCCCAGAATAACATTTCCTGCCCTGGAAGATGAGAATGGGGATAGAGGATGTGATAATCACCAACCGATACAATAAGTTGTATGCAAAAGCAGATGGTTGGGCCTTTCTTTCTTCACCAGTACTTTCAGCTCGGAAATAGAGTTGGAGACCGTTTGTCTACATTTCCCCTGTACTTCAGGTGTGCAATGGGGAAAGAGTGTGATGTTAAATACATCAGATTTTTATCCTTGTTCCTTCTACCATTCCATTACTTCCCCAAAGTACAGAGGTGACAGAGAATACTGCTTATAAACCAGGGGTATATAATGTACTTCCTGTAGGGTAGGTTCATTAGCCCTTTTGGGACAAAATGAATGTGGGGAAAAAGAAAAAAAGCTTGTGAGGTATCTACATGTGTGGTACTTTAAATGAAATGGCTTCTTTGCTATCTTGAAAGGCTTTTTTTCTCTAAGGAGAGAGAACACTAGCACTAATCCTCCCCCCCTCATTTTTTTTTTGGCCCAGTCTTGACAGAGCATCCTCAGGAAGGTCGTGTGTGCACACACCTCCTAAAATGACTGTTTTGGAGCCCCATAATATAACCAACATTTTCATGGAAGTCAGGAGGAAGATCTGGATTAAATCGAGTGCAAAGGACATAAGCTGTCAGAAGAAGATATAAGCCTTAATATATATTTTATTAAAATTATATTTTCCTCTCTTGCCCTTAATCATATCTGGTAGGGTAAAGCTAGGAACTGTGTTGATTAAGACCCTGGAGATTTGGGATTGCTGCCGCCCACATGCCAGGCCTTGAGAGTTGTATATATTTGCATATAGACATATGAAACACTATCATCCCATTTGTGGTTCTTGCAGAGGGGAAGGACAGGTTGGGACAGAGTTGCCTCCTCTCTTTGTCCCTTCCTTGGCATGGGACTCTTCTCCTAAAGCTGTGTCTCTGGTCTTACCTAAGGGTAAACCCAGGACACCTACTGGGAGAGACTTGGGGTTACAAGAAGCAGGGTTAGGAGTTTCAGGGACCCAACCAAACCTGAGATTTCTGGAAGGTTACTCCTCAACAGTGGGAGCTGGAGTGATTTCTCTCAGTCTCAAGTACTTTGTTGAGGATGTAGAATTAGTAACACAGACCTATTAGAGGCCACTATTGTTTGATAGAGCAGGGATCACATCTGTTTACCAGTAAGTTTAGCCTTCTGCCTCAATGAATGCTTCTAAGGGGTACCAACTACTTAAACGCATCAAAAGGTGCCTGCTTTAGGAATGGGATGAAGGCTAGAATGCCTCAGGAGTCTGAGTGAAGTTCTTGGCCAGTCCCAACTTTGAATTTGGCATTGACCCCGTGTCTAGCTGGGCTCCTCCCTCACCCTGGAGGCCTGAGGACAGCAGATAAGGTGCTGATTGAGTCCTGTGTGGACGGTCTCCAACCCTCTTCCCTCTTTTAATACTCTCTTAAGGGTAGTGATTTACACTCGATGGAACTTGAGTAACATATCACACATTATTTATTGTCCCCAAGCATCATGTCCTCAGGGATTGTTCATGTATCTTGCCTAGTAAATTCCTGAGCTTTATTTCTTCTTTTTAAATTTAAGGAATTCCTCCTCCAATTATTAACCAGTATCCTGGATATAGTCACTGATGGTTATGAATAAAATAAGAATATTGTAGTTTGGCGCTGGACTAAATTTTTATTTGTGGCCAACTTAATGCCTTCAATGTGTGTGGCTGGGGCTAATATTTACGTTTCCATCCCTGGTGCACATGTCAAGTGTTGGAAAGACCCCATGGCTCAGGATAAGGCTTGCTGGCAAGAAAAAGCCCAAGTGAAATGAAAATATGCCATTGAAAATTAATATTCTGAATAATTCTCATTAATTGATTATTGTTTAGCAGAACCATAAGACTCGTCTGAAAAGATACAGCTTATTATAAGATTGATACACAGGGAGGGAGCTAGGATAGAGCAAGTTAGATGACTTTAGGAACGGTGCACGGATGGTATTGGTATTTTACATCTTCATGATTTGCACCTTAAGTTTTACGGGTAAATAAAACTTTTGAATGTTTTGTTGTTGGTGGTGTATTACTTACCGAAATCATTTTTACAAAGAGTTTCCATTATGTCATTGTCATCCTCGTTTTTATTTTTGCAGGCTTCACAGACCTTTGGAGCTAGAAAGGTGGAAATTGAGTAAGTTTGCTTAAAAGGGAACAGCAGGTGGCGTTTATAAACAACTCAAAGGGGCTTACCCGGGCAAGAGTAGCGGGACCCCAGCTTCTGTCTCCTTTAAAAAAGAAGGACCAGTCGTTCGTTCCTAAGGAAGTCTCCATGTCTCCTATTTTTTGATGGACAAAAATTCCCATGCGCTCTGCTTAATACATGGTGAATCCCAAAGGAAAAGGGCGCTTGGGGCAGAGTGTGCAGGCTTTTTAGTTCTTTCTCCCCACCTCTGGGACAAACTCCGTCTCTGAAAAACTTGTTCCCAAAGCCTCTCTGAGGAGAAAGCACCAGAAGACTCTTGAGAGATTTTGGAAACCCAGCCACAAACGATGGCCGAAAGATTGACTTTCTTGGCTGTAGGACACCAGTGCAACCCGTCTCTGCTGGGCTCTGTAGTAGAGCTCTGTGTCTCAGGAGAGGCATTTCAAGATATTTTTAAGACTGCACAGGCGAAGGTGGCCAGTGGTGTAAGGGTCACCTAGGGCCTCGTTCCCACCATGGAAACACCTTGGGAAGCACAACAGCCTGCTCTAACCGGTTCTGCATCACCTGGAGCTTTCTGCCAGGTTTGTGCTCCAGTTAAGCAACATTTATTTCATTTTTATCTTTGTCCCTTGGGGAAGGTTCTTCTTGCTCTTCTTTGTTTGTTTTAAATTCTCAAAAATAAACTCATAAAACAAAAACCAGCCAAACAAACTACAAAGTAGCTTTTCCTGAAGCTTACCAACACTGAAGCCAACTGCCTCTGGGGTCTGACCCCACCTAGGAATGTGCAGGAGCACAAAGATCAGAGAGCCTACTGACGGCTTTTCTAAAACATTTTGAGTTCCTGGGAAAAGGAAAAAAACAACAAAAAAGAAAGAACATTTCTCCATTTATAAATGTTCTGTCTTTAACACTTAGGTGAAATTTGATTTTCATTAATATGAAATTGAATGTTCATAGAAAAAAAACTTTATGTGATTCATGACAGAACAGTTATTTATCAAATTAGAAAAATGGCAGAGCCCATTTTGAAGACCTCCAAACTTTTATTTTGAAGAGAGAAAGTGGCTTTCGGGAGAAAGGTAGTGTATAATGTTGGTGCTGATAGTGGAAAGAAATAAACAAAAGCAACACACATAAAACTGCCCTTACCTCCCCTCACTCAAACAAAATGAAACATTTCCAATTAGGAGCTCTAGGAATGTATATAAAATGTTACTAACCTGTATTGGTTGGTCTGTGGTGTATGTTGGACAAATGTTTGAAATATGCCAAACATTTGCAATAAATTAGAAATCTAACCAATAAGATGATTGCACGCTCATGGTGCCTGCCAGGAAAGATTGCTAAGCAACTTTGCATTTTCTTTGACTAATGATGGCTGTAGGAAAACAATTAGAGATTGAAAGCGAGATGCTGCTGGAGCCCTGAAAGGGATTAGGACGCCCCTTTCCCTCCCAGGGGGCACCGAAGGCAGGGCAGACTCATTGTGTATGTTTTACTTTCAGGAAAAATATCAAGAGCCCATGAGGTTTTCATTGCTTTGATGGTTTTGCACAGGAACTCCCCGTTTTCTAAAAACTTGGGAAACTCCTTTTTTGCATGGCTAATTAAAACCACTCCTAAGATAAAAGCTGATTTGTGATAGAAAATGATTCCTGGAGATTCCCTTCATGCCCTCTTCCTCAGACACCTGAGCAGTTGTAACCAATGCTCCATTTTCAACACGCAGAGCCACTTCCAAGCCCCCCACTCCTCTGGTTGCAAACATAATTTTATATCATAAGGAAAAGATGCCGTTCAGTTATTCATTTTCTTTTCTTTTTTAACTGTCCCTAAGAAAGGTATAACTGGAATAACGCGGGAGGGGAATGAGAGGCGTGTATGTGTGTGTGTGTGTGTGTGTGTGTATCTAAAATTTGTCACAATGACACACTATGGCAAGGAGAGCGTCTGCCCCACTAGGTCTGGCACCGCAGGAGGGGACGCATCGGGATGTGGGACGACCTCGGGATTTCCTGCGGAAAGTCTTAGAGAAGCTCTGAGGGAGGGAATAAAGGGGAAGGCTTACCTTCTTCGGTGGCCGGCAGGAGATGGTCGCTGCTAGCGAGGGGGATGCAGAGGTCGTTGTCCTGGGGGAAACGATCACACTCGAGCATGTCGGGCCAGGGGAAGCCGAAGGCGGACATGACTGGAGCACAGCGGTCCTTCACCTGTACACAGAGCGAGTGGCAGGGCTGGATGATTTCGTCCAGGTCATCGAGGCACACCGGGGCAAAGAGCGAGCACAGGAACTTCTTGGTGTCCGGGTGGCACTGCTTCATGACCAGGGGGATCCAGGCGCCCGCCTGCTCCAGCACCTCCTTCATGGTCTCGTGGCCCAGCAGGTTGGGCAGCCGCATGTTCTGGTACTCTATGCCGTGGCACAGCTGCAGGTTGGCCGGGATGGGCTTGCAATTGCTGCGCTTGTAGGAGAAGTCGGGCTGGCCGAAGAACAGCCCGCGCGCCGAGCCCAAGCAGCAGTGCGAGGCGAGGACCAGCAGCAGCAGCGAGCCGGGGCCCTGCGGCATCGTGGGCGCGCGACCCCGGGGGCGGGAGGAGCGGAGCGGGGGAGGCGCGAGGCGGCTGCGGCCGGAGCTGGTCCCGGGCCCGCTGCTCGCTCCCTCGGCGCGGCTCCGGGGCCTGGAAAGTGGGCAGCGGGACGGCTGGAGCGCAGAGAGGCCGGGCGTGGGCAGGACTGCGCGGGCGAGGACCTCTCCGCTCGGCTTCGTGCTGCAAGCCCGGGCTCAGCTCCGGGGGGCTCCGACCCGGGGAAGCAGTGTGTGCAACTGCTGGGGCCCAGCCAGAGTTTTCTTGGCCTTTTTAATGCAAATCTGGAGGAGGGGGAGCAAGGGAGGAGCCAGTGGAGAGTAATCTGAGGAGGGTTGGTCACTACTCACTTGGTCTGGGGTTTTCCTTTGAGAATGCCCCTCTTGCGCTCCCTGGAAGGAAATTCTGGCCGCCCCCACACACCCCTATAGGTGCGCCCGAGCGCTTGCTCACGGATCGCTTTAAACTACAAACAAATAGACCAGTCTGGCAGCTGTGCCCCAACAGTGAGCGTGCGGGGCGCGGGCTGCGAGAGATCGGGGACCCCGGGGACGCGATGGGCGGCCTTGCCTCCAGGTCCTGGCGGAAATGCACTCAGCCCCCACCCCCCGGGGCCGGGGGGAGATGTAGTTCCCCCCCGGCGAAGCCCCGACCAGGGTTTGTTTGACCCCATCCTGAAGTTTCTGTTCTGACCCGGGGCTTCCCGGGGGAACTGCATCTCCCGGCGCCAGCCGCGGGCATCCGGGTCTTTGTGCCTTCAGCTTGCACCTGGGACCTGTCCGCCCCAGGCCCACAGTTACCAACCTGGCCCACCCCATACGTGTGCTCCTCCCTGACCTTTTAAAAACATAATTATCCATAAAGTTGTAGGAGCAAAAACTTTGACATGGAAAAGAAAACGTTGGGGTGGTTATTTTGTTGGGGTCAGTCTAGATTTTGCCGTTGCGGAAACGCCTCTGCAGAGTCTCCTCTGAATCGCACACCGCTGCCCACCATTCCCCGGCTTGGGAGGAGGCCTGCCCGCCTTCCTTAAGTGAATGGGAGGACTCAAGTTCGAAGGCATCCGGGATCCTAACACACACAGGCCTTGGAGAGGGGGAGCTCGGGAGAACCGGAGGATGGGCCTCCGGGCGCGGTTTGTAAGGGGTAGTGCTGGGCACAAGGGACTGGCAGAAAATGTGCCCGGTGGGCAGGCTGGGGAAGAAGGGGGGCGGAGGAAGGAGCCCTGTCTTGAGATCCACGAGTGATAGGCGTGGCCTTGCAAAACTGATTAAACTACCCTGCATATGCCAGTGGGGTGCCTCGTGTGCAGAGGTGAGCAAACAGTCTGGCCTCTCCCTTTCTGGACTGCAAATGGTATAAGTTCACAGTTGTAAACTGGAACTGGGGTGCCAGCAGAGGGAAGGTGTGTGGTGGGGGCCTCCTTTCCCCTAATCGCCCCAAGTCTTTCCTAGGGGCAGGTCGCCTCCTCAGCTTCCCAAGCAGGTGGGCGGTGCAGATTCACAGAGATAACCCTGGAAGAGCGAGCCCGCCAAAGTTCTTTCCTAGGTAAGGCGCGCGCATTTTTGCCCCGCCCACTCGGAGCCATCAACTGGCCGTGTCCGCGGCCCCCTTATTTCCCTCCTTTCCTGAAGGATGTATTGGCCTGGCGACCCCAAGTCGTCCTGCTCTCCTTGTGGTCCCGCTGCTTAGAGGAGGCGGTGAGAGCTCATTCTGCTATCTACTCGGGAGAGTCGCCGTCTGGGGGGAGAGCATCTTCTGGACAAGGATCTGAGTCCCCCCAAAATCCAAAAACCCTGGGGAAGGACTGGGGCGGCAGCAAAAGGCGGCTCTTCTGCCGAATTGGTCGAAGGCCTTTCGTTTTAAGTAAAGCCCCAAGAGGACAAAAAGCCCAGCTCCCAAGACACACTATTTTGAAAATAAACCCCAAACGAAAGGAAAACATTTAGAATCAAACAGCTAATCAGAGCCAGAGCTGGGAGAGATTCTGGAACTTGAGCCCAGGAATGGAAGGAAGGCTCTCTCGCCTCCACTGCTCCAGCCCCACCGCTTTCTTCTGGTGTCGCCCCGACCCCTCAGAGCCTCTAGCGCCGAACTGTAAGAGCCCAGAGCGGGCGGGCTTCTTTGAGGCGGGCACCTCCGCACACCCCGGAACAGCGCGGGCCCAGGCGCCCCGCGCGACACGAGGCATTGTTTGGGGAGTCCGGCGGTCCCGCTGGCCGCTAGGGGGAGCCGGGAGCTGCTGTGGAGTCTCCATCGCCGCCGCGCCTCCTGTCCGGTTCTAACCTGCCAGGTTCCAGGTCCCGTTGCCCTCCTCTTACCAGCGCTACCCAGACTCGACTCATCCTGCATAGGCTGCGTCATCTTACCCACTTTGCGTCCTATCCCACTCCCTTTCCTTCCCCGCTCCTTCGCGCCCAGGTAAGCGTATGCCCACGTGACAGGCGCGACCGGGGTACGAGTGGATTGAGGGGGACGAGCTGATGGAGGGGGACAGGAGAATAACCGCCCATGGAAACTGGAGCTCAAGCGTGGACCTTGTGAAAAGCGCACGAAAGCGGACGCACGGTGACTCGCGGCGCGCCTCCCCCCCAGCCGGGGTCGCTGTGCAACCGCAGAGTGACGCGCGCACGTGTGTGCAGCCAGGCCGCGGCGCCTTCACCCGAACTCGGCTGCGCTCTGGGTTGGCCCTCAGGCCTAGGGCCTCAGACTGCGGATCTTCGTAGATCCTTGCCACTTATCGAAAACCGCCGAAGGCTTTTGCTTTTAGAAACCGAGAGTCATGGCTTATTCCTCCCCTCTCCCTCCCCCCCGCCGCCTCTTCCTCGAGGCCCCCCACCCCCACCCCCCCGCCGTCAATTTAGTACTTGCCCGTTTTAGGAAGGAAGCGATTCACGCAAACCCAGGCTAAGTGGTGGCGGGCGGCAATTCCTTTGGGCAGCCTACTTAAAGGGGGCTGTCTGCCCATGGGTCCCCGGTGATGGGATTGGTACTCGCCCCTCCCCCCATCCCAGCCTCACCATGCACACAGTGAACAACATCCCACCCAAATGCTGCAGGCCTGAAGACGAGCTTCGACAATCCGTGTTTCGGATTTGGCCCCCTGCTCGGCTTTAGTTTCTGGATCAGCAGGACACTGGCTCTCATTCTCAGAGGCTCTGCTCTGCTGGAGGGGTCTCCGACCCATGTGTCTGCTATATCCACGGAGCGCCCGGGAAACGCAGCCTCTCGCTTCCACTGGGGAATAGCAAAGTTATTTGCATATGGACTCATATCTGAGAGGAAGTGCAAGCAAAAAGGGGGAGAACAAGAGTAATATGCAGGCTTCCTAATTCTCAAAGTCCAGCACCGGCTTCAGACGGGCAACCTCAAATTGGAAACAAGTTTCTTAGCCTCCAAATAACTGCAGCCCTGACCCACCCTTCCTTTCTGTTGGGAAGATTGGGTTTCCCTGTGATAGGTAGGACAAGGGTCTCAAGGTCTGGCCCGTTACTACTAGTAAATGCCATTCTTGTTACATGTTAAAATGTAGCACAGTATTTTGTAGACACTGTAAACCTCCTAAGTTTGACCAGAACTCAATTGGATAAGTTTGACCCAACTGCAGAGAAGAAATCAACATGCAATTAACCAAATGGTGTGTAAGCAGTGGTGAAGGCTCCCTTTGGGGAGGCAGAGCTGTGGATGTGACTCCCCTGTCTTTTTACTTGCTGCAAGTAAATACAAGACCCTTGTTACAACGACCTCTCCTAGAATAGAACACCCCAAGCAGCAAACCCTTTGAATTTTCTCACACTTGCTCCTTATTAAAGGCAGGACCTTCTGCGAGGCTTCCAGGGGTCCTCAAACTTTTTAAACAGGGGGCCAGTTCACTGTCCCTCAGACTCTTGGAGGGCCCGACTGTAGTTTAAAAAAAAACAACTATGAACAAATTGCTATGTGCACTGTGGGCTCGGGATGAGTTGGCTGCTAAGCAGGACAGGCAGTGGCACCCGGCGGGCCGGATAAATGTCCTCGGCGGGCCGTAGTTTGAGGACCCCTGCTTAAGCCTTGACAGCAACTTCTGAGTGGGGAAGGATGGAGTTAGCTAGGGCAGGCCCTGACTGGCCTGGGTAGCCTGGTGAACCACAATCCCTTAGCCCAGGCCAACAGGCTGTACTAACAGACCGACTGTAAGGCTGTCTCATGAAATCCTCGCTGCTACCCGGCAGATAGGTGTGACTATTACTTTGCAAATTTGTCAGTAGTTGTGAGGAAACTGAGGCACAGAGCGGCTAAGTAACTGGGACCGGGTCACACTGTGAGTGGTCCAGCTCCTGGTGTTACATGCTGGCTTTAGGGACTCCTCTTGACCCAGTGGGTATTTCGCTTGGCTTTCATCCGGGGGCCGGGTGGGTGATGTCAACTTCTCTCCTGGGGCGGTGGTCTTGGGCCATCCCTGCTACCGCGGGGCGGCTGGCCCGCCAGCTCCAGCATATTTCGAGGGGATTCGCTGCAGCCATCGGGTGGCGCCATTTCCCAAAGAGATGGTCCCTCTAGGGTTGCTAGTTGGCTTCCGTTACCTGGTTGAGGCTCTGAGATATTTTACATTTTATATGTTGGGCGTGAGGCTGGCCTTCTTTCGCGGGTGGGTGGGTTACCTCATTCCTTCGGCTTTGGCCCTCCCTGCACCCGCGCCCCTCGGCGAGGACGCGCACCGTGCTGGAGGGGAAGCTTCCGGGGCCAACGCGCGCGGGGCTGGTGCCTGCGGCTCGTCGCCGCGCGCTCTGGGATCCCTCGGGCCCTGGGACCCCAAAGGAGTCAGGCGCGGATATCCCATAACGAGGAGGGATAGTCTTTGCCTCTCATTTTAAGCAAAGAAGAGTCATGTCTAAGAGCGAGAAGTTTACTAACCCGAGCTGTAGCGCCTATCTCCTTTAAGATTTCCGGGGACTCAGGGGGGCCCCAGATCGAAGTTGGAAAAGCAAACGAAAGGTCCGGGGAGGCTTCGACTCGGCGGGGGCGGGGGCGGGAGCCGCGAGGGAGGCCTGGTCCGGTGCCCGCTTCCCCCATCCCGGCGGAGGACGTGGAGCGCAGCGCCCCCCTTTCGTCAGGATGGGCGAGCTGGCGGAGGAAGTTCGCGGGCGGGGAGGCGGAAAGCCAGATTGCAGTCGACATTCCGCTGGACGCCGGGCGCAGGGCTCTGGATGATGGTCCTTGGGGGCGAAGCAGGAGCCATCCCTGGGCCACCTGGCGGGCAGAGCTGTAACAGCGCCTGGTTGGTGTGCCCCAAGTCAGTGTGAAGGCTTCAAGTTCCCCAGACCTCTTTGTACCAAGTACAGAACTTGCTCTGTGAGAAAGGCCTGAAGGCAGTGAATGGATGGATATTTTTGGAGTTCAGTAGAATGACTAAACAAATTACACCCACAGGCACTCTGCCTCCCGAGAGCATGCCCGAATCTTTCGGTTTCCTTCCCCTTCCCTCTCTCCACATCCCCTTCCCCCTTTACCTTCCTCATTCCCATGCTCCTTCCTTTGCCTCTATAACTTGTTTCCTCAACCCATTTCTTCTACACATTACTTCTTCTACCTCTGTGATTTTATAAATAAATGTTCTCTTATAGTTTGAAAAAAAATACACCTGCAATGATAATCTACTGCAACATATTATTATTTTTTTTTACTTTTCTTCATCTACAAGAGTGTTTTCAGTCAACAGCTGACTTGCGGTAGACTGAGAAAGCTGGTTTATTGTTCTGTGCTTCTGGCAGGAACAACGAAAGGCACATCATAGAGGCTGTCTGTGGTTGGTACCTTGGGAGAGACCCAGGCCCCGTTTCTTTTATTGTTCCCTCGAAGATGTCTTTTGGCCCTATACATTTTGGGAGAAAGAATGGGGCTAGGACATGGTATGCCCTAACGTGCATCCGTAACTGCTTCTGCTTCCAAAAGAGAAACAACAAAAATTCACCCAAACAAAAACACCTGGAGTGGGGGAGGCAGTTCAGTGGTATGGACCGCAGGGAAGGAAAATCCCATTTACACAGACCCATCCCAGCCACCTTTTGTTCACCGCATAGGACCTCAAATTTGCTGGACCAGTAGTAATTCCTTGGTCTCTGAGGTTCAAAATTTTGAAATTCGTGTCACCTGTGTACACCTCGTCTATTTTGCACTCTTAATTACAGTAATATTTATGAAGTGCCTCTTACATGCAAGGAGCTTGACAGTATACTCCCCCCCCCCCCCTTGTCCCTTTCTTCCCCATTTCCCTGCCTCTTTAGTCCCAGTAGTTTATTGCTCACTGATGTGTTGCAACTGCTGATGAGACTCTTGAAGCATCTGCTAATTGCTCACATTAGGAAATCCTGAATGGAAACTGCAAAATCCCAAGGCCATTCATAGAGGGCGGTCCAGGAGTCACAGTGTCCCTGGGAAGAAAGACCTGCTTCATTGTCTGAGCTGAACAGCAGGGGTCACTGGCTAAGCTGGTGTTTCACTCTGGTGGGAATTTATTGCCATCAGATAAGGGCACAAAGTCAATACAATAAAGCCTATTGGCTCTAAAGCAACAGATGGAATCTGAGTTCCTGCACACAAGTACGATCTTTCCAGAGACAAATCCCAGGATAAAAAGCCCTTTGTCAATCTTACTGAACACACTTTTAGGGACACCACTTCATGCTCTGTGTCTGTCTGTCTGCCTCTCTGGGTCTTTCTTTATAAGGGTAGAATTTTATGGAGACCAAACCAAGAAATTTGTCATATTTACTGACGTGATTCATCCTTTTGTGACATATTCAGCTTCAGTAAGTCACAAGCATCTGTGAATTTATTAGCACTAAATGTTAACAAAATTTTATTAGTAAGCCTACTATTTCTTAATAGTTTGCACATCTCCAGTGGCACAATGGGGAGTGAAATATTGCATATAAATAACGTTTGCAAATGTTAAATTGGACTTCTGGTAATGTCCAGTCTGTGAAATGTCTAGCAATCATCTTGACCATATTGTCCAGAGCTTTGCTGCTCTCTCTTAGTTTCCATGAAATATTAGTTAATTAAAGAAATTCATAAGAAGTTCTGCTCTGGAAGAAAAAAATGCTTTTATGAGTACAGTTACTTTATTATTATTTGTAGTAGTTCAGAAACCCTTTCCCTTGTCCAAATTTGTCTGCATTCAAGCTTCAAAATTAGCAAATTTATCTGAAGTTTTCTGTTATCAGCTTCTTCCCTGGAATAAATACTGCGCCTACCTATGTGTACCTGCATTCTACTTCCAGGATTAGTTTAGCTAAAGTAGGTTTTAGGTTTCTAAGATACAAAGGACTGTCTTTTATGTTCAAGGACGGTTCTATTGAATACTGATCATTAGGATGTGTGCCATCACTCACTTTTACAGAAGTAAAAACCATGTATATTGATTTACGCAAATTATCTTTCCCAGTTCTTGTACACATTAGTACTCATTTTCAAGATGTTTGACCATTGACAGAGCAACTAGTTTATTCAGGGATTACACATATGCAAAATCATAGATACATTACTCTATCAGTTAGGATGGGTTCGATTTACTGCTGTAACAATCATCACCAAAGGATAGAGGTCTGTCTCTCACTAATGCAGTTTGCTGTGGGTCAGGGGGGCTTCCAGGGCAGCTGTTTTCCAAGCTCAGCCATTCTCATTTATTTTTATGGCATTGGCATAGCAAGAGGTGCTCCCATAATATCTTAACAGGCAAAGAGAGGGCTGGCGAACCCATTACTAGAAGTTACATACTTTCATTGGGAAGTGGTACATGTCACTTTCACTCACATTTCATTGGCCAAAGTAAGTAAGAAGGCTACCCCTCACTTTAGAGGGGTGGACTGTGCAGTCCTGCCCTGTGGCTGGAAGTGGAGAAGAACTGGATATTAGGGAGTAATAGTAATGCCTACCACATCTATGTACACATTTCCTATCTAATTCCATGCTGTGTTTTGAGCTTAAGCTACTATTGCTGATCCATAATTGTAAAGTTATGAGTAAACACTGGTAAGGTTTATAGATTAATATGCTGTAAAGTTGGAGTTAGTGAAAAAATTGACAAGTGGAAAATATTACCCAAACCTTTGTCTATGGTTATGCTTTGATTGGTATCAGAGCAGAATCTATATGACAGCAAGCTAAGTTATGTTTTGATTTCATTGCATTTGTAATTGGCATTGTTGACTGACACGAATAAATAAAAATAGACCACTGATAGAGGGGCAACATAAATATAAAGCTGCTCCCTGGAACTGAGGCCATGTACAAAAGTTCTACATTTCTAACTGGCAGTTTCAATGAACTTCCTATAGGGAATAAAAGCATTACTGGAAGAACATACCAAAGGAAATATGCCTTTAAAATGTGTTTACATTATATAGAGAAAGAGAGTGCTTACAAGAATGTAACTTGGGGGGAACAAAACTCTTTTTTAGAAAGGAAACTATTTTCCGAATTAATTTATTTTAGCAAAATAAAAGCTTTGAGCAAACTGAAATGCATTGGGGTTATGGCTAGGGATACATATTTATGATATATTTTGTATAACATGCATTGCTGGTCTTCATGGATCAGATTTTTAATGGCATTTTGAGGTGATCCAGCTATGAAAATACATTGAAAGAAATGTAAATTGCCAGGAAATTAAATAAAGACAGAAGATTGAGGGAAGGAAGATAAAGGAACCCTCTAAGCTATTTGGATGCTCTTATTATCCACGGAACAAGGAATGCCAAAAAGAGGAAGAACATGCCTAGACTTCCCATGGGAGGGGAGTCAGACTCTTTTTGCCACAGAGGGAGAAATTAGGATTCTTAGATTCTCTTCTTCAGCATAGTTGCAATCCAAGAAAGCAAATCCTGTGGTTTAGTTTGAGATATAAATTTGGTACCGGGAGATACCAGCTTCTCCTAGACTAATGTCTGGGGCAGGCTGGGGGTAAAAACTAGGCTGGGCTCAAATCTGACTTCACTACTTTCTAACTGTGAGATCTGAACAAGTTACCTCAACTCTCCATGTCTCAGTTTCTCCATCAGTCAAGTGGGATACTAATGCACCTCGTGAGGACCAAAGAAGCATAGCACTTGGAAATATAGAGTAAGTACTTTATATAACTACTATTTATTATGTTTTTCCACCAAGTCTAGTGCATCAGGTCAGCCAACTCTACTCCTGGAGGCTTCCTCTGGGAACTTCTCACGTGGATGTAATGAAGTGTTACGTGACTTACCCAGGTTGAAAACAAAGCCCCCAATCTCTGGGAAAGTTGGACTGACACTTGGCTGTGAAGGTCTGGACCAGGCATGAACTCTACACCATCTTCCCAGGGAAGGGAAAACATATCTGACTTGTACTTTACACACATTGAAGCAAAAATCAGGCTCACTATATTGGAAAGAGATCTAATTATTTTTAAAATGTTGTTACTGTTGTTGGAATTTGAATTTGAAGTAAAAAAAAATTGTCTTACAAAATAGATGACAAGTAGTTGAAATATTAACTGAGGGAAACAGTCCTGGCACTCCAAGCAAAACCCTTGTAATTAATCTTCACTGGTAATCTCCTCAGGGTAACCATTACTAATTAGAAACATGTTTTGTCAACCCATCCAGATTCTAAGCCTGGTGATGGCAGGGGTATACGTTTTTTTGTGCTGACACAGCCTCAAGACTAAGCAATATGTTTTGTATACAGCAAGTGTATAATTGATGTAGTTTATTACTCTGCAGCGAGAGCTGAATAGAACATTTTACACTAAGGGCAGATACAGAACAGAAGGATTTCTTGGTATGGAGCCATTCTCTTTTCCCGTCACATGTCATTGTTGACAGACAATCCAAGTGCAAGGAGTGAATTTGGTACTGACAGGGTGAGTAACAACATCTGGAGTCTGGCCTCCACCCTGGGCCTTGACCTTCTCTATCAAAAAGGAGTAGACAAACAGTGCTCATAGGAACATTATTCCAACAGTGTAAGAGTATAACCTTGTAAAATCCACTAGTGCAGTGTGACTCGTGTTCTCCAGAGCAGTTAACACAGAGTGTCAGGCTCAGCATAAACAAATTGAAATCTCTTGGTGTACATGACAGAATTCTCAACTCTCCATTCCTAGCCCCACCCCACCACATGGACCAACATAGTTCTATTAATCCATTTTCTTCCTACTTTCTTAGAAAGCTAATATGCTGAGAGGTGGTACTTTATTTTGTAATTAAAACTTTGTGTTACTTTCTAAAAATTATGCTAAAACATATATAACATACATTTTACTATTTTTCCCATTTTGAAGTGTACAGTTCAGTGGCATTAAGTACATGTGTTAACTTCTTAATCAAAGTGCTATTCACATTTTGGGAGAGCGCCTTTCTTTAGCCCTTTTACCCAAGGAGGGAATAGAAAGGCAGGGACACCCTTATCATTTAATGGGTTCTCTCAGCAACAGCTCTGTAAAATGATTTAGTGGCAGAGGAAATAGAATTTACTGATCAAAATGAAAATATTGTATTATGAGCAATAGCCTTTATTCTTTTTCTCAACAGAATTGGTTAGACTGCCTAATAACTTAATTCGGATCACAGTTCCTTAAGCTGAGCTGACTCTTTCCAACCAGCAAGAGTAGACAAGAGATCTGCTGATTCTTGAGCCTGGAAGAAGATTATAGAATACTGCTTTCTTGTGGTAACTGCCACTATTTAAAGGTCATCTCATTTCTTTGTGACCATGGCAGTAGAGACAAGAGAACATCACCTTCCTATTCTCACCTGGTAAGACAACTCTCAGATCTTTCTCTCCCATTTGGTAAGATCTTATTGGTGCTTCAAGTTCCATTTCTAATACTCATCTCCAAAAGGTGGGGAAAACTGATGGCAGCAGTCAGAGACCATGTATTTGAGTGAGAGACCATGTGTTAAGGAGCCAAATGAAAGAGAGGCCAGAGGCAGTCAAGTGAAAGTATTTGTTTATTTTAAATTTAATTTTATTGTAACAGTATTATAAATGTTTTCCATTTTCTCCCTTTTTCAAAGTGAAAGTATTTAAATGTGCTTTTGTTTTAGTCTTAATTTCTAGATAGAATAACTCAATTATTTGATAATGGAAGTGATAATTATCTTCCATGGAGAAATTGAAGTTTGTAGAGAAAAGTGATAGAATCTAAATGTTGGAAAAGATGTTTGAAATCAGCTGGTCTATTCTCCCACCCAGTGTGATATCCTTGACAAGGATTCATCCAGTTTCTATTTGAACACACACAGGGATGGGGAACTCCAGCATGAGCTCTTTTTCAAGATTATCTAACTACCTTCATTGTCTACTGCATTCATCAAGCAACTTTCATATTGGGAAGGATGCATATTAGTCTACTTGTGTTACCATAACAAAATACCACAGACTGGGTCTCTTAAACAACAGAAAAAAATTTAAAAAATATTTTTATTTATTTCAGAGAGGAAGGGAGAAGGATAGAAACATCAATGATGAGAGAGCATCATTGATTGGCTGCCTCCTGCATGCCCCACACTGGGGATTGAGCCTGAGCATGTGCCCTGACTAGAATCAAACCATGACCTCCTGGTCCATAAGTTGATGCTCAACCCCTGAGCCACACCAGCAGGGCCAGAAGTTTATTTCCTCACAGTTCTGGAGGCTGGAAGTCCATAAATAAGGTGGTGGCAGGGTTGGTTTCTTCAGTCCTCTCTTCTTGGCTTAAAGATGGCCGCCCTTTTGCTGACTTTTCACATGGTTGTCCCTCTGAGCATCCCTAGTTTCTCTTTTCTTAAAACACGTCTTATTGGATTAGAGCCCCACCCTAACTTCATTTATTTGATCACCTCTTTAAAGACTATATTTGACTAGAAGCTCCTGAAGGACAGAACTACTGCCTTTTCCATCTTGGGCTGCCAGAGTGTAGCATAGTATTTAGCACATAGTAAGCATTCATTACTCAAATGACCCTCAATAAAATGAACTGACATGCATCTCTTTATTCCTTGGGCTATCCTGTTGGAAGCCAAAGCAGGACTGGATGAAAATGGTTGGAGAAACAGGAGAAAACAGTCTCCTGAGGATGCCTGGGCACATCAGGTAGGTCTTAAGTGTGTGACTATCTTCTGAGATTTCATACTTATCAGTAATGCAGTGAGTTTTCATTGTAACTCAATGGCATTCATATTGGAAACAGGTGTCAACTATAATGTGATGATTTCTCATTTCCAAAAAGCTAGGGGCAGGTCATTGCAGATATTTGATAAAGCCAGCAGGTTTGCTCTAAATGGCTCAATGAACTGCTCTTTCTTTTTTTATTGTTTTAAGTATTACAAATAGTAGTACATATGTCTCCTTTTTTTTCCCCCATTGACCTCCCCCCGACCTCCCCTACCCCCCAGTACATGCCTTCACCTGCCTGCCCTCCCCCCGCCCCAGTGTCTTGTATCCATTGGTTGTGCTTATATGCATGCGTACAAGTCCTTCGGTTGGTCTCTTACAGCCCCCCTCACCCAACCTCCCCTGTCTTCCCAATGTAGTTTGACAGTCTGTTCAATGCTTCTTTGCCTCTGTATCTTTTTCCCACCATTTCTTTCCTTTAAAAAGTTTTGCCTTTGCAGACTAGAAATAAACATATAATAACAAAACAAAACAAAAAAGTGTTTGAGTCCCAATTTCAATGTCCAACAGTTCTGAGTCCCCGTTTCAATGTCTAACAGTTCCTTATGTGTACATGTCAGCAATGATATCTGGATGGTGGGCACATGTTGGCAATGCAGGTCCGACCCTCTCTGGTTTGGTCCTAGGCAACCTGCAGCAGTGCACAGCTGCTGACTGCTCCTATGGCAAGGCGTTGTCAGCGTCTTCCATCTCTGGACTTTTTTTTCCTCTTGTCTTCGTGGTTGGAGCACACCTGTCAATTCCTCTCTGTTGCAGGAATCCATCTTGTCTTGGGGTTGTTTTCTGAAAATATACAAATATATTCTCGACCACAAGTTAATATAGGAATCTTTTCTATATTTGATTTGGGATCCTTTTTATTTTTGTTCAAACAGTTTTCCTTTGTCTTATTTAGACACCGTGTGTGTTTTTAATGGCCATCTTGCTGTTAGCATTACAAATGAAAATTAATTTGGTAAAGTAAAAATTTTCTAGATGTAATTTACTTATAGGATATTTTTCCTTACATGATATCCCCCCCCTTTTTTTTTATTAATGGAGGTTTTTGTAAATTTTATAATGCAGTCTTGATAACTTTAAATTTAATTTTTTTTTCCCCACACATATGACTGCTTTAGGTTCATTGCATATTCAGGAATTTTACCATGAGATGAACTACCAATAGAAATTTTAGTTATTACTTTAAGAACAGCTTTTTGTCCAGTACAATTAACTTTACTTGAATATTCACTTATTTCAATTAGCCTATTTAAATTAATCTGAAAACTTGATTACTATTTTACTGTCAAGTTTAATACTCTACCAACAATCTTAGTTTACCCTGTAAATATTAGTGGGAAGGATTATTTGCATTCTTGAGTGGGCCTTGAGCATTCCAGATGCTAGGCTGAATTTAGATATAGGGCAGATGCTATCGGCCAAGTCTCTTGTGTGTTACCTGGGTCCCGATCTGAGCTGGGCCAAGTCTCTGTCTGTCACCTGTATCTCGATGTGAGCTGGGTCAAGTCTCTTTCTGTTGCCTGGGTCCTGATCTGAGCTGGGTGTGGGAAGCGCAAAGCAGCCATGGGGGCAGGAGACCTCCTTCAGAAGGACCTTAAGGCCCTACAATGTTGGGGGGATGAGGGTCTGTGCCCCACTTCTGTTGCCCCCCCAAGTTCTCTCCTGATGGCCCCTCTGTGACTGTGCCTGTCTTAGGTTGTTCCTTCCTTGAGGAATCTTACCCGTCTCTGGTTAACCAGCCATCCTCCGGGGCCAAGCAGGGTGGTGTGAGGTTCAGTTCTGTCTCCTTGGTAGCCTATGCCCCCGTGGCCTCCACACCCAGCACCTGCCTTGGGAACCCCTGGCCTGCTGGTGGGGTCCCGGTGCTGATCACATATCTCGGGGAACTAGGGTTTCTTCTCCAGTGAGGGCCCAGCTCACACAATTGGGTGTGAGACAGATCCATGGTACCAGCCACCACGAGGCTTCAAGGTCAGCATGAACAGAAAGCTCAGGTAACAGCTGAGGGCAATTGGATTGTGAGAAGAGGGTCCCTCTTGGCACAAAAGTCAAGAGGGGCCGATATAGGATGCTCAAGTGCCTTCCCAGTGCCTTAATTCCTTCTGCAAGGGATTAAATCCTTTTATGTCCTTTTTTTCTCCAAAAGTCATAAGGATTGTAATTGAAAGTCAATATATTTGGCCTCTTGAACTAAAGTAAGTAATTTGTGTTTTTGCCTCCCTGACAAAGTTTATATAAAGCTACAAAAAGAAATTGACAGCCATTTTGAAATGGAATTGCCAGGGCCTAGGGCAAAGAATATCCTTACATGATATTATTCTACAATGTCATTATAATTTTAGATATTTTACAACAGCATATTTTACAATTATCCCAAACAAACTTACAAACTAATTCTTTGAATGGTTGGCAGCAATTAAAAAAAAAAAAGGACATGAACTACTCTTTCTATTCTGTGTAGACAAATATTACCATTGTTTATGATTTGGGGGCAGGTTATTTTGTTCTAGATGACATATTTTCAATGAGGCATGTTCTTTTATTATTATTATTATTTCTTTGCCCTTCTCATTTAATGATACTTATAAACTCTTGGGTGTCATAGCTTCTTATTTAGCAGCAGAAGATTCATCCTGCTTGACTAACAATGTATCTATTGTTGAGTTTCCCCCATCACTGATTGCTCCGTTGGTGGAGCTTGCATCTGGCTTCCCTGCTTCTCCATATGTACACTAATTTCTAATGTCACAAATGGTAGCCACTTTTATTTCCTCCATTTGCTTCTGCTTTTGTCCTGATGGTTCTTTCTACTTTGTCCCGTTGCTTTAATTTTGAAAGGTCAATTGTTAAGAATACACCTACCTCCATAAAATAAATATTTAAATACATGTATTATTTTCACGTTCACTACCAATTTTTTCATTTTGACCTAGTTTGTTGAATGAGGAGGATAAAGATTATCCTCCTTGGCCTTTGAATATCACATACCCCAAACTAGGAAAGTAATTCTTCAGGACTGAAAATAGGGCATGCATAAATCAACACACTTTAATAACGCTTGGAGCCATAGGAAAATACGGCAATGATCAAGAGAGTAGTTGGCATGGGAAAACTTCACTTATTGTTGATAGAGTAGTTATAGGACAGCTTAAGTATCATATCCTGTGTGGCTTGTGGTTCATGGATTAGACTGCGTAATCCCTGAAAATGTAAGGGACATCTGTGAATCCACTGTTAGTTCCTAAACTAAAGGCCCATAGGCCATTTGTTGATGGGCAGACTCTTATACAAATTAGCAGGTGAAACTTTCCTAACGCTGAGAAAGCTTGATGTTGGGGGCGGCGGGGAGGGGGGGGTGGGTTGGGGGGGGCGTGGGGGTGTGGTTATCCAAAAAATGACATTAATTTCACAAGCAGTTCATGAGATTAAAAAAAGGAGACAAACCTCACATTGGATGTGAAAATAAAATGGTTATGAAAAATACAGTGGCAAGCTGGTAAGCCTACAACAGTGAAATCCTTTTGTCAAATGGGTAGGAAATCCTCAGCAGAAATATTAGAAAAGTATGTAAGTACTCTTACTTTAAGAAGTAGACAGTTAACAATGGCCAATGTTTTATTCAACAGAACTAAATAGAATTAGAATGATAATTTAAAGTTGTTTCTCCATATGAAACTTACCTGAGTATCAGACTTCCAGAAAGTACTCTGAACAATACCTTGCTATTTTTTTTTTCGGATTTGTGTATCTCTGACTTTTTACACTTTTACCCACTGTGAGTGTACAAAAATGTGTATATTTTTCTTAGTGAGAACTAAAAACATGATAGTTTTCATATGAGAAGGATGGTTATAGTTTTGCAAGATTGGGCCCCTGTTGCATTTAGCTGTTAGCAGAAGTGAGGGTATGTGATTGGTAAGGGGTGGTGGTGAGTGTCATAGAAAGACAGAATAGATGCTTCTTCCTGTAATCGCCTTGTTTTTGTTATATAACTGACTACGTACATTCAACCCTTTCGCTCTCAAGACCAGCTGTTGATTACCAGCCTCCTGGGAAGAAGTTTTCTGGGTGGGCCAGGTCTTTGCTGTGATAGTTAAATGACAACAGTAACAATGGCCATCAAAACACCTGTAACGACAACCCTGTAACCCTGCAGGGCTTGTAAGAAACTTGTGTTGCCCCCTTCGCCCAGTGAACTGATGACACATGGGACTTGTGTTCCATGACGATGATCAAACCTGATGCCGATTCAGTTCCCCTACTCTGTCCCATAAGGTGATGATTTGGAGACATTTTCAAAGGGAATAGGCCACCAAGATCATGTCTTTCAGTGCATGACCTCACTCCTGAGAAATTCCAGCAAGTTATTAAGCAATTTTATTTTATTTTTTACAAGGAGAATTTCAATGTTCCATTCCTGGACCGTTTTACACATGGTATTTGGCGACCTCATTTTTCACTTAGGCTTGTGAGCGCTGCCACTGCACTTATGACAAGCTGAACTGAACAACAGCCTGACACACAACGCACACACAGATCCAAGCAAACTTGGCTTCAAGGTCTATATCAGTGACACTACTCTCCATGAGAAGCAAATATTCCCGTTAATTTAATACCTGAAAATATTTGTGTATAATCTTCTAGTGTCCGTTAGATTGGCATTGGAGACTGGGAAGGTGACCCAGGTGGTCACAGTCCATAGAACATTTATGTTCTTCTTTGACGACCAACTCACCTCTGGGCTCCTGGGAGCTGTTTCCAATGGAATGGAGAGTGGAGAGAATCATAATTATGTCTCAGGCCTGGTTCATCACCCAACAGGGACCTGTATTTCTACATGTGCCCTTATAAATCTTCTAGCTAAATCAGGCTCAAATGTAAAACCCAGTCCCCTAGGGAACTTTTCAATATAAACCAAAGTCTGGTTTGGGCTGATTTTTTTTTTTTAACTTTGTGAAATGAATTTACTCATGATAGTTACAGATTTAGTGCAAGTCTTATTTATTTTACATGACACTGACAACAAAAACAAAACAAAAACCAAATGAACAAAAAGCAGAAACATTTCCTGAATAACTTATAACATATAGATCAAATTCTATATACATTTATATTTATGAAAATATAGCTTACCGGCTGATAGTATATTAAGAGGAAGCATAATATTTTTGGGCAATGAACTATCATTATTTTGCTTTTTAACTAAATACTGTTTTCACCTTCTTGTAGTATGTACTCATAAGGAGATAAAGTAATGGACATAGGACAAACTTGTCCTTTCTGGTTGTTCTTGTGTCCCATGACAATTATCAAACCTGATGCCGATTCAGTTGGGTTCAGTACAGGTTAAATCGTGAGTAAGTAGCATTCTGGTGTTAATCTCCTAAGGAGCTCTACCCTGATGTCCTAACTACCCCCAAAGGAAGAGATTCCGTTTAATCAGTGTTATGGCACAGACATAGTTCTTTAAAATCTGGATTGGCTGATGTTACATTTCAAAGTCCAGACAGAGTGATAAATTTCTTAGAAATGAAAAGAGAAGAAACTATTGCAGTGAGGGTCACTGGTTTAAATCTTTGTAATTTCCCTTCTATAGCTTTTCTTTTTGCTTCAGATCTTTTTTATATTGAACATTCAGCTCCTGATTTCAACCTCTGAATTTGAATGGCAGAATAAGTTACTGGAAGCTTTAGCAAAAACTATGCTGCCTGGAAAGGATCCTTGGGAGCGCTGGAATCCTACAAAGAATAATAGAAAACCCAGGGACCTCTAAATGCCATGTGAACTGCTGGGGGAAAAATAGCTTGCATTTTCTGGGGAAAAGGTGACTCTGTATTCATGTAATCATTTTAATTCTTATTCTGCTTATTAGCTGTAAACCCCAGAAGTCACAAGGTTAATAGAAACCTTTCCAAAGACACATACGTTAAACTTAGGGAATAGGGTCATATATTTACAGAATTCAAGATTTATAGGGAGGGGTATCTGTCTAGAGTCTGTGTAGGGAACACTGGCTGCTGGCACATACGTTCTTGGCTTCTGTATTCTTTCTGTCTGCATCAAACACAGCTTGTTCTTCGAACTAGCAGAAGCTATTTAAGCCTTAAGGGATGGATGTCCCCTACACCCAGCATCATGTAAGCAATAGAGGTATGTGTCTATTTACCTAATTAAGAAAGGGCCTCAGCAAACAATTTGTAATATTAGTGATATGCTTTTGTATTTTAGTACATAATTTACGTTAGAGTAAAATTTTTGGGTCTGATTGTTTTTGTTAATTCACTTTGAATTTCTAGCTTTTAGTTCAATATTGTTTAAAATTGATTTTCTGTTTTTAACATGTGCGTAGACCATGTTCAAAAGGCTGGCAAGTATACTATAAGTGAAAAAGATAGAAGTAATACAAATAAGGATTAGCATATGAAAAAATTTTAACCTCAGGAATAATCAACAAATGCATGTTAAAATGAGATTTTTCCTCCCTATGAAATGATCCAAGATGAAAAAAAGAGGCTCTGATGCCGGGGGACTTTGCTGTTCTCTTTGTAAGAGTGAGTGTCCTGAGAGAGAAAGCCAAGGCCCCAGGGAAGGATCAAGGTTGGTAGCAGCAAGGAAAGTTTTTGGAAGGATTAGCACTTGAGCAAGCACTTTGAGAAGGGGTAGAATTTAAACCGAGGGAGGGTGGGATGGAAAGCAGGACACACTGCATCATGAAAGGTGGTACCTTTTCACTCGATCGTGTTTTAGAGATTTAGGCATCCTGGCACGTGAGATCTATCTCAGACATTTGGATGTTTTTATAGTATTTCATTGGATGAGTATATAGTTTCTTTACTCATTCTCCTACTGCTGGACAATTAGATCATTTCCAAATTTTGGTTGTCACAAACAGAGCTACTCTGAACATCTTTGCATGTTTTCTTTGTGCACATTGGAGAGATTTCCCAGGGTATATACTGGGGAATAAGATTGCTGAGTCATGGGATATGCACTAGATATTTCAAATTGCTATCAAAATGTCTGTGCCAAATGAAATTCCCACTAGCAATGCTGAGGACTCTTATTATCCTACGTTCTTACACTTAGTATTAACAGCATATACTTTTACTAATTTGATGGAATTTTTTTTTTTTTTGGTATTTTTATGGGCCATTCAGATTTCTTGTGAATTGCAAGTTTCCCCCTGTTTTCCATTCCTTTATTCACTTATAGACCATCATTGCATATTCTAAATGTCATATTTTTCAAGAGTCAATGAAATGAATTGCAAATATTTTCACTTCCTCTGGGTCTTGTTTTTTAAACTTTTATGATCGTCTCATTTCATTCCCAAGTACTTTTGATTTAGGCAAAATTGTGAATCTTTTTGTTATGCTTTGTGTTTTCTATGACTTATTTAAGAAATCCTTTCCTAACGTAAAGAGAGTATCATAACATTTTTTCTAGATGTTTTGCTTTTCATATTTAAGTATTTAATTGGCCTAGAATTGATTTTTATGTATGGTCTGAGATAATATTCCCCCCCCCCCCAAAAGATAGCCAAGTTCATAAATGATTGTTTCTCTATTTTCTTTTTATGCATTTATCACATGCCAGGCAAACTGATACAGACTTCAGTGAGCAAACACTATGGAAACCCTCTCAATGGCAAAGTGTGCGCGTCTGTTTCTGTGGCCAGAGGTATTCCAGAGCAGCTAAAAAATGGTGGGCATGGATCTGATTGAGTTTAAATTCCAACTCTCTCACTTATAAACAAAGCAGAATACAAAGAATATTAACAATCAATTTGGGAAAGTTGGTATTGAAATGAATTTGATTGAACAGAAATTTGGGATAGAAATATGAGCTGTTTAATTTCAAATGGTTGAACATGATACCATCATAAATAACCTGGTTATTAATTAACAGGGAAGGAAGACAGGGAAGACAAATATTATAGGCATGCCCAATAAAATCTGGAAGATGTAGGGAAGGTACTTATCTGTCAGTCACACCTGGGAACAGGTCATTGGCCAGGATAGGCATGGCCACTGCAAGGGTGCAAAATTTTAGGTATTTAAAGCTCCTAAACAAAGAAGCTCTCTTTCTTGTTCTCGCCTGACTCCTGGCCTGCGGGACTCTCATGCTCTTGCACTCACCCACATGTCCCACAGCCATGTGGACCCCACACAATGGACTGATGGACTGTAACTAGCCTGATGCTACGCCAGACCCAGCTCCACCACGGAACAGACACTTTGGACACTGGCTTTGCTTTTATTTTAGCTCTGCTGAATCCCCAGCTGCAGGTCTTCCAAGACTGGGTTAAGGAAACTGGGATTTGGGAAATTCAGAGATCTAATTCCACGCAAGTAAATATCACTCATCCTCCCGTGGGAGTCGCCTGCAAGCACCCAGTGGGGTGGGGGATCCCCCACTCCCACCAGTGGATACCGATAACATAAGGGCTGGATTATGAGGTTCTCCACTGGATTCTGGAAATATTAGAATAAAATGAAGAGGACCCTTAATAATACCAACCAAGAGTCTGGATTAAATAAATTGAACAAAATGATATCAGTGAGAAGCAAGGTATGTGAAAACCATTTTTTCTTAGGAAAAGAACTGTCTGTAGATAAGCAACAGGACTTTACTCACATAGCCTCATTCCCATGTGACTTTTCCCTTGTCTTGCCCTTTTAAAGAGGCCAGAATGCTGAACACTCACTTTTCTCAGATACCTTCTGCCTAGGGCAGCCATGGGGCTCAGCTCCGGCCAGTGATGAAGTGTACTACATCCCTTCCCATGAAAAAGACAAAGCTGCCTGGGGATAAGGTCTTTAGCCCTTTGACCTTCCTGGAAATTAGACGTAGGATCTGGAAGTGTAGCAGCCATCATGTGATTCTAAGGACAGAGACTTGTGGCATTTGATATTTTCCCCCATAGACTTCATGTGGCCAGAGATAAAATAAACCATATCTGTGTGAATCCTTATAGTAAAAGGCTTCATTTTTAAAATTCATTTACAGCCAAACATACGCCTACTTGATAGAGCTTTGATACCTCATTCATTCATTTGTTCATTCATTCATTTATTCATTCATCCATTTGTTCAATAATGGTTATCACTGAAAACATTTACAGCAATGTGTGTATGTTAGTGAAGTGAGGGAAGATTGAACAGAAGAAGGGAAAGGAGAAAATGGCACATGTTCCTTGTGTATCTGAAGTTTAATTTATGCTAGGAACAAGCAATAAGGTATGACCAGAGATTGATTGCAATGCAGTATATGGTAAATGCCCCACATACTAACTTTTGGCCTAGAGTTTTTCATCAGATGATCTTCTATAATCATCTTAAATTCATTGTGGCATCTTAGATACTACATGGACATCTTTGGGCATCAAACATTTGGTCCTAAGAGTACATGTCATGTGCACTTAAAGTCACCTATTTTGAAGTATGAGGTGCCCAATGGTATATTGTCTACTACAGAACAATCCATAGAAAGTTCCTTTGGAGAATCCAAGATGGCGGCATAGGTAAACACCTAAACTGCTGCCTCCCACAACAATTTAAACTGCAACTAAAAGACAAAATGTCTATCACCCAGAACCACGGGAAAGCTGGCTGAGTGGAAGTTCTACAACTAGAAGGAAAGAGAAAAGAGCATTGAGACGTGCACGAGCGCTGAAAAGCTGAGGTATGGAGGCGTGTGATCCAGGCTGGCTGCGGGCGACTGGGTGTGTTGCTTTTTTCAACCCGAACAGAGACAAGCCCCCGATTACTCTGAAATCCAGTCTCTGGGGAGACGCGGGGGACCCAAACTCCTACGGGGAGAAGCTGGACTGTCTGCCAGTGAGGGTGGCTTGCTTAAGAGCTGCGCAGGAATAATTGTTTACTGCACTGGGGCACGGGACTCCCGGATGCCGTTGGGGACGCAGAGCCGGCTAACTAGCAGCCATTGCTGTTTGCCACGCCCTAACCTAGTGACACCCTGAGGCCCCGCCCTACACAACCTACAAACCCACCCAAGCTCCAAGCAGCTGAGTTAGCATAAGAAAGGCCTGCCCTATTGCAGCTTAACCTAGCAAACTTGCAGCCTGGGTCAGATAGCTCCAAAACCTCCAAACCCCAAGCAAAGAGGAGAAAACTGCAGCTCTCACTGTAGCTCCTGCTGAGTGGCCTCAGACAGTAGCTGACCTGCACCCCACTGGAGATCCAGAAGCCAGTGTACCTAGTGGTCAGTGTGAGACACCAGATTTCAACTCCTCACATCCATAAGTGACACATTCAAGAGGCAGACTCAGTGAGCACCAAAGCCCCACTGAAACAAGTCCTGCCCCATAAGTGTGTCTTCAGCACAGCAGTTCTTCCATTATAGACACAGGGAGTGCTCACAGCTAATTGGCCTGGAGGTCAATTCCTCCCAGCGTACCAACAGCAATTCAGGCTTAACTACACCAAGACTTTGCACTCAGCCCACAAAGGGGTGTACCAAGAGCGTCCACATCAGGTGATTGGGGAGGCTGAGCTACTGCCCCCTATAGGTCACCTACCACACAAAGCCACTCCATCAACACAGGGAAACAGCCAAAATGCAGAAACAAAGAAACATGTCACGAATGAAAGAAACGGAGGAAAGCAAACTACTGGATGACATAGAGTTCAGAACCACATGTATAAGGTTACTCAAGAATCTTCTAAAAACCACTGAGAAACTTGATGACACTTCTGAGGAGTTTAGTGAGACCTTCAAGGACCTTAATGAGAATGCCAAAAAAATGGAAAAGGACCAGTCAGAAATGAAGCATACACTGTCTAAAATAAAGAATATACAGAAACTCAATTGTAGATCAACGTACCCCAAGAATCAAACCAAAGATCTGAAATATATGGAAACAAAAAACATCCAACCAGAAAAACAAAAAGAAAAAAGAATCCAAAAATATGAAGATAGTGTAAGGAGCCTCTGGGACAACTTCAAGCGAACCAACATCCGAATTTTTGGGGTGCCAGAAGAAGGGAGAGAGCAAAATATTGAAAACCTATTAGAAGAAATAATGACAGAAAACTTTCCCTACCTGGTGAAAGAAATAGACTTACAAGTTCAGGAAGCGCACAGAACCCCATACAAGAGGAATCCAAAGAGGACCACACCAAGACACATCATAATTAAAATGCCAAGGGCAAAAGACAAAGAGAGAATATTAAAAGCAGCAAGAGAAAAACAGTTAATTACCTACAAGGGAGTACCCATACGACTGTCAGCTGATTTCTCAACAGAAACTATGCAGGCCAGAAGGGAGTGGCAAGAAATATTCAAAGTCATGAACAGCAAGAACCTACAACCAAGATTACTCTACCCAGCAAAACTATCATTCAGAGTTGAAGGTCAGATAAAGAGCTTCACAGACAAGAAAAAGCTAAAGGAGTTCATCACCACCAAACCAGGATTACATGAATTGCTGAAGGGTATCCTTTAAGAAGAGGAAGAAGAAGAAAAAGGTAAAGATAAAAATTATGAACAACAAAATGACATCAAATACATACCTACCAACAAGCGAATCTAAAAATCAAGTGAATGAAAAATCTGAAGAACAGAATGGATTGGTGAATATAATAGAATCAGGGACATAGAAAGGGAGTGGACTGACGATTCTCAGGGGAAGCAGGTGTGAGGGGTGCGGGAAGAGATTGGACAAAAATCTTACTCCTATGGATGAAGACAGTGGCGGGGTGTAAGGGCATGGGGTGGGGTGGGGAATCAGGTGGAGGGGAGCTATGGGGGAAAAAAAGGGGAACACCTGTAATAATCTGAACAATAAAGATTTATTTTAAAAAAGAAAAGAAAGTTCCTTTGGAGATATAAGACATTTGATACAAGAGACATTCCAAACCACCTGTTAGAGCCACAAGATTGTCTCTGCTCTATTAGTGTGTCTTTGAAGGATATGAGCAGCCTGCTGCCATTTTGAGTCACCGTCCTGTGGAGGCAGGCAGTGCACAAGAGACAAGAAGGCAGAGAAAAGCACACTCAGAACCAAGGGGCAGAGTTAGAATACAAACTCCTGGGATCTTGTTGTTTTTCATCCTGGTATTCTCCATCATGACTAATTTCTGGTTTGTACATTTCAGAGGCTCAAAAATGTTTGGTCTTTTTGATGGTATGTAGTCTTATTTCTTGGCCATAATTTAACCTAGAGTATAGAAATATATAATCTGACTTCTTGCATCACTGACCAGTCCTAGGTTTAAATTCAGTTTCCAGTTCCCTGTGCCAGATGAATGAATTCCATTGTAAGGACGCTTGCCTTCTCCCAGAGTGTGTTTTGGTTTTGGCTCAGGGCTGAAGGCAGGGTGGTAGATGGAGTGGGGAAATAGGAGAAAGGCATGGTCATGGAAGGACTCAGATCCTAGGTCATCCTTGGCCTGAAGAACTTCCAGGAGGATGAGTTGAAAGGCATTTAGTATTGTTAACTCTCCTTGGTTTTCATCAGTGTTCCCATGAGGCTGTTTGTTTATCAAGGGTTTTGCAAAGTTCCTGATCTTGGCCTTGAATGTGCAGTTCATGACTCAGGCTGCCCCATGGTCTATCCCTGGCATTTCCACTCTAACCAGACATGGGCTGAAGCAATAAAAGAAGCAATTAAAAGTGTCAGGGTGCAGGGTTAAGGTTAGGAGAAGCTTGCCGACTCATTAGCATGGTACTGAAATGTCTTCCCTTGGTATGATGTGGCTTCAGCCTATTTGTGTTTTTTTTTTCCAATGTTACCCTTCTTGATTAAAAAATACCATATATACAAGGTCAAAAGTTTGTGATAAGATTTTTATTCCATATAAAATCATTTAAACTGTTTGTTTCAGGGATTTGCTTAGTCCATCTATGATGACCTCAGTGCAGCTTTCCTTGATATAAACAGAAAGGCTTTAAAAAATTCAATGAATGTCAGAGTTGGTTAACATTAGAATTGGCTCATGCTGAAGTTCATATTGACCTCAGAGCACAAGTTTATCTTTTGAGGTTGCTTTGATTTTGGGGAGGATAGATATTGGAACTGTCCATGGAGAACACTGCTTGGTTGACTTGTTTTTCTTCTCCATGATGTCGGAAGGAAAATCTCCCAGACCAGAAGGCTCTCTTCTTACTAAAAGAGGCGGTCCATCTATGGTACCACTGGCTGCACAAAGGAAAGAATCTCAAGTTCAGTTGAATTAGCAGCAGCTCTAGGCTGGGAAAATACTGCTTCTATTCTTTTATAGGTGATATACCTGTGGCCCCAAGAGGACCACACAACTTAGCCAAATCACTTGGACATGATGCTGATAGTGGTGCTGAGATGCAGTAGCTGTCAGGTAAGGGAATGAGAGCAGGTCCTGGGATTCCTGATTCCTGGAATCCACAAATCTTTATTACAGAGCTGGCCTATGTCAGCTTGCTGAGTGCTCCTCATGCTGATCTATAGGAACTTGAAATAAAGGACCAGGCTGGATGGTGAGGGAGACAAAGCTGGTCTTGCTACTCTCTCCTCTGTTTGGTAATTGTTTACTACCTTTGTCTTTCAAAATCGCCTCATTAAAATACTAAAGAAAAATATCCTTTTCTCCCACCCCCTCCAAGGCTTGAATCAATTCTGTGCTGTAGCTTCTTTATTGGTCTTCTTTAGTAATTGCCTCTCTTTGCTGTATTTTTTGATCTCTCCATATCTGCCCAGGATTCTCTGCAGTTTACAGAAATACTTAAGTCCCTTCTATATTAAGAAAAAAATCTCTATTGTGCCTCCCTCACTATCCTTTCATTCTTTCACAGCCTAGCTTCTTAGAGGATTTGTCTACAAATATTTTTTTGGCCTTAAAAAAAGTTGAAAGATACTTTACTTATAACATTGTGTCAGATAAGGTGTTCAGCATGTTGATTTGATACATTATGTATTGCAATGTGATTGCCCTTGTAGCCTTAGCTTCTACACTTATTTTTTTTTACTTTCTAGTTCATTTATTTTTATCACTGAGTAATATCTCATTGTATGGATGTACCATGATTTGTTTATCCATTCACCTATTGAAGGACATTGTGGCTGCTTCCATGTTTTGGCAACTAGGAATAAAGCTGCTGCAAACATTTGTGTGTGGGTTTTTGTGCAGATATGCATTTAAACTCATTTGAGTAATTATCACTTAATTTTGAAAGTCTATGTTCCTTGACTTTCATTGTGCTCTTCTCTGGTTCCCTCCTACTCTTTGATTATCTCTTCACATTTTCCTTTGCTGATGCCTCTTCTTTTTCTTTTTTTAAAATATATTTTATTGATTTTTTTACAGAGAGGAAGGGAGAGAGAGAGAGAGAGATAGAAACATCGATGAGAGAGAAGCATCAATCAGCTGCCTCCTGCACACCCCCTATTGGGGATGTGCCCACAACCAAGGTACATGCCCTTAACCGGAATCGAACCTGGGACCCTACAGTCCACAGGCCAACGCTCTATCCACTGAGCCAAACCGGTCAGGGCTGATGCCTCTTCTTTTACCAGGCTCTGACATGGTGGTATTTCCAGGGTTCTGTGATGGACATATTTATATTTTCAGCACTGTATTTCACACTATCTTCCTTGATGGTCTCTTCTAGGACTTAAGTGATCACCTCATTGATGTGCTCTAAACCTTAGAGAGAAAGGGCATCTGATGCTAGGGACTGTTTCTCATATGGAAGTCAAAGTGTCTCTGTTTTTCTGACATACATACACTGAGTGGCCAGATTATTATGATCTCTGAATGCATAATAATCTGGCCACTCAGTATATATCCTATATAATAAAAGGCTAATATACAAATTGTCCCCTTGGCCAGGAGTTTGACTGGCAGACAGGCAGGCCAACTGCCCATGTCCCCTCCCCCTGGCCAGGCTGGCCGGATCCCACCCATGCATGAATTCATGCACCAGGCCTCTAATATATATATTCTGAGTGGCCAGATTATTATGTGAGAAGTATTATGCTAAGCGAAATAAGCCAGTCAGAGAAAGACAAGTATCACATGATCTCACTTATATGTGGAATCTAATATACAAAATAAACTGATGACCAAAATAGATCCAGAGACATGGAAGCATGGAAGAGACTGAGGAATCTCAGAGGGAAGGGGGAGAGGGGATAGGAAGAGATTAACTTTCATGGCCACGACTGTGCCTTTTTTTCACATTCCTGATTTTTCCTGAATTGTCCTTTCTCAGGGTGAACACCTGACAGGCTTCTAGTTATCCTTGAAAGACTTGGCTCACCTCCCTTACAAAGTCTTTTCTCATATCCTTCTTCTACCTTTGTCTGTAGTTAGCTCTTCCTTCGTGCCTCACTGTCCTTTCCTGATGGCACTGTGCTTGCTTATTCCTACATGGGACACTGCATGGGGAGCTGATTGAGCTTTGGCATTATGCTCTAGTCTTGGAATCCCCAGCACCTTCACTGTGTGTGACAATTAAGGCCCAATTAACATTGTTAAATAAACGAGCCATTATTGCTCCTGTAGTCAAAATCCCCCATGATACATTCTCATAGCACTATGCACAGCTCCTTCAAAGCACTTATTACCATTACAATTTTTCATATTTTCTAAGTGTGATTATTAAATTAATGTTTTTATCCTTCACTGGGCAGACCACAATAAGTCCATGAGGGCAGAAGCTATAGCTGGTTGTGGTCAAGAATGAATCATGCAGTGCTTGGAACTTAATAGGTGCTCAGAACATATTTGTAGAATGAATAAGTGATTTTGGGAAAGAGTGGCCTTGGGAAGTTCAAACTGGACTTATTAATAACAACAACAACTAATGTTGGTCTTAAAAGTGTTTTCATAGGTATTACTCTCATTTAATAATCACAACAACACTAGAAAACGATACTGATTCTATCATATAGGTGAGAAAACTGAAGAAGCTCCAAGTAATATTCTCAGGTCTCATAGTCCACTAGAGGCCCGGTGCATGAAAATTCATGCACTGGAGGGGTGGGGGTCCCAGTCTGTCCCCTCTCACAGTCCGGGAGGCCTCAGGGGTTGGAGGTGACCTGGCGATCAGGGGAAGGCGATGCCCCCATCACACCTCTGCTGCTGCCACTGCTGGCAGCACAAGCCTCCGCTGGCCCTGGTTACCTGAGCTTCGAGCAGCCCTGGGTGGCTGGGCAGCTGCCATCTGAGGCTTGCCTGCGCTTTGGGCTGGCCCTGGGTGGCTGGGCAGCCACCATCTTGTGGCTGTGAGCATCACCATCTTTGAGGGCATGGCAGTCAATTAGCATATTCCCTCCTTATTGGCTCTGGGTGCTGCCATCGTTGTGAGGGTGTGATGGTCAATTAGCATATTCCCTCTTTATTAGATAGGATGATCATTGTATTATAGTATTTGGACCCTGGGTTATTTTTTGTCTCTACCCTAGATTTGGGGGAAATGAGTAAATTTTTAATGAATATTAAGTGAATAACTAACTGTGGGATTAGTCTGTATTTTATTGGTTCAGAGAACAAGCATTTTTACATCTGTATGAGAAAAGGTCACTGGAATCTATAATCGCTGCTAATTGCCCCATTATCAGCCTTCTAGTAACACATTGTCTTTCATTTGAATTCCAGGGGACAGCCAGGGAGAGTCAATGCAGAGTTTTATTTTTATTTTTTATTTTAAAATATATTTTTGTTGATTCCAGAGAGGAAGGGAGAGGGAGAGAGAGAAGCATCAATGATGAGAGAGAATCATTGATTGGTTGTTTCCTGCACGCCCCACACTGAAGATGGAGCCTGCAATCCAGGCATGTGCCTTGATGGGGAATCGAACCATGACCTCTTGGTTGAAAGGTTAATGCTCAACCACTGAGCCACACAAGCCAGGCAATGCAGGGAATTTTATAGGTCCAGCGGATGAATATTACAAATGGGAGAAGAATTTTAGTGTTTTAAAGAATAAAATACTTTCTCTGTATTAATTTACAAGGTAAATCATTGACAACCTGAATGAGATAAAGGAAGCCTAGGTCAGTGATTCTTAAGCTATGTGGTTATGGAATCATTGGATGGAACAAAGACTAACATAGACCCTTAGTCTCATCTTTTTGTGCCACTAGAAACTAGGGGACATTAACCTTTACCCTCACTAATCTGGGAGTGATGGGAAGAATTAATTTATATGTCTGAGAGCCCATTGTGGGTAAATCATCAATTTATTTCTGAAGTTAAGTAGACATGAATGTATTATGAACTTGAATGCTATAGGAAACCAGCTGAAACTCTTTTGCAGAACATTGGGATTCCTAGGCCATAGCTAAATGTCACTGATGAATTACCCCAAACTTTTTAATCAAGAATGCTGATGAGTTGAATCCTGAAAATATATGTACATAGAAAAGGTGAAAAGGGATATCAAATTTGGACTAATATCCTTTAGAAGAAGCATCAGAAATGAGAATAGATTCTTCATGAGTTGGACAATTATTACAACCAACTAATGTGATGTGTGTCACCAGGCCAGTTCAGTGAAGACATTCAACAAGTTTTTCTTCTTCTTCTTCTTTTTTTTTAAATTAAAAGGAAAACTCCATTCTAACATAGAAGTGTCCAACTAGCCAAAAGTTTCCTGGCAAAAAAGTAGCCTCTATTTCAAGAAGAGGCTATATCTGCTGAGGTATATGGAAAATTATTTACGGTGATACTAAAGAATAGTCTATACCCTATAATTTTACATCTGATAGAAAAAGAATGGTATCAAAAAGCATGCAAGGGACCATGTGGAATTCCAGTGGAATATTCTTAATGGGGTGATAAAAAGTTTTCATAATGTTCAACCCACCTTTGAGACAAATGGAAAGACTAAAGATAAATGTGAGTGAAGAGAAACGATTCTAATAATAATAATGTGAATGCATGAGTTATCAATCTTTGAGTTACTGATCATTGATTGATTGCTTGGTGAGATCTTCATCAAGAAATGACTTTGTTGCTAAAAATTACAGTATTGGGAAAACATATAGCTACTGATGAGAGCATATGAAGACTCACTTTGTGTGTGTATGTTACATGGAGATATTGTCACTCTATTTAGCAAGTCAATTGTTTCTTGTTTTTGAGTCAAGAATCTAATGGAAACTCAAAATAATTTTCCTTTAGCCAGAGAGCCTTTTATTTTGCCTTTTCTGACACTGATATTCATACTTATGACCAAACATAGGCGAATCTAGGAGAACCAGAGACAATGTTCATAGACTGAAAGACCAGAATGAATTAGTGCACATTTCAATTTAAACTATTTTTTTAAAAGGGGAATTAATGCTGTGATGTTGGAAGGCATTATTTTATTCACAGAGCACTTGCAAAATCTATTATGTGTGAGATGAATTACATGTAAATATTCGGTAGAAGTAAAGCAAATTTATTCCCTGCAAAATGGACTCAGTGGTGGGAACGAGCCCAATGAGAAGAGGCCCTTTCACTTTCCTAAGCATCACCAACATAGCTACTTATTTTGAGTCTGGAAAAGACCCAGTGGGGTTTAGTTTTATGAGGTTTAATGTAAAGGTGTTGTATTTCATGAGATGAAATCATAACACAGTGGGTTGCAAGAATTTTGAGAGATTATTTTTTCAGAGTGTTGGCAAGCACCATCCTCCAGAGACTTTTGTGTCTAAGAGAGAAATATAGATCTTCTTTCATAGGATTGAAATGATAACTAATCTTTAATCCTTTCAGATGGCCAGGGTTTGACCAGTGAGGCTGATTTGGTAAGCATGTAGCATGTTTGATCTCTCCAGTTGGCCTTTTTTGAACCTGTTACTTCCAGTGTATCCTTAAACTCCAGAATACTTGGGCAATGCATTTTTTTTAAATTTAATAAATCTTTATTGTTCAGATTATTACAATTGTTCCTCTTTTTTCCCTTCATATCTCCCCTGCACCCAGTTCCCACCCCACCCTCTGCCCTTACTTCCCTGCCACTGTCCTCATCTATAGGTGTACGATTTTTGTCCAGTCTCTTCCCGCACCCCCCACACCCTTTTCCCCCCGAGAATTGTCAGTCCACTCCCTTACTATGCCCCTGATTCTATTATATCCACCAGTTAATACTGTTCATCAGATTTTTTATTCACCTGATTTTTAGATTCACTTGTTGATAGACATATATTTGTTGTTCTTAATTTTTATCTTTTCTTCTTCTTCTTCTCCTTCTTCTTCTCCTTCTTCTTCTTCTTCTTCTTCTTCTTCTTCTTCTTCTTCTTCTTCTTCTTCTTCTTCTTCTTCTTCTTCTTCTTCTTCTTCTTCTTCTTCTTCTTCCTCTTCTTAAAGTATACCTTTCAGCATTTCATATAATCCTGGTTTGGCGGTGATGAACTCCTTTAGCTTTTTCTTATCTGTGAAGCTTTTTATCTGCCCTTCAATTCTGAATGATGGCTTTGCTGGGTAGAGTAATCTTGGTTGTAGGTTCTTGCTATTCATCACTTTGAATTCTTGCCACTCCCATCTGGCCTGCATAGTTTCTGTTGAGAAATCAGCTGACAGTCGTATGGGTGCTCCCTTGTAGGTAACTAACTGTTTTTGTCTTGCTGCTTTTAATATTTTCTCTTTGTCTTTTGCTCTTGACATCTTAATTATGATGTGTCTTGGTGTGATCCTCTTTGGATTCCTTTTGTTTGGGGTTCTGTGTGCTTCCTGGACTTGTAAGTTTATTTCTTTCACCAGGTGAGGGAAGTTTTTGGTCATTATTTCTTCAAATAGGTTTTCAGTATCTTGCTCTCTCTCTTCTTCTGGCACCCCCATAATTCAGATGTTGGTACACTTGAGGTTGTCCCAGAGGCTCCTTACACTATCTTCAAATTTTTGGATTCTTTTTGCTTTTCCAGTTGAGTGTTTTTTGCTTCTTTGTATTTCAAATCTTTGACTTGATTCTTGTGGTCCTCTAGTCTGCTGTTAGGTCTCTGTATAATATTTTTTATTTCAGTCAGTGTATGTTTTAATTTCTATTGGTCCTTTTTCATATCTTCTAGGGTCTTGTTAAATTTATCAGCCTTTTTTTAGGAAATTCTTGAAAAACCTTATAACCATGGTTTTGAACTCTATATCCAGTCATTTGTTTTCCTCCATTTCTTTCATTTGTGATCTGTTTCTTTGTCTACACACTTTTGCTGTTTCCCTGAGTTGATAGAGTAGCTTTGTGTGGTAGGTGTTCTATAGGGCCCAGTGGCTCAGCCTCCGCCAGTTACCTGAGATGGACACTTTTGGTGCACCCCTTTGTGGACTGTGTGCACAGCCTTATTGTAGTTAAGTCTTGATTGTTGTTGGTATCACTGGGAGGAATTGACCTCCAGGCCAATTGGCTGTGAGGATCAGCTGTGTCTACGCTGGGAGAACTTCTGAGCTGGAGACACCCTTATGAGACAAGACTTGCAAAATTGCAAAAGCCTCTGTGCTCAGCTTGGATGGGGTGGAGTCTCAGGGCGGAGCAGACAGCCTTGGCTTCCCATCAGCCCTGCCCTATGAGGCCCCTGGGTCTCAGTGTCCCTTGGTAATCGCTGTAAGCACCTCTGAGAGAAAGCCGCCCTCAAGTTTCACCTGCTGCCAGACAGTCCAGTTTCTCCCCGAATGAGTCTGGGTTCCCAGAAACTCATCTGGAACTGGAGTTCAACGCAATTGGGAGCTTCTGTCTCCCATCCGCTTTAGAACGCCAGCCGCGCACTCCGCTGCCTGTGCACTCAGCCACCCTTCCTCTCCGCATGCTCGCGCGTCTCCATACCTCAGCCTTTTGCACCTCCTCTGATTCTCAATGTGCTTTCCTCTTTCCTTCTAGTTGTAGAATTTCCACTCAGCCAGCTTTCCTGTGGTTCTGGATGGTGTCCGTTTTGTCTTTTAATTGTAGTTTTGATATTGTTGTGTGAGGCAGCAATTTAGGTGTTTATCTATGCCGCCATCTTGGTTTCTCCTGGCAATGCATTTTTGACGGCCCCTCCCCCAACTCCTAACCCATGATTAAGGATATTTGTATTTATTGATAGATCCTATATCATAGTTCATTTCACCTTTAAGCTTTACACAGTTTGATTCACCATGACATTTGACCCTCCAAGTGACTATTTGGCCAAGATAAGAGAATGCTATCAGACTGCATCTCAGGTTTCTTTCCTCTCCCATTCTGATGTTTTAGACTGTCTCTGTTTTAGAGAAAGCTGAGCTGTTCCCTTGACTTAGGTTTGACCTTTATTACTCGGTTCTGGAACACATATAACTGTCCTTAGGCTAAACATCTCTCTACTTTTGTGACCGTTTCATCTCCAATTTCCCTGCAATGCAACATCTTGAACCAGGTTTCTCATGAATGCCAGGAGGGAAACAAGACACTGTGGGGGGAAATCTGGTGCCTCTTCTGATTTCCTGATTTTGATGTGTATGGAAGGGAGTTTTCGTTCTCTGCAGCTGAGAGCCTTCTTGAAATGTGGTTCAGGCAAGAATGTTTTGGAAGCGCAATTAATTCAGCATGGGAGTCTAGCAAAGCTGATGCACGCCCTGGTGTATGCAGCTCTCTTTTCCCAGGGAGATTTTTTTCTTCCCTTGTTTCAGAAATAATAGATGCAATCTTAAGACTTTCAAAACATTCTGCAGCGGCCGACATATCATCTGTAATGATAAAAAGATGTGCACATTGGTGCAGATGTGTTTGTATCAAATCGTGTGCATGATGTATCTCATGTGGAGCCTCTCGTGAATTCTCATGGTCATACTGATGAAATGAGTGTTGTGGAGGAAGGGAGGGAGGAGTCATGAATTATTACCATCAAGGAACAAATGTTACATTCCTTATCTTTCTCAGATGCTTTCCTGCAAATGCATGTCAGAGCAGGCTGTCATCAGAGGGAGGAGGGAGGTTGAAGTGCTGGGGCATCATGCTCAAGAGGAACTAGCTCATTTGCAGCTGTAGACTATCACCTATCACCTTGTTTCCCAGACTTGCCTGCTCACCTGGGGAGTGTGAGAACCATGGAGATTCCTGCAGACTTACCAAGGCAGAGTCCCCAGTGCAGGGGCCTAGGAACTGGACTTTCTCACCAGCAGACCCACTGATTGCTATGAACAGGCAAGTCTGGGAATCACTCACCTCATATAATTTAAAAAGGGGTGGATTTTGTGAGGGGGGTGTTGGAGGTGGGGAGGTGGATGATAAATAACATTGTCAAAGGGACCATTTTTGGCTCTGTGTTTGCTAAGAAGTTGCTGGAAGAACGTTGCCCTCATGTTTCTTAATGCTCTCAAGGCTCCAGCCAGTATATTTTTCTCAAAGTTGGTTCAAGAACAAACTTGGTTTTTTTCTAAGAAACTGGTCTGTTTTCTTCTATGAGATGAGAATTTTGCCACCTGCTGAACCCCTTTTTATCTCAGTTGTCAGGAAACATGATGCTGGGTTTATGCGCAATCCCTGTTGCCACATCTATTATGGTTGGCCTGTTAGATTTCCTCCTTCTATCATGGTGTTTCTTTCCTTTAAATCACTATTTTGGTTAATTTTATGATATTGTTATTTTTAAAATATGTTTTCATTGATTTCAGAGAGAGGAAGGGAGAAGGAGAGTTATAAAAACATCAATAATGAGAGAGAATCATTGATCGGCTACCTCCTGCACGTCCCTTACTGGAGCTCTAGCCAGCAACCCGGGCATGTATCCTGGGAATTGAACCATGACCTCCTGGTTCATGGGTCAACGCTCAACCACCGAGCCACTGGCCAGGCATGATATTGTTCTATAAGTTACTTCCAATCTCTTTTCCTCTGAAAAATGGCAGATTATGAATACATTAAATAGAACTCTCAATTAAAAGTTGTTAGTGGAGGGAAAAAAAAGATGATGTTTAAATGGTGACTTAAGATTTAAATCACTTTCATTTGGACTCTGAGTGCAGTTGTAGCCAGACCACAAATATGCATTTTGTCCTTGTTCCTACCAATGACTGCAGGGCGTTGGGGAGAGAACCAGAGGCCTAGTACAATGATGGGAAAGTGCCAATATTTGGGAAAGTGCCTATTCTGAAGTTAAATGACATAAATAATATTTCTGTAAAGGTAGGGTGATTTTTTTTATTCTTTTTTCATAATTCATATGAATGGATAGGCTTGATTAGAGATATGGTAGGCAGAACTTTTTTGGTTTTCAAATACAAATACATATAGCTGTGAGAATAGGTGAAAAAGGTGAAGGGAAATATAGTCAATAATACTGTGATAAGTTTGTACAGTGACAGATGATTGCTAGATTTGGTGTGGTGATTACACTGTAAGGTGTATAAATGTTGAATTACTATGTTATATACCTGAAACTAATATTGTATACCAACTGTACTTACATAAGGAAAGGCATCAAGGTAACGCATGAAAACAGGAAACACAAAGTAGAAGGAGTTATACTGAACCTATCCCTTCCAACAACAGCCCCTTTCAGTTTCAGTTGTTTAGGTGGCCACCTTGAAAATTCCATTGTCTTTGAGTTGATCTTCTTTTGCTCTGTGCTACTTTGACGTTTCATGTTGCCATGCGTAGGTAGGTCCATGCACATTTTCTGTGCAGCGCAATCCATGGACCCTACCATCCAAAGACTCACTTTCTTCTGGTCAGGGAATATTTGACTTTTACTTCTCTAATAATTTCCTACTCTCTGTTTTCTCTATTTTAGGGCATCCTATTGAATCATACCTCCTAGAGCTCCTATTTTTCTCATTTTCTGCTATTCAGAGATGATTTCTTTTTCTTCCTTGAAGGTAAACACTGGCTGCTCTATTGCTGTGTGAGCAGGGTAACATTTTCCAGTGACAGATATCCATCCGATTCCTTGCTTTCAGCTCCATTTCTCTGTCCTCCATTCTCCTTGACATCATCTTTAGGTTTCTTATGGGAAGATCCTTTCCCCCTCCACTGCAGTCTTATCCTGCACATATTTGGGGCTATAGCTATTTCTATTCTGTTTCTTCCATCAAATTGCCTCCCCTAGTCCTCTCGCTTTCAAAATCTGTTTATGCATTTATTTCTATGTGGATTCCTTTACTTTCACTAGGTCTTGGTGTGTTAGTCAGAGCAGGTTAGATGATGCTTTTAGTAAGAAACAAACCCTGACATCTCAGTGGCTATTGTATAGGAGAGATAGATAAACAGATAGACATATAAATGAGAGATATATAAAGAGAGAAGAAGAGAAGTTTCACAGAGAGGCCTTAAAGTGTGATAGAGCACATCTGTCAACAGTAATTGAGTGGACTCATCAAGAGAAGTTGAGGAATTAAGTTCAACTGTGTACCCACAAAGGTAAGGAAAACTGGATATGGATGATCCAGAACAGTTTTGAAGACATTTATTAGCTGGAAAGGCAGGTGTGTGTGTGTGTGTGAGTTTGTGTGTGTGTGCACATTTGATTTGCCACCTTGAACTAGAATTACTTCTTATCCTTTAATTGATTTTTTCCCCTCCCAGTGGGAATCAGAAGGGTATCATCAAGAAGCAGCCAAGGCCCAGCTGATGTGGCTCGATGGTTGAGCATTGACCTATAAACCAGGAGGTCATGGTTCGATTCTTGGTCAGGGCACATGCTCCGGTTGCGGGGAGTGCAGGAGGCAGCCAATTGATGTGATCTCACATTGTTGTTTCTCTCTTTCTCCATTCCTTTCTGAAATCAATAAAAATATATTTTAAAAAAGTATGGGTTAATATAAAAAAAAAGCAGCAGCAGTCAAGGATGAACTTGGTATGTGAACTCCTCCAAACATTTTTGGATTTCCAGATTTATTAAGCTGCATGCAAATGTAGCTTATAAGTGATTTCTTTTAAGGTATATTAAATTATAAATGTAATACATATTCATCATGAACAATCTGAAAATATCAAATACAAAAAAATAGTCATCATTAGCTTCTTCTCTCAGAGAAAAGAGTTCTAACATGTTGGCATATTTACTTTTATCTTTTTTATGAATAATATAGGTATATATGAACTTTTTATCCTGCTTAACTATTGTATTAAATGGCTATATCATATTTTAGTAACGTATTCCCTTGTTATTGGATCTTGAGATCATTTCAGTGTATTGCTCTCATAAGCATTGCTGCTATAAACTTTAATTTTTTAAAATATTTTTCTGCATTTAGAATATTTCCTTAGAAATGGAATTTCTGATCAAAGAGTATAAACTTTTTAAGGCTATTTGTATATATTTTGCCAAATTACTTCCCAAAAGTATCTTTCAACTGGCTCTCCCAAAACATTTGGGTATTTTTTTATAATTTTGGAGGTGAAAAAGTGTGAATTTTCTTTGAAGCTTTAAGTGGGAGGGAGAAGATTTTCCTGTTTTTTATAACCAATTACACTACTTTTTAAAAATATTGTTTCTCTATGTAAATTTTACATTTTCCTAATGGAAATGATCTACTTTATTTTTTATTTATTTATTTTTTTAAAATAAATCTTTATTGTTCAGATTATTACAGATGTTCCTCTTTTTTTTCCCCCCATAGCTCCCCTCCACCTGATTCCCCACCCCACCCCATGTCCTTACCCCCCGCCACTGTCTTCATCCATAAGAGTAAGATTTTTGTCCAATCTCTTCCCGCACCCCTCACACCTGCTTCCCCTGAGAGTCGTCAGTCCACTCCCTTTCTATGTCCCTGATTCTATTATATTCACCAGTCCATTCTGTTCTTCAGATTTTTATTCACTTGATTTTTAGGTTCACTTGTTGGTAGGTATGTATTTGATGTCATTTTGTTGTTCATAATTTTTATCTTTACCTTTTTCTTCTTCTTCCTCTTCTTAAAGAATACCCTTCAGCATTTCATGTAATACTGGTTTGGTGGCGATGAACTCCTTTAGCTTTTTCTTGTCTGTGAAGCTCTTTATCTGACCTTCAACTCTGAATGATAGCTTTGCTGGGTAGAGTAATCTTGGTTGTAGGTTCTTGCTGTTCATCACTTTGAATATTTCTTGCCACTCCCTTCTGGCCTGCATAGTTTCTGCTGAGAAATCAGCTGACAGTCATATGGGTACTCCCTTGTAGGTAACTAACCGTTTTTCTCTTGCTGCTTTCAAGATTCTCTCTTTGTCTTTTGCCCTTGGCATTTTAATTATGATGTGTCTTGGTGTGGTCCTCTTTGGATTCCTTTTGTTTGGGGTTCTGTGTGCTTCCTGGACTTGTAAGTCTATTTCTTTCACCAGGTAAGGAAAGTTTTCTGTCATTATTTCTTCTAATAGGTTTTCAGTATCTTGCTCTCTCTCTTCTTCTGGCACCCCAAAAATTCGGATGTTGGTTCGCTTGAAGTTGTCCCAAAGGCTCCTTACACTATCTTCATATTTTTGGATTCTTTTTTCTTTTTGTTTTTCTGGTTGGGTGTTTTTTGTTTCCTCATATTTCAGATCTTTGGTTTGATTCTTGGGGTACGTTGATCTACAGTTGAGTTTCTGTATATTCTTTATTTTAGACAGTGTATGCTTCATTTCTGACTGGTCCTTTTCCATTTTTTTGGCTTTCTCATTAAGGTCCTTGAAGGTCTCACTAAACTCCTCAGAAGTGTCATCAAGTTTCTCGGCAGTTTTTAGAAGATTCTTGAGTAACCTTACACATGTGGTTCTGAACTCTATGTCGTCCAGTAGTTTGCTTTCCTCCGTTTCTTTCATTCGTGACATGTTTCTTTGTTTCTGCATTTTGGCTGTTTCCCTGTGTTGATGGAGTGGCTTTGTGTGGTAGGTGACCTATAGGGGGCAGTAGCTCAGCCTCCCCAATCACCTGATGTGGACACTCTTGGTACACCCCTTTGTGGGCTGAGTGCAAAGTCTTGGTGTAGTTAAGCCTTAATTGCTGTTGTTATGCTGGGAGGAATTGACCTCCAGGCCAATCAGCTGTGAGGACTCGCTATGTCTATAAGAACTGCTGTGCTGAAGACACGCTTATGGGGCAGGACTTGTTTCAGTGGGGCTTTGGTGCTCGCTGAGTCTGCCTCTTGAATGTGTCACTTATGGATGTGAGGAGTTGAAATCTGGTTTCTCACACTGACCACTAGGTATACTGGCTTCTGGATCTCCAATGGGGTGCAGGTCAGCTATTGTCTGAGTCCACCCAGCAGGAGCTACAGCAAGAGCTACGGTTTTCTCCTCTTTGCTGGGGGTTTGGAGGTTTTGGAGCTGTCTGATCCGGGCTGAAAGTTTGTTAGGTTAAGCTGTGGCAGTCCATTCATATGCAAAAGCCGCTGCTTGGAGTTTGGGTGGGTTTGTAGGTTGTGTGGGGTGGGGTCTCAGGGCGTCACTAGGCTAGGGCGTGGCAAACAGCAATGGCTGCTAGTTAGCCGGCTCTGTGTCTCTGACTGTGTCCCGTCCCGTGCCCCAGTGCAGATAAACAATTATTCCTGTGGGCAGCTCTACAAGCAGGCCCCCCTCACTTTCCGACCCGGTAGCAGACAATCCAGCTTCTCCCCGTAGGAGTTTGGGTCCCCCGCGTCTCCCCAGAAACTGTATTTCAGAGTAATCGGGGGCTTGTCTCCCCTTTGGGTTGAAAAAAGCAACGCCTGCCGCCAGCCCAGATCCCGCGCCTCTGTACCTCAGCTTTTCAGCGCCTTTGCACGTCTCAGTACTCTTTTCTCTTTCCTTCTAGTTGTAGAACTTCCACTCAGCCAGCTTTCCCATGGTTCTGGGTGATAGACGTTTTGTCTTTTAGTTGCAGTTTAAATTGTTGTGCGAGGCAGCAGTTTAGGTGTTTATCTACGCCGCCATCTTGGATTCCTCTCCAAAATGATCTACTTTAAAAGTAAGCTCTTCACATATTCAACCTAGTACACTTTGGCCAACTAATTTTATTATATTCTTGGGGCTGGTGTAAAAACACACTGACTGGATTTCAATTTACCAAGAATGGATGGGTACTTTATCTTCTCTCCTTTGCTTTTTTTTGGGGGGGGGTGGGGAGGTATAAGGTGGAGTTGGGGTTGGTAATGGAGGAATGAAAACTCACTTTAGGGAATATATAGTTTCCCTTTTCTCTTGTAAGAGATTATGGACGAGAGATTCCCTAGAAAATTTGTTTAACAATTTTGCTTAAAGCTGGAGGAGTGAGTGGAGAGTTTTCTGAGAGAAGGTAAGGCAAAGTCTTAGGGTGGAGAGACAATGGTATGTGTGTGTCCGGGGAAGTAGAGAAGCTGGTTGTGAATAAAAGGTGAGTCTTATTAGACATTCAGAAGTAAAATGGGATGGGGGGCCTGTGCTGGGCCAGACTTGAGACTGGGAAGATACTATAAAGGAATGACAATGGAGTTTACTGCAGAGAGAGGCTGGCAGATGTCTACCACATTCAGTTTCAGTTAAAGCCAAACCAGGGACTTAGTGTTCCTTAAAATCATTAAGGAAAAACCCAATCTTGTCAGTCTTTTACACTTCAGTTTTAACTGGGCCCGGTCCAATTCTTTCCTGAGAATGCACTTTGATAGGAGGAGGGAACAAACGTAATGTCCTTGGGATCTGGCAACCAGGAGATGACATTGAGAAGAAAAAAAAAAATAATAAAGGAAGAGGTGGACGATTCAAAGACAGATTTTCCCTCTTTAGTTGCAGTGTGATTTACTCAGGACAATGGATCGGGGACAGCAGGAAAGGGGAGAATGTAAAGGACAGGTTATATGTGGAGGCTGTTGCCTGGGGCAGTGTGGGTGAACATCCAAGTCTGGAGAGAACCAGTGGTTTCTGGGGCGGGATGCAGGTGTGTACATGAAAACCACGGCAGGTGGGACAGGCTGCTTGGGTTGCTTCTCTGGCCAGCAGTATTTCAGCAACATCTGTGGAAACACTGTATTTAGAGGCAAAAACAGCAGGGATAGATCAACAGTGGGATTGTCAGGGATGCCTCAGCTCCTAATTCTTCATGTGTCTGAACTTGCCAACTCTGCCAAAAAAAATCCCAAACAAAAGGTATAGTTGATTTACTGGGTCTAGGCTTAGAATAGAAGTTTATATAATATATTGGCCAATGATACAGAGAGAGCCAAAAATATGACAGCAGGGATTAAATGTCAGGCCAGCTGTGTCTGTCTGGTGTGACCATTTCTGGTTGATGCAAAATAGCACACTAACTTTGGATTGGAAGCATATTAACGTATTTGGATTTTTTTTTAACTTGAGGGGTAAACTCTGGTGTTGAGGATTCCATTAAAATTTAATAATTTAATTTAATAAGTAGACTCTATGCAGAGTATATCTTTTTTTAAAAAAACTTTGATATGGAAGAACAAAGAGTAATTTTTTTCAACTAACTTCCTGATTTCCAGTTGCTTTAGATCTCCAGCAATCAGAGATATTACTCCCCAGAACAGGCTTGGCAAACAAAAGTGAGTCACTAGATCTCAAACAAGTGAAACAATCAATATTAATGCTGCCATGTTGGAGTTCTCCCTTATTCTTTTGAAGTGCTGGCCAATCTTCATAATCCTTTTTTTTTTTTTTTTTTTGACACTGAATTGTGGGTATATTCTGGAAAGTATTTCATCATGAAGCAGATGTAATGCTGACTAATTTATATTAAAAACTGTTAGGAACTCTTGCTTTTCAACAACTGTTACTCCTATCAATAATTTGTACTCGATAACCTAACCACACACAGAAAGAGATGATATTCTATTGTTTTACTTTCAGCTGCTGCCCCACAGCAAATACCTCCTCCTTTTCAAAGAGGGAGCTAGATGCATTCCTGATGGACTTATTAAGAGGCTGGCAGAGCCAGGCATGACACTATTAAGCTGTCCCCCGACTTCATCTATTAGACCTTGGAAGATGGGTTGAAGAGAGCCAGTCAGGTAAAGAATAAGGAATTAAAGATAAGCTAAAAAGCCTGGCCAGTGAGGCTCAGTGGTTGAGCGTTGACCACAGGAACCAAGAGGTCGCAGGGTCAATTTCTGGTCAGAGCACATGCCCAGGTTTCGGGCTTGATCCCCAATAGGGGTGTACCGGAGGCAGCTGATCGATGATGTTCCTCTCTATCTCTCTATTCCTCTCTCTTAAAAAAAATCAATAAAAACATTAAAAAAAGGATAAGATAAAGAGTATGTCAGCCAAGGAGGTAGAGTCTGTGTGTGTGCATATGTGTGTGTGTGTGCATGTGCGTATATGTACAATTTCAGAGGAGGAGGTGGCTGGTAGCATTTCAAGAAACCTGCTCATAGAGGGAATCCCCTTAAAAGGAGGAGAGTCTGTCATTTCCCTCCTGTCTGGATGATTGCTTGGCCACAGAAATTCATGGGCCCACCTTGGTGATCTGGAGTGCATCCTGGGAGAGCTTTCTTGGAAGCTGCCTGCTAAGGGGGAGGGATGGTAGCAGCAGGGCCGGTACTCTCACTGGAAATAGTGGTAAGAGCATAGTTTCCCAGAGGCCAAATGGACATTGAGGTGTGAAACCAGACTTGAGTCATTTTTATGGGACTTTCCTAAGGGGATGAGCTTCAAGTCTGAGGCCCGAAGCTCCTTAATAAAGAGTTGAAATCTCATTCAGAACTGATGTTCAGACCTATCCTGACATGTCACACCACCTATCTGAGTAGCTCGCTCTGTAACAGTTTCCCCCTTGGACGCCTGGCCCAAGGAAGATTGGAAGCAGGGTCTGAGGAATGAACAAGGGGTTTAAAAGGGTGGATCAGACCAAGCCTGAGGTGTGATGTCAGCAGGGCACAGGGGACCAGGGACCATAGTAGCCCTCCCTCCCAAAGCTACATGTTCTGTGAGAGAGGGCTACAGGGGATCAGAAGCGACATAATCATGCCACAGGAGCCTGGACCCCGAAGCTGTAAGTGTCCTACACTCTTCCAAACAAGGAGGACATTAAAAGAGCTGTTTCCCAGGTCAGCTGCAGAGCCAGCAGTGGCGGTCGTGAGGTAGAGGTTGCTAGGAAGGTCTGGACCTGGTAGTTCAGGGAGAAGGCTGAAGTCTGAGGGAAGTCATGGTCCAGATCAGGTCGGCACAGGAGCTGGTGGCCTCCGTAAGCAGACAGCAATAGCACTGGAGCCTAAGGAACCAGGGACTATGCGATGGAGAAAACACTTGGAGCCCAGGGCCAGGCTGGTCAAGCACAATGGCTCAGCTCTGAATGTGCTTCAGATCATTACCTTATCTGCTGTCTGGAACCGCTCAGAAACCTAGGAGCCGGGAGCCTAGAGGAAATTCCCGCCTAGTGGGCGAGGGCCACTCACTCAGCCAACTAAAGCATACATAGTATCAAAGGGCTCTTTTGGGGCCTGCAGACTGGGTTGGGCCTTGGGAACCCCTGGGATACACAATGAATTCAAGTGTGACCCACCCCCAAGGAGGAAATTTCTTTAGAATGCTACTGATACTCATTAGCTAGCCCTGTAGAATATTGATAAGAATTGACAAAGTTAGTGTCTTTTTGCATTAAGTAGGTTTGTAAAAAGTTTTGCCCAGGCTACTATCTAAGACCAAAATTCTCTAAAATTCTTTAAAAGTATCTAAAACTCATGAAGAAGTTAATATGAAGCAGGTCTGTGGCTGAGCAGTAAAGGGGAAAGACATCCACCCTAAATGCCACGAGCATTGCCTCTTTTCTGGAGGAAAGTACCGCACAAGGGAGAGTCCCTGTAGAAGACTAGAAATGCCCCAGCAGCCGGTTTTGCTGGAAAGTAGTGGCACCCGTGCAGAGCAGAGATCTCTCGCTTTCCATCAGATAGATTTCCCAGACGCCCCGGGTCCCTGGGCAGTCTTCCATCTATGTGCCCATATATTGTTCCCCAAAGAGAAACATGAAATGATTTCTTTGTCCAGAGGAATTTCAGCGGCGGAATACTCTGTGACCCTCTAACCTCCCGTCCCTTCCCTCTATGTATCCTCTTTCCCTTGCCTTGTTTTGTTGAGGGATTTTCTTTTGTCTTTGCTTCTGCTTCATTTGGCCAGCGCTCTGCGGGTCTGTGGCACCTGGGAAGGTCTGAATGTGGCCTTTGTGTTGGGTGAACTGCACTGTGCCCAGCCAGGCAGAGATGATCACTCAGCTTTTCTATAGCTTCATATCTGCAAATTGCTCAGCCATATGTCATTTGATTTGCGCCAGCCCTTTGTGCTGGAGGCAGTGCCCCATTATCATCGCCCTTCATTTTCCAGTCGAGAAGGCGGACGATATGTGACTTGTTCAAGGATGCATGTTGAGTGGAGGGTCTTGCCTGCTTGGGCCACAGGAGACTTGCAAGTGAAGATAACAGCAGTGAAGCTGACCTGGGAGGAGTGGGTTACACTGGGGGAGGCTGAGGTTTGTAGCTGTTGGAAGAAATCCTGACATGCTAAAATGGAGGGTGGGAAAGACTTACTGGTTTAAGACCTCAAGGGAGAATCGTGCCACAGAGAGGAGCTTGTAAACTCAGATGATTTCTGGGTGCTGGCATTTACAGAGACTTTATTTTGAGGCGGTGCTGTCTGGGTTTGTTGATTATTTCAGGCAGTCTATCTAGTCAATGACAAGTCCGTAATAGTCGGGTTGCATAGCTTGAACTCCAGACATGCCCCCACCTGGTGGAAATATTTCTTCCTTTCTTCTCTGCCGCCTTCCTTCCCACACCTTTGGAAGGTGCCCTTGTTTTTTTGCTTCACTAAAACAACCTCGGTCTTCAGGCTCCCTCATTCCTTTCCTTTCCTACCTCTGCTGAGCTGTCCTTTCATGAATCCCCTTCTCTCGCCTTTTGTTTCCAAGAAGAAGGGGATCTATCGTTCTTTCCTGAGACAGTCTACCATCCTCCCTGTTGACTGAATGTTGACCTATCTTCTTCTTTTTTTTTAAAAGTATATCTTATTGATTTTTTACAGACAGGAAGGAAGAAGGATAGAGAGCTAGAAACATCGATGAGAGATAATCATTGATCAGCTGCCTTCTGCACACCCGCCACTGGGGATGTGCCCGCAACCAAAGTACATGCCCTTGACCGGAATAGAACCTGGGACCCTTCAGTCTGCAGGCCGACGCTCTATCCACTGAGCCAAACCAGTTTCGGCTGACCTATCTTCTTAATGACCTCCCTCACCCTCTCCAGCACCACGTCAGCCAGGTCACTGACTCTGGCCCCTGCACACCTGTGCATTCACAGTGCTCCTTTACTGACTTCCGAGTCCTCGTGTGCCAGCTGTCTGTTTCCCTCTTTGCTCTAGCTGCAAACTCTTTGAATCAGTGGACTCTACTTCCCATCTCTGCTTCCTCGCCTCCCACCCTCAACTCTTTTACCCTACATGCCATGGATGCTGCATTTACTCTCATAACTTTGTCACCAATGATCTGTAGTTGGCCATACCCACGGTTTCTTTTTGGCTTCATTTGTGATTTTTTTCCAGTAACATTTGACATTATAGATTATCCCATGTTCTTAGAATCTCCTTTTCTCAGCGAGCCTTGTGACCCAGCCTGCCCTTGTTCCTTTCTCTGTTTGCCTGCTGTCTGTCTCCTGCACAAGCCCCTTCAAGCTCTCTTCATGTCTTTCAGAGAATTCACCTGTCACCTTCTCTAATGACCCATGGTTATGTCAATGACACCCAAATTTCTACTTCTGCCTTAATTATCTACTGTGCTCTGATGCCTAACTTCAGACTTGTCACTGGATGTTTCCAAATTGATGACATGAGGGCAGATGAGGCAAATGTAAGTGAAATGGAATTCGTCATCTGCCCTCTAAAACCCGCTTCTTCCTCCTGATTTCCCATTTCTTTTAATTATGTCACCAAGTGCTATATCTTACTGCCATCTTTGGTCCCTTTCTCTCCTTGTCTCCATCATCCAATTAAATCCTGTCACTTTCTCTATCGTGGTGAGTCTGGGATCTGTCCTTTGCCCTCCCACTGCCATAGTCCTCGCTCAGCACCTCTGACCTTTGCCTTCCTCATCTCCATCATTTCCTAAGTGGCCAGACTGGCCTTCCTGTCTCCTACAATCCATGCACACTTTTTCTAGATGAAACTTCCTGAATCTCCAGTTGCAGAGCTAATAATTACTTTTTATCACATTACTTCTTTGCTCAGAAATGATCAGTGGTTTCTTATTGCTTCAGATGTCAGCACCAAGCTTAACTGCCTTGGGTCTCTTTGCATCTGGGCCCTGCTCACAAGTCCAGCCCATTCTCCCTCCAAATTTCCCACAAGACTGCTCCATTCAAATTTAAATCCTGTAATGTCCCTTGTTCCTTTTCATATCCTTGCCATGGTTTACAGCATTTTCTCCTCCTCTGACACCTTTTCTCTGCTCTCTATTTCCAATGCTTCACCTCTCATCCCCATTCATCATGGTTCAAAATATATGCCACATATACTTAAAGAGAAGGAAGGAAGGAAGGAAGGAAGGAAGGAAGGAAGGAAGGAAGGAAGGAAGGACGAGCTACTGATCTGACACACTGAGTCATTCTCACACATCCGTGCTCCCTTCTTGGTGCTCCCGCAGCTGTGCACTTCCCCCTCAGAAAACTTTGAATCATCTGGGGAATTCTTAAAAGCACCAATGTCCAGGCTGCTTCCCAGACCGATTAAATAAAAAATTCTGTGGCTGTGATCGGGTATTTTCCAAACCTTACCAAGTGATTCCTATATGCAGCCAAAGATTTATGTTCACCCATATGACATTTTTGTAGATGATTTTAGTAGTACTGCATTCATTTCTCCATTAAACTGTTGATCTTTGTTTTTTGTTTGTTTGTTTTTGTAGCTTTCATGATGTCTAGCATTGTTTCTTATACTCAGGGGGATTTCAAGGAAAAAAGCTTTAAATGAATTTAAGAATGAAATACAAATAAAAGAGTTATTTTTTAGAGAGGAATGCCAGTGGGCTCCGTGGCTGTCCCACAGTGGAAATGGTGAATTGAGTCTTTTGTATGTAAAATAACATGTTTCAAGTATTTCATATAATACATTTGTATCCAAACAGTTCATATGCCAATTAAGTATTAATTAATATTTGTCTGTTGATGCTGTAATTTGTCCATGATATGCTAACAATTAATAAAATGATATGTATACTTCAAAGACCTTGGATGAATACCTGTTCTCCCTCATGGATTGTTATCAAGAATAAGCAAGCTATGCAATCTGACTATTATGGACTTGTCATTGACTAGATAGACCACCTGAAATAATCAACAGACCCAGACAGCACTGCCTCAAAATAAAGTCTCTGTACATGCCAGCACCCGAAATCATCTGAGCTTACAAGCTCCTCTCTGTGGTGCGATTCTCCCTTGAGGTCTTAAACCAGTAAATCTTTCCCACCTTCCAAGCAAATCATCTCAAAGGCCATTTTTGAAATCTTGAAAAAAGTCTGACATTTTGTTAAAACAACTGGCAAATAGATTTTTCTTGTCCTCCTTCTATGTTTTTTTTCAAATCCATATAATTTGTATAGGACGATTTTCAGTCTTCCTTATTTTTCCTTACATCTGTACATTTTATGCAACCTGAAATTGATTTATTAAGCATGAAATTGGACCCTTTGCTGCCCTACACAGAATGACTTTGCAAGTCGAGCTGGAGCATAGCTGAAGTGCACCCAAAGTTGATGTCAAGGCCTGTTTACATTGAAGTAAAATTAAATTTATGGATTGGAGAAGGAAGTCTAATTTTTATGTCTCCTTCCTAAAAGCCAACTAAAATCTAGGAAAAGGGAAAACTATCTGAGCCAGTTTGAGTGGATCCAACCCATTTCATCTTATACAACTGGTTTGGTTCATTACTTATGGGGTGAAGGCCAAGGAGAGGTAATTTGGGAAAAAATAATTGAGTGACCCTCTAACATTAGGGTATAATTATATGAGCATTTCTTAGTATCTTGCCCAGGTAGCTTGGATTTTTCAAAAAATTATCTTTTAGAGAGATAAAATATATTTTCTATATATTTCAATTTAATTTTATGAAGTTCTACTCACTGCTCAGCATTTCCAATTCCTGAGAAACTCATTAGTTTTTATTTTTGTTTCTTCTCTAGCTTCCTCCATTACAGAGCTATGCTTCCCCAATGGACCACCGCATCTTTGGATTTCCAGCCCTTGGAATTTTGCTTCCCAGTTCCAGAGCTAGGGAGCCAGTTTGCATTCCTTCCTTGTCCCAAAGTTCTTCTCCTATTTTGAATACTTCAACTTGTCTAAATTTATCAAGGGAGAAAAGGAATGTATTACTTTGGCCCAAAAAATTCCTTGCTGAGTCCCCCACTCCATTAAAAAAACCTTAATATTTGGAAGGAATTGGCCAACTCTAATTTGTAGGCCTGAAGGGACCAGATGATTTCAGAGAGAATCATTGTGTGATCCTTTCTGTTTATGTAGTGGCTGAAACAATTCAAAATTAACTACATACTTGATGACTTGTTTGAATTACAGAAAGTAGGACTGGCAATCAAGCGGAATTGAGGTTTTTTTCCATCTTTACCTATTTTAAAGGAATCAGTGTAGAGGATGAGCTCTTAGATAAAGTTCTCTGACCACTAACACAAATGTAGCTATCATCTGAACACTTGGGAAATCTCAAAGTTGGCTCTTTAATTCAGATGGGTTTGTCCACAGTTCTTATACATATTCTATGGTTGAATTCTGTGGCTAGTTATAAAATTTTTGAATTAGGAGGGACCTTAGGGGTACCTAGATAAATACGCTCCTCACATCCCACAAGTGAGAAAATAGAGTTTGGATGGGATTTCAGAGAAGGATGAATTTGAGTTATCTTTTCACTTAACTTTCCTCTCAAGGAAAGTTTCTTTACTTCAATACTTTAAAAGTTAGATCATCCTTTTCCTTCATGTCTTTGACAACCTCTATTCCCTTTGAACAGAACAGGTGAACCAAAATTCAGTAAAATGGAAGATAAGGATTTTCCCATTTAATTCAAAATTTAACACAGGGTTTATCCTAAGTGGAGGCAAAGAGTAAATATTATTGGTAGTATTCACAGTGCCTTTGATTAATGCAGTATGTATGATAGTCCTGGTTTGTTTCCTGAAAAGCAGTTAATTGGTATGAATGTGCCCAATCCTCTACTCCTGAAAATAGTATTTTCCCCAATATTTTTCTTTTTCTTCGTATAAAAAAGCCTATAAAAGAATGCCACTTCAATCATAATATTTTTGTAATACCTTTATTGAGATACTAGAGGCCTGGTGCATGAAATTTGAGTATGTGGGGGGTTGGAAATCCTTCAGCCTGGCCTGCACCCTCTCCAGTCGGGGACCCCTCGGGGTATGTCCGACTGATCGGGCCTAAACCAACAGTCAGACATTCCTCTCTCAATCTGGGACCACTGGCTCCTAACTGCCTGCCTGATTGCCCCTAACCACTCTGCCTGCCTGCCTGATCACCCCTAACCTCTTTGCCTGCCTGCCTGATCGCCCCTAACTGCTCTCCCCTGCTGGCTTGATAGCCCCTAACTGCCTCTGCCTCGGCACCCGCCACTGTGGTTTTGTCCAGAAGGACATCCAGAAGGATGTCTGGTATAATTAGCATATTACCCTTTTATTAGTATAGATAAGTCACATACCATACAATCTACTCATTGAAAGTGTACAATTCAATGTTTTTAGTATATTGTGAAATCATTACCATAATCAATTTTAGAACATTTTCATTACTCCAAAAAGACCCCCATACCTTTTAGCCATCACTATTCCTTGATGCTCCCTTCCTCAACTGCTAATATACTTTCTGTTTTAATAGATGTGCCCATTCTGGACATTTTATATGAGGAAGCATATATGGTCTTTTGTGACTTTTTTCCCAATTAGCATACTGTTTTCAATATTCATCCCTGTTATAGCATGTATCAGTACTTCATTCTCTCTTGTGATAACATTTATTGTATGCTATACCACATTTTGTTTATCCACTTATCAGTTGATGGACAGTTGAGTTATTTTCACCATTTGGCTATTATATATAATGCTGCTATAAACATTTGTGTACAGATTTCTTTGTGATGTATGATTTTATATGTCTTGGGTACATACTTTGGGGTGGAATTGCTGGGTCAAATAATAACTCTATGTTTAACTTTTTTTAGGAATTGATATATTGTTTTCCAAAGTGAGTGTGCCATTTTACATTTCCACCAGCAGTGTATGAGGGTTTCAATTTTTTTACATCTTCACCAATACTTCCTATTATCTGTCTTTGTGATTAAAGCCATTCTAGGATGTGGAGTGGTATCTAATCGTCGTTTTGATTTGCATTTCCTCGAGGACCAATGATGTTGAGGATCTTTTCATGTGCTTATTGTTCGTTTGCATTTCTTTGATGGAATTGATTCATATAATATCTGTAGTAAGAAAAAAATACATACATTGGTAAGTCAGAGAGAAAAAAAATTGGAGCAAGGATTGTTAATAATAGGAAGTTAACATTTGATTGGAGAAATTCAAGAAAAAGATTTTATTCTAAGTGTTTATTATGACTTTTGTGAATTGAAAAAAGGCATAGAGAGAAACCAGGAATGAGTGTATAATCACATATGCATATCTGTACACACAAATCTAATATAGACACACAACTATATATTGAAAACTATATGTATGTATAGTTAAATATGTGCTTCCTTCCAATAAATGATTTGAGGCAATAAAAGAGCAATGTAAATTCATCCATTTGTTTAACTGGCTCCTGCTGTATTCAAGGCATCATGCTCAGTTCAAAGGATGTATTAAGTAAATAAAGCAAGTTAAATGACTTTAGGCAGGTAACCAAAAACACCTTGTAGCATACATGTCACCTTATACTCTCTCTATAGCCACTTACATGTGGACTATGGAGTCCTGAAGTAGATGGAGTCATCTTGACTTGTCCATTGTACTCAGCCCACATAATTGGTTTATCAGAAGCTTTGCTGTTTTTTTTTTTAATGTAAAGCTCTTTTTAAATTTAAGTATAGATACTTTATTAATTTCAGGTGTACAACATGGTGATTCGATATTCATGTACCTCACAAAGTGACCAGCGTGAAAAGTCCGTGAGGCCTGGCCGCGGCTGTTGCGGGCTCCCTGCTGTGAAGGGCAGGCCTGCGGTGTGGCTGCCACGGCTCAGCCAGGCTGTTGCAGACACAGTGCTGGGTGCTGGTGCCCACTGAGGCCACCCACTGGATGGGGCAGGGCAGGAGCTGCTTTGGAGGGGAGACAGCCTGGATGAGCTCTTAGGGAAATGCCAGGGTGGGGTGAACAGTGCTGGCAAGGATAATGGAGCGTGTCAGAAATGGTGCCTGCTCGCCTCAGACCAGCTAGGTGAAAGGAAAGAAAAGAAAGCGGTGTGGGGTGCGGGTGGGGGGATGGAAATGGCACCCGCCAGCATCTCTGACTCAGGAGAAAGTTCCAACAGACCCCTGTCCCTCCAGCACATGCCCTAAAATCAGGCAATGTTTCACCTTCACGTAGGACTTTGGTGCTTTTCAAGCTGCTGCCTCTGTGCTGGGACTCAGAAAGAGCACCACCCTGGCTTCTTCCAGCCTTTTGGTTCTAAGATGTCAGCCCTGCTGGTTTTCCAGCCAGATGATCTGGGGGCTCCTCTTCCTGGCTCAACCCCTTGCTCTTCCGGGGCGACCTCCACTGTTGTGATATCCCTCCCACCTGTGAGTCGCCACATGGGGCGTGGGATAGGGTGGGTCCTGACTAGACCTAGTCTCTACCCCTCTTACCTGTCTCCATGTGGCTCTTTCTTTACACCTGTAGTTGTAGAAAATCTGTTCTGCTAGTCTTCAGGGCCTTCTCAGAGACAGCTGTTTTATGTGTAGTTGTAGTTTTGGTGTTAATGAGAGGAAGTGAGCTCAGGATCCTCCTACTCTGCCAAGCTGGAAGCCAGGGGCCTTGCCCTTAAATGCCAATTTGGCTTGTTTGTGAAACTTTCCTTGTGGTTGGTGCACTGCCCTCATAGCAAACGTGTCTCCCCAAAATATAGTTTCCTTTCCACTGCTATAAGCCCTTCTGAGGCATTTGTTACTTTATGCTTGTATTATTACTCTAATTGGCTTCAGAACTCTGGTTTCTGCACTTCATTTTATTCCAAAAACATGACAAGATGAGTCTTATAAAACAAAACAATAAAATCCTTAGATTTTATTATTTCATCCTTTTGCTCAAAACCTCCAGTGACTCCTTTTTTCTTATTTTAAGTCTTTGTGCTCTGCCAAGTTCAAAGTTCCCTATTACATTGCCTCTCCTTGCCTCCATTAATCCAGTCATTAATTAATTCACTATGTATTTCTGTGTGCCAGGGCTGAAAAGAATACCGTGAACACTGCCCTTGCTCTCATGGAGCAGGCTGTCCAGCAGCGGCCTGAGAAGTAAGCCATGGAGTAGACGCGATGAGAGAGAGAAGCTTAGAGGACGGTGGGAGGGAGCTTAGAGGATGGGCATACACTCTCCCTGGGGAATTGATGAGAGCCTTCTTGGAGGAAGTGGCAGAATATGGATCTCAGTCAGTGGAGAGGAATAACATTGTTCCAGTGGGGAAAAGTTGTGCAGCAGAGGCCTGGAGGTGAGAAAGAGCCACTTACCTGTTAAAGGGAGTGACAAGTTAAAAACAGAGTTGAGTAAATGGGTGGAATGGAATTCAGGCCAAAGTGGAGAAATCTATCTTGGAAAAGAGGAGGAAAGGATGAAAGGATGGGATGCTAATTTCATAGTCTTGGTGTTGGGAAGCGAAGGCAGCTGCTCTCTTTTTTGATGGCTCTTACTTTTCCTATAAAGCAGGAGCTTAGGAGCTCTGCTTCGAGTGGGAGGTCAGGGTTAGAAGTGGGAAGTCTGAGGAGAGTGAAGAAGATTTGAAATACCCTGTTATGACAGAAACAGCACAAAAGGGCAGTGTAGGACAATGGAGATGGAAAATGGAGGATCTACCTGTGGTGGTGAGGAATGCAGGCCCTGAAATAAGACACACCTGGATTCAAGTTGCCATGAGTCCCTGATCTGACACTATGTGTGTGCCCTTGGGCAGGTATGTAATGTCTCTGATGCTCAGTGTCTTAATGCAGTAGCCATAATATTAGTATATGAGTTGTTCATGGAGTTGCTGGGAGGATTACATGATATAACACATGCAAAGCAATTAGCATAGTGTCTGGTAGGTAGGCAGTAAGCACTTAATAAATATTTTCTATTACTGTTATTGTTATTATTATAATAGTAAAGTATCAGTTTGGTACATAACAGTGCTCAACAGCACAGGAGTGGCATGGAGAAGGTGGAAAGGTGGATGTACACAGTACTAGGCATTTCCAGGATACATGATAGAAGGCTAGATGGGCATCTGAGCTGATGATATTGGCAAGAGAGTGGTTAGATGATGGAACTGAAGCTGGATGTATAAAGTGACAGTCAGATGGAGCTGATTGGTAGTTGTGTGGGAAATAACGGTGTGAGAGAACTAGGGCAGGAGTTGGTGGTGAAAGAGAAGGAAGTTTGAGTAGAATATTTCAGAGGTGGTGTGACCACAAATAAAGATTCTACATTAATATGCCTGCCTACATCAAGATGCTCAGACTTGGTAATTTGTTTAGTAAAATTTCTCCTTACCTCTGAAACCCCATGGAGCAGGCAGATCAAGGAACTGAAAGCTTAGATAGATTTATAAGATTCCTATGGTGTGGGAGTATATGAAGGCTGGGTACAGACAGTGAGCCAGGTGCTAAAGTGCTCAGTTAATGAGGGAGTGAAGGGGAAATATGGCAGATAAAGATGACAATGTTGAAGAGCAGTGGGTTTTTCCCCCAGAAAGTTGGAGGAGGAAACATCCGGAAGGCGTACGGGCAAATCAGAAAGATGACTCGCCCCATTTCTCCACCTTGACTTTGAAGGCTGTGGAGGAATGCCAGGCTCTGTCTGAGCGAGGGAGTCTGAGGAAGCCATGTCTTCAAGAACTGCCCAGGGTCTCTTGAGGTGGGGAGGTTGAGAGACCATTCAGGAGGTTGAGGATGGAAGGTGGTCACAGTCCCATCACCAGAGTTTTGAGGGTCTCAAGGGAAGCTGGTTAAGGAATAAGCAGCAGCAGAGGGCAGTGGGGAGGGGAAAAGAGTGGGTGTACTCCAAAAGCATTTCACCTTCTTGTTTGGCATTTTCTGTGTGAAGTCAGTGGCAATTTCATGAGGTCCAGTTGCTTTGCTGTGGCATTGTTTATTATCATCTTCATGGTTGACAGTAACAAAAAATTTGCAAAGATAAGTACTTGGACTTGAATACTAGATTATTAAGGTCATTTTCTGATTTGAATTTTCTTTGTTTTTTAAAAATTATATCATTCAACCTACTAATAATCAATGGAGTTTTAGTTAAAATCTGCTATATAAGAGAAATGGCTGTCAGATGTTTCTGTAACTTGACCTAGGAGTGCTCATGGTGATTTTGTGTTGCAGCAATTTAGCATCCCCGGGTTTTCCATAATTCATAGAAAAGAATGCCATAGGTTTCAGCAGTTATCACATATTGCTTTTCTTTCAAATGAGAAATAAAAAAATCAGATTGTCTTTCTCTATTTTTCTGTTTACAAACATGATACATGCTCATTATAGATATTTTTAAAAATCTGATAAGCAAAAGGTTAAAAAAAGAAAGAAAGCAAATATTCCTCTGTATCCAATCACTCTGGGGGTGGGGGGATCATTGTTTACATTTTAATGAATGGCCTATGAAAATTGTTGGTGCGGAACTCAAATGTTGTTTGTTTATTTTGTTAATATTCACCAGAAGACATTTTTTCCCATTGATTTTTAGAGACAGTGGAAGGGAAGGGTGAAGGGGGCGGAGAAAGAGAGGGAGACATTGATGTGAGAGAGACACATTGATTGGTTGCTTCCCCTAAGCAACCCAATGGTGGGGATAGAACCTGCAACCCAGGTACCTGACCTTGACTGGGAATTGAACTAGCGACCCTTCAGTGTGGGAACTGATGTTCTAATCATTGAGCCACGCTGGCCAGGGCAATACTTGGTCTTTCTATCCCCTAAATACAATGAAAGTGCTCTTGCTTCTCAGTGGCAGTGAATTCACCAGGAGGCTTCCGGCTATTTGCTGTCACTACATGGGAGGATAGCTGTTCAGTGCTGGCCACTCTTACAGTCAGGAATGTCTTCTTTATATGCCCTGTGCTTGTTATACAGCGTTTACTTGTGGTCAGATTTATGGTTTTAAAAGAAGTCTGATAAACGCCAGCTGCTCAGGATCCAGGCTCTTAGCTTAGGGACAATACTTAAGGAACCAATCTGGGACATTTCAGACTCAGAATACCATTCAATAATAAATCATTGCCTGATGGTAATAAACATTAGCAGGATTGTACCTTTTGGTTTTCTGTCATTGAAAAGTGACTTGAGTTTTTTCAAGGATGTTTAACAAAACCAAGAAGCTCAGTGCCTGTCACTGTTGTTGGGGTCAGGCCTGGGAAACCCTGCCTAATTCGAATGAGCCTCACCACAGCTATGAGGGAAAGCTCTGGAAAATATTTCCCAATGGGATTTGTTAGATTGGGCTTCTTTGCTAGAGTGATTCTCCCCACACAATTCTTGCTACACACTGTGCTAATTGCCCTGCCTGTCCACAGGATTCTTTAGGCTGGGCAGTCCCCAACCTGGTCCTCTGGGAGACCTCTCCCTTCCCTGGCTAGTTTCTCCTCAAAGTCTTAACCATTTCCAGGCATTAGCCACTCAGGGGACCTTGTTCTGAGGCAGATTTTCTGACTGTCTCCTTACCTATCTGCACTGAGCTCTTAGGTTCACCATATTAATTTGATGGGCAGTCACAAGATCAAATTGCTTGGCTTGTCTCTAAAGTGATAATTGTCCTCATAGGCTAGAGGATTTCATGGGGCAGGCTCTGAATGTACCTCGTCAACAGACATACATATCCTGAGTGCTAAGGATACCTTGTGCTGCCTCTAAGATCTTAGAGTCAAGAGAAACCCACAGCAAGAGGTCTTCCGTTTGTTAGTTGAACACTCTTCATCAATGTATTCTTTTAAAAATATTTTTTATACAATAAGTGTACATACACATTTTCAGGCACAGTTTTCAGTAAGACCCAGTTTAGGAAGTTAAGGTTCTAGAAGTGAATTCCCTTAAAAATCTCCGTAAGTCCCCGTACCTATGGTAAGTCTTCATGTCCCTCCAGAGTTCCTGTAAGACGGATCTCAGAAGGAAGGGCCTAGCCCCCTCCTGACTTCATATAGCATCTGTCGCATATGTTTTCTGTTCTGTTTTTTAATAATAGGTGCTCATTGTACAAGATGCATAGAAGTTCTGTAGAGCTCTTTGTCATGTCCCAGTACAAGTTGGTTCTTTATGAAAAATTTCTTATTAATATGTTTTTATTGATTTTTAGAGAGAGAGAGGAAGGAAGAGGGGGAGAGAGGTTGATTGGCTGCCTCCTGCATACCCCCTACTGAGGATTGAGCCAGAACACTGGGCACATGTTCTGACCAGAACCCGTGACCTCTTGGTGCATGGGATAACGCTCAACCAACTGAGCCACACTGGCCGGACCTTCTGAAATTTTTGACTGAGGCCTCTATCTGTAAATCTCGGCTCTGTGTTTAAATTAGTAGGTACTGAACTGATATTTAAAGTCAGGCCGCCAGACTGCGGGTTCATGAGGGCAAATGAGGGCTCTGCTAGGGTTGAATTATGCATTGTAAGTTGTTTGTGGGAGGTTTAAAAGTGCAGCTTCAATCTAAGAGACAGAGCCCAAGGAGGCAGAGAGATCCCCAAAGGAGTGTGAGAGTGCTGCCCCAGATAGCTGTCACCATGAGCAGCACTGTCCCCAGCAATAACTTGTGAGTGAGAGTAATAACCAGCACTCAGATCTGGAGTTCCAGACAGCCACAAACATAGCAAGCTAAATGTGAAGTGGCACCGCTAACAGTACATCTATAATTACATCTTATTTTATTAGTTGCAAAGGATAATTGCATCCAGAAAATTCCCAATACAAATGTATGCTACAGAAATAATGTATATGTTGCTCTGAGAAAACAATGCGGGTGAGAGGTCTCAATAATGCTAAGTGATTTTCTAGCACTCATCACTGATTAAGTGCCATGTGGGCTGTAGGAAAACAGGGTAAAGGGAGCTGCCAGAGCCTGGATGTTTGAATCCTCCCTGGACTCTCAGATCTGTTCATCTCTCAACTCTCTGCCCTTAAGTGTCTTGAGGGAGGGGAATGGCTTTGGAAAACACCAGGCACACAGTTCCATTCTTGGGACTGGATGCTAGGGCAGCCTATTTTGGTAGAGCTGAGGTTTAGGCCAGCCCTGGTGCATGCTTCGTTGGCAAAGTGGTCATGATAATATGCCCTCGCCTTTCCAAGGCAGCCTGCTGAGCTCAGCAGGGGCATTGAGTGCCAGGCCTTTCCCCACCTAATTATGCCAGTCATTAGGAGATCTATAAACACAGATCTCCTAATGACTGGCATAATTGTTTTAAGCACTGACATTTAGGAGCTAGGAGATGTTGCAGATCAAGCTCCATATCTTTGAATATTATGATTTTCTTGTGTTAAGCATTAGGCTGAATTTTCTTTATTACTAAGGTAGGTATCAAACAGAACAAAAAAGGCATAGTGCCTGGGATGTGAGGGTGGGGTGGGGGTGGCCATCAATGGGGGAAAAAGGAGACATATGTAATACTATATGCAATACTTTAAACAATAAAAATTTTAAAAAAGCCATAGTGCTTTACATAGTGATGTTCAGAAAATGTCATTGTTCATGGTGAAATTATCCAGATACTTTAAATATTTGTGTCCCTAGTAGAAAGATCATTAATAGCTTTCAAATATTTTAAATATAAAATGACAGTCTTAGCTACTATAGTTTCTGTTTTTATTTTTTTGTTGTCACATGGGTCATCACTTTTAAAAGCTGTTGTTAATTTAAGAAGTGATTGACTAGTCTCAGAGCCAGTGAGGCTGTAATCTGGCCCCTGGGTACCAGTTGGCAACCTCTGATTTGGAAGACCTCTTCTACGGGTTAAATTTATTCTGGCTTTTTCCTGCATCAAATTTGTCTTCTCTCTATGTAACTATGGAGATAAATGTTAATACGGAAAATAACATGGATAGTTGGAGAAAAGAAGCACAATACTGCATTTTGTCCTCCTGCATCTGGTTATACGCTGTGATCTCTCTGGGCCTTTAATTTTAGTAAGCTGATTCCTTATGTCCATGCCCATTAACTGAATTTTCTTTGTTCATTTTAAAGTCTTCTGAAAAGTTGGATTGCTCCAGGAACCAGGAAAGACTTAATTACTTAGCTTATTACTAAAAATAAAATGGAAAACAGTAATTTTTCCCCCCTTAAATTGGGCCTTGAGACTACAGGGCCAGTCTGAAAAAAATTATAGATACAAACAGGCAAGGTATCTGCGTGTGCCAAGACAAACAGAACTCTTATAATTTATGCTCTGCTTGGCTTTGTCTATTCATCACTTGTTTGTGGCAGGATGATGACTGATGATACATGAAAACGAGAGAAGATACGTGTCAAACTTGCATGAGGGAGGAGGTAAGTAAAGATGCTCCAATTGAGAAATTCGACGAGTTAAGCTATGAAGTGCACCGGAACAGTGGATCACAAAATTTGGTGTGCACCAGGGGCACCTTTGAGGCCTTTTTAAAACACTGGCTGTTGGGCCCTAACCCTAGTTTCTGATGAGTAGGTTTGGGGAAGAGGGGCAAGAATTTATGTTGCTAATAAGTTCTCGGATGAAGCTGATGCTGCTGGTTCAGGGGCCATCCTCTGAGAGCCATTGTTCTAGAACACTTCTAGGCTTTACTATTTGTAGATATCACGTCTGACACAAATTGTGTTTACATTTATTTAAATTCACCCTGTCTCTTGGTTTATAAATGGCTAACACTGATGTATGCTTTTGGACCACTGGACTGCAGATCTGGCATTATGTTATTGTTCATGGTGAAATTATCTAGTTGTGTGAAAACAGAAGATGTGCTGACCCAAGTAGGAGAGGTTGAGGTTTATCACACACGGAGTGGTCAGATTATGATGATCTCTGAACGCATAATAATCTGGCCCCTCAGTGTACTTCTCTTGAGTACCTCATTTATTTGATATCAAAGATACTATAAATCCTGCACCTGATCAGTTTTCCCCTTTGCACTGGCTGATAGAAAGCTCAGGGAAAATAGGTGGTTGATCTCCAGCAAAAGTCTAGAATACTTTTGGTACCCATTTGAGATACAAGTACACTAAGTGGCCAGATTATTATGCATTCAGAGATCATCATAATCTGGCCACTCAGTGTATATGACCCAAGTTACCTTGGGTATTCTCTTTTGGTTGCGGTTGCTTCACCTGAGGTGCATATAACAAATTAAAGTGATAATATTCTTTTTAATAATATGCCATCACAACCAGACCTTCTGAATTTTAGACAAACTTTCTAGGTGAGTTTCCATGGTGGGTGCAATGAGTAACTTTATGTGTCCACTTAGCAAGACTATGATGCCTAGTTGGTCAAACACCAGTCTAGATATCACTATGAAGGCATTTTCAGGTGCGATGAACTTTTAAATCAACAGACTTTGAGTAAAGCAGATTATCTTTCATAATGTGGATGGGCCTCATCCAATCAGTTGAGGGCTTTAAGACCAAAGACATATTTCTGAAAGAGAAGGAATTCAGCCTCAGGACTGCAGCATAGAAACCCTGCCTGTGTTTCCAGCCTGTTGACCTGCTCTGCAGATTCAGTGTTTAACTATTTTTAGCCTGCTGAGCTTGCCATATGGATTTTGGACTTGCTAGCTAGCATAAGCTTGTGAGTCAATTCATTAGGTCTATCTATCTATCTATCTATCTATCTATCTATCTATCTATCTATCTATCTATCTACCTATCTATCTATCTACCTATCTATCATCCCATTGGTCTGTTTCTCTGGAGAGCCCTGACTAATACAGTAAAGCAGTAGAAGTGGGGCTTAGGATCAGCATTTTAACTAGCACTGCAGGTGATTGAGATGTGTTGGACAATGAAGCTCTCTGGTGAGTTTTAGAGAGCAGAGAACACTGTAGAAATGGTCACCAGGCACTTTGGAACAATTAGTTCATTTGTGTATTCATACATTAGCTATTTCTCAGGAGCTACCATGAGCCTAGAAACTGTTCGAGGCACTGGGCACAGTGCAGTGTATAAGACAGATCTAAACAACTCTCTCCAGAGTACTGAGGTCTCAGTTCTAAGGACTCTTGATAACATAAGAAACATCCAAGCCTGTAGAGGTTTTTTATAAGCATTTATTTGAGCCAATGTATGCCCTAGGGGAAGATATCAAAAGCTCCCAAGAATATGTTTTGCAGCTTCTTTTATGCACTTGAAATTAAGGAGGGGATGGACATAAGGAAGATTGGAGAAAGCAAAGTGGGGTGGATTACAGAATAGTTAACAAGATTACGTGTTCTCTTGAGGGTTAATAACCCCTTCCAGTAATTCAAAGGTATGTTAACCTAGAAGCACAAGGACAATGGATAGGGTTGGCTTTAAACCTTTCACTAAAGAAGTTATAGCCCTAGCCAGTTTGGCCAGTGGATAGAGCGTCAGCCTGCAGACTAAAGGGTCCTGGGTTCGATTCTGGCCAAGGGCATGTATCTTGGTTGCAGGCACATCCCCAGTAGGGGAGTGCAGGAGGCAGCTGATGGTTGTTTCTCTCTCATCAATGTTTCTGGCTCTCTCTCACTCTCCCTTCCTCTCTGTAAAAAATCAATAAAACATATTAAAAAAAAGAAGAAGTTATAGGCTTGGGGTGTGACTAGCCACCATGACTGGCCCAGTTAGGAATTTATCATCAGATCACCCTGGCAGGTTACCTTCCATAGAACCCCCCTTTTTTTTCTATCCACACTCTTAATGGGTGTCTTTTTGAGCAATCCTATATAATAATGAGTTAATATGCTAATTAGACCGAATAGCCGAATGACCTTCCAGGACATCCTTCCGGATGAAGCCAGGGCTGTGAGGGCCAGCCGAGGCTGCAAGGGGCTGTGAGGGCTGACCGGGGCTGTGAGGGCTGAGCCCCTGGAAGGAATTTCATGCATTGGGCCTCTAGTTAAAAATAAGCTTTGTTTCACATTTTAAAGGTCTACAGCTATCTTCCTCCCCTGTTTTTACACTAAAATTTTTATTCTAGCCATAATATAGGTACTTTATGATGACTGCACACTTTTTATTTTTATTATCCTCACTCGATAATATTTTTTCCATTGATTTTTTTTTTTAGAGAAAGTGGAGGGGACAGAGGGTGGGAGGGAAAGAGAGAGAGAGAAACATCAATCTGAGAGAGACACATTGATTGATTGCCTCCCGAACATGCCCCCACTGGGCTGGGGAACGAGCCTGCAATTGAGGTACATGCCCTTGATTGGGAATTGAACCTGTAACCTTTCTGTCTGAGGGCTGGCACTCTAACCAGTGAGCACACCAGCCAGGACATGATTCCACACTTTAAGACTCTTTTAGACTTAGAGTCAGGTCTCTTGGCATTTAATTGTTAGAGCCTTTCTAACAATTTTAGTAAAAATATTTTAAATTAACTTCAAGTAGTAAGTACTTCTTAATATAATGCCATGCCAGGCATTATATTAAATACTTTTTCTTTCAAGGGTTCACAGTGTAGGAAGAAAAATCCTGACGTTAGGCCATGGAAATACAGTGGAGTGGTTGTAAAGGCATGTACATGGTATCCTGGGGAGACAGGAAGGCTCTGTTCTGAAGGTGGTGTAGAAGGCAACCAGTTCTCCGTCTATCCATGGGCATGACCTGGAGTAAGACTTCCCTGGCATTGGTGGAGTTATGTTATTTTGTGTAAGGACTACAGAATCAAGTTGCAGGGCACCCTGGTATTCTACCCTGCACCATAAGGTCCTGAATTTAGTTTCTATTGGCTTCTGTTTATTTGGTGCCAGACTCATTGCTAGTGTGTGTGTGTGTGTGTGTGTGTGTGTGTGTGTGTGTGTGTGTGTGTGTGTGTGTAGGTGAGGAGGGACTTATGGAAAATAAAGTTATCCCAGGGAGATAACATTGAGTCTTGATCCTACATTTTTTTTGATATTTCCTTATCCTATTGGTTCTTTTTGGCTCTGTCTTTGCCATGCTCTATACATTTGAGAATAAAACTCAATCACCGTATATAACAAATTAAGGCAATAATGATTCTTTTTGATAATATGTCATATTTCTTTGAATATTGTTTTAGTAAATGCTATGTTCCAAGTTTTTCATAAGAAACAGATTTCCCAAGATATCCCAAAGGACCATGCTGCATATTTCATGTGCAGATAAGGAAGAGCTGGAGTAGATTAGCATCCAAGGAATACATGTATCCTGAAGTAAAGAAAGTTCATTTACATATTTAAACACAACTTTAAGTTACTAGTCCTACTTCAAAATATACTTTTGAGGATAATTTTTTGAAATCACATGGCCTATGTTCAAATTAATCGAGGGGAAAGGAAAGTTAATGTTTGATTTATTCACCAATGAAAACAAGAGAACTTATGCATTATAAATCTTTTATGCCACAGTATTTGAGTTAGTCATCTTTTATGATCATGATGCCAGCAAAAGTATCCTATTTGTATCCAAATTTTTAACCCTTAAATCATTGCATTTTAATTAAGAAAGAAGTCCAAGTCCTTCTCACTTTATATTTTAACTCTTTATTGAATTTATATACACATATATGTATATATGTATGTACACATATACACACACAGGCACAAGGTAACCACATATCATAAATAAACAGCTTGATGAATTTTTGCTAGCTGAACTCACTCTTGTAACTAGCACCTGAATGGAGATGTAGAATATTATCAACACCCAGAAGCCCCTTCATGCCTCCTTCGTCATATCCCTCTGCCAAGGGTAACCACTATCTTAACCATAACAACACTTTGGGAGTGAAGCTTTGGGTCACTCTACCAGGCAAAGAACTATGACCTGCTGAGGACAGAAGGAATATGAAATGGGTAGTAGAAGTAAGTTATGGATATCAGCTAAGACCACATTACTAGTTGTAATAAAAAGGATTGTAACATTATGAGTATTTTTTCTTTAAGATATATATCAATAAATTCTTTGCCCCTTTTCCATTTCCCTACTATCTACATCTATATATCAGTAGTTACCTTATAGAATATCAAAGGGGAAGTATGACTCAACTAGAAGAAGAACAAAGATCACCAAAAGATGGATAAAGCAACTTTATATCTTTTTTTGGGAGAGTTGGTGTTTAAGTTTGGACAAGAGTTTCATGATGTTAGGTAGAGGCATGGCTTTGAAATAGTTTGTATTTCCAAGTTAAATATAGATAAAAGAGATATGCAGACAAGGAGAGGACTGCGATGGCTTTGTCATGTGTCAATGAGGCTAGACCTAAGTTTCCAGAATTCATTTCCTCTGTGGTTTGGGGTTAGGATGAGGTTAGGGTTGACTACAAAAGAAATATGCATGAGATTTGGAAAGGGGAAGTGAAGCAGCAGGCCTCACACTCTGAGGTTGGTGGGAACCACAAGGCATGTGCTTCTCCTGCATGTGGAGGCTGATCTGCAGGCTCACCTTGTTGACACAGGACAACCCCTGTGCCCCATTCCCCAAGCTCCTGTTAGATTTTCTCCTTCTGTTTCTTAGAATTGTAATGCGTGCATGCCTTCACAGTGAAGGTCACCAACTCCTTCTGCACGCCCCCAGCATCACTGAGGTTGGACGCTGTGAGAAACAGATACAGGTTCCAGTTTATCTTCACGGGTTCCCCAACTTCACATCCATCCTTTCTTTGCATGCTAGTTCTCAGACCTGCAGCAACTTCAGCCTTGTACCAGACACACAGAGGTAATAGCCTTCCATTGAATTCTCGGCAGTTTCCCAATTGTACAAATTCAGTATAATAAATCCTGCATTCCATATCATTCATAGTGGTATTGTTTCTCTATGACAAATTTTTGTTTAAGCCCTCATGAGTACAAATGGATACTGTTATTGTTTTCTTTTTTTCCTTTTTGAACCAGCCCATGACCAATATAACTTGTAAGATAATGGTTCATCTTTTGTTAAATGAATGAATAAACTTTAGAGTTTATTCTGTGCTTCTTCTTTAGCAGCAAACACTTGTTTTCTACTTCCTTTTTACTAGTTAATATATGCATCCAATCAGTGTTTTCCAAACGTTGTGTGGCTTTTATTGCCACCTCGCCACTAAACTGCTTTTTAAAGGTTGTTGCAGATTGACCTTTGAAGACACCCTAATTGCCAACCCAGTAGCTATTTGCTTATCCTCATTCCATTTAGCATCTTCAGAAGCAATGGGCATTGGGCATTGCTAACTGTTCTTTAGAAACCAAGCTCTGTAGGAGCAAGACTCTTGTTTGTCTTGTTTTTGGCTGTGTTCCCAACACACAGAATAGCCCCAGGCAAGAGGAGGTAGTAATCAATATTTGTTGAATAAGTGGTTGAATACATTTGTTCCTTAAGATTTGCTTTTTCATTGGTTTCTGATATATTGTAGTCTCCTGTTTTTCTTCTACTATTCCCCCTACCTCCCCACCCCTTTTTCATTGTGGGAAACTCCTGTTGTTTTTTAAAATTTCTTTATTGATTAAGGTATCACATATTTGTCCTCATCCCCCCATTCCCATCCCAAACCCCTCCCCATGCATGCCCCCACCCCCCTGTTGTCCGTGACCACTGGTTATGCTTATATGCATGCATACAAGTCCTTTGGTTGAACTTTCCCCCTTACTCCCACCCTCCCCTACCTTCCCTCTGAGGTTTGACAGTCTGATCAATGCTTCCCTGTCTCTGGGTCTGTTTTTGTTCATCAGTTTATGTTGTTCATTATTTCCCCTAGATGAGTGCGATCATGTGATACTAGAAATACACTTATAAGAAATGAAAATGAGACAAGCAATAATGGTTATGCTGAGAGGGAAATGAATCAGTCTGTAGTGAGTTTCTTTCTGGGCCAACAATTCTTTTGAGTCCCAATTTCAATGTCAAACAGTTCCTTATGTGTACATGTCAGCAATGATATTTGTTCTGGATGGTGGACAAATGGTGGTAATGCAGGTCTGACCCTCTCTGGTTTGGTCCTGGGCAACCTGCAGCGACACACAGCTGCTGACTGCTAGTATGGCAAGGTGTCATCAGCATCTTCCATCTCTGGACTGTTTCTCTTCTGTCTTCATGGCTGGAACAGTCTTGTCAATTCCTCTCTGTTGCAGGAATCCACATGGTCTTAGAGTTGTTTTCTGAAAATATACAAACATATTCTCGACCAAAAGTTAATAAAGGAATCTTTTCTATAAATTTGACTTGGGAGCCTTTTACATTTTTTGCCCAAACGATTTTCCTTTGGCTTGTTTTGAGACCATGTGTGTTTTTCATGGGTGTCTTGCTGTTAGCATTACAAATGAAAGTTAATTTTCTAAAGCAAAATTTTTCTAGATGCAATTTACTTACAGAATATTTTTCCTTACATGATATTCTTCTATTATCCCCCCTTTTTAAATTTAAATATTAGGAGGCTTTTGGAAATTTTATAATGTAGTCTTGATAGCTTTTAAATTTTAATTTTTTGCACTAAAATATGACTGCTTTAGGTTCATTACATGTTATGCAATTTTACCATGAGATGAACTACCAATAAAAATTTTAGTTAACACTTTAGGAACAGCTTTTTGTCCAGTATCATTAATTTTTCTAGAATATTCGCTTATTTCCTTAGCCAATTTAAATTAGTCTGAGAACTTGACTACTATTTTACTGTCAAATTTAATACTCTAACAACAATCTTATTTTACCCTGTAAATATTAGTGGAAAGGATTATTTGCCTTCTTGAGTAGGCCCTGAGCATTCCTGGTGCTAGGTTGGATTTAGATATCAGAAACCCACTTCCCCACTCCATGGGTACAAGACAACTCAAATAAGTCTTGTTGCAGTGAGAGGGCAGCTGCTGTTGGCCAACTCTCTGTCTGTTTCCTGGTCAAGATTTGAGCTGGGCATGGGAAGTGAAGCAGCCATGGGGACAAGAGACCTCCCTCAGAAGGGGTGAAGGTTCAGGCCCCTGCAAAGTTGGGGGGGAGGTGAGGGTCTGTGCCCGACCTCTGTTGACCCCCAAGTTCTCTCCTGATGACCCCTCTGCGACTGTGCCTGTCTTAGGTTGTTCCTTCCCTGAGGAATCTTACCTGTCTCTGACTAACCAGCCATCCTCCGGGGCCAAGCAGGGTGATGTGAGGTTCAGTTCTGTCTCCTTGGTAGCCTATGCCCCCGTGGCCTCCACACCCAGCTCCTATCTGTTTTTGAGCAATTCTAGTCTTTTTTCCCCCCGTGTAATACTTTATTATATTTATTTATTTATTTTAATAAATCTTTATTCATATTGTTACAATTGTTTCTCCTTTTCCCCCCCATAGCTCCCCTCCACCCGGTTCCCACCTCACCTTCTGCCCTTACCTCCCCCCCCCGCCACTGTCCTCATCCATAGGTGTACGATTTTTGTCCAGTCTCTTCCTGCATGCCCCCATACCCCTTTCCCCCTGCGAATTATCAGTCCACTCCCTTTCTATGCCCCTGATTCTATTATATTCACCAGATTATTCTGTTGCTCAGGTTTTTAATTCACTTGATTATTAGCTTCACTTGTTGATAGATATGTATTTGTTGTTCATAATTTTTATCTTTACTTTTTTCTTCTTCCTCTTCTTAAAGAATACCTTTCAGCAGTTCATATGATACTGGTTTGGTGGTGATGAACTCCTTTAGCTTTTTTTTTTTTTTTTTTTTTTATCTGTGAAGCTCTTTATCTGACCTTTAATTCTGAATGATAGCTTTGCTGGGTAGAGTGATCTTGGTTGTAGGTTCTTGCTATTCATCACTTTGAAAATTTCTTGCCACTCCCATCTGGCCTGCATAGTTTCTGTTGAGAAATCCACTGACAGTCATATGGGTGCTCCCTTGTAGGTAATTAACTGTTTTTGTTTTGCTGCTTTTAATATTCTCTCTTTGTTTTTTGCTCTTGGCATTTTAATGATGATGTGTCTTGGTGTGGTCCTCTTTGGATTCCTTTTGTTTGGGATTCTGTGTGCTTCCTGGACTTGTAAGTCTGTTTCTTTCACCAGATGGGGGAAGTTTTCAGTCATTATTTTTTCAAATAGGTTTTTGGTATCTTGCTCTCTCTCTTCTTCTGGCACCCCCATAATTCTGATGTTGGTACGCTTTAAGTTGTCCCAGAGGCTTCTTACACTATCTTCAACTTTTTGGATATTTTTTTTCTTTTTGCTTTTTCAGTTGAGTGTTTTTTGTTTCTTTGTATTTCAATTCTTTGACTTGATTCTTGCATTCCTCTAGTCTGTTGTTGGGTCTCTGTATAATATTTTTTATTTCAGTCAGTGTATGTTTAATTTCTAGTTGGTCCTTTTTCATGTCTTCGAGGGTCTCATTATATTTATCGGCCTTTTCTAGGATATTCTTGAAAAGCCTTATAACCGTGGTTTTGAATTCTATATCCAGTCGTTTGCTTTTCTCCATTTCTTTCGTTTGTGATCTGTTTCTTTGTCTCCGCATTTTCACTGCTTCCCTGAGTTTGTAGGGTAGCTTTGTGTGCTAGGTTTCCTATATGGCCCAGTGGGTCAGCCTCCCCAGTTAACCTGAGGTGGACACTCTTGGTGCACCCCTTTGTGGACTGTGTGTACAGCCTTGTTGTGGTTAAGTCTTGATTGTTGTTGGTATCACTGGGAGGAATTGACCTCCAGGCCAGTTGGCTGTGAGGATCAGCTGTGTCTACTCTGGGAGAAGTTCAGTGCTGGAGACAGCCTTATAGGATTAGACTTGCCAAATTGCAAAAGCCTCTGTGCTCAGCTTGGATGGGGTGGAGTCTCAGGGCGAAGCAGACAGTCTTGGCTTTCCGTCAGCCCTGCCCTTTCGCGGGCACGTCCAGATCTCTCTCTGCCTTCCCCGGCTCCCGAGCCTCCGCCCAAGAGTCCAGATTCCCCCCCCCCCCACAAAAGCGTGGGTCCCCAGGGCTTTGCCTGGAATTGGGGTTCAGTGCAGTCAGAACTGGGGTTCAGTGCAGTGTCAGGAGCTTCCGACTCCTTTTTGCTAGGGAAAGCCTGTGGCAACCTCCGCAGTCTTTGTGCACACTGGAGCGTGAGCCTCCAGACCCCTACCCACCGGGGCTCTCCCGGGTCTCCCCCAGGTCTCTGAGTCTCTGAGTGCCTTTCTCTCTACCTGACAGTCCAGACTCCCCCTCTATGAGCCTGGGTCCACAGGGTTTCACCCGGAACTGGGGTTCAAGTGCAGTTGGAACTGGGGTTCAGTGCAGTTGTGGGCTTCCTTCCCCCTCCCGCCAGAGAAAGTCAGCCAGGCTCTCAGCCGCCCTCCCTCTCTGCGCGCACAAAGACCCTTTGCCGTACCTCAACCCTTTGATGTTCCTCCAATTCTCTGTGAGCTTTTCTCTTTCCTTCTAGTTGTAGAATTTCCACTCAGCCAGCTTTCCTGTGGTTCTGGATGGTGTCCATTCTGTCTTTTAGTTGTAGTTTTGAAATCGTTGTGCGAGGCAGCAGTTTAGGTGCTTACCTATGCCGCCATCTTGGTTTCTCCAGCAATTCTAGTCTTGACTGGTTCAAGCATCAACCAGATCTACATTCTATCCTTCTTCATTGCTCTGTAATGCTAGAGCCTTCCGAGCATAAATGAAAAAAGGTAGCTGACTATGGAGGCATTATAAAAGGTAGAAGGATTTATCATTTGATATCTGACTTACTCTTTTTCTATTTCTGGAACCTCTCTGTCATCTCCATCAGGAAACGTATCTTCAAAGTAGAAACCAAGAATCTTAAGTGTTATTGTCTTGTATTTGTAAGGGTTATGTATTTGGAGGAATATAATCTCTCTCTCTCTACACACACACATACACTCTCACACACAGACATGAAAGACTTAAGCCAACGGACTTAACTTGTGTTCTGCTGCATCCTTGAGAAGGGGACTAGCAAAAGCTGTTCATTCATGACTCTGACTCAGTGAGAGTGGCGTTGCTGGGCTTGTATACACGATCCATCCTCTTTGATCTGGTGACTCTGTAATTTTGAAAAACTTTAACTTTTTCCACAACCAAAGAAAAATGCAGTTTACTTTTTTAGGGCAGAGATAGTGGTGAGGCCAGTTATTTGTGAGTTATTGCAAAATACCACAAGCAACAGCAGCCCAGGAAGGGAAGGGCAACATGGGCAACCTGCTGACAACTCTCTGGACAAATTGGAAAAGTGTGTTCCAGCAAGAGTTGGGATTGACAATGAATAAAACCACATCCTACACAGAAAATATTGAACTTGAGAGTGGAAGAAATTTTATTTCTTTGTTCAGGCATCAGGGTTTTAGAGCTTGTAACCACAATGATTATAGTGACATGTTTGGTGTTGGAAGATGTATTATTATTATTATTCTGGCTGCCCATCATGTGGATGGGCTAATCCATTTTAATTTGGGGTTATTAGCATTAGATGGTACTTACAAAGAAGGAGGAAATTTTATTGTACTTACTGTGAAATGCATTCTATGGTCATCCCTTTGAAAAAATAACAAATAATTGTGAATAAAGTTGATATATTAAAAAATATGTTCTTATTATTGAGTTGAGAGAGAGAGAGAGAGAGAGAGAGAGAGAGAGAGAGAGAGAGAGAGAGAAACATCGATGTAAGAGGGTCACATCAATTGGCTGCCTGCTGCACACACCCAATGGGGATTGAGCCTGTAACCCAGGTATGTGCCAGGAACTGAACCGGCGACCTCTTGGTATATAGGACAGCACTAAACCAACTGAGCCACACTGGCCACAGCCTATAGCAGGACAGTTTATATCTATCCCATCATTTGAAGAATCTTGACAATGTTGTTCTCAGTGTCAAAGTTTTGATTATCCAGTTGGGATATTCTATTTTTCTGTGTATTATCTGTGGTATCATCTATGTGGACTTCTTTTTCAGAGTCTGATGTCCTTGGCAACTAAGATTTGAGGTGTTGACTGAACTTTAGGTCTATTCTTACCTAGCAGGCAGTTATCTTCTGTTGCAAGACTCAGCCCTGATTAGAATCCAATCTGGTACCCTAAGCCCTACATCATTTCCCAGAGATGTTTGGTAACAACACTATATTTTCACCCATAATCTAGTATGATTTTTCACTTAGATTATGTTTTAAGTCCTCAAAAGATGTCTAGAAGAAATTGACTATATTCCTAAAAGAAGTGTGAAAAAAGAGGTCATTCATGTTGGTGTGTTTGTTTATTTGACAGCTTTTCTGAAGATCTTGATTCATGCTTTGAGCATTCACTCCACTCTAGCAACCAGCCAATGGCCAGTTTTATCTTCAGTTTAGCAAGGGAGACTGGATACCCGGAACATGGAATCTTATATCATGGCCAGACCTAGCCACTCGGTGTGTGGAACGGTCAGGACTCTGGGCCTTTAGGTCTATTTCCTTTGGTCAGTAGCCATGATCCCTTTCAGTTCATTTTCCACAAGTATTAGCCAGGTAACAAACAGAAAATTTGACATTAAAGATTTTCCAAAAAATCAAAACTTGTACTTTTTGGCACATTTTGTTCTTATAGGGGTGGGGACAGAGGACTTTCCAACAGCATCTAGGCATAAAAATGAACCACCTAATTAGAGTAAGTTTTCGTAAGTAGAAAAAGTATTTCTTATTTACTTTAGGAGTCTAATTTCAAACTTGAGAGTTGTACAGAAAACGTTTGAAAAAAATAATATAATCAATGTGCTCAACATTGAGCACTAATTAAGCTAATTTGTCTCTATTGAAAAGAAAAATGAAGAAAACACTGAGGTCTGACTGTGTGAGACACTGAGTTATGCGAGAAGGAGAAAGGAGAAATAAGGTAGAAACTCATTTTTGCATGTCTCTCCCTGCGCCCATCTTGGTGAAAGCCAAGGTTAGTTGTACACAGGGCCTGTTGTAATTCTTCAGGAGATTTTCCATGGCTCGCCTCTGCTTGTGCATCCCCTCCAATTGTCCATCATGAATCTTCATGTGAAGTCAAGGAAGCTCCCACCCTTGCGCATTTTCCTGCTTACTCCGAGCACCTTGCCCGGTACCTCTGTATCCACAGAGCGTGACATCACGAACAGACCCGAAGCAAGGAGAGGCAGACAGTGTGGCCTTTCAGGGGGCTTTGGGACAATCAATTTTATCTCTGATGTGTAAGTGTCCTTGCTCAGTTCCTGAATAGAACCCCTTTTCCTTGTTTTAAAAACAACTAATTCATCTAGAGAACAGTAGAAAATTATTTGCCACTAGGCACTGAAAAGTAACTTTATTTTCTCTGGGCTCCAGTCCCCTCCACTGTGAAAAAGGTATTTGACAAGTTTCTTTCCATCCCAAGAATATTTGAGTCTATTTTTAGTCTGTTGCCAATTCAAACAAGTGATCATGTTTCCTAAACGGGCAGGGTGATTCTGCTACTTATCTGGGTGGCCTTGCAAATTGTTGCAATCTCAAGCACTGAGCTATGGGTGTGGGATTTACTTGTAAGCCATTCTCTGTCTTTGATCAGGTGACTATTTTTATTGACTTATTTTTAATTAATAAATTTTTATAATTGCCCATCCATCTATGAACAATACTTAGCAGTTCCTAAGAAGTGTTGGACAAAGTCTGAGATGTTCATAAAATTCTGCATGACGTTCAGACCAAATGGTGAATAAACATCAGGTTTGGTTATTCCTAGCAACAGCTCTCTGCAAACCTGGGCTATGCTCTTGATGGCAATTGCTTTTGGTGAGGGAACCACAGCATGAGTTATTTCTCAAAGTGTGTGTGTGTGTTTTTCTCTCCAAACTGAGACCTTTAAGGAAGTGTTAGGTTAGGCTTCTTAAATAATAAAATCCAAACTGTCCTTCACAATGATGAGGTCCTGTTGGATGTGATCTGGGCTGATAGACCTGACATCTCCTCCCACACCCATGTCTCCAGCCAACTTGCCTTCTTCCTGTCCTTGGGGGCACTCCCAGCAGTTCCCACATGAGGGCCTGAGCACTTTCTCTGGCCCTGACTGAAATGCTCTGTCCCCAGAGTCCCATGGCTGCCTCTTGCTTATCATTTGAGGCTCTGCTTAGCTGTCTCCTCCTCAGGCTTCAGTGGTCACCTGATGAAAATAGCCGCCATCCCCACCCCGCCCTCAGTTTAGTCATCATCTACCCTATCATCTTGTTTCATTTTCTCCACAGCAGAGCATGCTAGGTAAAATGATTTTGATCATTTATTTAATTGTTTTATTATCTGTTCCCCCCACTCCCCCCTTATAGAATGCTATTTCCTTGAGAGCACAAACTTTGTTTTGGATATGACTGAACTCAGCACATATTCACTGAATGGATAAATGAATGGATACTCGATGCCAGTGCTATCCTATAGAACTTTCTGTAGTGATGAAATGCTCTATAATTTGTACTATCCGATATGGTAGCCCCTAGGTCACATGTGCCTATTAAACGTTTGAAATGTGGCCACCGTCACCAAGAAGCAGAATTGTAGGTTACATTTAGTTTAAATTTAAAATTTAAATAATCACAGGTGGCTTGTGGCTATGATATTGAACAAGGCAGCTCTATTCTGCCTTTGGTACTGAGTGATTGAATCAAGGGCAAGATATCAGTGGTCATGTCAACAGCAAGAGCAGCAGCAACTGTTGGAGCATTCTCCTTAAGGACACTTGCCCTTTTTGCTTCTCGGTGGGGTCAGTGGAGTAGAATGATCTCACCCATCAGACCCATAAAAAATCACCTTTTGGGATGCAGCTTTTAGTCTCCTTCAGGGGGAGCAGCAGAGAACATGTTATTAGCTGCCCGATGCTTTTGAGGGCTGGCCCCTTTGTTACGTTTTCCTTCTGTTAATAACCTGTTTGCTATGTGGAGTTATATATCTAATAATTTCTTGACAGGTAAGATATCAAAGGGTTTCCAATTAAAAGAGCACTATTGCATGGCTGAGCTTTAAAAATGAATCTTTTTAGAGGAAGACATTCACTATTATGTGGGACTCTTACTCCGAGCTGTAATTTATTCAGGGAAAGCAAGGAGAACCAACACCCCCATTCATAGTTAAGTCAGAACAAAGCTCTTTTGTAAAGAAACTGTTTATGTACCCTCAACACTTTCAAGGCATCATTTGGGGCGTATTACCTCACAGGTGATTTACATTTTCTGTTTAGTATCACTTCTTTCCCCCAGTCTGTGAAAGGAAGTTGAATGGAGAATTTTTTCCAGGTTTGCAGCTTTCCACTGTTCAAGCCTATAGAAATGCTCCATGTAGCTGCAAGTGTGCTGCACGGGGAATAACAGTTTTAAGACTCTGGACTTGTCCATCGTTTATCTTCATTATATGGTGTCTGTCAACAGAAAACCATTTCCCAGAATCCCATAAGGAGTTGCTCCATAAAGAAGCATGGAGTCTTGTGACAAGAAAAAGGCATTGCAGTGAAGAGTAATAGGAAAGGGGGTGTGGGGATAAACAGAAGCTTTTAGAGCTAATTCATGGCTGGCGTCATCTCCATTAGCTTTGGGACTGTTTGACGTTGAGTTCAGAGAACATAACCAGGGCTGGTTTCCATCTGTCACGGTGATTAATGGGAGTATTGTTAGGTAATAATAGTTTAATAACATAGCTGGAGCCGAAGAGGCACACCAACAGTGTATATGTAATTTCCAGACCAAGACAAACTGTGGATAAAACCACCAGAGCCAGGAAATTGGGGTCCTATTCTCAGCCCCATCTCTTAGAAAAGGGCCAGGGAGAAATTTTCCTCAAGGTTGAAGAGGGTTAAAATAGTCTACCAATGGGGTGAAGAGAGCTCTCAGGAAGAATGGCATCTTAGTGATTTTGATGTACATATATCTCCAGAACTGAAAAAGATAGTTAAAATGTAACTCGTCTAAGACATACTAGTTGGGTTGACAACAGCCAGTGCATCAAACTTATGTCGATAGACTGGATTCAACTTTTCCAAGTCATGTCCCAGTTATATCATATGATATGACCCTACACCCAATTTAGTAACTATCTGTCATTGACATGAAACCCAAATAGTTAAAAGTATCTTGATCTCGTGTGTCTTCAAAAGGCAAAATCTGGTCAACTTCTAACAACATGTTTCAATGAAGTTGTCCTTTCTCTTGGTGGTGACCCAGAGACCAAACATATACTCAGAGCCTTGACCATATGGCTTTTACCACAGTGTTGGAACTTTTCAATGGCGAGATCACTTTCCATAGAGAAAATTGGCAACACAAGGCTATTAACACGTTAGCTTTCCTTCCTGATTAACAAAGAGTCATCTAACCTAACAAGATGCTGTCCAGCTTTTAACTCAGAAAATTTCTACCAAATGGATCTGAGCATAAATGGACAAAACTCCCAAAAAGTAAGAATGGGCTTAGGTAAGAGGGGAGGACAGAATCTGGCTGCATGCCCTTAGGGACTGGTGGCATGCTTTTGGTGGCATGACCATATGGGTCATTCCTCATTGCTTCGTCTGTCATGGTATCACGGTAGCTTGAACTCTATTTAGAGAGAGGTAGTGCAAGATGCACTAAAGCTAACAAAAGAAACTTGAAAGTAAGGGACTGGAATCCAAGAGAAGGAATAAGACATTTTTTAATTCTTTTTCTTAGTGGATTAGACTATATTTCTTTTCCCTAACGGTTCAGACTGCATTTCTTTCCTCACTTCCAAATGGATGCCCCAGGCTCAGGAAACTCAAGCAAAGTGTAAGATTTTTCATGAGGTATAGGATTTTATTATGTGTTTGGAGAGAGTGTGAACATTCTTCATCATCTGTGCCTGAGCATAGGCAAAGGGTTATTTGAAAGTGGTGGAGGAATCAGTCCAATCAATCAACCGCAGGGGAGAGATGATGCTGGGTGTCTGCCACGTGGGCTTCTATCTAAGTCTGGCCTCAGTCAGGGTGTGTCTATACTGCACAGAGTTATGCGGGTTTGGATTTAGTGGGAGTGCAAGGTTCTGTGCTTGTTTTTCCCTCCCCTGCACCCAGCCAAGGGAAGGAGTTCTGATAAGAATGGATCAAGGTCAAGGGTATTTATTGGGCCACAGGACAATGCTATGGAGTTTCAGTGTCATTAGAGGATGAGTTCAAGGTCTTAACTTCTAGTGGTCTCATTTCAGCCTTTTTCTTCCTAGGAAGCTTGTCTTTCCCTACAGAGGCCTTATGGTCGCAGATCAGACAAGTTCTAGGCCTTATAAGGAAACTTGTTTTCTTTTCATTTCCCTTGGCACATTTATTGTCACTAAGCTTTGCTTGTCATCAGAGTGATAGGATAAAGAGGAGACTTCGATGTGGGCTGGCAATCAGATGCACTTGACCTCTCTCTGGCCTTGACATAAATAGCAGCAGTAACATGGGGTTAGGGGCAAAGGGCTCTGGGTAAAGAAAGAGCACCTTTGCCCTGCTTTCCTCTCTGACCATACATTGCTCTCAGAAACACTGAAGGAGGTGGCTGGGTTGAAGGATCCCCAGCTGTTATTCAGTTTTTAACTTAACAAGACATGATTTATAAAGTAAACACTTCCAGTGTCTGTTTTGAGGCTGCTCATATTTCTCAAACAAACTGCCACATTTTCTTTACTTCAAGCTATGTGGACGCAGATGGGTCTATAGGGATCTTAGACACAAAAACTGTGAGAAAATAAAGTGACATTTCCATGGTAGTCAAGTCAAAATGATGGACAAGTTTTCTCACTTTTTCACTCTCTTTTGTTAGACAGTTAAGCTATAAATCAGCACAGTCAGCTTGGAATGGTGCAATGAGCATTAGTTTAAAAGTCAGATGCTGTGTTCAGTTCCTGGTTCTCCTCATCGAAGTGCATAGCTATGTAGGTCTTTTCATTTTATAAAATGAAGAGGTTCAGCCCTGGCCATTGTTGCTCGGTGGTTAGACACTGATGAAAGGTCGCAGGTTTGATTCCCAGCCCCAGTTGGGGTAAGTGTGGGAGGCAACCAATTAATGTGTTTCTCTCACATCTCTCTCTCTCTCTTTTCCCCTCCCTCCTTCTACTCTCTCTAAAAATTAAAGGCAAAAATATTTAAAATTTTTTAAAAGAAGTGGTTCAAGTAAATAACCCCCAAGTTCCCTTTCCAAGTACTAGCAGTATGCTAAGATAATAAAGTGAGAACTGTGGCAATTTCTAAAAACAATTATTGATGAAAAACTCATTTGTTTGAAATACAAACTTTAAAACATATACACAAAAATCTCTAATAGTTTAGCTTGAAAGGTTAAGTTTTCGATTCCTTATTAGTTAACTAATTAGAAAAGTTTTTCTGCTGTTAGTTGAGGCAAAATCATTTTGGGAGTTTGTGTGTGTTTTTACTTGAAATTTCTATATGATTACCTTAATTTATGACTTATTTTAAAAACAAAGACTATACCATTTACATAACTATTACATGTTCTATAATATTCTATGACCTATTTATTTAATATCCATGTTATTCTCCAAAGGTATACTTTATTATTATTCACATTGAGTTTCTGTTCATTTATGTTCCTCTTCCCCAATTCCTTGTTTCTCTTGACAACCTATTTTTGTTGCTGTTGTCTTATATTCAGCATTCTGAGGCCTCTCAGAGGGGTTACATAAGAGTGCGGGGTCAATACATAGATTGCAGACTTTATCCCTGGCCCTGGTCAGGGCACGTGGCAGGAGGCAACCAATTAATGTGTCTCTCTCATATTGATGTTTCTCTTTCTCTGTCTCTCCCCTCTAATCGTTGTGGCATCCAGAGTAACAGAGTTACATGCAGATGGCTAGAAAGGGGAAGCAGAATGAGACAGCTTCTCTTAGTTCCATTGCCTGGTTTCTTTCACACCCATCCTGGTTCCTTCTAGGCCCTGGACATAGGGCGATGTTTCATGGATGGTTTACTGAACTGACGATGACTGAGTCCCATAGACTCTTACCGAGCAGTGGCCTATCTGGTGTAGCAGTATCAGAAAAAAGGCTCTGAGTATGACCTTTATTTTACAGCCATGGTTTATTATTATGCTTTACACTCCTGCAATTTCTTGACTGAGGAAAGTTCTCTCCTGACTGTGGTGATTATTTACCTGTTACACTGTGAAGCTGTGTTAAGGTTTCCAGAGCTATATTTCATTCTGTGCAGACATTTCCTCCCATTTTCAATCTAGAATTTTTTTCAGTGAGCATTTGGTAGAAGAATCTGGGAATGATTTCATTGTTTGTCATGGGGGAGAAGGTTCTTGCACCTTACCATTAAAATCCTTCCCAGATAAAGAGGGTTTTGAGCCAAAATTGGGGAACATGGTTAAGTATTTTTAAAGCTGTGGAAGTTTAGATGTACCTGGTATGTGATTAGAAAAAACGGCTTCTCCCTTTTTGTATATTGATTTTTAGTTTTATCTTAGTCATTCAATTTTCCCTTGTCAAATTGCCCTCCATTATAGCCATTTAAATGAGGTAAAGAATGGAGGTAAGTGCTGTCCTTCACATAAACTTTTTTTTTTGGAGACTTGGAATTTTACCTTTTTAAAACCCCATGATTTCGTGGGCAGAGAACCCATTGATTCAGCATGGAAGTTACCTCAGCATGAACGCTTTTCTAAGAATTTTCCAAACCCCATATTTTATTCCCTTTTTATTGGTAGTTATATAGCCCAAATGCTGTTGTGCAAAATAGAGGCATCATAAAACATCTATTCTACTGGATATAACCTGGCTGAGTGAAAGCGCTTTTTAGAACTTTCATAAGGGAAGAATTTCTATGTTTTGTTTGTCTTCGCATTCTCTATGGGAAACAAATAAAATCCCAAACCCAAAGCTTGGCCTTGTCACCATCGCCCTCAGTAAGATCTGCCGAGAATCTGGGCTGCACCTTTCACTGTTGAAAGCCTTTAGAACCGGGCTAGGCATTAGGCAGTGTTTGGCAGGTCTCTGGGTTCCATTAAGAACTCATTTAAATCCTTTCTCACTTGAGCCTGCATTTTAACTACCCCTCCTGGATTTCAATTAGGATTGTTACAGAATTCGATGAGGATGGAAATTAGGTTAACGTGAAGAAACAATGGAAAAGATGCCATATTAGATAATTTACGATCCACATATCTAGATTTTACTGTAGTCATCAAATCGCTAATAATAGAGGAATGAATTATTAACCCGATAATGTACGTCACAAATGATGAAGTTAGTGCATACTTTGGAAAACTCTAGTAACAGTATAAACACGCATAGTTTTATGGCTCTGAAACAAATTGCCTGCATCACCTGAAGCCAAGTTTAGTTGAAATAACTCAACTAATTAGATAAGAAATAATGAATGAAAATAAATATAAAGGTCTAGGTCAGGTGAAGAAAAGCTATATATAAAATCTGTATGTTATATTTGTATTAAGGTCTTGTTTTAAGGTATGTGAGAAAGGAAATTGCAAATTAAGGCTGGTGCTACATATACCAAGGCCAAGGTTTTCAAACTGTACAGTATTGTTTGGCATAAAACATTCTCTTTCCTCAGCCCCCTTCCCTCACTCCCGAACACAAAACCAACACTGTTTATCATCTTGGAGCTGGACGAATGTAAAAGGTAAGTCATTAACTTGACCTGGTTGACAGCTATTTTCAGAAAAATAATGACTGATTGTTAGTGCATAATTTACTTCTCTGGTAGAACACTTAAAATTTAAAAAAATTGATCATACCAGTACAGTTCAGTTGACCTTTTCTTTCTTTTGGTGTTCAGTTCCATGAAGTTTAACACATTTATAAATTTGTGTTACCACCACCACCACAATCAGTTTACAGAATAGTTTCATCGCTCTTTAAACTCTCCCTTCATCACATCCTCCCTCCATGTGGTAGAATGTTTTTTAAGGTTTTATGCAGAAAGTTGTGTGTCATGGAAACATGCCCCTTAGTCATTACTCCTGGTTCACTGTAGAGTATATCCTCTCTTCCTTTCTGATTTTGGCAGTTTGCTCATATATTCACTGCTTCTCCCTGCGTGTGCTATATAATCGACAGATTTCTCTCAGACTCAGTGGGATTGGGTTGAGTATGTGCATCTGACCCAAAGGTAGGGTGTGCAGAAAGTTCTCTGGAGTAAGCACTTCAAATCCCATAGATGGAGCTGCTCAGAAGTAGCAAAAGTCTAGGGAGGAGCCTGAAATCTGGGATGGGTAGAATTTAAATCCAGAAACAGAATGGGAAAAGAACATCCCAAATTGAGAAGGTGCATGAGCAAAGGACAGAGGTGGGCAAGTGTGAGACACTGTAAAAACGATGGGCACCACGTGGCTGGTGTGACAAAATGTGCCAGGGAGCCCAAGACTCTAAGGTATGCCAGAACACGGCTTTTGTTAACTGATGGTGGGAGAGCCCTTACTCATTTCTGAGCTGGTGAGAGATTGGACCTGAAAGTTGCCTCTGGAAGAATAATCATATAGGACAAATCAGGCTTTGGGGACAAGAATGCTTGGCACATCCAGAAAAGGATACCAGTGACACCTCTGGTGCTCCTTTGGTTACTTCTCAGTGAGGATGAGCCAGATGTTGGTGTCAGAATCCTCTGCACATGCTTTATGCTTGGGAATATAGAAGCATGAAGAGCAGCTTGGAGATTTGACATGGGTTTGTGAACACACAATATAATATACAGATGATGTTTTATAGAATTGTACACCTGAAACCTATATAATTTTATTAACCAATGCCGCCCTAGTAAATTCAATTAAAATATTCAAAAAATAAAAACAAATAGAAGTTAATTTAATGGCTAGATTAAAAAAATAAAGAGCGGCTTGCATATTGTTTGTGAAATATCTTTTGGTCACTTGTACTAAGTTTAGAATTAAAGAATCCCTCTAGATAATGTTAAAGAGACATACCAGGTGATATTTACCTAATTATTAGATTCAATAGTCCACTGTCTACAGAGAGAAAAACTATTATCATTACAAGACTTATTCTTGTCTTAGTGGGCTACACATTGTATCTATAAGACAAAAATAGCCAACGTGTACCTCAGGTTTGCAGGAACCTATTCATTCCTTCAGAAAGCACGCATCCAGAGCATGTGCTCTGTATAGGATGTGGACTCGTGAAGCCCGGCTTGTGGGTTAGGCTAACCTCCAGGAAACTGTTGCAGCCACCCCCTGGCCATCTCAGCTGAAGCCAGCCTGTCTAGGACGGTCAGTTCTCATCTTTTCAGTAACCAGAGAACTTTCCACTATTACCTCTTGACACACTTTTTTGCACCTTATGTGTTCTTCCTCTATTTCCTTAAACTCCAGGTTTCTGACCCATATTTTTGGACCTTGCCTCAACTGGCCTTGAGCAGTGTCTCCCCGGTCTTTGTTGCCTGCCCAGCCTATTACTTTTGTTGATCCTTACTCTTGCCTGTGTTGGCCTCTTACATACATCTTGATGTTAGCGAACTGGGACATATTAACTACTGTGGACCTGTGGTCTCATTGATCTCAGACCACTAACTTGGCTTCGGCTAGTGGCTTCAATCCCATCTTAGACCATTTTTTCCTCTTTTTACTTTGGTATCTTCCGTTGTTTTCAGGTCTCCAACTCCCCACCCCCAGCCTCCAAAAAAACAAGCATGTGACACCAGGATGTTTCACAACTCTTACTCAAATGGCACAAAGACTTGGATTTTGGCTCATTTGGTTCAGAGAATATTTTTGTATTCCACTTTAGTTCCAGATTAATCATTACAAAACTAGGTTTGGTTCTGCTTTAGATGGATTCAAGAGAGCTTAAGAAAAAAGAGAGCCATGGTTGAAAATTGAGTTAAAAAATGCATTCATTTCTGGGGCCAGAAAATTAGAATGGTTTCTTCTAGTTTTAAATTCATATTAATTGAGTTTTTGCTTGGATGGGATTGAAAATAGTCTAGCAGATATGCTAACGGGGGGACTAGGGGCTGGACAAGAGTGGAAATAAAATGGAATTTCTAATAATTAATCATGATGCTTTGGAATAGAAACGTTTCACAAGCTGACAGTCCCACATCCTAAGCAAAGGAAGAGCAGGAAGATGCTAACACTTGTGGCCAGACACCCCAAAAGGTGTCTTTGGGACAAAGGAGACAGTTCACCTTTGTTTTCACACACAGGGAAAACAGAATTCAAGAAATCTGTAGAACATGGTTTTCTCATCTTTCTGAAGACTACCAAGAAGAGGGGTGCCTTGCTTAGGAAAACACTGAGGCCTGAATGTGAGGGTCAAACTGATTTTTTAAAAAGGCTACCTTCTGCCCAGCCAGCATGGCTCAGTGGTTGAGTGTTCACCTATGAACCAGGAGGTCACAGTTCAAATCCCTGTCGGGCCATAGGCCAGGGTTGTGGGCTGGATCCCTATTGTGTGGTGCGCAGGAGACAGCTAATGGATGATATTCTCTCTCTCTCTCTCTCTCTCTCTCTCTCTCTCTCTCTCTCTCTCTCTCTCTCCCCATCTGCCTGCCTTCCTCTCTGAAATCAATAAAAATATGTTTTTTAAAAAAGGCTACCTTCTTCCAGGGGACCTACTTAAAACTGTTTCACAAGAGGACTTGAAACTTTCTCAACCCCAGACACACCCCTTGCACGCTGGCGTGATTAAGCAGGCTTATTTCCTCTTTCTGAGAAACATGACTGCTCCTGATGGCTGTGGGGGGACTGTCACTTTGGGTATTCTTTCCACAAGTTGAGCAGTTCCAGGGCTGCTCTGCAGATGCGGGGGAGGAGGAGAGCAGAGCTGTTTGCAGTTAAACGTCTCCACATCCCTAGGATCCCTAGGACATCTTCCCTCACTGAGCGCACGAGGCCACTCAAGTTTCACCGCTTGCTCTGCTCGCATCTGTCAGAGGTGCACAGCGAGATGACAAGGACTGGCAAAACAAAGGCAGATCTCTCGGGGAGGGATGCGGAGGGGGTCAGTGAAGCGGCATGTCTTACGCAGCAGCAGATGTTGGGAATGTCTCTGCCCGGTGTGCAGTTACGGATCTGCACACAGAGGCCCTGGGAAGAGGCTGTGCTGAGACAGGGAGGGAGGGCAGTGACTTGGCCTGCAGATCTGTGCCCTCTCCTCAGCCACCGCTGTTCAAGCCAAGCGCGCATACTCCCTTCCAGACACTGGATAAAAGGCTCGATGTTCATGCTCTCCTTCCGTTCCTTACAGTGGGCTCTGCTGTTCTCACTTTATAAATGGGGACACTGAGGCTCTGAGGTGTCAAATAACTTGCCCGAGGTCACAGAGGTAACACACGTGGACCCTCCACTCAAGTCCCTTTCCGGTTAGAGAACCTTAGTTTGTGTCCAATGGGATTAAGGAATGAACTTTCCCTGTACCTGAAACTGTGATGACAAGTGAGGTACTTGCTCTGATGACTGGAGTGCCCTTCAGTTTAAACAAATCAGCTTGGTCTTTGTGGTCTTTCATTTCCCCCTCCCCCCACAAGCAGAGGTGCTTGAGGATTAGGTAAATCAGTTCTTCCCAGACCAGTGGTCCCTTTCCTCCTCATCCCTCACCAGTGGTCGGCAAACTCATTAGTCAACAGAGCGTCAAACCATGGCTCGCGAGCTGCAGGTTGCCGACCACTGCCTTAGTCCCTTCTCCATCGCACTTTCTTGGAACTGTATACTAGACCCTGTTCCTTGCTTCTCCTCTGCCAGCCTGCAGCTTCAATGGCATGTGAGCACCTGGTCCTGCTGCTACAGGCTCTTTAGGAGATGCCAAGTGCCATGGAAAAGGAAAGCTTAGAGCTGGGGAAGAATAGGGTAGAGGGCAGCTGCAGTGGAGGGCGGCTATAGTATTAAACAGGATGGTCAGGGTAGGCCTATGGGATGAGGCTATTTGAGCAAAGGAAGGGAGGGAGGTGTGTGTTTGTGTGTGTGTTACCACCCAACTAGACTGCAAACTCCTTGACAGAGGTCATGCTTTATATTACTTAGTATCTCATTTGCTAAACTCATAGTAGGCACCCAAAACACATTTACTGAATATAGTGCATATCACATTTAGTAAATTCCTATCAGAACTGAATGAGGTATGAGTGAATAGTAGGATGATTGAATTTTTCTTTACGAGTCCCTCTCAACATATAACATTTCTGCTCTTCTTTTTTCCAGCCACAGAGGCAATATGTGCTGTGCTTAGTATAGAAAACGGAAAATCCTAAAATAATAAGGAACTCCTAATTCAAATTCTCAATGTAATTACTACTAAGCATTTTGGTATATTGCCCCCTCCCCTTCTCTCTTATGTACACATACATATGAGTATACATAAGCTTAAAAAATTTGGATCATATTATAGCAATGACTATGTGTGACAGCCTCACATCCTAAGCACAGGGAAAGCAGGAAGATAAATTAATCAGTTCACTCCTTGATTGACCTATCTCAGGGGCACTGACCCACCATAATCCTTTAGTGGTTGGATGGTGGGGAGGATTGAGGGGCCCCAGAGGAGGATCAGTGCAACAGGGGGCACCTAGAGAGGTAGCTGTTTACCAGTCCTGATCAACTTGGCTGCACCGGTACATCTTAATCGACCCCAGCCCTGAATGCACTGAATGTACTTTTGTACCTGACTTTTTTTGTTTGTTTTGTTAATCCCCACCAGAGAATATTTTTTCATTGATTTTTAGGGAGAGTGGGAGAGAGAGAGAGAAAGACAGAGAGAAACATTGATGTGAGAGAAACCCATCAGTTGGTTACCTCCTTCACGTGCTCCAACCAGGGCTCAGGCCAGGGAGAAGCCTGCAACCAAGGTTCATGCCCTTCCAGAATCAAACCTGGGACCCTTCAGTCCACAGGCTAATGCTCTATCCACTGAGCCAAACCGGCTAGGGCTGTACCTGACTTCTTTTTTTTTTTTTTAATTTTCTTTATTGATTAAGGTATTACATATGTGTCCTTATTCCCCCATTACTCCCCACCTCCCATTCATGCCCCCACCCCCCTGTTGTCTGTGTCCATTGATTAGGCTTATATGCATGCATATAAGTCCTTTGGTTGATCTCTCCCCCTACCCCCACCCTCCCCTACCTTCCCTGAGGTTTGACGTTCTGATTGATGTTTCTCTGTCTCAGGATCTATTTTTGTTCATCAGTTTATGTTGTTCATTATATTCCACAAATGAGTGAGATCATGTGATATTTATCTTTCTCTGCCTGGCTTATTTCACTTAGCATAATGCTCTCCATCTCCATCCATGTTGTTGCAAATGGTAAGAACTCCTTTTTTACTGCAGTGTAGTATTCCATTGTGTAGATGTACCACAGTTTTCTAATGCACTTGTCTGCTGATGGGCACTTAGGCTGTTTCCAAATCTTAGCTATGGTGAATTGTGCTGCTATGAACATAGTGGTGCATATATCTTTTCTGATTCATGTTTATAGTTTCTTGGAATATATTCTTAGAAGTGGGATCACTGGGTCAAATGGGAGTTCCATTTTTAGTTTTTTGAGGAAACGCCATACTGTTCTCCACAGTGGCTGCACCAGTCTGCATTTCCACCAGCAGTGCACGAGGGATCCTTTTTCTCCGCATCCCCTCCAGCACTTGTCATTTGTTGATTTATTGATAATAGCCATTCTGACAGGTGTGAGATGGTACAGCATTGTTGTTTTGATTTGTATCTCTCTGATGATTAGTGACTTTGAGCAGGTTTTCATATGTCACTTGGCCTTCCTTCTGTCTTCTTCTATTTAGATCAGTTGCCCATTTTTTGATGGGTTGTTTATCTTCTTTTTGTTAAGTTGCTTGAGTTCCCTGTAAATGTTGGAGATTAAACCCTTATCGTTGATATCATTGGCAAATATGTTCTCCCATGCAGTGGGCTTTCTTATTGTTTTATTGATGGTCTCCTTTGCTGTGCAAAAGCTTTTTATTTTGATGTAGTCCCATTTGTTTATTTTCTCTTTTGTTTCCATTGCCGTAGGAGCAGTATTAGTGAAGAAATTGCTTTGGCATGTGTCAGAGATTTTTCTGGCTGTGGATTCCTCTCGTATTTTTATGGTTTCTCATCATATGTTTAAGTCCTTGATCCATTTTGAGTTTATTTTTGTGTATGGTGTAAGTTAGTGGTCCAGTTTCATTTTTTTTTGCATGTATCTGTCCAGTTTTCTCACACCATTTATTGAAGAGACTGTCTTGACTCCATTGTATGTTTATGCCTCCTTTGTCAAATATTAATTGAGCATAGTGGTTTGGGTCAATATCTGGATTCTCTATTCTATTCCATTGGTCTATATGTCTGTTCTTGTGCCAGTACCAGGCTGTTTTGAGAACAGTGGCTTTGTAATGCAGCTTATTTGTTCTTCTTTCTCAGGATTGCTGTGGCTATTTGGGGTCTTTTTTTTACTCCAGATGAATTTTTGCAGAGTTCTTTCTAGGTCTGTGAAATATGCCGTTGGTATTTTAATGGGGAGTGCATTGAATCTATAGATTGCTTTGGGTAGTATGGACATTTTAATGATGTTGACTCTCCCAATCCATGAACATGGTATGTTCTTCCATCTGTTTATGTCTTCCTCTATCTCTTTTTTCAGTGTCCTGTAGTTTTCCGTGTATAGGTCTTTTACCTCCTTAGTTAGGTTTATTCCTAGGTATCTTAATTTTTTTGGTGCAATGTGTACCTGACTTCTTTTCATCCAACAGAACACAACGTTGACACAATTGCAAGTCTTTTAACTATGATTGTAATTTCAAAAGTATTTTTATTTCTTTAGCTATGGGATGACAAGCATCAATTAAAAAGTATCTAAATGCTTTAAATACTCCTTATCTTGGAAAAAGCAACCAAAATGATCCTCCCTTCCCTCTGGCCCTCAGCTCCTGACAGTTTCATTGGTGGTGTTGCCTCTGTCTCAGCAGTTGCTTGGTTTGATTGTAGACTTCAGAACATCATAACGTTTAGGGAAGAAAAGATGACAAGAGCAAAGTAAACTAACTTGAAAGGCTGGATATCTTGGTTGCTTGCCAACCAAAGTGTGGGACACTTTGATGTGTCATGAAGATGCTCTGAAGGGGTGGTGATGACTGGGCCTCCTCACCCTCAACTGTCATTTTGCCTAAAGATTGTCTCCTTGCAGCAGCTGCTGCCAGGCCCAGTCTGTTGTCTAAAGCTCACACAATCTTTTGAAGAACACTTTGTAAGTAAATTGGGTCCCTGTCATGAAGACTAGCTGAGAAAACAATAACACACCATGTGGTGACATGCATTTCCTATGATTAAAAACTACTCCAGCCACAGAGACATAGGATGGGGAATACAGGTCTACTTTATTGTGTGGGTTTTGAAATGAAAACAATTATTTAGAGCCGAAGTGCTGAAATTCTGCAGATTAAAGGAGTGAACTAATTAATTTATTCAACAAACATTTATTGATTATTCACTAAATGGCAGGCACTAGGCCAGGTACCAGAGACAGACACGATTTCAATAGCCATAGAGCTTTCATGCTACTTTTAGGGGGCTTTATTAAATGGTGATAGAATGGCAACTATGCATTTCTGTATTTCATAAATGTGAATAGGAATGTGCAGTTCTTTCTCAGTCAGACATTAATTTTATTTACTTTAGACCTTGAGCTGCTTTTGTGTAGAAGAGACTCTACTCTCACACCCATAAGCCCAGTCCAGGGTGCTCTCATACATTTATAGGTGTGTTGCATACACTGTAATATACTATTATGCTTTAAATTCTCTAAGAGGGACAACTTTTAATGTGCTGAGACATTTAGAGTTGAAAGGGTCTTTTGGAAAACCACAAAAAGACATATGTATGTATTATTGTATGTGGAGAAAGAATAAAATTGCATCTTGAGAGAAGTGCACGTATGCCAGTCCAGCCATGTCCCACTTCCATGGGGTAGAACCTGGTTGATGTTCAACTGGATCCCATGCTATACTTCCAGATCACATGCCAAGTACCCAGAATCTCAGAACATCCTACCCCAGGGGCCCTGAGCCCACTACAGAGCCTGGAAGGGATTCTTTTATTTATTTATTTTTTTGAGTGTTGATTCTGTTGTCGCTGTGTGCTGGTGTGTGTACGCATGCATACATGACCCCCTCCAAATGTAGGATGGAGATGGAGGAAGAGAAAGTGGCTGAACCCCCACAGATATTAGGTATGGGTCTGCATATAGCTATGGCAATTTTCTCATTGGCTAAGGGAAAAGATAAGGCAAGGTGAATTTTGTGTGTGTGTGTTTAATCTTTTCAAATTTTTTCCATTGCTACCTAAGGTTACCCTCTGAAAATTTAGATTGAAGAGAGATACTTTACCTAATTAAAAGTTTCTGTTTAGTAATGCATCCTTTACAGTTAAAGAATTTTTTACAGGAAAATAAACTTGAACATTTATTTTGTTTACCACTGTATTCTTTGAAACAATGAATTACATCTGAATCCTGCACACATTCTGAAGATGAGGACTCCATCTGGGAGGCCTAACCTTCCCTGCAAACGTCTGGGTCACACATGTCCATCCAGCCCTTGCCAAGTGCTTAATGGAGCATGCAATTGTTGGTAAGATATGCCGGCTCCTGCAGAGAGGCCTGAAAGACAGAGTAGGGTCCTTGAGATAGCCTGGCATGCTCATTGTCTGGGTACAGTCTAGATGGGTCAAGCTATTAGCTTTAAAAATTACAATTAGACACTCTTTGTGCTATTTCTTTCTATTTTTAATGCCATTAAGTTCAAAATGACTGAGGGTATTTTATTCTGTCAGTTTTATAGTTTCCCTTTGGGTTTCTTTCCACCATTGAAGTTAAAAGTAGGCAAGAGTTGCAGAGTCCTTAAATCAAAAATCTAATGAATCTGTCCTCATGTTGCTCTGGGAAATAAAGAAAATGCAATAAACCCTTCTTTATAAGCCTCTGTAGTTCTAAAGTCACAACTGATTGCACACTGTCTTTTGCTTTGGGACTCACAGTAGAATCATGGACTGTCAGAGCGGATAGGGATCTGACAAGGCACGTGGTGTCATTGCCTCTTTTCATAGGTGAGGCACAAGAATTCAGAGAGGGCAAATGCTTATTCAAGGTCACAGAGCATTGGAAGCCTAGACCCCATGATATACTTTCCATCTTCAGTTCAAGTGACTGTAGTCAATGATCAGATGGTTCAAAGAGAAAATCTTTTTTTTTTTTTTCTGGCCTCAGAAACCTAAATAAAAACTCAAAAAGTAATACTCCACTCTAAACTTTATGTACAAAATGGTATAAACCATTTTGAGTAAACCAGGAATTTTATTTAGGACTGATGTGGCTGTTGGCTCATTCTAGCCTTCTCCATCATCATTGTTATTTGCAGTGATTATGTCCTATAAAGTCATTGAGGACACAGAATTCGTGAATACTGAACCACTGCTCTTAGGGAAATGCTGGGTTGGGTTCCTGCAAGCCACTGGTCACATTTGTACCCACCAAGCTATACATAACTTTATTTTAATGTTTTCTCTGTTTGAAGACACCTTATTTACTATACAGGGTGGGCAAATGTAGATTTACAGTTGTTTGTATGAAAAAAGACAATAATTAATAAATTAGAATAAAACCTGCTTCGCATACTCACGGTTATAAATTTACTTTGCTCACCCCTGTGTATTATTGATCTGATCCTATTGAACTCATAGCCAATAGCACTATAACTCATGCCTGAATGAAGCTTACCTTCTTCATAGATTACATCACAACTTTCTCGTGCTTGGGAACACTGGGCAGCACTGCAGCACCATGCATGGGGGCCATTTTAAACAGTTGACTCACCAACAAAAGGCACACAAATGCAAAAACATGACACTACACAGACTGTGAAAAGGACATTTGTGTATAATATGAGAGCTGCAACAAGAAGGAAGGGGACTCCAACTTTTCAATTTTTCTGCAAAGTTTTCCCTGGCATCCACAATGTAGTCAGTTCTACATCTGAGCTCCTAGAGGCCCTTGATTCTATCACTATGTATTGGAATCTATAATAATAAAAGCCTAAGCGACCATCGCAACCAAACGGACCGAACAAGCTGCGTGGGGTGACTAGGCTGGCAGGGGGGTTAGTGAGGGGCAACCAAACAACCCAAGAGCAGGCTGTGTGGGGTGACCAGGCCACAGGGGGGGCAATTGGGAGTGACCAGCCGGTGGGGGAGGGGCAGTTGGGGGTGACAAGGTTGGAAGGGGGGCAATAAGGGCTGACCAGGCCAGGGGGGTAGTTGGGGGCAACCAGGGCAGCATGGGGGGGCAGTAAGGGGCGACCAGGCCAGTGAGGGTGGGCAGTTGGGGGTGACCAGGCCAGCAGGGGGGGCAGTTAGGGGTGATCAGGCAGGCAGGCAGGTGAGCAGTTAGGAGCCAGTGGTTCCGGATTGTGAGAAGAATGTCCGACTGCCGGTTTAGGCCCAATCCCCAGGATGGGACCTAAACCGGCAGTTGGACATCTCTCAAGAGGTCCCGGATTGGAGTGGGTGCAGGCTGGGCTGAGGGGACCCCCCCGTGCATGCATTTCATGCACCGGGCCTCTAGTTTTAGAATAATGAATCTGATTTTGGACATGTTATGGTGAGATGCAGTAGGTAATTACACAAACTCAGAACACCTAACTCCCATTACATAAACCGAATCGAACAAATCTAGAACATTATGGCATTCTAAGATTATTTTATCTTTGCAGGAGATATCGCCTTGCCCTTTCTGCTTATTGGCTATTTTTTATTCATTTGTCTATACTCAAATCCAAGCCACACTGAATTAACTTGACAAACCTCTTGAGTGAAATGGTCAAATACTCTTTCCCAAGTCTAGAGTTACAATAACTTCAGAGAGACTATTGCTAAATTTTTGCCTCCTTCTGCTGATTACAAATTTAAATTATCCTGTGTTTTTTTGTTTTTTGGTTTTTTTTTTCCTTCATGAAGTTTCCAGGCACAAACTGTTCTTGATATCATTAACCACGTTGAGAGGACTACCACGTTTGCTAGCACCAGGGGACGCTTGCTGGAGTATGTGCCCAACGGTCTTGCCTAAAAGGCAGAATAAGCATTTCTGAGCTTATTATTCAAGCCAAAGGGGTTGTACTCTTAGCAATGCTGTTTCCTAGGAAGACAAAACAGTCCAGGTTATTAGTCTGATTACATCTTCATTTCTGGAAGCAAACTACCTTTCCTATTGCTGTTCTGTTTTTTTATTTTGCTCCCCTGCTGAGGCTTGAATTGTGTTACAAAGATTGCTACATAGTAGGGACTTAAAAAAAGAGTCCATTGAGCTAAATTGGGATGAATTTTTAAATTATGCTAAAGCTTGCTGTCTCACAATGGCAAGCTCTTACTTTGCACATGCCACCCAATTGGACTCTCATCTCATGTAAATATGCATGCGGAGATTTTTCCTTGGAAAGGATATTTATACTTCACTTTTCTGTCTGACTCAGACTCCCTTTGCTTGAAATGAGGAGAAATGCAGAGAACCTGCAAGTTTGTCTCCCACGCTTATTTGGAGGAAACAGGATCAATCTTCGGACCAGCCTTGGATTGTAGCGGGTACTTGTTTCAAAGATGTCTAAATGGAACTTCAGGTTAAAATTGACCAGTCTCCTGAAGTCAGTCTTTCCTAGCCAACATATTCTATACGTTGGAACCATGATTAATCCATGTTTGTGTGACCCTTGACTCTCCCATATGGTCGACCTCCTTTCTCCAATGTGCCACATTGGTATTACACATTTTCCGTTAATGAAAAATTATGGGATTTATGACTCCCTTGAAAAGCCAATCTTGGAAGTGAAGATGTCCATTGAGAGAGGAAATGGCATCATTTGTCAGATAACCAAAAAGCTGTACCCCTTTGTGGTCAGAGCATTGAATAATATCTATAAATCCTTCAAATGTCTCATGTCACTCTGTTAATTCCAATTTATATTTTCATTACTAAGTTATCTCCTTAATAGAGTATATCTAAATATTGACTATGTTCTATAGGAAATAAGAATTAGTTATATTCATGAATAGTAAAATAATTATTTTCAATTCTCTCTTTCTATTCTAGAATTTTTCAGTAAAATTTCATTCAATTCATTGAATGGTTCCCTTGTCTTCAACTCACTCTTACTCTCTGATGTCTTTTCCTCCATATTTTAGGCAATTTTTAAAATGCCCTAAAGTCAATCATTCTCTAATTTCCTTAGTTCTATTCACTTAGCAAAACTTCAAAGTGAAATGAAATTAAATAAAATTTAGAGGCACTGCCAAATTCCAAACCCACTGACCTGGCCAAATGGACTTAGGAAAATGTTCTGCAGCATAAACTTCAATTTTTTCCTATTGGTTAAAAATTCTTTCCAAGGAATGTCAGACAAATAATAGGGAGGGAAACATTTTTAGGTTTAACTAATTAATATTTTAGAGAAATCTAGGTTGTTATGCTGGAGAGCACTGTTTGTTTAAACAGAGAAGCAGGAAAATAAGCATCAAATGAATAATATAAAATATAGGAGCCATTTATAATTAACAATAAGTCTATTCCATTAGAATCAACCTTTTGTAGCTTTTCTAGTCAAAGAGAGTAAACTCTTTGAGCTTACAATTTACACTGAAGTGAAAGCATTTCACCTGCTTTATTGTATTGATTGCGAGTAAGTGATAGTTTTAGGCTAAATACTCCAGACAATTCTGACCAATCAAATAGGGTGGCTGGGAGTCACTACTGCTCTTCCCTTGCCAATGTTCAAATCATGTGTTTGCCTCAGATATGTGTTGGGTTCTTTCTGCTAAGAACAATAAACTAATTTCTCCATGTATTTTTAAAGCAAAATAAATAGCTGTTTTTTCCCCAAAGCAATGTTGTCATTATTTTCATGTGAATTGGAATAAAGAGCTGTGTATTCTGGGTTGCCAATATCTTCCATCAGTCATGGAAATCATGGGACTAGGCATATTGGGAGAAGGAAAGAACAAATAGCTTGAAAACTGGTTGTAAGGATAAGAAAAATGTATGAAAATATAGCTAGCTAACATGGTATGTGATAAAGGCCACATTAGTCTTGATCTTCTCTCAGTTTACTTACATTGGAATGGACCTCATCAATGAGTATGGTTTTGAAATAACTGATTTGAAATAAATAAGACATTTTTAGAAGAACTTCAAATTAAATGTATATATATTTATTTATATTTGACTTGAATTCATGGAAAGCAGATCATATTCTTTTTTAAATGCTATTCTTAAAAGTACAGTATATTATATCTTGTTAGTGAATATCAGGAGAAAACTTGAGCAGTATGACAACGAATCTCTTTGGGTTTTGTTTCTTCCTATGTGACATGAAGTTAGCAACTAGATGATTTAGAAAGTTCCTCTCAGCTAGATGAGTCTAATATTTCCACTCTTCTTGAGAGAGGAAAACAAAACTAGGAGTATCTCCAAAATAATATAGGATGTAAAAGACCATTTTGCCTCTTGGGTGAAACGAAATAAAAGAATTGGAAACATTACACTATTGAGTAGATTAAAGAAGTTAAACATATAGATCATTGTTAACAAAATAACCTCCATAGGGTTCTATGTGTGCCAATATCGCATCATGTGAATTAAATATGACTAAAAGACAGGAGGAATTTGGCTGTCTCTATGGCCCCAAACACAGGGGACTGGAGAGTTCCACATTGCTGCCTTTTCTACACCAATCTTGATATTATAGTTAACTGCAATGACAACATCTTGTATTCAAATATACTGCAGTTGATAGAGGCACGGTCTCTGTCAACCAGTAAATTTAAAATGTATGTAATGCCAAGAGAAAAAGACATTATTTATTAGGACTCCAGGGTAAATCACTAGAGTAATGTGCACCATTAAAAAGATAATCCTAGTCCAGAAATCCTGAAATAATGGAAGCAATTGCACAGAGAGCTTTTTTTTACACCTCCCCTTCCCTTAGCTTCATTAATCAGAAAAAGAGAACCAAGCTTGGACCAAAGGAGAATCCTAGTTTTTCTATCTCTCATTTCTATGATTGTGCAAATCTAAATTAAAAACATTGGGAATATTCAAAACTTTTGTCATGTATTTTTAAGCCACAATACAGTTCAACATAATACATTATGAACAGAGAAAAGAAAGAGAATAGCTTAACACCAGCTTTATGAAATTAACTGGCTCTAAGTAGAGAACTAGCCACCAAGTCAGGTTTCAAGTTTTTGTCTCAAATATTAATAATCTGAAAAAGAAAACATTCTTGAAGAGCCTAAGAAAATAAATGATTCTTCAAGCATATTTAACATAGAACAACTTACCCCTCACAACATGAAAGTAATCTTACATATGTCTACTTAATAAAATATGTTTTTTTTTTTGGAAACAAACTTATTTCCTTCTCAGTACCTCACAATTCCCAATCTATCCTTAAATATCTCTTTTTTCAATATTTTTTTCCTCTCTCCCTCTCTTCCTCTCTGTTTTTTGTAATAAGCTATTTCCTGTTTATACTGTTTGATCTGGATAGCCCCAAAATTTGATTATTCATTCAGAAATTTCAAGGTACCTATTTTTTATGGGGAGTGAAATACAGATACCGTAAGATGTGATGATGTCATGAAATGGTTAAAAACAACACGCCTCCAACAGCTAACTGAATAGTGTCTCCATCAAAGTAGTTACCTTTGCAGACTAGATGTTTGAAATATTCTGTCCCTGATATAAACAATTTTGGAATTTTTATTTTGGAACATAATTCAGAGCCAATCAATGGGCAATGCCAAAAAATTACTCTTATGATTATATAGTCTATCTTTTGTACTAAAGGTGCTATCAAGCTTGATCATCCACCTTGTTCAGGAGAGTCGAATCCTTTATCAGACAGGGTTTGAACAAGAAACATACAAGGTGGGGCAAAAGTGGGTTTACAACTGTGAGTACACAAAGCACATATTATTCTTTTTTTTTTCATTCATTCATATTTATTTATTTATTTAAAATAAATCTTTATTCAGATTATTATAATTGTTTCTCCTTTTTCCCCCCATAGCTCCCCTCCACCCTGTTCCCACCCCACCTTCTGCCCTTACCTCCCCTGCACTGTCCTCATCCATAGGTGTACGATTTTTGTCCAGTCTGTTCCTGCACGCCCCCATACCCCTTTCCCCCTGCGAATTATCAGTCCACTCCCTTTCTATGCCCCTGATTCTATTATATTCACCAGATTATTCTGTTGCTCAGTTTTTTAATTCACTTGATTATTAGGTTCACTTGTTGATAGATATGTATTTGTTGTTCATAATTTTTATCTTTACTTTTTTCTTCTTCCTCTTCTTAAAGAATACCTTTCAGCAGTTCATATGATACTGGTTTGGTGGTGATGAACTCCTTTAGCTTTTTTTTTTTTTATCTGTGAAGCTCTTTATCTGACCTTCAATTCTGAATGATAGCTTTGCTGGGTAGAGTGATCTTGGTTGTAGGTTCTTGCTATTCATCACTTTGAATATTTCTTGCCACTCCCGTCTGGCCTGCATAGTTTCTGTTGAGAAATCAGCTGACAGTCGTATGGGTGCTCCCTTGCAGGTGACTAACTGTTTTTGTCTTGCTGCTTTTAATATTCTCTCTTTGTCTTTTGCTCTTGGCATTTTAATGATGATGTGTCTTGGTGTGGTCCTCTTTGGATTCCTTTTGCTTGGGGTTCTGTGTGCTTCCTGGACTTGTAAGTCTGTTTCTTTCACCAGATGGGGGAAGTTTTCAGTCATTATTTTTTCAAATAGGTTTTTGGTATCTTGCTCTCTCTCTTCTTCTGGCACCCCCATAATTCTGATGTTGGTACGCTTTAAGTTGTCCCAGAGGCTTCTTACACTATCTTCAACTTTTTGGATATTTTTTTTCTTTTTGCTTTTTCAGTTGAGTGTTTTTTGTTTCTTTGTATTTCAATTCTTTGACTTGATTCTTGCATTCCTCTAGTCTGTTGTTGGGTCTCTGTATAATATTTTTTATTTCAGTCAGTGTATGTTTAATTTCTAGTTGGTCCTTTTTCATGTCTTTGAGGGTCTCATTATATTTATCGGCCTTTTCTAGGATATTCTTGAAAAGCCTTATAACCGTGGTTTTGAATTCTATATCCAGTCGTTTGCTTTTCTCCATTTCTTTCGTTTGTGATCTGTTTCTTTGTCTCCGCATTTTCACTGCTTCCCTGAGTTTGTAGGGTAGCTTTGTGTGCTAGGTTTCCTATATGGCCCAGTGGGTCAGCCTCCCCAGTTAACCTGAGGTGGACACTCTTGGTGCACCCCTTTGTGGACTGTGTGTACAGCCTTGTTGTGGTTAAGTCTTGATTGTTGTTGGTATCACTGGGAGGAATTGACCTCCAGGCCAGTTGGCTGTGAGGATCAGCTGTGTCTACTCTGGGAGAAGTTCAGTGCTGGAGACAGCCTTATAGGATTAGACTTGCCAAATTGCAAAAGCCTCTGTGCTCAGCTTGGATGGGGTGGAGTCTCAGGGCGAAGCAGACAGTCTTGGCTTTCCGTCAGCCCTGCCCTTTCGCGGGCACGTCCAGATCTCTCTCTGCCTTCCCCGGCTCCCGAGCCTCCGCCCAAGAGTCCAGATTCCCCCCCCCCCCACAAAAGCGTGGGTCCCCAGGGGCTCGCCTGGAACTGGGGTTCAGTGCAGTCAGAACTGGGGCTCAGTGCAGTCAGGAGCTTCCGACTCCCGTCCACTAGGGAAAGCCTGTGGCAACCTCAGCAGTCTTTGTGCACACTGGCGCATGTGCCTCCAGCCCCCTGCCCGCGGGGGCTCCCCCAGCTCTCCGAGTCTCCGAGTGCCGTTCTCTCTACCTGACAGTCCATACTCCCCCTATATGAGCCTGGGTCCACGGGGTTTCACCCAGAACTGGGGTTCAAGTGCAGTCGGAACTGGGGGTCAGTGCTGTTAGGGGCTTCCTTCCACCTCCCGCCAGAGAAAGTCAGCCAGGCTCTCAGCCGCCCTTCCTCTCTGCACGCATAAAGACCCTTTGCAGTATCTCAACCCTTTGCCGTTCCTCCGAATATCCGTGAGTTTTTCTCTTTCCTTCTAGTTGTAGAATTTCCACTCAGCCAGCTTTCCTGTGGTTCTGGATGGTGTCCGTTGTGTCTTTTAGTTGTAGTTTTGAAATCGTTGTGCGAGGCAGCAGTTTAGGTGCTTACCTATGCTGCCATCTTGGTTTCTCCACTCCACATATTATTCTTGTATTGTATTATTTTCCAATGAACAACTGTAAATCTACTTTTGCTCCACACTGTATTTCTAATTCTCTCTCTCTCTCTGTAATTAAGGAGTCTTTAATAAAGGGTTTATAGTTGACCCTTGAACAACACGGGTTTGAACTGTGCAGGCCCACTAATACATGGATTTTCCCCCAATAAATACTTGTATTGTTTTGATCTCCAGTTGGAAGTCTGTGGATGCAGAGGGCTGGATGTAGGCATTGATCTAGCTCATTTTTTTTATAGGGAACTTGAGTATCCGTGGATTTGGGTATCCATGGGGGTTGGGGAGTAGCAGTGGATACTGAGAGATAATTTAAGCTTTTGGGGAGTCAAAAATTATCTACAGGTTTTTGACTGCACAGGAGATGGCACCCCTAAGTCCTGCATTGTACAGGGGTCAAGTGTATTTACAAAAGATGTAGAAAGGATAATGGGAAACCAGCAAGGGATAGAGGGAGACTTAAATTCTTTGGGCCTGAAAGGGATAAAAGGAGGAAGCTGCTATTGGATACAAAATGACACGTAGGTGAGGGGAGGAAAGGAGCCACATCTTTAAGCTCATTTTCCTCTTTGCCTTCAACTTTCTGATAGGGCTTCCCTTTGGACAAGCTTGAGAGAAAGCCAGAGAGCTGGAGAGCCTTAACACAGCCCACACAGATCCATCTCCCAGGACAGAGCCAAGTGGAGAGGCACAGAGAGTGGCTTGGAAGGGGCAGATGGAGAATATCCAGCACAGCCCACAATGACTTTCACCTTTAACATTAATCCAAATCAGGGGAATGGGGTGCAGCTTCTGAAGGTAAATCTAAGAGAAGGGTCCCTTATATAAACTGATAATGTAAATTCACTGGAATAAATATACAGCCAACAGAGGAAATGAATATGGTTTATTTCATTCATTACAATTCCTTTGTGGTCATGTCTTTTTTTTTTTTTTAAGTTTTTGACAGGAACACATTTGAATGTTTTTTGTTATAGTCAGTCTAAGACATTTTCATACTTCTTTCGGTATAAAAAATGTATAAATGTATTCTTTGTTGAGAATCATCTGTGTACATGGGCTATGTACATGAGTGAAATAGAGTCCTGAAAATATCACTTGGGTTTGGTTGGATTAAAAACAAAATGTACAGATATCTTTAATAATCCAAATCTGCCTGATCTTGGCAGTTTTTACTTCATTGAACCAATTTCAATGCCTTGGTAGGTTTAATGACATTTTATTTTTGTTAGGAATTGGGGACATGGGCAGGAAACATGATTGCCAGGGATAGAGAAGACAAATTGCACTGAGTGCGTGCTGGAAATCATTGGAAGTGCTGGTCCCCAATCTCGTCTTGCTGGATTTGGGTATGGATTACCTAACTGAGCTTTTAATTCTCTTGCATAATCAGATCATCTTTCATCCAAAATAAGAAACTGAACATTTTTTCTCTGAACACCATATTACTTTTTGATCTTGGTAATGCATCAATTATTCAACAGTGGCTGAAGTTTGAAATGAGATAGCAAGAAACAGTTTTATTGTACATTCGCTCAGGTGAATTGGAACAGAGTAAAACGTGTTATCAAAACTGGTCTTTGCCTCCAAGAAAACTCCAGGTCCCGATGATTTAACTAGGGAATTTTAGCAAGTATCTTACACAAACTTTTTAAGAAAATAGAGGGGATGAGAATACTTCCCAACCAGCTTTAGGAGGCCAACAGAATCCAGCTACTAAAACCTGTCAAAATGTTTTAAAAAGCAAAGAAAATTGCAGATTGGTATCTCTCACGAATCCTTCATAAAACATCAGCATTTAAGTCCAATAACATGGAAAAAGATATTATGCAATAACAAAGTAAGAGTTATGCCAAAAATGAAAGGTTGCTTTAATTCTTGAAAACCAATGAATGGCATTTCATCACATTACTAAAGAAAAAGCAAATGATTATTTTAATAGATACAGAATTGGTCTTTTGCTTTTCTTTATAAACATTGGAATTGGTTTCTTTATTTAAAAAAGAAAAACAGGATAGGACAGGAAATAAAGACAAGCTCCATAGTTTAGTTTAAAACTGTTTAATATTATTTGCCTGTAAAGATTAGACTCAATTTTTTTTTAAGCAGGCAGAGTAAACTTGATAAAAATCCTAATCACTGAAATTTTAGGGGTAAATTGGACTTCAGCTTGGATCAGGAATAAATTCCATATCCATATTTTACATGCTCATAAAGTTGTGTTTTCCATGTCACACATCCTCTGTGCAAATCAAGATTCTGGAATGTGAGGGGCTTTGGATGTGGCTGGTGTCAACTAAAGGGGTGGATGAGGCAGCCAAAACTGGAGTGCAATTCAGTGGGAAGCAACATCATCCACCAACCATCTATCCAACCCATTCACCTACCCACCCATCCATGCAATACATTGCTGAGGACCTACTTCATGCAAGGCACAGCAGAGATGAAAGCCACTGCCCCCATGGGACTTATATTAGAGTAGGATTACACAGAGTAATAACATGCTTATCTTTCTCTTATGTATCAGAAACCTCGGGACTAAGTGTGGTGGTGATTCTTGGTCTGCCACAGGATTGATGGTTTATATGTGGGCCAAAATATAACTTCTAGCCTTGTTCATTTAATTTCATTTTTGGCCAAGGACAATTTGCTTTCTTTATCTTCCCTTCCCTTTTCTCATCTCTGCTTACAGGGCTCTGCGTGTTTCAGGAGTTGGCCCTACCCTTCTTCTTGGCCCACTTGATCACAAAGCAACCTTGATAGAACATCTGTTTCTCCACCACAGGGCAATTGATTCCAGATGATAAAGCCTGATCATTTCACAACTATTGATGGAGACGTTTTGTGAATAGTTTCAATGGGCTTTTTCTTCTTCTTCTTCTTTTTTTTTGGTTTCCCACTGCCTCCTCAGAGTTTTGACCAGAACTTTTAGGCCTACTTTTTCTGGGATCTTTCCATATTCAATAAGTCTTTTGATCATTTTTTAGTTTCAGATAACAACTTGAAATTTCTTGGTTATTTTCTCAGTAATGTTTCAAAGAAAGATTTGAGAGTCTATCATGGTAGCATGACTATTTAAGCAAGAATAGTAACAGAAATTAAGCTGATATCTTGAATAACTTCTGTAGATGTGTTATTTATTATTTTGGACCTCGGGTGTGATGTGATATATGTCATGGTAGATATATGATCTGTTACAATGTATCTCCCATGGGAATAATATGGAAATGTTTATAAGATAAATTCTTATAATGATAATGCCATTGTTTTCTTTTGTTATGATTTGGTTGTTAATCCCTCAGTGATTTTCTGAAGCTTTTAGGTTAAAATCTGAAGCATTGTTATTTATAAACTTTTTCGAGATTCAATTGAACACGCATGGTTCTTGACACCTCTTTATTCCTAAATGCAGGTTCATAATGATGATTAAACTTCTACTTCTCTCAAGGTTTTTTTCCTAAGTGAAAATTTGTCTTTAAACATAAACCATAATAGTTATTTAACGTATTATTCTCAATTAACATTGCTTATTATACTGAATATTGACTTTATATTAATCACTCCCACCTAGGTTTCATATTTGGTTCTGTATTCTGAGTTAGGTTCTCCTCTATATTTAAGGAAATGATTAGATTCATAATGATAGGGACAGACTCATTTGTTCGATGGATACTTGCTTAGGTAGTCAGTACAATTCAATCCTCAGTTATATACTTATATTTTATGCATACGACATGAAATTCAACCACCCTGTAAAAATATTCAATTTTTATTCCAGAAGTAGTTAATATAGAGGTCCCTAAGGATTTTTCTGCAGATCTACTTTCTCCTGCATATCTGGTTAAACAATGGCCAAACTACAAATTACCCATATTTTAATAATAGACAGGATAATAAAATAACTGAGAACTGAGGTAGTCCAAAGAGATTGTGCAAACTCAACTGCTTTATCATATATTTTTTACTGTTCTTTAGATGAGAGGTAGTTTATGATTCATAGATGAACCAAGCCAATGTAATTCAAGATTATTGATTGAAAGCTGGCAGGCAGGGGGAAAACCAGCATTTGCTGAAATTATTGCGTCATTTAACTTTCCAAGAATTTTCTTTAGAGGAAATGCTGTTTTCTCCTGTGTCACAGATGAATAAACTATGGTAACTTGTCCAAGAGCAGGCATCTAGTTAGGGATAAGACTAAGATTATAACTCAGGTTTATGGGATTGCTTGTTTAAGAAGAGCAATCATGGTTCTACTTAGGGAATTTTTTTCTATTTTGAAGATTACCAGAGACAAGGGAAAGAGAAAACTACCTGGTCATCATAATTTGAAAACATTTTTATAGAGTTATCAGTACTGGAAAAAATTACAACAAATGAGTAATTTTACTAGAAAGGAAGAGTAGAGAATCAAAACTCTCCCCCTGGGCTTCTCATCTCACCTTTGGAAGAGGATTAAAGCTGGTACATGGCAAATAAAACTTCCAGACTAAAGTTTGCCAAAAAGTCAAAAAAGATTGCATTGTCTTTTTACTCTTGTCAGTGCAACCTCTCAAGGAAAAATACTGTAGAACTACGTAATTCCTGATGTCATTTGTATGAACTAACAGCATTTCCTGAAGTGGATATCTTGCTTTTTGAAAACAGACAGCTTATTCAGACCAGACAAATGAGCTGTTCTCAAGTAGCATGTCATACACTCTCCTCAAAGCTAGACTCTGCCCTCCTTCCTTTGATGGCTAAAATGATGCTGAAACCTGAAAACAGTGGTACAGCCTGTGCTTTCTTTTCTTCTCTTTGTCTTTTTGAACATGGTAATCATTTATTTTAAATACTTTTCAAATGGATCTATTATCTCTAATTCTTGAGGTGCCAACTCTCCATTGTTGGTGGTTTGTTCCTCTCATGATTTGTCATGTTTTGTTATTAGCTCCTCTGCAGCCAAGGTCCCTTTGGGAGCCCTGTGCACCTGGGTCATTGTATCCCTGTAGAGTGGTTTGAGTGGGTTATCAGTCAGGCCCTACAGATTCCAGTGGTTCAGACTACCCTCTATGTCATGGGCCACTCTTGCATTTTTGTGTCACTTGAGAGAAGAATATAGAACCCACACCTGATCATGGGCTGGGATTAAAGCTTTGTTAATTTGCAAATAATGCTTCTTTTACTGTCTCAGGAAAAAGGTATGGTTCTTCATGCTAGCCCAGGCTAGTAGGAAGAGATATTTTATTCCCTATCTCCCATATGGGCAGCTTTATTCAGAAAGCACAGTTCAATCCCCTCAGTTTCTGGGACTCGAGTTCTTATCTTTTTCCTCCCTGAATATGTTAAACCAAGACCTCAGCCTCTTGGGCCTGTCTCTGAGATTGACATGGTATGGGTCATTTGCCTTCAGCTCATCACTCTGGTTTTAAGTTCTCCTTTTTTTTCTGACCTATGGGCCTTTCTTCTTCTTGTTTTCACTTTCAGCTTAATTTTTGTTTGTTATTATTATTATTCTTTTATGTGTTAATGGAATGGAGGTTCCTCTGTGCCAACTCAGTCTACCATATTGATTGGAAGTTTCCCATTACGAATATGCAACATCTTTATTCTGTTTTAAATGTTTTAGTTACCTGTTGAATCTCCTGAACATTTTGTTATGCTAACCTCTCAGTTACACTTATAAGATGGCTATATATATATATACTATGATAGCAAACTATGCATATAATATGCTGGCTCATTAAGAAAGAACTCATTTAACCACTATTGTAGTTAAATACCTATTAATTCAGAAACCACTTTAGCCTAGAAAACGATGGGAAATATATTTAAGCTCAGAATTTACAAGAAAGCTCTTGGAAAGGTTGAAAGCACAATTTGCAGAGTGCCTAAGGGTTGAAAGTTACATTGACTCTTTTGAGCAATGAAACTTTGGCAAAGGATATGTTTTAATGAGGCCTTTTTTTTTCTTCTCTCAGAGAGAGAAGACTGGAGTTGTACTTGCTGTATATAAAACCCCCTATAACCTCTTAACAGGTGTTCCAAGAATAAAGAAAACTACTGTTCTGCTCTCCTTTGAGACTTCTTACTTGTCACACTGGTTCAGATCCAACTATAAGGGTAGAGTTGGAAATTATACAATGAAATTGGTCTTTTTCTTCAGCTTCAGAGTCAGAAAAAAAAGTAGATTCCTATTTTGGATCTGGAAACAAATGGCCTTGAAACATACTTTTTAACATATTTTGTCCTTGTTCATTTCTTTAACCCATGGATCTTGAGAGGAAGATTTTCATGTTTCTTAGATATGATTCAGGTTAATTTTATTTTTTTATGGTTGTGCCCAGTGAAAAGCTTTCTTTGGTATGCTCTCTAGAAACGCAATGTTGACAAAAAAGGTAGATCAGAAACAGACAATTTTAGACAGAGCTAAAACGGTGTGCCTATTTCAAGGGTATGGAACACATTGCATTTTTTGACTCATTTGGGTTTATTGTCAGTGGGAAGAAGAAGGAAGGCTTAAATAATCATCTAACCCTGATTAAGATTCTTGGCCTGTTAAGAATTTCTCTTCAGAGACAGGAAACAAGATTATCATCTTTTCAGAGGAGTCAACACGAAGGGAAGGGTTAGAAGAGTGCATGGCAACCAAAATAAAAACAGAACACACCCTCTTTTCTGCCCTAACACCTCATAAAAAGAAAATCCCAACCAAAACAATGAAAACCCAAGTACTCTAAACAAAACCATGTACACTGAAAGATCCCAATAAAAATATGTAGTACTATATTTTTAAAAATAATCAGGATGTTTTGAAATCCAGGTGGGGGAAAAAGTATAAAACGGTAGAAAGAGTAAGGTCTTGTTGTAACCATAGGGAATTTCCCTAAACTCTGGAAAAATCTTAAGGGAAGAGTCTCTGCATCCATCCCACTTAGTAAAGCATCTTTGCTGATTCTGGCTTCTTTACCTTCAGGGCTCATCAATAAGTCTCCTTCAGACTAAGACCCTATTTTAAAGCATATGAAATCCTTATACAGGGAAATGAAAACAAGTTTGGACAGTGCCATGTTGAAGGGTACAGTAACCTTTCTTAGCTTGGGATGCATTTTCATTCTTATTGGTACAAGTTTTTCTCCATTTGGCTGGCTTGTTTCCAGAGAGAAGAAATCTAAGCAATAAACATTTAAAATATCATCAAGTCACTTCATTGTAAAGAAAGGCAACCGCTGATGATTTGGGACAAATTTATGGCCAAAGTGATATTGTGGAAACAAGTGTCCGTTATCCATAATCTCTGCAAATCCCAATGTCCCCAAACATTGTAGGGCATCATCTCAAGAACTAATAATGTGGAATGATTACCTGTGCTGTCCTTTAGAAAGAATTGTGCAAGGTTATTTATTCAGCAATTATTCTATAGACTTAAGGAAATTTAAGGTTCATCTTTATAACTCTTGCCCCCAAATTCTTGTCCCACAGTTCAAGTCTTAAGTGTGTAGAGTTTAAGTTCATCATAATCATTTGATGTTAAGGGAGGATGTTTCAAACCTTAATGCAATGTCTGGGTTTTGCTATGGACTGATCTGTGTGAATCTCCTGATGATCTCAAGAGTGGGACATCTGCCAGGACTGTTGCTTCTACGTGGTGACTAAACATTGAAAGCCTTTCTTCAATATAGCAAATATTGATAAACTTGGATTTTTCACAGTTTATAAAATCTCTTTGCGGGAAAAAAAGTGATTTTTTTTTTTTTTTGTAAAAAGAGGAAAATTTCAAATGATTGTGAGTTTATTTCTATATTTTAGTGGTTGTCCATCAGGAGCAAGTTTTCCCTCCAGGGTGATACTTGACAATGTCTGTAGGTATTTTTGGTTGTTGTGATGTGGTGGTGGTGGCGGGGCGGGGGGAGGGGGCTACTCACATCTAATGGATAGAAGCCACTGGTGCCACTAATCTTAATATGCACAGGGCAACCCTTCTCCCTTTTCCACATAACATTTTTCTGTTCTAAGTGCCTATGTTTCTGAGGTTGAGAAACTTGTTACAATGTGTTTTGACAGTTTGTGTGATTTGTGATGGCCTGAGACTGAAGGCCGGCATATGCTAAGCCAATCTTTCCAAAGTGCAATTTTTCAAATCAGAAAAGGTAAGTGCTAGGTAAGCCCTCTGCCTTCCCCTGGATTCAAAGTATCTTCCTGTAAGATCAGAACACCTTTTTACAAACACTGAAATTATGCATACTATGCAACTGCAATAAAAATGATGTAAGAATTACCTAAAAAAGCAAAATAAAATGACTGAACCCTTATCCCTTCCCTCACCCCCCATAAAAATATTAGAGTCCACATGCACTATCATTAGCCTTTTAGTCAGTCAAAACAAACAGCAACAAGAAGGAAACAGATTCCACTCTCCTCCTTGTCTTAAGCCTGTAAAATTGTAGTGCATTTGGGTTAAAGTATTTTGCATTTTATGACCACTTTAGTTTTCTATGGAAGAGAAACACCAAACATCTTTATCTAATTTATTAATCTGTACATTGTCCAGGTTTGGCTAATGATTGGAGTATATTTGCCCTTTCCCACATATTTGAATAGAAAAAGAAAAGATGTATTTGCCTTCTGGTCATATTCCAAAATGTTCATGTTAGTACCGTCTTCACAGGTCTTCACTTTTCTTGTTTCCATAGTAATCAGGCTGCCCTATAACTTTTTAAAAGGTAATTTATTTATTTTTTTCAGTGATTAGAATGTTCTGTTTTTTAAAAATATCCTTGGTTTGGGAATGAAAGCAAATAGAGGGAAGAGAGGATACCACACATATTAAATGAAATATGTTGAAGTCCTCACTTCAGTACCTCAGAATGTGACCTTAATTGGACCATTAAAGATCTAATCAAGTTAAAATAAGGTCACTCATATGGGCCCTAACCCAATATGACAGGTGTCTTTATAACAAGGGGAAATTGGAGACAGATACCCATAGGGAGAAAGCCATGTGAATATGAAGATGACCATGTACCAGGTAAGGACATAATCCTAGAACAGATCCTTTCCTGACATCCCTGAGAAAGAAGCAACCCTGCCACTTTGATTTCAGACTTCTGGCCTCCAGAACTGTGAGACAATACTTTATTGTTGCTGAAGCCTTCCAGTCTGTGGTACTTTGTTATGGCCGCCCTAGCAGACTAATGCATGCCTACAAACATGCTATAATTTCTATCACCTTGGACAACTCCACCCTTTCTTGATTCCTCATCTCCCTTCAGCTGCTTTCTCATTCCTCTGTTTCTTTACAAGAAAACCTTGATGGTTCTGTATTGGCTCTCTACTTCCTCTCCTCTCAGTTTCTCTTCCACCTCATTTTCTGATCTTTAAACCCTGGAGTGTCTCAAGGCTTAATCCTTCAAACTCTCTGCCCTTCTCTCCATACTTACTTTCTGTGTGAATTAGTTTAGTCTCATGGCTCTTAAAAGCCACCCATAAGGTAGCAACAGCTCAATTCATCTCTCCAGCCTAGACCTCTCCCTTGTACCTCAGGGACAATATAAAAAGGGAGAAACCACCTTCCCCTCTCAATGGTGTATCCAACTGGCCATTTAATACCTCTACTTGGAAGTCTTAATAACCACCTTGAACTTAGTAAGACCCAGTCTGAACTCCTGATTTCCATCCTCCAACCCCTAAAACCCAAATCCCACTCTCCCATTGTCTTCTGCATCTCATAGATAGCTACTCTGTCTTTCCAGTTGCCCATGTAAAAGACATCCTTGAATTCTCCCATTCTCTCATGCTGCCCATCTAATCTATCAGGAAATCCTGTTGAATTTACCTTTCAATTATATCCAGAATCTGACCACATCTCACCACCTCCCCACCACCACTCTGGTCCAATCTTTCATCTTCTCTTACCAGAATTATTGCAATGCTGCCTAATTTTCCTGCTTCTGTCCTTGTCTTAGTTACTCCCCATTTCCTTCATTTTAACCTCAATAGAGCAAATAGAGTGATCCTTTAAAAATATAAGTCAAATCATATAACTGCTTGCCATAGGTCTCTCCAATGGCTCCTTATCTCAGAATAAAAGCTGGAGTCCTAACTGTGGCAATTGAGGCTCTAGAATCTGCTCTCCCATTCCCTGAATTCATTATTTCTCCAAGCACATCACTTCCCTTACTTGATTCTCATGCATTCAGCTCCAGCCATGCTGATTTTCTTATAGAGATGCTGAGCACTCTCCTACCTTGGGGTCTTTGCACCTGATAATCTGTCTCTGGAATGCTTTCCCATGAGGAGAGATTGCATTCAGAATGGTCGGCTCTATTCTAAGTGCTTTGCAGATATGGATGCGTTTCATCTACATGTCCTTCCTTCAGATCTCTCTCAATCTTATCCTTTCCAGAAAAGTCTTCTCTGATTATTTATGCAAAGAAGCAACCCCCTCCCAATCTGTCTCCCACATCATCCTATTGTTTTTACTATGTTTCTGCCCTTAGCTCTTATGATTATCAGTAATGAGATATGTTTACTTGTTTTCTTATTATACATTTTCCTTCTCTGGAATTATACATTTCAAGAAGCCAGGAACTTTATCTGTTCATTGCTTGTTGATTGACTAACTGATTGATTGAATCAGCTGTGTGACCATTGGCAAATTATACATCTTCCCTGTTCCTAAATACCCACCCTCATTTTAAAAGTGAGAATAATAATACCTCCCTTCTTTGGTAGTTTTGTGGTATAAAACAAATAATGCATGTAAAGTGCTTTTCCCAGTAGCTTGGAGGAGTAAGCACTTAATGAATGTTAGCTATTATTATTAGCTCTTATTTGTGATGAATCCATGTAACTAGGGACTTAATGTACCAGCTCTATTAATTCTCCAAGTTTTACAGCACAGTCTGACCCCATGTGTCCCTTTTGGCTAGTAAAGCGGGTGGTGAGAGGCTGAATAATAAGTCCCAGCCTTGGGTTTTGCTTATTCTGCCTCATAACACTTAATACTAATCTGGATTTTTCCCACCCTGGCTAATCATTACTTCTCAAAAATGCTGACCAAATCTGAAAATAATCTTCAGTTCTGTCATTAATTTAAGAAGTAATGTTTCCAGTGTGGCTAGCTTTCTCAAACCACTCTCCCAGTGAATTACATTCATTACTGTGGTGGGTATTCATTTTTGCTAAATTAATCTTTTAAGAGTGAGTACTGACCATAAGAGTTGGAACAGTTTTCCTCTCTGAGTAGGGATACAGTTTAGAAATGCAACATGGCCCGGCCAGAATGGCCCATGAGGCAAGCTGAGGGGTGCTGTTGCTGTTATCATGAAAGCAGGTGTAGTTATTTGATGTGATATCCTGACGTGTCGTTGGTTATATAGAATCTCCAGGATGCATCACTGAAAATGATGATGACTTTTGCTTGCTAACTGGCTCGCATTTGGTCTCTACTCAGAGAGTGGTAAAAGCTAAATATGTGGGGTGTGTGTGTGTGTGTGTGTGTGTGTGTGTGAGACGCTTAACTGATGATGAATCGGCTCATTCTAAAAATATTAATTTGTGTTTTATTTCTATTGCTGTAGGGTTTCACTTTTATTCTCCATAATGTAGTCAGCCATTTATGTTCCATTAGGTTAGGGCCTTTGGGGTTATAGGTCAAAGGAGAAATTGCCAGGTGTCCGCAAGGACTTCCTGTCCTGTTGTTGGCTTCTGAAAGCCTGGGTTGACAGGACTGATGGATCCTCAGTGAGAGAGGATGGAGGAGAGCATTTCGAGAGGTGGAAGCTATCGCAGGTAAACCCGATGGAGGTCAGACTCCCTGAGGTGAGGAAGAATAGGGTTGGGGTGGAGGGAGTCTCTGTGTGGTGCAGGGGCCCCCTGTGGGGACTGGGTGGGTGTAATAGGTGGACTGTGTGCTCTCCGGCTTTGAGAGCATGCTGAGGCTCTCAGAGGATCAGCTCCTCTGAGAGGGCGTCTCTGTTTCCTGGAGCCAAGCGGCTTCCGCTAGGAGAAAGGATGAGGAAGAGCCCCTGCTTTGAGTCAGATTCCTTGGGGGTGGGGAGGAATTCTCAATACCCACTAGAATTTTCCACTGGCTTCCATGTAACTAAATGGTGAGAGGGCAGAGCAGATTTAATTTGATTTGGAGAAATTCTGAATCTAAGTATTGTGAAAGGAAATCCATGCCTACCACATTCAGAGGACTGTGAAAGGAAGGTGGTGACCATGAACACAACCAAGGAGGTGCCAGGAAGTAGAGTAGCCTGGACCAGGTGAGGCGCTCATTGGGAAGCCTGTCCCAGTAAGTAAAGACGTGGTCTGCTTGATGTTAGGGGGCGGAGCTGGCCTTCTCTGTGTGATGCTGTATGGCTGAAAGCCTCTAAAAGGATTCTGAACCAGGAGAGTTCATATCAACCATGAGGACACTGAGTTTTACCTTCTAAATGAGAGGCCATTGGAAAGAATGAATTGTTTAAAGGGAGAGCCAGGGTTGGGGCAATGCTCCTCAGGTGAATATTGATGCATTTGCTTTAAGAAAATGATTTCTCACACCAAACTCAGGAAACACAATTCTAGTTTTGTTTCTGTAGTTCACGGAAAAAGGTGGCATTGTAGGTTTGAATAGAAAATGCAACATTCGTTGGACAATACTTGATGACCACTTAAATAAAAAGATTAAAGAAAAATAACGGGCACTGTTAACCAGAGAAGCATCCATTTAAACCACCAACAAACTCTGGTCAAAAACCTTGACTGCTAGGGTGCCAGGTTTTTTTAAAAGGACCATGGACCCTTTGGGCAGTCTGATGAAGCCTCTGCACCCCTTCCCAGAATGACATTTTAAAATGAATACTGTGAAATGTACACATTTAAAAAGAAACCAATTGTATTGACAGAATGATCAAAGTACTAAGAAAAACAAACACAGGCTACGTTAACATTTTTGCTTCTTTGTTAAGGCATCAGAAGACAATATTTAGCAATGGGCCTAATTAATGATTACCATGATTTTAAAGTAGCGATGAGAAAAATGGTAATTGAGAAATATGAAAATAGCTGTGCATTTTTGGGGGTGACCAAAAATACTCTAATATTGAAAGGAAACACTGAATTTGAAAGGCGCTCTAATAATGAAAGGAAATACTAAATTTCAGTTATAAATTAGTGAAAATAAAGATCAAATTCATAGATCAGATAAAAACAGATAAATCTACAATGATTCGTGCATGTGTGTGTGTGTTGGGGGGAAGGGGTGGGTAGAGGGGACTTGTTCCAATTTAGAAAATTTTGTGTTTTCTTCTATGGTTGGACTATTTACTTGCCGTCTCCTATGAGCTGTTTCTTGGAAGAATTTTTATTGTTTCCAAATAAAACAATAGGTTATAAAATAACCCTAGGAGAGAAGGTTTGGGGAGATGGCATTGCTTCACAAAGAGAGAACTGTGGTGAAACCATGAGTCCAGAGAAGCTTAGGGCTTTTTCCTGGAGCTGTTGGATTTGGCAACAGGCTCAGCCACTCCAGAGTCAGGAGAAATGGAAGCAGTGATCCAGAACAAAACCGAAGAGAAATTTTAAAAGGCCCCTGCCTGGGAGAAGGAAAAGTGGTCAAAGGTCAGGCTACCAAAAAAGCAAAAGCCCATGCCTTCCGATTTATTCACTTTTAGGGAGGGCTGGGTTTCTTCTGAGGGCATGGCAGTTTCTTAATCAGAGCAAGCGGCAGCATCAGCAAGCTAGAATATTGGTTTTGTGAGACTGATCTCTCCAAAAGAGAACTGCATGTCTTTTTGAAGTTCCTCTGAGTAGCGGCCCTACTTATTATTTCGCGTGCAGACCAAACAACATGGACTCAGCTATTTTTCCACAACAACAATAGAATTCCACTGTGAACATGTAGAAATGTACAACAAACTGTTGTCTAAGCTTGCCGTTGAGTTCCTCAGAGCCATCCCTCTGCTTGGATCTCAGTGAAGCGTATTCCCCTGTATTTTAGGTCTCTTTCTCTTTCACATCCACCCACCCAATCTGCTTATACACACCTGGGTTGTGTTTTTTGGTCTGATGTGCATGCATTCTATTATTTTTATCCTATTATTCGATTACACTTGAATTTCATATTTTTAAGGGAAGGTTAGGGGAAACATTTTTGGGAAAAGCAAATGTCAAGTATTTTTAAATGACTGATTCTGTTTTAAAACAAAACAAAACAAAAGAATGATTACAAGGTAACCAAGGCAGCTGAAACATAAAATGAGAATAAGTGTGCATATGGGCTCAAGCATAAAAATGCCAGAAGCTTAAATATCTGATGAGTCTAAGGGTCCCATCAGAGGTAAAGTAAAGGGTGTATGTTTAGCTCAGATTCTAGGTAGCACCTTTGATCCTGAATTTTAAGGACAATTCCCTATTGCAGCATTGAAGTTATTTATCCCAAGCTGTCTGGTATCAAACTTAGACTATATCATTCAGTGTATCCAACAAACTTCTGACCAAAAGCACCTCCACACAATAAAGACCTTGGAAATAAATATATGGGCAGGGCTGTGGGAGCCTCAATGTGGAGTTGCTTAGCATTGTGTTCAAGGTCACTGGAAGGAGAGAGAAGCACTTGTTGGTACTTTAGGTTCTTGCTTCTCAGAATGTGTGATATCAAGTCTCAGGGTTTGGGACTGCAATTCTTTCTTCTTTTCTAGAAAATTCTTTTCACATAAAATGTCAGCTTTAAAAAGTCTGTTATGGATGGGTCACTCAATACATTTTATTTTGTGGAGAATAAGTTGGTAGCCAGTGAAACTAACCCCATTCTTGTGATCTTCAAGTTCTCCATTCCATAGGTTATGGTCCTGGTATTTCTTTAAATCTGGAAATTCCATTTTTCTCCTGCTAATTTGGATTGTGGGAAACAGAAGCCTCCTTCTTTTTTAAATTTACCTCTCTTCATTTTGGATATCTGGATATTTTATTTTAATTTTTTTTCATGATTGTTTTCTTTAACCACAGGGTCAAATGCTTGTACTAGTCAAATGCTTGTACTAGTCATGTTTATTGGAAACAGTCTAGAGGGAATCCAATCCCAAATCAAGGTGGCTGCTTTTCTCTCCCTATGGCAAAGTGAAGATTAAGCTAGCTTGTGCCTTCTTTATCAATAGACTCAATACAACTTTTAATCAGTGTGGACAAAAAAAGCTTACTTAGATTATTTAAGTGTTAGATTGTACTGGAAAGTAAGATAATTGTAAACTAGATCCAGAGTTTCCTTTATTGGACTTATTGTACAAACTACAGCAGAAGGAAATGAGAACTTTCTGATTCACAAAACATTTCTAGACTTCCAAATAGCATCTTTCCAGACATGATCTCAACAATATTCATTCTTTGGGGGCCAAATAAGCTGAAGATAATTCACTCTGCTTTCAGGATAGAAAAGCTGGGGCTGAGGTAGAGAAAGGCATGCAACCAAGCAGTGGGGGGCTCAGTGATGCTCAAAACAGACATGAATTCCCCATCCTGGGCTTGTGGCATAAGCCACACCACACGCCTGCTAAATTTGTAAGTTGTCCTTGTGCTTGCTTAAAAAAGGCAGGACACATTCTTCTCAAAGAAGACATTGCAGTTCACATTTGGGTGGTTGCTTGACTACGTCTGAGCAATATGTGCTCAGCATGCCTTGACGTTATGGCCAATTTATTTTTTATTAAATCACTTAGTGGTGGTCTTGATAAAGCCATAATTCTAAGTGTGTTTTGGTGGTTATTTCAGACGGTTAAGCACCAGCCGGGAGTGGGGGGTGGGGGAGGGCCGGGGGGGGGGGGGGGGAGAAGGCTACCGCTGCTGCTGTGGGATGAGCTGGTCTTGGTCCATTTAACTGCTCACATGTGCTGAGACAGCTGGTGGGATGCTGGCTATGCATCTGGGAGACTTTAATATTTTTTCTCCCTCATATGCTAAACAAATTCCCCCTTTTCCCATTTATTTTTCCCTTCCTGGCCTAATTTACATTTTCACCTAAGGTACATTTTGGAGGCAATGAAGTAGATGGTCACTGCAGGGTTTCTTTAGGTTGTCCATTATTATCTTTAAAAACAAAAAAAATATATGATTTTAAAAATTATTATTACAAAAGTGACACCTAACCATTGTGGAACATTTAGGATATTCAGAGTTAGCATTTTAGAATATATATATGTATACACACACACACACATATATGTGTATATATATATTTATATGGTTATATTCTATTTTTAAAAATAAATTCGGATCATACTATGTATATTGTTTTGGATTTTTTTCATATGACAATATATTGTGAACATGTTTTCATAGCTTTAAATAGTTCTCTACAATGTAATTTTTAAAGACTGCATAGTATCTTTTTAATGTAAGTTCCATAATTTAGGTAATACTTTTTGGACATTTGTAGAGATTTTAATTTTCAGCTATTATAACCTATGTACATATTTGCAGACCAGTCTTTGAGTGCATTCAAACTGATTTCTTTAGAATAACTTCCTAGAAGTAAAAATAGTGATCCAGAGATTAGGAACATTGTTAAGGCTTTCCCTCTGTATTATCCAATTGCCTTCCAGAAAAAACTTCCAAGTTACAGGTCCACCAGACACATCCTCCTGGCCTTCCCTTTACCTCCAACGGGTTTACTGCTTCTCCTTTTTGACACGATGCCTCTTCACAAAATTGCAACCCCATGTTTCTTTCTTTTTTATTATTATTATTATTATTTTTATTGTTTGAAGTATTACAAATAGCAGTACATATGTCTCTTTCCCCCCCCCCCCCCATTGACCTCCCCCCGGCTTCCCCTACCCCCCAGTACATGCCTTCACCTGCACTCCCTAGTGTCTTGTATCCATTGGTTATGCTTATATCTATGTGTACAAGTCCTTCGGTTGGTCTCTTACAGCCCCCCTCGCCCAACCTCCCCTGCCTTCCCGATGTAGTTTGACAGTCTGTTCAATGCTTCTTTGCCTCTGTATCTATTTTTCCCCCATTTCTTTCTTTTAAAAAATTTTGCCTCTGCAGACTAGAAATAAACAACAAAAAAATGTTTGAGTCCCAATTTCAATGTCCAACAGTTCAGAGTCCCCGTTTCAATGTCTAACAGTTCCTTATGTGTACATGTCAGCAATGATATCTGGATGGTGGGCACATGGTGGCAATGCAGGTCCGACCCTCTCTGGTTTGGTCCTAGGCAACCTGCAGCGGTGCACAGCTGCTGACTGCTCGCAAGGCAAGGCGTTGTCAGAGTCTTCCATCTCTGGACTGTTTTTCCTCTTGTCTTTGTGGTTGGAGCACACCTGTCAATTCCTCTCTGTTGCAGGAATCCACATGGTCTCGGAGTTGTTTTCTGAAAATATACAAACATATTCTCGACCACAAGTTAATAAAGGAATCTTTTCTATATAATTGATTTGGGATCCTTTTTATTTTTGCCCAAACGATTTTCCTTTGTCTTATTTAGACACCATGTGTGTTTTTCATGGGTGTCTTGCTGTTAGCATTGCAAATGAAAATTAATTTTGTAAAGTAAAAATTTTCTAGATGTAATTTACTTATAGGATATTTTTCCTTACATGATATTACCCTACTATCCCCCCCTTTTTTTTGATTAATGGAGGCTTTTGTAAATTTTATAATGCACTCTTGATAACTTTAAATTTTAATATTTTTGCCCAAAAATATGACTGCTTTAGGTTCATTGCATGTTCAGGAATTTTACCATGAGATGAACTACCAATAGAAATTTTTCAAATGTTCTCCTACTTTTAATTATTTTTCCTGAATGCAGATAGATCCTCAGAATCCTCCTCAACACAGAATTTTAGGCTTAAAAAACTGATTAGAATTGTCTCACAAGAGGAAACCTATTTGCCATACCTGCTTTGTGGCTGAAATAAGGTAGCAGACGGCTAGAGACCAGTGGACCCACCGTATCACATGTCACCCTGCACTTGTGGTACAATCTAGACTTGGTGGTACAAAGGACAGGACAGCACTGGAGCTGGAGGCCAGCATTGGTGGTTTCGAGCATACTCAGAAATCAGGCCTACTAATAAGGACAAGGTCTCAGAGTGCTGCTTATGATGCTCCTTTCAGATTCAAGGTTTGGCTACAGCACGGGCATCTGTGGGAGTCAGAGAAAACACGAGATGAATTCCTTAAGACTCAGGCCGCTCAAGAGGAACCCATCAGGGAAGGTCTCCACGCAGCTAATAGGACACTTACCCAGTTCAAAGAGGGCCGTGATTTTTAAAATCCAGGTTAAGCCACTATCTGTTCCTGTCTCCGAATTTTCTGTTCCAACTTGTTTGGAGATATTACTTGGAGTTGCTGGAGCAACTAGCTGCTTGTGAATAAGAGTGATTAGCACTGGGCTAACGGCAGAGGTTATGGATTCAGACCTAAGCCCTTTTTTGGCGCTGCCTGAATGAGTATTTCCTGGGTGGGCCTTTCTTCTCCCATTACAGCTCACTGATCGCCTGGAGAACCGGACCTTTAACCTCTGCCGCGCTCTCTCTGTGCAGAGCGTGACAGCATCTCTGACCAGCCCCGCACATCTGACAGCAGGAAGGGGAGGGGCCGTGTGCACTGGCTTGCGATTTAGAACAAAACCAAACCAGTCTGAAAATCCATTTTTAACTGCCGTAGCTCGCACTTTGTCTAGCATTTCTCAACAGTTTTCTTTGTTGTGACAATGAAACCTTTCTTCTGCCAACATTTAAAAAATCCTTTTAATTTTAATGATTTGCCTTAAAAAAAAATATACACAATAATTCAGAAAAAACAACCCTCGATGCTTTGGAACTTCTTCAGTTAGATTGCTGGCAGACTTATAAAAGCCTTTTTTAATTGTGAAATATGCGGGAAGTGGAGAATGTTTTTATTCATAAATCAAATATTCTTCTTAAAAGAAAACATGGTTTCTCAGATAACCTTTCTCTTACCTTCCTAGTAACTCTCTCGTTACTCAGCGAGGCTGTGGTCTGATTGCATGAGGTCTGAAGAAGACATGGGGACTGGCAGAAGCCCAGCTGTGCTCAGTGTGATTTCGCCATTCCTTTCTCTTCTTCCCTGCTCTTCCTCCCATCCCTCTCTGCTCCTAGCCCCATGGCTTCCTTTTTGGTTTTTGCAGATTCTGCTGCTTTCCATGGTAACCTAGTATATAGCTCTTGGTAATATCAAAGCTTAGTTACTGAAATCAACCATGTAGTTTGTGTTCTGGTGTTTGTGTGTATTTACATCATAGCTTCATAAGTGTATTTCCCCCTTCACTTGCCCATTTATATAAACTGATACCTGAAATGTGGGAAAGAAGTGAATTTCATTTCTGATTGATGGGCCCATTGCCTAAGTCTGGAATCCCCTCACCTCTTCCAAATGAAACAAAGCAGCCTTTAACAGAAGTTTCAAGGGGGTATTTGATACACTTCTTCTAATTTTTTACCCCCAGGATTTATTTACTTTATAACTGGAAGTTGTACCTTTGAGCCCTTTCACCCAACGTACACTTCTCCCCATTTTTGACAACTACTTCTCTGTTCTCTATGAGTTGAGTTTTTTGTTTGTTTTGTATTTTCTTTTCTTTAGATTCTCATGTGAGTGAGGTTTATGTCTTCTCTGTCTGACTTATTTTACTTAGCATAATACCCTGAAGGTCTACCCATGTTGTGGCAAATGGCAGGATCAAGTGGCCTTTAAGGTTGCTTCAGCTGAGAAAGAGTTGGAGGAGGTATGCTGGCTTCTATCTGCCTTGCCCTAGCCTAGAGTGACCCAAGTCATGTGCTCTCACATGTTATTGGCTCAAATTAGTCACATGATCTTGACTTAACTGCAGGGAGGCTCAGAAGTGTATCTGGAGAGTGGACCTTTCCCTGCCAAACACCTGTTCACAAATAAGAAAACTCTTAATAATAAGTAACTTGTGCAAATTCACACATATATAAAATAGAGACGCCGGGTTTTACTCAGCTCTTTTGACGCCAATTCCAGTGAAATTATACAATGGCATCTCTCTGTATGTATATAGTTTTCTAATTCACACTCTCATTTTATCCTGAAGGCAGTGAGGCAGTTGTATTTGTGCACATTTGGAGGAAAATATAAGGAAAGACCCTGATCATTCCTGTTTTAAATATTATGTGGAATCCTGCTTTAATCGTGATATTTAATGATTATCACTTTGCAGGCTTGTTGTGTTTCCATTAATCCCCATGTAGCCAGATCTGTGATGAGGCAGTGTGATGAAATACCTTTGGTTTTGGTGTAATGTAGATCTCTATTCATATTTTTGTATCATCACTTTTTGAGCAAGTTACTTAGCATCTGTTACTTTCATATTCTTCATCCATATAATAGTAATAACAATATCTACCAGGTAAGCTTCTTAAATGTATAAATATAATATTTATAAAGTGCCTGAAAATAGTAGATACTCATAAAAGTTATTTTTCTTTTTGAATCCCTTAAGTAGTAAGTTCAAGTTCATGAAGCAAGATACCTTATATTTAGAGGATAAAATACAAATCAGTTCAATGATAAATTTAATCAAATCTTTAAAAAATATAATTGCAAATGCTTATACAATGGAAAAACTGTCCAAGTCAGCACTAAAAAACAATGTGAAGAAATCCAGACATATAGCCACTGGCTGAATTTATGAGGTTAGATTGATGAAATGTGGGCTGATTTGTATTTCTTGAAGTTAGTAAGGACAGGTTTTGATGGCCCATCTGACACTATTTGTCTTTATGTCCCATGTTTTTATGTTCATTATCTGTATTACACAGGAAGAAACAATGGGATGATAAAATTTAATTGCAACAGTGATGAATTTCCATATGAAAATCTGAAGCTATGGTCTGGTGGAGTAACCAGAGAACTTCCTGGGAAATGTCATAGTTGGGGTGGGGTTGGGTGGCAATCGACATTTTGTGTGTTTGACTTGCAAGCCATATGCAGTTCCTCACATATCCCCAAGTCATTATCATATGAGAAGAAATATCTCTGTGCAATGACAACAGTGCCCAATTTTAAACATACTGTGGCAGCACATCTTCATAGCTATGTGGCAAAGGCATGTATTTACATGTGGAATCCAACAGGTACATGTACTTTCTTATTTCCTTGATTCTATCATTTTCAAGTCCAAGCCTTAAGGTTAATGCAAATTCTTGTTGCAAAATGGTTTTAATTTTATGCTTCCTCTTCTGGAGGAGTGTGGTCACCTTGGTGTGTTTGTTATAAAGTGAACATTGAAAACCGAATGGTGAGAACTACAAAGAACTTGGAGTTCATCCTTGCCCAGAATGACTTTTCATAGAAATTGCCCAAAGCGGATCTCAGATGCCCTGGGTTATTTGTTCCGGGTTCTAATAAGCCTTCTGATTGGCAGAGTCTTGGATGCGATAGGAAAGGGGGCTTCCTCAGTGAAGTGTGGTATGGACTGGGTATAATAAACTAGTGACTGCAAAGTGCTAAAGAGGTAAATTGTTGCTTTCTATTCGTAGAACTTCCTCTCACAATTTTTAAAAACAAGTATAATATGTTCTGATTTCTATTAAAACCTATCCTGAACCTTCTGGATAAATGGGAAAATAGGATTTTGTGATTTAGGGGTAATTTTTTATTTGTTTATTCCATAACATTTCCCTCCTAAAGTATCAAGTGACAGTCACATTTTCATTTTACCTTTAGTTTATTGAGCCCCAACTATTTCTAGTCAGTGTTTTAGATTTTGGAGACACAGAGATACATAGACAGAAGAGGTCTCTGCTCTCATGGAGCCCATTCTAGCACACAGTCTAAACAGACCGTGTGGGATCTTGGTCACATACATTTTTAATTGAGTCACTGGCCTCATTCACACCATTGGTTACTTCTATCTGATTGATGGTTTTCTATGTTCATTCATTTTTCCATCCATTTATTCATTTAAAGAGGGCCTAGAACTCACCTAGGGCTTCTGAGTAAATATCTTCCACACTAATAGAAGAGAGAGGTCATGGTAACCTTCCCAAGGTGTCTGTGTTCCATGGCATACACTTTTCAATCTGTGGTTCCAATTTGGGATGTTGGAACATGGAGATGATGAAGGCTCACTGACAATAACAAACTTAAAATTTGTTGTTCTGCGGATCATGTTATTATGAAGAGTTTAAAATTTGGGAAATGGCTTTAAAGAAAATAAAAATCACAATCAAACTGGATACACGTTATTGAAGGTGACTTAACCAAAATATATTCAAGTTATTCGACTTGGAGTTGGGAACTTGAGAGACCACATACCCTTCCAATATTCCAATGTCCTTCTCTTCCAATGTGTTCCGAAGCACAATGAAGAGGGGGGGGAAAAACAAACCCCACTGGCTAAGAAAAATATTGCTTAGCCGTGCTGTAATTCAAAGCAGATTTCTAAATCTTCCTTCTGAAAATTCTTGGGTCTCTGAGCTAAAGGAACCACAAGCTGTGAGTGTGGATGTTCCTCCCAGCAAGAAGGCTGGGAACCCAGCACCTTTTAACAAATATTTGTCAAGGCAAATACAATAGAAATCAAGCCAATTTTCTGTAGCTTCCATCTCTCTTAGCTTGCCTGTGAACTTGTGCCTATGCATTCTATGAGTTTAAGAACTCTTCACCAAATAGATTTGTGAACAGACACTAGAAAAAGTGGTTGAACAAGGTAGGACCTAAGTGTATTTCCTTCTGCACTCCATACCCACCCCTCCTGGCTTTTCTGTCTGTGCTAAAGGTATTTCTCATTCTTTGATCACTTGGCATGGGGCACACTATGAATTTTCTTCTTTCTCTGCCCCTAATAACCTCTGGTTTCCAATTTTTTTTATTCTGTTGCCAAGCTATCTGTTTTCCTGCTCTATTTACTCACTTTATTTCTTCTTCCTAATGTCCCAATCACTCTTCCAATACTTCACTCTACTGAAATTGCTCTGTCAAGGTGACTATTAACCCCAATGCTACTAAAACCTAAAGTCACTGTTAGGTTTCAGCTTTAGCCCCCCTCAGCATGATTCAATACTGCTGTTGAAGGTGCTCTCTTCTTTTGAAACATCCTTGTCCCTCAGCCACTATGATGTCACCCTCTCCTGCTTCTTTTTGTCCCATCTGGTCATGTTTCTTGGAATCCATTGCTGATGCTTTTGCTTCTGCCCAGACTCAAAAGGGCAAAATTCAGCCCCCTAATCTACAGTTTCTAGGTGATTTTATTCATTCTTAGGTACTTACTAGTATTTGTTTTAGTTAATATATTCACTTGGCTGAAAATTTTAAAACATAGATGTACAAAAAATACATGTGAAAGTTTGCCTTCACTCCTACATCATCAGTACTGCCTTAGACTCAATTACTCTTAACCATTTGTATTTGTTAACTCTTTTGCTTTATCCTCCAATACTCTAAGTGGTAAATTTATACTTCTATTGACTGATTTTTTAAACTTTAGATAACCTCTCTTCTTCATGATGAAAGAAAAGGACTTTACTTACTTATACTTCCCTCCAAATTTTTTGTTGTTATATTATTGGTAGTTGTTCTATTGATTGCCTTTATAGAATACTTAAACCCCCATAGATATGTCACAAATGTTAGATGATAATCTTGCCTTTTTACTATGACAGGCAGGAAGTGGCCATTACTGTGTTCACTCTGTTCCCTCCAACTAACTTCTCTGAGCTCTGCATTGCTTTTCAGTCACCTTGCATTCCCTTTGAGTCTTTTTCTCTTTCCCTGTCTTCTAGCAGAGTGATCAAGGTTTTCTGTGCCTCAGGTTCTGTTACTGACTTGAAAAGCTTTATTTTCTTTTCAATAATTTTAATTGCATTAAAATTTTAATATGCATACTTTCTGTCATCTAACATTGGTCAATGTCTCCTTCCTCTTCTGAAGGTAGGTAGAATCATAAAATGCTTTAACCCCAACTCCCTCTTCCCGTCTTCCATGTTATTATTAGTTGATATTTTGGTTAAACCTAGTTTTATAACCCGCTAAAATAAATTATTAAGAATTACCAAATATACCATGGTAAGAGCCATGGAGGTTCCCTGCTCAGATGTCCCTTTACTGCAAGAGGGTAGTTAGCTGACAGCCTCCATTTGCTGCACCTTCAGGGCCCAACAGTGTGCTGAAGCCCTGCTCCCCACAGGCTGCTCCCAGCCAATGACCAAGCTCAGGAGGTGCACTGGAGCCAGGTACTTGGCCTTGCCTGGAGCGCCTTTACCAGGCAGGCCACCTTGGCGCTGGGGTTTCCTGCTGGCCTGAGATTTTCTCAGAGATGCATGGCCATCTCAGACTCTGCCTTCTTGATCCATCTTCATTCTCCCTCTCCTTTACAGGTGTCAGACCTGCATCATGTCTGATGGATTTCCCTGACTATTCCTGATTCCTCTCCCCTTTATTTTCACAGCTATTTCCTTGCAACAAATCCCTTGCACTTCTGATTCCATCATGGTGTCTGCTTCCTGGAGAACCTAAAATTACACAAACACTTTCTAAGCATTCCTTTGTTCATTTGTGTTTTGTGTACTCCTGCCATTCAGTTCAGCCTAGATGTTTTCTTAGAGCATCATCTCATAATCTTTTGTTTGGCTTACAAGATCCTGGATGACCAGATATCTACTTACCTGTCCAAACTTATCCCACATCTCCACCAACAAGTATGCGTCAGTCCCATAGGCCTCTCATTACCTTCTCAAATAAGCGAGGCTTTTTCTTCTTTAGGGCTTTTTTGTGTATGTGTGTGCTGGCTCCTTGGCCTGGAAATTCCTTCTCTTATTCTTTGTAGAACTAACTCATTCTTATCTTTAGATCTCAACTTAAATGTCACCTCCTCAAAGATGCCTTTCTGATTACATCTCCCATAGTTTCTGATGAGAATTCAGCCAACTGAATTGTTGTTTCTATGTATAAAATTTGTCATTTTTTTCTTGCTGCTCCCCATATTTACTCTTTACAGGAGTGGGCAAAATAGGTTTACACTTGTGAGTATGTGAAACACAGAGTTTATTTTTATATTATTATTAATTATGGTATTATTTATTTGTGTTACAACTGTAAACCTACATTTTCCCACCCCTTTATATTTGGCTTCTGAGTCTGACTCTGACTTCTGAGTCTTACCCTGATGTGTTTAGCCTGCAGGTGTTCATAGAGCAGTTGTAAATTTATATTTTTTTAATCAAATATATAAAATATTTGCTTATCACTATTAAAATTGGATTCTCCAATTTTTCTTGTCCCTTCTTGTTGTGGAACTTTGATTACATGCATGTTCTACTACTTGCTATTACCTAACATGTGCCTGAGACTCTGTTCTATTCCCCCCTCCCACCCCCCAATTTTCCCCTGTATTCTCTGTGTGTGACTGGGTTAGGAATCCAAGAAATACTTAAGGAAAGTACACTTTTAATTTCACATGGAAAACAATACATGCTAGAGGAATGAATAGACATGTAAGTGTAGCAACAAGGCAAAAGGTTTTATGTAGATATATGAGGGCCTTCCCAATATGCCTGTTGAATATTCCAGTTTCCCAGAGAAAATATTTATGGTCATCAACAAAAACATGAAATATCATTCAACTAATAGTGTCAGTTTTGAAAAATATGTTATGTAAGTCAGAGATCTGATTGTTCTGTGAAGTGCAAGTTATTTTTTCACCACCAGAGAAATTACAGACAAAAATTTGATTTTCATCTTATGGAGACATTTACTCATATAGCATCTATTTATGAGTTCTCTCCACCTACCCCACCCCATCATTTAAATTGTGATATACATTTTTTTATGGGAACAATTTCAGATAGTGCTGGGGAAATTTATGCATTGTTTCACAGAGCTCACAGAAACATCAAAGGGAAATAAACTAGGGGGTTCTGGTCTTGTTATTTAGAACAGAAAGGTAAAAACAATATTGAAAGGTGACAATATTTCTTTTTTAAAAATATAGTTTATTGATATTTTTACAGAGAGGTAGGGAGAGGGATAAAGAGAGCTAGAAACATCAATGAGAGGGAAACATCAATTAGCTGCCTCTTGCACGCCCCCTACTGGGGATGTGCCTGCAACCAAGGTACATGCTCTTGACCGGAACCGAACCTGGGACCCTTCAGTCCGCAGGCCAACGCTCTATCTACTGAGCCAAACCAGCTAGGGCAACAATATTTCTATAGAAGTCAAATATTTTGTTTTCTTAGGATTTTATTATATATAATTTCATAATTAGAAAATACGTAATTGTTATTTCTCTACTTTATTAGTTTTTAATCCTTATAGCTTTTCTCTTCTTTTAAAATGTAATAAGTCATATTTCATCATTACGGCTCTGTTAATGTGTGCTTGGTTAAAGGCAGGGTAATGATACTTTAAAGTATTTGAAAACAATATTTAAATAACTCTAATAATACTCACATATAACATTCACCCACAGAATTAGCAAGGTGCACTCGCCTACACAAGGGCATGTATCTCAAGGGGGAAAGGTCTCATATAAGTTTTTGAACCCGTTTTTGGTAAAAATTTTAATTTTTAATTTAGTAGAATAACATATAAATAAATAAATCTGCCTTCTACCCCCAATCCATTAATGCTCAATTTAAAGTTATGAATTTCAAGATAAACTAATCAGAGACAGTTTTTCTCAAATCAAGCCAACCATCAAAACTCTTTTGAAAAATATATTTTCTTCTATACTTTGAGAATAATCATTGATCTTTTATTTATTGCTCTACTTCCTGGTAAATGAAAGCATATAGGGACAGGGAAACCCACGGGATATGACCATCTCATTGACATTGAAGCACGCAGGTGGGGATCATGGGTCTCTGGGGATGGTGCTTAGCCCTGGGCAGTGGTTCTTTCTCCTACTCCTTGGAGGGTTTGCCTCTCAAGCTGAGCCTGACCAGAAGTGGAGCCAACAAGAGAGGAATTTAGGCCCTTGGGATCTTATGGAGAGTATTTTGGTTTCCTTGAGGCCGCTCAGTTTTGGCTCTTCCAGTTTCTCGTTGTAGGGCTGAAGTAGAGAACAGGAGAGAGGTGTTAGCATGAGCAGCCTTAGGACTGGTGTCTTGATGAAGACATGGAGGATAAAGCGCTTTTTAAGTCTCCAGTGGGTGGATCTTGTCTAATCCCCTGGCTGTGGCTTATGACTGTCCTTTGCTACTTCAGGGAAGGAAGAATGCTCAGACACCGAGTCGTCCTAAGTATGTGACTCCCCTGTTTAACTCAGGGTTAAGCAGGTCCCCTTATTTTGTTAGATCTCTTGCCTCTTCATCTGTTTTAGCCTCCTTTTAACACTTTTTTTCTCCTGGACTCCCAGTTTTTAGGTCTTCTCCTTCTTGCTCAATCTATGGGATCACAGGAAAGAATCTGATATCAGACATTTATTTTATTGTTATTGTTGTGGGAGGTGGGAGATGTATTTTAAGATTAAATCTCACTGTGGAATCAAAGTTTTTGTTGTTACTAACCAAACCAAGAAAGAAATATTTGATGGAAAAGGAGGTTTATCTCACTTATTTAGCAGGTAGGCTGATATTAGGCTGAGGTTGTAATCTAAAAGGTTTAGTATGACTTACGGATCCCTAACATGTGATCTGAGGTGCTGGGATTCCCACTGAAGTGCTGGATGAGCTGAGTGGGTGATTAATTGGAGCCTTTCTGTGCAGAACAGAATTCCCAGGAAGCATCTCCTGATTACCAGTTTCTGTCTTATTCCAAAGGACTAGACACTCCCCACTCAGAAGCTGCACAGACCATTTGCTAAGGAAATTCAATCTCTTAAAGCCATTTCCAAGGTATATTTATTGATTGAGCTTGATGATCATCCCAGAGCTCCAGTTTGATAATGGGCTATCAAATTATATCAGTCTTGGCAATGTTCTTTCAGGTATTTGTAGTAGCCCATCAATCCTGCTTCTATTGTCTCCTGGAACTGCAATCACCACTTAATCTCAAATACAGTCATTCATTCATTCATACAGTATTTATTGGGTGTCAGCATTTGTCTCTGTGCTAAACTCTGCGGGGTACTAAGATGAGTATAACTCCAGAATTAATGATTGTTGGAGACCCTATATCATCTAGTCAAAAGCAAGACGATCAGGATAGAATCCCACATGATGCATGAAAAATGGTTTTCCTGCTCAAGAGAGGTGAGAAGTCAAGAAAAACTCCATGTGCCAATTTCACAGACTCGGGCTTTCACAGCCTCCAAGTGCCATGGAGATTTTGTTGTCTTTTAGTGCTTTTCTCTGTTTGTGTTACCGTTAACGAGGTCAGCCTTGCTGGGCAATGAACAAGCAACCCAGGTGATCTCAGGAGCTGAGGGGAAGTGCCCATGTCCTGCCTCTTCAAACTCCCTCCGCTCTTGCTAACTGGTGTCTAGGATTTCACTAATAGAAACTGAGGTCATTGCATATTTTAGAGATGTTTAAATCCAAATTACATAGACTTACATCTAAAAAGGTGTTAGTAACTGGAATATTTCCTTTTTTTGGAAAAGAGAGGGGGCTGGAGGGCACTGATAATGCGGGTAAAGGTCTCTACTCAGAAAGACGAAGACAAATTTGGATGCAGCCACAGTTTCATCCCAGAGCTACCAGCCAGTTGTAGCCAGGCTTGTGTTAATACAGCTAAATGTGGACTTTTACATATTTTAAATCCCCGGAGAGTTGTTCATTAGCATGTGAGCTAATGTTTATACTTGGCAGCCAAGGAGTACCTCAGAAAATATAAACATTCTGCTTTGCATATATGTGATCTTGAGTTTGAAAATGCTCTACAGCAAAAGTTTTTATTATGGTTTTAAATACTCACCTATATTACCTTTCTTAGGAATGAGTGGAAGATAGTCTTATTCTTCTCAGTGCTTGTGAAACAAGCTTTCTTCTCTATAGCTCTCCTATTCCCAGAAACCACAGGGGTGTGTGTGTGCACACACGTGCACACACACACACACACACACAATTCAGAAACAGTAATTAAGTATTTCTGAACATCTTTATTTAGACTATTTTCTTTCAAAATAATAAAATGTACTCCACACCCTTCTTAATGAAGAGAAAGCAAACATCCTAAAAGATATAACATCTGCTGGAAAGATAATCTAAATTGAAAACTTTTGCAGACATAAGGAGCAAGGGAGACCATATAGGGACAGGAAGTATGGCAAGATGTTAATGCTAAAAGCAGTTCTTACAAACATTATGCAAGATAGAAAATGCATAGATGAAATTTTTTGGAACAAAGAAATAAAATAAATCCTAAACACTAATCTTATCTGAAGATTGACAGTGGCATTTATTTGCTCTAGGCATAATTAATCTTGCATTATGTTCCCACTGAGTTTCCAGGTTCTAAAAGATGGAAAAGCCATATGTGCTGAACACTTAAGGATTTAGACTTTCTTTCAGGAACAGTATTCTTTTTGTTAAATCCTCATGCAAGGATATGTTTTTATTGATTTTAGAGAGAGAGGAAGAGAGAGAAACATTGATGTGAAAGAGAAACATCCACCAGTTGCCTCCCCTACATGCCCAGGCCAGGGATCAAACCTGCAACCTATGTATGTGCCCCGATCGGAATCAAACCCACAACCTTTTGGTGTATAGGATGATGTTCTCACCCAGCTGAGCCACCTGGCCAGGGCAAAAACAATAATTCTTACCTAAATAACTAAAAATCATTAGTCAAGGGACAGTGAACCATTTTTTATTTCTTTCCCACATAAATCACCAAAAGGAAGTCTTGTGCTTTTTAGCTGATATTACAGTCTCCTAAGTAACCAATACCATCTGATCCTTTTGGTAAGAGAACTTGTGTTTGGTATAATGAAGAGAAAACCAACGGATGGAGAGTTCTGTTACCAAGCAGAGTAGAGGTGTGGGGAGAACCAACACACCAGTACCTGAGGTAACAGTGTAATGAAAAATTAGAACACACAAAAAGCACAAAGTGAAATTGTCTGATTAATTGCACATGTTTTACTACAACCCTGATTACCTCCCAAAGGCCCCGCCTCCAACCACCGTCCCATTGAGGGGTAGGCTTTCCATATGGATTTTTAGGGGACACCAGCATTCAGTCCATAGCAGTGGGTAAATTAGGCAGCCACTGGTGTGACGTAATTTCAGAAGTGCCATGAGCGCTGCCCACTTCCTCAGCAACAGAACCATTGCTGCGGAATGAGACGCTGGACCCAGAAAGCTCCTGCTGAAAGGCTTTCCCTGCACAACAGAGCTAACAGGTGTAGGGACTTGATTAACCAGCTCACCCACAAGACAGCGGAGCTGTGTGGGAAGGAAACATGGGACAGATACATCTGAAGGCATGAGCGTGAAGCTAGGAGGGACAGTTCTAGACACAGCTTACTGTGGGCAGGACAAGCCCTGGGCCATGTCCTGGTGGGAGGTCCTGGTAATCGAGGAACAGCTCTAGGCACTGTGTCCCTTGTGGGGACAGAAGACAGAGGAGAGGGCGTATGGAAAGGGGGGGCACACTTAAGCTTTTTTGTTGCCTGCATAAAATTTCAGACTCTGGTCCCATCCGTTATGCCTGAGCTCAGTTCGTTTATCTCTGAGCGTGTCCATTCTCCTCATAAATGCACCTTTGTTTTCTGCCCAGCGTACAAACATCACGACCCGTGTCTGAGAATGTTGGGAATTTTATTAGGTCCATAAAGTTTTAGCTGTGGTCTAGTCCACCGAGGCCAAAATAAATAAATAGGTAGAGTGTAAGGTTAACAATTAAAAAACATGACTTAAAGAAAGAAAAACAACCGAAGCTCTAAAGTAACTTTGTCACAGTGGCATTAGAGGGGATTTCTCTTCTCCAACCAAGCATTTCGTAAAGCGCAAGCTGAGACACTGCAGTCAGAATGCAGCCCACCAATTCACTTGTCAGATTTCTCTGAGAATTCCAAAATGTGAGCAATAATCATAGGGATGTGTGGGGATTAAGTGAGATATTATATGGGGGTGGGGGAGGCGGTTAGAGTGTTTGCTGCTATTACTGTGTGTGTGTGTGTGTGTGTGTGTGTGTGCGCTTCTGTTCCACAGCTAGAATAATTTCGGGAATGTAATGAAGTAAAACGAATGCCTCCACATCTCGTTTGCACTCTCTCTCTCGTTCTATATTCCTTTACTTGAAGTTCATGGGTTATTTTATGTGTTGCTTTATTAGGTAATTCCGATGGTCTTGACTTTGTTGTTTCTGAACATGATGGGTGTTACAAAGTCTTCGAATAGCCCTGGGAAGTCATGAGGTAAAACTTGGCCTGTCTTTTTAGACGGTAAAATGTAAACAGAACAGATGGAGCCAAGCAGAGCTAATGGAAGAGGTGACTCAGGTTGGAGCCCCAAAGGAAGTTTGACTAAATGTAAAAGTGAGCATATAAACTACTGCGCACAGAGTCTTAGATTCAGACTCAGAGAGAGAGGGGGAGAGGGGAGCGGGGGACAGGGATTCAGCATGGGGTTTGGGGTACAGAGATGGCCCAGCCTGGCTCTCTAGACTAGCCTGCTTCTAAAATTTCAGATTCTGGTCCCAGACCCACCTGGGCTTATCTCAAATGCCATAGGCCCAGGAGTAACGACTGTTGCCCTTCAAAATAGTCTTGAATTAATTTTCAGGTTGAATTGGGTATCAAAGAGGTCACTCTCAGAACAGAGGAGAAAATGTATGCCTCCTTGGAAACAGCGATAGGTGCAAGGAACTATGCATTCACAGGATGGGCCTCAGACCCAAAGTCTTAACTCATAAGGAGCTAAGAGTCTGAAGAAAAGAGACAGAACAAACTCGGAGAAAAACATATGAAATGTGTACATAAAAATATGAATTTTGAGAGTGAAACCTGGAGAGATGAGTCTGGGAAGAAATGAGAAAGGTACACATTTTTAAGAATGCTTTGGGAAGGAAATCATGGTCATTGGAAGAGGGGACTCCATTGAGAACAGAAATTTGTGAGTTCCTTGTGTGTAAAAATCATGTATCTTTCACTTTGGTGTTCCTAGGACTTTGCATAGCATCCAGCACACAGTAGGTCCCCGAAATGTAGGTTGAAATGAGGGTATTCGGTCAGGTTACTGTTTAGGGGGTGGGTTAAAGTGGATAACAACAGAGGCAGAGAGGGAAGACGTAGCCATGAGTGAGATAAGAGGTCTACAACAGGCGCTGGGTATGGACAAAGAAACTCTGAAACATGTCGTAGAGGTGTGTTTCCCAGCCAGGCTGTAGACACATTCCCAGGCTCAGCAAGCTCTCCCTGTGAACCTGAAAATGATGCCCGTTCTTTCTGATCATTTGGATGGCCGCATTATCACAACCCCACCGTGTGATTTAGGTGCTGTGTTTTCTTTGTATCTGTGGTTGAGTGTTGGCACCATGTAATTACCAAAATGATAGCATTTAACTTTTACATGTGCTGGTAAGTATGCCTGGCTGCCATTAGGTTGGCCACTTCTCACGTCAAAATCACAATAACCATTCCCCACCCACTGTTGTTCAGTGGATGGTTGTTTATCCAGGAGTCTAAACACTGGGGTGCCCACAGAGCAAAATTGTCCTAAATGATTTTAACATTATGGTTACAAATTTCTTTATGGCAATAAAGAATGATGAGCTCTAGTGGGTTTGTTCTAATGCAGCAATTTTCAGCCTTTTTCATCTCATGGCACACATAAACTAATTACTAAAATCCTGCGGCACACCAAAAAAAATATATCATATTTTTTGCCAATCTGACAAAAAAAAAGTAGGTGTAATTTTGATTGATTCACAGTGGACAGCTATTATTGTGTTGGCTGTTGTCATTTTTTTTATTTGACAGTCTAAGGGAAAAGAGATCAGTGCCCCTGACTAAATACTCAGATATTGAATGTTTTAAAAATTCTTGCAGCACACCAGTTGAAAATCACTGCTCTAGTGAATGACCTCGGAGTTCAGATGCTCAAGCAAAATGGGGCAAAAAGGATGTGTAAATTTCTAAAAATGGTCACAGTGGAGCAGTGAAGTCATAGTGTTTCTCTCTCTCCTCCCTCCACCCCCCCTTTAAAAAAATATTTTATTGATCGTTTACAGAGAGGAAGGAAGAGAGATAGAGAGCTAGAAACATAGATGAGAGAGAAACATCAATCAGTTGCCTCCTGCACACCCCCCACTGGGGATGTGCCCGCAACCAAGGCACATGCCCTTGACCGGAATCGAACCCAGGACCCTTCAGTCCCCAGGCCAACACTCTATCCACCGAGCCAAACTAGCCAGGGTCCCCCATGCCCCTTTGCTAGTAAGATGGGATTGTGTTTGTTCTGGGTTCTTTATGGTTTGGCAGGTGACATCTAAACCAAAGTGTTAAATTTAAAGTGTTAAGTTAAAATTTGAGAAATATGTTTTATGTGTCTCATGTCTTCATTTAAATATTAAAAAGACAAGACATCCATGAGATATTGGGGTGGAACAAGTATTTTCCCATGCTGTGGTACTTTCGGAGTTAAAGCTCCAGAAATATAGAAAAGCCTGCTCAAGCCCCATGTCGGGACATGTTAAAAAAAAAAATGAAGGCCCAGACTGAGTGTGCCAAATTATTGTAATCAGTTTTAAAAACAAAACGACCCATTTGCAGTGAGATTTGCACTCTGCAGGAGCTCTCATAGAGCAAGATTTCATTTGTTTAGTTGCTTACTATGTCGACGTGTCGATTTGGTAGGAACGAAATGGAATGGTGTGGCCGGGCAGTGTCCTGTTCCGTTGTTGAGAGCTAATGAGAAAGGTCAAAGGTGGGTTTAATGTGGAAATGATGCAGTTGTGTCAACCGATGTTGTAGTTCCACATGTGGAAGCAGTGCCATCGTAAAAGAGGGGGCAGACGCGGGTCATTCTATGGTCAACAATAACAGAGATATGCCTGACTCCAATGACAGTAGCAGTTAGCACCATATAGTTATATTGTGAGTCACATTTGGTTTTGAAATATTATATGGCTCCTCCCACCCTGGTTTCTAATATACTGTCATGTGATCCACCAGGGCAGGTATTTGAAGTAGTTTGGTTTATCAGTGTGTCTCCAGCACCTCTGACAATACCCGGCACGTAATAGACACACAATAAAAACCGTTTGGGATGATTACATTTGGATTTTACTGGTGGTGTACTTTTGTTGCACTTAATTTATAGATTTTCTTTTGGTTTTAGGATTGTATAAGAACTTTACACCTAGTGCTATGTTGTACACATTTAAATAAGACTTAAAATAGTTTAGTGTAAGTATGAGAATTTGTGAAATTCTTATTTTTATAGGTGACTCTACTTTGCTTCAGTTTGTCCAACACTATAATGGTGGAGGAGTAATCAAGTTACAAACTCTGTGTTTTGTGTGTGTTACAGAAAAAGGGAAGTAGAAAGGGGAAAAGGAGAGAGTTTAGAGATAACACAAAGATTAGGAACCTCAGGAACTGCCAGGAGAGAGACACCATTACTCCTGAAGTGAATTGAATAGGTACCCGCCCCTCCCCCCCCCCCCCAAAAAAAAACCCCACACCATGTGCACCCAGAACCTGTGAATGTGACCTTATTTGGAATAAGGGTCTTGGCTGTTGTAATTAAGGTAAGGGTCTCCAGATGAGATCATCCAGGGTCAAGGTGGGACCTGAGTTCAATGACAGGCATCCTTAAAAGAGGTGGAAAGAAGACACACCGATGCACGGAGAGCAAGGTCACGTGAAGGGGTGGAGTGACTTGGTATTTACAAGCCAAGAAATACCAGGAATTGTAGGCAGCCATTCGAGCCCAGGGAGAGGCATTGAACCGATTCTCCCTCCGAGACTCCAGAGGGGGAGCGAGCCCTGCTGACTCATTTCAGATCCTGGCTTCCAGAAATCTGAGATAATAATGTCTGTTGTGTTAAGCCACCGAGTTTGAGGGAATTGTCACAGAAGCCCCAGGAAAGTAACACAATTATGAGACATCAAGAGAAATGAAACACATCTTTAGAATTGGTGGAGCATTTAAAAAACTTTTAAATATTCTGTTTCCTTGCAGTTTTTTAAAGTCCTATGAACAGTGTGTCCCCTAAATGGATTAACATTTGAGAATAAAAGGAAGCTCAACAGAAAGACCATGAAGCCACTGTTACATGCTCACAAGACAGATTTCTTGCACTTACGATGTCCTTTCTTTGACCAGTACCTCCGTGGCTGGTATGCCCCCTTCCCCCCCATCCCCCGTCTCTCTCTCTCTCTCTCTCTCTCTCTCTGTGAGTGCACATAGGCCTGTGTGTGCACACACTCCACCCAGGGCCCAGCTTTCCCTGTTCCTCTCCCACTTAAGATAAAGAAAGGGCAACAATAAGGGGTGATTGCCTTGCTAAGAAAGTTATTCCACATGATAGTTGCTAACAAAAAACCAAAGCCAGGTACACACAATACCATGAGTCTCTCACTGACTCACATTCTAATCTGTCCATGGGCCTAAGTAATTGTCACATTTTCACATGTCGCCCTATAACCATTCATCTTCTTCATGTAAGGAGTGCTCTTCCATGTGGCTGTCTAGAAATTAAAAGAGGAAAAGAGTACTTTTTCTCTGTATTGGTAGTTTAAAAAACTAATTTAAAAATAGTTCTGTATATGCACTGAATATATAAAATATCAAATAATCATCGAATAAGTGCCACAAGCATGAGGTTTTATTCCTGGTGGGAAGATACATAAATTAGATCAGCATGGGCCCTGCAATCTTCTCTTGAGAAACCTGTGCATTCCTTTCCTGTCACAATGGCTAGAAAAGGCACTTTATATTCTACATCCCCAATAAAGCCCTGGGTTTAGAAATGCTAGCGTTTTCATCTGCTTAAATCAGAGTGGACTTGGAAGGGTGGGGAGGGGGTATTATTTTTCATTTCAACCATTCAAAAGAATTAGCTTTGCAGAAGAACTTTTATTCCTGTAATAAACTTAACTAGACCTACTTATTCACTCAGAGAGAGAGAGAGAGAGAGAGAGAGAGAGAGAGAGAGAGAGAGAATATGGAAGAGCCAAGAATCTGTCAGCTCCATAATAGTGGTTGACCGAGCTCTGGTGTTGAACTCTGGTAGGATTTCTGCGGAGCCAGAGACTTTCGGAGGGGAGGTGAATCTTATAGGGAAGAACACTGAGTGAAAAAACGCTGAGTCTGACTGTGTTGCTAATGCGTTCTGTAGTTGGGGAAGAAATGTTTCATCTCTGAACTTAATTTACCAGTTAGGATATTTTATAAAACAAAACTGCTGTCTCCCCCAAGCCAGAGGAGATGGGGACTGACTCATAATGAGAAAACCCTTGGTAGAGTAGCAGTTTGATTGACGGTACACCCATGACCCTGAAAGGTGGGTATAAGTTCACTTTAAAAATTGAACTAGGCTCCCCACCACCCACCAGCTTTATTGAGATATAGTTGACATATAACTTTATGTAAGTTTAAAGTATACTATGTGATGATTTGATGTATGTATATTATGAAATAATTATCACAATAAGGTTTGGTAACTCATCCATCACCTCGCATGGTTACCTTTTGGGTGTGTGTGGTAAGAACACTGTTAAGAATAGTCACCATGCTGTACATCATATATCCAGAACTCATTCATTTTACAGCTGGAAGTTTGTACCCTTTGATCAGCATCTCCCTATTTCCCCTGCATCTCAGCCGTTGACACCATCATTCTACTCTGTTTCTGTGAGGTTAGCTGTTTTAGATTCCACATGTAAGTGGGATCACACAGGTTTTGTCTACCTCTGTCAGACTTATCTAACTTCATATAATGCCCTCCAGATCCATCCATGTTGTTGCAAACGGCAAGGCTTTCTCCTTTTTATGGTTGAATAATAGTCCATTGTACAAATGAACTAGGTTTAGAATGGATTGGCAAACTCGACGATAACTTGTGTGTTGTGTTTTCATGAGCTGGGTTCACACATGTTAAAACCCCAACTAGCAAAGTAGGAGACGGCATTTGAGTAGTGGAGGCAACAGAGGCTTTGGAGACTGGTCCATGTGGGCACAAAGTATTCCTTTATCCCTTACTAGGAAAGAGATTTACCTACCTGCCTCTCTATTCCCTTTGTTGTAAAATGAGCATAACTAGAAAATTCAGAGGGTTGATGCTGGGAGATTAAATAAGATAACATGGGCCAAATATACATATGGTGATGGAAGAAGATATGACTTAGGGTGGTGCACATACAGATCATGTGTCATAGAAATGTACACTTGAAACCTATATGATCTTTTTTTTTTTTTTTTTTTTTTTTAAGAGAGAGAGTGGAAGAGAGAGGGAAAGACAGAGAGAAACATCAATGTGGAAGAAACACTGATTGGTTGCCTCTTGCACGCACTCGACCATGGTCCAGGCCAAGAAGGAGCTTGCAACCAAGGTACTTGCCCTTGACTGGAATTGAACCTGAGCCACTGCTCTATCCACTGAGCAAAAAGGGCTAGGCTGAAACCTATATGATATTATCAACTATTGTCACCCCAATCAATTTATTTTTAAAAAAGATAACACAGGCAAAAAGCCCAGTATGGTTCCTTGCTCCAGGGATGTCCTCTTCATGAAAGCACACAACCATGTTATTTCTCCACACTCTAACCAATGACTATCCCCTACCCCTTTATCAGCTCAGTTTGTCTGTCTAGGTTCCTATATCCTGGCATGCTTAAATATTGCTTTATTTCTAGACTCAGTTAAAATTTGGTTAGCCCATAAGAAATAGTGGTCCAAAATATCAGCAGCTTAAACAAGATGGGAATTTATTTCTCTCCAGTAGAAGTCTGGAAGTAGATGGGGAAGTCCTCATGGACCCAGGCAGATTTGGTTTTATTCTTCCATCATGTATCTTTCTATCCCAAGTTACTTCATGATCTGATATGGTTGCTCTAGCTCCAGCCATTGTGTCTCCATTCCAGCTAACAGAAATGAAGGCTGAATAAATAAATAAAAATAGTCCAAGGCCATCCTCTACTGTCTTTTCACAAGACGTAACACTTTTATCTTAACACTCATTGGCTAGAACTTAAACACATGACTACTCCTAACTGCAAGATAGGTTTCGGTGAGTCCAGCTTCCAACTGTGGTTTCTGTTACTCTGGAAAAAGGCAGACAGATATTAGAGATGACCTGAGCTCACAGCTCTGTGTTAATGTATAGATGTTTTCCACCCAGAGCCCATACCAAGAGTTGCTTGTTTTCTGAGCATGATCATTGTCTGCAAAGCTTGCTGTTCTTCTTGACTATCACTATGCTTGGCCTTCCATTCAATTACCTTTTCTCTTAGCAACATTTTCTGGAGAATATTTAGGAAGTCAGGGCTGAGAAGTGTTACAGGCCACCTGGTACATTAACAAGAGCAGGCTTGTTGCATGAGAATCACAAAAGCAGCTGATTCTGCAGAAAGCAGAGCTTCAGAAATCATGAGGCATCAGGATTCCAAATCAGCAAAAGAGCTGGGCCCTAGTGAACCAACATTGAGAATAGGTTATATTAATGCAACCTGTATCTGAGCAACTGACACTCTCTGAATCCCATTGAGGATGCTGTTGACTGTGTGATATGTCCTGGAATTAAATAATCTGGGTGTGCGTGGGGAAGAAACACCAGCTCTTGATTGTGTGTGTGTAAAAGTGTTGGTACTTGCCAGGGGAAAGATAGCACATAAATGCACATTTAGATGTTAATAGTTCTGCAAAGAATTGCAGAACCTCATCCAGACAGAAAAACACCCTCTCTCCTCTAGGCCAGGCTGGTGCCCGCATTCTCATGAGGGGTTGCACTGGCCCACAAAGTCTCTTGTGAATTCTCAAGGCCAGTTGTTTTCAATGACAAGAAACATCTTTCATGTTCTGACCCCTCTGTGTAGACTTGCTTTCAGAGCCAAATTGCAGAACACTAGAGCCTGAGAAGACTGGAGATCCTCTTCACTTCCTGCTTGATTCTAGAGATGAAGGAACAGAGGTTCAGAAGGGAAGGACCTGTCCAAGGTGTCATAGCCACCAGCAGCGTCAGCATGAGGCTTCAGACCATATTCAATGCCCAAAAATGTTGCCAGTCCTGATTAACTAAAGCAGAGGGGCAGCTTTTCTCTGTGAACTGATTTGCATGTGACATACTAGCTCTATCTGTAGATGGAATCAGTATATCCAAGGGACGGCTAACCAGGAATTTAAGCCAGCAGGGACAGTTCAGCAGTGCAGCTCCAGGACAGGTCTGCTGCTATTGGTTGACGCTCCAAAGCCAAGCACATAATTGACATGGCAGTCTGACTTGTCACCACCATGAGGAAGTCTGTGCAGAGTGGCCAGCTGGGAATTGTCAGGCTTGTCATCAGAACAAGGGTAAAGCATTTCGTTAGGTATACCCAGACTGTTGCTGGTACCCTACAGTGTGCATAAAAGCCAGTGGTTGGTTACTAGCTTGTGTCAAATAGTTATAAGCAGGGAAATGCTGTTTATATGGTTGGAAGCAGCTCTCGGTTGCATTTCCACACCTAAATGGATTCTCAAAACTAATAACATGTTGCTCATGATTACTGCCAAGCTGATCAGACTGCCAGCTTTTAATTTTTCAATCTATTCCTATCATAAGGTTTTTGGCTCTTGACTGCAATGCAGGCTGGGATCTTGTTCCTGGCTGGCCTGCTAAGGGAAACACAACTGAGGTGCCAGAGAAGGTGTAAGTCAAGAAAACAACTGTGACCTGAATTTTATCTTGTTCAGAACTTGAGCAAACATTCGTAATGATAGTAGTTCTCTGAGTTGTTATTGAAACTGGTTTTTAAAAGTTAAAGGCTTGATTTTTAAATGCTTCTGACCTCTGTTTTCTTCACGTGTCCTTAATTTTCTACCCATCCATGAGCATGCTTTGATTTCTTTCCATCCTTTTCTCTCTCTCTTCTTTCTTTCGTCCTTGCAAATTTCCTTTCACCAGGTCCAAGTTGGAATTCAGGGTAAGGCCACATCCTCCCATGGCTCCCAGCCCCGAGGCACTGTGACATTGGTTCTGCTGCCTGGGTGGGTTTCCTCCTTCCTGGATGGCCCAGCTGGGCTGCTGTAGGAGACCAGAGGCACATGGTGCAGTTGTGGGCGACAGTCCCTGAAGCCTATCCTGGAACCATTAGGGGCCAACTAAGACCACCAGCAGTGGGAAGGACACTGCGCTCAGGGCGAGGTCAGCTGGGTGCTGGTCCTCCTTTCTGTGTGGTCCTGGGCAGATCACTCAATTTCTCTGAGAATCTATTTCTTCATCGATTGAGTGACAAGGTTGGACTAGGGAATCTTGAATTCCTTTGCATTTCCAATGTTTATTCTTCAGGAGACTCAACTGGGTCTGAGGTATATCCAATTCAATTGAATAAGACTCATGTTATGATGGGATTCCTCTTTACATTCTCAAAAGAAAATAAAAATAGTTATTTATTTTAGAGTTACAGTAATTGAATGTGATTGCTTTTGGTATAGTTCCAGCATCAGGGAGCTTACTAAGCATTAACGGAGGAGCAGAATGAGCTGAGTTCTCAATCTGACTTCTCATTTTAAATTGGAGATGATGGCTCAACTTCTAGTTATGCACCCTGAAAGTATCAGATAGCAACAGAGTGCAGTCAGAATTCCATGCAAATCAGTTATTCCCATGACAGGTAGAATTGCATAGTCAAGAGAGTGTCACTATGGTAACCAGCAGGGGCCCCTGCCCCAGATGATCCTTATTCATCCATTGTAAGGAGCTGCAATCATCCCTAATCTCTATACTTTGTTGAGTACATTCACATAGATAGAAATTATAGGACAAAACAACCAAATTTGGGGTTAAATACAAGTGATTGAAGAGAAAAGTCAAAACTAAATGAGACCTCTCATTTATGAAATGTTGAAAAAAAAATCAGTGACCCCAGCAATCTGATTCACATAACCATCTAAACCAGAGGCTCTCAGCTTTGGTGGAGACCCACTGGTGAGTCTCCATCCATTTGGGATGTGTCAAAAATAATATATGAGGATGTCTGAAGCATCTTAGTTTAAAGTAATCCATTTGCAAAATTTCATATGGAAAAAAAGTAAATAGGATTCAAGGTTATCCCATTAACATTTATTTTCTTCTCATAGCATTTCAGTGTTTTGAAAAATCAAGGGAGAAAGAGCTTGAATTCCAATTAGGGTATAGGGAACTGTGTGTTACTCTGGGAGCATCCATGAGACTGGGTTTTGCGAATGAACTTATCTGACCTGGCAGGAAAAGAGTTGAAGATCTGCTGAACTAAAAGATTATGAAACAAGCTCATACCAACCTAAACTGAGCAATCACCAGGGACTTGTCAAGTACTAAACTTTAAAAATATATAATTTTTCTCACTGGAATTATTATACGCATATTTCCTTTATTATGTAAGGTACACATGTTCATTGCAGAGAAAATTATATATCTAAAATTAAACCATATTCCAAAATGCAATAATAGTAACTTATCTCAAAGAGTTACTGTGATAATAAATGAATGAATATAAATGTAAACCAGTTACAACAGTGCCTGGCCCAGAGCAAGCAAACACCTACGTGAGTGTTTGCTATGATCATTATCATATCCTTGGTATGTATCTTTTTTATTTCCCTTCCCAACTATTCCTCTTCCAGTATTTTTTAACTTGGTAAGGAGCATTATCACTTTTAAAAAGTTATTTATGCCAAAAACTTCACTTCCCTATCTCACACTGTGAATCCAGTACAGTAGACAAACCTGGTGATACTGTTCATATATACCCAGAATTTAACTACCTCTTACCAATTGGATTACTACCATCCTTACTCAAGCTATAAGCATCCCCTACCCAAATGGCTGCCATAGCCTTTGAACTGGTCTTTCTGCTTCCACTCTTGCGCCCCCTACAGACAATTCCCCACACAGCAGTCCGAGTCCTCTGTCCCTTTCCTACTTAAACCCTCCAATACTTTCTCTTTTTTTAAATTGTCAAATACTTTTCTTTTTAAGATTTTATTTATTTTTAATTTCTTTATTGATTAAGGTGTTACATATGTGTCCTTATTTCCCCATTACCCTCCCAGCCCCCCACTCATGCCCTCACCCCGCCCCTCCATTGTCTGTGTCCATTGATTAAGCTTATATGCTTGCAATACTTTCTTTTTTTTTTTTTTAAGTTAACTCTCTCTTGAGGATATTTTTTTCTAATGCTTTTCAGAGAAAGTAGAAGGGATGGAGGAGAGAAGGGTAAGAGAGAGAGAAACATCCATGTAAGAGAGACAACATCGATTAGTTGCCTTCTGTACAGCGGGCCAGAGGCAGGGAGTAAACCTGCAACCGAGGTATGTGCCCTTGACTGGGAATTGAACCCGTGACCCTTCAGTGCGCAGGTCAATGCTCTAACCACTGATCACACCGTCCAGGGTTCCCCTGGCCCTTGTTAGTCTATCAACCTCAGCACCCAGTAGCTCTCAGCCATGGATCCTTCCTGCTGTGCCTTGAATGTGCCTAATGTACTTTATTCCCAGGATTTGAACTTGGTGTCATTTAGGGAGAGCCTTGCTTTCTCTCTCTTCCTGCAGATTTCTGTCCAGTGTCATCCCAGAGAGCTCTTCCCTGATCACACTATTTAAATGTCTCATCGTGGGAGCCCCTGAGATAGGCTCTGTGTTTCCGACTCCAGTACGGATGTGTGGAAACAGCAAAGAGAATCCCTGCAAATGAACCCACTTCTCCAAGATGCTTTGAGGAGCTCCTTCTGCTTCCCAGGCTTTCTCCCAGGGTGCCGGCTTTCATGTTACCCTCTCAGTCTCCAGCAGGTCCAACCTCACATGCTGCAGACCTCACTCCTTCCGTGTCTTCCAAGTGCCACTGCCCTCGGAGCCAGCGTGGATCAGGAGACATGCATTAGCTCCCCTTGCTTCCTGGGCCTGCAGGATGGAAACTGGGCTCTCCATGACTTAGGGCCAGGGGGCTGGACTGGGGCACTGCTGTCTCCTCTCAGGGCCTCTGATTTTTATCTCCCCGATTTCACAGTTTGTTAATGACATTTTCAAAAGTTCTGTGGGCTCCAAAATTGTTTCCACAATTTCTTCTTCTTTTTTTCATTAAAGTTTTAATTTTGCTGTTTTTCAAGAGTGCAGTTGTTATTGTCCTGTAATGCAAAGCGTGTGACATTTCAGTATTAAAGCCCGGGTCCTCGAGCTGTAACCTACTCCTTGGGGAAAGCGGAATGGTCCCCTCTCGTTCTGATGGAGGGCCCTGACCTGAGGGGTCAGTGTTCAGACAATCATTGCTTCCATCACAGGCATGGCGGGCAGAGGGAGAAGGCATTTGGGGGCTGGGTTCTGCTGGAAAGTTTCCTGGGCTCATAAACCGGGTGAGACCTCTTCAGGGCCCTGCATGCTTCAGTCAGCGGATTTGGATTGAGCATTTCCTATGTGCCAGGCATAGTGTTAACAGGGATAAGACACAGTCTCTGTCCTCCAAAGTTTTCAGAGTGGGGAGTTATATGGGAGGCTGGGCCCATATGCAACTCTGCCACTATTTGTATGACTTGGTTAAGCCACATGACCTACCTGAGCCTCAATTTTCTTGTCTGTAAAATGGCTTCATATGTCTCACTGAATTGTGATGAGAGCCAGTTATTACATTTGTCCATAGTCTGCGTGGGGGCTCATTTTCAGAAATACAAACAAGTACCTGCAACCAAGTTCTTCATCCTTTAGGAGCGTAGTCTCTGACCTGGAAAGTAACTTCCTCTATTCCTCAGGGCTCTGGGGAAAGTCAGACACAATGATCTCTGAAAATCTTCTACACTAATGCTAACACGCAGTAGGTGCTCAATAAGTGATAATTTCTTCATTTCAAAGCCTTCCCTGTGACCCGGAGAGCTGAGGTGACATGCAGAGGTTAGGGAGGTATTTTGTTGGAATTGAAAGTGTCCCTTCTATTTTCTATTTTAATTTTATATTAAATTTCAAGCCATTGAACCTGGGGGTTTCCAATAAAATTCTAATTTCCTGCTTTGCTTTTTAAAGAATGTTTTCCAAAAGTAATATGTGTCAATAACTGAAAAAAATAAAATAGTAACATAAGACAAAACAAAACATTTCCCTTGCCTTCCCATCCCAAGCCATACTCCCCAGAGGCAACTGCTTGCATTTCTTTTAATGTATTCCTTTTCATTTAGCTCTATATTTCTAAGTAATATAACAATAGTGCTACTTCTCATGATAATGATTGACTTTTCTTATGAAGGATGGAAATTGAACTCTCTTACACACACACTCCTCTCCAGCCCCATCCTGCCAGTGCAGTTAAATCATAACTATTTCTTAAAGTCTCAGTGTTTGGATTTTTAGGACAATGTAAATATTGCTCACAGCTCACTGTGATTACATTTCCATTCTTTTACAGCCTTCTGTTTTTCCTGGAATTGACATTGTCTTTTTTTTTTTTTAAACTCCGCTTTAGTGTTTGTTATGTTCCTACACTCATTAGTTTCCACATTCTCCAGGAGAACAGGACTTCAGAAGTTGGTTTTATTTATTTATTTTTCTTGGAGACATTGTTTCTGGTGGATTTCACTTTCTGCTCCAATCTGAACTTGAGGACTCCCAAGGCCTGTTACATAGGTGCTGACCTGGGTATTCCCATTATTGTCATTTGAGGAATTCTTTTCACATCTCTTCCTGAGACTGTAGTCCTCATTTTCTGGATGTCTTGCATTCCTTTATCTCTGTTTCCCTATTGTTTTTATGGAACACATCCTCCTGTAGTTTTCTCTTATAAGGTGTAAATTTTTGAGACCTTGAATGTCAGAATTTTTATTGTACACTTACATTGACTTCTAGTTGGCTACTTATAAAATTCTAGATTGAAAATACAGGGTGTTCCAAAAATGTATACAGACACTTTGAATAATTATAAAGGCAGTGTTTATTAAGATACGTTTTATTTTCAAAATTGAACTACTCACTATTAAAGTGTGTATATTTTGGGGGGGAGACCCTGTATTTTTTAAATTGGGCCATTAATAGTATTGCTCCAGCCTCTTCTAGATTTCAGGGTGCTTTTGGAAAGTCCAAGGCCATATTGATTGCTGGCCCTTCGTATAAGCCCTGTGCTTTCTGTCTTGTAATTTCTTAGCTTTTTTTTTTTTTTTTTGTTCCCAATATTTAGAAATTTCACAGTGGTTTGCCTTGGTGCGGTTTGTTTTTCATTTATTGTTCTGAGCACTTGGTGGGCCATTCAGTCTGGAAACTCCCGGCCTTTGGTTCTGGAAACTTTTCCTATATTATCTGCTTTTTGTTTTTCTTTCATCTGTTTACTTGGTGTTCTTTCTGTATTAGTCAGAGGTCAGGTGTGAATTGATCTTCTAATTCTAAAAATCTTTTCTCTCCTATTTTTCAGTTTGTTATATATATATATATATATATATATATATATATATATATATATATATATAATTCTACTTCTTTTAAAATTTTCTCTACTTTACATTCTTTTTCCATTGACTTTTTAATTTTGCCTTCATCTTCTTAATTTCCAAGAGTTCTTTCATATTCTCTGGACGTGTCTTTCTTTTCTTTTAAAAATAACATCCTGCTTTTGTTATTCCTGTTCCAGGAGGCCATATTTTCTTTTATCTCTAAGGATTTTAGATTGAGTTTTAACTTTCTTTCTGTCCCAGCCTGGTCTCTGCTTCATCTTTTTGGTTTGCTCCTTTTGGTCTCTGATTTCTTGTCTCTGATGATCACTGGCTGACTGTGAAGTAGGAATGAAGTAGGGTTCAAACTAGAGGTTATTACCTGGATTAGATCAATTTATTACATATATATTATATATATTATATATACAGTAAAAATTATTTTCAGCAAAGATAAAATTCAATTATAATAATTATTTTTATTAATTCTTTAATTAAAAACAACTAACAAAAACAATAAATTTCAATTTTAAAAGAGAATACATTTCAATTTTAAAGATATGAATTTTAATCAAATTTTTTCACCTCTACACTAAATTTTGCAATTGGCAAACTATTATTCTTCATAGTTCTCTGTCATTGCTTTAAATCCTAAGCATCAATAAAACCTCTGAGTGGTTATGTAGAATGACAAAATTCAGTCATTCAAAGTTTTCTATCTTTGCAATTATTGTGGCATAATTGTTTACTTTTGAATCTACTGTGTAAGCACAGGAACATGTGCTTGGAGACACACTGAGCTGAAACTAACTCAAATTTGAAGCTTTGAGCTTGCTTTAGAACTGAATACTCATAGCTGACTTTGTGTTAATGGGAATCAACTAAAAATTGGGGAGTTTTCCGAATTAACTTCCAGGTAGAAAATAAAATGTGCTAATTCAAAGTTTATGCACACATCATTGATATTCCACAGCAGCCACAGTAATTGTTTGGAACTTAGATCTAGAAAATACTTTTTGGGGAAGAAGGAATATTTTATCACTGAGGTTGTTTAGAATTGCTGCACAGTTATGCATAAAATAAATACTAAACAAACAATCAAACTTTCCGACGATTTAATGATTGGTTTTAAATTCTCTGCAACGGATCCCTTATTGCTCACACCCTAGGCTGACAGCTCCCAGCCCTGCCCTTGCTACCCAACTGCTGCAGGGGCCTGGGCTGGGTTTTCACTTGTGTTCTACAGATGTCAATTTCTTTCTTTTTTTTTTTAATAAAGTATCATTGACATACAATATTATATTAGTTTCAGGTTACAACATAGTGATTCTACATTTATATACCTTGCAACGTGATCACCAAGATAAGTCTAGTAACTATCTGTCACCATACAAAGTTATTATGATACTAGTGGCCTGGTGCATGGATTCATGCACATTGAAAGGAAATTAATGAGAAGAAATATTTTAATATCACTATTTGCCGTTTCTCTATAATAGAGGTGTCAACCAAATTCATGATCAACAATGACAGATGGAAACACACAAGTGCGATTGGCACCAGAGAAAGCTTTCTATGTATCAAGCATGCGTGAGTCAATCTAGCCTTTTATATATATATATAGAATAAACTTGCTTAATTAGACCTGCTTTTTCCAGCCCAGTGAAGCACCCCAACTTTCTTTGAGGTAATTGTCAGCAACACAGCAGTAAATATCAACATGAAACAGATTATTATTGTAGATCACACAGGGAGAACAAAGGGTAAAATATTTAACTGCAGCAGTGTTTGACTATATTCTGCACAGTGAGAAAACCTGAAGTCATTTTTAAGGTCCACCATTTCTTCTTTTCAGTTGGGTCAACTTTCTAAACTTTCTAAATCTCTGTTTTCTGGCTAATGAAAAGAAAATAGGATTCTATTGAGTCTCCTATCTACCTACTCCAGGACTTCTGTGAGGATCAAATGAGATGAGGCACAGGAAAATGCTTCACAGACATTCAGTTAAAGTGTAAAATGTTTGCACCTGGCTATAAAGCAAATTGTGCTCCTGGGCTGAAGAAACTCCAAAGAGGCTAGTCACTAGGGTGAGGAAACTGGGCATTGCTACCTGATGTCATTACCTGGCACCCACAGTCACCGTTTCCAGGTTGGGCTGGGCTGTGGGCTGCATTTTGTGCCTTGGGATCTCAGCAGCATTGGCTGTGATTTGGTGGGCTGTCACTCCAGGATGGTGGCAGGGCCTGTGTCCCACTTGGGAGAAGCCTAGTGTTGCTTTGTCAGCGCCAGGTCTGTGGTGCCATTTCTTTGTAAATGTGCATCATGGCAGCTCCTGCTTTGAGCATCTGCCCCCTGGTGGTCAGTGCATGTCATAGCAACCAATAGGACAGTTGGAGGGACACTTAGCATATTAGCCTTTTATATATATAGATTATCGACTATATTTCCTGTGCTATACGTTACAGCCCTGTGACTTACTTATTTTACAGATGGAAGTTTGTATTTCTTATTCCCCTTTACCTTTTTCCACGCATTCTGTCATTCCTTTCCCTCTGGCAGCACAGATGTCAATTTCCTTAGTCCTTTTCTTTAGGCCAGTCCCTCTGGAGTGTATGTATGGCTGCCAGCTTTCGGGGAGCTGACTGAAGAAAGAGAGCCAGGTAGTCACGTTTTTATAGGTAGACTTACTGAATCCTGTTTTTGGTAGGAGCTTTCCTCCCCTACACTGCTAGGTCTGATACACAGCCTCTCTGGCTTGGTTTTCCAGAAAGTAAACCTTCTGTCTGCTTCTAGACTGGGGCTTGGGGGCCATAGTCATCTGGTCATATAGGGAGAGGAGGATCTATGTACTCCCTAAATAGACTTGCAGCTGATTTCCTCTGTTTTCAGTCCCAGTCCTCAACTCTGTTTTTAGAAATACTAGTCCATCAATTCTTGGCCATCCCTGGAATTTTGCAGCCCAGATTTTCTGGGATTTTGTTTGTTTGCTTGGTGTTTCCCTCCCCAGTCATTTTAGGTTCTCACTTTCTCTACTTTGCTAAATCAAGCAGTTTTAATCAATTTGTTTTCCGTCTTTTCTTGGTTGCATCTCTTTTTCAGCATTATTCTCTTCGTGATCTCTTTGTCTTTGTAGGTTTATACAATTTAAAATTGTTTTAGCCTGACTGGTGTGGCTCAGTGGCTGAGCATCGACCTATGAACCAGGAGCTCACAGTTCAATTTTGGTCAGAGTGCATGCCCAGGTTGTGGGCTTGATCCTTAGTGTGGGGCATGCAGGAAGTAGTTGATCAATGATTCTCTCTCATCATTGATGTTTCTATCTCTTCCTCCCTCTTCCTCTCTGAAATCAATAAAAATATTTTTTAAAATAAATAAATACAATTATTTGTAGTACCATCTTAGGATTGAGCAGAGATAAATGCAGTGTCTGATCTGTTTTATTTAATTGGAAGTCTCCTTAGTAAGTAAGTTTATTTATTATTTTTATGTCAAAGTAGACATCGACATTTTAGAAAGCAGAATGTAAAATTTGAATTCATTTTTTGATACAAACAAAATTTCAAGGACATTTTAAATCTAAGTTGTGACACTTCTCTGCCACCGTATCTTGAAGGGAAAGTATTCACTCTGTTATTAGGGATACTTTAGTAGACAAGTTTGAGAAGCTGTTATGAGGCAAGACAATTTAGAGAAATGCTTTGAAAACCAGGTCCTCAGTTGAGAAGGAATCCATGATATCATCCAGTAGGCCAGAAAAATCCCTCGTCTAGTTTACCAACCAGAAAGTCATGCTTTGCAAAACGTATGTTTTCCACCAAGCATCACATGAAACCTGGGGTCACAATACAAAGTGATCAGAGTAATAAAAGGATGGAAATAATCTTTCAGCTAAATTCCTATGATCCCTGAATTATATAAATATTTTTAAAAAAATGTATTTTATTGCTTTTTTACAGAGAGGAAGGTAGAGGGCTAGAGAGTTAGAAACATCGATGAGAGAGAAACATAGATCAGCTGCCTCCTACACACCTCCTACTGGGGATGTGCCTGCAACCAAGGTACATGCCCTTGACTGGAATCATAACTGGAACCTTTCAGTCCAAAGGCCAACACTCTATCCACTAAGCCAAACTGGTTAGGGCTGAATTATATAAATCTTCAACTCAATTTGTAGCAGAGTTAAGAGCTCAACTATGGACACTGTGGAAATCTATTTGCTTTTCTTATCCTATAAGTCTGGATCCTAAGGAAGTGTTTTTGTTTCATTTTGTTTGCTTACGTTAATTGATAACAATTGGTATTGTCAAGGACCCAGGGAAACTGGAACTCAAATAACTATTACTGGAATGTTTATTGGACATGGTTCTTGGTAGTAAACAACATAATTAACTCTGACATTTCCATCAAAACAAAGGAATTTATTAAAGAGTATTAAGTATCTTACAAATTACCTCTCACAATGTGAAATGTTTTTGAAATACCCAGGGGAAGCAACAAGGAAACATTTGTCAGGCAGCGCCTATTCTCCATCGGTCAACTTTTGCCCATAGGGTGTTGACTAGCTCACACTGTGGGACTGCATGTGTATGAGTGCAGAACGGGTTCTCGGGTGTTCTCAGATAACCTCTGGGTAGGGAACAGGTTTTGTGCAAACTTGTTTTTATAGGAAGATTTTGGGATTGGAGGTTGAGAATGCAGTATATAGAAAAAAGCTTTGGGGAAGTTGGAAATATGACTGGTACTGAGAAGGAAAATAATTTGAAAAGGGGACTTTCAAGAAACATCACTATAGGTTATAAGTTGGTTAATTTTGACATTCTTTAAGATATTCCTTTAAGATATTTAAGAAAAGCCCAGCCGGTGTGGCTCAGTTGTTGAGAGTCGTCCAGTGCAACAGGAGGTCACAGGTTTGATTCTGGTCAAGGCACATGCCGGATTGAGGATTTGATTCCCTCTTTCTCTCCCTAAAAAAAAAAAAAAATCAATAAAAACGTATTATTTTAAAAATTAAAAAAATATATTCAAGAAAAGATTAGAATTGCTTTTAACTACTTACAGTTGTTGGACTGTATTTACCTGAATGCTATACCTTGCAGAAACTGGACCACCTGGGGCTCCAGTTTATAAACAATTGTTGAAAGTACAAAGTATTCTTCAGTTCATGAGAACCAGGCTCTTCAGTAAGAATACCATGTTCAAGTTCAGCCTCAGTGGATTTGTGATGTGAACTTTCTAGTAGCTCTCAACCAACTGAATTGTATTATAAGCAGGATAGCTAAAAAAAAAAAAAAAAAGGTCTCTGGATATTGGCTCCAACTACAACATTTGAGTATGAGCTGTTTGGAAAGTCAGCTTAATCTTAATGAGCCTTTAAAACACTGTTCCATCTTTACTAACCTTAACTGTAAGATTGACCAGGACAAAGAAGGACCTCAAAATCATGTCATATGAGGCACAATGGAAAGAACCAGGGACATTTATCTTGGAGAAGAAATACTAGTAATAAAATCAAGGCAAGTATAATAGCTCATGAAATATTGGGTTCTATTTGGATCTATTCTGAACTAGTGGATTCTACCCTTGGGTGGCCACTTGTCAGGCATTTGAAGAGGGAATCCTCATGTTGAGAAAGGAGAAATGTCCAAGTTCTCCTGACTCTGGAGAGTATATGGTTTTGGGGAGCACAGCTGGCCCGTGTGGTGTATATGGCATTATTGAAGGTGCCAGGTTCTGTATGGAGCAGTCCCTGGCAGCATCCAGACTCCAGGCATGGACCACGCCATAAAGTTTGCCCCTTGGCATATAAAGTTGGGGCATCAGAATCTTGTTACGATAATTCTGTCAAAGCTCTCTCAATACATTTCCTTTCTATTCTTCTCTTTCACCAGTTGGCAATTACACGCTACAGAAAGTGTACAAAGAAGGGGCTTGTTTTGGTTACCATGTAGCTGGGTGGGAGGGAGCTATGGCTGGTGGCTGATTCTCTGGGGTGACTGGGCATGGGTTATGGGAATGGAGGATGAAGTCTCTCATCAGTTTCCAGAGCACTGCCTCACTAGCACCCTGGAGCCTGTGAATAGCATTTAAATCAATGGTCAAAGTGGAGAGGGCAGCTCAGTCCTCATTACTTCCCAGGACTAACTGACCTCTTCTGAAAGGGTGCATTCTTGATTTGGTGAGACTCTTCCTCATCCGGAAAGGCCAACAAAGCAAAAAGATCTAATGTGAAAGGGTGGGGGTGAAGGGTCAAGGGTGGCTTTGAAGGAAGAGAAAGGTGCAGAGCATTCACTAAATCATTTCCACCAGAATAGAGGAGAACAAAGGCACCACCATCCTGGGAGCATTTGTTAAGAACTCAAACAGATCAAGCGCTTGTACAGAGTCTGGTGACCTTTTCCTGCCCTGGAGACTCTCAGTTTTGTCATTTTGATGAATCTCTAAGTTGTGTTCACTGTGAATATCTCTGATAGCAAGTAAGTGATTTAACATAAAAGGTCCTTTGAGAGAAATGCATAAAAATGGAGTTAAGCTCAATGCTACTCCAAAACATGCCATTTATTTTTAATCATTCCCCTCATCGATCTCAGCTATTAAGAAAGAAATAGAAAAGAAGGAAAAAAAACAAACAGAGAAGGAAAGGCAAGAAATAATATTAAAAAAACAAAAAAGCAAAAAGGAAGTTTGATTCTTTTTTGAATCTTCTAGTGGTGATATAAGGCTCGGGCATTCATGCTACCACTCCCCAGAGCCAAAACATTTATTCATTGTGTGGAAATCAAACCTCAGAGAAGTCATGCTGAATATTCAATTTGATGCCTCCCACAGAGAGGCATCATGTGTATATAAAAATACAGAGCATCATAAGCATATCTATTTTCAACATAAAAAGAACAACGTTTCCATCCATTGTCAACTTTATGCTTTTGTCAGCATGATGGTAAGAATACCAAAGTAAACCACAGTAGAATTCATTAAAGAGATTCCGTTAGTCTGTAATCTGATGGAAAGATCACCTGCGAGCTGTCCAATGAGCCTTGTATCTCTAGCCCTATAACCTGTTCCCAAGTTTTTGTCACCCTTTTCTTAGAGAGAACTTTTGTTTCTGAAAATTTTCAAAAGGCAAAGTATGCACTCTATAGTTGCACTGATTTGCTAGTCACTAGCCACATTTGGTTATTTAAGTTTAAGTTTTAAAAAATTAAATAAAATTAAAATGTAATTTCTTGTCACACTAGTCACATTTTAAATGCTCAATAATCTCTTATGGCTAGTGATGACCTTATTGGACATCACAGATATAAAGCATTTCCATTACCATAGACTATCCAATTGACAGAACTGATCTATAGAAATGAGAGTCTTCAAATATACTTCCTCAGCATGGGGAAAGCATGCTATCACTAAATATCCAGACAAAGTTAAAATTTACTGGGCATATTGGCATTGAATTTCAAGCTCTCTTTTGGAGAGTGGTAATCATTGAATCTAAGGATTGCTTTCCCCATGATCCTTAGTTATGGTAACAAAGGACCCTAATAAAAAAAAAACCACTTTGATCAGTAAAGGAATTATAACTACCATTTCTTAAATGTCATATTCTTGTTACTCAGAAGGAAATGATATTTTATTTCCTTGACTCTTAATGGCCTTCATTTCTCTTCTGAGAATTCTAACAAACAGACATGACAATTCTTCCAACTTTAAGTTGTGATTAAGAGAGAGCTGAAAGAAAAGCAAACAGATCAGGATCAGATCTTATAATTCCTTTTTAGATCTCTGATCATACTGAAAAGTCACTTGGAACTGAATCTCCTGGTTTATTATGTGAAACTAACATTACTCTGGTACCAAAAAAAAAAAAAAAAAAAAAAAAAAACCACACAGAGAAAGACATTAGAAGAAAAGAAACCTACAGGCCAATATCTCTCACAAACATAAAATGAAAATCCTTTTAAAAATAGTAAATTGAATGCAGAAATATATAAAAATGATAATGCATGATGACCAAATGGGGTTTATCTCAGGAATGGATGGTTGGTTTAATGTTTGAAAATCAATAATTCAATAACATAGAAAAGACAAACCATATGATTATCTTGATAGCTGCAGGAAAAACATTTAACAAAATTCAATACTTATTCATGATAAAAAACACTTAACAAAACTGGAATTAGAAAGAAACTTCCCCAAACTAGTAAAGGAAACCTATGAAAAAATCTATAGTTAACATCATACTTAATGATAAAAGATTGAATATTTCCACTAAGATTGTCAAGGCAAAGATGTCTGCTCTCATTATTCCTATTCAACATCATATTGGAGATTATAGTCAGTGCAATAAGACAATCTGTGTGCTGCTAATATATGGCATGGACTTGCCAGCCTGAAAGACTTTTCCTTTGTTCTTAGAATCATGTCAGCCAAGCTAGTTTCGTAGTTATTAGGATATAATTTCCTGAAGTCATTCAATCTCTTGGTAAGTTTGGAGTCCTGTGCATAGGCCTGAGGGGGGCATGATATCGACACATGTGAAGGTAACCATCAGGAAGAGCCATCCTGGGGCTATGGCAACTAAGAATAATGCTTCAGGACCCACGATCAGAGTGAACCTTAAAATTGGGTGTGGATGGTCACCCATCAGAGAAACTGTTGAGGGTTGGAGTTCACTGACACACTCCTTATACATAATAAAAGCCAGCATTTATGGAAATGCTTTATAAGTTCAGACCCTGTCCCTTATCTCCCAACAACCCATGAAGGTAGGGTCTAAGATTTATTTCCATTTTTACATTTGAAGAAACTGAGGCTCAGAGAGGTTGAAAAACTTGCCCATGATCATACAGTTAATCTAGTGGAGCCAGAATTTAAACATGGATCTGCCTGGCTTTTGTTAGTTAGCAATAAGGGTGTTACTTTCCCTCCCCTATTTCTTACTGAGGTAGTACTTTCACCATGTTCTAAACTCTCCCTCTTAATTTTTCTGGAAGATACCCTTGGTATTCATTTTAACTTGTTTTCACTTGAATAAAATTGTTGGAAGTGAGGTTCCGCAATTATCTTCCTCTAGGATGGGATTGGGGCTTGGGCACACGTTCAGGTTGGCTGGTTATCTGTGAGAAAGTGTATGGGTGTGTGATTCAACTTGGACTTCACTCTCACCTCTATCCTAAGCATAGAGCACATCCCATTGAACCTAGAGTGAGTCTGGACCCAGATGTCTATCCTTTGTTAAGAACTCTGACCTTCTCCCCACATGTCTTCCACTGAGACTTCACTACCCCCACATAGGAGAGCTCTAACCACCGATAAGCTTCTGTCTTTCTTTGTCTGTAGGTTTTGGGACCAAGGCTCTGGTTGTATATTTTGTTGCATCTTTCTGTGTCCCATGCTAGTAGAGTGAAAATGGGCAACATTGAATTAAAACAGTGAATGAATCCTTGCAAATGGTGCATTTGGCTAATAAGTCCCCTCATTGTTTATGTATTTCTTCGACAGAATGCATCACATACAATATATGCGGGCTTCCAGAGCAACAGAATCATGCCACCCAATTACACACAGATGGGTCAAAAACCTGACCAATAGGAATGGTCTTGGTTAAGGGAAAGCCAGAGCTTGGGAGGGTCTTCACTGTCTCTCTGATGGGCAGCTCCCATTCTGGAATGCTTACTCAAAGATCAGCCAAAGCTTGTCCCAGGTTTTAATGCAGTTGTAACTAGAGATATGAATATTGCAATGAAGGCACAGGAATTCAATAAGGCACTTAGGTAAAATATTTGACTTTCTACTCAATTCCAAGAACCAAATAGATGCTTTGCTCTTCACTGTGTTTTCACACCTCCCTAAAGCACAATGCTTCCATTCAGAACTGTGCCAATGTATACCTCTCCACTGAGACAGGGGGCATTGCCCCACATGCCATACTATATATTTTTTTGTAATTAAATTTATTGGGGTACCATTGGTTAATAGGATCACATAGTTTTCAGGTGTAGATTTCTATTTTATAAGATCTGTATATTGCACTTTGATTTGCCATGCTATAGGTGAGTAGGTCTGCTCCCTCTTCCTCCACCTGAGAGTACTTTCCTTCAAAGGCAGAACCAATTTCATTCATTTTGAAAGAAGCTGGCGGAGTGTAGTGGCTTCCATCCTAGGTTCTAGTGCCAGAGTGCCAGTTTCAGTCCTGCTTACCACTTCCTAATTGTGTGCCTTGGCAAGTAACCCAACCTCCTGCGAAAAATGAGGACAATGACAGACAGGACTTACCACAGTTGGGGAGCAGTGAGGATTAAATGAGTTAGTTTGGGTGAAAGGCTCAGAGATGTTTCTGTGAATGGTGTCATGCGAGGATGTTAGCTTTATGACCACTGCCAGCACACACCAGGGCAGGTGTGCTATGAAGTTCAGACCTTCTTTTCCTGGTGCATCTGCTAAAACACAAACTCGAACCTTCCCTGCAGTCACCTTTTCCCTCTGTACTGTGTTGTAAAATCCACCCGCGCTGAACAAATTTATCAACCCTCAGAGCCCTTCCATACCGCTCTGTAGGTGATTCACAGTAAGACAAGTTCAGCCTTTTGTGAACAACAAAATACCGGCGAGAGTCAACTTAATTTAAATCCAGTGAAAATCCTCCTTAGGCTACAGAAAAGTCCCCAGTGCCCTCACATTCTAATGCAGGGGTCAGATAGAAAAGTCCCTAGTGCCCTCACTTTCTAATGCAGTGTGTCATGTTCGGAAAGGCCAGTCCATCCAGGAGTGGGTCTTGGGAAGTTGCTCAGACTTTCACCAGTGCCTGGGCAGGATGTACATGGGGGTGGGAAGAAGAGGGGGGGCAAGAATGAAACCATGAGCTGATAACAATCTTCATCCTAAGCTTGTGTGTGGGGGAGCGGGGGGAAAGAGGGAGAGCGAGAGCGAGCACGCACGCCCAGAGGGAGAGACAGAGAGTTGGGAGAGGGAGAGTGGTAATTAGGTAGGTGAGTGGTTTTATTTTTTGGCTAGGCTACTCTGGATTCTGTCACCATGACTTCATGCTCCTCAGAGTCCCCAAAACATTGCCCAAAGAGATAACAGCAAAATGCAATCAAGCCCAGGTCCCCATGGCAGCCCTTCCCATAGATGGTTTTGCTTTTCAAGTTGATGGAAACAACAAGCTGAGAATTCCCCAGTCCTTCCAGAACCAAAATCGAGTATACTTGAGGTTAAAAAGTTTGCTCTGAAATAAGTAAAATTTGATTTCTTTATCTTCTCCTCTTCTTTCTTCCCCTCCTCCTCCTCTCTTCCTGCTCCCTTCTCCTCTTCCTCTGTATGTCCAGAAAAGGAGAACATTTTAACCTTGCTTAAGATTTTTAATCTTGCTTAATCAAAGAATAAGAATGCTTTGAAAGTTCTGCTGTGGTGCTTTCATGTTGAGAAATAATGTTTGGCATACATTCCCCTTCATTCAATGTACGTGTACTAAAATGCAGAGATCCACCACCGAAGGGCATGGCCTGTATGCACAAATGCACAAACATAGACATCGCCATTGCAAAATAGCAGGTACCATGGAGAAGAGAGCAATGAACCATTTCCACACATGGAAAGAAAATACCCCATAAAACCCAAGCAGAGCCCAAAATAGCACCACTTCACTTTCGAGTACATAGAGCCACTCACCCAGGGCCAGGACTAATCGGAGCCAGGTGCCTTGTAGAGATGCCAGTTTTATGGATCTCCCGCTCCCTTTGTGGGAGGACGAGTTAATAACACACCCTTGTCTGGTGCATGTTTGAATCTTGTTTCTAAGGCTGTACCCACAGACAGCAGTCTTCCTCTGTGTGAATAAATAAATCATACTGAAAACTGAAAAAAAGGATCCAGGTGGTCACTGACTGCCTTCACTGGAAAATACTAAGTCCACTGTGCTTAGGGGTGATATTTTATGACAAAGAACATCAGACTTACTAGGCTGGTGGTTTTCAAACTTGTTATTATAGAAGTTTTTTTCCAGATAAAATCTTAGCTTGAACTTTAATATATAAAAGAGATTGAGTGGAGCTGCTAGAAGGGAATGGGCGGGGCAGGGGGGTGGTTGCGGGGGGGGGGGGGGGTAACCAGGGTGCTGCCCATTTGGCTTCTTCCTTTAGTCCTCTTGCCCCCTGCACCTACACTAAACTATGGAGTTCCACAGACAGGGTGGGAAAAGTACTGACCACTATGCAGACTATTACTCGATACACAATTATTAATAATACAGAAGAGGTCACTGAGGCCTACAGGATGAATGGAGATGCCAGTGTCATGGGCCAGCTGCAGGGACCACAGCCCTCCTGACTGTCCTGGCTCCATGAGCATGACACTTAGCAACCTAGCCACCATGTGGATGGCACATGCTCACTGCACCTTAACAGGAAGCAAACATTTATGCTATTTTGACTAAGAATGTAAAGCCATGGATTGAAATAACTTACTTAGAGCCAGCCTAGCCCTTCAGGGCTTTCTGCTTTTGCTGTAGATCCAGTATTTTGGGCTCTGAAAACAAAAATGTTCTGTCGGAGGAGATTTGGTTTGGTTGACATGTCTTTGCATGTAGTAGGGGACGTTGGGTAGCTGGGCATCCTACCGTCCTGCCTTCCACATGCCTTTTTCCTGCCTTCACTGGGTGTTACCTGGCCTCGTGGAATGGTGGGCCTGCTCCCCAGGGCCATTGGGCAGGAGGCTGGCCAACAGAAACCTCATCTGAGAGAGCTTCGGCTTAGCTAGTAGTGTGTGTGTGTGTGTGTGTGTGTGTGTGTGTGTGTGTGTGTAAGTAGCATGATTTTTCCTCCAATTAAAAAAATAATATGACTCATAGGAACATTTATAAAATATAAGCATGAAGAAAAAAATTAGCACACAGAAAAGCATTTTAAGATGCATATCCTTAGACTTTTATTTTTTCAAAATGAAGATTTAATTTGTGATGTAACAGTTTCCCATGATAGGAATAATCAAAATCATGAGATTTCACCGTGATCAGCAGAGATGGGAGTGAAGACCGAATCTTGCTGGTTCATGCCATCCTTAGACTTTTCTGTCCTTTTGTCCCTCCCTCCCTCCGTCCCTCCCTCCCTCCCTCCTTTCCTCCCTCCCTCCCTCCCTCTTTTCTCTTCTTTTCTATACCATTTCACCAAAACAGGATCATCTTATCTACCTTCAGTACTGTGAGCCTCTTCTTCCAATAAATATGTAATAATGAATAATTGTTAATGGTTTAGAAATATTCCTTTGTGCTATAACTCAGTCAACCAAATCTTTACTTTTTAACATTTTTCTGCTTTTGAAAAGAACACTTGTATCACCATTTTTATTCATAAATCATTGAGTATTTCTCTAGGATAAATTTCTAGAGATAAAACTGATGGTTATTCCTGGGTGGAGACTTTGGATGGTATCATCAAATTGCCTTCCAAAATACCTTCCCAATTTTGTTCTAAAAGCAGATATAAAGATGCACGACTCCCTACACCTTCGTCAGCTGAACAATAGGGTAGACAGACAGAGCCAAGGACAATGGGGCCAGCCAAGCAGAAATCTCAACAGGACTAAGCTGAGGACAGCACATCCAGGCTGTGGGATGTTGCATTCAAATGGAATTTTAGTTTTACTGAGAATTTCTACAGATGTGTTATGTGTCAGTTTTCAAAAACCAACAGAAAAAATAAAACAAAAAACACTTGTTTATCTCCTGAAAGAACATCAGGCAGGGCTCGAATAGGCTACAACCTAATTTGACCTAGCGCTGGGAGGGCTTGTGGATGCTCAGGGCCTCAGGTGGTCACTGCGGAAGCTCAGAATAAAGCCTTCCTGCCCTTGCAGCAGGTGCAGAAGGTGGGGCTGAGGAGCTGAAGAGCTTTCTCCTCTTTCTTTTGTCCCAGAGGGAGGGATGGAGCTGATAAGTGTGGGGAGTCGAGGTTGACTCATCTGTGGCCTCGCTGCCCCCCTGTTGTCCCTACCTGGTGGTCTGAGCTACGGCTGATGGGCAGCAAGGTGAGGGTGGCAGACTTCTTATGTCCCTATCCACCAAGAACTTTTTTTAAAATCCATCTTTCCCTGGCCCTGCCTTCCATAGTGTCTCTTCTAGTCTCCTCTCTGCCTCTCCCCCAGCCCCATGTAAGATCAAGTGAAGCAGAGAGAGTGCAGGTTGTGGAGAAGGAGCTGAATCAGGTGTATAACAGAGGTCTCCTGAGGGTGCTGAAGACCAGACTAGAGCAGATTCGGATCCCAGTTCCAGGAGCTCAGCAGATTCCTTCAGCAGCTCTACTCAGGCAGGGCCTCATAAAGAAAGTGGCCTCCATAAGGGCACTACAGAATGTCCAGTTTCATGCAGCCTGGATTTTCCCCCTACTCTTCAGTGGCCTCCTGCCTTTATTTCCCTCCCCTGCAGAGTTGACGGTTGGCCATGAAGTCAACCCCTCTCCTCCACAACCCTCTCTTCTCTGTCTCACTGTCCCTCAGACACTCCAGCCTGGCTTCCATCACACCTGTTTCGTCCATGCTTCTACCCAAGCTGCCGACAGCAGCTGGAGAGAAATCACACAGCCCGGCAGATAGATGGGCGCTACTCCTTGCAGGTGGCCTGGAACCACAGCTGGCCACTTAGCCCTCCCCAGTGGCCTTCTGTTTGCCATTATTTTCCACTCTCTACAGAAGGATTTCCAAACTTTCTCCTCTGTCCTGAAACATTTTGGCACTTACTGCACCCCACCCGGCTAACCACACGGGCTTATGCAACAGTGACACTTGATCCCCCCTCCAACATTTCCCAAAGAGCTAATCATCAAATAGAAATCTCACTATCTTGAAAAGTTGGACTAAAATGGGGTGGGGGAGAGAATGTGACAAAGACAAAGACCAGAGCAGAGCGAGGGCCCCTCCAAGGAGAAGGAGACCAGGTGTAAATTCTCCAGCGCCCCAGCTCTCCCTTTCTCCCATCCTTCCTTCAGGTCTTGTTAGTCCAGATGGTCCAAGGACTCCTAAGTAGACAGTGCAAGATAGCCCCGTCCCCCACTGCCCTGCAGTTACTATCTCCGTCATTCCTTGGCTGATCTTCTCTGGACTCAGCATGACGGTGTTCAGACTTAGTTTTCCACTGAGATTTAATTAACAGAGATTTGATTCTGTGTTCCCTGGGGCACATTCAGATGCATGCTCAGTGGCTAGCTTTGGGGGGATTTTTCAGCTCCACTAACTTCTCTCCACTTTGGACATAGCAGATGCCACAGAAATATGTAGCGAGAGTCCGATGCATGAGGAAGAGCCAGTGCTTGACTGCTTAAGCAGAATGGCTTTATATATTCGGGGGTCTCGGGAGCACAGTCCACTTCTTGCTCCCTGGGGGCGACCTTCCAGAACTGGTGGCAGCCATCCCAGCCTTCCCGAAAGGGAGGTGGACCCAGCGAACGGGTGTCCACTGTGAGTTTGAGAAGTGCACATGCATTCACTTACAGCAAGGTGGGATCCTGCCAATTCCTTTGGATTCCCTGCCAGTTGGCAGCGAGACTGAGCCCTCCCCGAGGAGAGCCAGGGAGAGGAAGGCCGGCCTGGGGCTCTGGCCTTAAGAGTGAGCAGTATCTTTCATGTATGGGGCGTCTGAGCGAAGCCGGGCAATTCACTTCGCAGTTTTCTGCCAGGAACTATGATTTTTTTTCCCCCCAAGGGAAACCTTAGCATTTGTTTGGGGGATTTCGAATGTGTGTGTGTGTGTGTGTGTGTGTGTGTGTGTGTGTACACGCACGTGCGCGCGCTCTTAGTGCTTGGTGCATTTGTTCATGAAAGGAGCTGGCAGAAGCACTCTCCTCTTCTCACTCTGCGTGCTTGACCTTGTGACCTTGCATTCTCCTGAACCCTCCTCCACAGTCTCTTCAGTCTCCTTGCTGCACGATGACGATGACTTCCCTGGACCGTCCCATGGCATTTTTATGTCAACAGACTGGAGTGCTTCTCTCCTCCCTGGGAAAAGCGCCTTTGGTCTCCATGAACCCGGAGGTGGAGGAATTCATAAGAATCAGGGAGCTTGCCTCCAATTGCCTCCTATTACAGCTCCCCACAGGCCCAGGGAGGAGGTTAGAACATCTCCCTGCAGCATCCAAGCAGGGAGAATGGCAGGTTCCATTCTCCTGCCAAAGCCACGCAGAGCCTCACAGCACGCCCGCCGTGGTGGAGGGCCCTGTAGAAACATTCATGCCAAAGGCCACGCTGGTGCTCCCACTTGCCTGCAGGAGACCACTTTTTCTCATAAGAGCCTGGCAAAGCAGGATTATCAGTCCCACCTGACAGAGAAACAAAACAAGCTTCGGACAGGTCTATCGCTTTCCCTCAGCCACACATTTTAGTGGATGGAAAAGAGAGAATGTGACAGCATGTTTTATTTTGAGTTGAATGGTACTATAAGCTTGCACCTGGCCTCCTGGGAGACAAATACCTCTTGGGAACCCTGAAATATTCTGTCCTTAAGGATGATTTTATCCAAAGGAGAAGAGCTCCTAAAATGTGAGGTGATGCCAGGAAACCCCGAAACTACTTATGTGAAGTTTCATCATTACAGTCATTCTTTCATTTAATGGGTTATCCACATTATATAGCTCTAGGTATATAATCCTTTGGGCACTCATTTATATCAATGTATAATTAAATTTATTGAGTCTTAGTCAATATAACAACTAATTGATTTTCATTCTCTCCAAGCATTTTTCTTTCCATCCATATGCATTTACTAGTAATCTTGTAAATGAGGAGAAGACACTCTGTGAGTTTGAATGTGGAATGATACCTGTCCTCTGAGCTTGCAATTTAGAAGGGAACTTAAATCACCATAAGATAGCATATAGTAAGAGCTGTAAGAATAAAACAAATAGAATTAAAATATTGATTGAGAGCAGGGACTGAGGACAAACAGCTGGTGAGTTCAGAAACACACATTGGAGAGGCAACGTGGGGGATGAGTGTTTGTGAAGGATGGTTAGGATTTCATTTCTAACCTATGGTGGTAGAGAGGGTACAAGGTGGAGAGACAAAAGGTGTGGCTTTTCCAGGGAACAGAAAGCCATGAGCAAAGGTATGGGGGGGCACGGGAAGCCAACATAAATGAATAGTCATACTAAGTAATAGAGGGAATAAGTACTCTGAAAAAAGGGGGGGGGGGAGGGAAGGAGGATGTAAGGTAAGCTTTCAACTTTCCCAGCACGCAGAGGGGAGCATGTAACCTCCAGGGAGAGGCATGCTGGGCCTGAGCATCAACACACTCTTGGGATGAGTGATTAGTGCCCCCACCACTCTGACTCCCTTGGGACAGAAGTAAAGGCTGGACTAAAGGTGGGTTTCGTGTGGGCTGGGGTGGAGGGAAGTGAGTTGTTCAGCGTGGCTACGTGAAAGCCCCACAGGCGTAGTCGGGGGCATTTCTTGCCTGGGGTGCATTTCTGGCCTTGATCTCTGGCTCTGGAGGTGGTTGGGATAATTGAGAGCTTATGCCCCACTCCCCAAAGACTGGTTTTAACACATTTGCAACCTGCATTTTTAATATTACTCCTTCTGACTGGAAGCATTTGGAAATGGTCCTTGCCCCTGGTTTTAAAAGGTGGCATTATTTTATGAACATTTAGACATTGATTAATAAAATTCCAAACCCATTAACTAATGGGGGAAATGCCAAACTTTTTTGTGTATCCAAGAAAGTAAATGTAATAAAAACTATCCCAAAAGGTAAGTTAAATTATAGCCTTCGTGTTTTTTTCTCCTGATGGCCCCACCAGATGTTTTAACATGCAGGACACAGGCCCTTTTTCCTGCTTTCTCCAGGGAAAGGAGAAAGAAAACTTGGCTCAGATCTACTAACTTTTAGGAGTTAAAAAAAGAGTTATGGCGGGAGAAAGTCTGTCAGGAACCCCTGTGCTGCTGGTTTATAAATGTGGAGACAAGGGAACTGGGGGTCCGTTGATTTTTTAATCCACATTTTCTTAGTCACCCACACCCACCCTTCCAGATCACTGTCAGAATTTTGTTTTGATTTTGAAAGGAAGAAACTGAGCTTGCGGTGCCCCCTCAGCCCTGTGAGACTGAAAGGTGACCATTTTGTTTTTTCTTTGTTGAGCCAGGCAAGGCCCATCTTCAGGGCAGGTCCCTCGGTTTGAGGAGTCCCTTCGAGGGCACTGAGCTAGGGGTGGGAGTGGCTGTGTGGTCAGTGAAGTGTGCTAATAGCACCTCTCCCCAAACAGTGTTCTCAGTCTCTAAGTGGCCAGTGTGGCTCAGTGGTTGAGCATCATCTCATTAACCGAGAGGTCACTGGTTCAATTCCTGGTCAGGGCATATGCCCAGGTTATGGGCTCGGTCCATGGTCAGGGTGCATACATGAGGCAACCAATGGATGTTTGCCTCTCACATTGATGTTTCTCTCTCTTTCTCTCTCCCTCTCCTTTCATCATTACCTACTACAAAAATTTGAGTGCAGTTGGTATCTGGTCATCTCCCACACCAATCCAAACTAGCCTTCTAGCCTGGGCACATGAGAATTTTCAAGGAAGTTTAGGGAGTTGTAGCCCAAGATCAACACAGGTCAGATGAGATGAACCACTATTGTGTTTGAACACTGCCACCTGGGACACCAAGTTGTCAGTTCTTTCATTTGCCATCCTCTTCTTTAGGCATCTTGGTGGGCTTGAGATTAGCATTAAGAAGTGTAGGGAATAAGATGGGTGGAAAAGATGAATTCAAACAAAGTTAACTATAAAATTAATTTATGTAAGAGGAATTGAATTTTTTCACTAAAACTTATAAAATCTATGGGGTTTTCACAAGGGGAAAAAGTCTTCATTTGAATAAAATAACTGCAGAAATGGGCTGAAGTGACGTCCATGGAGGAAACTTTCTTGGCCTTGAATGACAGGTGGTTTTGCGGTCCATTCTTAGTTCACGGTCTGAATGTCCCCTCTCAACTCCCCACATGTGAGGACTTACTGGTACCCTGATCCCATAACTTAACTTTCTCTATTTTTCTTTTGGATTATGAATGTGTACTGGAGATAGGCAGTAATAACATAATTTGTCACTGTCTAACATACAGTGTTATGTTTGAGCCTTTTGACTGAGCTGAATAAATTAGTGTCTTATTTTATTAATGGCATACCTTTAAAAGACTAGGTTTATTTAAAGTGAGAGATAAGCTGCAGCATAAGAAAAAATATGGAATGAAAATGCCACTTATTTTTAATGCTACTTTCCCGCTGGGCCAAGCTTCCCTCTCACAGAGATCTACCTGCAGGCAGTTTTCAACATCCCAAGCAAGAAACTCTAACATATTTTCAGCTCTGTTTATACACCTTCCTCCTCATTTCCATAGTCCTTAGGGGCAGTGGACCAAATGGTCATTCTTTGATTATTATTTGGAATATTGCAATCGCTTCTTGGAAGGCCCCACCTCCTGCTGAGCCCTTCCTTTCAATGTTTCTGCCAAAGATACCTTACACCCCACGCATTCAGTTCATTCAACCCACTCAGAGCTCTTAGAGAGGCTTCTAGAGGCTCTGCAAAGGAGGCCCGCAGCCGTCACCTTCTGTTCCAGAGGCTAACCCTTTCCTCTATTCCTGTACAATCCCTGTAGCTCCTGCTCAGGTTTCCCCCAGCCTCATAGTGTTCCAGCCACTCTTTCAAAAAAAGTCCCATTTCTTCATGAGACCCTTCCCCAACAGCTTAGGAAAAGAATGGGTCTCTACTGGAAACATATCCACATGGTGCCCATGCCACTCATTACTCCTGACCTAGAAATAATGATAATGATGATAATAATAATAATGATAACAACAATGGTATTCAAATCTCTTTCTGTAAACAGACATTGGATACATTCACATCCTGTTAGTGCTATTTCTCTGTGGAACCCTGACTACCATTGGTGGGTATTTTTATAATTATCACATTTTACAGATGTGACACTGGGGGCACAAAGAAGTTAGGTAACTTGCCCTAGATTGTTGGCACCAGTAAGTGATACACTTGGGATTCTGTTTGACTTTTGAGTCCGTACTCTTTGCCATGAAATGAAATACATATCCCTTATGCTGTGCTCAGGATTTTTGTTCATCAGTTGGCTTCATGTACCTTTTTTGACCAGAGCACTTATGCTTTCAGCTGTCAGTTTTGAGAAGACAGAATCTGCCCATCTGGCAAATATGCCATGTGGTGTCCCAGCCCAGCCTTCTGAAAGGGAGGCGTTTAGGAAAGCTGCTGATGATGAATGGTGCTCACTGTAAAGGCAGTTCATGATTCAAATGGTCTGGTCTGCTCCTTGACCATCTTCCTTCCTATCTGATGATCATCACAAGACAACTGGGGAAGACCCCATAATTTCGTCATTGGACAAAATGTTAGCCATTGAGGAATTATATTTGGGGTTCCCTAATCACCTATTTCAGAATAAAAGCTGGTCAACATCTTAGAAGAGGTGACTCTTCCAAAGTTTAAATGCATGTGCTAGCTCTCTGTGCAATGTGAAGCGCAGCACAGATAGGGGCCACCTCATCCTTGTTTTATTCTGAGGCAAGTAGAACCCCTATAGGAAGCAGAGCTGAGTCTGAGGAGACCCAAACTGTGGAGCCAGGTCTCCTCTCACACAGCCATGGACACTCACCTCCTTGGGGTGGAAGTGTGGGAGCCGGCTTCCTAACCTTGCTTTCCCTCGTGAATTGCCTTAATGGAATTGTGTTTACACATTTCCATTGATGCACTTGTTTCTAAATATCAGGGAATGCTCTGGGACTTCAACAGCTCTGTTGGCACCCTTGTTCTTGGAGCAGTTTCATTTTCCATTGGCACCCTGGGATTGTTTCTGAACGGATTTTAAAAAAATGTTTGAGGTACCAGGCAGGACCAGTGAGGTAGACTGGGTGCCCAGCAGTAGACCTCTCTGTGTGTTTCTCTCTCTGTAGCTGTCTCTGTCTCTCCATCTATCTCTGTCTCTCTTCTTTAAGCATTTTACCTCAGCCCTATTTTCAACCTTTCAGGCTATCAAGCACCAGGGTGTTTAAAGTTTTAATAGGCTTAGAGGTGACTCTTGAGTCCACCAACATCTGCACTCATCTGTAATTTATGGCTGCCTCTTATTTAGTTGGTTTAGTAAATTGTACCTAAGAGTATTCTCTGAGACTTGGCAGCCTGGTGTACAGTTTCACGATTCAGCTGTGTTTTTGCCAACTATTTGGGTTTTTTCTTCTCTCTCTCTTTCTTTTGGATGACATTCTCAAATACTTAATTTGGAGCTTTGGTCTGGAACACACTTTATCAGACACCTTTTGCGTGCCAAGAGACCCCTTATTCATTCTGTGGAGGCTAACTTTCCACATGCTAACACATTTATTTCTAAATCGCTTTTAAAGTCACCACATTTCCAAATAACAGAAGGTAAAGGGTGGTGCATTTGGACCACTTGGTTCTTGTGCCTCTTGCTTCTCCCCACACCTTCCACCCTCCTTCTCTGGATTTGAATCGAGGGGAAATTCTTCTCTAAGTGGAGAGGTGAGGGTGATGGTGCCTAACCAAACCATAAAATTAATGTCTATTGCAAAAATAAAAGGGCTTACTTTGTTATGTGGTATGTGAGGACATGTTTTGGCCTTATTTCATGTGCTCAGTATAACCATGACCCAAAGATTAAATCAAGGCTATTATGGGTATAATTTATTTCTCTTTCAGGTCTGTCATCATGTGTGTAGATTTGGGATATTGTGTTTTCCCACTTTCAGGGGGTAAGGTCTGGATCTGGCAAACATAGTTTTAAGGCCAGCTATGAAAAGTCCCCGAGGCAATTTGTTTACAGTTTCGCAGAATTTGATTTTCTAGCCAAATCTGTGACTAACTCATGGCTCCCTTTTCCTTTTAATACACACAATGGAGGGCTCAGCTTTCTGGAGCTGAAGTTCCAATTGTGTGGTGGCCTCCAAATAAGAGAAGGTGTAACTCATCCGTGTTATGATGAATACTCTGTAATCATGCAATCTGCTAGAAAAAGGTGATCTTAAGGCAAAATTTGCCATGGAATTAGATCCCTCACTCACACCATTAATCTTCCATTAAGGTCTGAGCAGAGATTAGTGCTTAGAATAAATCTTTTAGCATTCTTTTTTATAAGTGAAGAATATTGTAACCACCTTAACCCTTTGCATTAGGGGAATGGGAATTTCAGTTGTTAAGCGTGAAACATAAACTTCCCTCCATGTTCCCTTCAGGGTTCATGTCTTCTCTATCCCGTTGCACTCATGGGCCAGCTAAGAAGTGTCCGAGGCCACATGTGCAGAACACTCTGAAACTGACCCACATCCTGGGTTGCTGCCTATTTGGTCTCATCTCCTGGTGAAGAAATGCTGGATATAAGGACAGTTTGTGCATACTGATGGCTGAGGTATGGGCACTGTGTATCTAAGATCATTGATCATTGGTGAGTCTTATTTTTGCCTCTGCTGCATCTATATTGCATATTAGAGCAGAGAAAGACCATGACAACATCATAGATGCTCGAGTGAAAAATAGAGTAAGCACATTTTCCTTCTACTCAGTGGCCCCCAATTCCTAAACCCATGCAGAGGTTTCTGCCACTAACTGCTTATCTATAGCATTGTTGGACATGAGGTGCCAGAGGCAGCCTCCCTGCCCGGTATAACTCCTCCCCTTCCATGCACCAGCCTTCCAGGGCAAGGGTCTTACAAAGGGAGACGGAACCAATGGTATTTTTTGTATAGCTATTGCTGATGCAAACATGTAATTATTTTGTTAAAACTGCTCATAAGTCTCTTAGTTTGCTAGAAAGTAAGGAAGTGCTCCAAGATGAATGGAGACATATGTAAAGGACAGAGGAGCCAGTTTAAAAGGACTCCTACTGGTTGATCTAGGTCAATTTAAGCATAAGAAATGAAGCCCTGGCCAGGTAGCTCAGCTGGTTAGAGCATCATCCCGATACACCAAGGTTGCGAGTTTGATCCCCGGTCAGGGCACATACAGGAACAACCAATGAATGCAGAAATAAGTGGAACAACAATAAATGATGTTCATGGATTATAACACATTGAATAAAATAAAAACCTACAAGTTTATATTGGCACAAGTAAAAAAATAAACGAGGAAAAATACATGCTATGAATCACTACATAAAACATAATGAAAAATAAGAAAATAGAATGCCAACTAATACATACAGAAGGAATGATGGACTTAGAAATCAACACTGGATGCTAAAACCAGTGAGTGAAAATTGGAAGAGAAACAGGATGTTTATATGATCTTGAAGTGTCTCCACACAAATTATTTGTTAATTACATATGGAAAGACAGTTATTTTACAGTGGAGAAATCTCATGGACACCACCTTCCCCAAGTGATCAAAGTCAATGTCACCAGCAATGGGACAAGCTAACAGCATGCAGCAAAGGGCACAGCAGTACTTGGACATTTCTACAAAAAATTCAGGATCCAATCTAATTGCAAGAAAATGTCAGTCAGCCGAATGGAGAAATGCTCTGGCCTATGATCTTCAAAAGTGAACAGGTGAACAAACACAGAGACTGGGGAATGTGCCAGCTAAGGAGGGGGAGACATGACCACCAAATGCAGGCGTGCTCCTGGAATGAACCCCAGAATGGAAAATCATCAGCTCTATATACCGTAAAGGTTATTGGGGGGAACTTTGACAAACTTTGAAAATTGTCTGTGGGTTAGATTATAGAATTGCATCAAAATGACATATTATTATTTTGAAAGTAGCACTGTGGTTTTTGAAAGAGAATGTTCCTAAGATATACACACTAAACATTAAAGGGTAATGGCATATGATGTATTTAAGTTACTGTCAAATGGCTTAAAAAATATCGTGCATATATATGTACAAATACATACCCACATATGTGCACATGGACACATATATACACATACATACATATGAACAAATATATCTGTACACGTACATATCTCTACCTATGGAAGGGGAATGATAAAGCAAATGAAATAAAATAAACAATTGATGACTTAGGGTAAAAGGCATATCGAAGTGTACCTTGTACTCTTTTAACAACCCAAGTTTTAAGTCATTTTAAAATACAAAATTATAAGAAATAATCATAAGAATAAACTTGATCAAACTTGATTTGAACAAACAACTTTAGGAACTACTATTCCACACTTGCTTTCTACCTGACCCTACCGGCTACTCTTTTAACTCTCTGCTTGGCAATGACAGCCAGGGCGGGGAGTGTTTCCCCAATTGCAGTTGTTCCACCGAGTCACCTTGCACAAGCAAAACAAAAGTGAATATCCCTGGCGCCTTTTGCCACCTCACTCCCAGCAGTGAAGAAGGAGGAGGATCCAGCTCAGGGGAGGGAAAGGGTTCTCAGCACTCCAGGCAGGGTGTTCCCCACGGATGGCAGAGAGGTGGGAGGGGCCAACTCCTGGTGGTCTGTGGGCCTCTGAGAAGCGCTGGGTCTAACTTGCCCACCCAGGGGAGGCTCAGCGATCAGGACAGGAGGGTGTAACAGCAACTACAGCAGCTGCATAGGCTCTGCAGAGAGAGAACCTGAGGGGTTGTTGTCTTGGCAAGGACGAATAGACATTCATTAGGCAGTCACATGTGGACACATGACCCACCAATTCTTGCAGCTGTTATCTCTAAAAACAGTCATACCCACACTAGCTTTCGTGCCTCAATTCAAACTACTGTTTTCCACAAAATTACATTACCTTACTTGAAATTTACTATCTATAGGTACCAATTAGCTTAGGTATCAACTAATTTAGGGGTTAATCTTGTGATCAAAGAAAATGTGTATAGCTGAGATGCAATATTGACTTGGTCTTAGGCCCTGCAATACAATTTACTGGTTATTGTTTATCAGACAAAGCTTTGCCATCCAGTTTATCATCAGCATGTCAGCTAACATTGGATGGATCAGTGCAAGCCAGGGTGAGCATCAGCTGTCATCATTTGGTGCGTGTGGATGGGGGCAGATTGATATTCAGGGTACAGAAATGAGAGAATTTGGGATCTTGAGTTTTTCAAGTGTTCTGGGATAATAGCTGGTAAATTTCACTTCCGGGATATACTTAATATGTCTTTTTAGAGTTTGCTTCCTTTCATAATGGATTCAGAGTGATTTCCAATTTTTAAAAAAAACAACTTAGGTATCTTTTTAATTAATAATAATGTCAGTGGTTTCTCTTCACTGGGCCTTCAGTACATAGCAGGAACTATGTAATCTGGTTTAATACTCACTACCACCCTATGAGATAAGATTGTTTTTATGAGGATTCAAATTTGGGGCTTTCTGTCAGTTTATAAGTACTTATAAACTGTGCAGGGCCCCCCAATAGAAGCAATTCATGGAGAAGCCTGTTGGCGGGCACCAGAGATTTCTCCTGCATATTGGAATTGTAGCCAATTACCCAGGGGAGCAGTGCTGATTGAAAGTTCATTCTCTGCAGGGTTTCTGCTGCAAAATTAGTCCTTACTTAACTGTCATATTATGGGTAGACATTTATTCTATTTTGGCAAGAGCAATGCATTTAAACACACAAGCAAGCATTTCCTTTCTTTTCCCTTGATATGCAAACATTCCACTGCGAAATCATCAATGAAACCAGCCACTTCCAGGAAGACATTTTTTAATAAAAATGTAACATTCAAATCTTGATGGACAAACACTATAGAAGTTAAAAATAGAAAATTTGGAGAGTTGGAAACTGAAATGGTAAAAGAATTAAAATAAACCTGTATTAGTTTCCTACCACTACAGAAATTGATTATCTCACAGTTCTGGAGGCTAGAAATCTAAAACCATGGGTCAGCATACTCTTTGAAGGTTCTAGGACCCTTCCTTGCTTCTTTTTATTTATTTTATTTTTTACAGTATATTTTTATTTATTTCAGAGAGGAAGGGAGAAGGAGAGAGAGATAGAAACATCAATGATGAGAGAGAATCATTGATTGGCTGCACACCCCCTACTGGGGACTGAGCCTGCAACTCGGGCATGTGCTCTTGACTGTAGGTCGAAGCTCTGTCCACTGAGCAAAACCAGCTAGGGCTTTCCTTGCTTCTTCTCACTTCTGTTGATTGCTGACATTCTTGGTGTTCCTTGGTTTGTAGATGCTTCACTCCAATGTCTGCTTTGGTCTTCACATGGCTTTGTCCCCTGTGTGTCTGAATTTCCCCCTCCATCTAAGAATATCAGTCATAACAGAAGGGTGGTTACCAGAGACGAGGGGTGGGGAGAGAATGGAGAGGGTTTAAGAACTCAGTTTATGCTGTTGGAGTGACACTAGACCTTAGGTGGTGAGCACACAATACAATATTCAGATGATATGGCATAGGATTGCACACTTGAAACATATATAATGTTATTAACCAATGCCACCCAAATAAAGTTAAAAAAAGAACATTAGTCCTTTTTTTTTAGGACCCACCCTAATCCGGTATGTCCTCATTCTAATAAAATTACACATACAAAGACCCTATTTCCTAATGAAGTCACACTCACAGATAACAGGGGTTAAGACATCAACATCTTTTTGAGGGACACAATTCAACCCACAACACAACCTAGTATTTTAATAAAGAAAAAATATGACCCATGCTATAGTGACAGGAAATAGATTCCACATCGCTGAGAGCAGTGGCTGTCTCTGCTGCGTGCTCCAGTGAAACCTTGGCACATGCAGGTCAGCCCTGTCTTTGCTGGCTCTGAGTTGCAGGTGAAGTGAGGGCAAAGGTTTCACTGACCTGAGACAGGAAACAACAACCAAACCTGCTCTGGCCCAATGATCACCATTAGTTACTTATCTGGTTTTCAGAAATATAGTGCAGACTTTTAGGCAATAAAATATGTGGCCGTTAGTCTAGTGACTACATACAGCAGCACCATGTTTCTGGGGTTCAGTCTGTAAAAAGGAGACAAGGAAATGCTCGATGCAACTGATCTCATTGTCTAATTGATTATTCTGTCAAATTCCAAAAGCAATAGGAAAAAGAAAATCCACTTGGGTACTCGATTCGATCCCCTGAAGGGGCTCCCTACTGGGAGTACACTAATATTATAAATGCTGGGTTCTCTTAAATCTAGAATGAAACAATACATCCTTTGGCCATGGGTCCATGGTATGAGTAGCACGTTTCTAAGTTCATTACCACACTCATGACTGGATCTCCGAATTGTTGATGCAACCCTTTTTGTAATAATTGAAACAAATAGGGTCTTCGATGTGAGGCTTGATATTCCACACAGGGGATGGTCCGAAGTTTCTAGTCACACAGACTAGTCTCTTATAACTGGGGGATGTCCCACAGCAGCTGATTGTCAGTAGACACATCAGGGAATACATTTCCAGTGCCACCGACAAATAAATCTGGGCCAGACTATTTCTTCAGAGGAAATCTTTCAGACACATGCTTGACACAAAGCTAAGAAGTACAGTGTCAATATTTTACTGCAGAGTCTTGTTTAATATGTTGAAAACATTCAATCCCAAATGTCAAGAAAACAGTTGTACTTTGACTCAAGGGCCAAGGGGTACATTTTACTGTGGTTAGTGATGAACGTTGATAAACAACTCTCAATTTTCGTCTCTGTTCACCAAAGGAACACTCTCATGCCTATAAGGATTGGCTTGGCCCTGAAAGAAAAACTTTTCTAAATGCTGCACAGGGCAGCAAATGGTAACTCAGTTTCTCTTTTGGAAGTCCAACAAGTCTCTGCTGTTATTAGAGGAGCTAGTTCTAACAACTTGTGGAGTGTAGGACATGTCCATAACATTGAAATTCTGGGCTGGTTTGGATTAGGGGCTTTCTTTCAATGTACTCGTAGAGTCTGTTGGAGCACACCTAATTTTTCTCTCATCTCAACGCAAGTAGAAACCTGTCAGAGAATAAGCTGGTCTCACCTGGAAGAAGAGTCTTCTAGAATGTTGAATTTGGGGGCATGAAAGAGGAAGGGGATTAGCATGCTCTCAAGCAGCCTCTGAGTACAATTTGGGGCCCCAGGAGGTCTGCAGAGGGCATCCTCAAAAGCATCGAGAGAGAGAGAGAGAGAGAGAGAGAGAGAGAGAACACTGAACTGAAACCAATGAGGGGGTGAGGGGGGCAGGGGAGTGAGAAAAACCTTGCAACATCAGGGAGCCAAGTGGTTGTGGCTTGATGTATCCTGCATCTTATTTTCTTTGATTTTTCCAGAAAAAGCTGGCAATGAGAATAGAGGAATTGCAAACAATGTAGTGTGCCCTTGCCAAGATATAAATACAGAAGAAACATTCTAAAGGACTATGTACAGTATCAAATTATCTGCAAAGATGATGAAAATAATGACTTACATTCTCCATCCTCTGCCTGGTGACTCACCGAAGTAGAAAATGAAGCAGTTGGGGAGATTAAAGTTACCCCCCAAAAGAGGGGGAGAAGAGTGGCCTCAAAAAAAGCCAATCCAATCAGCCAAGTTAAGATGTGGCCAGAGGATCTGTGGCAGCTAAATGTTTTGTGTTTCCTTCTGTTCTCCATAAATCTTCAATAAGGCAAGTTTCAATCCTGGCTCACCATACTCTGCCTGGGTCACAGATATTTTAAGAAGCACCTAGTGTGTGCCAGGTATCATGTGAGCACAGGCAGACAATTTTTACTGTGCATGCTCACTCAGTGAGAAGACAAGGTAGAAACAAGTGTCCCTGACCCGGTGGTAAAGACCCCTCTGTGCTGTGTCTATGTTTTTGTAACAGTCTTATTGAGGTATAATTGACACATGATGCACCCACCTATAAGTATTGTGTTTTATATCTCTACTTGTTTAAAATATGTCTCATTTAGCAGGCAACAGGCTCCCTGAGGGTAACAACCATGCGTGGTTTATTCATCAATATCCACCCAGCATGATCACAGTGCCCAATGCAACTCCTCAACAGTTATATATTTTTGATAGATCCAAAGTGAATAATAAGAAAAATTAGATTTCTGAGACTCATAGATTGGCTTTAATAAACCACCCACTCTTTTATTTGCAACCACTAAACAACCATATATATATTGTACATACTTAGTTTACTGGTTTATGATAATAGGATATTCAGGGACAGCCAGATGGAAGAGATGCTTAAGGCTATATATGTGAAAATGGCTCAGAGCTTCCATTTCCTGTCCAGGCACCACTCTACTCCAGTCTCCATGCGTTCACCAGCCAAGGAGCTCCGGAAACCTTATCTATTCAGGTGTTTATGGAGGCTGCATCACATAAGCATGATTGATCAAATCATTTGGCCACTGGTGATTGATTCAACCACTAACCCCAACAACTATACTTCCCTTCCCTTCCCTTCCCTTCCCTTCCCTTCCCTTCCCTTCCCTTCCCTTCCCTTCCCTTCCCTTCCAGTATACTTTTAATAATTCCATAATCCTACCTAAGAAAAGGGTAATATGCAAATTAACCATCACTCCACGGCAAATATGGCAGCGCCCATAGCCACAAAGATGGCAGTGTGGGCCGGAGCCACGGAGCCACGGAGCCAGTGTAGCGGGTGGGAGGCTTGGCTTCCTTTGTCACTGGGCGACAAAGGAAGCCAAGCCTCCTGCACGCCCAGGTTGGCTGCTGAGGGAGACATGCAGGGAGTGCAGTGGGGAGACATGCAGGGAGTGAGCGAGGTTCCCTCTCTGGGGGTTCCAAATCCACCATTGGTTCCTTTCACCACTGATTCCCTTCCTCACAGGTATCCTCCACGCAAAAGCTGTTCTGTGCAAATATGTCATATCCTTGTGGGTGAATCCTAAACCGAATGAGTGTCACATCTGGGCAACCTAACTCCTGTTAGAAAAAGGATCTGGGAAGAGGGATTTAAGAATCACGAAGCCATCGTGACCTGCTGGGTCTCCGGAACGGCTGTCAAACACAGGTAGTCTGAGACCCTCCCAAACACCACCTGAGCTAAACCTGAGAACCAAGATATTTTCAAGACCCAAAGTTGACAGGGGTAAGGGGGCAGGGGAGCAAAGCAAGCAGAACAGCCAACTCAACCAAAGATGCAGGAGCCTAAGATAATGCAGAGAAATGTCCTGGCCATCAATGCTCTCCTGCAGACGTGGTGCCCACACCCAGCTGGGGGGAGGGAGTATGTACGTGCAGAATTTAAGGCCACTGGCAGGAGGGAAAGTCGAAGCATGCCTAAGGATTTTTTGTACATGTCCCATAGTCCAGAAGCAGAGTCAGAATCAAGAAGCGAAGTCTTACCTCAGGGCTGGGGTGTTTAAAAGTATCTAAAAATAGCAGTTCCATTGTCTGCAGCACTTCCAGTGTCCAAAGAGCTAGTACCACAAACCTTGGCCTATCCGGAAGCTCGGTGCTGCAGGAAGTCACTGGCCCCGCCTTCTCCAGCATGGTGGAGAAAGGCTGAGAGAGGAGAGGTGGATATGGTGGCTCCAGTAGTCCAAACCCTGTCATTGTCTCCATTACCTAGCCTCTACGCCCTCCAGGACAGCCTCAGTACCAGTGCAGAGAAGGCTTTGGAGAGGGTAGTGGTGAGGAGAATGCTTCTGACTCCGGATACCCAGTGAAACTGCTGTCAAGAGCCTTTCTAGGGCTGATAGGAAAACTCAGCAATGAGGGAAGAATAATGTCTCAAAACGAAGAGGTTGGTTTGTTTTCTCTCATCAGCAAAATGTGAATATTACCTAAACCACAGACTTTGCGAGAATTAATTGAAATAAAACTCCAGAAATTGTATAACAGCCAGGCTGAAGTGGGTAGGTTGGTTGAGCGTGAGTGTGGTCCTGTGCACGGAAAGGTTGTAGGTTCGATTCCAGGTGGGAACATCCCTGGCACATACCTGGGTTTCAAGTTGGATCCCTGGTCAGGGCTCCTAAGAAAGGCAATTGAAAGAATGTTTCTTACATTGATGTTTCTCTCTCTCTATCCCTCTCCCTTCCACTCTCTCTAAAAATCAATGAAAAAAATGAATTAATGCCATATCTACAAATGTGGATAATCTAAAAAGAAAATAAAAAGAAGTGAGGGGGCCCTAACCAGTTTGGCTCAGTGGATAGAGCATTGGCCTGCAGACTGAAGGGTCCCAGGTTCGATTCCGATCAAGTGCATGTACCTTGGTTGCGGGCACATTCCCAGTTGGGGGTGTGCAGGAGGCAGTTGATTGATGTTTCTCTCTCATAGATGTTTCTAACTCTCTATCCTCGCCCTTCCTCTCCATGAAAAAAATCAATAAGATATATTTAGAAAAAAAAAACAGGGTAAAAGAGGTTGAATATGTACTGTATGATTTAAAATGTGTAAAATAATATAACTTTTTAAAATTTATTTTATTCATTATTGATTTTTTACAGAGAGTAAGGGAGAGAGAAAGTTAGAAACATTGATGAGAGAGAAACATTGATCAGCTGCCTCCTGCACACCCCCTACTGGGGATGTGCCCACAACCAAGGTACATGCCCTTGACCAGAATCAAACCTGGGACCCTTCCATCTGCAGGCCGACACTATCCAATGATATCTACAGGTTAGGGCATAATATAACTTTTTAGGAGAATATACGTTATTTATACTAATAAAAGGGTAATATGCTAATTAGACCAGACATCTTTCAGACATCCATCCGGACATCCTTCCAGACAAAGCCATAGTGGTGGGGGCTGAGGCAGAGGCTGTTAGGGGCAATCAGGCCATCAGGGGAGGGCACTTAGGGGCAATCAGGCTGGCAGGGGAGGGCACTTAGGAGCGACCAGGTTGACAGGGGAGCAGTTAGGTGTCGATCAGGCTGGCAGAGAAGTGGTTAAGGCTGGCAGGCAGGCAAGCAGTTGGGAGCCAGCAGTCCCGGATTGTGAGAGGGATGTCCAACTGCTGGTTTAGGTCCAATCCCACAGGGGATCGGACATCCCCTGAGGGGTCCCAGATTGGAGAGGGTGCAGGTTGGGCTGAGGGACCCCCTCCCCCCCGGGCACGAATTTCATTCACTGGGCCTCTAGTGAATAAATAAAAAGAAAAAAATTAGATCTCTAAGGCTCATAGATTGGATTTAATAAACCATCCCTTCTTTTGTGTTTCTCCGAAATCTCAGGCAACTTTTAAAATTAGGAAGTGCCCAGGAGAGAGAAAGGGACTCCCTTTGGTAGGAGGAAAATAATACACATTTACTCTGTTGCTCCGAACACTTCTCACTGGCTCATATGCTACTGTTTGACTCCAGAGAGAAACTTTGGTGGTGTAGTTTCTCACCTGCTTTGCATGCTTAAGAAAGAGGAAGAGATCAGCTGGCTAAGGATAACCTGTTATTTGACTGGCATAGATAAAACGTTGCAGAGGAAAAAAGGAATTTAATAGAAGCAGTCTTTTCTAACCCCTTTCAGACAAAATCGAATGGGTTCATGGCTGGAAGTATCTTTAGGGAGAGATTCAGTCAACATGCTTAGCAAGGACTTGTGTAAAATATGTAGTCGTTTTTATAGAGCTCTTAACTAAGCCTTGGAAACTGGGAAGTCATTTAATATGCTCTCTGGGAGCAGGGATTCTGCGGTGCTAAGAGTAGGAATTACAGTTTCCTCAGCAAAGAAAAATTATGCACGTACACCTGTGAGGCAGAGGGGAAACCACTTACGGGGTCATAAAGCTGTATGCTACAGTCTGTTTACCTTAAGGTGACTGTCAGTTCTGATGCAACATCTTGGAGCCCATGTTCCTCTGTGGGTTGGAGCTATGACTCAGGCTGCTCATTCCAGCTCCCATCTGTAATTTGAACAACAGTTTCTTCTTGTCAGCAGCAAGCTCATGTGCTCATGGGGAACCCAAGGGACCTGTGGACTCAGTTTTTCACAGAGTGCCAAGAACAAGGGGGTGACAGGGACACGGATGTTTATAGAACCATTTGTATTCAACTTCAGATTAGTCCCATGTATTTTTGGTCATTGGGGAGAATTCTGCTGATAAGGTCCCAGATAAACATAAACACACAATAAATGTGTTCCTGGGGCTGTGGCGGGGGGGGGGCGGGGGGGGACAGGAATGGGGGGAGACATACAATTTCACGCAAAGTGGAACAAGATGGAGTGTGTATGATGGAGGTTGGGGGTAGGGTTGGAGTTTGAATCGTATTTTTAAACCCACTAAGGAATCTTGCTCTATAGAGCAATTCACTGTATCTTTGTGGAGTAAATACACCAATGTTCATCATGTAATGTATCTTTTGTGTAAGCCCTGATTATCACATACTGTCTCAGGCACATTTTTAGCGAGGGAAAAAGTATATAATAGCTTCATATTTGTAAACGGGCTCTGGTAGATTAAAAACATTTACTTTGAAATTCTTGAAACAGACTCAGATTGGCTTCTAAGAGAGACGCTAGAGGGGAGAAGGAGGCAGGCAGTAAGTAGTACGTAGGTCTTGCTCTTGGTGGATTGTGCTGGTGCTTTGGAGAAACCTCGAGAAAGCAGACAGGGTGGCCTCTGTAAAGTGAGTCTTCTGAATCAGTCAATTACTTATTAGAATCATAGGATGATGCCGAAGTAACAACCACAGAGGCATGCTCCCTATCTGGAGTCCATCCTGGATTCACACTGGGATTGTGCTCTGGTTGCTGGCTTCTACAGACATGTGTTGTCAGCAGGATCATTCCTATTGAGGCCAGAATATCTCCTGAATTAATTGTTTCTCTGACACACCCCAGAACATTTCCAGAATGAAACCAATTCTGAAAAGCAGCCACTCAGGACCAGTCTTACTTGGTTGTGAACCTGTATCATGTATAAGAGTTGGCTTGCCCCTCCCAGCCTCTGGAGCCACCTGCCTGGGCTGAGAGAAGGGCAGGTGGTCAGCTTGAATCAGAGTTGGCTTGTGAGAGAAAGCGGTGGCCCCTCCCAGAGTCTCTCTTGCCTTTATGCAGGGGGTCCAGCCAGCTTGATGTGCACCCAACACTCTTATTGGCCAGAAGCTCCATCACAACTCTTTTTTCCCTAGACCAGTGGTCGGCAAACTCATTAGTCAACAGAGCGGCAAACCGCGGCTCGCGATATAAGCAATATAGCATCTTTGGTTAAAAAAGGCTCTGGAACCAAATTGCCTTGGTTGAACTGTGTACCTTCACATAAGCTGTTTAATTTCTCTGTGCCTTAGTTTCTTCATCAGTGAAATGGGGACAGTAATAGTATTAAATGGGTTACTATATGTAAAGTGCTTAGAACAGTGATAACTGCTGAATAAATGTTAGCTATCATTTTGAGTCAGACAGGGGGACAGTTAGATCTTTCCTTTGTTCCTGTGTATGGCCACCTAGTATGTAGTATGCGTGTGTTCTCTGCTTCATTTTAGAAATAATTTAGGATGGCATTTATATTGTGACTTAAAGGATGCATTTCTATAAGGCACCTGTCATCATCTAGAGCTGAGGGACAGATCAACCTGATGTGCCCCAGTCAGTTGGCCCAAACCATCCCATCCTTTTGTTCTGAAGTTTGTCTAGAAGGCAGTGCCTGGGAAGCTGAACGCTCTTGTGCAGTGATGTTACTGAGGGATTTCATATTACTCACTTACAGGTAGACTTACCCTCAGATCACTCAGAGAAATTCCACAGCACAGAAACAACAACAACAACAAAACACATTTCTTTTCTAAGGATAGAGCTCTTCTAAAAAAAAAAATCTGCTTGTTATTATTTTTGTTCTTTTTATTTTTTATTTTTTATAAATCTTTATTGTTCAGATTATTACAGATGTTTCTCTTTTTTCCTCCCCATAGCTCCCCTCCACCCGATTCCGCCCCCCACCTCATGTCCTTACCCCCTGCCACTGTCCTCATCCATAGGTGTAAGATTTTTGTCCAATCTCTTCCTGCACTCCTCACATCTCCTTCCCCCTGAGAACTGTCAGTCTACTCCCTTTCTATGGCCCTGATTCTATTATATTCATCAGTCCATTCTGTTCATCAGATTTTTTATTCACTTGATTTTTGAATTCACTTGTTGATAGATATGTATTTGTTGTCACTTTGTTGTTCATAATTTGTATCTTTACCTTTTTCTTCTTCTTCCTCTTCTTAAAGAATACCCTTCAGCATTTCATATAATCCTGGTTTGGTGGTGATGAACTCTTTTGGCTTTTTCTTGTCTGTGAAGCTCTTTATCTGACCTTCAATTCTAAATGATAGCTTTGCTGGGTAGAGTAATCTTGGTTGTAGGTTCTTGCTATTCATCACTTTGAATATTTCTTGCCACTCCCTTCTGGCCTGCATAGTTTCTGCCAAGAAATCAGCTGACAGTTGTATGGGTACTCCCTTGTAGGTAACTGTTTTTCTCTTGCTGCATTCAAGATTCTCTCTTTGTCTTTTGCCCTTGGCATTTTAATTATGATGTGTCTTGGTGTGGTTCTCTTTGGATTCCTCTTGTTTGGGGTTCTTTGTGCTTCCTGGACTTGTAAGTCTATTTCTTTCACTAGGTAGGGAAAGTTTTCTGTCATTATTTTTTCTAATAGGTTTTCAATATTTTGCTCTCTCTCTTCTTCTGGCACCCCCATAATTTAGATGTTGGTACACTTAAAGTTGTCCCAGAGGCTCCTTACACTATCTTCATATTTTTGGATTCTTTTTGTTTTCCTGGTTGGGTGTTTTTTGTTTCCTCATATTTCAGATCTTTGGTTTGATTCTTGGGGTCCTTTGGTCTACTGTTGAATTTCTGTATATTATTCTTTATTTCAGACAGTGTATGCTTAATTTCTGACTGGTCTTTTTCCTTTTTTTTGGCATTCTCATTCAGATCCTTAAAGATCTCACTAAGTTCCTCGGAGGTTTCTAGAAGATTCTTGAGTAACCTTATAACTGTGGTTTTGAACTCTATATCCAGTAGTTTGCTTTCCTCCATTTCTTTCATTCATGACATGTTTCTTTGTCTTTGCATTTTGGCTGCTTCCCTCTGTTGATGGAGTGGCTTTGTGTAGTAGGTGACCTATAGGGCCCAGGGATTCAGCCTCCCCATTCACCTGAGGTGCACACTCTTGGTGCACCCCTTTGTGGGCTGGGTACACAGTCTTGTTGTAGTTAAGCCTTGATTGCTGTTGGTACACTGGGAGGAATTGACCTCCAGGCTAATTGGCTGTGAGGACCCACTGTGTCTATAATGGAATAACTGCTGTGCTGGAGACACCCTTATGGGGTAGGACTTACTTCAGTGGGGCTTTGGTGCTCACTGAGTCTGCCTCTTGAGTGTGTCACTTAAGGATGTGAGGAGTTGAAATCTGGTGTTGTCTCACACTGACCACTAGGAACACTGGCTTCTGGATCTCCAATGGGGTGCAGGTCAGCTACTGTCTGAGGCCACCCAGCAGGAGCTACAGCAAGATCTTCAGATTTCTCCTCTTTGCTTGGGGTTTGAAAGTTTTGGAGCTGACCCAGCTGCAGTTTGTTAGGTTAAGCTGCAATAGGGCAGGCCATTCATATGCAAAAGCCGCTGAGCACAATTTGGGTGGGTTTGTAAATTGGGAGGGGGAGAGGTCTCAGGGAATCACTAGGGCGTGGGAAACAGCGATGACTGCCAGTCAGCCGTCTCTGTGTCTCTGCACCCCAGCACAGTAAATAATGATTCCTGCGCACACTTCTGCAAGAGAGCCACCCTCACTTTCTGACCCAATGGTAGACAGTATAGCTTCTCCCCATAGGAGTCTGGATCCCCAGAGTCTTATTGGAAACTGGAGTTCAGAGCAGTTGGGAGCTTGTGTCTCCCTTTAAATTGAAAAAAACAGCACACCCAGTCGCCAGCCCGATAAGCGCGCCTCCGTACCTTTTCTGTGCCTGTGCACGTTGTACCCGGTCTCAGTGCTCTTTTCTCTTTCCTTCTAGTTGTAGAACTTCTACTCAGCCAGCTTTCCCATGGTTCTGGGTGATAGACATTTTGTCTTTTAGTTGTAGTTTTGGTGTGGTTGTGAGAGGCAGCACATACAGGTGTATACCTTATGCCGCCATCTTGGTTTTTCTATTTTTGTTCTTTTTCAATAAAATGCTTTTGGCTGGTTTGGGTAACTCATTTTATTGGAGATGGAGGCTATATATTTTGCTCCTAACTTGCCTCTTTCTTCTAAGGAACTCAAAGGGCTTGAGAAGATGATCCCTTGCCAGGGGAGGTGGGACCCTTACCTGGATTGTGTCAGCGGTAGGGCAAGACAACTGGACAACTGTCCTCAACTTAAGAAGGAAAACACCATTAGCAATAGGACTAATTTGATCTTTAAATTTATATGGACAAGTTAACTGATCTCAGTACCTTAGTAAATAAGTAAGACCCTATGCTAAAAGCTACAAGTGATTAACCATATCCTCAAGGTACATGAATTTAGCTCAAATGCTCTCTATTAAAGTAATCTCTAAGTGAACAGTGAGAGCCCTGTAATTTGTGCTGTCAATGTCCCTTTGCAAATCTCTGCATGAATGCCAAGGTTGACACAGGGAGGTGAGAGACTTTCAGTCAAAATACTGAGCAGGCTCTATAGCACAAGCAAATGCCTTATCATATTTGGAATGCAACTGGCATGGGCTTGAGCTATCAAATGTCTGAGTTCTCTGGTCCAAATAGTTGGGGTGGGATGGCTTTGATTCTAAAGGTTCTCTTGCTGATTTCAATTAGATAGAAACACAATTTAAGATGAGTTGTTCACTGCTTGTAAACCAAGGAAGATGGCCTAAAGCTCCACTCAGTCCCCAAGAATTTCTCAAGTGCTGTTTTCTGGCTGTGAAAACAGTCTTTCACATCCAGGAAAAATATGGAGGGCTTATTTAGGGAGAGCTATGCCTAGAAACTGTCAACTTTAGATCACTATAAACTGTATAGATACGAAAACAAATGGTCTTAATATAATTATATGTATTTTCTCTTTGGTATGTGCACATATAGATCTGTGTGTAATCAGGGGACCTCCACCCCCCAAACCAGCCTTCATTAGACTGTCATGATGGATAAAGCCTGAAAGGGGAGAAGAGTAGGGGGGCTCAGGCAAGGGAGGGCCGGAAAGCTGTGTGTGTGCTCACAAACATCAAGTTGGAATGTTACCTGTTGGTTATTCCTTCTCACTCCTTCCCTGAGGCCCACAACTTTTTCATGGCATGGTTGTTTCTAGTTCCTCCAACACTTTATTATCTCAGAGTGAGAAAAGGGGCAACTGGCAGTAAAGTGAATTAAAGCTTTGCTGGTGGCTGCCCTGACCTCTCATCTGGAATCTGGCAAAATTCAAGGAGGAATATCTGATGGGAGAGCCCAGAGGAGAGAAGGAAAGGTGGAACAAGAGGGGCAGTGGATGTTTGTTTACACATTTATCCATTACACATTTACACATTAGTTAAGGTCTGTGTCAGGCATCATTAGGCTTTGGCAACCTAAAATCAATTCACTTTTTATGCATTCATTTATTTGACAATGTTTTCTATGATATTGTGGTTTATAAGAATGAATGTTTGGTCTTTGCCTAGTAGTTCCTGGCGCAGAACTCCTAAAACCATTGGGATTTACTAACTGATGAGAGCCATAAGGGTGTTCTTTGCTATTCTAAGGAGGTGACTTCTGGAAAGCCCCTAGGTAACCTAAGGATGGGGATGGTCCCACCCCCACCTCCTGCAAGGGGAGAGGGCCAGAAGGTAGAATCAATCACCAGAGGCCAATGATTTAATCACTCGTGTCTATGTAATGAAGCCTCCATAAAAACCCAAAAAAGGACAGGGTTCTGGGAGCTTCTAGGGTGGTTAACACATGTAGATTTGGGGAGAGTGCCACATTCTTCCATCTAGCTATTCAATATAAGTCAGTAATCTAATCAGTAAATGTTTTTCTTAGTGTTGTGAGCCACTCCAGCAAATTAATCAAATCCAAGGAGGAGGGGATCATCAGAATCACTTGGACTTGTGATTGACATCTGAAGTTGGGGGGGGGGGGGCAGTCTTGTAGGACTGAGCCCTTAATCTATGAGACCTGACTAGATAGTTTCAGAGTGGAGTTGAATTGTAGGACACCCAGCTGGTGTACAGGAATTGCTTGGTGGTATGGGGGGAAAAGAAATCCACATTGTAATTATAATTAGAAACCATATCTGTTCAATGCCTGGTACGGATCATTGAACTCTTTTAGCAGTTGGGGTTCAGCCATGAACAAGATAGGAACTTGCCCAATGGAACCTAGGGTGAGAGCCAGGCAAGCAAACAGGCAGTTCTGATACACAGGAAGTTGTACCTTTTCAGCTTTGAGGGTTAGGGAGAGTGTTCAGGATGTAACTAAAGTAAGATCTAAGGGGTGAGAGGGTCACTAGGTGAAATCACCTTCCAGCTAGGTCTTTGAAATTGACCAATAAATTAACTCTAATGTATTTCTTTTCAACCTTGCATATCATTTATTTTTTCCTAGTATAGAAAATTTGAGGACTCTGTAGAACAAGATAATAAAAGAGAAACATGCAAATTAACCATCACTCCACTACACCCACAAGTGATGCCCACCAGCCAATTAGGAGCAAGTATGCAAATTAACCCAACCAAGATGGCGGCAGCCACGGTGCTGGAGCATGCAGGAGGCTTGGGTTGCCTGGATGATGGAGGAAGCTAAGCTTCCCGCCCACCCTGGCCGGCCCTGGCCTCCACTCAAGACTACAAAGTTTCAATTATAGAAGATAAATAAATCCTAGATACTTGCTTCCAGCTGGCCCTGAACTCCGCTCAAGGAGGCACTGAAAGAAAAAAAAAAGAAAAAGAAAAAAAGGAGGGGCTGGGACCTTGGGTCACCTGGGGGTGATCAGGCCAGGATGGTATGGCAGGGGTCATTGGGGGTAAGCAGACCAACAGGGGGGCCAGTTGGGGGTGAGCAGGCCATCAGTGGGAGTCAGTTGGAGGTGATCAGAACAGCAGGGGCGGGGGCAGTTTAGAGTGAGCAGGCCAGCAGGGGGCAGATGGGGAGAGCAGGTCAGTGGGGAGGGAAGGTAGGGGTGAGCAGGCCAGCAGGGGGGACAGTTAGGGGTAAGCAGGCTGGTACAGGGGACAGTTGGGGTGATCAGGTTGGTGGGGAGGGGCAGTTGGGGGCGAGCAGGCCAGCAGGCAGAGTGGTTAGAGGCAATCAGGCAGGCAGGCAGGCAGGTGAGCGGCTGGAGCCAGCAGTCCCAGATTGTGAGAGAGATGTCCAACTGCCGATTTAGGCCCGATCCCTGTAAACTGGCAGTAGGACATCCTTCGAGGGGTCCCAGATTGGAGAGGGTGCAGGCCGGGCTGAGGAACACCCCTCTCCGCCCCCCATGCACAAATTTCATGCACCAGGCCACTAGTTTGATAATAATATTGTCAAATTCTTTCTAAAAAGAAAATATCTAATATACAAGACAGGGAAAAAGTAGGTTTATAGTTGTGAGTACACAAAAAAGTTTATTCTTGTATTAGTATTTATTAATTATTGTATTATTTTCCATATAAACAACTGTAAACCCGCTTTTGGCCCACCTTGTATACTCAAATGTAGGACATCATTTTTTTTTTTTTTTGAATTGGGGAAGAATTTTGACTAGAAAATGTAGAGAAGTTTCCTTCCACTTTATGAATCATTATTCTTAAAAATTGCACCCAAGAACCAGATGTTTTGGGGAGGTGGGTACAGAGGAACATTAATCACTACAGGTAGGAGTAAAGGTTGGCACAGCCCTTCTGGAGAGCAACCTGGCAGTACTCAGTCAAAGGAAGGCATTCCACTCCTGAGTATGTGGCCCAAACAAATTCTTAGGTGTCCACATACAAGGATGTTCATTGCAGTGTTATTTGTGGTTGGAGATAGGTGGAGGCAGTCACCAACCAGGAGACACATGGTGGATGTACATCGTGAAGTGTTATGCAGCTGGTAGAAACAAGAGGTAAAGTATTAAACATGAAAGGCTGAGTGATCATTTATAAGAAACATCATGAGATCTACAACATTACACCACTCACTTAAATGAAAAGTCATGTATTGAGACTTACCTTATGAATTTTATAAGCACAAACAAGATGATTTATATTACACTTTAGAATGGTTTCCTTGTGTGGGTATGAAAAAAAAAGAGAAGGGATGGGAGAAAGGGATAACTAACTAGCTAACCAACTAACCAACTAACTAACCAACCAATCAATCCAAGAGAGCAGCCTTCCTTGGGCCAGTGAAGATAATGTGCCATGAACTAAGGAATGTGATGAACTCGTCTTTCTGAGGTCCTCTAGAAAAAGAAGGAAGGAAAGAAGGCAGAGTGAGTTGGGTGGGTTAGGAGAGTGGGAAGGAAGAAAGGGATGCAAGACCACTCTATAATCTCCTTCCCCTTCCCTGTCCTAGGATGGAAGTTCCCTCCTCATTTCAACCCAAGTGCAGAGCAGGGAGGAGGGGACAGCCAATACTCACCAACTATTGCTGAGAGGCTAAGATTCACAAGACAGAATGGAAGCTTGGGATTTAGTAACCACCTGACCATTAGTCAGGTGGCTGATCACAAGTCTTGGGTCCTGGTACTCTCCAAGCATTAGTTCAGCAGAGCCAGGCCACCCCAACCACTAGGAGTCTCTCTAAGCAGCTTGAGGGGCGTCTCCGTGAGGGAGGAGGGTCTCTCAAGTCAAGTGTCACATGGAACTTACCCTCAGCCAGGAGAGGGACAGAGCAGACAACTCCTTACAGAGCAGCATCTATCTCACCAGGTAAAGTCCTATCTTGAGGTCATATTACTTGACATTTTTAAAGGAAAACCCTGGAATCACTGATATTAGAAGGGTTCTTAGAGGTGACTTCTGATATTTTCTAGCTGAGGATCAAATAAATCCCAAAGCCGCAACTTCTGGTGCCCCTATAGCACTTCCTAGATCTGAAATCTGAACATTCTTACTATGAAAGTCGGTATTGAGTGTGGGGTGGGGCTGAGATGCCAATCTGAAGAGAGTGAACAATGGGAAAAGGAAAATGTCTTTGCTTCCAAGATTCTGTTTTGAGATAATTATTTTTATCATGTTAAAAAGGTCAGAGACTAAAAATACTTGACATACCAGCACATTCAATCTTAAATTGATTATTTTTCAAAGTTTTCCATACGACACCAAGAATGAGTTAAATTTCCATCCCTAAAAACATATGACAGAAGAAATTCATACCTTACATATTGTATAATGAAAAGGAATACAAGTATGGCTTTTTTTTTTCCTGCAGGAAAAAAAAAAGAAGCTTTCTTGAGAAATATTGCTTGAGATCTTTGAATTCAAACATCTGTTGGGCAGCTCATTTTCATAATTGGGAAAGTTATTTGTTACCTTTGCCCTTTGTCCCACAAAGCTCTCTGTTCTTTCTCTTCCAATCGAGGGCAACAGTTAGCTCCTAAAATAGTTAAAACACATTTTATCCTACCTGGTTTACTTTCCAATTTATTAACTCATTTCTCCTCTTATAGTAAGCTTAGTAAAACATTTGTTTTTAATAAGAAAAATAGTTGTTTAAGTAAGTTTTTCTTTTTTGTCAAACCTTGCAAGTTCATTTGGCATTTGCTTCTAGTAGTATCCATTTATTTATTATTGTCTGAGAGTAATAGCCTTTTAATTAGCAGTTATTAATATAAAATGCAACATTTATCCTCTCATCCAAGAAAAGAGAAAGAAAAGCTCCTATATTTTATTTGTATTTCTTGGCCCTCTGCCATTTGGTAGCTAAGCAAAAAATAAATGTATATGTTACGGTAAACACCCATTTGTTACATTACATTCTGGAGTGTACCATCTGTATTTGTCTGTGTACTCAAGAAAATTATATAATGTTCACCTGGGTAGCAATTTGTGTTCTGGCAAATCTTTATTTGCTCTCAGGGGAACCTATTTAATATAATTACACTTAATTGATATTTGTGGTGGTGGATTAAGGAAAAAGGAACCGTCATTTAATATGCTTCAGGATTTTATGGGTCTTGTATTTCTTGGCTTAGTTTTCAAAAATACATGTAACCACATTTTTTAAAGCAAGGTACTTAGATAAATTCAGTCCTCTATTAAAATAGTGTACCAAAAGGGTAGAGTTTAAAACTATCTAATGACCTTCTGCTAAAACAATCGAGAAAGAATTAAATCTTTCTCCTCCAAAATATTCTCTTTTATAATTGTGTTGTCTAAAGGTTTAAATGATTAAAATAGGTTGCCCATTATTTAGCTGGTTCTTTGGCACACATCCAACCCCATAGAACAAGAGTGGCTGGCTGCAGGAAGAGTTTGCACACTGACTTTTTCTGCCGTCCTCGAATTCTCAGCTGTGAATTTGGTTTTCTTCTTATGTCAAATACAACAGAACTTTCCTTTCTTTACTGCCTGTCAATGTGCAGCAGTTGATGTATTTAACCGATGGTTCTAGGCAACAGTCGGGGCTGCTATATATGTCAAACTCAGCAAACAATAACTCATGCTTTTATTACTGTTTTGTTCATACGCATATTTGTTGATTCTTAACTCCTTTTTAAATATAAGCACTCCTACTGAGCAACGCAGCCACCAGTTAAACAATTTACTCATGTATAAAAATGTAATTGAGGCCAGTTAATGTTGACATGTGCTAGCTGTCCCAGACTTGAAGTCCATACACTCAGAACATAAGACAGAATCAGGTTAGGTCAGCAGTTGGAAAGATTAGCATATTTATGTCTGAGCATATTAATTTTACTTGTAATGGGAAAAATAATGATTAAATAGGCTCCATGAGACATAAATGTGTGTTTTTTTCTGACTTTCAAGGGAAAAAAATGTGACATGTAAGTGACAAGGTCACATATAAATGATAAGGTTGTAAGGAAAGACAGGATACTTCACATAGAGTGAGCATGTACATTCTCCAAGACCTGTTTTTCCATGAGAATGACAACTCACTATCAGGCCTATTTCCCCCAAAGAAATATCCAATTGATCTCTCATTTTGTTTCTCCCTCTGTACCCACAAAAATGCATAAGAGAGTAGGTCCCATCTAACATCTCAAAGGCAATGATGGGAATCCATTCATCATTCTGGTCCTAAGAAACTATTTGGCAAAAAGTGAGTGGAACAAGAGTTCACAAGCTGAGTATTTCCAACCCGGGTGATAGGAGACACCATGGGCCTTCTGATTATGGGAAGAGGGTCTGTGAGCAGGGGGCAGTGGGTCTCTGACTCTTGGCACTTCCGAGCTTCTGGGTCCATCTTTGTAGAAGGAGGGGACAAGCAGAAGGTCCCCAAAAGCTCTTCCAGCTCTACGTTTCCTTGGATTCTTATTTCTCACCTCTTTAGTTGTCATGTAAGCAGATCCCTAGTTCTAAAATAGTTTCTACAGTATATACTGTACTAACTATTAATTATCCTATTTCCAAGGGAAAACTTCTGGAACATTTCCTTATTAGCTCTTGTTCTCAAGGGACAGCCAAAATCTCACAATCTGAGGTCCATAAAGTATGCACATCATTAAGTACTAAATTACCCAACCCTCCCTCACCACCCACCACCTATTCTCCCAGGTGAAGAAACCGAGGCCCGAAGAGTCAAGTGACCTGCTCAAAGTCTCACCGTATCAGGAACTAGAACATCTGTCCCAGAGAAGAGGCTTTCTGCCAACCAGCTGCGCTGTAATAACTCAATTACTCAATATTGGACACTTTCACTTGGCAAACAAGTAATCCTAAAAGCAGAATAATAAATTGACTCCTGACATTGTTTTTGAGTTGTTGGACGTTTCAAGCTCTTTTGAGCATTTTTGTGGGTTGAAAGAGGGAGCAAGGAGGGAGAGGAGATAGAGAGACACAAAGAGATTTGTTTCCATGGAGAAGACTGCACTTCTTTGGGTGGAAAGAACCCTGTCTTTGGGAGATGGGAATATATCCTGCTGCCTATCCCCTTATTTTCCAGGGCTAGTTCCTTTTCTAAGAAATCAAGGACCAAGAGATGAGGGTGATGCCAAACTCTTACTTAAAATTCCCAGGTGGGATGACTTGTTCCCACAACTTTAGTGTGAGGTGAGTTTCAGTATAAAATTCCTGGACTGCCATGTCATTTGCATTAAACCATCAGCTTGTTGGCTTGAGATGACAGCACATGACACATCCAAATAATTCGTCTGTCAAGTCTATTCAGAGAAAGAGCAGGAGCAAAGTGCTGGAAAGTGAGTCTGAGAGAGACGGAGCTCTTTCTGACACAGAATAGAACATTTTCTCCCTGTTTTTAATTTAAGGCTCTGAAACTGTGGCTCTTCAGTCTGAGAACTGACACATTTCCAGGCCTGAAACTATCCTGTTTACCTTAAAGAAAGGTGTGAGTTGAAGGTGACAAGAGTGTACTCAATCAGGGGTATCAAAAGCCAAAGGGCTCACAGGCAAGAGAGAAAAATCGCCTGAATTTGACAAAATGCAATTTTGGATGAAGGCTGTCCTTTCTCTGACCTGACCATCGATTAGCCCACCCCAACTAACCTGCCCTGGGAGTTGGGGTCACCTGACTGTAAGTTTTGAAAGGGCACAGAGAACAATAGAAACAGTACTAGAATACTTTTGAGGATCACTGAAACATCTTTCTCTAGTGGAGAAAATTGGATAGACCCTGACAGTCCACCCACCAAAAGTGGAAATCACCATATCATGCTGAGCAGGGAGAATTTTGGGTGAGCTGGATGTGTTTAGGGGGAAAATGTGGGATTTGAGGTCTCTCTTCTGCCTTCTATGGATCCTGGGGTCCTGGAGGAGTTACAGATTCTCTTCTGAGCTTCAGGTGCCTCATCTAGAAAATGAGGATCAGAAGCATACTGCCTCAGAGAGCTGTTGTGAGAGTGATGATAATTATTTAGTGAGTGTTGCTCTGTGTCAGGCGCTGAGCTAAGCAGTTTAGTATCCAACTCAATGCTGAAAATAGTCTCAGGAAGCATGTATTATTAACGTTATAGCATAGAAGTGTAAACTGAGGCTGAGAGAAGTTGCCCAAGGTCACCCGGCTATGAAGTGACAGATTAGGATTTGAGCCCAAGTTTGTCGGATGCCATGACTGAAGCTCTTACCACTATTCTCTTTGTAAAAAAGTTATTTGTAAGATGGTGGCCATTTTACAGCAGTTAGTGATTCTTGTAAAGGAATCACTTTATAATCATCTTATAGGGAACCTTCAGTCACTCAGTGTCCTCAGGCTACAAGCACCATTTGTTTGGCAGCTAGCAATCTATAATAATAATGACTTATATATGGAAAGCCTGTGCAGTGCTGGGCCCAGTTCTAAGCACTTGAGATGTTTTGATTCATTTAATTCCCACAACAATTTTGTGAAGTAGGTGCTATTATTATACTCATTTCACGCATGAGGAAACTAGGATACTGAGATCTTTAGTAACTTGCCCAATGTTCCATTGCTAATAAGTGGAAGAGCTGGAATTAAATTTCAGTTTTGCTGAACCAAAGCGTATGACATCTCCTCATGTGAATCATGGGTCTAAGCATTGGCCGAGTGAATTAATAAAATGAGTTCTCCTTACCTGTCTGGGGAGCCAGAGTGATTGTTGATGCTGCAGGATTGACAGGTGAGAGCTCTTCTGTGTAGATTTGTCAGGAACATATGGCCACAGAAACTATCGTTTTCCCTTCAACAGTCTCCTGAGTGTTCCTTAACCCTTGTTAATCCAAGGGTCCTTATGAAAATCCGAGCCACTGTTTGCCCCAGGCAGCCCCAACTGTTAACCCTCCTAACTGTTCAGTACTCTGTTCCCAGGTTGGTTCTTCCCTTTATTGCTGGAGACTTGGGAACATGAGGCAAAAGACAGAAGGGAGTCTGTGAGGAGGTAAACCCAGCACATGTGACCAATGATTGATTTCTACCAACCAGCTTTCTAGCGAATCCCTACTACGATTTTCAAAATGTCCTTGCAGTTTTCCTTTGTTGCATACGGTAGAGGTCTCCACTCTAGGAGGGTAGAAAACAATATTGCATTTTAAAACTCAGTATTCTTTAATTATAAACAAGAGCATTTTAAACTATCTTATGCCCAAAAGGAACTTATTAGAAGGCTATTGAATAATTCACAGCATGGTAGAAAGGCCAGAGAAAAGGACTCAGAAATAGCAGCAGAAGCAAGAGAGATGTACAGAGAAATGGCCTGTCAGGTGCCACAGCCACCGCTGGTGAACCCTAGACCCCACCCTGTGGCCAGACTGGACCCTGCTGCACTTGCAATAACCCAACTGGCCCATTTTGAGACCTTCTGTCTGCATGGAGGTCCCCATAGGTTAGGAAAAGCACAGACTCATCCACAGACTGATGCAGAGGTTGGGCAGTCGAGGTGTGACAATTGTCTATCACAGCTTCTGGTCTATTCACCAGGAACCTCATTCATCACGTTTAATCCTGAGTAAGCCCTGCTGTATGAATGTCTCCTTGTGACAACTGTGGACACTGGAGTTAGAGATGGTCAGTAATGTAACGCATTTCACACAATTTCTAATGTCAGCATCACCTTTAGCAAATCGAGTCTCAACTGGAGAAGCAGTGGCTTATGCAGGAGGAGTGGCATTTTTATGGATAATTTGCCTGGATGCGACCTCACCTCTTCCCTGGGTGGAATGAAGAAGCTAATTGTCCTCTATAAAGTGTTCCAGCATCTTTGACATTCTGGCAGGAGTGGGGCCTGAGGTGTCTGAAGGGGAAGACAGTTAAAATGAAGTGTAGTCTATAAAATGCACCATTTATTTCTATATATTCATTTGCATCTGGTATGCACGGAGCTGTTAAATATACTCCCAAAGAACAGAAACATTATCCGTTTCCATAATTTTTGAATTATAGAAATATTTAGTAAAACTGAAAATACAGCAAGCTTTTATAGGCCGTTAGAGTGATTGAAAGGCCCTGACAACTCCTCATAGTTCACAGTAATGAGAAACAGATGTGCAGATCTTAAGGGAGCAAAGATGTGAGAACGTCCTGGGGACCAGAGGGAGATGCTTTCTATGAGATTTCAGGAGGCTCTGAGACTGAGAAAGAACCACAGATGCAGAGTGAGGAGACTTTCAGCTTAAGCTGAATCACCACCAGGCCCCGGTGTGGGGTAAGCGGCACTGACGACAATTCTAGATGGTCAGAACCCCAGACGTGGCCATTCGATGGGCTAGCAAACATCTTCCTGGAGCAGGACCAGGGTGGGGAGGTTTCCAGGATTCACGTTTCAGGAATGTGTCTATTTTTTCAGCAAGCTTTCTGTACTGTGGCACATTTGTGAAAAGAAACACGTTTTCCTCATTTGTTTTCTTTGAGAAAAAAAGGCAAAAAGAGAAAGAGACCACTTGGTCTAGTCCAGTGGTCGGCAAACTGCGGCCCGCGAGCCGCGGTTTGCTGCTCTGTTGACTAATGAGTTTGCCGACCACTGACCTAGCGGATGCCTGAAACTGTGGATAGTACCAAACCCTATATTTACTACATTTTTCCTATATGTACTTACCTTTACACTTACAGGAAGCACTTTACGGCTTCTCTTTGGCATATGTGAATTGCCAGCATTGCTACTCTTGTGCTTTGGGGCTATTATTAAGTAAAATGAAGGTTACTTGAACATAAGCACGAAGATATTGCAATAGTCAATCTGATAACGGAAACAGTACTAAGTGATTAAGGGCGGGGAGCATCCACAGCAGCGTGGAGACACTAGATAAACGGATGACACATCTCAGGCAGGATGGAATGGGACAATGAGAGATTTCATCACACTAATCAGAGCTGCACGCAATATGAATTGTTTATTTCTGGAATTTTCCATTTAATATTTTTTGACCATGGTTAACTAAAACCACAGAAAGTGAAACCTCAGATAAAAAGACACTACTGTATTCAATTGGGAGGTGTCAGTCATAAACAGAAATGTGCCCAATCCCAACTTGGGTACAATTTGGATCTCAATTTCTTCAAAAATCCAAGTTAAGAACTCAAGAAACACACATACAATAGATCAATGTGTTGGTCCAGAAACCTCAAAATGCTAGGAAAATATGGCCATTTCTAGTAAAAATATAGAACGGACATGAATCTGCTTTTACCCTTTCCTAAACCCCAATAAAATAACAGTAAAAAGATTTGTTAAAAGCATCAACACCCAAGGAAGGGAGGAACGGAGAGGAGACACAGCAATAAAACGTAGGAGGCTGGAGAGCAATTGAATGAGTGGAAAAGGATTTAAAGAAAAGTGAATGATTGTAGGTAACAGGGCTACCTGGGAGTCCACAAAACCTCTGCTGCAAAGTCCTCCAGAGCTGTAGGAATTGACAGCACCTGGAACACCTGGGAGTCTATTAAAGCTCTTTTAACCCCTGAGTCCCTTCTCACACTATACTCAGCCCGGAGACCCCCCTTCTCTTAACAAAACCAAGGACTAGAGGCCTCTGGGAAGGGAAAATGGAGGGTGTCTGGCACAATGGAGGACGAAGTGAGTGTAAGTGTTCTGGGTGGTGAGGACCCAGTCCTCATGCTCCCCTGGGCAGGCCGGTGTTGGCCACTCTGCAGTAGTTAGGAAAAGTGTTTTAGCAGGAGTCTAACCAGCCCAGGATGTAAAATGTAAACATACTGACTTGGGAGGTTCTATAGTAAATGACCCAGCCAGTTTCATTTAACCAACATGTATTGAAGGCCTAGTATGTGCACTTTTCTAAGTCCAAAAGATTCCACAGAAAAGAAAGAAAACCTTACCCTTATGGAGCCTACATTTGAGAGGAGTGAAGGAAACAATGAAAAAAGTAAATGAGAAAAATGTGTATTGTATGGTAGATGGTTATAGTTACCATGGAGAAAAATAAATTACAGAAAGGGATAGTACATATCTGGAGATGAGAGAAGCTGAACCTATAAATAAGGTGGTCAAAAGAGGGTTGGTTGAGAAGGGGGTCTTTGAGGGAAGGCCTAGACGAGCTGAAGGAGTGGGCCTGGAAACTCACTAGGGGAAGGGCTGCCTGGCAGAGGGAATAGCCACAAGGACAGCTCTGGTGTCTGGCATGATACTAGAAGGGCCGGAAGCTGGGTAGCAGGAGAGGAGTGAGTTCAAGGTCAAGAAGTCAAGATGAGGTCAAAGTGGCTAAGGGACTTTGGTAGACTGAATAATGTCTCTCAAAGATGTTCACATCCTGATCCCCAGAAATTGTATGTCACCTTACATGGCAAAAAGACTTTTAAATGGAAGACCTTGAGACGGGGAGATTACCCTTCATTTCCCAAGTGGATCCAAGTGGATCCACAAGGGTTTTCTTAAGTGACAGAGGGAGGCAGGAGTGTCAGCGTCAGGGAAGGAGATGTGGACACAGAAGCCCAGATGGCAAAATGAATGATGTCAGGAAGGGTTCAAGCGTCAAGGAATACAGGTGGCTTCCAGAAACTGGGAAAGGCAAGGAACCAGATTCTCCCTTGGAGCCTCCAGAAGGAATGCGGCCCTGCTGACACCTTGATTTTATGAATTCTAGCCTCCAGAACTATAAAACAATAAAAGTGTGTTGTTTTAAGCCACCAAGTTTGTGGTAATTTGTTACAGAAGCCGTAGGAAGCTGGTGGAGGAGGAGAGGGAGCAGACCCAGCATAGTCTTCTATTTCATTAAGCAACAATTTTGCAAAAGAAGTTGGCCTTATTTTTTAATGCAAGTAGAAAAAAATGCCCACTTTCTGAAGTGTTATTTATTGCCTTGAATATAACTTTAAAATATTATTTACCATAAAACCATTCAAGCTCTTAAGTAATGCTTTCCCATATTTTTACTTTAAAAGCCTAAGAATCTGCTCTCCCCATGAGCATTAGCAGATATGACTGGTTAATTTAAATACATATTAACCTGGATTTATCATCCTGATGCTTTCCCTTCTGCACCCATTTCTTGGAACTGACCAGGATGATGTTTGTTTCTATCTGAGGGATCACTATAGTACTGAGCAGAGCTCACTGAAGCCCAGGGCTGTAGACACTCACCATAGTTGTAATATCTGGGGTCGGGAGGCAGGGTGGCTGGGGGAAGGGGAAGCTGCAAAGGCTTCTGGGGATGCCAGCAGAGAGAGGAGATTCTGCAGACTGAATAGAGAGAGATCTGTGGGTCTTCTCCTTGGAAATACCCCCAGAGCAATCAAGACCTTTGAGGACAGTGATTTATAAGAAATAAAAAATCAGTGTGTCTTTCTTTTTACAACCAGACCAACATCACTGGCCTTGCTGTATAGGACAAACAGGAAGCAAACCAACAGCTTTTGTGCTTTTGGTCCCTTGATGGAGATGAAATGAGATTGTCTCCTACTTGATGGGAGATGGAGGCCAGTGCTTTGAGCTGAAGGGAGTGGCTGTCCTGGAGGTGGGAGAGGAGTGTCCTCCAAGGGACTGAGAAGGGGATGCACGGGGTGCAGTGCCTATGGGCAGTGCTTTGGAGCCATAGGTTATCAGTAGAGATGGACACAAAATGCCTTTAGCAGTGGTTCTCAATCTTCCTAATGCCGCAACCCTTTAATACAGTTCCTCATGTTGTGGTGACCCCCAACCATAAAATTACTTTCTTTGCTACTTTAGAACTGTAATTTTACTACTGTTATGAATCTTAATGTAAATATCTGTGTTTTCCGATGGTCTTAGGCTCTAGAGCTGCGGTTCTCAACCTGTGGGTCGTGACAGAGGACCGCTAGCAGAGTCGCCTAAGACCATCGGAAAACACAGATATTTACATTATGATTCATAACAGTAGCAAAATTACAGTTCTGAAGTAGCAACGAAAATAATTTTATGGTTGGGGGTCACCACAACATGAGGAACTGTATTAAAGGGTCGCAGTATTAGAAAGATTGAGAACCACTGCTTTAGAGGATGCTGAGGGTGTCTGGGACCCTCCTTGATCCATGAGCAGACTCAGGGAGGAACATCTCAGAAGTTGCCTGGAGCAGCTTGCCAGACAGACGGAGAAGGACTAGGCCTCATCAGCTGCCTCCTGGAGGGCTGGCAAGGGGATAAGGCCCATGCTTCTTGCCTCTATTCCAGGCTCCACATAAGTCCCTGGGAATCACGTACCCATTCTAGGGAGGAAAGTTTTAGCAACTTGTTACAACTCTGTCTCTTACATGGATGCCATATGGAGCTGACTTTGCTTCCAGGCACTTGTGACATTGTGTGGTTTAATGAGAGCAATGCTGGGATGCTTAGTCCCATCCCTGGCGTGGCCACCAACTAGCTGGGTGACATTGGCTAGGTCCTTAACCTCACAGTAAAGAGATTGAGACATAAACTTTCATAACTGCAAAGTCTTGAGCTGACTTCTGCTGTATTCCTTCTCTCCTAACCAACCCCAGCCTAAAGCAAAACCAAGTCAAACCATGAAATAGCCCCACAAACTAAAAAAGGGTATAGCAGTATTATCTGAGATGTGCCACAAAAAACTATAGGAGAAATATAATCATATGTGGGCAGTTTAGAAAAAAATAAGGACCTATCAAATAAAGTTGTCACCAAGTCTCATAAAGTCCAAGGAATTTTATTACTCTCAATGCTCCATATGTATCTAAAATGGCTGTGAAGATGGAGAAAGCTATTTAAAAGGACTCTCCCAGGGTCCTGGACCCGTGTGGCTCAATTGGTTAGAGCATCGGTCCGGGCACATACTTAGGTTGTGGGTTTGATCTCCTGTCGGGGCATTTGTGGAAAACAACTGATTGACCTCTCTCTCTCTCTCTCTCTCTCTCTCTCTCTCATCAATTTTAGGAAACAAAAAGCATATTCTCGGGAGAGGATTATAAAAGAAAGGACCCTCTCTGGAGTGAGGTATGGAAAAAAAATCTTTCAAGTGGCAAAATCCAAATTTCATAGCTTGGAAAACAATTGGCCTTGAGTGGAAAATGTGATCCTTTTTTTGTAGAGCCTCTGCTTTTGGCTTTTAGAATTACATCGCTGTCAGACCTGTCACTCATTGCTCCAAACTGCCTGGAGACAGTGGTTTCACACAGCCCATTGCAGCCTGGTGCTGGGGCTGTGAGCAAACCTGTGGTGTTCCAGCGTTGCTGCCAGTAGATTTGAAGGCTGTAATAAGATTCTGGAAATCTAGAGCTGTGTGGGTATGACAGGAAACAAAGTGAAGAAATGTGCCTTTGAATTTGCTTTCACCAAAGGTTGATGCTGAAACCATGTATGTGATGGGATCTGAACTGCTCTTTCCCGAACATCCTTTAAAGCTCTAACAAGGAGTGAAGAAAGGCCACCATCACCTGAGCCACTGCGGGCTGATATCTGCCTCGTGTTGCAGGGACCTGGGCCTACCTGGTCCTTTTTCTCTGGATCCTACTCTGCACTCCCTCCCTAGTCTTGCTGCCCACAGGTGGCTGCATCCTGGTCATCCCTGCAGGAGTTCCAGGACCCACAGTGCTCATGTCCATGTCCCAGGCAGGGTTCTGACCGGATCCGGTGCAAGTCTTGCCAGGACTCAAGACCTCGATGTTTCCGTGATGCTTTTTGTTAGTGTGCTGCTTTCTTGGTTCTGGATGTTGAGAGGCTGGGGCAATACACAAACAAGAAAAGCCTCATTGCGCTAAGATCTCGGAAGAGGGCATTTTTCTTTCTTTTTCCTTTTTTAAAAAAATGTTTTTATTGATTTCAGAGAGGAAGGGAGAGGGAGAGATAGAAGCATCAATGATGAGAGAGAAGCATTGATCGGCTGCTTCCTACATGTCCCCAACTGGGAACTAGCCTGCAACCCGGGCATGTGCCCTGACCAGGAATTGAGCAACCTGTTGGTTCATAGGTTGACGCTCAATCACTGAACCACACCGGCCGGGCTGAAGTACCTTTTAACCTCCATTTTACATATGAGGAAACTTGGCTTTGGAAAGGCTGAGTGACTTTCCCCAGGTCCCATGACCTGCTAAACTAATAACGCAGGGGAAGAGCCTGGGCCCGTTTGCAGGAAACACCTAATCCTAGAGTGTCTCCAGCCTATTGCCATCACTCTCACTGCAAAAACAAATGTGGAAATAAATGCCTTACTCTGTGAATGGGTAAACGCAGTTTAACCAAAATTAAACATAGTAAATACAGCGCTCCTCTGAGAATTCCTGTTCAGATCAAGTCTATAAGACATGCAACAAAGTTTGTTTTTCTCTTCTATTTCTAGAGAATGTCTTTTCCTGGGCAGACTTAAATTCAGGTTTTGGCAAAAATGGCTTCATGGAATTGTTTTCTAAGTAGAAGGAAGGCTTTTTTAAATTGAATTTGGAAAGCACCTGCCTAATATCAATACTGACGGCAGACATGAAGCAAAGCTTTCTTTTCTACTTTAAAGCTATAATTCAAAATGTGTTGCTGAAGCTAGAGTTAAAATTAGTACCTTGGTAAAGTTTCTAGTGTTCAGGTGCTGTGCAGGTTTGTAAGTTAGTTGATCTCACCACTGCCTTAAAAATGTATTAACATTGGAAAGAGGAGGGGCATGCAGGAATTAGCCAGTAGCTGGCAATGAACTTAAATGTTTGGGTTAACTCCATCACTTAAAGAGAACCTAGATTTAAGAAAGGACAGCATTCCTGGGCTGAAATGAAGTCTTTGAGCCTATCACGGGCATTTCATAGGATGTTCTTAACATTCCCCAACTTTTCAAAATGACAAACGGCTACATAGTGACAGTGAGAAGCACGGGGTAGGGTGCAGTGTGGACTCTTGGCTCTTGCTATTTGGGGTTCCAAATTAGCCTCTTCCTTTCTATGTCTTGTGCTTCCCATCAAGAAAACCCAAGATATAAAACTTTCCTCCATCTTCTCAACACTCATCCTCACTGGTATGTTTTGAAAAGATAATATCTACTCATAGAACCACACAGTAAATTCCTAGAAAAAAAATACTGCATAATAAACTCCGGTATTGTGCTCTTCATGCCCGCTTTTCCTGATCGCTGGGACAAGGCAACCCATGTGGGCAACTCGGAGGAAGAGGTGCCTTTCTCTTATGCCCCTTTCAGAGTCTAATTAATTAAATAGCAACCACTCCAGAGACTGGAGAGTCAGGCTGGTTATAACTTAATCTATTTAGCTATAAATAATCTTGCCCAAGTCCCAATTTCTTCATCTGCAAATTGGAACTAATATTTATGTTGTAGCTCAAAGGAGTTTAGGCAGGCCTAATGAGATCAGTTGTGTAGGGGGTTTGGCGCTTGTTGGATGAAAGGCATTATATAAATATGCTGTCATTTTCATTAGGATTATTTTCATCATAATTTTATGCTAAACATAGCTGTGGCAACATATGTTTTAAAGATTTAAATAAACATTCTTAAATTTGTGAAACCTGATTCACTTTTGCCCAGTTGGGCTAAATTTGTTATCATTTTGAAAATTCTGCAGGCAAGGCCTTCGATTCACGAAGCCTTTCCCTGTGGCGATGAGCTTAGACACCGACAAGCATGACTTTCTTTTGTAGGCTATTTAAAAACACAGCAAAATTGCCCAATCTGATAGCTTGGAGGCGGGGTTTCCTCAAAGAAATGTGTGAGGGGAGAATCATGTACAACAGTAAAACTTGAGGCCAGCTCAAAAACCACCTACTGACACAGAAGCTTGCCTGTGGGCCACATCCATCTTGGGCTATATTAATAAGTGTTTGCTACACCTTTCCCCAGGATTAAGTGTGTGGTGACTCACTCAGCTGCAGAGTTTAAATGACCCGAAACATTGGCTCTACTGTGCCTTGGAGTGTGACATGGGACTACCCTTTAATAGGATTATACCAGCAAAAGACTCAAATCTTCTTTGACACTTTCCCTAAAGTTTGATTTTCTTCAAGGGCTTTGAGTGGCAGGACCACAATTCCCAAGTTTCTTTTGCTGTGATACAGATAACTAACCAGATAAATTGATAACATATGAAGACTGCATATTTTGTCTTTTTCCAATGTGCCTACAGCTGATTAAACTCAGTATTGAGGGAGATTAATCGGGTCCACAACCCTACTGTTGACTCCTTATTTATCTTGATACAAATGTATTCTCTTTCTCAATAGGTTATATAAGTCAGTGATCGCCTGTCTTGGTTTTGGAACATCCCAAGATACCTTGTTATCTCAGAGTTATACACCACCCTATTATCTGTGTTCCTGGGTTATGCATATAAGCATACGAATTCATTGGTGGAGTGAATTTATTTTTAAGCAGACTTTTTTAAAGCAAACCTCACACACACACAAACACACGGAGTCTCATAGATGCTATGGGTTGAAGGTGCAGCCAGGATTTTCCAACTTATCAGATTTGCTAGATGAATGTGTGGGTGGTGGTTCTTAGAACTGCAACTTCTAAACCAGATTGTGAGAGTAGCAGGAAATCAGGGAGCTTCTTTAATTAGGGCCCAACTAATGCACCGTTGTGGGAATAAATTTATTTTCCTATTATTTCAGGAAAACTTCATTTAGAACTGGCTCCTGGCAACTCAAACAGGCCCCAGTTAATAGCAACAAAATAAGGAAGGAATTTCGCAGAGAACACAAAAGAGACAAACAAAACAAAAAGCAGCCTCATAACCTGAATTATAACATACCATTCTCCACAAATGATTTTTGGTTAGCTCAGACCAGCCAGGACTGTCTCTCTATGGGTGTTCTTAATATGCGAAGTGGAGCATCAGCTAACATTTATTGAGTGTTTGATATGCACTAAGCACATGTTTTGAGGGATTAATTCATCCAAACCTCATAACTATCCTAGGAAGTTGATTCTGTAATTACCATCCCCATTGTACAGATGGGAAAACTGAAGCACGAAAAGGTGAAATCACTTGCCCAAGATCACATAAGCAGGAAGCAGAAGGACTCCGAGGAGACTCAGGAAATAAGGGAAAAGAAAGAAGAGTAGGAGAAAGGGCAGGAAGCCCCGAGGTTTGAAGCCATGGATTGGAAGTGATGGTGACAAAAGTCTGGAGCTCGTCCACCAACTAGCCCTTTGAAGGAAGAAGAAACCAAATATTCACATATAGGGAGCGGTGGGGGGATGGGGATGGATTGGGAGAAACCTGTGTCTTAAGAACCAATTCCACAGGCATTCTGACCCAAAGTACCCCAAACACAAAGTACCCCAAACACAGCTCTCCAAGGAGGTGTTTGCCATACACAAGTGTGTGGGACAAGATCAGTAAATGAGCCAAGGTCCAGTTCTCCACACCCAGGGCTACAGCTGCACCTGGGTGCTGGGCTGCCACATACCACCTCTGTGCTCTTGGGCATGCGTGTTCATCTTTCGGATCTTCTGTTCAACATCTGCTGAAATGTGCATGGCAATGCAGACATACTTCCTTATATTGCGCTTGTCTTCATTGCACTTCACAAGTGCTGGTGCTTTATACAAAGTGAAGGCAAGACCCTCCACCAGCAAAAAGATTAAGACCCACTTTATTGCGATACCCACTTTATTGCGGTGGTCTGGAACAGAGCGCACCATATCTCCTAGGGATGCCTACAATGCTGACCTCACAGGGTCTTGAAGAAGATACTGTGTTTAGAAATGCTTTTAAACTATAAACTGTAATTATTATCATGATCATGATTCCAGAGCACTGTTCAGAGAGACAAATAGAATGAGCAAAGCATTGGGACTTAGGAGACAGTCGGCCATTAAATACCTGGAGTCCTTGGGAGGCTCCCTTAACCTCCGGCTTCAGTGTCCTGCTCTGCAAAAGAAGGCAATGGTTTTAGATTGCTGGTTCGCAGCTGAAATATTTGACACCCTGGTGTGGGCTCATCTAAGGAGCGATAGAATCATAGCTAGCTGGAAATTTTGCAAAATCCACAGTTTATAGAAAATGTGGGTTTATCACACATTCCCCTTGTGAATATCATCAGAAAAAAAGGGGAAAACTGCTGACATGGATCATCTGCAACGTTTCCTTTAGCTCTGAGTTTATTCATTTTGTTCAACATGCTCTACCAAAGATGATTTTGATGGGAACAGTATATCATAGAATTATTTCAACCCCAGACAGTTCAATCTAAAACATTCAAGATTATACTGAATGGCACATTCATTTGGGGGAAACAGATTATGTTGAATTCTGTTTTGGCTGGTTTTATATTTAGTTTTATTTATTTGTGTTTGTTTTCGGGCAATGGTGAATTTCTGCTCATATTTAGTTTGTCATCAGTTTAGTCCTGCAGTTCTTTTTCCGATTTATAAATGTCTTGCCTGACTCTACCTAGTTCAGTTGATTTATTTGCCCTTTGCTGTGGGCAAATATAATCTTCATTATATTTTAAGAAAAAAATTTATAATTTATCAGCATCACTTTCAAGTGTATGACTGCTTTCCTCAGTAACCTCAAATATTTCAGGCAAAGCCAAGGGAGAATTAAAATAATCAATATTTTAGTAGCAATATTTCTGAAGTTCAAAAAATTTGTTTCTGTTTTTGAGTGTAGGCCTAGCTGATGCTCAGGAAATTCAGGAAGCTTTAAATTCAAACACTAAAGATAGAAGGTGAATGCCTGCCATCAACATTTAGCTAGAGGGTATGGATCAAAACTCTGGACATTTTCCCTTTCTTCTTGGCCCCAGAAGAAGGGTCACAGGCACTGCTGTTCAGTGGTGACAATGGATTGAGAACATGTCCTGTAGCTTTGCATTGTGATAGCAGGACAACAAAAGCACACACACGAAAATGTGGATCCAGTTTGAGTCTCTGTCTAAGAACTAAGAGTATGCTCACTTTAAACTTGTTTAAAATATTAAAAATCCACGAAACTCAAAACTGCAGAAGCTTATAAAGTAATTTACAGGCAGTTATTTGAAATCTTCTGTACACGTCTGGCTGATCACCTGCCAACCCAGCCCCATCACTGGTTTCATCTCAGCCCCACGCTGTTCCAGGCAGGAGCCTGGCAAACAGGCTCAGGGAACAGTTCCTTCTAGGCCAGCCAAAGATGGCTTATGTTCAGTGTCCTTACCACAAAATTACACATTTTGACGAAATTCTGCCTTTGTTAAAACGCAGTATAATTAAACATAAAATTTACAATAGAGCATGTTTAGAAAAGTGTAACTTCGATTTATGTGCCTTTTATTGTTCCCACGCTGGTCATAGCCCAAAGTAATTGACGTGAACCATTGTACAGATGAGTTTCTTGGGAGACAGGAGTAATGTGTGCCTTGAATGTAAAAAGCATTGATGTAGGCCTCGTCTCTTTTGATTTTGTTGCTATTAATTTATCTTTCATTTTTAAGTTACTGCCTGCTTTAGTTCTGGGCTTCCTTGACCCCTTGTTTTTTGGATTTTTCAATATTCTGGTTTCTATATGGCCTCCCATTTCTTGCCCATTATGATATATACCAGCTCCTCTCTCTTCACTTATACAGGTAAATGTGAGGGCCTAGCTTTTTATTTATTTATTTATTTATTTTTAAATAAATCTTTATTGTTCAGATTACAGAAGTTCCTTTTTTTCCCCCCTATAGCTCCCCTCCACCTGATTCCCCACCCCACCCTACCCCATGCCCTTACCCCCCACCACTGTCTTCATCTCTAGGAGTAAGATTTTTGTCCAATCTCTTCCCGCACCCCTCACAACCGCTTCCCCCTGAGAATTGTCAGTCCACTCCCTTTCTATGTCCCTGATTCTATTATATTCACCAGTCCATTCTGTTCTTCAGATTTTTTATTTACTTGATTTTTAGATTTACTTGTTGGTAGGTATGTATTTGATGTCATTTTGTTGTTCATAATTTTTATCTTTACCCTTTTCTTCTTCTTCCTCTTCTTAAAGAATACCCTTCAGCATTTCATGTAATCCTGGTTAGGTGGCAATGAACACCTTTCGCTTTTTCTTATCTGTGAAGCTTTTTATCTGACCTTCAACTCTGAATGATAGCTTTGCTGGGTAGAGTAATCTTGGTTGTAGGTTCTTGCTGTTCATCACTTTGAATATTTCTTGCCACTCCCTTCTGGCCTGCATAGTTTCTGCTGAGAAATCAGCTGACAGTTGTATGGGTACTCCCTTGTAGGTAACTAACCGTTTTTCTCTTGCTGCTTTCAAGATTCTCTCTTTGTCTTTTGCCCTTGGCATTTTAATTATGATGTGTCTTGGTGTGGTCCTCTTTGGATTCCTTTTGTTTGGGGTTCTGTGCGCTTCCTGAACTTGTAAGTCTATTTCTTTCACCAGGTAGGGAAAGTTTTCTGTCATTATTTCTTCTAATAGGTTTTCAATATTTTGCTCTCTCTCTTCTTCTGGCACCCCAAAAATTCGGATGTTGGTATGCTTGTAGTTGTCCCAGAGGCTCCTTACACTATCTTCATATTTTTGGATTCTTTTTTCTTTTTGTTTTTCTGGTTGGGTGTTTTTTGTTTCCTCATATTTCAGATCTTTGGTTTGATTCTTGGGGTACCTTGATCTACAGTTGAGTTTCTGTATATTCTTTATTTTAGACAGTGTATGCTTCATTTCTGACTGGTCCTTTTCCATTTTTTTGGCATTCTCATTAAGGTCCTTGAAGGTTTCACTAAGCTCCTCAGAAGTGTCATCAAGTTTCTCAGCGGTTTTTAGAAGATTCTTGAGTAACCTTATAAATGTGGTTCTGAACTCTATGTTGCCCAGTAGTTTGCTTTCCTCCATTTCTTTCATTCATGACATGTTTCTTTGTTTCCGCATTTTGGCTGCTTCCCTGTGTTGATGGAGTGGCTTTGTGTGGTAGGTGATCTATAGGGGGCAGTAGCTCAGCCTCCCCAATCACCTGATGTGGACACTCTTGGTACACCCCTTTGTGGGCTGAGTGCAAAGTCTTGGTGTAGTTAAGCCTTAATTGCTGTTGGTACGCTGGGAGGAATTGACCTCCAGGCCAATTGGCTGTGAGGACTTGCTGTGTCTATAAGAACTGCTTTGCTGGAGACATGCTTATGGTGCAGGACTTGTTTCAATGGGGCTTTGGTGCTCGCTGAGTCTGCCTCTTAAATGTGTCACTTACGGATGTGAGGAGTTGAAATCTGGTTTCTCACACTGACCGCTAGGTATACTGGCTTCTGGATCTCTAATGGGGTGCAGGTCAGCTATTGTCTGAGTCCACCCAGCAGGAGCTACAGCGAGAGCTACAGTTTTCTCCTTTTTGCTTGGGGTTTGGAGGTTTTGGAGCTGTCTGACCCAGGCTGCAAGTTTGCTAGGTTAAGCTGTGATAGGGCAGGCCTTTCTTATGCTAACGCTGCTGCTTAGAGCTTGGGTGGGTTTGTAGGTTGTGTGGGGCGGGGTCTCAGGGCGTCACTAGGCTAAGGTGTGGCAAACAGCAATGGCTGCTAGTTAGCCAGCTCTGTGTCTCCAACTGCATCCTGTGCCCCAGCGCAGTAAATAATTATTCTTGTGCGCAGCTCTGCAAGCAAGCCCTCCTCACTTTCCGACTCGGTGTTAGACAATCCAGCTTCTCCCCGTAGGAGTTTGGGTCCCCCGCGTCTCCCCAGAAACTGTATTTCAGAGTAATTGGGGGGCTTGTCTCCCTTTGGGTTGAAAAAAGCAATGCCTGCCGCCAGCCCTGATCCCGCGCCTCTGTACCTCAGCTTTTCAGCGCTTGTGCACGTCTCAATGCTCTTTTCTCTTTCCTTCTAGTTGTAGAACTTCCACTCAGCCAGCTTTCCCGTGGTTCTGGGTGATAGACGTTTTGTCTTTTAGTTGTAAGTTTTGAAATCGTTGTGCGAGGCAGCAGTTTAGGTGTTTACCTATGCCACCATCTTGGATTCTCCGGGCCTAGCTTTTTAAATTTGAAATTACAACATGGGTTTAAATCTACTGGTAACAATATTTAGAAATGCATTGTTTTGTACACATTATTTGACAAGGGTCATTAAAGTTAGGTCATATGAATCTGAAAACCCAGGATAGTCAACTTGAAATAAAGATGTCAGGCAAGAAGACAGAATAATGTTGGGAGAGGTAACTCAGTCATTTCCCCCTGTTATTTAAAATACCAGAAAACATCAGTCATTTAGGTTTCCAAGTTACTTTACAGCCTGAATTAAAGATGTGATTTGCATTATAGGTTTGTATGAATGAACACCAGAAGCTGAGATTTTAAATAATATTATAAATTTTAAGTTCTCCAAGTTTTTCAGATTGTATATCTGATAAGTATAGGCATCGCTTCATTTATATTAATAACAACTCTCTTACTGGCCTGTCACAAGTGAGATATTTTAGAGAGTCCCTATCCTGAATATTCCTGGGAATCCCACAGGTGGTAGCAGAGTTTATCAATGAATTCTGGTGGTGATTGTGATTGGTGGAAGTGGGGTTTCCCTTCCCCCACTGGGTGCTGGGTTCTTACGATATCTTGAGAAAAAGAATTTTCTGAGACTCGCATAAGAGGATGAGTGACTTATATGTGCTTCCCTGGGTTTCCAAAGTCCCATGTCCCTTAACCCAGTCCTGGAAGAAGTGCAGCTGGGGATTCAGTAGAACTAAAAGCAAAGCCAGTGTCCAGAGTTGCCGTTCCATGTTGGAATTGGGTCTGGTTTAGCATTAAGCTAGTTGTAGTCCACTAGTCCATTGTGTGTGGTTCACAGGGCTGTGGGCCATGTAGGTGAATGTAGGGGAGCCAAGAAAGTGCAACAAGAGCCCCAAGAGAACTAAGAGAGCAAACTTCTTTGTTTGAGGCACTAAATATCTCAAATCTTCCCCTGTTTGCAGTGGCCATGCCTATTCCGGCCAATGACCTGTTCTCAGGTGTGACTGACAGAGAGTACCTTGCCTATTTCACTCAGACTGTACTGGGTATGCATCTATTCCAACCCCACCCCCCAACCTCCCCACCCCCTCGCCATTTAGTCCCTTCCCCTAGGGATCTGCTGGGAATGGACTGGTGGCTTCCTGGGGAGTGTTAAACTGTAGCTTCCTGGCAAAACTGCACAAGGGGCATGCCTATAATATTTGGCCCTCCCTTTGCTCCTTTCCTGTTATTAATAACTAGGTTAATTACAACAGTAATTAGTGATCACCACTGTGAAGAACCCAAGCAGGATACACTATCCCAGACCCCAGCATTTCCACAAAGGAGATGCTCAAGTCTGAATGTTTCCTTTCTATGTAACCTTCTGGAAAATTATCCATGAGATAGAAAGGTAAGGAGCCAGGTAGCTTCATGAATACATGAGGCCACAGATCCTTCTGGGAAGCCCCTCTCCCATTACTCAGTTTTTTCTGGGTTCCAGACCCTTCTGTTCCTTTGGCCTTAGACGTGGTAATGGCTTCCCTTTATTGCTAATTCTATGCCTCACCATTCCTTCTAGTTCCCCTAACATTGTCCTCATCTTTGTAAAGTATTTCTTCAGTAAACTCCCCATCTGTCTGAGTGTGTCCTCTAGTTCCTGCCTGAATTCAGACTACATCTCCTGATAGGGGTTATAAGTTTCTAGAAGGCAGAGATCAAGTCTTGCTTATCTTTGAAACTGCAGAGTATTGAATGCAAAGCCCTTGTGGAAAACTCTTCATGAATGGTGAAGGCAGGGAAGGAAGAAGGGTAAGAGTGGGTGAAGAAAGAAGAGCCAGGTGGCATGATGGTATAACACAGCAATAGGGACCCAACTCAATTATCCAAATTATGCTCTCCAACTATCAGGGTAAAGGCGAAACAGCCAGGAAAGACAGTGGCCTGAGCTGCCTTCTTGTTAACCCTGGAACAGACAGTTCTTTCTCACTTATTGTGCCACCTGCCTCCTCTTACTGCAGCAAACTGCCTTCACTGGCTCCTGTGGGGACCACACCAATCTGGGGAAGCAGCTTGGCTTCTCCTTTTAAGTTAGAGGCCCCAGGACCCTCTCCAGGAAGAAGCCCACTCAGTGTTGCACAATCCCAATGCCATCAAGCTGGGCTGCCGTGGCCCTCTCACTGCACTCATTGTGTTCCTATTGTATGCAGACCATTAGAGATTTAAGGATAGAAAGACATAGCGTTTCTACCCTCAGAAATTGTGGAGGCATTATCCAGAGTTCATGGAACAGGTAGCAGGAGCATTTACAGAGTATCACATCGACCCCCCCAAAAATGAACTAGAAAGTCTAACTGCAATAATATCAGCTGAGCAAAGTGTAGGGCACAGTTGGGAATAGTCATGTAGGGATGACTCAGTAGGACCGGCTAGATTTTGAGCCAGATTAGTGGTAAGGATATTCAACCAGATAGTTTGGAAAATATATTAGAAAGCAATCAATCAATGTCAAGCACTGTCTTTAGGAATGTGGGTCTCAGGGTCTTCTGAGGATGCGTTACTGCTAGTGGAAGAAAACCAATTATGTAAGCGTGTGTTCAAAGGTCAGTGTGGAGACTTTGTATTTTATTTTTTCTGAGTTTGGCAACCTCCACAAATAATGGTACACAGTTGAATGAAAGGGATTGGAAATTCTCTTCCTGGAACTCAGATCATACATACTGATTGGGTATTTGCTCGGATTCCTATTTAACCATCCATCATGTCTGCTAGTAAGCCCATGGTGTGTCCAGCACGTTGGAGCAATCTTTGATCCCATCTCAAATAAAATAGACTAATGCACATTTGTTTTTCCCATTTCCATTATCACTAAATGAAATGCCAGAAGACATTTAAATATAACATCTAGAGAAAATAAACCACTTTCCTAACTGACATCAGCTCTGACTTTTCATAAAACAGAACCACACATCTTTCCTAAGCCAAAGGCACATCTACTCTCCTCCTGCTGTTTGAAAGCTGTGGTGTAGGAAGCTCCTGTCCTGGGCCTCCTTCTGGAAGAAGCTGGTCTCCAGGGCCCAATAAAGGATAGGAAAAATAAATGATGGCATAAGTATGTACTGAGGAAGGTCTTACATTTTTGCATTCTTCCCCCGCTCTCCCCTCGCCTTTGGTGCTTTTTCATGAACGGAAGCAATGAAAGACTGTTCCACGTTGTTTCTATAGCGGTCATAAAACTGAAAAGGTAGATCAACAATGGAAGAGAAACATGCTTAACAAATAATTATAAAGGCAATATGGGGCTAGAAAGTTGGCCATTGGGTAGTTTAGGGAATATTGTGGGCTGGCACATTGAAGAACTAGAAAAATTAGATATAGCCTGCTACCTAGAGGTGAAGGAGTATATCCAGTGTCTCAAGCATTTATTTATTCGTTTGAAAATTATTTCCTGAGGACCTTTTCCAGGTGTTGGGAATAAAGGAGTGGACAACACATAAACATATCTAGTGCAGGAGACCAACAGTAATTAAGATAAAGGTAGGGACTGCCCTCTGTCTTTGTACCCTAAGTCTCACATATTGTGCATCCAATAGGAGCACAGTGAGTGCAGTTAGAGAACCTGTGGCTGGGGTTGGGGTGCAGTTAGAGAACCTGTGGCTGGGAAGAGCCCAGCACTGAGTGGGGTCTTCCCAGTGGAGCTTCTGGGGGCCTCTATCTTAGAGGGAGAAGCCCACGCTATAGCCTTGTGTGGCAGCCACCATGGTAGTAAGGGCATCTCCAGAAACAGAAGCCAAATAAACAATGGTTAAAAGACATGGTGTATTGATAGTGCGAAGGATAAAAATAAAGTTTGGAAGGAGACAAAGAATGTTAATGGGGAGCACAATTTTAGGGAAATCTCTGTCATCCATCAACAAGGAAGACTTGGAAATATAATGGAAGAGTGAAGTACTTATTAAGAGCTTAGCCAAGAACTAGAGCTACCATGCACCTATGTGGTTGACATTCTGTGTATTAAGCAGTAGTAGGGTAAAGGGTTTTGAGGCAGAAGTCCTGGCCCAAGCTGTCACTGATGGCCAGATGAACTTGGGTGAATCATTTTAACATCTCCCAAGCCACAAATTCATCATCTGTATAAAAGACAAAGCATCTTCATGGCCTGCTGCCATGAAGCAGAGTTACGGGGAGAACCTAATAAATATTGAATCTGCAAAGTCTTTGCTGACATCCAAGCTCTGGGATTACTTGGCAAACACAGATCACCAAGGACCCCTCCAGCCCCTACTGCCAGAATTTTTGATTCAGTGGATCAGAGATGGACCCAAGTCTAATTCAGCGGTACTCAATCTTGAATAAACACGAGAATCACCTAAGAAGCTCCTGAAAAATACAGAAACCAGATGCTCACTCCAGGGTAATTAAATCAGACCTGGGTTGCAAGCCTGGGTATTTTTTAAAGAGCTCTTTAGGGGATTCTGATATATAGATAGGTTGATAATCAAGTTGAGTGAAATCCATGCCACTGTGAATCAGTAAAATTACAAGCTTATGAGAGGTCTCTACCACCTTCCTAATAAATATCAGAAATGTGGGACTCCCTTACTTCACCTATAGTAAGTGCTAAGGTCCCTCCAAGGTGGGAAGTGGCATCCCAGGTAGCCAGGCAGACACATGTAAACCTTTCCAGATGCCTAAGAATATGCTAATTTTGCCAACTTCCAGAGAAAGAGAACACATCATTTCCCTCTCTCTGTTATTTAATTACTAGTAGCCCAGTGCATGAAATTCATGCACATTAAAAATGGATTAATTAGAGGAAATATTTTAATATTGCTATTTGCCCTTTATAATAAGAAGTGTCAGAGATAAAAGAAAATTAGTAAAATGTATATGAAAATCTTCCTCCTGTCAGAGTCTAGGGCACACCACGGGACCCAGAGTCAAGTCCCTGCCCACCCGCAGTGCCTCAAAATTACTCGAGACCCAGACCCAGCCAGCCCCACCCCCATTGGGTGAGATCCAGACCTGGCCAGCCCCACACTTGTCAAGCCCTGCTGGGTGGGGGGCGCAGCCTCAGGTCTCCTGGTCCAGTGCTGGGTGGAGGACACAGCCTCAGGTCCCCCGTCAAGCCCTGCCAGGCAGGGGGGGGGGGGGGGGTGAGGGCGTGGAGGGGAGCGCACAGCCTCAGGTAGCCTGGTGCTGGAGTGGGGGGCATGGCCTGAGGTCCCCCAGCCCAGCACTGGGGCGCACCAGGACAGGGGGCACACCTTAAGGTCCCCCATCAAGCCCTGCCAGGCGGGGGGGCGCAGCCTCAGGTCCCCTTCCCCGGCCCAGCACCATGCAGCTGAAGGTCCCTGCTGATTGCTCGTTAAGGCTCCTTAGGGGAACTCGGCCCTGCCTGTGAGTACAGCCATCTTGTATTATAGAAACACCACCTCCGCTGTGGGCGCAGCCATCTTTGTGATGGCATGATGGTCAGTTTGCATATTCCCTCTTTATTACATAGGATCCTCATGATGAGGAATCCATCCTTTAGGTTTATCCTAATCCCTCAGTGTATGGACACAGAGCAACAGGAAATGCACATGAGCTAGGGATGTCTAAATGCAAAGACTGACTCAAGTGAAATATCAGCAGGAGGATGTAATTATAACAATACATTTCCTTACCTTTTTGTTATCTTTTATTCAGAACAGAAGTAAGCAGGGAAGTGTATTGGCTCTGAAAACAATCCCAAATTATGGTACCTTGGAGTCCAACGTGTCATGGGCGACTGGATAAAAGAAGAGAGGCATGACCTATTGCCTACAACATTGACCTGCAAATACTCATTTGCAAACAGGAGAGTTTTCTTTAAAAGGAATGCTAAAGAAAGATGGTCAAACTAGGAAGATTATAGTGGAGTTTTAGATGCAAATATCAAATGATGAGATTTCCCTCTACAAACCATTCTGTATCTTGAAATAATTGCAGATCCTTTTCTCTTTATTTCATTTATTTTGTAATCTCTGCTGTATACTGATACATGGGAAAGTGTGAAAGTTCCAGAGGGAATGTAAACAAAGGAAAATTGATACCAGGTTCCTGTGCTGGGGAGCAGTTTCTGTGGGATGTGGAGCCAGGGGTGACTGAAGCAGGTGACAAGCGGGGAGGCCAGCTGGGAAAGGCGGGGCTGTGATGCCTTCAGCCCTGAGCCACGTGCTCACTGAGCTATCTGTTCACCTAAACTTGGTTTTCTCTGTAACTAGAATGCAAACAAGAACCATTGAAGTGCAAACACTCATCTGTTGGGACCAGGTGACTGCTGGCGTCCCTTATACAGCTTAAAGAAAGCATCTTTCAACTCATGGACTCTGTTTTTGAACTGTCTTATTTTCCTGTGGTAATTACTACCTTAAATAACCATGTAGGAGAAATGTTTTAATTTTGGCATCTGGGTTTTGTGAAGTCTTATTTACCAGTATAACTCCAGACCAATTCCCTTTTTACATTTTCAAAAGTGAGATAAGAAACCTCTGATTGTTGGCGAAGAAGGACAATATTCCGTTGGTTGTTTAAGAGCTGGTTTACTAGTAAAAGGTCGTTCACAACACATTTTCAATTAAATATTTACAAATGAGAACAGCTAATTTCTATTTCTCAGAAAATAGAAAAGGAAAATAAAAAACCATTGTGTTTAGAAAGAAAACATTATGAGAAATCCACAATTTCATTAGGACTTCAAGGCTGACCTCATTATTTACAATACCTTTTAAAAATGTCACAGGGAGCTTATATAGTAAACTATGCCAGTAGCATTGAGTCATCTTCACATCTATTGATTTTGGCTCTGTGCTGCTCTTACTTAAAAGCTATTTAAATTATTTTTTGTGATTCCACATTTTTTCATTTTCAGCCATTGCCCTATTATCCTTGTTCATTTAAAAGCTCCAGAAATGATTGTTCCCAGAATGTAAGTACAAATTAACATACTCTTTTAAATTTACCTTTGCTTATTTTCTTCCCTCTTTTTATTTAAAAAAAAATCTATTTGAGAGGGGGAGAGAGAGATCAATTGCTTGTCCCATTTTCTTATGCATTAGTTGATTGATTCTCGTATGTGCCCTGACCAGGGATTGAACCCAGAGACAATGCTCTAACCAACTGGGCTACCTGGCCAGGGATCTTCCCTCCTTCTGATTCAGTAAATCAGTGGAGAATGAGTCAAAACTAGATCACTTCAGTCTGCAGTTTTACATTATAATTGGTGTCAAATTATGGAAAACTCTATGAAAGATTGCTTTGAAGCAAATAATTAATTTGATTTAAAAAATTTTGTGTAGGGATAGCATAGTTGGCTTTCCCTACTAAACTGCATTAGGCAAATTGAAATTCAATCAACTTACCTTAATTATATGACTATTTCTGAGGGAATCATTATTTTTGTTGCTATGTTGTATTATTTTAAGTGATCCATAGTAACATCACTTTGTCATTTCTCATACTTAGGGTTCAGTACCCACCAGTTGGAAGCTCATGGTAGTCGATATAGATTTTTATTGACTGAATAGTTATCTTGTGAGCTGCTTGCAAGCCTGTTTATCTTTTCTCTCATTTCTTTGCACTACCCTCAGGAGGTAGGTAAGGCAAGAATGATGCTCTCCATTCCCAAGGATGAAAAATTCATGCCCACAGATGCAAAGAACAAACCCCAGTCCTCCTAATAATCCCCACAGGATCTTTTCTCTTTCCATCCCCATCCCTCTACATCAGTGGTTCTCAACCACCGACAATTTTGCTCCTCCTCCCATCTCCCAAAGGAAATTGTGTGGAGACATTTTTGGTTGTGGGTAGAGGCCAGGAATGCTGAGGAGCACCCAGCAAGGCACAGGATAACCCCCTACAATACATAATTACCTGTCTCAATTACCAACAGTGCTGCTGTGGAGAAACTGCTTCCCCTGTGCCTGGAGTACCTTCAGTGGTTAATGATTCCCAAGAAGCTCAGCTCCTGTGGTCAGCTGGAGGGCTGGCTAGTTACAAATGCAAGAACCTCCTTTCCTGGAGGTCCAAAGCCACTTGTGATAATTTAATTTTAATTTTTAAATGTTTTTTTTTTAATTATAAGAGAATATATGCTCCATGCATACAGCAATGTCAATGAGCATCTTTGGCCAAGAACAAACCTGTAGTAAATCCAAGTCAGACTGATTGATCTGACTACAGCATGGAAGGCCACTGGGAACCATGGCAGTAAAAGGATGCTATGGGGCTTGCAGTAGAATTAAGCTGGTGTGGGTTGATTTGGAGTAGGCTTCAGGGATGTGTGGTTTTGCTTTGGAATGGGTGTGTCAGGAAGTGAGAGAAGTGAAATTCTTTGGGTATCTTAATAGTTTTTATCGAAGAGGTAGAAGAACAGAGTGGGCTTTAATTGGCAAATACGTGGCAGTCACTCATGTTTGGCTGTTTGTGATTTACATGGTGTTTTTGTTTTTGTCTGTGCTCAGACATGTTTACAGAGTGGCTTGTGTTTGTCTTGCTTCATCACAGTCACAGATGAAGATGTGAAATTATGTTCCCCAGGAGAACATGAAGGTCCAGCTATGAAAGCCAATTCAGCCCCCAGGTTACAACTGTCAGGGGCAACTATTTTTCTTTTTCACTTGGAATACATCGGAAAACAACAAACAAATCAGAAGTACCTGTAATTGCACAATCCTGAGATAAGCAAATTAAGATTTATATTGTAGATCCTTTCAGTATTTTTCCCAGGGATATGTAATTATTTTCAAAACAATAGTAACATTTATCAAACAAGGATTTATAGCCTGCTTTTTCACTTAGCAAGATATCAAGTACATTTTTCTCATGTCAACAAATATTTTTCCACAACATCATTTTTTTTATTGGCTACAAGTGGCTCATGAGATGAATGGCCTCTAATTTACTTAATCAATTCCATATTGTAAACATTTACACTATTTGACAGTTTTTAACTATTATAAATTATGCTGGGGTAGATATTGTACAACATCTGATAATTTACTAGGATTAAATTCCTAAAAGAAAGATTGCTGGCTTAAAGAACAACTATAATTTTCAAGGATATGTTGAGATAATCATGTTTTAGGATGATAGCCTCTGTCTGCCAGTCAGGAAAAAATTATAAGAATTGGGTTAAAGTGATTATCATGGAGATCTTCTTTGTCAAGTGTTTCTCTTATAAGTCAGACTCCAGAAAAGGACAAATGACAATAAAGACAAAGTTATAAAATTGGAGAAAATTTCATTTGTGAATTGATGAGGATTTTCAGGAAAAAACTAATATTCACATGTGACAGTTATCTGGAATTTTTTGCCTCTTATAGAAAAATCAAACTTACAAATCAGAATGGAAACCCTTCTGATATCTCTTCTTCCCCTGCTCATGGAGTGACAAGTTAACCATTTTTCTCTATGTGATAATTAGAAGAGAGGGTATCTGATTCCAAGCAGAGTGGAATGGGGACCTGTTTTCTCAGAAGAAATAAGGGTACATGTTGGATAACATTGGATGAAGACAGGAGAACTTAGAATAGGAGGATTGCATTTTGAGTGGTCCTACTGTAGGTTTTCTTTCCATTTCTTGGCTAGTTGTATCAGATAGTACCCTCAGCACAGGACTGAATATCAAACCATGATTAAAGGCATCTTGTTGCTGATTTAATGGGATTGGATTTACAGTTTTACAAAAGACCATGCTGTCTGATGCAAGTTTTTGATAGAGATCCTTTTCCAGGTTAAAGAAGTTTCCAACTATGCCCAGCTTACTAAAACTTTCTATCAGGAATGAGTAAATGTTGAAATGTATCAAGTTTTTTTGCATCACAAACTTTTTTCCTTTAATCTGTTAATGCTATATAAAAACGTAATAGGTTTTCTGATATTCAACCATTCTCATATCCTTAAACTAAACTCTACTTGGTTCTATGGGCAATATTGCCCATTTACTGGAGACGCAAATCAGCCAAAACTGCCAACTGAATTCTCTGGATAAAAGGGGCCACTGACGAGGCTCTGCAAATGGGCTGGCACAGACTGGAATCCGTGTTTCACCACCACTTGAAGCAGTGACATGATCTGCCAGATCTGAGTGCTGTAAGCCTCATTCTCCTCTGGAAAAGGATCTCTATTTGATTCCCAGCAGCCAATCCCTGCAGATTCCCTCAGTGATCGCTGAGAGGTGAGACCCTAGAGCCTCCTGGGCAGGGCAGAGCGGGGTGGTGGGGGGAGGGGGGCGCAATGCTGGGGAAGCTGAATGTTCATCTTGGGTTCTCTTGTTCCCACTGGACAAACTGTAGGCTCCCAGGGGGCCCTCTCAGTGTGGTGCTGCACCAGCTAGGAGAGGGACAAAAGTGAAATCTTACCTTTCTAAGGTAGTCCTCTTACCTTTCTAAGGTAGTCCTTCTTAGTCCAAGGGGTGCTTCCACCTCATTCCCAGGTTCTGGGGTTTTCACTGTAGTGTATTGTCTACAATACACTAGTTGGCCTTTCTGTGAGGGAGACTGCAGCCAGGAACAACCTATGTTGCCATCTTGGTAACATCACCTCCCCAACAGGGATTTCTTTTGGGAACAATGAAAATCTTCTAAAATTGATTGCAGTGATGGTTGCATAACTCTGTGAATATACTTTGTGTTTTCCAAATGTGCTTGGGGCTGTGACTTGGCTTCTCTGTTCACTGCCTCTCCCATCTTCCTCCAAAGAAACATCTGAATTGAACGGACAACTGGTATAGGAGTCAACTGAACCAGACATATCCAAATACTTCAGCCCTCCTCCCTTTGCTCTTTTTGGAAGCCTGTCAAGGTCTTGGAGCACTTTAAGACATGTCCCTAGTCCTGTGCCTAGCAAGACACCTGGCACATATTAGGTGATCAATAAATTGAATTGCATGTCACCTTTCATTGTTCACTCTTTAGGGCAAAGAGGTGATGTAAAGTATTCTTGTTCATACTGGCCCACAGCAGGGTGGGGGGGGGTGGTCAAAGTCTTCCAAATGCAGAGCTCCAAATGCAGAGCTGTATGGCCCTGCATGGAACGCCAGGGTACTTGTTCCAGCTCACAAAAAGCCCTTTGTGGGTCTCCTCAGCCTCGTTATATCATCCTCTACACCATTAAATCCATCTGTTTTCATTGGATAATGACTCCCATTTTTGAATCTCTGGAAAATCCATCCCCACCTCCATTTGTATCTCCAGTGGCAGATTTCCAACATCCTGACAGCAGCAGGGCTTTCTGTCCTCTCTGTAGCCCTGCAGCCACCAGGGGCCAAAGACCAATTTGCTGTAATGAATTTAATATGTTTAGTCTTAGCCATATAGTTTCAGCCCAGCCAGAGAGGGCCCTTTTAGGGTTATTTCATTAAGTCAATCAAAGAAGTATGTTGGCAACTGAGGACTGAGTATTCAAACCCTTCTGGTACCAACCTCATTTCAAATCCAGCCAGCTTCTGAGCCACTTCCTGGACTATCCCAAAGACCTTTTTGGCAGCAGTTTATCTTAGAATCCATCCTATACCATTGTCAAGCATATACTATAACTCTTAGAAGATATGCTTGTTGATTTCCCATCTAAACATTGTCCCATGTTAGTGATAAGAGATAGTTTTGTGAATGATCAATTTCTTTGAATATTTTTGGAAACTTTTTTATGTGAGTTGATTAATATTTATATTTAAAATATATCTAATGGCTGTATTTTCATAAGGAAGGCAAATGCAAAATAGTTTGGGAATTGGTAAATTTTAAGGGTTTTAAGAAATTATCTGGTTTGGGTCTACACCTCTAGAAATAGACTACTGAGACGTTCAGGATGCAGGACATCAATCTTAAGTGGAAATTCTAGAGCTTTTGACAAGGTAGGTACTGAGTACCTGTTAGATCCATCCACTCATCTATTCACGTGTTCCATCAACATTATGAGCAGGCACTCAGCCAGGCATTAGAGGAATCAGACATGAATAAAGAAGGTACCTGCTGAGGGTGTGGAGAAAAGGGAACCCTCATGCACTGTTGGTGGGAGTGCAGATTGGTGCAGCCACTGTGGGAAGCAGTATGGAATTTCCCCCCAAAAAATAATAAATGGAACTACCCTTATGACCCAGCAATTCCACTTCTAGGAATACTTCTGAAGAAACCAGAAACACTGATTCGAAGGAACACATGCACTCTTATGTTCACTGTAGTGCTATTTACAATAGCCAAGATTTGGAAGCAACCCAAGTGCCCATCAGTAGGTGATAGATAATAAAACTGTGGTACATTTATACAATGGAATACTGTGCGGGGCTTTTTAGGAAATTTTACCTTTTGCAACGGCATGGATGGCATCATGCTAAGTGAAATAAGCCAGTCAGAGGAAGACAAATACCATATGCTTTCACTTATATGTGGGATCTAATGAACAAAATAAACTAACAAAATAGAAACAGACTCATAGATACAAAGAACAGACTGACAGTTGTCAGAGGGGAGGAGGGCTGGAGGGCTGGGTAAAAAAGGTGAAAGGATTAAGAAAAAAATAAAACCAGCCCTAACAGGGTGGTGCAGTGGTTAGAGCATTGTTTGATTCTAGTAAAGGGTACATACCTTGGTTGCAGGCTTGATCCCTCTCCTGGGTCTGGGTGCGTGTGGGAGGCGACCAATCAATGTGTCTTGCACATCAATGTTTCTCTCTCTGTGTCTCTCCCTCTCCCTTCCACTCTCTAGAAATCCATGGAAAATATCCTTGGGTGAAGATTAACCAAAAGAAAGAGAAAAAGAAAACAACAACTCAGGGACACAGAGAACAGCATGGTGATTGCCAGAGGGAAGGAGGAGTGTGGGGGCTTGTGGAAGAAAGTAAACGAGATAAATGGTGACAGAAGACTAGACTTTGGATGGTGCACACATAATGCAATGTGTAGATGATGTATTGTAAAATTGTACATTTGAAACCTATATAATTTTATTAACCAATGTAACCTCAATAAATTCAATAATTTTTTTTTTTAATTTGAAAAAAGAAGGTACCGTGCCCTTAAAGATTAGTTCACCGTTTGGTACAGGAAACATGTAAACTCCATAACATGATGAGGGCTACCAGAAAGGCACAAGCGTCCTTATTATCAAAGGAAAACTGGAACCAAGTAAAGGCCACTTAAAATAAATTTATTTAAAGTGGAGACCACTTTTTCTAAGTTAATTGGGAAAGTACAATTTGTTTAAGAATTGGTCTCAAAAAATAAAACTAAAAATATGAAAATAATTTTTACTTATTAAACAAACCCAAATTATTATTTAATTTTATCTACATTGAAATTCTTAGATATACTAAGAATGGATCAAAATTACATTTTTAAATTACAAGCGACATTATAGCAAGAGGGGAATATTATATAGAGGGTTATTTTCCAAGAATATTTAAGAGTTCCATTAGTTTTTCCAAGGATCAATATTATTTTATTTTTATATCTAAGGCATTTTATTTTGCATCCCTATATTTATTGTCTTCTTTCATTGCTAATGAATTTAATCTTGTAAGATTCTCATTTTTTAATAGCTTTCCATGCAATTCCAACAGTTCTTTAAAAAGAACTTCTCTCATCTTTGTACAATACTACATCATTTGCAAATTTTGCCATTTTATGTTGCAATTGAAAACACTTTAGGACCAGAGGAAGGAAAATAGACACCAGTGTGAACCTGGGTGGGATGTTTTGGTGGAGATCGTATGATGTTATGTTGACCATTGGTTCTTCTCAAACTCTTAGTTATAGGGATTTGGAAAATAAGTATTTGGATAACAGTCATCTCTTCCCCTGCAATATATCAGGTGTTCAGGTGACACAAAGACTATGGGATAAAAAATATTTAAATTTATTAACAGACAAGAAGTGGTGTATTCCCATAATTGATTTCAATAGTAAATTTTTCTGTATGACTTAACCAGTGATATGATCAATATTAGTTTCAACTAAACTGGAGGTTATTAAACTTGTTTGAGATCACTGGAGTTTCTTTCACTTAAAACGAAATGTGTCCCTGAGGTCTTCTAATTCTAAATTCAGTGAATATCGAGGAATCCAAGATGGCGGCGGAGGTAAACAACTAAACTGGTGCCTCGCACAACAATTTCAAAACTACAACTAAAAGACAAAACGTCTATCACCCAGAACCACGGGAAAGCTGGCTGAGTGGAAATTCTACAACTGGAAGGAAAGAGAAAAGAGCATTGAGACGTGCACAAGCGCTGAAAAGCTGAGGTATGGAGGCACGGGATCTGGGCTGGCGGCAGGCGTTGCTTTTTTCAACCGAAAGGGAGACAAGCCCCCGATTATTCTGAAATCTAGTTTCTGGGGAGATGTGGGGGACCCAAACTCTTACAGGGAGGAGCTGGACTGTCTGCCATTGGGTCAGAAAGTGAGGGTGGCTTGCTTGCAGAGCTGTGCACAGGATAATTGTTTACCGCATTGGGGCGCAGGGGGCGGAGCACAGGGGTGCGGACGGAGACACAGAGCCGGCTAACTGGCAGCCATCGCTGTTTGCCACGCCCTAGCCTAGTGACGCCTTGAGAACCTGCCCCGTACAACCTACAAACCCACCCAAGCTCCAAGCAGTGGCTTTAGCATAAGAATGGCCTGCCCTATTGCAGCTTAACCTAGCAAACTTGCAGCCCAGGTCAGACAGCTCCAAAACCTCCAAACCCCAAGCAAAGAGGAGAAAACTGTAGCTCTCGCTGTAGCTCTGCTGGGTGGCCTCAGACAGTAGTTGACCTGCACCCCATTGGAGATCCAGAAGCCAGTGTACCAAGTGGTCAGTGTGAGACACCAGATTTCAACTCCTCACATCCATAAGTGACACATTCAAGAGGCAGACCCAGTGAGCACCAAAGCCCCACTGAAACAAGTCCTGCACCATAAACGTGTCTCCAGCACAGCAGTTCTTCCATGATAGACACAGCGAGTCCTCACAGCCAATTGGCCTGGAGGTGAATTCCTCCCAGTGTACCAAGAGCAATCAAGGCTTAACTACACCAAGACTTTGCACTCAGCTCACAAAGGGGTGTACCAAGAGCATCCACCTCAGGTGATTGGGGAGGCTGAGCTACTGCTCCTATAGGTCACCTACCATACAAAGCCACTCCATCAACACAGGGAAGCAGCCAAAATACGGAGACAAAGAAACATGTCATGAATGAAAGAAATGGAGGAAAGCAAACTACTGGATGACATAAAGTTCAGAACCACATTTATAAGGTTACTCAAGAATCTTGTTAAAACCTCTGAGGAACTTAGTGAGACCTTTAAGGATTTTAATGAGAATGCCAAAAAAATGGAAAAGGACCAGTCAGAAATGAAGCATACACTGTCTAAAATAAAGAATATACAGAAACTCAACTGTAGATCAATGTACCCCAAGAATCAAACCAAAGATCTGAAATATGAGGAAACAAAAAACACCCAACCAGAAAAACAAAAAGAAAAAAGAATCCAAAAATATGAAGATAGTGTAAGGAGCCTCTGGGACAACTTTAAGTGTACCAACATCTGAATTTTTGGGATGCCAGGAGAGAGAGCAAAATATTGAAAACCTATTAGAAGAAATAATGACAGAAAACTTTCCCTACCTGGTGAAAGAAATAGACTTACAAGTTCAGGAAGTGCACAAAACCCCATACAAGAGGAATCTAAAGAGGACCACACCAAGACACATCATAATTAAAATGCCAAGGGCAAAAGACAAAGAGAGAATCTTGAAAGCAGCAAGAGAAAAACGGTTAGCTACCTACAAGGGAGTACCCATACGACTGTCAGCTGATTTCTTGGCAGAAACTATGCAGGCCAGAAGGGAGTGGCAAGAAATATTCAAAGTGATGAACAGCAAGAACCTACAACCAAGATTACTCTACCCAGCAAAACTATCATTCAGAGTTGAAGGTCAGATAAAGAGCTTCACAGACAAGAAAAAGCTAAAGGAGTTCATCACCACCAAACCAGGATTACATGAAATGCTGAGGGTATTCTTTAAGAAGAGGAAAAAGAAGAAAAAGGTAAAGATAAAAATTATGAACAACAAAATGATATCAAATACATACCTACCAACAAGTGAATCTAAAAATCAAGTGAATAAAAAATCTGAAGAACAGAATGGACTGGTGAATATAATAGAATCAGGGACATAGAAAGGGAGTGGACTGACAATTCTCAGGGGAAGCAGGTGTGAGGGGTGCGGGAGGAGATTGGACAAAAATCTTACTCCTATGGATGAAGACAGTGCCGGGGGGTAAGGGCATAGGGTGGGGTGGGGAATCAGGTGGAGGGGAGCTATGGGGGGGAAAAAAGAGGAACACCTGTAATAATCTGAACAATAAAGATTTATTTAAAATAAATTAATTCAGTGAGTATCCTTTCTCTATTGGCTCCCAACCACTTTATGAATCCAGGCCGTTTGTAATTACTATTGTATTGTTTCCCAGAAGTCCAATCTTTACAGGATGCTAGAAAGAAGACTAAAAATAAGGCCATGTGGGATGCAGCCTGGCCCTTAAATTCTCAGCATTACCAAGATTCACAAAAGCAGGATGCAATCCTCCTTCAATTTTAATGGTGATTTAATAAATTAGAAGAGGTGTGACAGCAAACACATTGAAAGTCTCAGTGCAAAATAAATTTGCTTCTAAAATGTCCTGTTTCTACAAATAAATTTGTCTCCTAAAATGATATGAGAAAAATCCAATAAAACTTCTTTCATCCCTTTAAATAAAAAGAGCAACACTCATTTAAATTTACTTTAATATTTATGATTTTTAAAGTTTATATATGTGGTTTACATTTTTTATTTATTATTGGCTTTGAAACTAGTTTTAATAGTCATTAACTACTCAAAACTTATTTTGCTGGTAAAATTTTTCCTCACCTTTATTAAGAATCAGTTCTCCCACAGATCAATAAACATATATTGAGCATTTCAATAGTTCTGGACCCTGAACTAGAAGCTGTAAGAGACAAACCAAAAGTCTTCAACAAGTTTGCCATTTAGCTAAGGACACTAGGCTTAGACTTGAAATAAGAGAGAAGTACCCACAGCCCTGATCATATGTCCAGAATCCAGCAGTTCATGTCATTGGATGTCATTTAAGGGAGAGTCAGCTTCACAGGCTTTGTGGTACCACTGGGCTGGGGAGAGCATTGCAATCAAGCAATAATGACATTCTGCTTTAGTCATTCTCACCTTCCTCTAGTCTGAGATACATGAGTTCAAGTCCTCCTTTGTGGGAAATATATTTAAGTTAAGTGAGTGTTAGGCCTTGTAAAAAAAAACAAAAAAAAAACAACGATATATATATAAAGGCTTGAAGGTGATAAAGCTCAAAACTTTAAGCAGTGATCACCAAGCAGTGATTTAGAAACCCAGGTTTTTTTCTCTTGTGGCTTTTCCACCTTCAACATAGGGCTTCCAAGGGTGCTCTGCTCACCTGACTCAAGCCAGAGGTGGGAGGGAACATAGGTAGGAGGTTTTCATGGGCCAAACCTGGAATGAAGCACATCCCTTCCGCACATTCCATTGGCTGGCTGGAAGCCAGGTCTGTGGTCACACCTCTGTCCCTAGGTGTGTGAAAAAGATGAAGAAGAAATTGTGTGAATAGCTGGCCCTGACACCCATTCAAGAAAGAGAAAGGAGACGGGAAGAGTGTACTAGTTGAAATGTCTCATTTGATGACCCACTCCTCCACTTTTTAATAAACGTGCATCTAATTAATGAAAGAACATCCTTCTCCAATGCCAGATACTGATTTGTGGAATGTCTTAAAACATAGTTGAGCGTTTTTAGATATGCTTAGCTTGTACATGTGTATATGTGCATAGCAAGGGGAGCACCACAGTAAAGCTTCATTATATTCTCATGCAGGAGCATGTGTGGGAATAAAAAGATTGTGTGTATGTGTGTGTGTATGCGCGCGCATGCGCCCACGTGTGCATGCATGGTATATGGATGCATAGGTATCTCCTTAAATAATATACCAGTACATGTATAGAAATATTTTATTTTATATCAACAGTAGAATATGCATGTTTCTCAAATTAAATGGACATGTATTTTAAAGTTCCCAGTGGAGTGGAAAATATAAATCATGTTTTTAGAATTTGTTCATTCACTTACACTAGGGGTGAGGAAACATTTTTCTGCCAAAGGCTATTTGGATATTTATAACATCATTTGCGGGCCATACAAAATTATCAACTTTAAAATTAGCCTGCTATATTTTCTCACTCACTTAATTCATTCACCCCTAATGCCTTGGCAGGGCCAGACAAAGTGATTTCTTGGGCCTTTTACAGCCCACAGGCCAGACATTCCCCACTCCTGACATACACAAAGGTAAATTTAATAATTTAGAAAACACTCTGTTTTGCAGATAATGGGTGTTATGGGTTGACTTGTATCCCCAAGAAAGATAGGTTGAAGTCCTAACTAACCCCTGGAATCTGGGAATGTGAAGTTATTTGGAAAAAAGGCCTTTGCAGATGTAATCAGGTTAAGATGAAAGCGTACTAGATTAGGATGGGCCATAATCCAATAAATAATGTACTTATAGGCAGAGGATAATTGGACACAGAGTGACACAGACACACAGGGCATGATGGACTTACAAGCCAAAGAGCACCGAGGGTTGCCGGCCATCACCAGAGCCAGGGGAGAGGCATAGACTAGATTCTTCTCAGAACCTCCAGAGAGAACCAACCCAGCCAACACCTGAATTTCAGACTTCTCACCTCCAGGACTGGGAGAGAATAAAGTTATGTTGTTTTAAGCCACCCAGTTTGTGGTAATTTGTAACAGCAGTCCTGGGAAACTAGCACATGGGTTATACATTTATTTATAGTATTGATGCTTACGTCTTATAAACTTGCACCTTACACATTTTTATGCTCCTAAAAAAAAGGTGTGAGCCAGAGCTAAGAACTGTGATTCTGCCCACTGCCAACAAATGGGGATAATAGTTGCTTTTTTAAAATCACTTTGGACTTATAAACAACTGCATTTGAGAATACTTTCCAGAAACTAGCTAGTTTGTAAGTAAAGGAGCTTCTGTGTCATTTAAATTATTCATATATATTTATCTCATGAGAGGTGTATGTAATTGCATTACATGCATGGAAGAAACAGAAAATCAATCACTTTTCAGTTCCTAGACTGTCTCATTAGGTAGTTTTGCTTTTCTCACAATGAACATGAAAACCTCCCAAACTAGCAATGCCTGTACATCTCTTTTCAAAAAGCTAGTTCAGACTTGATGCCTCTGAGCTTCCATTTAAGTAAACTGGATGCTGACCTGACAGAGATGTCCCTAAATGTCTCAGGTGGTCCCAACCCCATGAGATCTATGAACTTGACCCTGATTGACCGGTGACAGGCTGGGTCTCTCATGGCTGGGCCATGCTGAGGAGCGGTCCTCGCCTTTCAACCACCCAGCCCTTTTCTATTGCACTGGGTCTGATAGACAGTGATTGATTGTGGGAGGTGGAAACTCATCATGTTGATTTTACAAGCAATTGTTCCTTTCTTTCCTTCATCTTGGAGCACACTTAGCACTTCTAGAATAGAGTTCCTCTTCTAGCAGCTTCCTACTTTTCTTGAGCAATTGGTACAGGTAGCTGAAACTTATAGTAGCACTTTAGATTTTATATCTGGTTTTAATTGCATTCATGGGAAGAATACAGGCATAAATATTCTTCATTTTCATTTTCATGTAAGGAAGTCTATGTATATACCATCTAGTCAGTGCAAACCTCATGGTTGGCCTGAGAGCAGGAATAAAGTGAGATTGCTTCCTATCTCAAAAAGATATGGAATCTACTTAACAAAATAAACTGGTGAATGGAGTGGATCCAGAGACATGGAAGCATGGAACAGAGTGCGGAATCTCGGGGCGGGGGGGGCGGGGGGGAGGTAATCAGCCAAAGATCTTGTATGCATATATGCATAACCCATGGATGCAGACAGTGGGGTGGTGAGGGTCTGGGGGGGTGCAGAGGGGGCTGGAGGGGGTCGATGGGGGAAAAGGGGAACATATGTAATACTTTCAACAATAAAGATTTTTTAAAAAAGAGTAGAGAGCAAGTCAGGAATAGGCATGATTTTTCATACTGAGCCATAAAGTATTAAGATTGCATTAATTGCAAAGGTTCCTCTTTTCCATCTTTTTAAAGTACAGGCAACACATGAAAACAATTTCCTGTACTTTGTCTTTTGATTTAATGCTTGCTGTAGACATGTGTTACATTTTAATGGGGGTGTGGCTAGAGGGGAAATTGTACTCAAACTCTATAGTCACAAGAGTGTGGTGAATACGTTTCTTGCAGAGATGGAAAGAATTACATTATTGACCACATAAATTAGATTTGGGATGCTTGACAGGATTCTATGATCTATTTCCATGTTGTTTATAATACTGGGTCCTGTGCTTCTTAGAGAAGTCCCCTGTTATTCTGTATCCTGCTGGTTTGTTTGTTCATTTAATTAAGAGCCTTTTATAAGTGGGGTGCTTAGAATTGGGTCACATATAATGTTTGCGGCAGGAGAAAAGACATCCCCAATACACAACAACAATAACAACAACAAACTAATGGAGTTTGAAGTTTATAAGTGGAAGGTCTGGTCGAACTAAAGACGGAAAATCCATGTAATGAAACTTTCCAATAAAAAAAGTGACCATTTTCATGTGTGTGGGATTTCTCATGGTTCTGAAGACTCTCACTTCATCTTATTTACCTGAAAATTTTAAACTTGCAAAACAATAAAATAAAACTTAAGCTCAAGATTTAAAACATTCTTCTCAAGGTGAAACAAATTTTCTTCTAGAATAGCAACTTTTCATTTGGATTGGGAAATATGTAGGAAAGTGCCCATAGAGTCTGGGAATATTCTTTTATTACAAAACAAGACCTTAATTGTTTCTAAAATCCTCTTAATTGGTCTCTGTCATTTTTTCTAGTAAAATATGCCACAAAATGCTAAGGAGTTACATTGAGGTAAGACACCAGAAGAGTTCATGTTTCAGATTATCTGAAATTCAGAACAGTCTTACATGACCATTTCAGAAAAACCAGGAGCAAAATGGTCACAGGTTGACTGTGATGAGCTGAATGGTGCCAGGCAAAATGTATCAGTTTTTGGGCCAGAGCACTTGGTGAAGTGCTGTAAATTGCAATTAATTTAGAAGACTGAATTTTCTGATTCCCTGTGTGAATTGATATAGCTTTATTATCTTGGTGCTGGTAGTAACTCGTAGCCATTTATTTTTATCAGAGGGCAAAACTAAGAAGGAAATGAATTATGGGTTTTAAAAAAAGATAGAAAACCCAGAATTCCCAGGTAAGAATTTCAAAATGACCATTCTTTGGCAAACCAAAGCAAATAGCAGTCAGCTAACAGAGGGCATGGAGACCAAGGCATTTAGTATCTCCATCTTTTCAGAGAAGTGACAGGGGTATGCAAATAAACTCGACTACCCCATATAACATAGGGCCCAAATCAACGCCACATTTTCTCAGGAGCAAAGATGTCACACAGAAAAAGACATACTATAGCTGACAAATGTAAACTTTGTAAGTTCAAAATTAAAGAATACAAATTGAAATAATAAGATACCAGTGTTCAGATATCCAATTAGCAAGATTTTTTTTAATAACACTGAACACTCATAAAAGATTGGGTAAAATGGACACATCTTATACACTGTTGTCTGGAAATTTCTCTCTCCCTCTTTTTTCTTTTTTTTTGACATAACTTTAATCAAATACGTATTAAATTACTTTTTAAAATAACATCAGTTTATTTGATCAGTACCTACACATATATAAAACCATGTAAATGTAACTGTGATAGCCTGGGGGGTTAGGATGCAGGTTGGGCGGGGGAGGGGGGAAGAGAAAGACTCAAGGTACTTTAGGAAGGAGAGTGAGCTGGGTCCTGGGTCCTGGGTCCTAAAGGTTTTAGGGTGGGGATGTTAAGGGCGGTCCCAGGGGGAAGATCCACCAAGCAGTTTCCCAGGTGTGTCCTTTCAGGGTTGTGGTCTCCACTGACTGATTGGTCAGTGCCAGGGCAAGGGCTCATTATCTAATGAAGCTGGTCCTGAGGTCAGCCAAGGGGGTTGCTGGTCTGCTTTTGCTGCTGCCCTGGGCCTGGTGCTGATATACAACAGAGGCCTAGATGTTATCTCTAGAGAGGAAAGGTCAGGGGTTCCAAGCTGCAATATGACCAGCGATGAGCTTGGGAGTGAGGTTTCACCCTACAACTGTCCTTTGCCAGGCACCTGGTGATCTTCTGTACCTGTCCCAGCATCCTTGTTCTACTCATGTCTAACTGCCTACCACATTTCTTTATCTAAAAAGTATAAGAGCCAAAAAAAAAAAAAAATGGCAGCAGAATAGACGGACGTGTCCCAGAGCAGATAGAAAGAGCAGCTGAGGGTCGCATGGGAAGTGTGTGTTGGTGAGTTAAGGGACAGCTGTACTCCAGGAGAAGGTGGGGGACTGCTGGACGGAGTTCCCCTGACCGGGAGCCCCCACTGCTGCTGGGTCCCCTCCCGGAGCCACCGGCTTGGACGTGGAGACCGCGCCATCATGAAGGGGAAAGTGGGTATTATCAGAAGCCTGAAAATCTGCAACTATGGCACCCACCAAACAGCTGCAAACCCCAGAACACAAGTCCCCAGTTGGCGCAAACATGCGGATTCAGAGGAGCTCTACACTCCACCATGGAGGGTCAGATTTCACCTGGGATAAGGTGAGTTCTCTGGTCCCGGCAGGACAGAGAAGCACGCACACTACGGGAGCTGGAGGACCAGGGGAAGTCTGCACCTAGAAGAATCAGTGGCTGCAATACTGTCCTGACTGGGAAACAGGTGTGCCAAACAGAAAAATAGAGGAAGTGAATGACCTTCACTACTGCACATATTTTTTATTTTAATTTTTAATTTCTTTTCATCTTTTACTTAAGAAACTAATTTTTCTTCTTTCCTCACTTGATTTTACCTTTTTAATTATTACATTTTTATTTTCAATCAGTATTATTACTACTACAATTTTACCTTTTTTTAAAAAAGGTGTCATATTATTTTCTCTTTATGTTACTTTGAGATTAGTGTTCTAAATTCTATTTTCATCTTTCCTTTAACATTATTTTACTCTATCTCAACTCTACCTTTATGCCATCACTCTCTTCCTAACTTTTCCCCTTTTGTTGTCCTGTTTCTCTTACCCTTTTCCTGCTTTAGATTTTCCTTATTCTTTCTGTTTACCCCCTGTTAAAATTTCACCTTACTTAAATATCTAATTTCCAATCCCCTGCTCCACATCCATACACACCTCTCTCTTCTCTGTCTTACCTATCCAAAAAATTGTTTTTCTCTCTGTCCTTTTGTTGTTGTTTGCTTGAATGTTGATTATATCAAATTTTTATGCTTTTTCATGAGATTGTTTTGTTTATTCTTTTTCTTTTGTTTTTTTGTTTGTTTTGTTTTGGTTTGATTTTTTGCTTCTGTTTTCCCTCGCCTCACTTGATATTAGTTATTTGTAGTTTGTATTCATCTCTAGGTACTTGTTGCTGGCATTTTTTGGGATTAGTGGCTGTTCTATTGGAGTTTTCTCCCCATATATATAGTTTGTTCCCCTTTTCTTTCTTATAATCTTTCTTTTCTATCTTACTTCATTTTTCCTTTTCCCAATTTCATTTTTGCACTCCTTTCTTTTTTTTTCTCTTCTATCCTCTAATATGCCTTTCTCTGGTGGTCACCTTTATTTGGGGTTATTAATATTGTGAATACATTTCTGTTCAATGCCTTGTGCATTATACCTGGTTCTGTAGTATTTTGTGCCTTTAAATCAATGCAGGAGAAAGAGAACTACATAACCAGACACCCGGAGAAGAGAGACCATGGGAAGACAAAGAAACAGCCCACATATGAAAGAAAAGTAGGCATCACCAGAAAAGGAAATAAATGAAATGGAGGCACGCAATGTGTCAGAGAAAAAAAAATCAGAGAAATGGTCATAAGGTGACTGAAAAGAATGGAAGACAAATTCGACAATATGAGTAAGAACCAAGAGGAAATGAAGAAGTGAAAAATGACATCGCTGCTGTAAAGAACTCAATAGAAAGCATCAAGCATAGACTAGAAGAAGCAGAGGACCACATCAGTGAGCTAGAAGACAAGGTAGGAAAAAATATCCAAGTACAGCAGCTTCTATAAAAAAAATTTAAAAAGCAGGAGGAGAGCCTAAGGGAACTTTGGGACAACATGAAACAAAACAACATCCACATAATAGGGGTTCCAGAAGGAGAGGAATAGAAAACTGGTTTGAAGAAATAATGACAGAAAACTTCCCTGATATAGGGAAGAAAAAACCCACACAAGTCCAAGAAGCTCACAGAGTCCCAAGCAAAATGAACCCCAAAAGACCAACACCAAGGCATATTATAATTAAATTGGCAAACACCAACAAAAAAGTAAGAATCTTAAAAGTGGCCAGAGAGAGACAGAAAGTTACCTACAAAGGAACCCCCATCAGACTAGCGACTGACTTCTCATCAGAAACTCATCAGGCCAGAAGGGAATGGAATGAAATATACAAAGTCAAGCAAAGGAAGGGTCTGAATCCAAGAATACTGTACCCAGCAAGGCTATCAATAAAAATTGAAGGTGAAATCAGGAGCTTCACAGACAAAAAAGGACTAAGGGAATTTATTACCACCAAACCAGCAATGCAAGAAATGCTAAAAGGTCTGCTGTAAAAAAAAGAAATAGGAAGCAAAGAAGGAACACAGGGATAAAGAATAAAAATGGCGACAAATAAGTACCTATCAATAATAACTTTAAATGTAAATGGATTAAATGCCCCAATCAAAAGACATAGGGTAACAGATTGGATAATAAAACAAGACCCATATATCTGCTGTCTACAAGAAACCCACCTCAGAAAAAATGACACACATAGACTGAGGGTGAAGGGATGGAAAAAAGTTTTTTCAGGTGAAAGGAAATGAAAAAAAAAAGCTGTGGTAGCAATACTTATATCTGACAAATTAGATATCAAAGTGAAGGACATAACAAGAGATATGGAAGGCCACTTCATAATACTAAATGGAGCAATCCAACAAGAAGAAATAACTCTGGTAAACATATATGCACCCGATACAGGAGCACCCAAAACATTAAAAAACTCCTGAAAGATATCAAGGGAGAGATTGACAGCAATACAATCATAGTAGGAGACTTTAATACCCCACTATCACCATTGGACAAATCCTCTAAACAAAAAATCAGCAAAGAAACATCAATCCTAAATGACTCACTAGAACAGATGGAATTAATTGACATCTTCAGAACATTTCACCCCAGAGCCACAGAATATACATTCTTCTCAAGTGCACACGGGTCATTTTCAAAGATACGCCATATATTGGGTGATAGGCAAAATCTCTTCAAATTCAAGAAGATAGAAATCATATCAAGCATCTTCTTAGATCATGGTGGCATAAAACTGGAAATCAACTATAATAAAAACAATCCAAAAAAATCAAACATATGGAGACTAAACAGCATACTATTAAACAATGACTGGGTTACCAGAGAGATCAAGGAAGAAATAAAAAACATCATGGCAACAAAAGACAATGAAAACACAACAATCCAAAATCTATGGGACACAACGAAACCAGTCTTGAGAGGGAAGTTCATAGCTCTACAAGCCTACTGCAAAAAACAAGAAACAATGGTAATAAATTACCTAACCCTACAACTCAAAGAGTTAGAAAGAGAGCAACAAGAAAAGCCCAGTGTAAGCAGAAGGAAGGACATAATAATGATCAGAGCGGAGATAAACGACATAGAGACCAAAGAAACAATACAAAAGATCAACAAAACCAAGAGCTGGCTCTTTGTAAGGATAAACAAGATTGATGATCCGCTAGCCAGGCTCACCAAGAAGCAAAGAGAGAGGACCCAAATAAACAAAATCAGAAATGAAAGAGGTGAAATAACAACAGACCCCACCGAAATACAAAGGATTGTTTAAAAATGCTATGAAAATCTCTGTTCTAACAAACTGGACAACTTGGAAGAAATGGACATATTCCTAGAAAAATATAACCTTCCAAAGCTTAATCAGGAAGAATCTAAGCATCTCAATAGGCCAATAACTATGGAAGAAATTGAAGCAGTCATTAAAAAGCTTCCAGCAAACAAAAGTCCATGCCCAGACAGCTTCACAGGGGAGTTTTACCAAACATTCAAGGAAGAACTAAAACTTATCCTCCTCAGACTATTCCAAAAAAAATCCAAGAGGAAGGAACACTTCCAAGCTCCTTTTATGAAGCCAGCATCACCTTAATACCAAAACCAGATAAAGACAACACAATGAAAGAGAATTACAGGCCAATATCCCTCATGAACATAGATGCCAAAATCCTCAACAAAATTCTAGCAAATTGGATCCAGCAGTTCATCAGAAAGGTCATACACCATGACCAAGTAGGATTTTCTCCAGGAATGCAAGGATGGTTCAATATCCGCAAATCAATAAACGTGATACATCACATAAACAAACTGAGAGATAAAAATCACATAGTCATATCAATTGATCCAGAAAAAGCATTTGACAAAATCCAACACCCTTTCTTGATAAAAACTCTCAACAAGGTGGGAATGGAAGGATCATACCTCAACATAATAAAAGCTATATATGATAAACCCACAGCTAACATCATACTCAATGGGCAAAAACTAAAACCATTTCCCCTAAGAACAGGAACAAGACAAGGATGCCCACTCTCACCACTCCTGTTTGACATAGTTCTGGAAGTATTAGCCATTGCACTTAGACAAGAAGAAGAAATCAAAGGCATCCAAATTAGAAAAGAAGAAGCAAAGCTGCCCTTGTTTGCAGATGACATGATATTGTACATTAAAACATGAAAGACTCCATCAAAAAATTAATAGACTTAATAAATGAATTCAGTGATGTAGCAGGATACAAAATCTATGGCATTTCTATACACCAATAGTGAACTTACAGATAGAGAGACTAAAAAAAGCAATCCCGTTTACCATCGCACCAAAAAAATTAAGATACCTAGGAATAAATTTAACTAAGGAGGTAAAAGACCTATACATGAAAAACTACAGGACACTGAAAAAAGAGATAGAGGAAGACGTAAACATATGGAAGAACATACCATGTTCATGGATTGGTAGAATCAACATCATTAAAATGTCCATACTACCCAAAGCAATCTACAGATTCAATGCACTCCCCATTAAAATACCAATGGCATATTTCACAGACCTAGGAAGAACTCTACAAAAATTCATCTGGAATAAAAAAAGAGCCCGAATAGCCACAGCAATCCTGAGAAAGAAGAACAAAGTAGGTGGGATCTCAATACCAGATTTCAAGCTGTATTACAAAGCCACTGTTCTCAAAACAGCCTGGTACTGGCACAAGAACAGACATATAGACCAATGGAATGGAAAAGAGAATCCAAATATCGACCCAAACCACTATGCTCAATTAATATTTGACAAAGGAGACATGAACATACAATGGAGTCAAGACAGTCTCTTCAATAATTGGTGTTGGGAAAATTGGACAGATACATGCAAAAAAATGAAACTAGATCACCAACTTACACCATACACAAAAATAAACTCAAAATGAACACAGGGCTTAAACATAAGATGGAAACCATAAAAATACTAGAGGAATCCACAGGCAGAGAAATCTCAGACATATGCTGAAGCAATTTCTTCACCGATACTGCTCCTAGGGCAATGGAAGTTAAAGTGAAAATAAACAAATGGGACTACATCAAAATAAAAAGCTTTTGCACAGCAAAAGAAACCATCAACAAAACAACAAGAAAACCCACTGTATGGGAGAACATATTTGCAAATGTTATCACTGATAAAGTTGTAATCTCCAACATCTACAGGCAAGTTATACAACTTAATAAAAGGAAGATAAATGATCCAATAAAAAATGGGCAACGGACCTAAATAGAATCTTTTCGAAAGAAGACAGAAGGAAGGCCAAGAGACACATGAAAACATGCTCAAAGTCACTAATTATCTGAGAGGTGCAAATCAAAAGGCAGTGCAGTACCATCTCACACCTGTCAGAATGGCAACCATCAACAAATCAACAAACAAGTGCTGGCGAGGATGCGGAGAAAAAGGAACCCTTGTGCACTGCTGGTGGGAATGCAGACTGGTGCAGCCACTGTGGAGAACAGTATGGAGTTTCCTCAAAAAACTAAAAAGGAATCTCCCATTTGACCTAGTAATCCCACTTCTAGGAATATATCCCAAGAAACTAGAAACACCAATCATAAAGGATATATGCACCCCTATGCAGCAGAATTCACCATAACTAAGATTTGGAAACAGCCTAAATGCCCATCAGCAGATGAGTGGATTAGAAAACTATGATACGTCTGCACAATGGAATACTATGCTGCTATAAAAAAGAAGGAATTCTTACCATTGGCAGCATCATGGATGGACCTGGAGAGCATTATGTTAAGTGAAATAAGCCAGGCAATGAAAGAAAAATACCACATGATCTCACTCATTTATGGAAAATAAAGAACATTATAACCTGATGAACAAAAAGATAGATACAGAGGCAGTAAAACACCAAACAGGCTGTCAAATTACAGCAGGAAGGCTGGGGAGTGTTGGGGAGGGAGGAAAATAGATCAACCAAAGGACTTGTATGCATGCATATAAGCACACCAATGGACACAAGACACTGGGGTGGTGGACTGAGGGCATGGTACAGGGGGTAGGGAAGGCGGGGGGAAGGTCAATGGGGAAAAAAAGGAGTACATATATGTACTAATATATGTAATACTTTAAACAATAATAAAAATAAAAATAAATAAAAAGTATGAAAGCCACCTGTTTTGGTCATTTCTTTAGGTTCCATTACTGTGAGACCTCCGTACATACAAATTAAATTGTTTTTCTCCCCTCCTATTAATCTGTCATGTGTCAATTTAATTATTACCAGCCAAAAGAACCAATGAGAGTAGGGCACGAAATTTCCCCCTCCCCAAGTGTAGGCACCCTTTGAATTCTCTGGGGCTTTGAATGGCAGAAGGAAGTGCAAACATTTGCAATAAGCTTTGAGAAAAAATATTTACAATATTCTCCTGGGATGCAATTGCTTTTCCTTGGAGGCTAACAAACTTTTGATGGATGCAAAATCTTCAGTGTTTTGTTTAAAGGTACGATATATATATGTCACTTAAAAAATAAACATGGTAAAGTCTTAATAGAGACAAAATTGCCAGAATAGAAACATTTCTTTCTGCCAGTTAATGGCCTAATGGCTCCTCATTTATGGCAAAAGTTCCACTGTGACCAATGGTTTCATAAGTGCTGGTGAATTTTGTCCAGGATAACATTTTCCCTGGAAAAGGTAAACTATGGCATTCCTCACCCAAATGGGAAATTTAGTGTTAAACTGATTTAGCTGCAGGTGAAAATTGACTATGTGTATCACAGAAGTAGTTTCTCACTACCGGGGGGGCGGGGGGGGAGGAATGTCCTGTTTGAGAAAGAAATCACCAAAACCGCCTTTCCTTTTCATAGCAATTTTCAGCCAAAAGAAAAAGGAGTTTTATTTTTTGCAAATCCACAAAAATGTGATAGTTGCCAGTGAGGAAATCACAGTTATACACAGCATTAGAGATGTTTTTCTCATCCAGGCAAATGGGAGTGTTTTACATTAAACTCTTTGGGGGCCAAGGGCGAGGGGCTAGTGCTCTCCCATAAAGAAAACACTCTTCCTTGCTTTGGAAGTAGAAATTGCTCAAAAAGTAGACTTGGAAGTGCCCTCTCATTTCTTTGCCTTAGCCAGTGATCGGCAAACTCATTAGCCAACAGAGCCAAATATCAATAGTACAATGATTGAAATTTCTTTTGAGAGCCAAATTTTTTAAACTTAAACTTTTTCTAATGCCACTTCTTCAAAATAGACTCGCCCAGGCCGTGGTATTTTGTGGAAGAGCCACACTCAAGGGGCCAAAGAGCCGCAAGTGGCTCGCGAGCCGTGGTTTGCCAACCACTGCCTTAGTCCTTAGCTGATGCAGGTTCAAGTCAGACTCCAATAAACCCCACTTTGAACTTCTTTTAGGTAAACATTTTTGATGGATTTAAGCTGCGGCTTGAAAAACTGGCTTGAAAACCTGCACATGACAAGACCACTTTTCCAAAGGACTTGAGGGTGTTAGATGCTTCCTCAGGGGAAACAGGAGCACATTCTGAGACCGCTGGTCAGGGGGGAGCAGACCACACTGACCCCCCTCACCCCAGCCCTCCACCCCAGCCTGCTCTGTCCCAGAGACTGGAGCCAGGGCACTCAGTATTCCCAGTCATGTCTAGCCCTATCTCTGGGCCTTCCTGGAAAACCTGTAAATTGCCAAGATTGTGTTAGAACCTGTCCATGGGCAAGATTCAAATCCCCTGGAAACAGTACAACTGACTGTGCTAAGGAGGAAGATGGGGAGACAGGTGCATGGAGTTTAGAGGTGCATAGCTGCCCAGCCTGAACTGATTGACCTCTTCCTTAGGAAAGCTGGGCAATGGTCATGCATGGAGGGATGTGACAAACAAACGGGGGAGCTGGGGACAGAAGGGCAGCCCCGGAAAGTCCTGGGGCTTGCTCCCTGGGAGGCAGCCCAAAGGGAGCTGAAGAGTAGTCTCTCCCAGCAATGCCAGGTTAGACAGAGCCCGGCAGACCCAAGTGTGTTCCCGCATGGGGGTTGGGGAGGGCAGGTAGGGTGATGGGAGGTGGGACATGTTAGAGGGAAACCAGACTGACAAACTCCCAACAGGTAATAGGAGAAAGTGGCAAAGCAGAAAGAAAAAAAAAAGGCAGCTCCAATCCCACTATGAGATATCTATACTAATAAAAGGGTAATATACTAATTAGACCAGACATCTTCTGAACGTCCTTCCGGACAAAGCCATGGTGGCAGGGGCCGAGGTGGAGTTGGTTAGGGGTGATCAGGCTGGCGGGGGGCGGGGGGAGGATCAGTTAGGGGGCAGGGAAGAATAGTTAGGGGATAATCAGGCTGGCAGTGGGGAGCAGTTAGAAGTGATCAGGCCAGCAGGGGAGGGCAGTTAGGGGGAGATCAGGCCAGCAAGGGAGGGCACTTAGGGGGCAATCAGGTCAGCAGGAAAGCAGTTAGGGAGTGATCAGGCCAGCAGGTAGAGGCAGTTAGGGGCAATCAGGCAGGCAGGCAGGCGAGCTGTTAGGACTCAGCGGTCCCAGATTGCAAGAGGGCAGTTGGACATCCCCTGAGGAGTCCTGGATTGGAAAGGGTGCAGGCCAGGCTGAAGGACCCCCCTCTCCCATGCAAAAATTTCATGCAACAGGCTTCTAGTCTATATAATAAAAGCCTAAGCGACCATTACAGTGGAACAACCAGAATGACTGGTTGCTATGATGCACACTGACCACCAGGGGGCAGACACTCAATGCAGGAGCTTCCCCCTAGTGGTCAGTGTGCTCCCACAGGGGGAGCGCTGCTCAGCCAGAAGCTGGGCTCACAGCTGGTGAGCGCAGTGGCTGTGGTGGGAACGTCTGCCACCTCCACAGCAGCACTAAGAAGCAGTGAGGCAAGCAGTAAGGAGTGAGTGGGCAGGCAGTAAGGAGCAAGGGATTCCAGATTGCAAGAGGGCATAGGCTGGACTGAGGGATCCAGCCAGTGCCTTAATTCATGCACCAGGCCTCTGGTTTATAATAAGTTGCAGATCAAATCATTTCTGATTCCAAAGACTTCTTAACATTCCTAGTCATTGGTGGGACAGGACACCTCTAGGAAGGTGTTTCTAAGAATAGAGTCCCCAGATCAGCAGAATCAACATCACTGGGAACTTTTTAAAGCAAATTCTCAAGTACCACCCCAGACCTCCTGAGTGAGAAACTCTGGGGAGGGGCTCAAAGCCTGTGCTTCTACACACACATGAGGGGATTCTGGTGCTCACTGAAGCTTGGACACCACAGCCCTAGAGCATTTCTTCTCAGATTTTAAGGTACATGGGAATCTCGAGATGATCTTGTTAAATAAAAGGACATGTGGTTTTGTGAGATTTTTACATGGAAGAATTTCAGAGAGAACTTAGGAGGCAATAAAAGGAAGTGGCTAGAGAAATGTTTCTGAGAAAGTAAATTCGAGTAACCCTCCACCTTCTAGACATGGGTCACTCTTTCCCTCTGTATATTACAAACCATCATGATCACCTCATGATCGAGAAAGAGGACTTCTCTTATCTGGTCATCTGCTTAATCACTCATTTTCTTCAAAGTAATTTGAAAAATTTGTTTAATTTGATTTTCCCCTCAGCACATACAGGAAGCAATAAAAGGAATTGCTACTTGGTCTTTCTGAACATAGATTAAGGTAATGCTTGGAAATAACAGGAAATATAGAAAAGTGTGATCGTGTTATCATTGAATAGGTCTGTTAAAAATGAGTTTGTTGGGCATCAGATATAACCTGGGATTTGGGAGAGCAGGTTTCACAAATTCAGGAAAAGTTTGGATAATTCTATAGCCAGCTAGTCTAAAAGGAAGATGTTGAAGGCTGGCCCTAAAACTTGTGTCTTCCCCATAATGGAGAGACTGGTTCCAATCTGGATTCTCCTATGAAACAACAACCTGGCAGGTCTGAGGGTCACAGCAAATTCCACCTGCCCACTGGCACTGCTCCACCGCATGACCTGAGACAGTTGCTTTTTCCCACACCTCATTTTGCTCATCTGCAAAGTGGGCTAATAATATCTACCTGTGAGGACTGGTGAGGATTAAATGTGTTGACTGTAAGCAAAAGTCAGCCAGATGTTTCTCCAGCAAAATGGGTTTTGTTTGCAACAAGGAATTACAATCCAAAACACACAACCAGTGGGCCACGTGTAAGTCCGCTGAAACAAAGGAGAGAAAGCCTTTATTAAAGAGGCAAAGAGGAAGTTGGGAAGGACTGCTCCCTGTTGCGCTTCATGATCAGTGTAGGGTGTGAGAGTTCCCCCTTTGGGCCTCTTTACTTCACTTAAAATGAGGTGTATGTTTATTAATTTTTTTTACAAATGGGATAACATACATAGAGAAGTTAGTCCAGTGCCTGACATGTGGTAAGATTGTGTAAATGGAAAACATTTAATTTTTGAAACAGTCCAGCCTGAGCTAGTCTACCAGTGTGTAAGTCAGGCAACCACACATCCTTCTTAAGACTATGTGGGCATCCTGCTCCTTTCAGAAACACAACTGCATTCAGCATGGGGCAATGCACCCGGAACAAAATGGAAAGATGTAGCCATTTTGCTACTTATTAAGCAATTTCAATTCACCAGGTCTGGATAAACTTTTCTAGAATATTGACTCACTCCCTATCACTACAGAAATGGAGAAATGGCAACATTCTCAACTCCTGATCCACTTCTGTCTCCGTGTGGATAGTTAATATGGCCATGTGGGCTGCAGCCTGGCCCTTAAATTCTCAGCATTACCAAGATTCACAAAAGCAGGATGCAATTCTCCAAAACTGAAATTCTGACCAGGGCACTAAAATGTCAAGGACCTTGCTGACTACTAACTGGCCCATATGCACATCCCAGGGCACTATGATGCCAGGGCCTCGAGTGCTAGAGCTCTGTGCCAGGCCCTGCACCTTCTGGACTCCAGGAAGGAGCTGGGTCATCCCAGACTTTAGGATGGGGCAAGCACCACACATCTACCAGTCAAAGCAGGAGGGCTTGCTGGTCCTCTCGACACAAAGGAACTGTTTTAGGGTAGCACTTTAATGAACTGAGTGTAGATGCATTGAAAACACATGGAATAAATGCTCCTTGAAATAAACATGGGTTTTTAAAAAATGAAGAGGAAAGCAAATGCTTTGGCAAAATACATTTTGGGTTTTTTGAACCCCAAATATTTGAAAACTGTTCAGGCATTCTTACTCAATGCAGAGTGCCATTTAGCTCTCCTGTGGTGACTAATAATATATACAAAAGCGGGAAAATTTAGCATATTTCTCTAGTCCTGCCATTTCCAGGAAGACACAGATTAACAAGTAAGCTTTCAGAGAATAGTTTTTTAGATACTTAGGAAACTATTTTTTTGATATTTGAAGAGAAATAAGGAGAGTTAAATATACATAGATTAATCACTGGAAGACAAAAGAGTAAACAGCTACTATATTGTTAATTTAAATGCTGAGTTGCTGAGGTGCATAGTTGGGGTCCCAAACAGTGAATATTTATGCTTATGACAAAAAAAAAAAAAAATCACAGCTAATCTTACCCACCAAACAAAAACAAAACCCACACAAACGAAACACAACCAAACAACCAAACAACAAAACCCCTTTATTATTAAGTTTTCTATTCCTAGTCCTATGCACAATGGTGTTATTGGTGGGAGTGGATTTCTTGAGATGTCTCAAGAAAAAGAATATCTTGAGACTCACATGGGAGGACGAGTAATATTTATTTGGGTGGAAATAAACCCCTAGGTTTCCAATGTCCCATTTCTCTCCATCCCGCCACAGAAAAAGTCCACCAAGGTCTTTAGCGGGGCCAGAATAAAGGCCGCTGCTCATAGTTTCTGCTCCATATTAAAGCCCAGTCCAGTCCAACATCTCGCATGTGGAGTCCACATGGCTGCTAAGGCCACATGGCTATGGAGAGAGAACTTGAGAATGCATGGGCAAGAGAGAGTAAGAGAAAGGGAACTCTTTGTCTGGGGATTTTAACCAGGAGTTTCTTCAATTAACCAATTAACTTCCCAAGATTTTTGTGTGCTCCTGATAGGGTCCATCCCCTACCCAACCCATTGTTCCCCCACTAGACTGACTGGCAAGCACTTCCCCTCGGCCACCCCAACTTCTACTGCCTATCTCTCCTCTTCCCCCCAATCATCTACTACCAGGGTGGGTGCTAATCCCTTTGGAGGAATAATGCTGTGTGAAGCTGTAGCTTCCTGGTGAAGCTTCCTCCTGTGGATGAAAAAAAGGCCACGTGCTAACTGTTAGGGAAGGCCTGCATGGCAGTTTTGCAAACTCAAAGACCTAAAGTAACCACAAAGGATGGTCTGAAATTAAAACTTTAGCTAAAAGGAGTTTATAGTGGGTAGTCATGTCCTAGGCCAGTATCTTCCCTGAAAAAGAACAATATATCTTTTTAAAAAAATATATTTTTTATTGACTTTTTTACAGAGAGGAAAGGAGAGGGACAGAGAGTTAGAAACATTGATCAGCCACCTCCTGCACACCCCCCACTGGAGATGTGCCTGCAACCAAGGTACATGCCCTTGACCAGAATCAAACCTGGGACCCTTCAGTCCACAGGCCAATGCTCTATCCACTGAATCAAACCAGCTAGGGTAGAGATAATCTGTCTTAACTGAGCTTATTGTCCTTTTGCATCTAAGATAACATGCCGGTGAAATGTCAGGGTAACTTGTAACTTCCCTTTCTCCGGACCCCTCAGGGCAAAACCAAATGCACCTGGGTGCCAGGAGACCATAAATTCCTTCATTGATATTGTTATCATGTTAATTGTTGACTGTGAACTATCCTGCACTCCCCTAAATAAAAGAAGTATGTGTCTATCATTTTACTTCTATCCAATCCCAGAGGTTTCTCTCTCCCACCTCTTTGCTTTTCCCCACCTCCCTAATCTATCACCGGTGGATTTTATGTAATCCATTTATGTCTTTTCTTTTGATTGTAATGAATAAAACGAGGTGAAGAACTGCCATTCTCTGGAGCATTATCCCACTAAGTTGAGATTCTGCTTCCCAGCAATTGTTGACAGTTTGGCTCAAATAAACTCACAAAAATTCTTTACAAGTTTGAATGTTTTTATGTTAACACCCAGGAAGTTTATAATGTCTGACTTCCCTTTGCTTTTTAATATTCACTAGGTAATTATGATGGGACTTGGCAAGAAAGTGAAACTACCTGCAAGGGTAGGAGTACTGAGGCCCAAGAACACTCCTATCCGCCATGTGCCCCACTTGGACCTTTACCTTGACCACCAAGCCCAAGAGATACAATAGAGTCCCAACCCACTGCTATAGCCAGATCCAGCCCTGGAAATCTTGTGATATTCCCTTAGAGAACAGAAAGAATTTGTCCACCCAGCGCTAGTAGAGCCCAGAAGAAGACTGGCTGTTTTATTGATGAATGGCATCATCTGGGAAAACAGGAACCTAATGCTCAAAAGCCCTGATGGTGATGGTGTGTAGGTTACAGATTATGAGGCCAAAATCACAAGACACTGTAGATTAGAAGTTTGGGGTCATGCTGTGTAAGGGTGATACAGCATTTCTTCAGGCCTGGGGGAGAGGTCTTAGGTCTGTTCTGGTGTCCCACTGCCTGATATCATGGGAAAGTAGCGGGGAGGTCTTTCTATTTTAGGTCTCAGGAACTGAAACAAAAAGCCGGTCCAGATCTCGTGGCCATTAGTTAGGTTCAGGCTACTGTCTTCTGATGCCTGGGCGGGGATGCGGGAGGGGTAAGGAGATGTATTGATTAGTGGGTAAAGGTTGGGTCTCTGAAGGGTTGGGAGGGAGGAGAGCTAGGATTTAACGCTAAATTTAATCCAAGTCATAGAACCTTCGGTTTCATTTCTGAACTTAGTCAACCCAAAGTCCCAGCTGTCCTCCCACTTTGTGGCAGCATTTCCCCACCTCTCTGGAAACTGATTTCCCAACAGGCACTTGCTTTAAGATGGCTGTCAACTCAGGTGTTAGCTAATAAGCAAGGTGTTTGCTGACAAGGGCTTAACACCTCCCAGAGGCATTTGCATTTTAATAGGGACTGTTATAAGAATTCAGACCCCCAAGGAATGAAGTTATGATGGTAAATTGCCCAGAGGCAGTGTGGGTATTTTAGAGCAGGGAGCCCTCTCTTTACCTCTTAACACCTTCTTGCTAGCCCAGTCTACAGCTTTCCAGAGTTGAACATGAAGGAGTTGAACACGAAGTCATCATTCTGCCTGGGCTGGGGATCAATTCCCTGTTAAGTCTGATCAAATAATTGAATTGATACCCCTCCCTCCCCTGGGAACTGACCTTTAGGCTACTTCACAATGGACATTCCACTTGCTTAGACCACATTCCACTTGCTAAGACCATTCTCTCCCCTCCAAAGTTTCCCAGAATCCAGACCTGCACAGAGAATTCTCTGTCCAGAAAAAGCCCACCTAGAGTCCTTTAAAAACCTCTGACCTTGGGGGATAGTGCCATTTTGGGGCTCAGCCCATCTGGTTTCCAGATGACCTAATAAATTCATAATTCTTTACCCCTTTTGGCCTCGTGCTTTCCTCCTTTGGAGACTGTTAACATTCTCCAAGCGAAGTGGGCATCTCCCCAGCAGTAGAATCCAGGGCCCTGAAATCCTGGCTGGGCCTGACAGGATGTCAGAGGAGATTGAAGGTATGAATTACTGGTACGAGTTATGCGTAATTCCCAGCCTCAAAGAATTCAGTTTAGTGGAGGAGGCACATCTCAACAGATGGGGGAGCACAAAGGAAGGAGGTGGTGGTTCTGCTGGGGTGGGGAGGTTTTCTCTCCCATATCCTATTTCTTGCACCCCCTCATGCCCTGATGCGCATATTTGGGGGCTATTTCAAACTATAAAACTGAGGTGAGTTTGTATTTGAAACTTTCAAAATCACAGAAAAGTAAAAAGAAGGAACCAAAAACCAATGATAATGTCACCATCCTTGGATCCTCAGAGTTAATTGCTCTTTATGTTCTTTTAATTTTTATAATCTCTACTTAGGGGTCTAGTTTTAATGAGCTACTGAATGAATACAGAGTTGGGCAGAAGTAAGTTTATAGCTGTGAGTACTCGAAACACAGTTTATTCTTATATTATTATTTATTAATTATTGTATTATTTTTCATACAAACTGTAAACCTACTTTCGCACCACTTTGTATGTATATATATGTGTTTGCATATATATATTTATCAAATTACAAGAATTTTACTATGTTGTTAAATGTTCTTTGTAAATGACATATTCTGTAGTATAATGTAAAATAAAAAATATCACTTTGTAATGTATGTAGGTTTCAGCAAAATCTCCTTACTCCCTTTATTAAACACGTCAGGCCTTTGTATTCCAATCCATTAATTCTGGAGTTAGCCTTGGGATCCTTATTTTTAACAAGCACCCCATCGGATTCTAACATCCAAGGGCCACTCTTTGAGAAACACCACTCTGCCAAAGGAAGGTCCAACTCCTTGGCTTAACATAGAAGACCCTTCTTAATCTGGCTCAACTCTGAGTACTGCTGTTACCGAAAAGCTGGCCCTGAACAGGTCTGCCTAGGGCCAGCTGGTAGTGTGGGGGTTCTTGACTTTGTGCAGGAAAAATTCCATCACACAAGTCCAGATGAATTTTAGAGGATATTTATTAAAGTGGGAAACAAGGAAGGGCTGGGGAAATGAGCATAGGCTGGTCTTCTTTTGGCTCATCAAGAAGTCAGAAAAAAGGACTTAGGGACAGACTCAGGGGGTTTGCTTGGGATTGAACTACCACTGCTCCTTGCTGTCTTGTTTGCAAGCCTAGTGGGATCCCCCAGAGTTTAGGAGGTGCATGCCTCTGGAGAAAGGAAAGAGGGAGGGATGGGAAGTCATGGGTATGTTCCTGAGGGTGGGGAGATCACGAAATTCTACGTCCTAAAAGTTGTTAAGGGTGGGGATTTTAGGGGAGGGTTCAGGGGAGGATCTCAATAGAATATTCATCAGCTTTCCAAGAGGGTCCTGGTTGGGGTTGTAGTCTCCATTGATTGGTCAGTGCCAGGGCAGGCATCATTTATGAAGAAGCATGAGACTTGGTTGGAAAGTTCGTAAAGAGGACATTCTGAGGAAAGGGAAGTGTGTGAAGGCCGCCTGCCCTGTTTATCGGAATTCCGACTTAGGGTAGTGCTGAAGGAGGTGCCCTTAATTATTCCTTGACTTTTCCAAACAAGTCTGTGCATGAGCAGATCCCCAGTGTTTACTGGAATCCTTATGCTTAATCTTTGTAGTGTCCTTGCTTAAAAGACATTACAAATACATGTGTCTCCCCAAGATCACTTACCCTACTGATTGTATCTAAAAGATAAACTTTATCTCAAAATGCTGCTACAATAAAAGCCTAAAAAGGCAGGCAATTGAGGCTGCCTGTTTCCTTTAGCCAGGCAGTCCCTTAGCCCTCTTTTTTACAGTAAATGTTGTGTCAGAGTAATCCATTTATCTGTTGTTCGGGGTCTGCTTGTCAGCCCTGGGGTTCATTAATCAATGCAGCTGGTCCCGACGTTACCCTGGCATCTCCTGGAGCTGAAATACAACTGAGGCCTAGATGTTATGTCAAGGGAGGTGACCTTCTGTCTCTGGCTATAAATGGCTCAGCCAGTTTGTTCAGCTATTGGTCTCAGTTTCCTTATTTCACTTGCCAAGAAATTTTTCTAACTTCTTACTAACCTGCCTCATCACCTAGCTCAACTTCCATTGCTATACCCATCTATTCTATGCCACACCCATGACCCAGTCTATCCCTAGTATGCATGCCTTCATCCTTTTGGTCAAGCAGGGTAGCTATCCTTTTTCCTCTGGGCTTATTGAAATCTTCATGATCAAATATCTCCTCTTCTGGGAAACCTTATGCTATTCTGCAGGTAGAATAAACTAGTTCCTTCTCTGTGGTTTTAAAATCTCGCTGCTCTTATATTACTTATCACAGAATTACTTGTACATTTGTTTTTCTGTGAATTGAAATCTCTTATGGGTTCAGGGGCCACATCATCATATTATGTGCCTGGTGACTTCTTAGTGCTCTATGTTTATATATATTTATTTATTTCATCCTTCCAACATCTCTATTATACTATTATTATTCATATATTACAGTTGAGGAAACTATAGCTGAGTTAAATTAATAAACAGATGAATGAATATTAGGAATATTTATTGAATATAAAATTTGAGCTTGAATGGATCCTGTTTCCTAGGCCTGGGACTTAAGAGACATGAGGAGTAAGTCTCTATAGTCCATGGGATTATGAAGATAATGTGGCACTGATAATTTAGTATTTAAAAAATTATTTTTTAAAATGTCCCAATTCTTTTAATATATTGCATATAAATTGTAGTTTAGCAGTATAAGTCATTTCATAATTTTTACACCTACTCAAAAATATGCAATGGACACATAATATATAATATATCATTTTTGGACACAAAATATATAATATCTTTTCCAAGGATGCTTTTCTGTTGCCCTGGACAACTCTCCCAGCAGGCTACAGTCAGACTATGTGTCTCACAAGCAGTGGCTTCCTCTCAGTTCCTTAAACACATCATTTTCCTTCCCACCTCAGAACCTTTACCCAAATGGGTTCTTCTGTCTGGAATGCTCCTCCTTACCTTGCCCAGTCAATTCTAGCTCTGCTTGCTAAGCCCAGATCAAATGGGAGCACCCCTAACATTTTTAGAGTTCATGGCAAGAGTTCAAACAGAAGTTCATGTACTATAGACAGGACTTAGACTTCTTGAACTCCTCAGTGTTCCACATGGGAATGTTGTGGTGTAAGCACAGCGATTCCTGGTTCCTGGCTAGTGGCTAAAGCCTCATCTCTTTTCTTTCCCCATCCTTGGTCTCTCCTCACATCATGAAAGGACCTATGAACATCCCAGGGTGCACATCAAAGTCCATGCATGCTCACCCTCTGCAAACAGCCCCTCCTGCCCCTGCTGAAGTCTAGCAGTCCTGCTTGGGATGACAGAGCCAGGGAAGAGACTCACAGAAGCCCACGAACCAGGCTTGAGATCTTAGGACAAGGGCGTCAAGGTTCAGGGAAACCTGAGCCTGTTCTAGAACAGGAGGTGTGGGCTCCCTTGAAAGGCTGGGGACACTTGGATGGAGCTATCAGTGACACTGAGCTCAAATATCCCTTTCTCCAGGAACTCTTCCCTGACCCCCAAATAAGACCAGATTACTCAGTTAAACTTTCATAACACCCACTGGCTCTCTTTGAAGCATTTGCAATGATAATGAAATAATTAACAGTTTCATGAATTATCATTTAATTAGTGGTATGAGGTCTAACTCCCTTACTAAAAAGTCAGTTTCACAAAAGTGGGACAATCTGTTTTTGCTCACCTTTGTGTTTCCATTTTCTCAACAGTGTCTGGTACGTGAAAGGTGCTCAATACATATTTGTTGAATGGATGAATGAAGGGAAGGCTCCTTGGGACTTCTAAAAAGAGTTTAGGCTTTTCCAAAAAAAAAGACACAAACTTTAACTTTTTCTCACATCTTTCTATTATTGTCTCAATCAACAGCTTTGAAAAATAAAAGTTTAAATATTATAATGTTCTTTCTGGAAAATTATAAAATTAACAGTTAAAAAATCAAACCGGAAGTAAAATGAATAAAATGTATCCTTCATAAGATTGCATGTAATTCTACTTAGAGATCTTAATTAAAAAAATCTTTTGCAAGTAAAAGAACTCTGGGTAGTGCCTGAAATTCAGAAGGCAGCTAGAAGCTTTGCCAATAACAACTGTAAGTAATAACATGGTATTAAATTTTATTTTCCATTTTTAAGAGCAGATTTTTTTAAAAAACCAACAGGTATGCAAAATTATATTTCTACCAGACATTCTGAAAAAAAAAGTAATAGTTTTATTTATCTTGGTTTGTATGAAAACCTCGACCTTCAAGGGTATGATTTTGATTCATTGAGAGATACAGTCCTAATGGACAAAAAGGCCTGGGTACCACAATTTGGGGTTTTAGCTAGTTCCAAGGTTTTTATTCTTTTTTTTTTCCTATCTTGCTGATTAGTGGGCAAAAATGATTTTCTAAATCTGAAAATCTGTTCTCACTTGAAGATTGTGCTGTAATTTTGAATGATCTAGCAGAGATAATATTGGAAATATATCACTTTTCCTCCAAAAATAAAACCCTAAGAGATGACAAGACCACCTTAGCCCGGAAGCCACTTTGAACAATGACCATCATTATTCAATGAAAACTGTATTCCAAGCCTAGGAATTCAGACTGCTTCTTAAACAAGCTCTCTGCTGAGTTTCCCAGGAGCTTAATAAACCTCTGTCCTGTTTTCTCTCCAGGGTAAAGGCAGACAGCATTCGCTCAAATTCTAAAAATAAAACCAGTCAAATCAATACACTTTCTACGGAACACTGTCACCTCTCTGTCACACCTCCTGGAACACAAGGTTTCTCAGCCTTGGCACAACGGACACTTTGGATCAAATGTCCCTTACACAAGTGTTTTCCTTTGGCTCCTGTTTTGTTTTGTTTTTGTTTTTGTTTTTTGTTTGTAAGAGTCAAATTTATGGATAACATACAGTTTTATAATTTTAATCATGTTAAAGTGTTCAGTTCGGTGGCATTAAGTACATTCACCTTGTGGTGCAACCATCACCAATGGGTAATGGTTATTCACGTCCAGGCCTTTTTCATCTTCTCAAACTGAAATTCCCTTCCCATTAAACACAGACCCCTCAATTCCCTCTCCACAGTCCCCAGCAACCATTCACTTTCCCTTTTCAAAAGTACCCCAAACCTTGAGGTGAAAGTGAAGTGTGAAGGTGTGTGAGTGTGGGTGAGCCTGTGTATGATGTCAATAAGTTCAAGGGGCCAGAACTGGCTGTTTTCCTTCCCATGCCTGTGGGGCTGAGGGACAGGCCAGCTGTCCCCTTGCCTGGCGTTAATCCTGCCCATTTGTCACCGATGGAGCTTGAGGCAGGCACTGAGAGTTGTACTGCCCCAGCTTTCCTTCCACAAAGCGGGTTGATCATAGTACCATCATGCAGGATTCTTGTGAGGATTAAGTGAGCTAATAAACACCAAGTATGAGGACTGCTTCATACTCCATCAAGTCCAAAGTCCTCACAATGATGAGAGCCAGTGCTGTTGCTGATAATTGGCCTAACATCTGCTGGCAGCTTGGTTTGTTGAGGTAGAAATAGACATTTAATCCCACTGTTCTCTCTCTGTTACAATCTATCTCTAAATCAGAGTGCAGCATATTGGCTCTGTGAGTCTGGATTTTGTTTTCACAGTCTAGGATCAGAAGGTGAGATCGACAGCAGGCTTGGAATGTGATTCAAATGCCTGTGGGTTCTTACAGACATGATCGCTGCCCCTCTCAGCCAGGAGACTCAGTGTTCTTCTCTTTCCTGCAGGTGCTAAAACGCAAACTCCAAACTTCACTGAGCTCACCTTCTTCTCTCTTCCTAATGGGAGTCCCAAACACATGGTTCCTTTTTTCCACATAATGTAAATAACTCAATAGAGGGCATTGCAGGTACTAAGTTGATGATTCTTATTTAAGGTCAGATTTCACACATTCGAATGCTGCTTGTACCACTTAACCGCTTCTGTAGCCTTTGGGCTCTTAGCCTCAGTTCTCTCATCTGTGAAATAGGAATAATTGTGCTTTCTGCTTCTGTGATTATACTGAATGAGGAAATACCAAATGTCCTGCATTTTGGCGTGTGAATAAATACAACCTTTCTTACTCAAGGGAATACAGAAGTCTTAACAGGCTAGACAAGCATTACATGAAGTCAGGAAAATATCAAGGTTTCTCAAAGAAATGCCTTTTAAATGATATATTTGTGGACTAAATTGAATCCTATTCTAAAAAGGAGGCTTCTAGAGTTTAAAAGGAATAGCTGTCAATAATTGTTTATGATATGCTAGGAGTTGTTCCAATGATTTTGCAGATATTTCTCATTCAAATCCTCATATGGTCTACCTAAGAGGATGTATTATTATTCACATTTTGCAGATGAAGATACCAAGGCAGAGGAAGGCTAATAAATTTTCTTTAAGTTCACAAAAATAGTAAATGACAGGACAAAATCCAGCTTGGTCATGTTCTCCTGCATTGTGTCACATCACCTCTATACAAAATTGTTAACTGATGAGACCTGAGGATGCAGTAATGATAAATGATGAAATAAACACATCCTGAAGTACTATGTTATGCTACTATACATATTCTCAAATGCATATATATTGTCTTTAAAAATTTATTCATATGGGTACTTATAGACTGAGACTAATTTTACTTTTCATGTAGAACAAAAAATTAACTGATATTTGGTCAAAACTAAAACTATATCCATGAATGATATTAGTGTTATATTTTTGCCTTGAAATTTGGCTATTGAAAAGTTGCTCGTTGCAAAGGTTTCGTTTGATTTCTGTTTACTAGTTCAGGCTTGAAGACCTAACGAATACCTATAGGTATTTATTATTGGACAGACCTTCCCATTTTGAATGAGCAAAACTGGTTAAATTTGAAAAGTCCACTGTATGAGATTGGCACATTATCAAATTATAGCTTTAGGAGGGGGGAAAAACCCTGATTGCTTGTTGCTTTCCAAATTCTCGACATGTTTTCGATGTAGAAAGCTGTTCTACAGGAAAGGGGGGCCGAGGAGAAAGAAACCTTGAACACTCCCCACCGTACAATCTGCGTCATTGGCTTTTCTAACTTGCTGTTCTTTGCCAGTGTCAATAAACTGCTCTAAGTAGTTTAGCATGTTGGGTTGGCCGTACCTATGCATAAAATAAACAGCGCATCTAGCATTTTCTTTACAACGGAGGGCAGTGGGTGCTGTGTAACTACCCTGTATAATTCTTAATGAGGGAATAAAGGAATTTACCTTGCAGAGTTATCAAAAAACAAGCATGGTTTTCTAGTGCCTGGGTCCATGACGAACCTCCCAGTTGCTATGTAAGAATTTTTTATATAGGATGTTTTAAATTCCAATGCCACATGCCAAACAAGCATTTCAAAATCTGCACTTGCCTTATCTGACATGACGTCAGTGTGCTTAATTCTTTCACCCTTTTAGGGCCATGTCAGCTGAGATTCAGAAATAAACCAAGACAGCTCACGGTCTGAAGAAAATGTGAGTGGTTGGATTAAGACAAGATGTTTGCACCGAACGCTACCAGGAATGAGGTGCTATATGTGGTAACTCGTTAAAAAATGTTGTGTACTGAGGTATTTACATGAATTTTCATTGGAATCGCTGCTTAGTTATAATTTTAAATTGCACCGTTAAGTCTTAAGAACAACAGGCAGCACATTGTGCGAGAGTTTCTCAGAGGAACCTCAGGTGGGTTGGGAAGTACAAAGCAAACTCATTTTTCAACTTATGAAATCTAGTATCAGAGGAACAGTTTTAATTGTGTTGCTTTTTCAAAGGACTGATGGTGAAATTTTTAAAAATTATCTTTACTGTTTAAAGTATTTTTTAAAAGGATTAATAGTAAATGGAAGGTGCCAATACACAGTACATTTGGGTTATCTTAAAATTAGATTTTTTAAATGAAAAATATTGCAAAAGTTAATTACTTTGTTGTGCGAGAGTCTCTGATTCTCAAGACTGATCAAAGAATAAAAGGGTCAAGGATTTTTAATAAGTAGGTTTGGAATGCCAAATTCATGGTGTCCTTCCAAGCTGGATAAATCAGGAAGAATGCACTTTACCAAGAAAAGGATGGTCTTTTAGAAGAGAGGGCAGTCAACCTAGATTCCTTCTACTCGGCATAAACATCAAAGTTCCTGTGGTGGTTCACAGAGGAGGAATCCGCTTCCATACATTTGGCTAGATTTTTGGCACCTGCTAGAAAAGATTGAGCAATCATAAGCCTGGCTTGAATTTTATTAAAATTGAATATTCAAAGCATACTCTACAATTGGAGTGGAGTGGATTGAGTCCTTTGATTGGGATGGGCCCTTAGTATATGCAAAGGTTGGACAACCTTTCTTCCTTTGTTTCATTGGAAAACTTGCTGTTTTGTTTCTCTGTCTAGACATGGTCCTCTCTCCCCACAATATTCTTTGGAGAACATCTAGTGCTCTGTAAAACATCTAGCAAAGGGGAAAAAACAAAACCCATAGTTTCACAAAAACTTGTCAAAATAAAAAAAGCCATGCGATTTTATATCAAGTCTTTGTCTTCTCTTATACCTAAATTTGATTGGATGTGATGCTCACGATTAGATAAAAATGAGTGTTGATAAACTAATTAATGGAGGAAAGTGACTTCCCAAAGCGATCCCACCGAAATATTGTAGCAGGTTTCTGAAGAAACCTGTGTTTTCCATCTATTCCCAAGGAATTTGAGGGGAGCCGTCATTTTGCCAGTGGTTTAGCTGGAATTAAAACTAATAACCTTTTGGTCCAATGCTTTTGCTCAAAGTGCTGGGAAATACAGACTTCTGCTGTTTAGTACTGCCTGCCTCTTCCAGACACTCATTTGGGGAAAATGCAGTGTGCCATCTGGCCTTGGGCAACAGAACCCCAGGCATGGAAAGCAGCGCTTCGGGTTTCCCCAGCAGCACCAACGCCCACTGCAGGTCAGCAACCTCTGAAACTAACTTCTTTCTCCCAACCACAACACAGAGTGCATTGTCCAGTGTGAGTAAACACATCTCTCAGACTTTTGCTTCATTGATCAAGGCAGTTATTTTTTTTATCTTTCAACCATTTTATTTTGAATATTTCCAAATTACATAAAAGATAAAGACTAGTATAATAAAAATCCATATATTCTACATCTATACTTATCAGTTATTTTATTTATTTATTCTTACTGAACTATTTTGCAAGTACCAAGTGTACCGGTTAATAATGCAGATTTTATAATCAAAGAAAACAGGATAATTTCAAGAGAAACACCAAAAAGTGCTTTATCCAAAATAATGTCCATCACTAGCTACACATTTCCCAATCTTTCAGGTAATTTGTGGATACTGTCCCAATATAACTTTTCTTGTTTTGAGGCAAACCATTCAGAGACCCAATTTTCCACTTCTTCATACGTTTTGAAGTGCTGCTCAGAAAGTGCGTGTGCCATCGATCAGAACAAGTGGCCATCTGAAGGAGCATTGTCTTCTTTCTGAAGCAATTTGGCCTTGCAGTCCATTTGATGGTTGACCTGTATCAACCCATGATTTTGTGCATTTGTGATTCTCAAAATAAATCCACTTTTCATCACCAGTCACAATTCGATGCAAAAAAGACTTTCTTTTGTGCCATTGAAGCAACATTTTACTGATGACTTTTCAGTTTTCATTTGTCTTTTGTTCCCAGTTGATGTGGCACCCATTTTCCCTCCTTTAAAATCTTTCCCATTGCTTGTAAATGATTGTAATTTGCTGAGCAAAGTTTAATCTTTCTGCAGGTTGTTTTTGAGTTTGACACACATCTTCATCCAATAATGCTTGTAATTGTTGGTCTTCAAACTTTTTCGGTTGACCTGGACATTCTTTGTCTTTCACGTTGAAATCATCACTTTTAAAGTGTTTAAACCAGCATTCACAAGTGTCTTGAGATGGAGCATGTTCACCATAAGCTTCCCGAAGTATATGATAACTTTCAGCAGCACTTTTCTTCAAAATAAAGTAATGAATTAAAAGTTCCTGCAAATGCTCTTTTTTTGGCACCAAATTTGACATTTTTAAGCATAAAAATATTGATGATGTTAGCACCTTCAGAAAATTTGACATGAAGTTTTGAAGCTTGCTGTCAATACAATAAAATAGCATACATATCAAATCACTTATATATCAACATATGTGTAACTCCATCTATAAAAAAAAATCCGCATTATTAACCGGTACACCTGGTAAGTTGCAAACATTATGATACTTCACCTCTATGGACCTTATTGTACATCTCCTAAACATGAGAACCTAACCACAGTACCATTATCATGCACCCCCAGATTAATAATAAATCCATCATATTATTTAATAGGAAATCCATATTAAAATTTCCCCAATTGTTTTCTGAATGTCTTTTGTTATATTTATTTACTGATTGATGCAGGTCATCATGGTTGACACATTGCATTTGGTTGTCTTTTCAATCTCTTTTTATTTAGAACAGGTTTCCTGTATTTCTATTTGGTTTTTTTTTTTGTTCTCATGACAATGACTTTTCTGAAGAATCCAGGGTAGTCTTCTCATTAAATCTTTTAGTTATGGATTTGCCAGATTGATTATTCATTGTTAGATTCAGGCTCTTTGGCAAGAACATGGCATTGGTGTTTTCATTTCTGAATGCTTTATACCAGAAAGTTCATGATGTCAGACTGGTGGTCCTGTTTGGTCACTTGGCTAAAGTGGTGTGGTGACTAGAGTGGTCTGTGCATAGTGACGTAGATTTCCCCCTTTGGGATTAGTAAATAATCTGTGTGAGGGGGTTAGGGGGTAATTTGACTATGTGATTAATCGGTTCCCTAACAACATTTCATCTTATACTAGTGGCCTGGTGCACAAAATTCGTGCATGGTGGTGGCGGTTGGGGGGGGGGGGGTTCCTCTCAGCCCAGCCTGCACCTATCCAATCGGACACCCCTCTTGCAATCTGGGACTGCTGGCTCCTAACTGCTCACCAGCCTACCTGCCTGATTGCCCCTAACCACCTCTGCCTGCCTGCCTGATTGTCCCTAACTGCTCCCCTACCAGCTTGAATGCCCCTAACGGTTCTTCTGCTGACCTGATTGCCCCTAACTGCCTCTGCCTCACCCCGCACCCAGGACCCGGGCTTCCCTCCCTCTGGCTAGCCACAGGCTTCCAGGACCCAGGCTGGCTTTACTCAGGCTGGCTGTAGCCACAGGGGACTGTGGGTAGGCAGCTTAGCCCAGGCTGCAGCTTAGCCCGGGACCAGAGGGCATGCGGCTTGTCCCTCTCCTGGGCCAGAGGTGCAGGTGCAGCTGCTGGCACCTGGGATCCTGGAGTGGGTGGCTTGCCCCTCTCCTGGGCCACAGCCTGGCTGGTCCCCATTCCTCTCTCCCCAGTGTTGAGTGTCTGAGCCATTATGGTGTGATGGCATGAGGGTGTGATGACTATTTGCATATTAGCTCTTTATTATATAGGATTTTAACTTGTCATGGTCTATCTTCAAGTGGATATTATACCACTTCACATCTTGTAAAGAAACTTCACTGTAACAAAATTTCATTTTTCCCGGGCAATCTTTGTGCTATTGTTGTCATGTATTTTACTTTCACAGATGTTATAAAACTGACATTACATTATTATTTGTTTAAATAGTTAATTGTCTTTAAATGTATTTAAATAATAAGAAACTTCTATTATATTTTTTTCCTATGCATTTACTGTCTTTGGTGTTTTCCATTTCTTGGCATAGATCGCTATGTGAATCTGGCAAAATTTTATTTCTGCTTTGCAGGACTTCTTTTAACATTTCTTACACTACAAATCTGCTAGTGAGAAAAAAATTCAATCTTTCATACATGAAAAAATATGTTTTAACTATTTTTTAACATATTTTCACTCAGTCTAGAATTATAAATTGAGAGGATCCCCCCCCCACTTGTGAATACTTTAATGATGTTGCTGTACTATCTTCTCCCTTACACTGTTTCTGATGAGAAGTCTTTTGTAATTCTTATGTTTATTCCTGTGTATAGTGTGTCTCTTTTCTTCTGACTACTTAAAAGGTTTTTCTTTTCATCATTGGTGTTGAGCAATGTGATTTTTATGTGTCTTGATGTAGCTTTCTTTATATCCTGTGCTTGCTATTCATTGAGCTTCTTTGATCTGTGGGTTTATATTTTTTACTATATTTTGCTAAATTTGGAAATTTTTGAATCATTCTTTCTTCGGATGATTATATATATATACAAGTTCGGGTCTCTAGAGGGGGCTGGGGAGGAAGAGGAGTGAACCAAACCATAGAGTGAGGACCTCAGCAGGCAACTGAGTGCGGGGAGGCCAGCAGGGCCATCCCTGCAGTGGCCAGTTCATGACCAGTTGCCTGAGACTGGCTCGCTCCTGGCCTGGGGGTTTCATGCATCTGCTCCGTGCTGCTCAGCAGTGCAGTGCCCATCGGGGCTGTGAGAAGCTTATGGGGAAGGCATGGCCTGGGGAATTGGAGCCTTGATCCCGCGCAGTAACCAGATCCGGGCATTGGGAATGCGGCCAGTTCTCTGCACCCTGAGTCTCCCCACTGTTGTGTCCCCGGAGCAGTCATGGTGCCTTCTTCCATCATGATGCCCTAAGATCGCAGTGATGGAGGTGTGCTGTCATAGGTTTGGGTGAATGGAACATGAAAGACCAGTGGGTGATAGCAGGTGCTGGGTGCTGGCTGGGGAGGCGGTCATGTGGGTTTGCGTGAAGTGCTCACGGTCACAACTTTGGAAGCCTCTTTCTTAGTTTCTCAGAGAGTTCGGTGGTGAGGAAATGTAGGTCTTGTCTTGCATTGAGGTTTCCATGGGAAACTTTGCCATTGGAGGTGTCAGCAGGGTTGGCCAGGAGCACCTGCAGCAGAGAGCCACCCTTCTCCCATAACCTCTTCACAGGTGAACTGGTCGCCAGATGCCTGGGCACTGCTCAGTGGATCCCTGCTGTCCCACAGAGTTCTCTGAGCAACTATCCATCTTCCATGGGAAGAAAGGTGTGTGTTTGTGCACAGTCACTGCCTGGTCCCAGGCCGGCGGGGGCTCCCTGGGCCGGCGGGGGCTCCCTGGCCCCGGACGTGTGTTCAGAGATCAGACAACCATTGTCCAGAATTTGTTTAACAAAGAAAGTTAAGTTTCCAGTGAGGCCCCTGGTTAGAAAGGGAGGAGATTGGGGAGAGGAGGAGGAGCTGAGCTGCTTCTTCCCTGCCCGACAGAAGGCATGGAGCCCAAAGCATGACCTCCAGCCTGCTCACCTGCCCCGGGAGGCTGCTTCCAGAGAGACTATGAAGGCCGGGCTCTGTTCCAGTGTCCTGGTGGGTCTGGAAAGCAGCAGGCAGAGCCGCGCTCTCACCTGGGCCTTGGAGCAGTGGCCTCCTGGTTCTCAGACCTCAGTAGCCCTGGGGTCTGACCGCTCCTCAGTGGTTGGAACCGTGTATAGGAGCCACTGGTACAGGTGCACTCCTGGGAGGCAGATACAGTGGGCAAACCATTGACCTCGTTGCCCGGGTGACAACGCTAGTGTCCTGCCCCACCACTATGGGCCTTGCCATCTTTGTTGTGAAGTGATGGTTAATTTGCATATTCCCTCTTTATTAGATAGGATTTTCATGAACCACCAATGATGATTTCCCATTACAATTATTACTTAGAGCTTGCAAATTGGTAATTTTTCTAATACTATTATTCCTTCTTCATTTATTAGGTGGTAGTCTTCTACAAAGAAGAGATTTTCTTATTTCCCAATCTTGCTCCTTCTCCATTATCATTGTAATATCTTTTTAAAAACCCAGTGTATTGTAATTCATTGCCATCATTGCTCTTTTTGATACTCAAATGTTCCAAATTTGGCTAATATAAGCTACTTCAAGAAGGTTCTCATGTTTCTTTGATATGGTCCTGTTAGTAGTTGAGCAATTTGTTGTTTTCTTTCACTACACTGTCCCTTGTGTTTTCCTTGCCCTAGACCCAGAATTAATTGTTACTGTAACAGATCATGGTATTTACGTGTGGAATATGTCCAGAAATCAATAGCTGAATATTAACTCTGCTCATTCCTCTTGGAGTATCATTATTTCTAGCTAATTTGGATAGACAATGCTAGAATGTACATAAATTATGAGTTCAGCCCTGGCTTGTTTGACTCAGTGGACAGAGCAGTAGCCTATGGCCTGAAGGGTCCCAGTTTTGATTCCACTCAAGGGTGTATGCCCGGATTGTGGGCTCAATCCCCAGTAGGGGGCATGCAGGAGGCAGCTGATCAATGATTGTTTTTCATCATTGATGTTTCTATCTCTCTCTCCCTCTCTCTTCCTCTCTGAAATCATTAAAAATATATTACAAAAAAGTTTTTAATTATGAATTCATATCAATTCTAAGTAAAAAAAAAAGTATAAGAATTTTAGACTTTCTTTAATTTTCTACTAAAACCTCTTTTATCTTATTCAATATTAGTTTCTTCAAATATTAGTTTCTAATACTATTAATCTATTTACTTATTTGCTTTATCCTATTCCATACTTAATAGTTTAATATGTATAACACCAATTTTTATTGCAAACTAGAGGCCTGGTGCATGAAATTCATGCAGGGGGTGTGTGTGTCCCTCAGCCAAGCCTACACCTTCTGCAATCTGTGACCCCTCGAGGGATTGGGCCTAAATGGGAAGTCGGACATCCCTCTTACAATCCAGGACTGCTGGCTCTCAACCATTCACCTGCCAACCTGCCTGATTGTCCCTAACCGCTTCTGCCTGCCAGCCTGATCACCCCTAGCCACTTCCCTGTCAGCCTGATCGATGCCTAACTGCTCCCCTGCCAGCCTGATTGCCCCTAACTGTCCTCCCCTGCAGGCCTGGTTGCCCCCAACTGCCTTCCCTTGCCAGCCTGATCACCCCTAACTGCCCTCTCCTACCAGCCCGATTGCCCCTAACTACCTTCCCCTGCCATCCTGGTCCCCCTTAACTGCCCTCCCCTGACAGCCTGGTCACTCCAAACTGCCCTCCCCTGCAGGCCTGGTTCCCCCCAACTGCCCTCCCCTGCAGGCCTGATCGCCCACAATTGCCTTCCTCTGCCTGCCCAGTCACCCCTAACTGCCCTCCCCTGCTGGCCATCTTGTGGCAGCCCTCTTGTGTCCACATGGAGGCAGCCATCTTGTGTGTTGGAGTGATGGTCAATTTGCATATTACCTCTTTATTATATAGGATACTAAACATACTAAGTTCCAAATTTCATTTCAGTTCTTTTTGTTCTTAGAATATATTCCACAGAGAATATATAATTGAAGTGATTGTAGTCAAAAGTTAAATCAATTAATTATTTTCTCTGTTTGATTATGTTTATAATTTTTAAGTAGACTTTCTATTTTATACACAGTAAAATGCACCCTAATGGAGTTCTGTGTGGTTTTTACAATTATATGCAATCACATAGCCACACTTAGATAAGCTATAGCGCATTCCCATCACCCCATTAAATGTCCTTATTCTGCTTTCTATTCAATCCACTCCCCTAACATCCAGCTCCAGGTAGCCACTAATCTGTCTTCTGTTTGTATGCACAGAACCTCTGGAAGGCTTAGCCTCTTCCAGAATATCATGTAAATAGAGTCATACATTGTGGAGTCATTGAGTCTGGTTTCTTTCACTTAGTGGGTTAGTATAGTGTAGCTTTATTCATATTGTACAAATCAGCAGATTGTTTCTTTTTATTGATGGGTAGCATTCCCTTGTACTGATGTATCACAAACTTAAAACGATATTCAACATCTGAACATTTAGCATGATTTTTAAAACAACTGCTATAAACATTTGTAGGAACATAAATTTTCATTTCTCTTAGATAAATAGCTAGGAGTGGAACTGTGGATATTTTATTTAAAGTATCTTTTTAACTTTATAAGAGATTGCCAAACTCTTTGCCAAAGTGTATCAATTTGTATTCCTACCAGCAATATATGAGTGTTCTCGTCCTAGTGGCTCCACATCCTCATCAACACTTACTATTGTCAGCTTCCTTCCTTCCTTCTTTCCTTCCTTCCTTCCTTCCTTCCTTCCTTCCTTCCTTCCTTCCTTCCTTCCTTCTTTCCTTTCTTTTTACCTTCCTTCCTCCCACCCTTCCAACTTTTCTCTTTTTTTTACCATTATAACTATATAGTAGTATATCATTGTGGTTTTAACTTCCATTTCTCTAAAGACTAATGAAAAGCATCTTTTCCTATTTTTATATATTCTGCTCAAATATTTTGTCCAATATTAAAAATTAGATTGTTTGCTTTCTTACTATTGATTTTTTAGAGTTATTTATATATTCTGGATACTTATAATGTGTTTTGCAAATATTTCCTCCAAGTGTATGTTTTATGTTTTAAACAAAGTTTTTAAAGAACAGAAGTTTTACATTTTAATGAACTCCAATTCATTAATTTTTGATTTGTGATTTTTGTTTTTGAAGAGTCTTTATCTAGCCTAAAGTGACAAAGATTTTCTTGAAATTTTATACTTATAGATTTTACACTTGTAGTTTTTACATCTCTGTGTATGACCCACTTTGAGTTAATATTTGTATATGGTAGAGGTTGTTGGTCAAGATTAATTTATATGACCTAAAGGTTTTTTGCTCATTTTTTGTTGCATAGGCTTATTGGCTTTAAGAATATGCTCAGTTTCCTGATTGGGCAATATGCAATCAGCATTTGCAGAGGTCATGGGGCAGTGGAAATAACATGGAACATTCAAGGAACTCAGGAGGCCAGGCTGAGGAGCACAGTGTGACTGAAATGCAAGCTGGTGACAAATGTGACTGGGGCCCAGGAAAAGGCTGCATCATGCAAGGCCCAGGACTGGCTCTAAGTAGTATATTTAGATTTGTATTTGCAATGATCAGTTTGATTGTTGTGTGGACAATGATCTAAATGGACCCACAATAGATGTCAGTCTTCAGGCTGTTACAGTCAACATGAACAATGTTGGGACTTGCTGAATGAACATTCTAGTCCTAAAAGGAGAGGAATCAGCTCTCTTTCAGGGCGAAGGTCAATGGAAGCTTTATGAAAGTGGACTGGCAACATAGCTCAAGGGCAACTAGCCAGCAACTAGAGAAGAAAACATATCTGAGAAAGATGAATACATAAATCATTAACATTCCCTGAGGACATGCCAAATATTCCCAGTCCCACCTTCCAGAAATCCCAACTCAGTGTGTCCATCGTGAGGCTGGGAGCTGTGCTGTTTGTTCACATGCTCTCGTGTGACTTTGTCAACTAGCCAGGGCTGGGGACCACTGAAGGGGACGGACCTCAGGGTGGATGAGAATGGTGTTAAAAGGTGACTGGCAGGCCTCATGTCATTACTAACGCTGAGTGGTGAGAACACTGCCAAACTGGGGGCTGGGCTGCTAAGGGGTGGGTTCTGGGAGGAAGACATGGCTGCAGAGGTCCTTTTCCTTCTATGACTCAGAGCTGAGGGGGAAGTCTACACAATTTTGTCAACAGAAGCCCATGGGGTTGTACTCTGGGAAGACTACATAATCCCAATTGTCTCCCGAAGAATTTGTGGAAAGGTCTGAACAATAGAAACAAAGCAGGCAGCTGTTGTCCTTAGATAGTTGTCCATACCAGCTGCAGCATGCAAAGGTCTCCTGGATGGTGGCCCACCCAGCCGCCAGCAAGCTGGAAAAGCATCCTCAGTGCTGAGAGATGCACAAAGGGCCTTCCCCCAGCATCTCCAAGCGCTGGTGTTCCTACTTTTAGATATACGCCTTCAGCTTTGGGAAACTCAAGATTGTATGGGTCATTTGTGTATCTAGTGGTTAGTCAGGTCATTTTTCATCACAGATTAAGCTATGAAAGGGCCTTTTAGTCTTGACTTGAAGCAGAGTCCTGGAGGTTGAGTTTACACAAGTGAGTGCTGCTGGGAGCAGGGGCAGCGAGGAGGGGGGCAGCGTACAGGTGACAGTTTGGTTCCTGGGCCTCACCTGAGTGACTGTGGGGAGGAGAGCAGGCAGGAAGTGGAGACGAGGCTTAGGGGCCAGGGTCAGAAAAGACAGGGATGTCTGAAGATAAACTAGTACAGGGTTTTCCAAGGACTTGCCTGTACAATTGGAGGTGTGTGTAGTTTGTTCCTTGGCTCCACAGGCAAATTCAGGTTTCCAGGGCCCACAGCTTGTATAATTTTGGGGTCTCTCTTTGAGGAAGAGAAGAACAATTGTGAAAAAATCTGATATGGAAATGAATATTATTCTATATTGAGGGGCAATATAGAAGCTATAAAATTTGAAAACACAATAATTGCCACACTAAAACCACAAGATGATATATATTTTAATTAATTAACTTCATGACACACTTCTAAAATACGTCACTCCTGTATTTTTTGTCTGCACACTCTTTGATAATCTCTTCTTATGGCAGGGCTTTCACAATATCGTTTTTACTGAGAAGAGAGATCACAGTATTTCCTCCAGCATGAATGACCAAAACTTGCTTTTTATTATTGGGTAACAGCATCCTTTCAGCATCACAACCTGATAACAGTATGGTTGACCCTTGAACAACACAAGGTGCTGCCCCCAAGGCCGTCAAAAATCTGCATATAAGTTTTGACTCCCCCAAAACGTAGTTGTCCCACAGGGAATTGGTTCCAGGACCCCTCACCCACCCACTCTGTGCATACCAAATCCAGGGGTGCTCAGATCCCCTATGTATGATGTCACAGATCAATGCATACAGTCAGCCCTCTGTACCCAGGGACTCCCAACCCTATGGGTCGAAAACAGTATAGATACCTATTGAAAAAGAAAATCTGCATGTAAGTGAACCTGTGCAGTTCAAACCCATGTTGTTCAACCGTCAACGATAAATATTGAGTATTCTTGTCAAATTTGGAAACATCTCTATCAATCTTTATCACATAAGAAGTGTAGATTTCAGGTTCTCAGTCCTATCAGGGTCTGAGCAATTTTCAAGTCCGGAGATGTGAGGTCAAAAGGCTGGTTGTGTTTGGCAAATGTGTTGTGTGAACGGGCCAGAGCTGTTTGGTGGGATTTATAACTACAAAGAGATTGCAGACCATCTGACTGAATGCTAATGGATTGATGAGGCAGGTTTTAAAAATACACAGTTTTATCTACTCATTGCAGAGTTAACAGGTTCTGATGACTCTGGCCCTTTCTCTTTGCCGTGTGTGTTGCCGGGCCAAATAACCTAGCTGCATTGGAAACCGGTTTCAAATTACTTGCAGATGGCTGGAGGCAGATGAAAGCCTCCATCTAGGTGTTCCTCATTCTCCTCTCTGGTCCCCAGACTGTAGGGCCATGTGCTGACACTTGGATGCTTGTTTTACAATATCATTTGACAAGTGGGATTTATGTGTCAAAATTTCAGCTAACGCCAAGAAAATGTCAGAGGAAGCAAAGAGACGCAGCATGAGAAAGGGGTGAGGGTGATGCTTTTGGAACCCTGAGTAGGGGAGCTGGACAGTGCCAAGTCCTCACTGTACCAAGCACATGGAAATTAACCTGGCTGCCAAGAGCCAGAGATTTCTTTGGTGTGTCTTTGTTCTGTGCTCTTACTGCCTTTGTCTTTAGGGAAACAATGTAATGAAAATGAAACATTTTCCCTGGATGCATTAATAAAGATAACTTACTGGATCCGGTCCAAAACCACTGGAGCCACATTTAATTTGCTGTGCTTATTGTTTGGGGATCTGGTCCACAGGGGTGCTTGGGGCCATAGCAGCATCAGCAGGAACCACAGGGCACACAGAAGGAGATGCCTATTCTTTCTTGGAATCTTCCAAATGCCCTAAATATCCATAAATCCTCTTAAACTTTCCCAAAAGTTTTCATCTTGTGACTGTTTTAAAAGGTAACACACACACACACACACACACGAATCCTTAAATTCCACCAGAAATGATTAGTTTCCTATTCACTCTTCTTTGAGATAACGTTCCCCATTCTTTCTCTCTCTCTCTTTTTTTTCTTTTTTTTGGTGTGGGAACAGGAGAGAAGGTGAGCTCTGTGCATTGATTGCTCACCATATTAAGAGCATGTGTGCATTACTTCATAAACTATTAGGTAACATGCATCATCATTTAGACTCAGGAAAGAAAAATAATGAGTTATTATGCAAAGTTATTTCTGACACAGGACAAAATAGCTTTGCAAAAAGGCACCATTCATGGGTACAGCCCAGCCTGGCTCAGGGACCACCATCCACTAGCTCGAAACAAATTCAGGGAAGAAGTACATTTGTGGACACCATATCATGTACAAAGTCTAAGAAGTAGGACACGAACAAGTCATACTCCTATATAAGAGCATAATATGCAAATCAACCAAACAGCAGAACGACTTACTGCTATGACGCAAAGGTCGCTATGATGTGCACTGACCACCAGAGGGCAGACGCTCAATGCAGGAGCTGCCTCCTGGTGGTCAGTGTGCTCCCACAGGGGGGGTGCCACTCACTGCTGAGTGGCGGGGCCTCTCTCACCTCCGCTGCAGGCGGATGGTAAGTGACGAGGGGTCCCAGACTGTGAGAGCCCCTGATTGTGAGAGGGATATCTGACTGCCAGCAGGCAGACATCCCCTGAGGGATCCGGGACTGTAGAGGGTGCAGGCCAGGCTGAGGGACGCCCCCCACCCCCCGCCCTACCAGTGCATGAATCTTGTGCACTGGGCCTCTAGTAAAATACAATGGCAAATGCCCTAGTCTCCATTCCACCCCTCTTTTGTGGATTAAGTTGATACAATTTCTGGATTAAGTTGATTCCATTTCAAGATCAACTGCCTAGGGTAGTGGTGGGCAAACTCATTAGTCAACAGAGCCAAGTATCAACAGTACAACGATTGAAATTTCTTTTGAGAGCCAAATTTTTTAAACTTAAACTTCTTCTAACGCCACTTCTTCAAAATAGACTCGCCCAGGCCATGGCATTTTGTGGAAGAGCCACACTCAAGGGGCCAAAGAGCCGCATGTGGCTCGCAAGCCGCAGTTTGCCGACCACGGGCCTAGGGAAACCTTAGAAAGTCTGAGTGTTTGTTTTCCCCAAATTTAGGAAATCAGAACGTTGCAATGCTTTCAAACACTGAGGAATATTTGATAAGGAGGGACAAATACTGAGATTTATTTAGAGGATTTCAACCCTTCCAATGTGGAGTATAGAGAATGTTTTCTGCCAGGATCCTGGACCATCAAAAACTGTCCTTTTTTCCTTCACGCAGATGGCTAAGTGATTTCTCTCAGTGGAAATGGTGTTCGTGAGGGGAATTTCATGCATGCAGTTGCTGCTTCCTTAAAATAAATCCGGGAAACAGACCTGGAGCTCAGAGGTGTCACAAGTACCTATAGAGTGACCCAGAGGCTGACTTGTTGATTTAGAAATTTTGGAAATGAAAAGATTGGGATTTTTGAAAACTCCCACTTCACATGATGTCCGTAGGTTAACTATAGGCTGTTAACTGCTGAGAATCAGCATTTCATTACTGGTGGGATTTTCTGAATTGCCCCCTAGGACAGTGGTCAGCAAACTCATTAGTCAACAGAGCCAAATATCAATAGTACAATGATTGAAATTTCTTTTGAGAGCCAAATTTTTTAAATTTAAACTTCTTCTAATGCCACTTCTTCAAAATAGACTCGCCCAGGCCATGGTATTTTGTGGAAGAGCCACACTCAAGGGGCCAAAGAGCCGCACGTGGCTCGTGAGCTGCAGTTTGCCAACCACTGCCCTAGGAGATTGTATAGGAACACAATGCACAAACCTAAAATGCACTACATATATTTTTCTCTGAGGTCTATAATGATGATCCATTACCAAATAAAGACATTAATTTTACTGGCTTGCATAGATTTCTAAATTTGTGTGTGTGTGTGTGTGTGTGTGTGTGTGTGTGTGTGTAAAACTTAGAGAAGACTAGGCCAATATATTAAATTAGAAAGTGAAAAGAAAGAAAGAGGAAAACAGCTTCTCCCTGTGAAATAGTTATTTTTAATGTCTCCATGCAATAAGTAGGGAAAGAAGATGTGGATGGAATGGAGAAAGCCTAGGCATTTATATCTAAACTAGAGGCCCAGTGCACAAAATTCATGCATGGGAGGGGTGGGGGGAGGTCCCCTCAGCCCAGCCTGCACCCTCTCCAATTCGGGACCCCTCGGGGGATGTCCTAGGGATCAGGCCTAAACCGGCAGTTGGACATCCTTCTCACAATCAGGGACCACTGGCTCCTAACTGCTCATCTGCTTGCCTGCCTGATCACCCCTAACTGTCCCCCCTGCTGGTCTGGTCACCCTCAATTGCCCCCCCTGCCAGCCTAGTCACCCCCAACTGTCCCCCCCCACACACACACCGGCCTGGTCATCCTTCACTGCCCCCTCAGCAGCCTGGTCACCCCTTACTGCACACCCTGCTGGCCTGGTTGCCCCCAACTGCCTCCCCTGCTGGCCTGGTCACCCTAACTGCCCCCCCAACGGCCTGGTCACCCCCAACTGACCCCCCTTGTGGGCCTGGTCGCCCCATGCAGCCTGCTGCTGGGTCGTTTGGTTGCCCCTCACTAACCCCCCTGCTGGCCTGGTCACCTCACATGGCCTGTTCGGTCATCCTTTCTGTTGCAATGGTCACTTAGGCTTTTATATACACTGAGTGGCCAGATTATTATGCATTCAGAGATCATAATAATCTGGCCACTCAGTGTATATAGATAGCTCTGTATGTTTAGAGAGAAGGTTAAAGAAGGAAAGGTAGGTGACTGTATTTATATGGATGTGAAGTTGAATGAGTTGGTGTGCATGGTTCCTTTTTTTGGTATCCTAGAAGACAAGGTCTTCTGAGAATCGTGCAAGTCGAGCAAAGGAGCTAATTTGAGAACTCTAATGTCACTTAATATATGGAAAACAGGAAAGGCCAAGAGTAAAAGGATTGATGAGCTATACTGAGGGCCCAAGTGAAGGTGGAAATGACAAATGTGCACTAGTGGTTAATTGTTACAACTTTGTGATTTTCTTCAACTGAACTCAGCAGGTCAGGAACAGACAATGGATGTGATGTGGTTAGTTATGAAGTATTGGACCCAATACTCTGAAGATCATGGGGGTGAAGAACTTAAAGATGCTTTCAGGAATGTGATTGACATTACTGACAATGGTGTCCAAAGCGGGTAAAAAAAATAAAGCCAAGTCAAGTTTGGGAGTATAGGGAGGCATGGTGTGACTGGAAATTTTGCAGGACAGACATAAGGCGTGTGAGATGTGGAAGTGTTGGAGATAGAAATCAGAGAGCAAAAATTTACTGACACAACAGTTCCTGGTAGTGGCAATATCTAGATTGTGGGTCTGGGAGTGGACCAATGTGTAGGAATGGAAGATAAGGTCAAGGAGCCACAAGGCTGGGAAAATGGGTGAGTCAACACATGTATCATCTCATCTAGGATGATGTGAAGGCTCTGGTTGAAGAAAAAAATTTATATGCAAGAGATTTTATTGCCATTGTGATTTTCTGTGAAAGCATTGCTAAATTGTTGGTTGATGGTGCTTTGAAAGAATCCTAAAAGTCAAAAAGTCGCAACAGAGAGACCATCCCAACAGAGAGACTATCAGATCTCTGAAAGCATCCTGAGACAGCACGAACTTGGAACTGGAACTGTGGAGTCCTGGTATGGTTCTCTCCTTGACTTACTCATGTAACTGACTAAATAACCACCTCTCCAGGCCCCTTATCTGTGAAATGAGAGGTTTGGCTTATGTGGTTTCCCTGGAATTTTCTGGCTCTAAATCACATTCAGTTTCAGCGGAATATTTGTTCCTAACCTTTCCCATGTTGCTTTTGAGTTAGCCTAATTGCTACCTTTTCTCCACTGATTTCATTCTGCCCCACCTCACCCTCATATGACTCCTTCTTTCCACTCAGAGATAACAGTCTCAACTAGCTCAGGATAATTTCCCCAGCTGCCAAAACTATTTCCAAAATGCAAACTTGTGGCTGCTGATTCACACGCTGCTTGAGAAGCACTGTTTCTGACTGGTTTCACATATGTTGCATTATATCCCGAGACCAAGTCATTGGTGAAAAGTTGAGATAATCAAGAAAAATCACCACTTGAGATGTGTGACTCAAAGAGGTAAGAAAGATAAAACTTTCAGATCACCAATATCATCATGACTAAAGAGTGGAAACTTAGATATGCATGCCCTCTGACCTTAGGAAACTTAAAAAATATTCCAGCTTAATGCTAAACATGTAAACACACAAAGCACCATGCAAAAACCATCTTGTTGAATGCGTAAATAACTGATTTAGGAAGCAACAGGTATTAACCAAGAGTTCCCATTGAGACCGTAGGTCCCATTAGCAACACACAGGATGGGGACAGAAGTATATTTAACGTTGTGAGTACATGACACAGAGTTTATTCTTGTATTATTATTTGTCATTATTGTATTGTTTTCCATACAAATGACTGTAAACCTATTTTTGCCACACCCTGTATATGTGGAGTTTATATGTGTAAAACCAGCATCATGAGAATGAATGAGATACTAAGCAGAGAGTGTGGGTGGCAGTGAAATGTATTCTCAGCAAGGGGGCCGAAGGCTGTCCCCCTCCCAACCTTTTGAAGACTGGATGACAAGAGGAAGCAAAGAGGACACAGTTGATGAGAAAGAGAACTAGGTAAGTAAAGTTTCACAGTGTCAAAGAAAGGATAGTCTTGAGAAGAACCTGGTAGTGGCAATATCTAGAGAAAAATGGCGCAGGTGTGTCAAATAAAATGAGGACTGAAATAGGTTATTGGACTTGCCTATTAGGAAATCATTACACAACTTTCTCATGGAGTTTCTATGGAATTATGGGCAGGATCCAGATAGTATGAGGTTACATAACGAATAGCGTGGAAGTGATGTTTCTAAGACCATACTATTCTTTCAGAAAGATGGACAACAAAATTTGGTATTCAAGGGGGAGTACCAAATTTATGTAGATCTTGTTCAAATGTTTTTAATAATGTTTTTTAGTTTTTGGTTACATTGTAACTAATAAATTGTATCCTTTTAAAATTTAATTTCCCTTTATTGTTGAAATATAGAAGCACATTTAATTTTTATATACTAATCTTATATTTAGCAACCTGGTAAAATGCTGTACTTATTAATTTCATTAATTTTCAAATTGGGGGAGGGGTGTTCTGTGCCTGTAATCTTGTCATCTTCTAATTTTCAAATTTGGGGAGGGGTGTTCTGTGCCTGTAATCTTGTCATCTTCTAATGGCAGTCATTTTCTTGCTTTCCATTTATTAAAACTATTTTCCATGCCTTATTGAAATGGATAAGACCTCAAAAGCAATGTTGAAAAGAAAAGGTAATATGTAATAATGAAATATGATTTTTGGTAAGTACTCTTTATCAGAGGAAAAAAAAGTGTAACTATCCCTTCTATTCTGGCTTGCTAAAAGTTGTTTTGTTTTTAAAAATCATGGATCAGTATTAAATTATAGTAAATATTTTTCTGCATTTGTTGAGATTATTTAATTTCCTCCTTATTATGCTAACAGGTAAATACATTGTCATTATATATGTGTGTGTTGGGGGGCATATATACTAGTACTTGGATTTAATTTGTTAATATTTCATTGATTTAAAAAATTCCTGCATTATAAAATTTACAAAAGCTTCCATTAATCAAAAAAAAAAAAAAAGGAGGGGATGGTAGGGTAATATTATGTAAGAAAAAATATCCTATAAGTAAATTACATCTAGAAAATTTTTACTTTACAAAATTAATTTTCATTTGTAATGCTAACAGGAAGACACCCATGAAAAACACACATGGTGTCTAAATAAGACAAAGGAAAATCGTTTGGGCAAAAATAAAAAAGATCCCAAATCAATTATATAGAAAAGATTCCTTTATTAACTTTTGGTCGAGAATATGTTTGTATATTTTCAGAAACAACTCCAAGACCATGTGGATTCCTGCAACAGAGAGGAATTGACAGGTCTGCTCCAACCACAAAGACAAGAGGATAAACAGTCCAGAGATGGAAGACGCTGACGATGCCTTGCCATGCTAGCAGTGAGCCGCTGTGCGTCGCTGCAGGTTGCCTAGGACCAAACCAGAGAGGGTCGGACCTGCATTGCCACCATGTGCCCACCATCCAGATATCATTGCTTATGTACACATAAGGAACTGTTTGACATTGAAACGGGAACTCAAAACTGTTGGACATTGAAAATGGGACTCAAACATTTTTTGTTATTATATGTTTATTTCTAGTCTGCAGAGGCAAGATTTTTTAAAAGGAAAGAAATGGGGGGAAAAATAGATACAGAGGCAAAGAAGCATTGAACAGACTGTCAAACTACATCGGGAAGGCAGGGGAGGTTGGCGGGGGGGCTGTAAGAGACCAACCGAAGGACTTGCACGTATGCATATAAGCATAACCAATGGATACAAGACACTGGGCGGGGGGGGGGGGGGGCAGGTGAAAGCATGTACTGGGGGGTAAGGGAGGTCAGGGGGAGGTCAATGGGGGGGGAAAGGAGACATATGTAACTACTATTTGTAATATATCAAACAATAAAAACAATAAAATAAAAAATTCATGTTAAGAGATTGGCTTGTACTTTTGGTCTGGAGTGTAGAGTTCTGGAATGTTCACTAATGGTCTTTTTCTTTGGAAATTTGGTCCAAATTTCTTTGTCTCTTCAGTCTTCTGTGAGTGCTGAAAACACCACTCTTGATTTCAGAAGCTTTTTGCTTGGTTACATAGATTTTACCCTGGGAAGATTAATATTTGGCAAATCCTTCTGAAAGGATAACACTAAGTATTGGGCTTGTTTCTTTGTATTTCCTCTGTTTAAGATCTTGGCCCCTCAAGTCCTAGATGCCCTGGCATTCTCAACTATAATCTTTGTCTTCCAAGCCCATGGAATTGTCTAATGCTCTTCTGTCTTCTGTGCCTCTTCACTGCGATGCTTTACTTGCATCTCAGTCTCTTATCCAAGGCTAGAATCAGCAAATGCGTCAATTTGAAATTTGTTTAAAAAATGTCAGCTCACCTTTCTATTTTTCTCTCTGAGATCTTGGCCCATCAAGCAGGGGTTACCCTAGTAGTTTTTTGATGATCCTTGAGAGACTTTTCATTTGTATTTTTTCTAGCTTTTCTAGTTGCCTCATTAGAAGCATGGTCTGCTGAAAGTGACTCCATCTTAGCCCAATATGATGAAGATTTGATAAATACTATTATCCTTTTGGGTTTTTTTTTAAGTTCTACAGTATAATGTTGGGGATTTTGTATGTTTCTTGAGCTGGTTTATTTGCATGTTTTCATTCTACTTTCTAATGTAATTTTAGACTTAAATGTCTATTGATCACCATATAAAATTTTTCTTAAACAAAATGGGCACATAGTTTTTAAAATAAATTTAATTTTCTATGACCAGCGGTTTCTAGTTTTCTAAGTCTCTAATTCAATGGTTCTCACTCTTGCCTGCATTTTGAGTTACCTAGGGAGCTTTAAAAATTGTTCATGTATAGGTCCTACCCCTAGAGATTCTTATTTAATTGGTCTTGGGTACAGCTTTGGCATTAAGATTTTTTTAAATCTTTCCAACTATTTATAATGTACAGTCACTGTTGGCAACCACTGCTCTACATGTTAAAAAATAAAAATTGCTTCTGTTTGAATAACTGTTGCAAATTTAATAATTGATCACAAGAAATTAAATACATTATGAATTTTGATGAAAAAGAGTTCACAGACATTAATGTTTTAAATTTGTACCTTTGTTAGTCTCTTCAAAGGTTTTTGTACTTCATTATGATATACCAATACGGAAAAGAGATATATCTTTTTTTCTAGATGGGTAAGATATGCCTTTTTTTTTAAAACAACAACAACAAAAAAATGTTAATAGGGCATTTATAAAGGGGAGATAGAAATGAAACTGCCTCAACCAAAGGCACATTCTCAGGCAGATCGATATTAGGGAAAAATACAAATGCAACTTAAGGACCTAGAATTTGCCACATACCCTAAAAAATCTTTATGAGTCTTCCAAATTAAGTAAGGGTGTACCACTTTGAAAACCACTATTCTGTAGTGTGTCAGACAATGTTCCTTTTCTCCTCAAGATTCATCCCCCACACTTCCCCACCCTGCTCTCTGTCTCTGGATGCTGATCTACATGGACTATATTAGTACTATCAGCCTTCTTGCCCTCTGGCTTCTGATGAGATTTATTCAAGAAATTAGGGAGGAGAGTGAAGTTGGGGTGTTGATTTTCTAGGTTTCCTTTCAGCAGGGTGTTCTAGGGAAGGCTGACTCCCTTGATTCAAGGTCATGGTTCCTCTTAGGTGGCCATCTGTCTCTGAGTGTCTCCTTCAAGTTTTCAGTGGTTACTCACTCCTCTTGTCTTGTTGGCCTTAGAACATGTAACAGCCCCAAGGTATTTTTCTATTCTTTGTGATTTCCTTATATTGTTGGAAAATTGTTCCTCTATTAGCTCCTCCTTAAATGATCTTGAGTGTGCTCTGCTGATACCAATAGGAACAGAGGAGCCCTCTGTATGAGGAAGTGGTGTCCACAGAGGTTGACTGGGACCAGGGATGTTATCAAACAGTTCTTCAAGTTTCTAGTCTTCTCTAATTAGAGAGCACAATAGTGACTTCTAACCCAACCTAACAGAAAAGCCTGGTACTATGGTTCTATCAATATACAGATCCAGAGAATGAATGCTTCAGCTGACATCATTGAAACTAACACAGTGAGAACATGCATGTTCTGTTCTGGATCATTTCCTCCCACATCTTCATGCTTGGCAAAGTGTGTGTGTGGGGGGGCATAATCTGACGGACAAGTGCCAAAGGAGGAATGTCAAGTATATACAATGCGTATATTCTTCCATCACTTTCCCCCACTTACCCCTTAGTTATATACAATTATATCGTTTGTTGTTTGCAAATTGTTTCTTGGATGTCAGTCTCCTCTTCTTAGTTAGATTGTAAGTTTCATGGGGACATAAACCACACACTTATATTTCTTTCCAGCTGCTGTATCCTAAACATTTTCTTCTCAGCTCTCTTCCAGTTCACCCGTATTTTGTATTTTCAATCTGATGTCAACTCATCTATTAAATTTTTAATTTTAATGATTGAATTTTTTTCATTCATTTATTCAACAACTAGAGGCCTGGTGCACAAAATTCGTGCAGGGGGGTGTGTGTGTCCCTCAGCCCAGCCTGCATCCTCTCCAATCTGCGACCCCTCGAGGGATGTCCGACTGCCCTCTCACAATCCACGACTGCTGGCTCCCAACTGCTCGGCTGCCTGCCTGCCTGATTGCCCCTAACTGCTTCTGCTTGCCAGCCTGATCACCCCTTAACCACTTCCCCGCCAGCTGGATCGACACCTAACTGCTCCCCTGCCGGCCTGATTGCCCCTAACTGCCCTCCCCTGCTGGCCTGGTTGCCCATAACTGTCCTCCCCTGTAGGCTTAGTTGCCCCCACCTGCCCTCCCCTGCTGGCCCGGTCACCCCTAACTGCCCTCCCTTGTCAGTCTGGTCTCCCCTAACTGCCCTGCCCTGTTGGCCTGGTTGCCCCTAACTGCCCTCCCCTACAGACCTGGTCTCACCCAACTGACCTCCCCTGCTGGCCTGGTCACCCCTAACTTACCTCCCCTGCCAGCCTGATTGCCCCTAACTGCCCTCCCCTACCGCCTGGTCACCCCTAACTGCCCTCCCCTGCAGGCCTGGTCCCCCCCCCCCCAACTGCCCTCCCCTCTGGCCTTGTTCCCCCCCAACTTTCCTCCCCTGCAGGCCCGGTCACCCCCAACTTCCTTTCTCTGCCGGCCTGGTTCCCCCCAACTGTCCTCCCCTGCCAGCCATCTTGTATCCACATGGGACAGCCATCTTTGACCACCTGGGGGCAGCCATCTTGTGTGTTGAAGTGATGGTCAATTTGCATATTACCTCTTTATTACATAGGCTAGGCTAATATTTACTGAGACCTCATGGTAGGAGAGGAACCTGTCTAATTTTAATTAAAAAGAGTGTAATAATAATTAATTTAAAAAGATGTGGATTCCTGCAACAGAGAGGAATTGAGAGTACTGCTCCAGCCATGAAAACAGAAGAGAAACAGTCCAGAGATGGAAGATGCTGATGACACCTTGCCATACTAGCAGTCAGCAGCTGTGTGTCGCTGCAGGTTGCCCAGGACCAAACCAGAGAGGGTCAGACCTGCATTACCACCATTTGTCCACCATCCAGAACTGAAATATCATTGCTGAAATGTACACATAAGGAACTGTTTGACATTGAAATTGGGACTCAAAAGAACTGTTGACTCAGAAAGAAACTAACTATAGACTGATTCATTTGCCTCTCAGCATAACCGTTATTGCTTGTCTCATTTTTGGTTCTTATAAGTGTATTTCTAGTATCACATGATCTCACTCATCTAGGGGAAATAATGAACAACATAAACTGATGAACAAAAACAGACCTGGAGACAGGGAAACATTGATCAGACTGTCAAACCTCAGAGGGAAGGTAGGGGAGGGTGGGGGTAAGGGGGAGAGATCAACCAAAGGATTTGTATACATGCATATAAGCCTAACCAGTGGTCACAGACAACAGGGGGGTGGGGGCATGCGTGGGGAAGGGTTTGGGATGGGAATGGGGGGATGAGGACAAATATATGATACCTTAATCAATAAAGAAATTAAAAAAAAAGAATGATTGCTGCCCTGGCCTGTTTTGCTCAGTGGATAAAGTGTTGGCCTGCAGACTGAAGGGTTCTGGGTTCAATTCTAGTCAAGGGCACATACCTTGGTTGCAGGTTCTATCCCTGTCCCTGGTTGGGGCACAGTGTAGCAGGCAACCAATAGATGTGTCTCTCTTATCATTGATGTTTCTAGCTCTCTCTCTCCCTCTCCCTTCATCTCTGAAATCAATAAAAATATATTTAAAAAATAAAAATGAGAAGACTGATTGCTTTAAAAAATGCAATCAATGTCCTTATTCATCTTTCACAAAACTCCATCTACCCTCACGGTGACTGTTGGAGTTCTTGGTTGAAAACAGCACAGTCTGACTGGGTAACTTAAGTAGAAAAGGAGTTTATTGGGACAATACATTTTAAATTGCCAATTCAACCAAAGGTCTGTAAATGTAGGTTTAGAAAATGGGCAGAGACCATTTCTAAGGAGGCTAATAGGAGCAGGTGAGAATTTAGGCAGAACACAGGTGGGTAACATGGTGTTGTTACAGCAACTGGTGATGGACGCCTGTCTTCATCACTAGACTCTTGACCCTGATATGCATCCCTCTGGAGACCGGAAATCAAAGGCTAACACTTCCTCTGTCTCTGGCAGGTGTTGTCCTCTGTCTCTGCCCTTTGTGTAACACTCAAGACACTGGGGCCCATGGTGACCATCTATGGAGATGAGCTTAGGTCTCTGCCAATTGCTAAGGGTCTGGAAGAATGTGGGCATTCAGGGTGTCTGAGAGATGCACTCCACTTCCAATTGAGACCAATACAGTGAGAGATTTCCCAAACACGGGAAAGAGGCCCACATGCTGGGAGGCCAAAAAATACTCATAACTGTCCACTCTATTCATAATGAAGTTTGCAGCCAACTCACTGATGATGGTATTATGCATGGGTAAACCACATATTTCAGACACTCATGAAGCCAATGTTTCCAGGATAAATCCTAATGACTTCCCCAGGAATTGAGCTATTCAGGGCGAAATTTGTCATTGTTAATTCACTGAAATATTTGTAAGAAGAAAACGGATCAGAGCTAATTCATTCATTCATTTCCATAAATATTTATGGACTACATGTTAAGTGAAAGGTGGTAGGAGGCAGCTGCCCTGCCTCCCACCATTCCTGCATCAGCTTCTCAGCTTCATTCTAGCCCAGTCTTGGGGGGCCTTGAAGTTACAAGGTGTCTCACTTTAGCAAAATCTCTCTTTCTCTTTCCCTCTCTCTCTCTCCCTTCCTCTCTCCTTAGTGCTTCCCTTGGTGAAGATAAACTAAGAAATGAAGGTTAGGTGAATGGTAAAATGCAGAAAGTGACCCAGCGTCAGAAAATTTATGATAAAAATTTTAGGTAAAAAGCAATAAATAAACACAAAAAAGCATCCTGACAATGAAAGTCAATGATATGAAGGCAAAGGAGATACAGCTACTAAGCAAAACATTTGAAAGTAGTCTTTAATTTTCCTTATCCCCATACATCAATCCAAATCCAAGGTGATGCCATAGGAATATAACGGATCCTGGAGAAGCTAGTCTGTACCATGCACCGTACTAGGCACTTCATGTTCCTTACTTCACTTGGTCTTTACAACAATCCCAGGACGTAGCTAGGTATCATTATCCCACTTTTTAAATTAGCACACTGACTCCCCGAGAGGGTAAGTTGCTCATGTAGTCACACAGAAAGTAACAGAGCTAGGAGGCAAGCCCAGCTTCATTGGACTCAGCTGAGCCCTCAACCACTGCGCTACACAGTGTTCACTTAGGAAGTGAAAAGGAATGTTTAATGGACCTACATACTAGCCTGGGAGATCTTTCTTGGACTTGAAAAAGACATTCCTGCAAGTGGCCCTCAATTCTGGTGTGGTAGGGGGCGGTGGCTGGGCATTTCATGGTTAAGCAGGCGAAAATTGAGTGTTTGATTGTGTTAAGCCCTGACAGCTCTCTTAGACATCCTTATGCAACTCCCTGAGCTTGTGAAGACACACGGCCTGGAGATTTTGGTGACTGCCTGCTGCTGGCTACAGAATGGACAAGGGAAACTGTATGCCAGCAGGACCCTGAATCTTTCTTTAAAGACTGCTTTTGCTATAGACGCACAAGTCCCAGGCTTTTGTCATAGCAATATTACTGTTTTATGTGCACAAATCTTCTGAAAATGAAAGAAAGGCCGAGTCTTGAACTTGACTTTATAGAACACTGCACATGCCAGAGCCATTCCAAGTCTTACCTCATTGCAACATGCCTTTGTGGCTACCTTCATTTTTCATTTCTTTCCATTATTTTAGGTCATTACAACACATTTTATAGGTGAGTGTCAAACAGCAAGACTTGACCAGTGTGGGGACTATTGTTGGAAGTCATGCCAGAATGCACAACTGGAATCCACTAAGTTCATGGAAATGCAACATTATGGCTGGGATTTTATGTATGTGGCAATTATGAAAACTCACAACCTCAAATCCCTCCCACAACCCACAGAGAAAAGACAACTGCCCTCTATGCTCTAAGCGAACGGCCCACACACTGTTAATGACTCCATTTGTGGGGTAGGGGACCCCTGCTAGTTCCCATTTCAATAAACCATAAACTTTTACATGCACACTAAACACCAGAGGGCTTGCAATCATTTCACTATTATCTAAATCCATTGAATATGCATTCATACCATCGGAGACCAAAGTGCAAGACAAAAAGCTGCTCCTTTAAAAGCCTTACATTTTGATCCAATCAAGGCCTCTATGTCCCCCAGGAGTGTAGCAACATGGAAAATGAAGTTTTCTAGTCCCATTTGGGCTCACTGCATATTCTATTTTACAGCTACACTTTTCACTTGCATACAATCCTCACCTCCTTTTTGCTAAATACAGCCAGCAGGAGCAAAACTGTAAAACAGTGGTTTTCAACTTTGGCTGCACGTTAGAATCATCTGGAAAGTTTTTAAGAATTCTGATGCTTAAAAACTGATTACATCAGAATCTCTGGAGGTGAGACATAAGCATTCATATTTTTTAGGTCTTCCCAGGTGGCTGTGCAGCCAGGTTGTGGACCCTGCTGTCATGTCTGCCCTTGGTCTTTCTCTCCCTCCTTATTGTGCCTCCCCTCTTTGCTTTTCATCAACCTCCCCCTGCCCCACCACCACCTTCCTAAATTCCCTAAACTCCAAAATGATTTTTTCCTACGCATAAGCTATTTAAAGATAACATGAAAGCCTAATGTTTTCCCTGAAGGAAAATGGCCTCCGAAAAACGTTTCAAATGGTATATATGATATCCAGCACCATGGAAGTCTCCTATCAGAGAGGTCATGGGATGAATTTTATATTTCTGCTTTCCACTTCATTAAAGAAATAGCCTAACTATGTCAAGAAAACTAATTTGCTATGGATATCCAGGAGCTGTGGACAAGGACAGCATCTGTTTACATGAGGGTATTGGGCTATTCGCCCGAGTCACCTGGACCCCCATCCAGACCACCTTGAATGGCTACAACAGGGTCTGGTAATCTGCCTTCTCTCAAACTCCACAATGATCTGCATTTTGGAAAACACTGAAGTAACATGTTGATGCGGTGATGGTAGTGCCTTTCTCATCTTATTTAAAAGATTAGAACATTGAATTTGAAGAAATGTCAAGTCCTTTGCCAATAAAATGAAGAGATAGGAGTGAGTTTCTATAAAGAGCTAAAATGCAATAGAAATACCAAGCTGTCCCTGAAGCTCTTGGGTCTCATTGACTTTAAATGTCTTTGTGTCTTTTTCAATGGATAAACAAAGGGCTCTCAGAGGCAATTTGCTTTGTCAAGTTCCAAGCCCTAAAATTTCATGCTTGTGTATCACACATTCTGTTTCTGATACAGCCTTGGACACTTTCTAACTGTGTGACCTTGGACCAATTATTTGATTCCTCTGATTATCATCATCTATCAGGTGTGGACCTGGAGCCCTCAGAAACTAAGTGAAAATTGAATGACAAGGTAACTGTGAAAAGCGCTTTATAATCTGTGATGTGCTACACAAGTGCTGGCTACCATTAGAGTTCCTGTCAGGCCAATATCTTCATGCTGCTCAAAGATCACAAGAGCTCTAGGTTTGCCAGGTACACATCCATCAGTTTCCTGGCTCGGCTGGTGTATAGAGCAGACTTCTTGGACACTTTTGGATAATCCGTATGGAGTTGACGTCAATCACGACAGTTATGTCAAGTGGCATGATGCCCAGAACTGAGGTAATGAGGTGTAATGGGAACGCCCTTGGGATGGGTCCGGAAAGCCTAAAACCCCAAGTCTGGGCACTAGGATAAGGATTCCATCTGGACACCCATATGAGTGGGACTACCATCCATTGAAGACTCTAAGAACTCAGAACTTGGACCATTTGACACTTGAGCTTGGCTGTACCACAGGTCACCCAAGAGTCCTGCCTGACTTCCACTCCACCAGAAGCGTGCTGCCACTGAACCCGTCTGGCTTGGGACCCTGCCTCTCAGGCGAGGATGCCTCCAGTGACCGGGACTGCCTGCCAGATCATCACTCTGCTGGCTCTATAGTGTAAGTTCCCCCTTTCTGAGTGTCTATGACTCTATTGGCCTACTGGGGAGGTCTCCCCTAATAAACCTGGAATTGTGGAAAGGCACAAACCTGTGTGAGTTACTCCTTTTGAGGATGCTCCATTGCTCTTGACAGCAGAGACTGCAGCCCCAGAGTCCCAATTGGGCCCAGTCCTCTTTCCACTCCATCTCAGCATCTAAACTGAGATTCTCCAAGCAACTTTATGTCATGCTAAGCAAATTAGTCAAGGCAGTGATTGGACTTCCTCATGTGACAGGAAAAAGTAAATTTTAATCATTTAAAATCCTTCCTTTCTACTGCCTTCTAAAGAGAAAGGACACGCTGCCAGGTTCGGTACCTGAAGGGTGTTACCCTAAATGATAGAGGTGATCTGCGGAAAGAACTGGAAAAGCTGAGAAGACCAACCTGTGCTATGGGAGAGAAGATGAGGCTGACAGCAGGAGCCAGGACTGAGGAGTAAAGGTGGAGTGGGCAAGGATGGTGGGAAGAGAGGAGCAAGGCATGAAGAGGGAGCTAACAAGGCAGGGATTGCTTCAAGGAGTGGAATTTCTGGAAGAAAAGCGATGCTCAAAGAGGATAATTCGGCAATTTTGCTTTCTAAATTTGTGCAATGTTATGTTTCTCCTCTTTTCAGGGAATATCTACATTGCTTTTAAATGGTTTCAGATGTTGCCAGCAGCGAGAACTGCACCAGGAGTTAGACTGGTGGGGTCAGACAAGACCTGGGTTCAGCAACCTCGGTACTGGAGTTCTGTCTAGGAAAGAATTCAGAGCCAAGACTCAAACTATAAGAGAACATTTATTTGGTAAATTACAGAGGTAGAAGAAGTAATTCCTAGAAGAAATGGGCTTAGGAAACAAGTTATGGAGGCAAAGAAAGGGCCCTTGGAGCTTAGAAGTGAGGAAGGTAAAGGTAATACGGGGGATAGGGGGTAGAGGAAGGGAAGGAGGGGAAGGTGTGGCATGCTGTTGGGTGCTGGGTCCTCTGTCCTAAGGGTTTTAAGGGTGGAGATTTTAGGAGAGGTCCTAGGGGAAGATCTCAATAGAATACTCAGCAGCTTTCCAGGTGTCTCCAGTGATTAATTGGTCGGCGCCAGGGCAGAGGGTCATTATTCAATACATTTGGGGTGGAGTGGAAAGAGGACTGGGGCCAGTTGGGACTCTTGGGCTGTCATGAGCAAGGAAGCATCCCCAAAAGGAGTCACTCATACATTTGTGTCTTTCCACAATGCCAAACAGACTTAGATCGTTGTGGGTCCACAGGGAACTAAGGGATTTAGAAGCTTCCAGATTTTCTGGGATCCTTTGGGTGCTTAGCTATCTACACTCCCTGCCCACAGCTTCACCTCATCCAGCCTCCCTCCCCTTGATATGTAAGAATTTTGATCTCTAAAAATGAATTTGAGAATTAGTTCTTCCATCTTCTAGAGGTTGGCCTTCTCAATCAGTAAACCTTTCCTCGCTTCGAACTTTAATCAATTGAACGTTAGTCTTGCTTTTGAAGTATTGGGTACATGAACCTTGTATCTGCAGCACAGGGGCCATTCCCAGGCTGGACCCCCAGAGCAAACAGCATCTTGCAACCCCTTGGCCAGTTAAATCTGTACTTCCAGCAGGACAGAGGTGTTCTGAGCCCTTCACTGCTCATCCAGGGACCCAGCTTTTCTACTGTTTCCTTCCCCTGCCTTCCTGCCTCATTTACAGTCTATATCCTCAGCTCTCCCAGACTCTACCCTGTTTTTCAAATCTACGTCATACTGTGGTAGGCAATGAAACAGATGTGCGCACAGCCAGAATGATAGGCCAGGTACAGAACATCCCCAAGGTGAAAAGCCGTGGGTGCCTAGCAAAGGACAAATGTCGGGGGAAACCTACCCCCGCCCCCCACTCCCCAACCCGGTGATCTTTCCTAGCATGTCACTCTGGTCATGTTGCAAGTTTGGACCCCCGGACCTTTCCTCCCTAGAGATAACATTGAGGCCTCAGTTGTATTTCAGCGCCAGGCCCAGGAAAGCAGCAAAACCAGACAAGTGATCCCAAGGCTGATGTCAGGACCAGCTGCATTGAATGACCAACCCCTGCCCTGGTGCTGATCAATGAATCACTGGAGACACCTGGAAAGCTGCTGAATATTCTACTGAGATCTTTCCCGAGGACCTCCCCTGAAATCTCCATCCTTAAAACCCTTAGGACAGAGGACCTGCCCCCAGCAGCCCATCCCCACCTTCCCCTCCTCCTCCTCTCACTCTACCCGCCCTCCCTCCCCTCCTTGTCACCTTTACCTTCCTCACTTCTAAGATCCAAGGTCCCTTCTTTGCCTCTATAACTTGTTTCCTAAGCCCATTTCTTCTAGGAATTACTTCGTCTGCCTCTATAATTTACCTAATAAATGTCCTCTTAGAGTCTGAGTCTTGGCTCTTACTTCTTTCCTAGCCAGAACTCAAGCACTGAGGTTGCTGAACCCAAGTTGGATCTGACCCCACTGATTTAACACCTGGTGCCATTCCCACTGCCTACAACAGACTCTTCCAATCAAAACCACCTACTATAATGGCTATTATCAGAAAGTCAGGTAGTAACAAGTGTGATTTTCTAAATAAATGTTTTCTTAAGCTTGAGTCTTGACTCTGAATTCTTCCCTAGCCAGAACTCAAATACTGAGGTTGCTGAACACAAGTTTGGCCTGACCCCATTGGTCTAACACCTGGTGCTGTTCTTGCTGCCCCTAACAATATTACCATTTACCTAGTCTCCTTGGCTCCTATTCTTCATCTAGCCTCTGATTTATCATCTGTACTGTTCTGGTAGTTACCTAGATATTAATAAAGGAAAGAGAGCAAAGGGAATGGGATACAGCCTGTTTGCTTCACCAGGAAGCTACAGTTTCACACACACACCCCTCCCAGGGAACCACTTAGTCTCCTCCCTGCAGATTACTGGGGAAAGGGGGAAGAAAGCACATGCTCAGTACATACAAGTCAAAATGATGCAGGGGGCAGTGCTTGACCACAGAGGCCTGCTCAGGGGGTGAACCCATCAAAAGCCCCCGAAAGCTTGGAAAGTGGATTGGTTATTTTGAAAAACTTCTGGTTCTTCCCAAGCCCAACATAACCCAGCTTAACAAAGAAGCTCTCTCCCACCCACCCAATAATGCCCTCATCCTTTCCTTTGTCTGCTCTCTCCCCCTCCCTCCCATCCTCCTTCCTTCCCTCCCTCCCTCCTTCCCAAGAATAGGTAGGTTGATGGAGTCTAGGCCCCTGGGGCCTGCAGCAGACCCCAATGGCTCCAAAGAACTAGGTTTTAATACGAAACAGAAACTCTGGACGCTGGCCTTTGTTTTGGCCTTGCCGAAGACACATTTGGACTTTTTCCTTGGCGGGTCAGAGGGAGATGGGACACTGGAAATTCAGGGGCAGCCCTCCCTAATAAATCTTACCACCTCACGATCTCTTGTGTGTGGATCCTTAGAATGCTTTTCTTGCGATCCCCTGGAAGAGCCCGATTTCCACGGGCAACATTACCAATTTCTCAAACGTGATTCCTGTCAAGAGCAAGGGAGTGTGCCTGAAAGGTGTCATTCACACACGGTTGTATCTTTCCACAATGCCAGGTTTATCAGGGGAGACCTCCCCTGTGAGCCATTTTAGAGTCACATGCAGATTACACACAGAGAGGGGAGCTTATTTGATAAAAATGGAGCAGAGCAAGCATCTGCCCTGAAGTCCGGGTCACTGGCAGCATCTACAGAGGCAGGCGTGGGTCTCAAGCCAGGTGGCTGCAGTGGCGGGCACGCATCTGATGGAGTGGAAGTCCTGCTGGGCTCAGAGCCTGGCCCACAGTATAGTCATCATTCGGTGGTTGGAGCTCTGGGTTCTTATAGTCCGCAGTGGATGGCATTCCCATGCATATCAGTGTCCAGATGGAGTCCTTATCCACGTGTCCAGACTTCTGGATCTGGGCGTTCAGACCCCTTCTGAGGCATTTCCAGTCTTGATGTAGCACTTGGTGTAACTGCTATGGCCTGACAGTGACTCCATATTGGATTGTCAAAGGTGTCCAAAAATTCTGCTCTGGTCTTGCTCTACATAATTCTTAATTCTCATCCCAAGGAGTGGTGCCTGGCTCTCCTCCTTGTCTATGATTCCCCTCTGTCCTGTGGACTCCCTTGCTCTCAGCCATTTCAGGAAATAAGTGTCTCCATTCAGCCTCTCCCATAAGACCAAGACCCAGAGACTAGGTAACAGGTTCTGTTAAGCTCATCCCTGAAAGCACCCCAGAGAAAGCGAAAGTCCTTTTGAAAACAATGCTTTAAGAGTCCGAGGACCTGGCTTGGATTTTGAACATAGGCATCTACACACAGGATGGCCATGTCATTATCTGCTGTAAATGAGTCCACTAACACAGGGACCCTCTCCTGTGCCTCCACACACCAGAATGCCTGTGTGCATGCTCCTGCCAGTGCATGAATGTATCTAGACCTCTACATTTGGTGTTTATTAATTTTTTAGAGTCTTTAATTAGGAAACAACACGTGTTCTATGTTCTTTCCATTTGTTAATAAATTCTTTTCTTAATCAATTCTATTCAAGTTTAGCAAAGAAAATCGAGGATGCATTTCCTATTTTTAAACCCCATCTGTTTTCTCATCAATTTAAATGCTGAAAGAGAGAGAGAGAAGAAAACCCACTTGTACTATGCTATACTGTTTTGCCCAGGAGGTTATATCATTTCACCTTTATTTCCAAACTAGAGGCCCGGTGCATGAAATTCATGCACAGGGGGGGCGGGGGGGGGGGGGAAGGTTATCCCTTAGCCCAGCTTGCACCCTCTCCAATCTGGGACCCCTCGAGGGATGTCCAACTGCCCGTTTAGGCACAATCCCACTGGATCCCAACTGCTCACCTGCTTGCCTTCCTGATTGCCCCTAACTGTTTCTGCCTGCCAGCCTGATCACCCCCTAACCACTCCCCTGCCAGCCTGATTGATGCCTAACTGCTCCCCTGCAGGCCTGGTCACCCCTAACTGCCCTCCCCTGCAGGCCTGGTCACCCCTAACTGCCCTCCCCTGCAGGTCTGGTACCCCCAACTGCCCTTCCCTGCAGACCCAGTCACTCCCAACTTCCCTCCTCTGCCGGCCGGGTCACCCCTAACTGCCCTCCCTTGCAGGCCTGGTCCCTCCCAACTGCCCTCCCCTGCTGGCCATCTTGTGGTGGCCATTTTGTGTCCACATGGGGGCAGGATCTTTGACCACATGGGGGCATCCATCTTGTGTGTTAGAGTGATGGTCAATCTGCATATTACTCTTTTATTAGATAGGATAGAAGTCTGGTGCATGGGTGGGGGCCAGCTGGTTTGCCCTGAAGGGTGTCCCGGATCAGGGTGGGGGTTCCCTTGGGGTGTGGGGTGGGCTGGGTGAGGCACCTGTGGTGGTTTGCAGGCCGCCCCCACCCCCAGGTGACCCAAGCAGAGGCCCTGGGATCTGGGATTTATCTTCTACAATTTAAACTTTGTAGCCTGGAGTGGAGCCAAGCCTTCTGCTCACTCCATGGTGGCAGCCATTTCTGTTGGGATTTATGTATCTTCTATAATTGAAACTTTGTAGCCTTAAGCGGAGGCCAAAGCAGGCCAGGGCTGCAGAAGCTTGGCTTCCTCCATTGCTGTGGGCAACCCTAGCCTCTTGCTCTCTCCAGCTCCGTGGCTGTCACCATTTCTGTTGGGATTTATTTATCTTCTATAATTGAAACTTTGTAGCATTGAGGGGAGGCCTGGGCTGGCAAGGGAAGGCAGAAAGCTTGGCCTCCTCCATTGCCAGGGAAACCCAAGCCTCCCTCCTGCTTTCTGTGGCTGCAGCCATCTTGGTTGGGTTTATTTGCATATTCCCTCCTGATTGGCTGGTGGGCATGGCTTGTGGGTGTAGCGGAGGTACGGTCAATTTGCATATCACTCTTCATTAGGTAGGATTGCCTTCTGAGGGCACATACATCACATGAATTAGCCCCAAAGCTAATTGGAGCAAAACTATTTATGGTCTGAATAAAATATTTTATAGGCTTAAGTAGCATAAAAATCAGCAGTAAACAGCTGTATTTTTGTGAGAAGTAAGAAGTGAGTCCACAAAACTCTATCACTGATGCTCTTTGCTACCTTTTAAAGCCAGCACATTTTCACTCTGTGAGTTACTACATTCTTTCCCCGGACAACCTGCCCCACCTTTCAGTTCTGCTCCTGCCCTGGGAACACAAGAGGGAGGGATTCGAAAGGAAGATAATTGCAAAAACATGGGGCTTTATCAGCTGCCAGCTTTCCCACTCCAAATAATACACTGGACTCTCAAGCTACGTATAATTCTTTGTGAATAAAGCATAGACTCATTTTGGAGGAAAATGCACAGAGAAAAAAATAATTTGTTTGAGGGGGGGAAAGCTACTTTTCCTCTCTTGTCAGAATTATTATCAACCTTTTTTTGTTTTTCACCATTTGTTACCCCCAGTATGAAATAAAGAGAATTTGAAGTGAATTTAACTTATGTGAGGTTTTTTTTTATGGGGGGAGGGGGTTGTTAACATTTCATTTTGGGGTTTCCCATCATTAACCCCAGCAGACTGTGGCAAGGCAGGGCTGCTACCTGTCACATGAAAACACATTCCTTCTGTTCTCTAAATAACCTTGACACAGGCGAAGCTTTCTAGAGTTCATTTATAGAAATCATAAATAAATGCAAACTAATGATCACCAGCCAATGGATGAAAGAAAACAATTTAGAAACAGAGTTGCAGAGGACAAACTCCACGAGGACCACGTTGGATCCTTATAGAGATTTGAAGTGTTCTTCCAAAAATTGGCTTCTGTAAGGGGAATGAGTTATGTTCATAGTGGTTCCAAGCCAGGTGGAGAGGTCATCCATGTTGAGGAAGGGGCAGGCCGATGTGTCTTCTAACAGGGTGTTACCTCTGCTTGTAACAGAAGTCTAATATGCTTGTGTTTTTAAAAATGATGTGCCTTTGGGTACAATGGCAGCAGATGGACAGACAGAATGGAGAAATGGAGAAAGGCTTCATTTAGACTCAGCGAGCCTAGTGAGCAGTGGTAGCGGCAGGCGCAGTGGGTCCGAGATGAGCAGGAGCAGCAGGCAGGCACAGCAGTAGGCATTGGACTGCCAGTTTCTGTCTGATTCCTGCAGGTCATGCCGAGAGACCCTACTGGTGCATGAATCCATGCACTGGGCCTCTAGTAAATACATAATTGAATAAACAAATAAGTGAAGGATAAAGGAAAACAGAATTATTTAAATTAAAATGTGGATGGAATGAGAGCAGTAGAAAACCAGCATTAGAACACTGCACTAATAATTGCTTCCCCACCCCCTCCAGTCCTGAAACACACTTGACATGGCACTGGAGTAACACACCTGAATTCTCTTTACCATCTATAATCATTAGATAGTTTGGGAGACATAACTGGACTTGTGTTTTCTTTTGAGGGAGATGGTTGCCTGCAGAAAGCTTATGATCTGGGGGTAAATGTTTAATTTGGAAAAATGTTATCAAGCCCATTTTTGGCTTCACCTAAACTATATTGAACAAATAGATAGCTTTAACATTATTACCCCAGACCTTTTTATCTATACCTACAGGAGTCCTATTCTAATTTTCAGCTAGTTCAGACCTCCAATTAGAATCAGATGTGTTGTTTTCCCCCTAAATCCACACTAAGAGCTTGTGTAACTGAGTGAACACATGTAGCCCTTAACAGAAGGATAAAGAAGTCCGGCCACACCGGCAGTAACTACGGAGCATGGAAAAAATGGCCCAGAATATTCAGGTCCACCAGAGAAATCCTTGGATTCTTTCTCTGAGCTCATTCTAGACCAAAGAATGGCCTCTTCTTTCCCTGTGTGATATCTATAATGTTAGATGCACTTAGGTTCAACAGCATTAATAATGAAGTAAATGACTATCATATGTGTCCAGTTATAAATCTCCTTTTCCCATGACAAAAGCTCAGCTGCTCATTTTTACACTGAAGTTCCAGTTCATCTTCCTCTCAAACTAAATTCTGGGGTAAGATTGCTAAGCCATTTCAATATGGCAACTCAGCCATTTGGCCCCTTCCAAACTCAGGAGACAGCCACTACCCACATAGTAATCACAGCCGATTCCAAAATCCTGCGTTGTGACTGAATTTTCCAAGCACCTTTAGAACTAAGCTTGCACAATCTGTTTCTGTTTTACTATAATTCCTCTTTAATTGGTACTCCACTAATCCAGAACTTTACATAATTTAAACACCACTCCTATGATTCCTACTTAATAGAAAATTGCAAATTATTTCCTGATTGAAAATGTTTTGGATTCTTAAGAAAATATTTGATTTTCATAGCAGTTTTTTATTCTTCAAAATAAGAGCTGAGAGATGAAAGCTTCTTTTAGTTTTTCTTCCACTTCCAGGTCTAGCAATTCCCTTTCCTATAAAGGTCCTTGGGATTTTCCATGTAAGCAAACTGAGAGCCATAATTTCTCCACTTCAGTCCATTTGTAAAGATTCAATACTACTCTATATGTATCTTGCAAAAAATTTTTGGTATCTTTATTTGTGGTTTGATGATCTTTTCCTACAAAAGAAAAATACATGTAAATGCTGTTCATAATTACAGGCATACCTTGTTTTATTATGCTTTGCTATATTGTGTTTTGAACATATTGCGTTTTTTGCAAATTGAGCAACCCTGTGTTGAGCAAGTCTTTTGGTGCCATCTTTCCAACAGGGTCAGATTAAGGTTAGCATCTTTAGCCATAAGTATTTTTAAATTAAGGTATGTACATTTCTAAAACATAATGCTGTTGTACACTTAATAGGCATGTCAAACTCGCAGCTGGCGGTTCGCACGCCTTGTTTAAATAAACATAATTTTACATTCACTGGGAAACCCCAAATCTTGTGTGATTCACTTTATGGGGATATTCACTTTATTATAGTAGTCTGAAACCAACCCAGCCATATCTCTGAGGTATCCTGTACTTATTTATAAGTAATTAGAAATGAATAATAGTACTGATGTGTACAATGCAAAAAGCACTTATATACAACATATCTGTATATCCCTGCGGTACAGGGTTTCTTATATAGTCACCCATTTTGAGGTAGTTTGAACACTTTTTTTGTGTTGTTAATCCTCACCTGAGGATATCTTTTCCATTGATTTTTAGAAAGAGGGGAAGGGAGGGAGGGAGGAGAGAGTGAGGGGGAATTTAAATTTAAAGAGAGAGAGACAAACATCAATGTGAGAGAGACATATCGATTGGTTGCTTCCCACACTCACCCCAACTGGGGCTGGGAATCGAACCTGCAACCCAAGTGCATTCCTTAACTGGGAATTGAACCCTCAACCCTTCAGTGTGTGGGCCAATGCTATAACCACTGAGAACACTGGCCAGGGCAAGAACATTTTTAAATTTTGTGCCAGTTGCAAAAGCTGACATGTTCACACAGCCATCAGTTTATTTTGAAGAGTTTTATGTAAACAAATATGACTAAGGTTTCATCTCCAAAAGGAAGATGCTTTCATATGCATTTTCATACATCTCAAATTTGTGAGGTCTCAGAATGATTTTAGAAATGATTAGTACCAGGTTGCAAAACCACTTGGATTCTTGGTTAATCTGTCATCTTCTTCCTTTTTAATTGTCAAGCTGATTCTGAGAATCATGGAATGTGTATGCACACCATACTTTAAATGACGGCATAGGCTGACTTCTGTTTTATTAGGAGTTTTTCTATTTGAGTTGTTTTGGTACTAGCAAACACACACACTCTCTCCTCCTTACCCAGTCCCTGAGCACGACCCTGCTTCATTCTCAAGGAGAACACCACCTTTGGAGTCTCTGAATCCTCAGTGAGGACAAAGGGCTTCACTAAAGGGTACCACTGGCCACATGTTAAATGATGGCACTTTAATGCACTTGTTTAACTTTTGGTCAAAAATAGACTCAAAGTTAAACAACTTGAGCAAATAATAGGCAGTTGAAGTTGACCATTTTAAAATAGGAACAATAAGCATGAAAAATCAAGATGAATACATTGCTTCAATTTCATGGACAACGTGAATTAAAAGCAGACCATTGCCATTCTGCTTTAATTTAAAGGACTAAAATGTCGTCTCAAAAACCAGTTTATTTTTAATAGCATTTACGATATATTTTTCTTGGTTTCTGCGGCTCTTTGGAAAAGTATCGGCAAGAGTCATTGGCTATGGAAAAATAAATTCACTTAGCCACTTACTGGGCTACAGAGAGTGGTGGAAACAGATTTCTTCAGATAAATTTTTATTGGCCATTACCAATATATAGTGCTTCTCCTTAGATAGACTAAATGTATCTGGCATGTTTGCATTCCAGGATAAATTCTGAAAAGTCACTGATGGCAGGGAAACAGGATAAGACCTGTTTCACACCAGATTTGTGATTTGGGTTAGCTTTAAAACAGAATACTTCCAAGAGAAGTTTTCATCCCCTTAGATTGGACCAAGGACTGTGAGCACAGACCATAGTCAGTGCCATCCAGCTGGCTTTTTCTATCAATCAGTGCAATGGGGCTATGAAATTGTAGCACAATTAGGTGGCCGGAGAGTGTCTTCTGCTCAGTTGTGCCTCTATTCCTACCCTCTCTCCTCCTGGCCTCCCCTCACCCCCACCCAAAGCTGATAAAGCAGACGCCTACACATAGTGTTATTAGTGAGGAAGCCCAACACACGAAAAGAGACCTATGGGAAACTAAGTGAAGGCAAGCTTTGTGACAGGGCTGTGCCTGCTTCACCTGGGGCAAGCCAGGAGCTGCCTTAAACCTCCTCAGCAGGATTCCTAGCCTAAGGGAGTGCAGGAAGCTAAAGGTGGGCAGTGAAATTGGTGATATTGAGCACAAGCTTGATCATTGTAGGGGGAAAAATGGACTGGAACTATTTTCATGAAAGCACAGGGTTTGAGTCCTCCAAGGCTTGGTAGAAAGTCAACAGGGAGCTGACAAAAGACAGGATATCTTGGAGTGCATGTTGAAAGAATGATTGGATGCCTCAGATAAGGGGGGAAAAAAACCCATTGGGAGTATCCAGTTGTTGTTTGCTCAACATGGAAGCAATGGAAGAGCCAGTTTGGACTCTTGGGTATTCCAGAGGTTGAGAAGGGTCACAGCTGCCATGGGCCTGCAAGAAGGCCACTGAGGTAAAAACGATAAAGGCAGCAAAATAAAACAAGTATCTGCCTTCTGTTCCTTAGCCTCCGATCTGTGTGACTTCCTTTCCACTGAACCCGGGCCAACCTCTGCTGTCATTTCCTCCCTTAAGTCATGTGTCTCACACACCCCCATCCCCAAATTTTTAATGAACAACTTAGGAATAAGTAGCTAACTTTGGACTAGGGTAATTATTAGATGAGGCTGAGCTATACAGAGTATATATGGTCATCTTCCTGAGCACATGAAAATGATGACTACTTTCTTCTTCCTCGGTTAGTTCAAATCATCCTTGGGGAACATGTTAGTTAGGGTGGGGAGGATGGCAAGGAAATAAAAGTGAGAAAGCACATAGCTCAACAGACATAGATGAAATCCCCATTTGTTATTAGTTCTATTATGTCAGAGAAGTGAAATTGCACATCTCAGATAGCTCACCTGTCAAGTGGGCATCATTTCCCTGCAGTCCTCTCCCCTCAGGGTAGTAACAGAATTAACTGATATGATATGAAAACACTTTGGAAATAAGAACCAAACAAATGTGGAACAGCACACAATACTTCCTTCTCCAAAGGAAGTTTCCAAGACTCAAAAAAAATTTTTTAAATCTTATTTTTCAGTATGGCTTTTTGTTTTCAATGATTTACAACTCCAGAAAACCCCAAACAAAACAACTTCAGCTCATCTCTCATGTCATTGATTGAGAGAACTACCTTCTGCCTCCTCTCAACACATAGATGCTGTGCTATCATCAGCTGGTACTCCCATCCTTCCATTCAGACGGGCTTTTATTCCAGGTACTCTATATGGGGCTAATGCAGGCAACTTTGGACTAGAACTTCTAACTACACCTGTCACATTTCTCTCCATGCTGAAAGCAGGAGTTTAGTCTACAAACTGAGTGGGCCATGCCAAGGTGTTTTGAAAAGCAGGGAATGGGAGCAGGGGAAAGGTCATGCGATTCTTCTGTTTCGACTCGGTGCATTACCAAATCGAGTGCTGAAGAGGAGTTTCAGGAAGAAAAAAGGAAAAGGACCCCAGGAGATATCATAAATACTGGGCCAATTCAATAAGCCAGTTCATTGTAGAAATAAAAAATAAGTTGTGAAGAGATAAAGGAAAATGCTAAAGGGACCAGAGGAAAAGCACCATGGGAGGAAGCTTGTAATTGAAAACACAGAGAATGAAAATGAATCGCAACTGGCTAGGCAGATGAAAAGAGAAAAATGAAAAAATAAAAGAGTGTTTTAAAAAAGACAATGAGAAAGGAAAAGACTCTTCCAACAAAAAGCAAAGTTTACAATAATGAAAAGCTATCTCAAGGGCAAATGAGGCCCAAGGGGATGCCTCAAGCTGAATGACAGATAAGAAAACCTATAACCCAAGCTAGGGAAGAGACAAAACATATGGGGCAGCTAAATGGAGCCAGAAACACGTGAAAAAGGCATAAAACATGCCTGTTTTGTTCAAACATTAATAAAAGAATGAGGCTCTGAGAGTAATAACATGTGATTTATTATCCACAACATGCTGACTGTCCCTGCTGGCAACTTCAGCATAGAAACGTTTTTTTGAGTGACAACCTCCTATCATTGCCATTTCTCCTACTTCTCAAAATCTCTCCTCCCCAGAGAAAACTGATATTATGCTTGTAGAACCAGTTTAAACAACAGGCCAAGCAACCTTGTGTTTTGAGGATTTACTGAGAAAGATGTGTAGTTCTAAAATTTCTTCCAAGTAGGAAAAAAATTAGAAGCAATAGATCAACTGATGGTCAATACCTAGAATGTGCTCCAACAGATTTATATCTGTAAATGGGAATAAAGGCAATTTATAGGGTTATTAGAGGACAAAATGAGATCGTACACTTAGAACATTGTCTGGCACCTAAGACATGCACAATAAATAGGTGTTATTATTAGCAAAATAAATTTCGTTTACATCACCAAAGTCAGATGGTACTCTTGAAACAACTGAGGTATGAAACCGGGGATGTGTGGCCAAAATGTAAAGTTTGACTTTTACGACTCTCATGCCAGAAGACTAGAAGATTGCAAATGTAATTTCAATTTAAAAAAAAAAAAAAAGGGAAGAAGAAGAAGAAATCCAGGGAGAATCCAAGGACCTTACATCATTACACTACAGTTCTATTCCAGACAAGCTGATATGAGGTTATAATTAATACAGGATTAATCTATCAGTCCTTTAAGTAACCCTTGGGACAATGTGGGTTCTCCAAAGGAACATTTTAAAGTATGTTATTAATAAATTACTGATTTCCTTAAAGAGCTAAAAAGACATGAGTATAAACAATTAGTTGCTATAGTCTACAGTGAATTTTAAAAGACCTTTGACAAAGTTCCACATAAGTTACTTAAAATATCTGGCCATGGGGTAGTGAAGAGGCTATTTTATCTTGGAAAGAGTTTAGAGATAGGAAACAACGAGTGTAGGTAAATGAACTCTGAATAGAAATGGTCCTAAGTCAGTTCTGTAGGGACATTAGGAATTGATAAATGATTTGGAGGAGAAGCTACACAGCACAATATTCATATTTGGAGATGATACTGTCATTTTGTGTAGTTGAGATGAAATAGACTCCTGAAAGATCTGATTTCTCTGTGAACATGAACAGACAAATTGTTGATATTGGGTAAATACGAGGTATTGCATTTGTATGTTAAAAGAATCCAAGCCAGAGCAATGGGATTCTAATTTCTGGTCATGGATGAATAGCTCTATTGAACCAAATATCCTTCAAATAGCAACCATGAATTCAGGAGAAAATATAACAACTACCTGAAGACACTGGAGAGCAAACAAAAACAGGCAGAACCTCGATAGCAGTTTATACTTGGGAGGAAGAAATGCTAACGGACAAGTTTCTAATTTTTTCTCAAAGTTTTACCTGAAAGCAGACCCCACTCCATGCCAGATGGGGTGTCTGAAACTTGGCCAGAAAGTTCATAGTCCTACCGGATTGAAGAGAACAAGCAGAGAAAAACTGTGACCTCTGAGAAAGGGATGACATGGTCAGGTGAGTCCTATGACTGTTCTTAAGTTAACAGATTACATTATTAATATAATTTCGTAGTTATTTTTTAATAGATGGGAAAATAGCTATTAAGGGAACCTGGGATATACCATGGAGGTTGATTTCAGAGAGGATATCAACTTTTACTTTTGGGGTGGTGTTAGTTAAACAAAACAACACAATGAACAAACCACCTCTATCACAAATAATAAAAATAACACTGTGAGCTGGAGGGGCCCCTGGTATGATCCAGCATTAGAAAAGGAAGTGTAGTGAAGTGACCAAGGGGATATTTGGGCTCTAGAATTGAACTTGCATGGGTTCATTCCCGACTTAGCTACTTACTAGCAGTATGACCTTGAGTAATGTCATTTAACCACTCTGCCTCAGTTTCATCATCTGTAAAAGGAAAAGTTATAGTTTCTACTCCATAGAGTTAAAAGAAGTAAATTATTCAACATGTGTGCTGCATTTAGAATACTACCTGAAACGGAACACACACACACAATAAATATTACCTATTTATTTTCCTCTATAAATGTGGCTGCTTTCGTGTTTCTATTTTTCCCCCCTGAAATATATGGGCAGATTAGAATTAGCTGAGCTTTCATTTAAATATGTGAGGGAGAGGGTACCGTGCTCCTCTGATGGGGTGGGGTAAACTGGATATGAGTGAGGTTATTTTTTGTCATAGAGATGGGAATACACAGGCATGCAATATATAGAGACCAAAGATGCCAAATATCCTGCAATTATGGAACAATCCAGTACAACAAAGGATTGTCTGAGTCAAAATGCTCAAGTGGGCTGGCCCCTGCCACCAATGAAATTCAGTGAGAAAGAGAGGATAAGGTTGTTTCTCCTTCAGATAAAACTATGAGAGGTCTTACCACTCAAACTGTGTCTGCCCATAATCTGGCTTGAGCAATGATACCTTCTCAGAAGTGCTTTGTGGATCACATATAATCGATGCATCTTGCTCAGGACTCTGCCTGGCACACAGTTGTTGCTCCATATATGGAGGTAGTCCTTGTTACTCTTAACTGGTACATACATTTCCTTTGTTTAAATCTCCCTTAACTCTCAGTCTCCTTCACAGTTTTTCCAGGCCTTGAGAACTGCCTTCTCAGTAAGTTAGATTAATGGCCTTAACCCTTTCCTGGGCAACAGGCCTTGGTTGTGGAGTCCCATTCCACTTTGAATTTTATGCTCCAGCTGTGTTCCACTTCCTGATGTTCATGACCTACTTTCTGGACCCATTTCTCTCAACTTATGTGTCTGCCTGGGCTCACTTGCTGTTTCTGGGTCCAAGTCTCCTGATATTCCTGCTGCCAGAATCAAGCTTCCTGGGTCCTCACCTAGCCCAATCTCCTAGACAGCAAGCACCTTTAAATAGAACAAAGTAATAGAAAATCAAGTATAAAGGTTACTCAAGTGACTTCTGCTATATAGGGAAAATAGCTTCAGATCTATCTTTAATTTAAAATTTAGTGAAAAGGCTGATGAGCTCTTTTCAAAACATCATGTTGGTCACCTCTGTCTTCCCCAGTGATGGCCCTGAGACCTAGGCCCTATTTCTACCTATCATCTCCACAGAAATAAAGCCAAAGAAAGAGGAGGAAAGGGACTTATCTATATATATAAAAGCCTACGTGACTAAATGACCGAATGGTTGGTCGATTGGTTGATTGGTCGACCAGTTACTATGACATGCACTGGCCACCAGGGGGCAGATGCTCAACATAGGAGCTGCCCCCTGGTGGTCAGTGCGATCCCACAGCAGGAGTGCCGCTCAGCTGACTGACCCATCCTGGCGGCCCACCAGTCCAGTGGCAGCCACTCCCTCCCTCAGTAGTCCTGCAGGTCCAATCTCCAGAGAATGGTCCAGGCACTGATGGACTGGCACCACTGGCACAATCCCAACAGTGCCCAGCCTCCTGAAAGTTGGCCTCGGGCACCATGGCCACTTCCCATCCCTAGATGCTCCACAAGGAAGAAACAATATAAAAGCAGCTGCCAGGTAGCTCCTGACAACCCACGCAAATGTCAGCAGGATGGATCCGGATCCCAGGCTGGCAAGGGTGTCCCACTGCCTGCCTGCAGGGCCAATCACGTCTTGACCTCCCCTACACCCCTTGGGACAGGCACCAGACACAGGGCTCACAGCTGGCTCGAGTCTCTCCCAATCGGGATTGACTGGTGGGAGCCTGCGGCAGGTGCAGAGGGGCCGGGATGAGCGGGAATGGCAGGCAGAATTAAACTGCTGGGTTTCGGCCTGATCCCAGCAGGCCAGCCTGAGGGACCCCAGCTCTGCACAAATAATGCACCAGGACTCTAGTATTAATATAAATGTGTATCCATCTCCACTGTAAAGTACAATCCTGTGGCTCCAGGATGATGAGCTCTTCTTGCTTCCTGTCCAGCTTCCAAAGTCTAACTGGACAGAGTGCTCTGATTCTCCCACTTTGGTCCTAAACAATTTATGCTTTGCCCGAGATGGTCTCATTTTTATATACTTGCATGTTTTTGAATTTTTTATTGTGGGACAATATCCATAACATAACATTTACCACTTTAACCATTTTTTAAGAGTGCAATTCAATTCAGTGACATTCAATACATTCACATTGTTGTCCAACCATCATCACTATGTTTGTTTGTTTTGTTTTTTCAAAGAATGGCTTAGAGCCGAGAGAGCGAGCCCTTTAAAATCCACTACTGTTGTAGGATCCTTTGCCATTTAGTTCTTCTCCACTCTTTTCTTTTCTTTTTTTTTTTTTTAATATTCACCTGAGGATATTTTTCCATTGATTTTCAGAGAGAGTGGAGGAGAGAGGGAAAGACAGAGAGAAACATGGATGTGAGAGAAACACATCAATTGGTTGCCTCCTGCACATGCCCCAACCAGGGCCCAGGCCAGGGAGGATCCCACAACAAAGGTACATGCCCTTGACAGGAATCAAACCTGGGACCCTTCAGTCCGCAGGCTGACGCTCTATCCACTGAGCCAAATTGGCCAGGGCTCCTTCTCCACTCTTACTAAGCTACTATTATAAGGAAATAAATGCAAGGCCCATGCAACTCACCAGGCAGCAATTAGCTAAGAAACATTATCCTTAGCAATACTTTCACTCAGCGGTAGGTTTCTTTCCAGTTCCTTTAGGCTTTCTTACCAGGTAGTCTTTCAATTAAGTACCCATTTCAACCCCAGCGGAGCCTTGGCCTTTCTGTTAGTCTCCACTCCTAGGAAGAGCTGTAGAGAATCTCAGCCCTTCTTCTCTGTGATGCTGACCTGGCCTGAAGGCTTTGCAGGAGCCGGTCTACACAGTGTTGCAGAGCTGAGACTGTCTCGCACCTTCTGTCTTTGCAAAGCTAATTCTCTCTGTGGCCATCTGCCTTGAAAGTTGAGTTTATGTGGCCTCTCCACTGAGGTGCCTTTACAATCTCCTTGGCTACCAGTACTTGGAAAGGTTGGTGTGAGCATGAAGATGCTCATAGTATATGATCCCTTAAAGTACTTTCCAGACATGGTGGGCTGTGCACCCAGCAGTGATAGATACTTAGAAGGGAGGTAAGGAAAAAACAGACCCAGGCTCACACACAGCCAGCCAGATCCCAAGCACCTGCGCCTCACTGAAACATGCAACACTGGCTCCTCGGGAGACCTGCCCATTGTTAGAGCAACTCCTTAGTTAGTAATGTTTGGAAGTTGCATCCTAAAGTGCCCACGGGGTTGAAAGGATGAAGTTGCTGGTCAGCTTTGATGTTGTCCTTGCCATATTGTTTAAAAAATTTATACTGTTTTTATTTTATTTTTAAATATTTTTATTGATTTCAGAGAGGAAGGGAGAGAGAGAGAGAGATAGAAATATCAATGATGAGAGAGAATCATTGATCAGCTGCCTCCTGTATGCCTCCCTCTGGGGACCAAGCCTGCAACCCAGGCATGTGCCCTAATCAGGAATCGAAATGTGACCTTCTGGTTCACAGGTCTATGCTCAACCACTGAGCAACACCAGCTGGGCAAGTTTATATTCTTTTTTAAAAGAGTCGTGGACTCGTGCATGGTTGATAAAAATGCTTTGGCCAACCCTCCAGAATGTGGCAAATCACATGTCTCTCCTCTACCCTCCCACCCCCATTTTAGAGATTAGCCCAAATGAAATCGTTGGGTTTTGACGCACTTGGTTCCCTAATGAACTGGGAACTATTCTAAGAATCTCTTTCGTTGAGTGCAAATCTCCTGCTGTTGATTTGTGGTTTATTTTCCTACACAGAGTGGCAGGGACCATTCCAGCTGGCTTCCACATGGGATCTGTCCCTGTCCCAGCCCTAGGGGGAGGAGGGGGCAGGCAAAGGAAATATAGGGCGACCTATGTTAGCAATGGGGCTAGGAGCTCGAGGATGCCAGCATAGACTATGGATGGTCTTCCTGCTCTCCCATTCCTTTTCATTGTCCTGAATCCTATGCCCTACCTCCACCCCTACAATAACAAAAGGCAAAATACCCGAAGAAAATGATTTATGTTACCAGAAAAATATATGCATCTCCAATTTAAAAGTACAAGCATTGTGAGCAAGGACACCCACCTTCATCAGATGGTGGGTGGGACACTGTCAGATTGTGACATATTTATCATTTATTCCTGGGTCCTTGACCCAAGTGAGCAATAAGCAAAGAAACCACTTTGAGTTTCTCTGATCTTTTTTTGGACCATAATTAGATCAATTAATCCTTTTGCTTTGTTACTTTTCACAACAGTCCAAGTTATTTTCCTTTCTGGAAGCTGTGCCCTGTGGTCAGGATCAGACCTGTTTTTATGCTTATTCTCAACACTTATGCCACCCCTGTCACCACCAGGGACAGGGGGGCAATAGCTGACAGTGTTCAAAAGGGGAGTGCCCAGTAAGCTCAAAGGGTGGTGTCAATGGCAGGCCCCAGAGTTCTGTCGGGTCCGCTCCCTGAAGGTGAGAATTCTGTCTGGCCTTGATGGAGATGTGCTTTACTGAGTTTATCTGCTCACAGAGCTCCAAGTTCCATGGACTCTCCCTCATCTCTGGTCCCTGAAAATACTGTTAGGGACAGGGTTCAGAGATTCTTGGGGAGCTCTCCTTGTAGACTGACCATTTTCTCATTGAATGGGGAAGGCCTAACAATCCAGGTACCCTAAGAGTAGTGCACAGAAGTGAGCAGAATGTAACAAAAAAATAAATAAAAATGAATGAGAGCCTTATTGGACCAGACAACAAAGGATCACCCAGACCACCAAGCCCATGGGATGGAAAGAGGAACTGTAAAACACCCTGAGATTCTGACACCCAGTTCTACTATGGGTGGGGTTTTTTTACACCACTAAGCAATGCTCCGGACATCAGGTGGCTATGTTATAATTCAACCAAATTCTGACACTACCTACTCAGAGATAGCATTAGGTCCCACAGGTTATGGGTTCAGTCTGCAACACTCTGCCCCACCCTGCCCTGACTTCCAATGCCAATCCCAGTCCAGGTGTTCACCAGGACCTCTGACTGACAGGCTGTAGATTGGAGGTTCCATGAACCCCTCCTTGGGTTCCGTGAATTTGCTTGAGCAGCTCAGAGAAATATTTTACTTACTTTATTACTGATTTATTCTAGAAGAATAATCCCAGGAACAGCTTGAAGGAAGACATGCGTGGGGCAGGGTATGTGGGCAGGGGTGCAGGGCTTCCATGCCCTTGCCAGGTGGCCACTTTCTTAGCATCTCCACGAGTTCACCACCCCAGAAGCTCTACAAACCCTGTCCTTTGGGGGATTTATGGAGGCCTCATTACATAGGCATGATTGATTAAAGCATGGGTCAATAGACAACCGATTTGACCTCCAGCCCTGTTTTCCTCCCCAGAAATCAGCGTTGAGACTGAAAGTTCCAACCCTCTAATCACACGGTTGGCTGCCATCCTTAGGTGTGGTCCAAAAGTCCCCTCGTTAACAAAACAAAAGACATCTATAGTGCTCTCATCACATAGGACATTGCAAGAATTTTCAGAACTTGGACAAAAACCAAATGTATAATTCTTATTATATATTATATATCACAATATCACACACCCATAGGCACTTCTCCCACCCACGCCAGAGTTCCAGTCCCTGGTCTCAGCATCACAGTTGCCTTTCTTGGAGCCACTCTGACTCAACTATCTCCACCTTCTTCGTGTGTAAAGTGGTAATTTATTAACTTATTTCTCAATCTCTTCCTGGGATAATTTTAAAAAATGAGATACAGAAATACTTTGCAAGCAGATGAACTAAAATACATCCAGAGAATTGGCAAACTCTGCCTCTCCCTCCTACCCACTTGTTTGCTAAGCTTTGGCAGAGAACTTGTGGGCAAACATCCTATTTTGCATGTTCCATCTGGGGACAGCATATTAAATGACTTACAACATGTTAATTGTGTAACACGAGTCTACTGTTATAAGTACTCTCTTTAAATGGTGACAGATGAAGAAGAAATGAAAATGACAATGTTCTCATTTACCAGTTACATCTTCTTCAGAGAAGTCAGAAAAAGCTCCAATCTCAATTATGATCACAGAACCATGTTAGGTCAGTGTGTGTGCTATGTTTTCAAGAAAGATGCTAGACAGGCAAAAAACAAGCAAGCAAATAAAACCTTCAAGCCCCAGAACTGATGCCACAGTTGTAAATGCCCAGAGTATCTGTGGTGGTTCAGGAGCCTCTGATGACCTGAGGCCACTACCAGGAATCCTGGCCCTGGACTGTTAGCAATTCCAGACAGGACCAATCCCTTATTTATTATTGTACTCCCAGTCCTAGAGCAGTGCCAGACATTCACAGGATTGCGGGGCGAGACGGTTTGTTAGTTTTGCTCTTTTAACTGTGAAGTATAGATCTCAAGGACCAGGTAGATGTGGATGAGGGCCTCAGAGGGAGGATTACAGTAGCTGAAGAGTTTGAGAGGCAAGACTAAGGCAGTTAGTTACCCAAACTGCCAGGCAATGACATCATTTTTCAGGAAGTTAAAGAAGTGTGGCGGACAGGGATAGACTCAACAGCCAGCTAGAATCCAGGAGAGCACCCAAGGAACAGACCTTGATATTGTCATTGGAGCCACGTACAAGATGAGATATGACCCTGGGGAAGCCAGACAAGAGGCCAGTTACGAAAATGGGTACAAACCACAGAGCATCAGTGTCCCTGGCCCCAAGGCTAAGAACAAGGAAATCACTGCTGTAGGCTCTCCACTTAATGTGCCTGGAACTTAAGCAGGTCAGTCAACTTCTCTGATGTTGTCTCAGGGAGTGTGAGAGTTTCCAGTGCATCCTTAAGCCCATTTTAGGGACAGACCTTGTCTGTCATAAATATAAGACAACTTTTTCATTTCAATTGTGTCTACTTATAATAAACATATTGTACTGAAAATTTTAAACAGAGTAGATAAAAGTAATCCTATTTAATAAAAGAGTAATATGCAAATTGACCATCACTCCAACACACAAGATGGCCACCCCCATGTGGTCAAAGATGGCTGCCCCCATGTGGACACAAGATGTCTGCCATAAGATGGCCGGCAGGGGAGGGCAGTTGTGGGTGATCAGGCCTGCAGAGGAGAGCAGTTGGAGGTGACCAGGCCTGCAGGGGTGGACAGTTAGGGGTGACCAGGCCTGCAGGGGAGGGCAGTTGGTGATGACCAGGCTGTGAGAAGGGCAGTTGGTGATGACCAGGCCAACAGGGGAGGGCAGTTAGGGGCAACCAGGCCTGCAGGGGAGGACAGTTAGGGGTGACCAGGTTGGCAGGAGAGGGCAGTTAGGGGTGACCAGGCCGGCAGGGGAGCAGTTAGGCGTTGATCAGGCTGGCAGGGGAGTGATTAGGGTGATCAGGCAGGCAGGCAGGGAAGCAGTTGGGAGCCAGCAATCCTGGATTGTGAGAGGGATGTCTGACTGCCCGTTTAGACCCGATCCCACCAGGATCAGTCGGACATTTCTCGAGGGGTCCCAATTGGAGAGGGTGCAGGCTGAGCTTAGGGACACACACACACCCCCTGTGCATGAATTTCGTGCACCGGGCCTCTAGTCAATTATAAAAAATGAATTGTTGATATTAAAATGTTGCTTATCCTTATATATCCTTACCATGTGATAAAGTCTAACAAAAGTCATTGAACCCTAAGAGTTAATTATCTCCTCCTCAAACTCTGCTGCTCTCCTGGGTATTATGTGCCCTTTTTTTTTTTTTTTTTTTTGAGGCTGGGGAATATTTAGAGAGAAAGAGCCAGAAGAGTGGTCTTATAATTGGATAGGCTGGGCAATATTTCAAACAGATTCCATTACAAGAACAAAAACATATTTCAAAGGCAAATATGATTCCTATATTAGCTGATTTGGAGCAGCTAATTAAGACATCTAAAAATAGTAAGTTTATAAAATGCTAGCATTGGAAGATATCTTGGAGATAACCATTTTCCAACCCCTAATTGTAACTTGAGGAACCAGGTTTAGAAGTTGAGTGACTTGCCTAAGACCACGAGGTTAGAGGAAGGGACAAGGACAGTCAACTCCTAAATCTCAACCCCATCTGGATCTCCCTGGCTGGAGTGAAGGGACTGGGTGGTGGGAGATATGTAGACTCCTTCTTTTGAAGGTCCACCAAATAGAAGAAGTAATTTTATAAAATAGGGAAACTGTAGGAAAACATATATTTTGAAATTCCCTAACAAAAATTGGCGTCACGAATCAGGTTCCTTTTCTAGAATTTCTAGTTGTTTCTATGATAACTTTATTTATTTACTCCCATAGCATTTTTTGCTGTCCGCCCCCACCCCCAGAAAAAGGAAGGTTTTGTTTTTTTAAATATACTTTTTATTCGTGGTAGTATTACAGATATCTCCCATTTCTCCCCCTTTACCCTACTGCCCATGTCCATGGGCTACACCTATCTACAACGATAAAAGCATAATATGCTAATTAGACCGGACAGTCGAGCAACCTTCCGGACGTCCTTCTGGACAAAGCCGTGGTAGTAGGGGCTAAGGCAGAGGTGGTTAGGGGCTATCAGGCAGGCAGGCAAGCAGTTAAGGGTGATCAGGCAGGTATGCAGAGTGGTTAGGGGTGATCAGGCAGGCAGGCAGAGTGGTTAGGGTTGATCAGGCAGGCAAGCAGAGTGATTAGGGGCGATCAAGCAGGCAGGCAGGGGAGCCAGCGGTCCCGGATTGCGAGAGGGTACAGGCCAGGCTGAGGGAGCCCCCTGCCACCCCATGCACAAATTTCATGCACCTGACCTCTAGTAAGTATATAAGTCCTTTGGTTTATCTCTTAAATGAACAAAATCATTTAAAAATTTTAAATTGACTCAGAGGGAGCCTTTCTTGTGTTCTGTTAGGTACTAGCACACCAGGAGGACCAACCTTCTGAGTCCTGATGCATTTATTTCTGTCTCAATTAAGGAAAAATGACATCATTTTAGAGAAGCGGTACTCTCAAGGAGTTAATGAGATATATGAACTTACGTGATTAAATTGGCTTGTCAAGTGGATAACAGGACACTTCCCAGGGTTTAGAGGTGGACATGGTTTTCTCTTGGACTCCTTTCTTTCTCCACCCCAGGCAACTTAAAGCTTAACCAGGTATCACCAACTTTCCTCCAGGCGCACTAGTGTCCTAGGATGCAGAATGTTCTGTTTATCATTGTGTTCCTTTTTTTCAGTTCAAAACAATCTGCTAATTCTTAGGAAAGAGGTCTAAGGAGGCCAGCGGACGTGGAGGTGGTGAGGTGGGGTGGGGAAGCAATCCATCACCAGAGCTGCGTGTGAAGGTGGACAAAGAGTGTGTATAAAGATTTTTGGCTCAAGCTTTTGTAGATCCTTTACATCCTTTGGTGCACTCTCGGTTTCAGGTTTACAGAAATAAGTTTGAAAAGCAAAAAGTAAGAGGAGGGGAGTGAAGACCTTTTCATTTTCATGTGTAGGGCACTACCTCAGTCCACGCCAGGACTGTTCTCTGCCTTCTCCCGAAGTCACATTAATACTATGAATCCCTATCAGCCCCATGGGCTCACCAATAAACACTGCTATTTTGATTAGTTAATATATGATTTCAGGTAACCATGTCCAAGGAGACATTCCAGCATTAGCCATGATCATCGTTAACTCTACAAGCCCAGTGGTGCTACAGGCATTTGTCTGCAGGGGAGCCCAGTTGTCTCTGTTTGCAGACTGGCGTGCTGAACCGCCCATCCCAATATGCTCCTTAGTGCATGGTCATGCCTCTGGAATCACCACGGGAACACTGGGAACCTGCTGCTTGCCAGACGCTGACTGTGGGCTCATGAGCAAATTGGGGCCACTAAGCATCTCTTTTCCTTTAAAGGAAAGGGGCACAGAGCTACATAAATGAGACTCTTCCCTGCATCCAGGGTTGTCTTGTTACACTCGGAAGACAGTTTTTAGCATACAGAGCATTGCCATATACATTTTCATATTTTTCAACTTTCATATATTATTCTGGAGGGAAGATGTGAGATTGTGCTAGGATAAAACATGTGTACATAGAAAGGTAGGTCAAGGAGGTAGACATTTAAACCAGCCCATTTATTAATTGAAGCAATTCAGTTTAGGAGGAAGTATCAGATGAGCAGCATTTAGCTGAAAGGGCAAATTCTTGGTTATAGCTAAAATCCCCAGACGATACAAAGACTCGGGTTTTTCCCTGGGAAAACTATGGCAGCTACATAATGGAATAAACATTCTACTGCTATCCTTACCAAACAAATCTCCCAAATTTTTATTGCTTTGGAGACATACCTCCTCTTATTCATTTTTACATTGGGCAAGTAAAAATGCAGACATGATTGAGAAATCAAGTACTCAGCTTCCAACAAATGCAACTAAGGTCACAAACAAAACTACACTTAATGATGAAGTGGGACTGTGACACGATCATTCCCGGGGTGCATTATGGGTCACCTGCCAATCAGAAAATGCCACATCACATTCATCACAGAAACAAGGGGCTCTTTTGCTCAAAATTAAAATGTGTATTTCAGAAACCTTGGCAGTTCTCAGGTTCTGTGGTTCCCCCCAGTAATGTTGTGCAGTTACATGATTGCACTCACCCTACTGGCATTCTTGGTAATGCGAAAGCAAAGAAAATTCATTGGCAGAAGATGCTGATGAAAGCATACTGCCAACATTTTCCGCAGCACTTGAACAGTTTGCATGGGGAGAGCACTCTCCTTCCGAAGACAAATCAGCTAAGTTAGAAGTAGCAATGGGAACTTAGAGGAAGCCAGGTTTTAAAGTAAAGTCTTCTTATGCAATACTGATATTTGTCCTCAGTACTACATATTTTTAATTTACAAGTATTTCCAGCAACGCAGTACAATGAAAGTTCAATATTTTGCCTGATTTGTCTCAGAGTTTTAAAAGGAACAAAATATTACGAACAAAAGGTGAGAATCAGAAAAAATTATACTTGCTATATGTCTGTAAAATAATTTCTAAAATATGAATTGCCTGTGATTACAGATCTCTACACAAGGAAACTATTCATCCAGTTGCCACATGGCTTATTTGCCATTTGTTGAACATGATCTGCACATATTAAAGGATTTTTTAAATGGAGCCAATAGAAGTTTATGATGAAAAACAACAACAGATATTCTTAAGGAACTTTCAAGTGTGAGGCAAATATAAGGAAGGGGTTAAGAGAAGAGCTTAATACCACTGAGTTGGATTCTAGGGTTCACCAATTATTAGTTCTTTAAGCCATGGTTTCCTTATTGGTAAAAAGGGACCATATCTACTCTAAAGGGTCATTTTGAAGATTAAACAAAATAAAGTACACATAAAACATTTAGCATAATATTTGGCACATAATAAACACTCAATAAAATTTAGCTGTTATTTATTTTAGTTCACAAAGGTTAATATATTTCCCTTTTATATGACATAATTTGACAATAATCTGAAGTCTTTTATTTTCATTAGTTTCAATTTGTCCATATCACATACTTAAGCATATATGTTTTCAGTAATTAGCATATTGTATAGGATTTCCCAAAGTTTTTAGATAAGAAATAGAAATTATACTTTTAAATAAATTAAAATAGTTAAAATAAAATTTTATAAAATAATTAAAGTCCAATCAGTTTGGTTTTATTGTTGAAAACTACTTTAAACATTGAGCAAATTATTTGCTTTACATTAGCAGAAGAAAACAATGAACGATAGATTTAAAATGACAGGAAAGAAAATAAGGTACATAAAACTGAAATATAAAAATTCAAGTTTAAAGAACAAATAAAGATTCACTTACTAAGGTTATAAGATTTTAACCTTCTCTTTAGCGTACAAGTACACTCTATCTGTGAAATAGCACTTAAACTGGTAAACTCATGGTTTAGCCAATATGGTATATTTACAAATTGATTTTATAAGTAAACATGCAATGTGAACAACAGCACTTGATTCATGTTGTTATGGTGATAGACATCTGTTCATTCCAGGAACTGGCCTTACTCTATCAGGTGCTTACCAATCACAAGGTCTACTTCTCGTACACAAAGTTGAACATGGAGCCAGAGAACCATCTTCCTGAACACTGTGACTGGCTTAGAGATTTTTTGCTATGCAAAATGTTTTTTAGTCAAACTTTTCATTTCCCTTAATGCCTCTGGATTTTGACTCTTATAGAAAATTTTTCCATTTCTAGTTTATCAAGTATATATTCAGATTTTCTTATAGTATTTAATTATATTTATTTGTATGGCTTATCCTGGTGTATTTTCAATACAATCTTTTTCCCATATGGCTGTCCACTTATCCTAGCTCCACTTATTAAAAATTCTTTCTTTCTTCACTAATTTGATGTGCTGCCTTTATTGTATTTTCATGTGCATCAAGGTAATGTGTCATTTCTCTTTGTATATCTTAAATATTTTCCTTTTGTTTTATAGCAGCTTTATTGTGATGTGTTTAATTGTGTGTGTTTTTAAAATTACGTTTGGGGTTTGTAGCACATTTTGACTTGTGATTTAATGTCAGTTCTGTAAGATTCTCAGCCATTATCTTTTAAAATATTCCTCTGATCTATTCTCTCCATTCTCCTTTTTTGGGATTCATTACACATATTGGATCTTTTAAATCAAGTTCCACACACCTCTTATTCTCTTCTCAGTATTTTCCAAACACCTCTCTGTTATAGTTCTTATATTTTTTAAAATTTACCTTCTAATTACTGATTGTCTCTTCATCTGTGTCTAATCTGATGTTAAACATATTTATTGAGTTCTTTATTTCAATTATTGTATTTTAACAATTATTGAGATATAATTTACATACTATTTCTAGTGTCTCTTTTTAGCTTCTCAACCTTGCAGTGGACATTTTCTGCATAGCCTCAAGGGGGTTCAGGCACAGTGTATCAGGTATACTAGCACTTCTCTGTTCTCTCAAGGGTCATGGTTTCTCAAGTCTTGGTAGTCCTCTGAGGTCTCTCACACATACATACACAAAACTGTTTCTTTCTGTCCTTATTCTTAATCAGGTTTTTACTTATTCTCAGCAAGAGAGTTGGTATACGACAAGCTGATCTATCATTACAGGATGCCTTTGTAAGCACTTGGACTCAGTTCTGGATTTTCTATTCTATTCCATTAGTCTCTTGTCGTGTGCCAAAACCACCTTATTCTAATTATAGAGAACTTCATGATATGTTTTTGTATCTGATAGGATTAATGCACATGTGCATACTTGAACACACACACACACAGAGCTCATATGTTTCAGTGTCTTCTAGCTATTCTTTCTTGTTTATTCTTCTAAATAAACTGTATAATAAAGTTATTTAACTTCAGAAAACAAATGTGATATTTGCATTTGGATCAGGTTAAATTTGTAAATTTACTTAGGAACAATGTACATCATTCTAGCATTGAGTGTAGTATTGTCTATTTAAAAAATCTATTTCAGTTTCCTCTGTGCCTTCAGAAAATTTTATAATTTTCTTCATATGGATGTTAGACTCTTTTTTCAGAATTTTACTTTGTTTTATTTATATTACATATAATATAGTCTTCTCTTCCATTCATCCTCTAACTGGTTATTGTTCACATATGTGAAGGGCATTGATTTGATGTTTATGTTATATCTTGCAACCTTACTGAATCCTTTAATTGTTTATAATATTTTTTCATCAATTATTTTGGGTTTTCCAGGAATCTGTTAATATAGTGTACACATACAAATAGTTTTACCTTGTATTTTCAAATTCTTATGTTTCTAATTGAAGGCCAAAGGATATATTTTCCTTTATCTCATTTAATTGTATTAGATTTTGATGGGGATATTAGACATTTTCTTATTCCTGGTTCTTATACCAAAGGATCTAGAATATCCTCATTGATAAGGATACTGGCTTTTCAGTGAGCTATCAGTCATTTTATTATTTTAAGGACGTATACACTAATGAAAACTGTGTTTTTTTACATAAATGGATGATTTATGTTGTTCAGTGACCTTTTCCCATTCAAGAAAATGTTCATATTTGTTTTCCATAGCTCTATTAATATGATGAATTATATTGATGTATCCCTTAATACTTAATTATCTTTGTATTTCTGAAATAAATTTTCCATGTTATGATGTATTATTCATGCACTATTAACTATTTTTGCTAATATTTTATTTAGAAGTTTTGTATACCTATTTATTAGTGGAAATAAGCTTTAGTTTTTGTTTTATACAATATTTTTCAGGTTTTGATATTAATTTGATATTCAATTCATTATTTTTCTTACTTTTCCATGCTTTGAAGTAGTTCAATTAGTATTTGGATAATGTAATCTTTAAAAGTTTTGTAAAATTTCACTATGGAACTGTCTGTGGGAGAGTTTTTACATTTTTATTTAATTTTTAAAATACATTTTATTTAGACTCTATATGTTTACTGAGATCAATTTTAGTAAATTATATTTTCCTAGAAAGTTATCTAGTATTTTTTTTAGAATTTTAAATGAATTTGCATAGAGTTGTATAGAAAAGTTTCTGGTATAGAATACCATTGTATTTCTTTCTTTTGACAATTGTCATTGTTCCTTCTTTGCCATTTTCTTATTTTGCATTTTCTCACATTTAACTGATTTAATTTAATTGATTTTTAAAGGACCAGATTTATTTATTCATAAACTCTGTGGATTATTTCTTGTTTTATTTTCCAAATTGTTAATTTTTGTTTTACTTTTATTTCTTTTCTTTCTAATTCCTTCTTTCTAATTTTAATACTTTTCCACTCCCAGTTAGTATCTATAAGGCAAACAGCAAACATTTTATTTCCATATATACTTCTTTTATTCACCCACTTCTGTAGTTGAAGTGGGTGACATTGTTAGGGCATATATTAAGTATATACTATTCTATCACCTTAACATTTACCATCAGCTCTACAGTTAAGTATATTCACTGTCCTTATGGTGAACCTTCCCCAGTATTTCTCAGTTGTCTGAATTCATTCCCTAGTGATTCTTTAAGAATATTCCTTGAGGTCATGCATGTTTGTAGCTTCACTTATAATATATATACTAAAAGGTAAGCTTAGATAGATTTAAAATTTGGCTTACATTATCTTTGAGTATCTTAAATATACTACTCTATAGTCTTCTGGTTTAAAATACCATTGTTGAAAAGTATGGCTTTTTCTTTAAATCAGGAAGCCCAAGGGATATATTTTTTCTTTTTTTTCTTTTTTAATAAATCTTTATTGTTCAGATTATTACAGGTGTTCCTCTATTTTTTCCCCCATAGCTCCCCTCCACCTGATTCCCCACCCCACCCCATGCCCTTACCCCCCGCCACTGTCTTCATCCATAGGAGAAAGATTTTTGTCCAATCTCTTCCCGCACCCCTCACACCTGCTTCCCCTGAGAATCGTCAGTCCACTCCCTTTCTATGTCCCTGATTCTATTATATTCACCAGTCCATTCTGTTCTTCAGATTTTTTATTCACTTGATTTTTAGATTCACTTGTTGGTAGGTATGTATTTGATGTCATTTTATTGTTCATAATTTTTATCTTTACCTTTTTCTTCTTCTCCCTCTTCTTAAAGAATACCTTCAGCATTTCATGTAATCCTGGTTTGGTGGTGATGAACTCCTTTAGCTTTTTCTTGTCTGTGAAGCTCTTTATCTGACCTTCAACTATCGCAGCTTAACCTAGCAAACTTGCAGCCCGGGTCAGACAGCTCCAAAACCTCCAAACCTCAAGCAAAGAGGAGAAAACTGTAGCTCCTGCTGGATGGCCTCAGACAGTAGCTGACCTGCACCCCATTGGAGATCCAGAAGCCAGTGTACCTAGTGGTCAGAGTGAGACACCAGATTTCAACTCCTCACATCCATAAGTGACACATTCAAGAGGCAGACTCAGTGAGCACCAAAGCCCCACTGAAACAAGTCCTGCCCCATAAGTGTGTCTTCAGCGCAGCAGTTCTTCCATTATAGTTTTTCTTTATCTCAATAGATTTTTAAAATATATCTTGGTATTTATATGATTTTACTAAAAAAAAAAAACCCCACACAAATGAACAAACAAAGCAGAAGCGATCTCAGATACAGAGAACAAATCTATAGTAGCTACATAGTAGGGGGAGTGCAGGAATGAGTGAAAAAGGTGAAAGTAATTAAGTACAAATTGCCAGTTATAAAAATAGTTATGTCGATGTAAAGTAGAGCATAAAAATATATTGTAATAACTATCTTTGGGATTGGAGGAGATCATTGAGGAGTAAGTGTAAATAGAGAAAAGATCCCAGGACTGACCCCTGGAAAATTGACCAAGAGGTCAAAAAGAGAAAGAATATCCAGCAAATAATTCTCAGGAAAACAACTCTTCAGCTAGGATAGAAAAACAGAGTAGTGTGGTATCCCAAAAGCCAAGTAGAGAAAGTGGTTTAGGTTCTAGTTGGGGAAAGTGGGCATCATCAGTGAACTATTGAATATTCCCAAGTCACCTTACAAAACATTCTGAGCATCTAGAACAGTGAAAGGAAAATCTCATGGACAACATTTTTAACAAAATGTTATTCCTACATATTCTAGAATATGAGCAGGCAAACAAAAGCTCCAACTATTCGCAGTAACTCAGGGAAGAAAAAAAAGGAATTTCCAGTTTTCTTTCAGCCAGAGAATAAGGAATGACTAGCAAGTACTCACCTACTCAAGGAAAAGTCTATCCTTGGAGAGGAAACCTAGCAGGCAGGCCTGAAAATAACTGTGAAAACTGGGGGAGGTTACAGAGCATGCAGTTTTGAGATGAGTGCAGAAAGATTAAAATAAAATTAGATTATGCTGGTATGGTCAAGTTCAAAGAGCTTCCAGAAATACACATACTTTTTGTAATCTCCTAACTCCAAAATTTCTCTCAAACCCCCAAATTCTCTTAAGCCATAGACTTATGTATAACTTTCTCCATACCTCACATCTAGCTCATTACCAAGAACAAGAAACACTACCTCCAGTATATATCTTGACTGTTCAACTCCACCTGTAACACTCCAGCTGAGCTACAATCATCACCATCAGAAATTACTGCAATAGCCAATTAACTGGGCTACTATTACTACCCTAACCTTCTCCCCTTCGTCTGTTTTCTTCAAAGTACCCAGTTACTCTTTAAGAATATAAATCAGATAATATCATATCTCCAAGAAAACAACAACAATGGCATCACATAACACTTGGAATAAAAGCTAAGTGTTTCACCATAGCCTACATGGCTCTCATAATCTGAACCCTAGTTTCCTCGATGATCTTATTTTCAACTATTCTTCTCACACTAGTTCTAGGCCACATTGGCTTTATAGTTTCCCAAACACTCCATGTAGCTCCTGTACATGCTCACACACATACCTTAAACGCTTCCCCCTCAAATCTTTTCACAGCTCACTCCCTTTGTTCAGTTCAAAGAACATCCTATCAGAGACACCCCCTAAACATTCCATCAAAATAGGACTGCTATGTCGCCCCACCCCTTATCAATCTCTTTTTTGTTTTTCTTTATATACTTTAGTTTTCTTCCAATCACAACACTTACCATTATTTGAGAGCATATTTTTATTGTTATCTCCCACAATAAAATGTAAGCACTGTAAATATACTGGATTTATCTACTCTATTCACTTATATTTCCAGAGCCAGATCCATGTCTTGTTCACAGTAGGTACTAAGTAAATATTTGTTGATTAGCTGTATGAAGCATTTCCTAATTATCATTTCTTATAACTTGTTACAGTAATTATTATTGTCACAAGTTCAACTTTATCCCTCTACCTTTGCTTTTATATTTTAAAAAGATGTTTTATATCTTTATTCTATGCTTCCAGTTCTTATGGTTTTGCTTTACCTTTTACTCATTAATCCAAGTAGAACACATTTTTGTTTGTAATATGAGGAGAAATAACTTCATATTTACCTCCTTCCCCAATCTCCCAGTATGCATTTATTAAATAGTCTGAACTTGCTTAGAATATCATTTTAACACATACTAAGTATATGCACATACAGAATATCCTTTGTAAATTCCTCATGTTTTTTAAAAATTTTAATACATTTTGATGTGAATATTCTAGACATACCTGCTAAACTACATGCTCTTCTTTTATTGAGAGAAGTTCATTCTGCCATGGAGCAGTCAACATTTATTACAGAATCTGAAATTAAATTAAACCAGTGTGCTTGGTCATAGAGTGTGGCTTTCTCAAACAATGTGCTTTTGAATGTCACCCATAACTTGTGTCTAAAACTCACAAAGAATGTATGTATATTGTAAGGAAAAATAGAGAAAGAGAAGACAAACCAGATTACAGAAAGAATTTCTAGTCATTTGATTTTGTCTAAAATATTCTACAGTATTTTGATAGGATCTTTGTACTTTCCCTCTGCCCTGTGATTGGCTAAAATCACAGAACTATGTTAGAATTCACACTTAATGGGTTCAAGGCCTGTGTATCACGCTCTCACTTTATAGCACCCTCTGTGCCCATTCACATATGTGCTCATTCATTCTAAGAAACATCTGTATTTCATAAAGCAAGTTGAGACCAGGATTTTGCCCTGAGGGTTTACTATCTAACAACAAACTCCATGTATTTAGTTTTGTAACCAAAATGATGCTTTCTCATTCAAAAGATGCACTTGTGCATCTGCTATTTATTTGGCATGCTTTCTGGCTTTCTGTTACTCACTTCACAGTTTTGGTTTAGCAAATATATTGAGTGAAATGAGGAAAATTATGTAGACCCAAACAGTAGGAAGTGCTAGATTGTCATCAAATAATCAAGTGCCGAGTTTATAAGAGAAAGGTATAATTTGATACTCCAGCCACTTTTTGCTGGATCTTTGTAAAATTGCCATAATTTTTAAAAAATGTTTTTATTGATTTGAGAGGAAGAGAGAAGAGAGGGGGAGAGAGAGAGAGAGAAACATCAATAATGAAAGAGAATCATTGATTGACTGTCTCCTGCTTGCTCCCTCCTTGGGATTGAGCCTGCAATCCAGGCATGTGCCCCAATGGGAATTGAACTGTGATCTCTTGGTTCATGGGTTGATGCTCAACTACTGAGCTATACTGCTGGGCAATTTTTTCCCCAATGATTTCTTTGTACTATATGGAATCAAAATAATTTATGACACCAGAATTCAAATGAAATTGACAATATTTGAGAACAAACTATCAACTATGTCTGTGTGTTAAATACTGTGGTTTAAAGGTTATATAAAATGTAGTATTTTAATATAAAATCATGACTATTAAGCAAGCACTCATTTTTAAAAAGGAGCCACTAGACTGGCCGAGTGGCTCAGTGGTTGCGAGTCTTCCCATGACCAGAAAGGTCACCAGTTGGACTCCTGGTCAGGATATATGCCCAAGTTGCAGGCTCGATCCCAGGTAGGGGTCGTGGAGGAGGCAGCCAAGATTGATGTTATGCTCTCACATGGGTGTTTTTCTCTTTCTCTCTGCCTCTTCCTTCCTCTCTCTCTAAAATTAAATTTTAAAAAACATTTAAAAAAGAAAAGATAAAAGATGAGCTACCAGAAAAAAGGACCAGGTACTAAAATTCCATATTCTGTTCCAACTGCCTTCTGAACTTCCATTTCTTGGTATCTGTGTAAATTCACCTACTTAATATTGTGGCACTCTCAATGCCAAAGTTATGCAGAGTGGGAAGTAAGGCAGGGTAATCATTGCAAATTTTTTTATCTTATAGTTCGCCAAAAAGAAATTCAAGTTTCACAGATAAGTTTACTTTAGTGCATGTTGCCTACCTTTAGGCCCACAATTTGATAAACCTAAATTTTCAGGCAATGGGGCAATGGAGATAGAGACTTGAAAGAAACAGGAAGGAAGGAGGAGGGAAAAATATTCCGAAAGAAAGGAGAGAGAGAGAGAGAGAGAGAGAGAGAGAGAGAGAGAGAGAGAGAGAGAGAGAGAGAGAGAGAGAAAGAAAGAAAGAAAGAAAGAAAGAAAGAAAGAAAGAAAGAAAGAAAGAAAGAAAGAAAGAAAGAAAGAAAGAAAGGGATAGATTCCTGGACAGGATGGACCTATAATAGGGAAATATGACTCAGCAAAATCTTTACACTTAAAAATTATTTTTCTCTTCTTGCCCTCTATCAGTGCCCTAAACTATTCCTTTTCAGATTTAATCCTCTATTTTCTCTTCCCTGCTTCTCTCCCTCCATCTCTATAACAGGGAAAAGCTACCTTCATTCAGTGACTCACACGGGAATGCTGGTTTTGGTCATAAGCAAGGTTTCTGCAACTTCACTGATGGAGGTGTTCCCCTTGAACAGAATGATTTTCCATATCACCTCTCCTCAGCTACAGCCAAACAGATGGCTCTATACCTTTAAGCCCAACTAAAGCATGCTTTGAGTGTAAACCCAAGGAGCTTATCCATAATAATCCTGTGCAAATCTACTCACCATATTCACTTCACATACTGTTTAGATCCTTTTAGTTATGTCTTGCTTTTTTTTTTTTTTTTTTTTTTAGTTAAAGTTTTAAAATGTGTAAAGTGGCAAAACAAAACAAATGTAACAAAAGATATGTTTGGATGTAAATAAATTTAAAATTAGTAATTAACTTTCATCATGATAAATTCTAGAAAACACAGCAAAGAGGTCACTGAAACTGCTGATAAACATGCTGAGAAATTCAACTCCTGTCTCAACTGGACCCTTATTCTAGACTAAGTATGTATACATATAGGCAGCCAGTAGTTTATAGCACATTTTAGTATTTTCAGAGAACAGTTAAGTGATCCAATCCTTAAAGATACAGCATTCCTTGCCCCCCCCCCCTTTTTTTTTTTTGCCCAGGAATCTGTTTTGGAAGCCAATTCAATGATTACTACTGGGACATGGAATTTTGATATCCATTTGGTACTGATTTACACCAGTATTTTTAAGGTTGCCAACAAGAAAGTCCAGAATATCAGTCAGCCAAAATTCCACAAGAGACAAATGTCTTTTATTTTATAGCTTATGAATTTAGGGCTTAATATGATTTTCCACTAACAAGTTCTGTACACCCTCCAGAGTGCTAAAGCCAGTGTGTAGATCAGCAAAGTAACACAGAACATATGAGGCAAGTTAATATTAAACTTGAAGGAAAACTATACAAATTATATTGTTTATTTAGGAAAAAAAGCACTCTAGTTGAAAAGGGCTGACATATGATTTATTGCAAACACTTAACCAGCATGTTTACATTTTTACTCTTAACCCCACTTGCATCATTTGTTTGGTGGTAGTGTGGCATTGGATACAGTATTAATAAAGTCATGAATTAAAAATCTACTGGATATTAGTAAGGAATGGCTCTAAATACTTTTTGTCTTCTGTTTTTATTAAATGTCTAAAAAATGCAGAATCTTGTCCAGAAGGAGTAATAAATCACAGGCAAATAACTTAAGGAAGAGTTAGATGGATATCCCTTTTTAAGTATTAAGTAAAGAAAGAACCTGTTTAATTAAAAACAACAAAATGTTCTTTGTTCCTAGAAATAATTCTGTTGCAAAACACAATTTCCATATATATTTTTTTTAAAGTCAGTATAAATTTCTTTGTAGGCTCAAAGTGATCTTTTGAAGGAGGTCAAAGAGAGAATAAATATTGGAACACTGGAAAAATTAAATTTTTTTTAAAGAAAAATCATGAAGACTTCTTTCCTGGGAAGGAAGGAAGGAAGGAAGGAAGGAAGGAAGGAAGGAAGGAAGGAAAGAAGGAAGGAAGGAAGGAAGGGAAGGAAGGCATTATCTTTTAATATTTAAGTATCTCATGCCTAAATGACATTCTCTATGATTCTAGGCTTGACCAAAAACCTTCATGTTTCATACAATTTCTAATGTGGTTTTACATACTTGTTCTCAATATAAGAGTCAGCAGAGATATATGATTGATTGAATCAGCATAGAAAGCCTTAGAATTATTTACCTACAAAACTGGATATCAAACACAGCATCCTGCACTGTTTTCCAGTAAAGAGAAATGAGTTATCTCACATTTACAAATGAGGTCTATTGAAAAATAAAAGAGGAAATATTTCTATAGCAGACATTCACACTAACCAGCAAGAAAACCATTTCAGATGCTCATGAGAATCCTAAACTCATTCCAAAGATTGCCCAGGTCGCCTACCATGGATGACTTCAGGACCCTCATCATCAGGAAGTGCTCTGCTTTCCTGGAACAGAGAAGAACTTTGGATGGATCCTCAGGATCACCAGAGAGGAGGTATAGTATTATATGTGAGCCCCCCTCCACACACACCACTATATTTCTGAAACAGCCATACAAACCAGAATTATTTTAACTGTGTTGTCCAACTGCTCCATCTAATGTCAGTTAAAGCTAAACATGAACTAATGGAAGAAAGACTTCTGATATCCATTCTTAACTTTTATAGTAGAAATATTTATGTAAAATACTTCATTGAAAAATATATTGCTAAATTACTCTATAAAATTATTATTTGCTAATAACATAATTTTATCTACACAAACTTTTAAAACTGACATTGAGTGGTTAAATTATTTCTTACCAAAAGTTACTATATCTAGAAGAAAATAAAATTTAAAAATATCTATGAGTTAATCTTCAAATGTTAATGTCTGTACCCCTACAATGTTACAAGACAGACGCTGAGAAAAAAAATCACCATTCTATTTGTAAAGGTCAAGGAAATATGACTCAGGTGACCGCTAAACACACACTTACTGCTTTTATCAACACTGGCCCTCTGTCAAGAACAAACATTCCTGGTTCATTTAAAAAAGATTAATTTCTTATTTGGCACAGAGTTATGACAAATTTCATTCTTAATTAAATTTCCAAAAGACACCACATTACTAGTAAAATTCAAATTATGGCTAACTCCACCACTGTGGCTGATGCTGAAAGTGGAGAAATGCATCTCTAAATGTGTCAGGTACATGGAAAATGGTTTTACTTTAAAACTAAAGTTCATCCTTCCAAATTACTAGGTAATCAGCAGTAATGTGACTGAGTGACTCTACCTGTACTTTATTTCCATTTGTTTTTATATAAACATGTTGCTAGTCAAGTTCACTGTGTCCTTTGGAAATCTAAACATACAGAAAACCAGGTATGACAGAATATATACTATTTAATATAAACAAAGGAGTCCTGAGAGCAAAACATAAAGGTTAAAGGAGGTAACTTCTCTTTAAGGCTAGAAGAAGAAATTTGAAAACTTAAATGAGGAGGTTCTAAAAACCCTGACAAAATGATATCACTCCCATGTGAATAAAATGGACCTGTTCTTGAGAAACTTGCTTAAGAATGTTCTGTTCAACCATTCTTGACCAATGGTGAGCAGTGCAGTTGACATCACAACTGGTTTATATCTGAACTTCATCTTCTGCTTTAAGTTCATGGCACGTATCACTTAGATGTGCTCCTAAGAAATCTCCATGCGACAACAGTGGAGTCATGGCAGGGGTCTGTGTTGTCAGTAGGGAAAGAGATGGAGAAAAACTGGGAGTCATGGCTTCAGGCAGGGAATTGAGATGGTAGAGAAGGGGGGAGTGTGGGTATTTGTGAAAAACCTGCCCTGGGGTCATGGCTGGCATTCTCGGTGGAACTGCTTTAATCCCAGGTTGGGCTACTGCTGTGATCAAAGGGGGTGGAAAAACAAAAGATTTCTTCTCTTTGGGAGTTCCAGGTTCATGTAAATGTTCGTCCTTTAGTTTTGCAATATCATTAAATACTGAGGCAAGAGGTTGGAACTTGGGTTCCCAACTGAGGAGATAATTCCAGTGATAGCTGCCTCTCCCATCACGATCAGAGGTTCTCTGTGTAGAGCATCTTGCTTCCAGATCACCTGAAACAAAGACAGGCTCTTTCCCGACCTCAGCCGGCATGTCCACTTTGACCTCTCTCTTCCTTAGTGTCTGGGGCAGCATATCATTTTGAATGTAGGCTGTGCAACAGCCTTCTCTTCCATCTCCTTCCTCCAGTGCATGGCTGGTTTCTGCTGTTACAACAGTGACCACCACGTCAGTTTCCCCAGACAAGCAGGAGAGCTGGTCTGAGTCCCTTGGGATTCCAGAGTCCGGCACCCTGGACTCCCGGTCACTCAGAGCTGAGCCAGAGTCCTTTCTGTAAGGGTGCTCATTTATCCTCTGGATCTCCTTATCTTCTGCAGTCTCTCCTTCCACAGAACAGTGGTCATTGGAATTTGAGTGCCTGTACAGATGTCCAACGTCCTTTTCCATGATACTCATTAAACTCAACCATTCCGGCGTGGAGTCCGCAGGCACTGCTGCATCATTGCAGTCATCCGTCGTCTGGAAGGGTTTGAGCATACTGGCATCCCTGGTCAGTCTCAAACTGGTATCTAAGGATGATGACATTTTCTTGTCTTCATAACTGTTGCCTGCATCTTTTTGTTTATGTCTTAAAATCAGGATAGTCAGAAGGATGATGAGTAATAGAAACACTAAAATGGAGATGGCGAGGCTGATTGAGAAGTGACTAGCTGACACTGCTGAGCGTTTTCCTTCCGAGGAAAAAGACACATTCACAAAAACAGCACAAGATGCAAACTTGGAGTCCTGTTTAGGGCTATGAGCGATTATTTTCATTTCAATGGTGTCTTCTTTGCTGACTTGACTTCTTATGAGGGGAAGGGCTCTAATTAAATAAATATTTCCATTTGTTTTATTTACTGAAAAGAAAGGAGATGGAGTTTCAAGGGAGTAAAGAATAACACCATCAGTACCAGAATCTGCATCTGATGCTTCCACTCTGCCAATCAATTGTTTTATGTTATAGTTTTCTGGGAGGTTGAAAAAATATTGATCTTGAGTGAAAATGGGTTCAAACTCATCTATCCCCTCAATCTCGACCCAAACCATTAAGGAGGCTGTGGAGTCACCTTTGTCTTTTGCCTCAACCATGAGGCAGTATTTATTGTCATTTTCATAGTCAAGGACTTGCTTAGCATGAATATCCCCTGTCAGAGGGTCAATGAGGAAGGGATCATGGCCAGGAGGTACTCCATGAATGGCAGGACAGGCAGATAAAATAGAATAGGTCAATTCTCCATAAGGACCTGTGTCAAAATCCAAAGCATTTACAGAACATATAGTGGAGAACACAGGCAGATTTTCAGGGACAACACAGTTCAACCTTGGGAACAGAAACAGAGGTTCATGATCATTATCGTCTAGGATACTGACAAACACAACTGCAAAAGAAAAATGTTTCTTTTCTTCATCTGAAGCTTGGATGGTTAAAGTGAATTTTATCGTTTCTTCATAATCCAAAGGCTTAGTCAAATAAAGGACTCCAGTTCTCTCTTCTAAGTAAAAATGCCCTTTCTCGTTCCCAGAGATTATGTGGTAGATGATTTCTGCATGTAAATCCACATCGCGGTCACTGGCTGACACCACGGTGATGTGACTCCCCAGAGGGGTACTTTCCTTGACATGTGCGTGATATGTCAGACTGTGGAATGTAGGTGGATTATCATTGACATCAAGCACTTCTATGGACACCATGGCGGTGGAAGTCAGTGGAGGGCAGCCGTGGTCAGATGCCAGAATGACAAGTTTGTGACTGGCAGATGCTTCTCTGTCCAGATTATGAAGCAACACCAAATAACCAACCTGTTTAAAAGCATATTCTGAATGAAGGAAACCAGTTTCCACGTCAAAATGGTTCTGTGAATTACCACTGATGATGGAATATTCAACATGTGTGTTTTCAGGGGCCCAGTCATGGTCAGTGGTTGAGAAGGTGACAAGCGTGCATCCAATTTGAGCATCTTCAGTCAAGCTAAGATTGTAATATTCTATTGCAAACACAGGGGGATGATTGTTCATATCTTGTATTTCTATCTCCACTAAGGTAAGAGCCCTCAGGTCAGGAATTCCACCATCACTGGCTTCAACAAGAAATTGAACTGTTGATTTTTTATCCAGAAGTACTATGGGTTTGGTCGTAAATATCGTGCCTGAAAAATAAGACGTAGCATTTCAATGCCGTGAAATTAAATTTTCATGATCCATTTAGTTAGCAAATGTGTACCAAATATTTACTAATGTGTTTGCTTATTTGTTACTTAATTTAAAACCAAGAGTAACTCCAAATAGAAAATTAAAATTATTATATTTATACTTTGTAACACTTAAGAGTCAGAAATAATATTTGTGACAATCACTCTATTTAATATGTGTGCTGCTTTGCAGATAACTTTGCCATAAATTTGTCCTAGTTTTCTTTTTGTATAGTAAGTTGTTCCATTGCTATTTATTCATCTTTATCAAGTTTAGCTATAATGTCTACTCATTGTTAAACTTTCTCTGTACAATGCTTAACTGCTCTAATCTGAAATCACTTGCTTAAATGCATTTCACAGCTACAAATGTCTTACTCTGATAAAAACACTAACATCAAAGGCATCAAATAAACCAGAACTCCTCAATGTTTTTACTCAATAGAGATGCTCAAATAATTTTTTCCCCGTTTTCTTTGGTCTTTATTGAGTGTTATTACTGAACTTTCTGAACCTGGGCTTCAATCAAAGCTTTCAAACTCTAGTAACACAAAGTCCTCAGTGCTCTTTCGAAGCCTGGGATAACTACCTGAACTGTGCTGGGTTGGACTGATGGACTGGGTGTTTACTATATGGGGGTCTCTGAACCTCTGAGCCATCACCAGCATTTAATCAATTCCTTTTGCTTTCCAGCCACTGACATGCTGGGGAAGAGAAATAACACTGGGGTTTGCTATTATGGCATTTGACATGAAGAGAAATAAGATGGTGGTGTTTATACTAGGGGGTGGGGATGAGGAGCTATTTTTGGAGCATTTGGAAAGGATTATTTCAGGTTTCCAGCCTGTAACTCAGACTCTGAACTCTAAAGCCACCATAAATAACTCACCATTCCTAGGATCAATGGAGAATTCCGTGGAAGAGGAAATAATTCTGTAAGAAATGTACTCATTGCTCTCTGAGTCTGTGGCTGCCACAGTCAGCACAGAGTACCCCACAGGCACCGATTCTGGAATGGTGATCTGAGGAACAAAGACAGAGAAGTGGATGTTGTGCTACAAGACTACAGATATTCTCATGCACGGGGCCAAAACGTGAGATCATTTTATTTATTTTGCTTATGGAAAATTCACAGAGAACCTGACTTTATTAGCTATGTTTACAGAGCTGACATATTAAGATGATTATGTTGTGGTCCCAGAATTCAGAAAAAAATATTTTAAAAAGATTAATTCAGTTTCTATTTTTATTATGAAAAAATTTCCTTCTAAATTATTTCTGTGTGGTAGAGGATAGTTAATACATTCAGTAATATGTTATTACTTACATACTTATCTGATTTAACTAGCCTTTATAGGAGATCACTACTTAGGTTAGTTTCTCTCCTGGGTTTACATGGAAACCTAGAATGTGTTACATTCAAGAGTCCTAAAGCCCATGTCCAAGTACTTAGCTGAATGCTATCATTGTTCTTATTTCTATAAACATATACTATGCCCTAAAAACTAAAATTTCCACTTCACAGTTTTGTTCATAATTTTTTTTTGCAAAATGTTAACACCCCAAAATATTCTAAAACTATGCCTAGGAAAGAAAAAGGTTTTCCAAATTAACTGCAGATAATCTACCTTAGGCTGCAATAGGTCACCTTATTTTCTTATTTGTGGCCATGTAAACATTAGGCAAGTTCCAATTGTTATGAAGAACAGGACCACGACCCCTAAAAACTAGAAAAATGATAACATAGTTTCATATGATGACATATTATACATACTTAAGAAACTGAATAGAATGATGTATTCAATTCCATATATACTTCTATCCTCCATGATATTAAATAAAAAACCCTCAGCATCAACTTAAGCACAAGTCTGTCCACAATGGTAGGCTTACATTGTTTCCTATTCTTTCCAGCTTGGGCTGTGTTTCAGAATCTCTGCAAGCTATTTACCTGGTAAGAATCTTGAGAAAACACTGGTGGGTTATCATTGATGTCCAATACATGGACAATGAGTGCTCCCTCTGTGTGGTGCACCGAATCAGAAATTTGGATAAGCAGCTCATATTCAGTAGCTTCTTCAAAATTCAACGTTTTCACTAGCAGCACCTCCCCAGTGTGCTGATCAATAGCAAACTTCGTTCCAGGATTACTCTGTTTGGTGAAACTGAAGATGAAAGCTGGATTCAAATCCACATCATGAACTGATATTCGAGTCACAATTACACCAGGCAAAGAATCTGAAATAGTCATGACCAATGTCAGTCTCTATTAAAATTCATCCTTTGAAATATCTTTTGAATGTTCAATCCAAGCTTTTTTATATTTATTTTAAGTCCAATATGACTTGTTTTTTCTTGGCATGATTTCTCATACAAAGCTCATTATAAACTAAACAAAAACTCTGAAGAATTTATAAGCCCAATAAAAGTGAAATTTTACCACTGAATTGAGAATTGAGGAGATAGGGCAGAGTCAATTTTTATATTACATTTTTCATTATATGCTTAAAACATACTCCCAGGACCAAGAAACATTCTAAGCCACTTATTTGTACTATATAGATTCTGTATCAAAATCATATATTCATGGGGCTATGGGTGGGAAGAAGATTATTTCTCAAAACACTAATAAAAAACAACATTTTGAAAAAGTAGGCAAGATTGAAATAAAAATGTTTGGATACCAAAGTTAGGAATAGATACTTAGTTCTTTGGCACTTATCTTGCAAACATTTCTTTTGGAGTGACATATACATTGCTTCCTTCCCTTAAAATATGACTCTCAAAATGATCAATACTATAGAAAGCCAAAGTATACATAGTACTAGTTATGAAAACAAACCTTTAGTATTATTTACACATAAAAATAATCACAAAAGAGATGACATGCTAAATGCCTCACACTCTATGTATCCTCTAGCCTAAACTGCTGTGAAAGGGATTTTGTTTTTTAGATTACATGAATGGTACAGGTAGAAAGAAGATGCCAAAGTATTCAGAATAGTTCCACTGCATATTAGACTCCTAGTTTTCATATTCAAGCTTGAACATTCTTGATGTTCACCAACCATATCTTAACCCACTCAGTATATTTTGGTTTATGTTGTTTGTTCTTGTAATACCCAGGGTGTCCTCCCAAAATATATACATACACTTTAAATAATTATAAAGGCAGTGCTTATTAAAATACATTTCATTTTCAAAATTGAGCTATCAGCTGTCAGAGTGTGTATACATTTTTTGGGACATCCTGTGTTTATATCGGGCACCCTGCTGCATTTTTATGCTAATGCATATACTTTAGAATAGTACCTTCAGTAAAAGCACATGAAAATCTATCAAATAGGTAGGAAACAAAACTGAAGAATTTTTTTATTGATGGAATATTTTAGGATATTTAAAATATCTGGAGATGTCCCTATATATAGAAATTTCTGCAACATTGCCGTCTGTGAGTGGTGATGGTTATAATTTGTTTGGAAAGGGGACATAAAAATGTTAGAAACACTGTAGGAATAAATTTAGTATTAATAGTGCAAGGAGAGAGGCAAGTGAGGGGCCACACTGTTTGGGACTTCAGTTATAAAGAGTTGGGTTGCATTTTATCACTAGAGCTGTTGACCACAGGCAACTTTGGGGTCATAATCTATTGGGTCATCATACATCCCAGAGGCCCAAACAATTAAGATTAATCAGCATATCACATAAAATTTTGTATTTGCAGCCTCTACCACTAATGGTGTAAAATTTTTCTGCAGATGTTTAGTTTACACAAGAGGAAAATGATGACTTTGTATGATGAATAGCAATCCCCTTCACTTATTACTTATTAATATACTGCAAAGACTGACAAAGTTATCAGTCTGAGATTGCTTCTTCTCAGAGGAGTTTTAGAATGATTAATAGTCAACAAAATGTGCTTCTTCACAGAGCAAATTTCATTCTTAAGAAATATCTAAACACAAAAAGAACCCATTTGCAATGGTGGTCTGAGCATGGGGAACTGGCCTTCTGTTTATCTGAATGCAAATCCCAGCTTCAACATTTAACTTCTTTGACATTTGATAAACTTTTGACCATCCATATCCTATTCTTTAAAATAAAGATGAAAACTATCTTGCATGGTTGTTTAGAATTAGTACTCATACTTAACACAGCAACTGGCTGAAAATATGGTAGATGATATTATACAAGTTAATCAAAACCACTATTCCAAATTGCCACACTCACTTTCTGCAATTTCCACTGCTTCCAGGGGGAGAAAAGCCGGGGCGTTGTCATTTACATCAGTCACCTGTATCTTGACTATACTTGTACCCGAGAGCCTGGGCATCCCTTTGTCTGTGGCTTGTACAATCAAGCTGGTTTGGAAAAGAATCAAGAAAAACAACATAAATATCAAATTTCCAGTTGAAAATTTAAAAATGAGCTGACTAGCTACATTTCTTTCTCCTACTGGCTTTTTCTAAATGATATCATTTCAAATTTATTTCAAAAGAATAGTAGCCTGAAATTTATTTCTTTATTTTTGACATATTTAGAGAAGCAAATCCAGCAAACCACCAGGGCTCTTGAGGCATCTGGTTCAAAACAATGCACCATTTCTGGGAAATAAATAGTCAAATTCGGTCCTTTCTTACTAAGAATAACCTAAAACATACAAAAAACAGAACCTGATACATATTTTCATTTTACTGTATCAACACAAGATATAACCACCAAATGGTTGTTTTATATTAATTTTTTTTCAGACCCAAATTGCAAAAACAATCAAAATTGTAGAATTGAAAGAGGAAATCGCTGTGATTAATACACATACCAAAAAATGCATGATTGGATAGGACTATAAAGTAGATGTGAAAGTACATGACCTGAAAGAATTCACATGCCGTGATTCAACCTCTCTTGGATGATGATACAACTAGCTTATCCAGCAACCAAGTTAGAAAATTTATTAGTGTCTTCAACTTCTCCCTTTCTGTCACCACCCTTCCAACACCCAACTAATGATGAGTCTTACAGATTTTACCTCTTAAGTGTCACTTGAATTAGTGATCTCATCCACTTCACCCCTTCCTTCAGAGTCTCAGAAAGGCTGATCAACCATCCTGCTTTGCCAAGGACCAAAGGGTTTCCTAGGCCATGAGACTTTCAGAATTTTTTAAAACCAGACAGCTCTGGGAAAACCAGGATAAGTTGGTTCTGTAGCTTCATCATCTTTGCCTGGAATGGTGTGTATTCATATATCCTTTCTCATCTGGAGTACTTATTTACTCACCAGTCTCCCTGCTGCAAGTCTCATGTGCTCCTATCCAACCCCCACATTGCAACTCAATTGTTCTATCTAAACTCCTGATCTAAAAACCTAACTCCCTATTTAAAACCGTTCCTTGTCTCTCCATGTCTACAAGAGGAAGTCCAATCCTTGAGCATGTATACAATGCCCTTCTATGATCTGTCTTCTGCCTGAAATCCTGTCCCTACACCCTTTGGTCTGTAGTTTTCACTGACCTCTCATTTGATTTGGATGTCCCTTTCTGTCCCGTAGCACCCTGTACATTCTTCAGCCATACAATTATTAGCCTTTGTTCTTAATGATTTATTTTTCAGGCTCTCCCATAACTGCTTAAAGGGCCAGTTGGCTACCTTCTCTGATTTTCTTTAATATATGTTGAGTACAGATGTCTTAAGATTTTTTTCAAGATTATGAGTGTACTATATCACAGAGCCAGGATTCAAGCCCAGGTCTTGCTTGACTGGACAGCTTGTGTTCCACTATATATATGATCCTCCTTCAACTTCTCTCTCTTACTGTGTATATGTAACTCCTTAATGTGTAATAATTAGCTCATTTTTCACTCTCCTCTAAACACTGGGAGTTCCATGGGGTAGCTGAGTAATAAAGTGAGTTGTCAATCAGAAGATGATCTTTATTTCAGAGACGATGTTAGTCTTATCCAGCTGTTGATGCTACCTTTTGAGAAACTGAGTCTTGGAAGTTGACACACTTCTACTTTCTTTTCCATTGTTAGCTTATCTAATAAGTATTCTTTCTTTTTAACCTTAAATTTTAAAATGATGTAAGATAAGCATCAACTCTTTCTTGGTTTAAATTCCACTTAATAGCAAATGATTACTGTTTATCTACCATTCATGAAGCACACAGGCCGCCTTTAACACTATCAAAGTTGGAACATCTATATATATAAAAGCTTAAGCAACCTGCTGATCAGCCAACCAATCGGTAGCTATGATGCACAATGACCAGCAGGGCGCAAACGCTCAACACAGGAGCCGTGCTGAGCGACAGCAACTTTGCAGAGTGCCCTCTCACACTCCAGGACCCCTCAGGGGATGTTGGGCTGCGGGTTTCGGCTGATCACCACAGGCCAGGCAGAGGGATCCCACCTGCTGGCGGGACCCCACCTGCTGGAAGGACCCTGCTCACTCCAGACACCCTTTAAGCCCCGGTGTCGCCCCAGGTGCAGCTGGCCAGGAAGGGACTAGGGAGGTTGGCTCCAGGGCATGTTGCCTGTCTCACCCAGTCCTGCCCTGCCGGCCACCTTCTAATTAATTTCTTTTCAATGTTCAGGAATCCATGCACTAGGCCTCTAGTCAGTATATAATGACTTGAGTTTCACACTTCTGGAGCCTAGAAATGATTCCATGTGGAAAGTTTGTTTTGTTAGTATGAACATAAGTCAGGTACATATGGAAATGTTTTACTAGAAATAATCAACTCATAATGTTCTCTGGCCCTGCTACCTGCCCTTCCCCAATGTCATACTAAAGTCTCAGCCAAGACATCAAAGTTATGTCTCCTTCTTCTACCAAAGCCATAACCACACTTCACAACATTACAATTTCAGGGGTTCTATGTAATCCTGATGTCAGGTTTAAAAAAAAAAACTAGGATTCTTTGATATAGAGAAAAATATATGATTCGGTTTCAAAATAAAAGGATAACTAAAAGGTTTCTCAGTGGCTTAAAAAAATGAAAAATTATAAAGTCAGATCCACTGAGATTCTACACACAACCTGTGAGAGACCTCAAGTTTCTTATGATAGCTCCTTGGCAGTCTTTGTGGAATATTGGTTGTAGCCAGTCCAATTGGCTCCATGTTTTAGGGCTGCTACCCTAATGAGTATTATCAAGAGACTATCAATGAGATTGGCCCCTCCCAAAGAAAAAAGAACTCTCTACATGTATTGTCATTTGTATGTCATCCTGCAAAGTAGTCTACTTCCTCTCTGTTTCATCTGAAAGTAAAGTGTGTTGTTGAGTAAGCCCCTCCAGCCCACTCAGAGGTTCCAGTGACTTTGCTATTGCCTCACTCAGAACAAGGATCATCAGTTACTTACAGAAAGTCTCCAACATGAAAATACAACTATGAAATAGACAAAGAAATGAGCCCACAGGAAACAGAGATCCAGAAAGAACAAAAGAAAATGTAAAAACAATTCTAATTAATGTCCTCTGTGAGACATCAGAAGATAATGCATGCATACATTAAGAATGAGATGCTACAGAAAGTTCAAAGTCAAGAAAGAACTCTTGGAAATAAAAATATAAACAATGTCAAAAAAATGTTTTCTAACTAGAGCAAAAAGCTGGTTTAGAAGGTTAAAATTAAGGTATTCTCCCTGAAAAAAAAATAAACCAACATACAAAACAAAAAATAGAAAGTAGGAAATAAAATAGTATTGACAAAGGATCGATCGAGCAGTCCAACTATTGATTGAATAAGGTCTAGGACAAAGGAACAGGGCAAAGTAAGCACACAAAACAAAATAGAGAAAAAAAGAAGAGGTAATTATTAATGAAATAAGATAGAAAAATAGAAAGATTTCTCCTTATTCAAAGAGCAGACCAAGTACTCAGCACAAGGAAAGACCCACATTACAATACATAATCACAAAATTTCTAAACATTAGAGATAAAGAAAATAACCTGAGAACTCCCACAGAGAAGAAAAGACAAATCATGTACAAAACACATCATTAGGATGGCACCAGACTTCTCAACAGCAACACTGGGTTTTAAAATATAAGAGAATACCTTCAAAATTCTAAAAAAAATAAATAAATAAAAATCAACTTCTATACTATCCATTGTATAAATTATGTGTGAGAGTAGAATACAGGCACTTTTAGATATTCAAGAAAAAAAAACTAAAAAAGAGAAAGGCATGGGGTCTGGAACATGAGCTTAATTTAAGAGAGCAATAAAGCAAAGCCATGAAATACCCAGCTTTGCTGAAGACTTAGAAAGCTACTGCAGATTGTTAATGCTAGACCAGGAGGGCAGAAAGCAGCAGGAACAGGTCTGGAAGCAACAAAGAGGACTTGATAGAATATTCGATATGGGAGGCATTTGAGGGGGAAAGATGGGTGGGCATGACAGAGCTGTTGGAGCAGTGACAAGGAATACATAGATGTAGGGAATTGAGTGAGCAAAACAAGAAAGATAATTCATTAACTTTGGAGCAGGGGGAGGGGAAACATAAGAAAGGAAACATAAGTATGACATGGCTCTGAAGTGAACAATTATAGAATCATATAATGTAAACACTGATTATTAAGTAAATGAAAACCAGTGAATGAATACAAAGACAGAATTGGATAAGAGAAAGTAAAAATATTAAATACACATCTGTTATGACAGGAAGTTGATAGATAATGTTTAAAATGATAAGTTAAGACATACTGGTATTTATAATAATGGAGAAAACCAGTTTAAAATGTCAGTCTCTGGGAGGCTTTAATGCTGGGATGGGTGAGGCAATAGTGGCTGACTTTCTTCTTAGTCTGTTGATATACTCCATGCTACTACTGGATTTTTAAAAAGTGTATTGCTTTGATAATAAAAACCTTGGCCCTAAAACATTACAAGGCTCCCAGGAATATCCAATTATCAACTTAAAAAGGGATAAGTCTCTCCTCATCAGTTATAAGTCAAGCAATGGAAATGCTTTCAAATGATTCAAAGAGCATTTTTGCATGCTCATTCCTAGACATGTGTTATTTCACAACTGTAAGCTGGAACTTATTTTATTATTATTTTATGTTTCTAAAATAGTTTTTTCTGTTTTGTGTTTTATAAATATACAGGTATGTACTTTTAAAAGGGACTTTTAATTGTTTTAGAAAGAGAGAAAGGAAGGGAGAGGGAGAGAGAGAAACATGGATGTGAGAGAGAAACAATGAATCATTTGCCTCCTGCACACCTCCTCTGGGGATGGAACCTGCAATCTGGGCATTTGCCCTGACCAGGAATCCACTGGCAACCTTTTGGTACATTGGACAAGGCTCATTCAACTGAGACACATTGGCTGGGGCAGGTGTGTAAATTTAAGATTTATTCACATAATACAATAGGAAACCCTACTACGACCATTTGAGTGGATAAGAATCTCATTCTATCATTTACTGGCTACACAGTCTTGGCAAACCTTACCTCTGTGAACTTCAGTTTCCTTATTCTGTAAATCTAGAGTTTATTATGAGAATTCAACATGTAATGCAGGTGCACCATAAAGTACTGTGATTGTTACTATGCTTCCTGCCATGGATTATAAGGGCACTCAATTTTTTTGAGCTCCTTGGAAACAAGTACTGTTTCATATGGCTTTATATCTCAAGCTCAGTAAACAGTTTTTAAAATAAGGAAATATCGAGCAGACAGAACTTATGGTCTGTTTTACAATTTTGTCATTTTTCTACTGAGTTTTCTTATATGAAGCTCGATAGAGGGCAAAAAATATTTAATTTTTATTTGATTCATTTATATTTAATAGAATAACTGACAAAATCCTTTACCCCTTGTTTTATATTGTAAAACAGAGGACTGGAATTGAGAATATTTTCCTCATCAGACAAAATAACAATATTTCAAAAGTAAAGTTAAAAGTAATATCAGCTAAATGAGGAGAAACCAAGATGGCGGCATAGGTAAGCACCTAAACTGCTGCCTCACACAATTTCAAAACTACAACTAAAAGACAGAACGGACACCATCCAGAACCACAGGAAAGCTGGCTGAGTGGAAATTCTACAACTAGAAGGAAAGAGAAAAGCTCACGGAGAATTGGAGGAATGACAAAGGGTTGAGGTATGGCAAAGGGTCTTTGTGTGTGCAGAGAGGAAGGGCGGCTGAGAGCCTGGATGACTTTCTCTGGCGGGAGGGGAAGGAAGCCCCTGACTGCACTGAACCCCAGTTCTGACTGCACTGAACCCCAGTTCCAGGTGAAACCCCGTGGACCCAGGCTCATACAGGGGGAGTCTGGACTGTCAGGTAGAGAGAAAGGCACTTGGAGAATCGGAGACCTGGGGGAGCCCCAGTGGGCAGAGGGCTGGAGGCATGTGTGCAAGTGTGCACAAAGACTGTGAGGTTGCCACAGGCTTTCCCTAGCAGAAGGGAGTTGGAAGCTCCTGACTGCACTGAGCCCCAGTTCTGACTGCACTGAACCCCAGTTCCAGGAGAGCCCCTGGGACCCATGCCCTTGCAGGGGGAATCTGGACTCTTGAGCAGAGGCTCAGGAGCCGGGGAAGGCAGAGGTCTGCAGGTGCGCGTGTGCAAGGGCAGGGCTGAGGGGAAGCCAAGACTGTCTGCTCCGCCCTGAGACTCCACCCCATCCAAGCTGAGCACAGAGGCTTTTGCAATTTGGCAAGTCTAATCCTATAAGGCTGTCTCCAGCACCGGACTTCTCCCAGCGTAGACACAGCTGATCCTCACAGCCAACTGGCCTGGAGGTCAATTCCTCCCAGTGATACCAAGAACAGTCAAGACTTAACTACAACAAGGCTGTACACACAGTCCACAAAGGGGTGCACCAAGAGTGTCCACCTCAGGTTAACTGGGGAGGCTGACCCACTGGGCCATATAGGAAACCTAGCACACAAAGCTACCCTACCAACTCAGGGAAGCAGTGAAAATGCAGCGACAAAGAAACAGCTCACAAATGAAAGAAATGGAGGAAAACAAACGACTGGATATAGAATTCAAAACCACGGTTATAAGGCTTTTCAAGAATATCCTAGAAAAGGCCGATAAATATAATGAGACCCTCGAAGATATGAAAAAGGACCAACTAGAAATTAAACATACACTGACTGAAATAAAAAATATTATACAGAGACCCAACTACAGACTAGAGGAACACAAGAATCAAGTCAAAGAATTGAAATACAAAGAAGCAAAAAACACTCAACTGAAAAAGCAAAAAGCAAAAAAAAAAATCCAAAAAGCTGAAGATAGTGTAAGAAGCCTCTGGGACAACTTCAAGCGTACCAACATCAGAATTATGGGGGTGCCCGAAGAGAGAGACCAAGATACTGAAAACCTATTCAAAGAAATAATGACTGAAAACTTCCCCCACCTGGTGAAAGAAATAGACTTACAAGTCCAGGAAGCGCACAGAACCCCAAACAAAAGGAATCCAAAGAGGACCACACCAAGACACATCATAATTAAAATGCCAAGAGCAACAGACAAAGAGAGAATATTAAAAGCAGCAAGAGAAAAACAGTTAGTTACCTATAAGGGAGCACCCATACGACTGTCAGCTGATTTCTCAACAGAAACTATGAGGCCAGACAGGAGTGGCAAGAAATTTTCAAAGTGTTGAATAGCAAGAACCTACAACCAAGATTACTTTACCCAGCAAAGCTATCATTCAGAATTGAAGGGAAGATAAAGAGCTTCACAGATAAGAAAAAGCTAAAGGAGTTCATCACCACCAAACCAGTATTATATGAAATGCTGAAAGGTATTCTTAAGAAGAGGAAGAAGAAAAAAGTAAAGATAAAAATTATGAACAACAAATACATATCTATCAACAAGTGAACCTAAAAATCAAGTGAATTAAAAACCTGAGGAACAGAATAATCTGGTGAATATAATAGAATCAGGGGCATAGAAAGGGAGTGGACTGATAATTCTCAGGGGTACAGGGGTATGGGGGTGTGCAGGAAGAGACTGGACAAAAATCGTACACCTATGGATGAGGATGAGGAAGAGACTGGACAAAAATCGTACACCTATGGTAAGGGCAGAAGGTGGGGTGGGAACTGGGTGGAGGGGAGCTATGGGGGGAAAAAGGAGAAACAATTGTAATAATCTGAATAAAGATTTATTAAAAAAAAAAAAGCTAAATGACACTTTCCCTAAGGCATTCACTGGACATATACGTAGGCTAGGAGGAAATCAACCTATATTTTCTACTGCCTTAAGTGTCAGAAAGAGCACTAAAGAGGAAAAAAAAGCTACAAGGGAGAAGGGGAGGCCCTGAACCTAGATAGGTAGAAGCTGTAAACTATTTCCTTGCCTTGGTGCTACTGGAGACTGTGTGTATGAGTGTGTGTGTGTGTGTGTGTGTGTGTGTGTGTGTGTGTGTATCTCTGTGGCTGCATAATAATAAGATCATGTCTATTAAGAATTCAACTTCTCTCAGTTCTTCCAGCCTTGAGTTAAATACTTTATGGAGAACTGGGGAGAGGCACTTTTAAATATTGGGACCAATTTAAATATTGGGAACACTGAAACTATGACATACATAGGAAAAACTGGAAGGAGTTAGATTTAGAGGCTAATTAGGCTCCACAGAAAGTCCACAATCAGGAAATGCTTAGTGCCTGGCACTCAGCTGCCCTTAGATAGTCTCTGAATTTGTAATCGCTCAGATAGCAACTAGGCTGAGATTTACCTGCCGTCATTTATGGAAAGAAAAGGCTTAATGCCTAAAATTACTATAGCAACAATCATGGCAGGGATAGGTTTAACATAGATATACAATCAGTTTTAATATATTTATGTGGTAAGTATCGTAACAATTGATGACAGTAAGATACTACCAAAAATCTGGTTAGTTAATACAGAGTAAGGTCTTAAACTTTTAAAATACTTTTGAAGTAATGTTTTGAATTAAACAAAAAAGACGGAATACAAACTTTTAAACTTTGGAAGTTTTTCAGAGGTTAATTAATGCAACCCTCCCAGTAACAGATCTCAGTAATCAGCTCTCACTGCTCAACCACAGGAATATCCTGCATGCTCCTCATAAAGCATGAATGTAGCCAAGCCTAGGAGAATATTGACACTTAGGTCTTTTGTAAACCTGTACTCCCCAGCCCCCAATAGAAGGTCAGCTTGAACAGTGGAAACTGACTCAGAATCAGAATCCCTGGCTGCAAGTCCATGTTGGAACTTAAATGGTTCTGTGACCCTAAGCAATCCACTCAATGTCTGTTGACTTTTCTTTTCAGTGAATAAGAAAACACTCAACTTAACCTCATGGGAGATAATTGGGATGATTAACGGAAGCACTGTATGTGCAAGGCCTTTTGGAAGAATAAGAAATATGACAAAAATATGAAGCATATTAAAATAAATAATAAGAAAGTCAAGCATCTCTTTGGCCCCCAGACTTCCCACATGAGCACTTCTCCAGAGACAAACAAGGTTAACAGTTTCTTATATTTTCTTCCTGACATGGTCCAGTCATGTGTGTGTGGTTCTGCTCAAATAGCCCGGCAGTTTGAGCACTATAGTGCACCTTGTTATTTCATTCACATGGACACATATCTTAGAGTTCTATCCTCATTAGCAGTAGAAATGTACCTCTCTCTCTCTCCCTAAAGAACAGTTTATTGACTTTTAGAGAGAGCAAGGAAGGAGAGAGAGAGAGAGAGAGAAAGAGAGAGAGAGAGAGATGAGAGCATGACATCGATCAGCTACCTCATGCACACCTCTTACTGGGGATTGAGCCTGAAACCCAGGCATGTGCCCTGACAGGAATGGAACCAGCAACCTTTCCATGCCCAGGGTGACACCCAAACAACTAAGCCACACAGGTCAGGGCTACCTCTTCTCTATTAAAATTAGTTCCATTGTGTTTGAATGACTTGGCTGTCATTCTTAAAGCAGTCCCCATTCACAGCCATTTTGGGTTCCCTGGTCTTTTTCTTTTCCAGACTGAGGTGCCATAAATATCCCTGTATGTTTGGCTAGAGTAGACTATCGTAGCACTGACATTTAAATACCTAGGAGACTTGTAACACTATGATTCTCTCTTTTGTAGAATTCTGTATAAGTCTGGCATATTTTGGACTCTAGGCAAAAAAATACTTAATGTTCCATGGGTGCTTTCAATAAGATCATGTCTATTAAAACACAGTTCAAGGGTCCTGATGACAGGATTATAATTTAATACATAAAAAGAATAAGGAATTAAAAAGTGCAATGCCATTCAGTCTTCACTGTTCTAAAAAACACTAAGAATAAACATTAGCAGAGTGCTCAATGGCTCATTAGACTTTTGACAAATATTGATTTTTTAAAAGTCTCTGATTTAGTACTTAGCAGCATCATAAATTCATGAAATCTTAAAATGAAAAGGAACCTTAAAATTCTAATTGAATCACCTTTCCAAAGCTGTAAATACTTTCTAAGACTCTCCCCATGATCATAAGTTGGATCAAAGGGAAAACACATTTTATAACTAAGCTTGTACAATAGACAGTCAAGCTCAAAGCAACAACAGTGTTGTCAGAAAGGAAGCAGATAGCTGATCAAATGGACAGGAATCTGGGACAAACCTGTAGGAGCTGGTGAACTCGTAATCCAGAATTCCATTTGCTGTTACCACACCGCTCTGCGGGTCAATTTGGAACACCTGTGCTTGCTTGCCAGCAAGAAGGGAATACTCAATGAGGCCATGCAACCCGCTGTCCAGGTCAGCAGCAAAAACCTGTGAGGAAGCAACTCTTGCATTAGGTAAGGATTTCATCCGCAACAGTGGTTAAGTCTGTTTTTCAGAGAAATGTATTATGACAGGATTATAGACTGTCAAATACATTTAAAAAACAACCATCAAACCAACACTAACAAACTGCTGAAGCTACATTTCACTTTACAGTAAAGTGAACAATGGGTTAGGAAGCAAGTTCGTGTTCTCATTCAAAGGATTTCCAGGTAACTTTCAGTAGAGTCTCATATGTTTAAAGCTACAATTTTAGGCAAGAGGAAAATAAAGTTGAAAAAATATTTAATTTGCTTGAATAGAAAGTTTCTAGCACTGTGTGTGGATTCAGGCTGGCCCCAGAAAAGGAAGGGAATGATAGAGGAAACCTATACACAGTGAGTGGTAATCTGTCATTTGCTTTTTTATTTCTTGCTATTAGTGTTGCCTGAAAAGGAATCCATATGTGGATTTTTTATATTACATTGAGAGTCTCTGTTTTAAAGGATCTTTAAATAGATGAAACAAAGTCTAGATTTAGTGCTAACAAAATCCCCCCTGATCATTTAGGTGACAAATTATCAAAGTAGTGCTGAGGATAAAAGTTTTGCATCGGCCTCCATATAGAGATATTGTTTAGTCTGCATTACATTTTGACCCCAAAACCATTAGTGAATTCAAAGTCTTGTTTATGAACAAGTTGGCAGATGAATTTAAAAATGTTTAAACTTGTTTTTACTCTCTATACCCATCAGCGTTAGTCCCTGTCTTCTCACTCTTGAGTGATTGCACTGATGTCCTGGTGGGTTTTTGCTTCTACTTCTCAAACTTATCAGCCTTCACACACTGCTGCCAGAGTTCTCAGGGGACTGAGTGGCCCAAGTTCGGGTGCCCAGGACATGATCAGAAAGGCACACAGCCAGCTATTTGGTACAGCAAGACAGCAACACACACTTCCATTCAGAATCACCAGGAAAAGGAACTCATTTGTATTTGGGCAGAAGAAAGTCTATCATGTCTCCAAGGCCATACAATGAAAAGTGTTCCAGAGTAGGTCTCCCAGGACAGTGGTCGGTAAACTGTGGCTCGCAAGCCACATGCGGCTCACAAGCCGCAGTTTGCCGCTCTGTTGACTGAGTTTGCTGACCACTGTACCCAGGAGGTACATCTGTTAGGGTTTTAGGATGCCAGCAATACATATGAATATGGCTAACTTCGCTGGGGGGAAAAATGCATCAGAAAGCTAGAGCCAGGTGAAGTATAAGAACCAGGACAACTGTGGGGCTTAGCTTCTTTGAGTTGTTACCATCCAGCTAAATTAGCTCTAATTTATCTCCGTCCTGGTGTCCTGTCACTCAGGATTCAATTTCCGGGGAAAGAAAATCTCTCTAAGACTGAGGCAAAGTGGGGTGGGGGCATATCACTATCTTGGTTGACAGTCCCACCTACACTGTATCACACAGAGCAGGGACAGCTCCTAAAGGAAGTCTGCAGGTTTGTAACCAAAAGGAGGGCATGTGGACAGGGTGGTGGTGAAAAGCAGGAAGTAACTACCACGAGTAGTATGAACCCCAGAGACTTTGACATTTATGTTTATCTCAACAGGACATAGGAAAATGGTAGCTCTAGCTTCCTGGAGACAAGTCTCCGAATCCGTCCCTGATTCCATCTTCTGGAACTTCCACTTAACATAAAGCATTGATAGGTTTGGCTGTCCCATTTGGCATACCTGGGCTGTAAAGGTTCTCGGCCTTCATGTATTCCACCCTGAGCAACCTGGCATGTGCAACAAAGCAGTACAATGTAGTGGCACCTGTCAACCCTCCCATATAGGCATCACTGGGCAGGGGTGATAAAGAATGGAAAAGCTACCCTGGTCAGTGTGGCTCAGATGGTTAGGTATCATTCTGTGCACCAGAAAGTTTGCCAGTTTGATTCCTAGTCAGGGCACATGCCCAGGTTGCTGACAAGAGTGGGGGAGTGGGGGTGCAGGAGGCAGAAGATCTATGTTTCTCACTCACATTGATGTTTCTCTCTCTCCCTTTCTCTTTCTAAAATATTTTTTAAAAAATATTGGAAAAGCTAATGCCCTCGTCTTCCTTTTTTTTAAAGTCTGTTGAGACAAGTCCAGTTTTATTTTTTATTTTTCAATATGTCTTTATTGATTTTAGAGAGAGAAAGGGAGATAAATAGAGATAGAAACATCGATGAGAGAGAAACATTGATCAGCTGCCCCCTACATGCCGCCTTCTAGGGATCAAGGCTGCAATCCAGACATGTGTCTTGCCTGGGAATTAAACCAGTGACCTCTTAATTCATGGGTCAACACTGAACCACTGAGCAACACTGGCTGGGTTTCTCCAGCTTCTTAAAGACCCAGCATCAATTCAATGGTGAGGGGAAAGGTAAAAGTGGATACTACTCCTAAACAGGTAGAGAGACTACCAAGGATAGTGGGATTTAGAGCCTGAACCACACTGCCTAATGGACAGATTCTCTCTCAGGGCCGGGAGCATGGGGGTAGGCCTGAAAACAGCAGGTCTGTTCCTTTCATGCATAAAACATCTGCAACACTCAAACATGGGCAGCTTGTCCATGTGTCTGTGCTTCAATTCATGCTTCTCTGGCTTCAGCAAATGCCTAAATGCCTTTTAGACCTGGTACAAATATAATTCTTCTTCGAAACCCTGTGCTTTTCACCAGGAGGAGTTTGTATCTCCTCTTTAACTATATATATATAATTGATTTCAGAGAAAAGGGAGAGAGAGATAGAAATATCAATGATGAGAGAGAATCATTGATTGGCTGCCTCCTGCATGCCCTACACTGGGGATCGAGCCTGCAACTCAGGCATGTGCCCTGATAAGGAATTGAACAGTGACCTCATGGTTCATAGGTCAATGCTCAACCACTGAGCCATGCTGACCAGGCTGTGGCTTCTCTTTTCTCTCATGACATTAAATGCACACTTCATTGTAACATTAATTATATGCAATTAAATTATATACTTACAGTTCTGATTTCCCCACTAATTTATATGCATTTATGAGTTTAATTTCTGTGCCCCTATAGAGTCCCTGCTAGTGTTCAGCAGAGTACGCAGATGGGCACAAATTGAACACTAAATAGAGGAAGAAGAGTGAACTCAGAAACTCCAAATTCATCCACCAAACATTGTATGTGCCTTGAAAACATTTAAATTTTAACTTATGTGCTGGAAAAAGGCCTATTTTGGTGTACATTGATTCATGATAATCCACACACACATGCACAAACATCTTTCTGTTACCTGTATGATAGGAGCATTGTGAAACTGGCCTTCAGGCACTGATACTTGGTAAATGCTTTGCCCAAAGCGTGGGAAATTATCATTCACATCTTGTATCAAGACGACTACTTTGCTGTAGGCTCTATGCCCACTGCTTTCAGCTAAAACGATGAGTTGTACTTCATTTCTGACTTCAAAATCAAGAAACCTGGGTTCTTTCACAGTGAGGTCTCCTATTTTTATTCCCAGGGAGAAAACAAAATAAAAGAAGTTGATGTTGTAGTTATTATTTAAAAAGTTCCAAATCATCTTTGCCTTATGTGCTCATATGCTCACTTGGCCCTTTTCAAAGCCCCATGTTGGCTGGCCTCCCTCCTCTATTGACTGGGGTCATTGTGAAAAAGGTTCAGAGCATGCAGATGTTTGCAAGGTTCAAACATGTAGGAGGGAAAGAAACTGTAAAATATCTGAACTCTTGAAGCTATCTCTTAAATTCTCTTTCTCTCTCCATAATTGGTCCATCACCATGCCTGGAAAATCTACCTTCCAGATATTTCTTGAACCTACCTCTCTCCATCTTCACTGCTGCTGCCCTCCTCCATCCACTGGCATTTCCCATCTTGTCCCCTGAATTAGTCACTTAACTGAATCCTATATAACAAGACCCTATGCAAATCAACCAAATGGCAGAACACCAGGTCGCTATGACGCACACTGACCACCATGGGCAAATGCTCAATGCAGGAGCTTCCCCCTGGTGATCAGTGCGCTACCACAGGGGGAGTGCCGCTCAGCCAGAAGCCGGGCTCACAGCTGGCAAGTGCAGCGGTGGTGGCAGAAGCCTCTCCCGCCTCCACTGCAGGCGGGCAGTAAGGAGCAAGGGGTCCCAGACTGGAAGAGGGATGTCTGCCTGCAGGCTTAGGCCTGATCCCCCCAGGCAGGCATCCCCCAAGGAGTCCCAGACTGCGAGAGGGTGCAGGCTGGGCTGAGGGACACCCCTCCCCAGTGCACGATTTTTGTGCACCAGGCCATTAGTCCTATCTAATAAAGACAGAATATGTAAACTGTCCATCACTCTGCAACAAATATGGTGGTGCCCACAGCCAATAAAGAGCGAACTGACACAACAAAGATGGTGGCGACTGGGCCAGGATGCAGGCATTCTGCCCCGCCCCGGCCACTCCAGGCCTCTGGGCAGCACACGCGGAGTGGCCAGGGTGGGGCGGGACGCCTGCTATGAGGGGTGGGGGGTAGAGGGAGCTACAGGAGGGTAGCAGGGCCAGAGTGAAGGCAGAAGGTGGTAGCCAGAGCAAAGGCCTGGGTCCCAGGTGCCAGAGGGAAGCCATTGCTGGCAGCTGGGGGAAGGAAGGCCTATTCTTGCACGAATCTTCATGCATCGGGCCTCTAGTTGAATAATAAAAAAAGACATTGTCATTGTCCTGTGTAAAACCCTGCAATGGCTGTCCATGGTGATTATGGTCAATTTCAGTATTTTTAACCTCCAAAGGACCTCTCCCACCTCAGAAATCTCATCATGTTCTTCTCCACCTGTCTCTGCTCTGGTCATAACACTCATAAGTACTCTGTTCCTCAAATGCTCATTTCAGAGTTGCCATGTATGCTTTTCCATCTGCCTCAAACGGTCCCCAGTCCTGTGCTTCCTCAGATATCTTTCCAGACCACCCATCCCCGTACCATCTCTGTCAGCCCCCAACAGACTCTCACAAACACGTGCTGTACTTTGTTCACCTGCTTCAGTCTAGTTACTCCTCAGGATTTAGGGCTCTGCAAGGTGAGGAAGGCTACCTGCCTCTTACACCATCATATCCCCAATACCCAGCTTGAAGTCTGGCTTACGGAAAGCACCAGTAACATTTGTCACACCCTTGTATGAAAAGCATAACCAGGCTAGGGAAAGTAGCTCTGGGGGGTTATGCCATGTTCAAGTTCCTCCCTCAAATTAGGAAAATTCCTCCTCTGATATAATTTCTTTCTTTGGTTACTACTCTATCTTTTCCTCCCCCCTTCAACTAAATTGCTTACTGAATTTAATGTTATTATTTTTATTATGATGATTTACTTGATTCTCACTGTCAGAGATTCCATCGAATGGGGATTTGCTGAATAAGCATTGATTTGGAGTTCGAGGAACCTGAAACCAAGCGTAGATCCTAGACCTGGATGCTTAATTTAGGCAAGTTACCTGGTTCCACCACCACTAACTCTGTGGCCTGGAGTCAGTTACTCAGGTCCTCCAGAGTCGAGTCTTCCCTTCTGTAAAATGGGGATATGAGCAATGACTTCACAGGGTAGCTGTGAGAAGTCACACAGTGCATACTTAGAATGTTTCTGTGTAGTCAGATGGTGTGGATCCCAGTGTTCTACCCACATCTCTCTTCCCCTTCATCACTAGATATAGATTTAATATCTTTACAAATCTGAATTTAGAAAGAGAAAATTAAGTAGCCTCAGACTGTTAGAAAAATTCTATCTCTGGTGAAACAGCCTGCTTCTGGAAGCCACAGTTCTTAGTGCTCTATCTAAACCCATTTCCTAGGTAACCATCCTAACCCAAGAAATATGGTAACTTTGATATTGAGTATTTTGGAAGGGGTTTTATAGCTTCTATTCCATTATTAAGAGAAATTAAATATTTATATTCTATATGAAGAACTCACTATATTACCAAATTTAAAATTTCATAAAATCGCTTTCATTTATTATCATCAGATTTAGTTACAAATTCAGATTGAAAGGCAAATAACTTTTATAAACCACAGTCTGATGTTACCAATACCCCTGACAAAATTTAGAACAGCTTTAACTATGCAGCTGGAAAATCATTAAGGTGCATTTTGATGAGCAGGGAATGAAGGAAGCTGGTCTTTAGAAAACTTCATGAAACAAAGGAGGAGTCCCCACCCCCAAATGGCAGAGGAGCCCCAGTCTGAGGTGGGTGCAAAGGTCTCATCTGGAGCTCTGTCTCCACTGAGCAGGGCACTCAGCTTGCTATCCTGTGCTGTTACCACTAGTAAAGGAGAAACACAATGGAAATGCAACACTAAATTGCCAGTGTCACTGAGTAGAAAGTGTGCCAATTATAGTGCAGATCAAAGTGGGGTTTTTAATAAAAGGCTTGTGTTTGGGCTTTGATAATTGGAATTTTGAACTTGGAATGGTTCTGCAGCTCTAATGCTTTCCTTGCTTGATTTTTATTTTTGGCATAATAATTGGCATATGCTGTGGAAGTTATGCAAGTGGAAAAGACAATAACCAGTCTATGAGATAATTCACGGCTGGCGCACCTACCAGATCCACATTTTGCCTTGGATGATATATGCATATTTTTCTCAGAGACAGCAAGGGTTTTCTGTCACTGGTGAGATGAAAGTACTCCTGGATTCTGTCTACTAGTAATAGGATGGGCAGGAGTCCATGTTTTCCTTAGAGGAAGGACCTCACAACACCAACTTCATGTTCATTCTCATATGTTAGAGTGCCAGTTACACAATAACTTGAGAATGAAACTGCAGGAATATTTTCCTTCTGGTATATGTACATATATAGCTTTTGTCCAAGTTATAAAATATACATAAAAATGAGATTATGAGTCAAATGCTAAGTGTTTGATAGCACACTCAGGTTACTTCAGTCAATTATAAATGGTGCACATGCATATCGTATATACAACCAGAGTGTGATAAATATTTATGTTATCCCCAAGCTTTTAAACTCTCTCCCATTAAAGCTATACCCTTGAAACATTGAAAGTTTGATCATTTTTGTTTTATGCCAATCTACCAAGTAATGAAATGAATACTACCATCTGTTATTGACATATACAATGTTAGCCAAACTCCCAAATTCCTGCTGGTTTGGACAGTGAGTAGTATATGTTTTTAAGCTGAACTAACAAGAAGTTTGGATATAAAAGTAAACCTTTGGTTTGTGATTATGGACACAGGGCAAACTCTGGCAAGGATGGACAGAAAATGCAGTGCCCACCAGAGATCCATCTAATCATAACTTATTTAGACAATAACTAATAAAATGGTTTCTCCCATTTTTACCATTAAGAAAAATGACCACAAAGTTTAATGATTATGGGACAAAAGTAACATAAAAGATAAAGTTAATATCACACTTAATGATTTTAAAAAATGTTTCCTGGCAGCAATATGATAAAATATATATTGAAATGATCTTCCTGATAAAAAAAAAACTAAAATGCTTGGTAAATTTTGTGTGTGCGCATTGAAATTCATTACTGAGTTGATACAGTAGTAGGGAATCCTCAGAGCACAAAACAACAACCCACAAACTCATAGACACAGACAACAGTCTGGTGGTGGACAGAGGGGGGGAAGGTGATATAAGGAGACTTGACTTGGGGTGGTGAACATGCAATACAATATACAGATGATGTATTTATAGAATTGTATACCTGAAAGCTATATAATTTTATTAACCAATGTCACACCAATGAATAATAAAATACAAACCATAAGTAAATAAAGAAAGTGAAAACAGTAGCGAGGAAGGTAAGCAAGCACTAAAATCCCATTTATGTTAAAAGGATTTCTAACCCAACTTCCTTCTTTGAGATTAATCTCTGATAGTTGCACAGACTGTAGAAAAACAAGGGAAGAAGCTTGAACTCACAAAAGGTGAAAAGTCTAATAGGAAAATCAGAATAAAGCTATAAACCCAAAGACTCCTAATGAGTGATCAATGTTATCAATGTTATATTTATATCAAAAGTGGATGCACAGAAACTTGCTTTTCTTGACTTTGTGTTGACTGGAAGGGAGGGGGGGAAAGTGTCTGCCAATAATTCATAGATAATGCTTCCAATGGCTCTTTGCCCATACTACCCTTTAACCAAATGATGGGGTGAAGAGATGAAGATTCTTAGCAGACTACCTCAGAAAGCTCCTGACTAAAGGCTGTGTGGATCAAAAAATCATATCACTACCCTGGACAAGAAAGCATTTACTTAAGAAATTACCTCTCTCAATTCTTCCCATGTGCATGTATTACAGATTAAATAAGGCAGTTGTATGGTAATACAGACATTATTTAAAACATACTTCTTGAGGGTTGACAACGAAGTTGTAGATACATATCTACTACATAGTTGTTAGTCAAAAAAGTATGTTTTAAATAATCAATTGGTATTCGTTTAAAACACAATAATGGTCTTGTTAAAGCTAAATTTAATACATGCTGTATTTGGAAGTAATTTCTTTACCACGATATAGAAACCTTTCCAGCTGTCCTCTCTTGTTGCATCATTGACATTCAGTGGCAAATTGGAAGAATCTGATGATAATTCCCTAAGGCTAGACATGTGTGCTTATTTTCAATTCAATGTAAATACCAATGATCTTTCTACTGTATCTCCAATTCTCCCACATAAATGAGTTAATTATGAGTAGAAACCAATTTATCTAAAAAATTCAAAGAATAGGATAGAGGAGACATCTAATTTGGAAATGTAAAGAATAGAATTCTTAGCAAGAACATGTGAACAAGTAAATAGTTCTTGATTTCCCACAATTTCTGATCTGCTACCATAAAAAACTTTCTTATTTACCTTTTAAATTATTTATCTATAACAATTTCTACCTTTCCAATTTTGTTTCCTTTGGAGAAGTATTTATTACTAATAACATTACATGATGCAGGAAATAAAGTTGTTATTGGGGAGAGAAGACCTACCTGAGTTGGAGCACAGGGAAAAAACTCCATCTTCATTTCCACTAAAAATTGAATATTTAATGCTATCTTGAATTGACTCAGAAGCAAAAGCTTTTACAGTCAGGATAGAAGTACCTATAAAATTGAGGTAAAAAAAAAAAAAAAAGAATTTTAGGAAAAGAAAATTTCAGGGTGTTGGAGAGTGGGAATTTTTGCCCATTCCAGAGACCATGGACTATGCCCTAGATAGAGCTGTCAGTGCTGACACCAGGCCAGGCCTTGAGATATGGTCTCATGGCCCCTTCCCAGCATGTAGGCCTTCTTTCATAGAACACTGTCAGCTTTCTGAAGAACAGGATGATCCTGTGAATAACATGGTCATCAATGGCATGATCCTGACGTTACTTAGGAAAAACTGTTTTGTCTTGGGTTACTTGCTCTACAAAAACAAGATGTGGTTAATGTGCTTAACAGTGGTCCTGCGCACCCAGTACAGGCCTCTAGCAACAGAAGGCGAGGTAGAAATGCAAACCGACCCATGATTGGGCCGGTAAGTCTCATGACAAGGGGGGAATGATAGAGCTAAAACTAGGTTGACCCCATGGAGTTCTTTTTGTTACTTTTATAATGTTTCTTTTGTTTTGTACTGGCCATTCTGCAACTCTTCCTGCTGCCCTTCCCTGTAAACAGCAAGTATGTAACAGTTGCACAAACCTGCCAATAGGAATGCAGAGAAGTGGACTCAGTCCAAATTAGGCAAACTGCACAGTACCCCTGCGTAACCAGACCCCTGATCCTGCCCCCTGACCAATCGACGGGAGCCAGGAATGTTCCCCCTGCCCACTGCTTTGGACCCCCTATAAAGCTTTTGTTCTCCCAAAGCTCTCTCTCTCTCTCCTGCGGCTGCGCTGGTGATTGCTGGAGACGGGAGCTCATGCTAGCACGAATAAAGGTTCTCTTGCTCTTGCATCGGGCTCGGCTCCTTCCTGGTGGGTTTTTGGGGATCCCGAACACTGGGCATAACAAGGGAAAAACCAGAACACTGGGTACTTATTATTTGCCTCCTACATTTTCATGTGTTCATTCATTCAGTGATTACTTATTGAGTGTCTTCAATAAGCCAATCTGATGCTAGTTGCTGAGGAGCTATTGACAAGCAAAATAGAAAAGATCTCTATCCTTATGGTGGTTATTAACTGATGAGGACACAGACAACAAGCCAGAAAACAAATATATAATCAAGGTAGATTTCATATGTGCTAAGTTTCTTGGCTAGAAATAAACAAGATTATATGATAGAAAACACTTCTGTTGAGGAGGAGGCAGATACTCTTTTGGAGAGGCCTCAGAGGTGTGAGCTTGTAGTTGACCCTTAAAGCATGAGAAGCCATAGAAAGAGCTGGAAGAAAAGGATTCCAGGAGAAGAACAGCAATTACAAAAACCCTGGGCTGGGCAAGGGCTCAGTTTGATGAAGCACAGTGAGTAGGGGAAAAGGTGGAAGGTAAAGATAGCATCTAGATAGGCAGGAATCATATTTTAATCTAAGTACAGTGGGAAATCATGGAAGCATTGTAAGGAATGAAGTAAAATAATCTGATTTACTTTTAAAATATATCACTCTGAATGCTGTGTGGAGAACAAAGAGGGGTAAGACTAGAGCAGAGAGACCAATTAAGGTAATATTGCAATAGTCCAAGCAAGAAACAATAACCTAGGACTATGGGAGAAGAGATGGAAAGAATGAGAGAGATTAAAGACAAATTTTGATGCACTTCATTGAACATTAAGTGGAATGTGGGTAAGGAAGTAACAGGAGTATAAATATTAGAAATCTTCCCTCAACCAGTTTCCACTGCAGTTTTAAGTAAAAGCAACCCAATTAGAGGGTAACTGAGTTCTTAACTGCATAATATCAATTCATTGGAGAATTGTTGAAGTACTGCAGGAGTAGTTAGGAGAGAACTTAGAGGGGGAAAAAACCCCACAGAAATGGAGTTAGGTGTAGGAATTAGAGAGGAAAGAAGGAAGCCATTTTGGGTTATAGGAAACAGACTGACTACCAGCATGGAAGAAGAAATAGCAAGGACTGATAATGGCAATATGATAACTGGTGTGATTAGAACTAGGCTTTCACTGAAAGGGTTCCCAAGAATCCATTTGGGCCCCAAGTTAGTTTTGTTGTAGCTCACCTGTTTGCTTCCTGTATTACTTGTCCATTTGTCTCCCTCATATGACTATCTATATAACTAATATATATATTTAATCCTCACCAGAGGATATGCTTGATTGTTTGTTGTTCCTTTTTTAAGACTGAGGGAAGGAGAAATAGAGAGAGAAGCGTATGTGAGAGAGAAACATCAATTGGTTGCCTCTTGTACATGCCCCAACTGGGAACTGAACTCACAACCCAGGTATTTGCCATGACTGCAATTTAAAACCATGACCTTTTGGTGTACAGGACAATGCTCCAACCATCTGAGCCACAATGGCCAGGACTAAAAATATTTTTTATTTAATAAACTTTATTAAGTTAAAATTTACATATACATACACATATTTTAAGTATACAGTTCTAAGAGATTTGATAGCTATATACACCTGTATAACTACCATCATGTATAAGATATAAGATAGTGTATCCCTCCAAAAAGTTCCCTTGTGCTCTTTTACAGTCAGTTTCTCTCACTTCTGGCCCCAGGTAATTACTGATTTGCAATCTATAACTCTAGCTTAGTGCTGCCTTTAAAATTTCATATAATAGTACCTGCAAATAGAAAGTGGCTATCTCCTTTTGTTTAGCATACTTGAGAATCAAGCATTCTGTTCTGTGTATCAAAAATTTGTGTCTTTCATTGAAAAAAGAAATAGAGGAAGACATAAACAAATGGAAGAATATACTGTGTTCATGGATTGGTAAAATCAACATCATTAAAATGTCCATACTACCCAAAGCAACCTATAAATTCAATGCAATCCCCTTTAAAATACCAACGGCATATTTCACAGACCTAGAAAGAACTCTCCAAAAATTCATATGGAACAAACAAACAAACAAAAAAAGACCTCAAATAGCCACAGCAATCTTGAGAAAAAAGAAGAAAGTAGAAGGGATCACAATACCAGATATCAAGCTATATTACAAAGCCACTGTTCTCAAAAGTGCCTGGTACTGGCACAAGAATAGACATATAGACCAATGGAATGGAACAGAGAACCCAGATATAGACCCAAGTAATTATGCTCAATTAATATTTGACAAAGGAGGCATGAACATACAATAGAGTCGAAACAGTCTCTTCAATAAATGGTGTTGTAAAAATTGGACAGATACATGCAAAAAAATGTAACTAGACCAACAACTTATACCATACACAAAAATAAACTCAAAATGGATAAAAGACTTAAACACAAAACGGGAAACCATAAAAATCTTAGAAGAATTCATAGGTAGCAAAATATCAGACTTGTGTCATATCTTTTCTGATACAGCTCCTAGGGCAATGGAAACTAAGGAGAAAACAAACAAATGGGACTACATCAAAATAAAAAGCTTCTTCACAGCAAAAGAAATGATCAACAAAACAACAAGAAAGACCACTGCATGGGAGAACATATTTGCCAATATTATATCCAATAAGGGCCTAATCTCCAAAATTTGTAAGAAACACATACATCTTAACAAAAGGAAGATAAGCAGTCCAATAAAAAAATGGGCAAAGGACTTAAATAGATACTTTTTGAAAGTGGACATACAGAAGGCCAAGAGACATGAAAACATATTCAAAGTCACTAATCATCTGAGAGATGCAAGTCAAAATGACAATGAGGTACCATCTCACACCTGTCAGATGGCTATCATCAACAAATCAACAAACAAGTGCTGGTGAGGATGTGGAGAAAAAGGAACCCTCATACACTGCTGGTGGAAATGCAGACTGGTGCAGCCACTGTGGAAAACAGTATGGAGTTTCCTCAAAAAATTAAAAATGAAACTCCCATTTGACCCAATAATCCCACTTCTAGGAATACACCCCAAGAAATCAGAAACACCAATCAGAAAAGACATATGCACCCCTATGTTCATAGCAGCACGATTTACAATAGCTAAGATTTAGAAACAGCCTAAGTGCCCATCAGCAGAGTAGATTAAAAACCTGTGGTACATCTATACAATGGAATACTACACTGTTATAAAAAAGAAAGAATTCTTACCATTCACAACAGCATGGATGGACACTATGCTAAGCGAAATAAACCAGTCAGAGAAAGATAAATATCACATGATCTCACTCATTTGTGGAATATGATGAACAACATAAACTGATGAACAAAAATAGATCCAGAGACAGAGAAGCATCGATCAGACTGTCAAACCTCAGAGGGAAGGCAGGGGAGAGGTAAGAGATCAACCAAAGGATTTGTATGCATGCATATAAGCATAACCAATGGACACAGACACTAGGGGCGTGAGGGCATGTGCTGGGGCATGGTGATGGCCGGGGAGAGGTCAATAGGGGAAAAGGAGACATATGTAATGCTATATGTAATACTTTAAGCAATAAAGAATTAAAACACACAAAGATATATTTAAAAAGTTCATGTCTTTGTACACAGTAAATGCTTAGTAAGTATGGGGGAAATGGAGTTATTAGAGAAGAAAGAGAGAGGAACTAAGGGAGGGGGTGGTCATTAAAGTGTTCTACCCTGAGAGGTTAGAAAAATGCTTCTCTGTCTACGGGACCCTTCTAAACAACAGCAATTAATATTTTTAAGTTACTCAATGCTGTAATACCACATCTGATAATTTAACTACTGGAATTGCAGTAGTTAAACAAACAAACAAACACCTATTCAAGATCTCTGCTGGGCATCTTCATTCAATCTTACTCTGCAGGCCCAGGGAGCAGGCTTGAAACCCCTCATGCTGGAGGTCATGGTAAAAAGATCCCTAAACTAAGCCAAATGGGTATATTCTAGATACTTAAAAGTGTTTCATTAAAAAGAAAAGAAGGAAGAAAAGCTGGAATGGACAATATTTTCCCCAGGAGCCTTTTCAACACTTAATATTAAAAAAATGCAACGAGTGCTATAAATATTAAAAGAAACAGTATGTGATATTGTCTGCAAAACTGAAAATTCAGTGAAAAAGATATAAATAAAATTTGTAATGGAGAAAGCGTAGCAACACCAAAACTAGATCCATTATTCTCTTTAAAAACATTACACTTAACATGAACTGTGACAAAGTTTAAAAATCATGTATCTTATTTCCAAATCATTGGTCTTTTCAAGGCAGTTATGAAATCATTTAGGGACAAAGTAAAGGATTTTAATCAATCATGGTGGAATCAAGTTACCACACATGTTGAGAACTCTTTCAAATTTCATTATAATCTGATGCTTATTTTGATACATTTCAGGGGACTGTATTATAAATATAAAAATATCTTATATCTAGTTTGGTAAGAATATGCCTTCACAGTAGGACAGTATGTTTTATCTTCAGTGCTCACTCACAGTTCTGTGCTTCCGGATACAATTTGATTTTAAACACAGGAAATTTTATTTCAAGTGGCTTGTCATCTATTCTTAAGAATGGCAGTCAGAAGAAAAACAGGCAAGATGTACAGTCTTGCTGACGGCCTTTTCTTCACAGGCTAGGCTGCTTATTATATGCCCAATTACAAAAGAAAACACAGAGATCACTTACATGTAAAAGAGCAAAGATGAGTACAGAATGGCAAGTAAGAATCACACATGGCCTCTCCCATAAAGGGAACTGATCCTGGTATTATTGCAAATAAAATGCTCATAATATCAATGAAATGGTATTTCTTTCAACAAAATACCTCAAACTAGACATTAAGTCAGCAAAGAGCTGCAAATATTTATATACTTTCTCCCTCTGACAAAATTTACATCTGAGAGAGCCTGAAAAAAAAGAAAGAAAAGAAAATAACTAAAGAGCCATGCATCCTTCTTGGTCTTGGCTTACTATGCATATTTTTTAAATTCTTTTTTTAAACTTTTAAAAATGTTTTTATTGATTTCAGAGAGGAAGGGAGAAGGAGAGAGAGAAACATCAATGATGAGAGAGAATCATTGATCAGCTGCCTCCTGCACACCCCCTACTGGGGATCGGGCCCGCAACCCAGGCATATGCCCTTGATTGGAATCAAACCTGAGACCCTTCAGTATGCAGGCCGACACTCTATCCACTGAGCCAAATCAGCTAGGGGTAAACTTTATTTTTATTGTTGACACTATTACAGATGCCCTCATTCCCACCCCCTTAGCCTGCCACCAATTATGCACATTTTATTGTTAAAATTTTAAAATGTTTTTATTGATTTCAGTTAGAGAAAAGGAGAGGGAGAGAGAGATGGAAACATCAATGATGAGAGATAATCACTGATCAGCTGGCTCCTCTATGTCCCCCACTGGGGATCAAGCCTGCAACCTGGCATGTGTCCTGACAGGGAATCGAACCGTGACCTCCTGGTTTGTGAGCCACACCAGCTGGGCACTAGGCACACCTTACCTAATAAAAGAGAAACATGCAAATTAACCATCACTCTGCTATGCCCACAGCCAATCAGAGTGAGTATGCAAATGAACCCAACAAAGATGGAGGTTAATTTGCATATGCTGGTGCAGAGCGGCTGGGAAGGGCATGACGCCTGCTATGAGGGGAAGTGGGGCCGCAGAGGGAACTACTGAGCTGTGCTCTGGACAGAAGTGAGGACGTGCTGGCTTCCCCGGACTTGCCAGCTCCGGGTGGGCCGGGAGCGGAGACATGCCGGCTCCCTGGAGGCCAGGGAGCAGGGACTTGCCGGCTCCCGGGCGGCCACAGAGCAGGAACTTGCCAGCTCCCAGGCGGGCCGGAGAGCTGGGACTTGCTGGCTCCCAGGAGGGCCGGGACGGGGACATGTTGGCTGCCTGGTGGCCAGGGAGCAGGGACTTGCCAGCTCCCAGGTGTGCCGGGAGCAAGGACTCGCTGGCTCGGGGAAGGGCCAGGAGCAGGAACATGCCAGCTCCCTGGTGGCCTGGGAAGCAGGGATTTGCCGGCTCCTGGGCAGGCTGGAGAGCTGGGACTCGCTGGCTCCCGGGTGGGCCGGGAGTGGGGACTTGCCGGCTCCCAGGCGGCTGAGAGTGAAGCCAGGGGAAAGAAGGCCTATTCTTGCACAGATATCGTGCAACAGGCCTCTAGTTTTAAATCAAAGTCTGTCTTCAGGCACCAAGAGGAAACTTATAACTAGTTCTCATATCTCATCAAGATAGAAATGGTAAAATATAAAAACCAACACAGTATCTTCAGTTTCTATGAGGTAAGTAAAACAGAAGAATTTATTTTTTTATATTTTCAGGCTTTATGAATTTCACTTCATGTCTAACATTGCATCAGAAAGTATGATACATTTAATGTTCTTGGCTTTTTTCTTCTATTAATGCTAGATGACTATAAAAATCATAATCAGACTAAGAAAAGGAGGAAGAAAAATGGCGGCAGAATTAAACAGACAGGTCCTGAGCCTTGTCCCAGAGCAGAAAGAAAGAACAGCTGAGGGTCGCACGGGGAGTATTTGTTGGTGAGTTAAGGGACAGCTATACTCCAGGAGAAGGTGGGGGACTGCTGGATGGGGCTCCCCTGACCGGGCAGCCTCCACTGCTGCTGGGTCTCCTCCCAGAGCTACTGTCTTGGACGCAGAAACCTCGCCATCTTGAGGGGGAAAGTGGATGTTATAGGAAGCTTGAAAATCTACAACTGTGGCAACCACCGAACACCTGCAAGTCCCAGAACACCGGTCCCCAATTGGCACAAACACACAGATTCAGAGGAGCTCTATACTCCAACACAGAAAGGTCAGATTTCACCTGGGATAAGTTGAGGTCTCTGGTCATGGTGGGAAGGAGAAACGCACGCACTGTGGGAGCTGGAAGTCTGTGCCTAGAAAAATCTGTGGCTATTGGGTCTGACATGATCCGTGAATGTGGAAGGGGGTCCTCAGAGCTGCTAACAGAAGGGATCTCTAAAAAGCAACCCATTTTGATCTGATGCAAAAGAAGAGCCTAAAAATTTTAGAAGTGTATCTGCTGCTTAGACCCAAGGGGGAAAGGGGGACTGCTCAGACTTGCCTGTAGCCCCGTTGTTCGCACACTTGGGCTTTTTCCTCTTCAAATCCTTGCTTCTGATTAGTAAGGCCAATACATAGGATCACCAAGTTGGGGACACCCTGGGAGACTGCAGGGGAAAGTTGTTTTTCTGGAACCTTGGGATCGGAGCGGGGAGTGATCATCAGAGAGCCAGCTCTGGGGCAGCCCACTCCCACAAAACAGTATTGAGTGCCACAGGGAAAGCAGGATCTAAGCACAGGCTAGAGAGGCTATATAGACCTGGAAATCAATCCAGAAACACTGCCACCCAGGGGCTGAATCACAAATTGACTCTTGTGTAATAAAAAATAACAGAATAAAAGAAATTAAGACAACACCTGCTTAAAAATCAGGACTGGCTTACAACACTGAGGAGCAGTGGAACGCAGGGATCTGCAATAATGTCCTGACTGGGAAACAGGCGAGCCAAACAGAAAAACAGAGGAAGTGAATGACCTTCACTACAGCAGATTTTTTATTTATTTATTTATTTATTTTCATCTCTTACTTAAGAAACTATTTTTTTCTTTTTTCCTCACTTGATTTTACCTTTTTAATTATTACATTTTTATTTTCAATCAGTATTATTACTACTACTATTTTACCTTTTTTTTTAAGTGTCATTTTATGTTCTCTTTATTTTACTTTGGGATTAGTGTTCTGCATTCTATTTTCATCTTTCTTTTAGCATCATTTCACTCTATCTCAACTCTACCTTTATGCCATCACTCTCTTCCTAACTTTTCCCCTTTTGGTGTCCTGTTTCTCTTACCCTTTTCCTGCTTTAGATTTTCCCTATTCTTTCTGTTTACCCCCTGTTAAAATTTCACCCTACTTATATATCTAATTTCCAATACCCTGCTCCAAGTCCATACATACCTCTCCCTTCTCTGTCTTACCTATCCAAAAAATTGTTTTTCTCTCTGTCCTTATGTTGTTGTTTGCTTAAATGTTGATTATATGGATTCTTTATGCTTTTTTTATGAGATTATTTTGCTTATTCTTTTTGTTTGTTTGTTTGGTTTACTGATTGCTTTGTTTCTGTTTGTTTTTTGCTTCTGTTTTCCCTTGCCTCGCTTGATATTAGTTGTTGTTTGTAGTTTGTATTAATCTCTAGGTACTTGTTGCTGGCATTTGCTGAGATTAGTGGCTGTCCTCTTGTAGTTTTCTCCCCATATATATAGTTTGTTCCCCTTTTCTTTCTTAGTCTCATTCTTTTCTCTCTTACTTTTTCTTTTCTTTTACTTTTCCCAATTTCATTTTGGCACTCATTTTTATTTTTTTTACTTTTTTATTTTTCCTTTTCCCCTTATTCCTTCTCTCCTATCCCCTGATTTGCCCTTCTCTGGTGGTCACCTTTATTGGGGGTTATTAATATCATGAATACATTTCTGTTCAGTGCCTTGTATGTTGTACCTGGTTGAGTTGTATTTTGTGCCTTTAAATCATGCAGGACAGAGAGAACTATATAACCAGACATCTGGAGAAGAGAGACCATGGGGAGACAAAGAAACAGCCTGCATATGAAAGAAAAGCAGGCATCACCAGTAAAGGAAGTAAACGAAATGGAGGCAAGCAACCTGTCAGAGAAAGAATTCAGAGAAATGGTCATAAGGTGGCTAAAAAGAATGGAAGACAAATTTGACAATATGAGTAAGAACCAAGAGGAAATGAAGAACCAAGAAGAAATGAAAAATGACATCGCTACTGTAAAGAACTCAATAGAAAGCATCAAGAGTAGACTAGAAGAAGCAGAGGACTGCATCAGTGAGCTAGAAGACAAGGTAGGAAAAAATACCCAAGTAGAGCAGCTTCTAGAAAAAAAAATTAAAAATAATGAGGAGAACCTAAGGGAACTTTGGGACTACACGAAACAAAACAACATCCGCATAATAGGGGTGACAGAAGGAGAAGAAACTGAGCAAGGAATAGAAAAACTGTTTGAAGAAATAATGACAGAAAACTTCCCTGATATAGGAAAGAAAAAACCCACACAAGTCCAAGAAGCTCACAGAGTCCCAAGCAAAATGAACCCTAAAAGACCAACACCAAGGCATATGATAATTAAATTGGCAAACACCAATGACAAAGTAAGAAACTTAAAAGCGGCCAGAGAGAGACAGAAAGTTACCTAAAAGGAACTCCCATCAGAATAGCAACTGATTTCTCAACAGAAACTCATCAGGCCAGAAGGAAATATAATGAAATATACAAAGTCATGCAAAGGAAGGGGCTGAATCCAAGAATATTGTACCCAGCAAGGCTATCAATCAAAATTGAAGGTGAAATCAGGAGCTTCACAGACAAAAAAGGACTAAGGGAATTTATTACCACCAAGCCAGCAATGCAAGAAATTCTAAAGGGTCTGCTGTAAAAAAAATAAATAAAAGAAAGAAAGAAAAAAGAAAGAAAGAAATAGGAAGCAAAGAAGGAACACAGGGGTAAAGAATAAAAATGATTACAAATAAATACCTATCAATAATAACTTTAAATGTAAATGGATTAAATGTCCCAATAAAAAGACATAGGGTAACACATTGGATAAGAAAACAAGACCCATATATCTGCTGTCTGCAAGAAACCCACCTCAGAAAAAAAGATGCACACAGACTGAGGGTGAAGGGATGGGAAAAGGTCTTCCAAGTGAATGGAAATGAAAAAAAAAGCTGGGGTAGCAATACTTATATCTGACAAATTAGATTTCAAAGTGAAGGACATAACAAGAGATAAGGAAGGCCACTTCATACTATTTAAAGGGAGCAATCCAACAAGAAGAAATAACTCTGGTAAACATATACGCACCCAATACAGGAGCACCCAAATACAGGAAAAAAAAACTCCTAGAGGATATCGAGGAAGAGATCGACAGCAATACAATAATAGTAGGAGATTTTAATACCCCACTTTCATCATTGGACAAATCTTCTAAACAAAAAATCAGCAAAGAAACATCAATCCTAAATGACTCACTAGACCAGATGGAAATAATTGACATCTTCAGAACATTTCACCCCAAAGCCAGAGAATATACATTCTTCTCAAGTGTACATGGCTCATTTTCAAAGATAGACCATATGTTGGGTCATAGGCAAAGTCTCTTCAAATTCAAGAAGATAGAAATCATATCAAACATCTTTTCAGATCACAGTGGCATAAAACTGGAAATCAACTACAATAAAAACAATCCAAAAAAATCAAACACATGGATACTAAACAACAAGCTATTAAACAATGACTGGGTTATTAGAGAGATTAAGGAAGAAATAAAAAACATCATGGCAACAAATGACAATGAAAACGCAACTATCCAAAATTTATGGGACACAGCAAAAGCAATCTTGAGAGGGAAGTTCATAGCTCTACAAGCCTACTGCAAAAAAACAAGAAACAATGGTAATAAATTACCTAACCCTACAACTCAAAGAGTTAGAAAGAGAGCAACAAGAAAAGCTCAGTATAAGCAGAAGGAAGGACATAATAAAGAATAGTGTGGAGATAAACGGATATTGACAAATTGACATAGTTCTGGAAGTATTAGCCATTGCAATTAGACAAGAAGAAGAAATCAAAGGCGTTAATTTTGTATCCTGCTACATTGCCAAATTCATTTATTAAGTCTATTAGTTTTTTGATGGAGTCTTTTGGGATTTTTATGTACAACATCATGTCATCTGTAAATAAGGACAGAGCTTTACTTCTTCTTTTCCAATTTGGATGCCTTTGATTTCTTCTTCTTGTCTAATTGCAATGGCTAATACTTCCAGAACTATGTCAAACGAGTGGTGGGAGTGGGCATAGAGACCAAAGAAATAATACAAATCTGGAGGTAAAAGACCTATATGCGGAAAACTACAGGACACTGAAAAAAGAGATAGAGGAAGATGTAAACAGATGGAAGAACATACCATGTTCATGGATTGGTAGAATCAACATCATTAAAATGTCCATAAAAATTCTCAACAATGTGGGAATAGAAGGATCATCCCTCAAAATAATAAAAGCTTTATATGATAAACCCACAGCTAACATCATACTCAATGGGCAAAAACTAAAACCATTTCCCATAAGAACAGGAACAAGACAAGGATGCCCACTCTCACCACTCCTGTTTGACATAGTTCTGGAAGTATTAGCCATTGCAATTAGACAAGAAGAAGAAATCAAAGGCATCCAAATTGGAAAAGAAGAAGTAAAGCTGTCCTTATTTACAGATGACATGATATTCTACATAAAAATCCTGAAAGACTCCATCAAAAAACTAATAGACTTAATAAATGAATTCGGCAATGCAGCAGGATACAAAATTAACGCCAAGAAATCTATGGCATTTCTATACACCAATTGTGAACTTACAGAAAGAGAGACTAAAAAAGCAATCCCATTTACCATCGCACCAAAAAGTTAAGATACCTAGGAATAAACTTAACTAAGGAGGTAAAAGACCTATACATGAAAAACTACAGGACACTGAAAAAAGAGATAGAGGAAGACGTAAACAGATGAAAGAACATACCATGTTCATAGATTGGTAGAATCAACATCATTAAAATGTCCATACTACCCAAAGCAATCTACAGATTCAATGCACTCCCCATTAAAATACCAACGGCATATTTCACAGACCTAGAAAGAACTCTCCAAAAATTCATCTGGAATAAAAAAAGAGCCCGAATAGCCACAGCAATCCTGAGAAAGAAGAACAAAGTAGGTGGGATCTCAATACCAGATTTCAAGCTGTATTACAAAGCCACTGTTCTCAAAACAGCCTGGTACTGGCACAAGAACAGACATATAGACCAATGGAATGGAAAAGAGAATCCAAATATCGACCCAAACCACTATGCTCAATTAATATTTGACAAAGGAGACATGAACATACAATGGAGTCAAGACAGTCTCTTCAATAATTGGTGTTGGGAAAATTGGACAGATACATGCAAAAAAATGAAACTAGATCACCAACTTACACCATACACAAAAATAAACTCAAAATGTATACAGGACTTAAACATATGACGGGAAACCATAACAATACTAGAGGAATCCACAGGCAGAGAAATCTCAGACATATGCCGAGATTCTTCACTGATACTGCTCCTAGAACTCCTTCACTGATACCGCTCCTAGGGCAATGGAAGCAAAAGAGAAAATAAACAAATGGGACTACATCAAAATAAAAAGCTTTTTCACAGCAAAAGAAACCATCAACAAAACAACAAGAAAGCCAACTGTATGGAAGAACATATTTGCAAATGTTATCACTGATAAAGGTTTAATCTCCAATATATATAGGCAACTTATACAACTTAATAAAAGGAAGATAAATGATCCAATAAAAAAATGGGCAACGGACCTAAATAGAATCTTTTCAAAAGAAGACAGAAGGAAGGCCAAGAGACACATGAAAACATGCTCAAAGTCACTAATTATCCAAGAGATGCAAATCACAACGACAATGTGGTACCACCTCACACCTGTCAGCATGGCTATTATCAACAAATCAACAAACGACAAGTGTTGGTGAGGATGTGGAGAAAAAGAAACCCTCGTGCACTGCTGGTGGGAATGCAGACTGTTGCAGCCACTGTGGAGAACAGTGTGGAGTTTCCTCAAAAAACTAAAGATGGATCTCCCATTTGACCCAATAATCCCACTCCTAGGAACATATCCTAAGAAACTAGAAACACCCATCAGAAAGGATATATGCACCCCTATGTTCATAGCAGCACAATGTATAATAGTTAAGATTTGGAAACAGCCTAGGTGCCCGTCAGCAGATGACTGGATCAGAAAACTATGGTACATCTACACAATGGAATACTATGCTGCCATAAAAAAGAAGAAATTCTTTCCATTTGCAGTAACCTGGATGGAACTGGAGAACATTATGCTAAGTGAAATAAGCCAGTCAATGAAAGAAAAATTCCACATGATCTCACTTATTTGTGGGTAATAAAGAACATTATAAACTGATGAACAAAAAGATAGATACAGAGGCAGTAAAGCATTGAACAGACTGTCAAATTATAGCGGGAAGTTTAGGGAGAGGTGGGGGAGGTAAGAGATCAACTGAAGGACTTGTATGCATGCATATAAGCATAACCAATGGATGCAAAACATTGGAGGGTGAGGGCATGTATGGGAGTGGGGGGGGGGGCAATGGTAAGATATATACACATATAATACCTTAATTAAAAAAATGGAAAAAAAGAAAAAGAAAATACTAAGAAAATTTAAAAAATCATAATCATAGAAATACTTAGGTAAAATAATTACGAAAACATTTTATTATGAATTGTCCATGAGTGAATAATTCCAGTTTTATTTTTGGTATTTCTAAGCAATGCAAGTATATTTTTAAATTGATGGTTAACTTGAGAGAAACAGATTTTTCAAACATTTGGATGATTTTGAATTATCTATTATCTTTTAAATGTCCAGCCACCGAAATGTTAAACATATTTCAATCACTTAAGAAGGAAAGTTGAGAGTGACATTTAGCAAGATGTTTGAATAGAAAGACCTAGAACTCATCCCCCATAGAGACTCTGACTTAACAATAATAATATATGATCCCACTTGTCTTTGCCCAGCGCCATAGCTTTATTCAGGCCCTGCTCATGTGCATTGCCACAGTCCCTTCCTAACTTATCTCTCTCCCCTTCCACCACCCTTCACAAGGACTTCAAAGTCATCTTCTACAATATAAAATTTGTTTTGTCACTTTTTTGCTATGTAAAGGCCATCAATGTCTCTCCATTCCAGCTCGTTACTGAAAAGCTCATGAGAGCCTCTGTCCAGATGGTTTGCTGCTCCTAATGGTAAACCCACCTTGCTCTTGAGTCTCCACACCTCTGTGTGAGCCATTTCCCCTGCCTGGAACTAAGTATCTGCCTCAATTTCTCTGTGCCTGGTTTTATTCTCATTTGGGCATATGGCTTTTGCTACTTCAAAGTATAATGATTAAATGGTGAAATTATTTCAACAAATATTTGGTGGACACCTCATCGTAGCAAGATTTTTCTGGCTCTGACATCCACAGTGGGGAACTTCTCCCAGCTCCTTCTGACTGCACATTCATCTCCATGTCTTCCACTTACAACTGTTGGTAATCATGATGGCAAAGTGCCTTAAGCACTCATTTAATCATCAAAACTGTCTAGAATAGTTGAAGAGATGTTCAAGGCCCTTTACAGGACAGACCCTTTATTTCCTATATTGTTAAAAAAATGAATATTGAGTGAACACTATTGAGTGTACAGTCAATATTAATAGGAAGTATGATGGGAAAGGATATAAAAATGAGGGGCATCTCAAGAACAGAGGTCACAGAATCCTTTAAGAGTTAAAAATGAATGAAGCAGAGTTACAGTTTTGCACACAACAATTTAAGATATGCAAAGAAAAATTTGTTTTTAAAATGTTTATGATTGATCTAATATTCCTTACTAACCCCACCCTGACAGACAAGAGTAAAAAACCTGATCATCTTACATACCTTATTTAGGGTCATCTTGATCTCTTTCCCTTAAGCAGCACTTTTGGGTAACAATGTATTGTGAGAACATGTTCATCTTTGAGATTCCCTCCCTCTTGTCAACATGTTCAGGCTCAGTACTCCACGCTTCTGACCTGGCCCTACCACAGCTGGTTTTGATACTGCAAACCCTCTGGAAGGTCATCCAACCCTACAGACCTGAGTATAGGCTCATTTCATCCTTTGCAACAGTGGCCCCATGGCAGGTATGCTGGCCTATACTCTGTGTTAATCTGTGTTCACAAGTAGAAATGCTGGGACCATGAGACAGATGTCTTCTAGTCCTTTCCAGAGCCAAACAGGGATGGAGCTCTCACTTGTACCTTCTCTTTCCCTAAATATGTTGCGCATTTTACTCTGCTGCTACTTGTCCTATGTTAGCATAAGAAGCAGTGTCCTCTCAGAGTCGCACAGTATCTTCTGCTTTCACTTTTCATTGTCTATCTCAATGGCCACCTTCAGGATTCTAGCTTCAGGAAAGTGAGGGGCCAGGATGTTTCCTATACCTTTTCACCCTTGCCCTACCCACACTCCCTAGCAACTAGAATTATGGACTTTCCTTTCTTTCCCTGTGGCAGACTTCCTTATGAACTATCTTTGTTTGTCAAAGGCAGAATATTTTTTCTTTGCTTTTTTGCTGTAATTGTCCTAAAGCTATAGAAAACAAGTGGACACCTTTGCAGAGTAGGTGGAAGGTCTTATGCACAGACAACAATAGAGAAAAGGATGGAAATATAGTTCAAAAATACTAACCGTAAAAGAACAAAGTTGGAGAAAAATAAAGGACAAAAATATTAACCCACAGATGACACAACTTTAAGACTTACTATAAAGCTATGTTAATCAAGACAGTGTTTGGTATTGGGAAAAGAATAGACAAATAGATCAATGGAGCAGACAGAGAGCCCAGAAATAGACCCATATAAATAGTCAACTGATCTTTGACAAAGGAGCAAAGGCAGTAGAATGAGGCAACGATAGTCCTTTCAACAAATGGTGCTGAAACAACTGAGCATTTACATGCAAATATAAAGTAAAATAAATCTAAACACCAACTTTATACCCTTCACAAAAATTAACTCAAAATGTATCATAAGTCTAAATGTAAAACTATAGAACTCCTACAAGATAACATTGGAGAAAACCTAGATAACCTTGGGTTCAGTGACCCTTTTTTTAGATAAATACTAAAGGCACAATCCATTAAAGAAATAACTGATAAGCTGGATTTCATTAAAATTTAAAACTTCTGCTTTGAGAAAGACACTGTCAAGAGAATGAGAAGTCAAGCCACAGATTGGGAGAAAACATTTACAAAAGATAAAGGACTGGTATCTAAAATATACAAAGAACTCTTTGAATTCAATGTGAAAACAAACTAAAAAAACGGGCAAAGGCTTAAAAAGACACCTCATCAAAGAAGATATACAGAGGAAAATAAGAACATGAATAGATCCCCCCACATCAACATGTCATCAAGGACATGCAAATTAAAACAATGAGATATTACTGCACCCTTATTGGAATTGGCAATATCCAGAATGCTGCCAACATCAAACTCTGACAAGGATGTGGAACAAGAAGAATTGTCCTTCACTGTGGTAGGAATGCATAATGGTACAGCCACTTGGGGAGACAGTTTGGCAGTTTCTTTAAAATACTAAACATACTCTTACTGTAAAAGCCAGCAATCACACTCTTTGGAATTTACCCAAAGGAGTTGAAAACTTATGTCTATACAAAAACCTGTATGTGGACATTTTTATAGTTGCTATTTTCATAATAGCTTTATTCATAATTGCCCAAACTTAGAAGTAGCCAAGCTGTCCTTCAGTAGATGAATGGATAAATAAACTGTGCTACACCCAGACAATGATATATTATTCAGTGCTATCAAGCCATGAAAAGACATAGAGGAATCTTAAATGCATATTACTAAGTGAAGGAAAATCTGAAAAGACTACATACTGGATGAATTCAACTATATGACATGCCGAAAAAGGCAAAACCATGGAGACAGAATAAAAAGATCAGTGGTTGCCATGGTTAGGGGCAGAAGTGGGGGAGGGATGAATAGGCAGAGCACGGAGGGTTTTTAGGGCAGTGAAACTACTCCATGATTCCATAATGATGGATCCATGTCATGATACATTTGTCCAAACCACAGAATGCACAACACAAATGGTGAACCCTAATGTAAACTATGGAGCTCTGATGATTATGATGTGTCCGTGTAGGTTCATCGGCTGTAGCAAATGTGCCCCTTGGGTACAGGATGTTGGTAACGGCGGAGGCTGTGCATGTGTAGTGGCAGAGGATGTATGGGAAATCTCTGCAGCTTTCTCTCAAATTTTCTGAGAACCTAAATTTCTCTGGAAAAATAGTCTTCAAAAATATATTAACCCTGTTACATATAAAGAAAACATAAAGAACCAGAATCACTCCCAGGGCAGAAGCCTTGACTAAGTGTTAAGAGACTTAAAGGGAAAAATGTATAAATCCAAAGGAAGTTGATGAGCTATGAAAATCCAGATGGTCATGACAACATCACAAAATCCCACTAGGTATTGCTGTGTGCGTTCTTCATGAGGAAAGACTAACATCGGCTGATGTCATTCAATACGTGAATCACATCCTGCTCATACTGTTAGGATTAGTGAGCAACTCTCAGATTACAATTTGGCTTCTTTTTTCTTAGAGAGAGCTGGTCATCCTGATATGACCACTGTAATTCACATGGTTCTTAATATGAATAAAAGAATGTGAGCTCTGATTTACATATGTCTCTTTCATATATAAGTCTCAGCCTGGGGAAAGAACTCCCTGATTTAATAAAATGAGGTATTGAGCCTATACAGCTGAGGCCCAGAGGTGGTACTGGGGTTAATTCACAAAGATGAAAACTGTCTTGTGAGTGTTTGTCTTCTGAGAAAATGTGACCTTGCCTAAGGCCTTTCTCCTTCTGTCTCCTCCAGAGCTATCTTAGAGTCAGAGGTAAGGTCATGAAATCCAATATCATTGTAAATGGCTAAGTCAATTAGATGCTACTCATTCTATTGAATTCCATTCCAAATACAAGACTGGCCTTAAATAATGAAGTAGGAATGACAGATAATGTGGTGGGGTTTTTTCCTTTTTTTGTTATCGTAAAATTTTCTATTTTGGGCCCTAGGTATATGTAGAAATTTCATTCACTAATGTAAAAAGTTATAATAATAATGATGGCTTCCATGACAATTCCTTTGAGGAATAACATACTTAATGCCTATTGCTCTGCCAAATTTATATTGGGTGTGAATGTTCTCTAGCAGTTGGTTGGAGACCCTCATATGTGAAGGGTAAATGAACAAACTAGAAAAGGGAAAATTATAGCAAGTAAAACCCAAAGTCCTCCCACTGCCTAGTCCTGTGACCTCATCTCCTGTGATTCTCCCCCTTGCTTACTGCTGCAATCACACAGCCCTCTTTGCTGTTCTTTGAATAAACAAAGCTTTTCCTTT